>OY720639.1:63505987-65905987 GCA_963169105.1 Ceriagrion tenellum
AAAGGATACTTCTTAATGAAATCCGGGATATGCAGGGTAAATATGCCTGGAGGATGTAATAAGGGGCGATGGGTTCCTCGTGAGTGTGATAGAGGGAAGGACGTTGAGCAAGCGGGGAAGGGGAAGAAAGAGAATAGGTTTCATGGGCAGGATGAAGAAGGGTGGATCGTGTGCTGAGGCGAAAAAGGTTTGACTAGGGCGAGATAGGCTCATGAATGTGTATAGAACAGGGAAGAGATTCTCTGACATTCAACAAAACCTTCCTTAAACGGTAGAATACTGAATAAAAAATTAATGCACCCTCCTATGGGTGATCCACTATTAGATCCCTCGTGATGTCGGACCTTTGTTTACTCAATTCATTCTTTATTTTCCGATGATACAATCTTTTTAACATAACTTCTTCTGGAGCGATCGCTTTTAGACCTCCCACCTTCTTAAACAATCCCCCACGTCCATTCAACAACCACCTAACTCCCTCACTAAAAAATTTAAGATGTCAACTTTTACAAAACCACTCGATTTATTAAAACAACGACCCAGGTTTCAATGTGCATTCACATCATCTTCAGGTTCTAACCTGAAGATGATGTGAATGCACATTGAACCCACATTGCACCCACATCTCAAACGCCTCAAGTCTTCGTACATACTCGACATCAACAAGATTTTTTTTACGACCTGGGTTACGTCGCTGAGCGACATCAAAAGGTGATGTGATGTGGAATGGACCTGTGTTAATATGGAATGAACAAAGTTTTTCATTTCAATCACGGAAGTTGCCTTGATGTCTTGAAGCCGATCGCTACTTGCCGGGTATCGTTCAGCATACAAATTACGTTCCTTTTTTTAATCTCGGAAGTAAACAATCAATACATAGAAATCTCGAATATCGCTAAATTTCGGCAAGGAATGAGTTTGAACACAATGCTCACCAACGTAATAGCATCAACTATGGCACCAGAAGTAGCTAAGAGTACAGGGTTTTACACCACGATAGAGTTCATTTTTGGATCACCCCGATGGATTGCGGACAGTGAAAGCGTACTATGAACCAGTGTTGTTTCCAAACTAAATATTGACGTGAACCACACAGCTGACACTTAACAGCCGTTTCAATTTTAGCTACTTTAAATTACAATGAATTCAATTCGATAATATTGGCCCCATTATCAGCCACTTAAATCTGCACTTTCCAAAATATTTTCCAGAAAACATTGAAGTTATGAACCACGAGGAATGGTACGAGTAATCAGTTCAGGGAAACTTCATTTTTAAAAAATAAGGAATTTCTTACGCATGGATCTCTTCAGAAATTTAAAATTACGTACAGTGCAATTGACCCATATTAGCTCGACCATTTAAAAAATAAATAAATTACTCGCTGCACTATTTTTTACCGAGTCGCAATTAAATATTCGGTTTTTAAGTCGTCTTCCGAGTTCAGCGCGAAAAAAATGAGTGAACGTGAGACCTAATACACCATTATTTCATGAATCACTGAGAAATTTCAGGTATCAAAAACTAAAATTTTGAGTGATGAATTCTACAATATTTACATCATGCGTCTTATAGTGGCGTAAATTTTGAAACAAAAATCGAATATGTTCTCCACAGAGGAATTCCGTCCCAAGTCAGCCACTAATAACACCCTTGATGTCTGCGATTCTGATAAAACTCGGCCACATGAGTCACCATTGGCAGTAGATAAATCATGCGTGATAGCAACACCGGAAGTCACGCGGATCCCGCACGGTCGTGCGCGGAAGTTAAAAGCACTCTTCGCGCGTGGGCCAAACTACCATATCTCACAAAATAGGTAGGTATATTTCATAAATTCAAACATGACACACAATATCGACACGATTTTGAGCTTTTTTTCCTCGAATACTGATGAAACATAATATCGTCACAAGAACAAACTGCCTGGCCAAAGTATATAATTTACTACCACGACCAAAGAACAAAATTCCTCAGCAACTCTACGAGGGAGTCAACCAGGTGCCATGCTCGTGTGGGAGGTCCTGCGTAGGCGAGACTTGCAGGTCCATTGAGACATGCCCGAAGGAGCATAAAAGGGCTAAAAGAAATAAGCAGTACAGTTAATCGGCGATTGCTGAGCATGCCTGGAGCGAGCCTTGGCCACTAAATTAACTTTGACGAGGCCAAATTGATATCCAAGGAGAAAAGACATTATCTTAGGCTGATTAGAGAATCCACTGAAATAGCGAAAACGAAGGATAAGTATAACAAAGAAGATGGCTACCGCCTATCCAGTGTATGGAAGAGGATTTGGCGGAAAGACAAGAGCCAATCACAGAGCACGGAGGGAAACAGATGGCCTATATTTACGCGGCCAAAATGATGCCCCGGCACTTCGTCCTGAAGATGCCCGTTGGAACACGGGCGAGGATGTTATTTCCAAAAAATAACCTACGCGGTGGAAACCCTAGAAATAGAGAAGCATTCATCTGAACGCCACGGAAATTTACGGTGGAATATGATTTGGAACTTTCTAACTAATTTTGGTACTCAAAATCCGAGTATGAGCACATTTAAGATAGGAGTATTCTGTTGAACATTTCAAAGCTGTTTTTCTCACAATATGTCATCTTTTAAAAACTCAAAATTAGGTATAAAAGATGTGAGAAAGTGTCTACTTTCTTAATTTCTCTAGGATCAAGTCGGAACGGCGAGCCGTTTGGACGGGACTGGAGCAAGTGCAACGCCGTGCACATGCCTGCTGAACCCAGACTGCTCGCTCCGTGCTCTCCTACGAGACGTCGAACTAGGCACATTCTGCCCATTTGTAGACGTTTTGTATTGACTATTTGAGTACCCAAGTACTCATGTACTCATCCGGGTACCCAGGTACTCGATTACCACTGAATTAATACATTAGGTCCATCTCTAGCTTCCACGGTATCTCTTAGCTGTTCCGCTACCACTGCCGTTGCTAGTATAATAACGATGATGGAATCAGCGAATGCCTCCTTAGCATGGGCGATACTTCCTTTGGTGCCCGTCGTGCTCCTTCCACGCCACGTGACGATGCAGTCCACCGTACAACCCAATTACTTATTCATCAAAGCAAAATGGGCGTTTCGACACTCTGGCGTCGCGATGAGGTGCGCGCATCAAAAATACCCGCGGTGCGTGGATGGAAAAGAGAAGGGAAATAGTGAGCGGTCGGGGGGAGAGAGCGTGGGTGAGTGGCATGAGGTAATATCTTTCCCTAGCTAGGTGTTGTCAGTGAGGTGGGCGTGCCTGGTGCGCGAGCGATGAGGCAAGGTGATTCAAATTAAGTGGAAAATTAGGAGTAGATCGGTGAGGTGGATGCAGTACCGGCGGCCCATCACAAATACAAAAATATGACACTGTACGGCCCATAACGTTTCCATTGCATCAAGCTCGGAAGTCTAAAGCGTCATCAGCAAAACATTAAGTAGTTATTGATGGTTTTAGCTCTGATACGGTTGGAATCAAATCCGGTGTTCCTCAAGGAAGCGTGATCGGCCCTCTTTTATTTATAATTTAGATTAATGACCTAAGTTCTTGAATAAACTCCACTTTCTCCGGCGAGATGTAGTAGAACAGCATATTGAACAATGATACTCAAACGATATAGTTGAAACACGTGTTGTAAGAGTTTGAAATAAATTTGGTAGACAGTACGATATCGTTTGAGTACCATTGTTCTAAGTTCTTGAGTTAGCAGAAAATTAAGATAATTTGCTGACGATACAGTTATCTTCCGGCGGCCCATCTCAAATACAAAAATATGACACTGTACGGCCCATAACGTTTCCATTTCATCAAGCTCCGAAGACTAAAGAGTCATCAGCAAAACATCAAGTAGTTAGTGATGGTTTTCGCTCTGATACGGTTGGAATCAAATCCGGTGTTCCTCAAGGAAGCGTGATCGGCCCTCTTTTATTTATAATTTAGATTAATGACCTAAGCTCTTGAGTTAGCAGTAAATTAAGATGATTTTCTGACGATACAGTTATCTACCGAGAAATATGCTAAGATGCGGACTTAGAAATTCTGTCACCGGACCTTAACAACGTTCATTTGTGGTGCCAGGAGTAAGGGTTAGAATTAAATATCAGCCAATGCACCACAGTTCACTTCCTTCGACAGTCATCACACAAATGCTGTGCCTATACTGAGGGTGGAGTAAACATAAAATCTTCAGATACAGTCAAATATCTTGAAATGACCTTAACTTCTGATACTGATGAGGAACAAACAAACAAAACATATGAGACATAGCATTAAAGAAACTAGGTTTTTCAAGTGTATATTCGGAATATCCTCGGATGAAAAAGTAAGAGAGAGATGCTACTTTACTCTGGTTAGGCCACACCTCGAATACGCCTCGAGCACTTGGGACCCTGATCATAAATATTTTACCAAAAAAACTAATAATATACAAAGACAAGCTGCTTGCTTTGTTAAACACTGCTACGAGCGAACATGTAGTGTTTCTCAGCTTTAACGGGGATAAACGTGGGATGTTGATTACACACGTAGACTTTAGAAACACATGTCAGGATTAAGGTGGTTGGAGTGATTTTCGTTTATGTACAGATTCGCTCAAAACTTTGCATATGTGTACTTATTAGTAAAAAGGACAGTAGAAAGCGAAAAAGATTGCATGTCACTGATTTGGTTTCATGGCAATTTAATTATACTTTAACATATAACCTGATGATGATGTAAAAACATCGAAACCTGGGTCGTAGTAAAATTTATATTGTGGATATTGTGAAATGCAAAGTTTTTCATTTCTGCATCAGGAGGTATTAGCACACCAGCCGGGTAAAGATGTAAGGGATTAGGTTTTGGGTGCTGAAATCAGGGTGGGTGACGGGCAATAAGGTAGTGTATTTTGTGGAGCTCAGTTTTTACTGTGGTCGCTTATTGTGCACAGAAAGAACGAGTTTTTGTATCTATCTATTCGGCAACATATCTCTCTTATTTTATCGCAACTGTCAGATTTAAAATATGTAGTGCAACATCATGATAATATTCTCTGTGTCGCTCTGAAACAGTCCAGTTCTGAATTTCTCAAGCAGGCTCAGCCTAATGCGTGTATTCTTGAGTATTCCATTGTTTCTTATGTAATTTTAAATGCACAACACAAAGTTTAACAACTTCATGAGTAAAGTTGCACAAAATGCCGGACATTTACAATACTAAAAAGTTTGTTTTTGATTAGATTACATTCGAGTTCCATTAAGTTATCAATTTACCTCGTCAGTGGGTGTCATGATTTCCATGGCTCACTATGCTGGGTAGAAATCATTTAGCAAAAATATCCTGAGGTAGTCATATAATTTCACTGGTAATGTAGATTATAACAAGGATAATTTTTCTTTTTATACCGTAAAAACATTCATTGTTTGTTCATTCGTGTAAGAGGCCTGTTTAAAAAATAACGTGACTTTTTTATTGCGCGGTAACGGACAGTCCTGGCGACGTCTGGTTGGCAACGCTGCTTTCTTCACTACTTCCCGAGTTACCAAGGTTTTCAACTTCTTAAAGTCTTGTTTGACTTCCGTCATGCAGGTTTATGAGCGGAAGGTATTTGAGTCGCCGTGACGATCTTTGTAATGCCAGCGTTTCGAGATCAACGTTGCCACATGAAATTTTGCGTGTAACTTTGGAAACCTTCGATGTTATGAAGATGGCTTACGGAGACACTGACAGTAGTCGTATGTAATGCTATGAATGGTTTGTCCTTGGCTCAGGACTTGTCCTTGGGAAGCACATACGGGAAATTTGCGGACAGGCAAATCGTAAATTGGGATTTATTAAAAGAACACAGGGAATTGTGCCAAAAGACTAAAGGAGCGATGTTATATTTTACCCGTGAGACTCCACTTGCTATAAACCGCTAGTATATGGGATCCTTACGAAGTAGGACTAGTTTCAGATATAGATCGAAAACAGCGGAGGGCAACTAGATTTGTAACAAATTGCTACGATAAACAGAGCAGTGTTACTGAATTGTTGAGGGAATTAGGGTTGGAACCTCTATCCGATCAAAGGGAAAAATATAGATTAAACCTTTTACGAAAGTTTGATTGACTATTTTTTCCCTGAAGTTCAACATATTTTGCTAGAGGCTAGCTATTATGGTACGAACAGAGACGTAAGATTAAGAACCGATAGATTTAAAATGTCATTTTTGCACGAACAGTAATGGACCATAATTGTTGCGATAGATCAGTTCTAGGATACTTTAACGGAGAAGGCTTACAAAGGCATTGCTATTAGTCGTGCAAAATGTTATTAATGGTTTCCTCGATTCAAAATTGGTCATCAGTCAGTTCAAGACGATCTTCGACCAAGAAGGCCTTCGACGTCAACTGGTGGAAGCATCACTCCGAAAATCGAGGATCTTTAGCGTGCCAACCGTGGTCCGGCCGTGAGAAAACTTACTCGAGAGCTTTAAACTTCGATCGGGTACATCAGGGCGTTTTGACCGAAAAATCGACCATGCATCGAGTTGCAGCATAGTTTGTTCCTCGTTGCCGAGCAGAGCGACCTTCCTCGACCACGACAAAGCGCCAGCCACTAATCATTGTAATTCGTATGTTACGCGCATAAAATCAAAACGACTGTCCCATCTCAGCCTCCCTTCTCACCTCTCCTTCCGCCGTGTGACTATTTTTTTTTTAATTCCCGTATTTGAAATCAATGCTTGAAAGACGTCGTTTTGAAGCCAACGACCAAATTTAAGAGAATTCGACACCGCAAAGGGAGGCGATACTCAGAACAGCATTCCATCTAAAATAATTAAAATATAAATATTTTTTGAAAACAATTCCTCTTACTTTTTAACAGACCTCGTAAATAGTACTTAGCTGAAAATTATAATAATAAATCAATCTAAGTTTCATTTCTACATCTACATACTACCTCACGAGCCGCCGCGTGGGCGTGTGGCAGGGGGTGGTAGGTCACCAGCCGTGTAAAGATGTAAAATATTTGGAGGTGAAATGGTGACATGTATTATGGGAGTCTTATGTGAGAGCAGATATCTCGAGTTGTATCTTGGACGATGATCCTGGAATTCATGGTGTGCCGTTTTTTTGTTTTATTCGGCACGAATAATTTTTTTAGGACGTACTCTTGCGCTATTTTTGGGTCGTCATCATTAGCGATGGACCTGTGAGGGGCTTGTGTGATGTATGCTCTCCAATTTTATGAGATTTTAGGCCAACTCCTCTGATTGTGAAAATATCTCCCAGCGTAATCTGCATCTACATCGAAATCTACATTCTACCCTGCGAGCCGCCGCATGGGCGTGTGGCAGGGGGTGTTAGGTCACCAGCCGTGTAAAGACGTAAGGTTTTTGGAGGAGAAATGGTGACGTGTATTATGGGAGTGTATTTGGAGGAGCTCAGTTCTTATTGTGGTCGCTAATTGTGCGCGGAAAGAACGAGTTTTAGTTCTTATCTGTTCGGCAGTGTATCTCTCTTATTTTATCGCATCTGTCAGACCTAGAAATGTAGTGAGGAGTCATGATAATATTCTCTGTGTCGCTCTGAAACACATCAGTTCTGAATTTCCCGAACAAGCTAATCCTAGTGTGTAGCATCCGAGTCTCTAGGGGCTAAATTCCGCTAAAAGTTCCCACTGAAACACTATATGTCCCCTCGTAGCAGTTTTTAACTAAGCATGCTGGTTTTCTTTGTATTTTATAAATTATTTTGGTTAAATTTTTATGACCAGGGTCCCGAATGCTCGTGGCGCGAAGTAATTTAAAGTAATTCGAGCGTAATTAAAAAAATATATAAACACATTGGACATTCCTCATTCCGACCCGCTCAGCGAGCGCAGACATTCATTGATTCGTCTCCATTAAGACAAGGACTTAGAAACAAACAAACAGAAAACTTAATATGCAAAGGGAGCAAATGCCCTTCTGCGAGACAGTTTGAATGTTTCCTGTTGGGGAGAACATGAAAGAAGACGAAGCTTTAGGCGTGCCACCATCTTTCTTCCCAAGAAAACAAAAATCTTGGCAGCCTTTCAAGTCGTGAATATAACTTTGAGAAATTGCAACCGAAGAGCTCCAACTCCGCCCATAAGATGCAAATATCACGTGTTTCTAAATGCAAGAGACATCCCGAGAAACTTGCTTGAAGGTTAAAAGCACAACTCTCTCCATTGCACTTAGTAGGCATTCCGTAACGTATAAGAAGATGCACCACTAATGGGAAATTTTCAAAAAGAATGGTTAACCGGCGAAAAGATTTGGGATAAACTGTTAAAATATCCAAATCTTTCTTTAAGACGAAGCCTTAAAGAACATAATTCTAAAACTACCAGACCAGACGAGCAGAAGGTCCTCCGATGAAAAGGTAAAAAAATAAAAAATGCACCGTCCCTCTGGTTAGGCCACGCCTTGAATACGCCGTGATAATTAGGAACCGTGGTCATAAAGATTTAACCAAAAAAAATTAATAAAATACAATGAAAATGTCTCTGTTAAAAACTGCTACGAGCGAACATATAGTGTTACACAACTGTTAGAGGGATTAAGGTGGGAGCCTCTAGAGACTCGGAGGCTGCACGCTAGGCTTAGGCTGCTTGAGATATTCAGAACTGATATTTTCAGAGCGACACATAGAGTGTTTCAGAGGGATTTTTCGGAGGGAACTTTTCGAGGGATTCAGGTGGGAGCCCATAGAGACTCGGAGGCTACACGCTAGGATTAGCTCATTCGAGAACTTTAGAACTGGTGTGCTTCAGAGCGACACAGAGAATATTATCGTGATAATAATAATAATAATAATTTCTTTAACACTTACAGGTTTCCCCAATTACAAGTGTTTTAATATATCATTAGACGAACACAAACACCCATGTCCTGGGCATTGAATAATCTTCCCCAGGCGGGACTCGAACCCGCGACCCTCGGGTTAGAAGGCGAGGACTTTACCCCGCCGACACCGGGGCCGACATGCCTTATTACATCTCTAGGTCTGACAGAAGCGATAAAATATGACGGATACATTGCCGAACAGATATATACAAAAACTCGTTATTTCCGCACACAATTCGCGATCGCGGTAAAACTGAGCTCCACTAAATATACTCCCATAATACACGTCACCATTTCACCTCCAAAAACTTTATCCCTAATATCTTTACACGGCTAGTGTCCTAACAACCCCTGCCATAAGCTAGTCGACATAAGCTATGTCATTTTCAAACCTTGAAAATTACATAGCTTACCTTCCGTCGAAACTTTGGTCGAAACCTTAGTCGATGTGAATAAAATTCTGTGGAAAGTGAACATCAATCTTTATTGTGAGAACATGGCAAGGATTTTATCACTAGTTCTTCATCTACATCTACACACTACCCCGCGAGCCGCCGTTTGGGCGTGTGGCAGGGGGTGGTAGGTCACCAGCCGTTTAAAGATGTAAAAGTTTTGGAGGTTATATGGTGACATGTCCTATGAGAATGTGTTTGGAGGAGCTCAGTTTCTATTGTGGTCGCTTATTGCGCGCGGAAAGAACGAGTTTTTGTACCTATCTATTCGGCAGAGTATTACTCTTATTTTATCGCATCTGTCAGACCTAGAAATGTAGTGAGGCTTCATGATGATATTCTCTGTGTCGCTCTGAAAAATATCAGTTCTGAATTTATCAACCAGCCTAAGCCTAGCGTGCAGCCTCCGAGTCTCTAGGGGCTCCCGCCTTAATCCCTCTAATAGTTGAGTGTCGCGGGACCTTTTCTTTGAGGTCTGCGACTTTCACTCCATTTCGGTGTAAATAACGTTAAAAAATGCCCCGCCAAACGGTTCAACCCGAAACAATGACAGATGAGCCACGATAGCTCAACTCAAATCCCACGACGGAGACGTTTGAAACGTAAATACTTTCGGCGCAAAATGTATGCCACCCTGCATGTTAGAGACGTATTATCCAGTGAACACCCCGTGGCTGATTATAAGGATACAGGCTCAAAGATCTACATCTACATACTACCCCGCGAGCCGCCGCTTGGGCGTGTGGCATGGGGTTGTAGGTCACCAGTCGTGTAAAGATGTAAAAGTTTTGCAGGTGAAATGGTGACATGTCCTATGGGAGTGTATTTGAAGGAGCTCAGTACCTATTGTGGTCGCTTATTGCGCGCGGAAAGAACGATTTTTTGAACTTATCTGTTCGGCAGAGTATCTCTCTTATTTTATCGCATCTGTCAGGCCTAGATATGTAGCGATGCGTCATGATAATATTCTCCGTGTCGCTCTGAAACACACCAGTTCTGAATTTATCAAGCAGCCTAAGCCTAGCGTGCACCCTCCGAGTCTCTAGGGTTAGTTGATTCAACTCTTAAAACGGTGGAGTTATATACAACTTTCATTGGACTGTCATTCAACTGATTGTCGTTTCTCAAGTTCTTCACTCATCCTAAGGCCGTAACGTCACACGAAACTTACGCGGAAGCAAGCAGTTTAATTATTTCGCTCACGGAGACGCGGCCACTGTGGAGTCTCGAGTCACTTCATATGCATTCGCCCGCTCGTGACGAGACTCATGTTTTGGAAATTGGAAATGGAAACGCGCATGGACACACACAAATACCCGACTCCTCTTTGCAGACGACAAAGGGGTTCAACGGACACGAAAATCAACAGGGGGAGAGATATCAAATAGGAAGGGAAATTGAGAAGCCGAGAGGACAAACAGGAAGTCGGGAACGACGCGGAAGAAAAAAAAAGGATGGTTTGAAAATCAACTGGATTAGCAACGCGAGCAAAAGCCGTGGACGGTCGATACGGAGAAGCACTCTTATTGGTCGATAAAATATTTCAATAGGCAGACCATTCTCGATTCCGTCTCACTCAACACTCATTCATTGATTGTTCAATCCTAAGATTGGTTGACTGCAGCACTCCACCCTTCCCTATCTAATGCAAAGTTTCCTTATCTCCTGGTATATCTTTCTATGCACTTTCCTCTGTATTTGATCCATGAACCAATTCACTAGTCATTGCTTAGAAATGAGATGAAACAAGAGTGATAATCATCTCCATGGCATTTAGGTTTTCAAGAGGAATTAATGACTCATTTGATTGTTATTAATTGTTTTGCTCCTGGCCTTTAGATGTTTCTATCCGGTCAAATATTATTTCCTGGGAAACTCAGGCGAGAGGAGCTAGGAAAGTTTGTGCCCGTCCGCTCATTTTATTTAATCATTGGTCGTTCAATCCTGAGATTGGTTGACTGCAGCCCTTTACTCTTTTCTATCTAATGCTTGTTCCCTAAACTCTTGGTATCTCTTCGTACGTAATTTCCTCTTTATTTGGTCCATAAACTTTTTCCTGGGTCTCCCTCTGGGGACTTTTCCCTCCATTTTACCTTCAATTACGTCCTTCACAAACATATTGTATCTCAGGGTGTGTCCAATCCATCTTGTTCTTCTTTTCTGTGGGGTGTTCCATATTGTCCGTCCTTTTTATCTTCAACATCCTCCTCCAGCACCAGGTTTCGAAGGCTTCTAGTCTTTTCTGGTCAGCTTTCCCAGCGATCCATGCTTCCGATCCGCTGAGTGCTACGCTCCACACGAATGTTTTCACATACTGTTTCCTGGTTTTCAGTCCTATCTTCCTTTAGCACAGAGGTTGTCAAAGGAAGGGGTTTCATAATTCATCCAAGTAGGACAACCCCGGCATCAATGACCAATAATATATTATCGAGAGCCCTGCCAATGAAATTATTTAACCAGTAGCGGCCACTAGAACTGGCTGTGCGGATTCAGTGAAATTAGGTTCATTTTCCATAAATGCGCGTCCACAGGAAATTCACACTGCTGATTTCACAAAATACCATGATCCAAGTCTGCATTAACGCTGGAAAAATAGCGTGCGTCTGCGGAATATTTAAATAGACAGACTGGAAAAGTCTTAAGTTGACTGCACAGAGAAGTCCATGGAGTCAACGAAAAAAATCTAATGAAGACAGATTCAACAACTGCGACGCCAATTGGGAGACATTATACAATTCATCCAGGTAGGCTAACCAGTGTGATATGGGCCCAATAACGTCAATAGGTAAGGTTGTTACACGCTATCCACCAGTTGGAAGCGTGTTTTCCACAAAACGCGGGAAAAAACAAACATTTCTCATCAAAACAAAAAGAAAAACGGTTTCCATGGCGACTAAGCGCTAAATAATGGCGCGAAAACCCAACGAAGGTTCGCAATTATGACGAGTGAGGATTAAAAAAAACCCATTTATTAACTCCTGAATCAATTACACGTCTTCGTTTTTTCGAGCCTTCATTTCTTCAACGCATGAAAGTCGCACGAGACGCGAAAGAAGGGTAGCTGTAGAAACAGGAAAATTGACGTGAAGACACGGAGTTCTTCTACAAGCAGAAAAAAAATTATGCATAAAACTGATTTATAATTTATCCTCGGGGAGTGTTTTCGAGGAAAAAAACACTTTCGTTTTTAAATTGTTTGCATAAAATAGGTGCTCATCTATCGACCAAATGCGCAACCGACCAAAATTCTGTTTTTTTTATTACCGACCTTATACATCATTCCTTGACGCCGCGCGACAAATAGGCAGAAAGAGCTAGTGGGCGAAAAATCGAAAAATTGATTTTTCCCGAGAGCCGTTCTTGTCAATGTGTGCGGCGGCAGGGTTCAACAGCGTAGAGAGCCGCCTCATTTCCCGCGGAGGCGAAGTTGCTAACCGGGCATTCGGAAACACGGCACCGCGAGCGACATCCGTCATTCCTCCGTGAATATTCAGCATGTCAGTCATGAATGAATGAATGAATAATTCATTTATGCTCTGGGTTAACCCATTAGGGCATAAAATCGTGTTACAATTTCACATTCTGCTCAAATAATAGTAAAATAGTTAAGAATAAACGTAATTGAACAATTTAACCCTCTATCACACTGAGTGACTTAGAGGTTACACATAGAAGATATTCTTTTTTGTCTCAGATTAGGTTTATTTAAGTCTCTTTGCTTTTGTGACATCATTGCGCAGCTTGACAACGAGAATATCTCTCATTCGTAAATTTTAGTTCCTGATTCTTCCACGAGTGGGGTAACATGAATGAAATGAAATACACATGGTGGACGAAAAAATCGGTGTATAGAGGGTTAACAAAAAGATTTGAACAACTTTACATTAGTCAACTTAACAATATTCAATCTTAAGGTTCTAAATATAAGTCCGCCGGCCCCGGTGGCGGCGGGGTAAAGTCCTCGCCTGCTAATCCTAGGGTCGCGGGTTCGAGTCCCGCATGGGTGGGTTATTCACCACCCAGGGCATGAATGTGTGTCAAGTTCTGTTGGTCTGGTCCCTGGAAAACCTGATGACAGGCTCAGCAGCCTATCGGGATTCCGGGGACATACGGGCCAACAGAATCGTCCGGCAAGCAAAAAAAAAATAAATAAATAAGTAAAGATAATTTTCAAATGATTCCAGTGAGGATGAAGGTTTAATTTGAGGAGGTAATGAATTCCCTAACTTAGAAGCGGCGATAAGGAAGGAGATAGGTAGAGGTTGGTACGGGTTTAAGGAAATGTGAAGAAGGCTTTAGTGCTCGCTGAGTTTCTGTGCACTGGACATTTCCTCCAAGCCTAGCTGCCCATGGTAGATGAGCAGCGATTGGCTGCCGGCGTCCAATCCCGTAAACCGGTTCTTAGCTCAGTGCGCGCCGCGTACGAATACTGCGAGTTAAAAGCGACCCAAAAGATTCGGCGAAAACGAACCCTATGCCTCGCCGACGCAGGGCCTTTAGAATAGAAATCCTCTGGACGAGAAACCACTTTAGATATCGAATCAAAACCTGCAGCGATTGAAATAGTCATCGCAGTGAGGTTAGAAAGTAATCACTATCGGCGCAGGTCACCGTGGTTACACGGTAAATAAACAAAACTTAAATCCTCTTCACTAACATTAAAAAAAAATACAAATACGAAAATTGCGACTTATTATCATAACAACCAATATTTTTATCGCTGGGAAAGATATCAGAATTTACCGAACCATATTGGATTGGATTTTTGAGGTCATTTGCGCCATAGGGGATAGGTATGGGAGGAAGGGTGGATAGAAACCCGGCGTCGGCATTAGCCTGCTCTTAACGAAAGGCGCCAAGGGGACCACGGCTTAACGTCTCCTCCGACAGACGGAGTTCTCTACTTGAAGTGCCCTCCACAAGACACTCAAGTAGGGATCGGGTTCCTCTGAAAAACATCCGCCACTGCAGGGATTTGAACCCTGGCCGCCCGTGTGATAGGCGAGTACTCTAGCCACCACACCAACCCGATCCCCCCGAACCATATTTAATTCAGTAAAGAAAGCCTGGCACCCGCTTAGGATAATTGAAAGTGATTTAAGACTAGACTCTTTTGCGTCCCCACTGACGGTATTCGTACGCGGCGCGCACTGAGCTAAGAACCGATTCACGGGATTGGACGCCGGCAGCCAATCGCTGCTTATCTACCATGGGCAGCTAGGCTTGGAGAAATTCTCCAGGGCACAGAAACTCTGCGAGCACTATAGGGTCAGATCGGGTTCATCTAGGGGAAACACTGTCCCGTAGGTAAATAAATTTAACAGGTAATCAGGCGTTTGGTTATGGGAGAGAAAAAAAATGATAGATCCCAAGAAGTATTTCCTTCGGGAGTCGAGAGGCAGCCTCTTCAGGTCAACAAAGTATTTGGTCACATGATCGTCTCTGCGTAGATCAAATAGAAATCTGACACAGCAGTTAATTAGTCGCTGAAGTTGCGTGTCAAGGACATTAGTTAAATCACCATAGACTAATATAGAGTAATCCGTGATTGGAAATATCAGAGAAGTTACAAGTACAACTCTGGTAGAAACAGGCCAATATTTCTTTTGGAGATTAATGAAATCGATAATTTTATTTCCCCAATTGCAGATTTCTGCGACATGCTGATCCCAGTTAAAGAGGGAAGGACTGAAAACAGCGGGACGCAATTACCAAGGCAAAAATATTTGGTCTGTAATTGCTCTGAAACTGGTCTGTAACTGTTCAGAAAAACTAATTCCTGATCAGGAAGTGGTCTGTCACTGGCCTGGATATGAAACATCTTAAAGCATCATTAAAATCCAGACCAGTTCAGTCCATTTACAGACAACATCCAGATGAGATATTGTCTTTCCGAGCATTTGAAGACCAGTTTCACAGTAGTTTAAAAACTAAAAATTGTAACCAGGGTAGTGATAAACTATAGAGGACGAAATGGAGGGACCATTCCATAAAAAGATCATTAAAGATTTAGCAGTTGTCCACTCACGAGAGGCAGGAATATGACGTCCAGAACGCAAGCTTACCACCATTGAATCCAAGTGTGATTAACGCAAATCTGATCCAAGCCTGCATTACGGCTGGAAAAAGGGCGCTTTCAACTATTAACAATAGGGCTTTCAACTTTCAACAATAGGTCTTTCAACTTTCAACAATAGGACTTTCTACTTTCAACAATACGGCTTTCAACTTTCAACAATAGGACGTTCAACTTTCAACAATAAGGCTTTCAACTTTCAACATTAGGGCTTTCAACCATTGATGGAGATGATGGATTTACATTGTCATCCACAAATATTCATCTACATCTACATGATACCCTGCCAGCCGCTACATGGGCGTGCAGCAGGGGGGTGTTAGGACACCAACTGTATCAATAAGCTAAGGTTTTGGGAGGTGAAATGGTGACGTGTATTATGGGAGTGTATTTAGTGGAGCTCAGTTTTTATTGTGGCCGCTTATTGTGCGCGGAAAGAACCAATCTTTGTACCTTTCTGTTCGGCAATGTATCTCTCTTATTTTATCGCTTCTGTCGGATCTAGAGATGCAGTGTGGCATCAAAATGATTCTCTCCGAGTCGCCCTGAAAATAATTTCACAAGCGACCTTAACCTGGTGTGTAGCCTACATAAATACTATGTACTTCACATTGTATGTTATATATTGTATTGTATGTACTTGGAGGAGGCAATAAAAGAGGCACAAGAAATTGCATAAGAAAAGGCACAAGAAAAGAAATAAGCATGCACCGCTTCCCAGACGATGTTGCAGTCATGGCTGGAAATAGCGATGATCTTAAAAGGTCACTAAACGCCATGGACCAAGTTCTCCGAGAATACAAGGTGAAAATGAGTAAGACGAAGATTGAAATCCGACTAGGGTAAGAAAGAGAGAAGCTGAATGCAGAGGCCACACTGAGAGAGGAGAAATAAGAGCAAGAATAATCCTTCAACTATCTCGGAAGTAACATCACGTGGGAGGGAAGATGAAGTGCAAGGAACATCAAGCGAAGAATAGCCCAAGCTAAGAAGACGTTAATGTTAAAAAGACTACTGCAGTGCTCGAAGAAGATGGGACTACAAACTAGGGATGAGTACGTGGAAACATTCGTGTGGGGCGTTACAGCGGACCAAAAAAAGGGAAAGTCAAAATTTTCGAGTCGGGTAAGTCTTACTCGCTGCAACGGCGCGGGACAAGAATTTTGTTACCTGGGTCGGCCCGATCAGACCACGGGAAAAGGTCCCGCACGGCGCTTGAATATTTAACCTAATTAATCATTTAAATGAGAGCGATGATGCGCTGCCAGGGATCAAAATATCGGTCGGATAGAAAATTGTATCAAACAGAATATGTGCAGAATGGTCTATTTAAGGGGAGGAAAAATAAACCAAGTTTGTATCTCAAAAATAATATGTAAAATTAAATACAATTAAAAAAACAAAAGCCTTGACTATTTACAGGGGCAAATACAATTTTCCGCAAGTAATTCACTGCGAAAACAAGATCAAAGTTTATTTACTTTTCTACCATTTGCAACTGCTAAGAGAGGCGATAGACGTTGCTCTTCCTCATTAGTTAAATTATTGCCCCACTGGTGCGTGGCACTCTATGGATCGGAAGTATAGACCATTGGAAAAAAGTGACCGGAGAAGATTAGATGCCTCCGAAACCTGGTGCTGGAGGAGGATGATGACGATAAAATAAATGGTCAAAATAAGAAAAGATGAAGTGTACAGAAGAGTAGAAGAGGAAAAGAAAACCTGGAACACCAAACAGAAAAGAATTACAAGATGGACTGGACACACCCTGAGAGACAATGAATTTGTGAAGAACACAATTGAAGGCAAAACAGAGGGAAAAGTCCCCAGAGGAAGACCTAGGAACAAGCTCATGGACCAAAATAAGAGGAAGGCACCTAGGAAGAGATATCAGGAGGTAAGGGAACCAGCATTAGATGGGGGAAGGGTGGAGGGCTACTGTCAACCAATCTTAGGGTTGAACGACCAATGAATGATTATTCGACAGTGAAAAGAAGCTTGAACTCTTCGAAAAGCTTGTGAGACGAAATTTTACAAATTAAGGAAGATTAAGGAAGGACTACAAACCAGGAAACAGTATGTGAGAACCTTTGTGTGGAGCGTAGCACTCCATGGATCGGAAACATGGGCCCTTGGGAAGGCTGACCAGAAAAGACCAGAAGCCTCCGAAACCTGGTGCTGGAAGAGTATGCTGAATAAAAAATGGGCGGACAAAATAAGAAATGATGAAGTGTACAGAAGAGTAGAAGAGGAAAGGACCAAACGGAACACCATTGAGAAAAGAAGAACCAGACGGATTGGACACAGCCTGAGACACCATGGGCCTGTGAGGAACATAATTGAAGGTGAAATAGAGGAAAAAGTCCCCAGAGGAAGACCCAGGAATAAGTTCATGGACCAAATAACGAGGCAAGTACATACTAAGAGATACCAGGAGGTAAGGGAACTAGCATTCGATAGGGAAGGGTGGAGGGCTGCAGTCAACCAATCTTAGGATCGAACGACCAATGAAATTAAAAGAATTGTTATAGACTGTTTCTTTTTTCGGGATTCATTCCGCGATGTATGTATTGTGAAAACACACATCACACAAGACATACATCACGGAATGAATCCCGAAAAAATAAATAGTCAACACTGCATCCGCGGAAGCCTACGAGAGAATTGGTTATAATTTACGCTTTTAATTTATCTACCCAGCAGAGGAAGACCCAGGAACTAGTTCATGGACCAAATAACGAGGAAAGTACACAGGAAGAGAAACCAGGAGGTAAGGGAACTAGCATTAGATAGGGAAGGGTGGAGGGCTGCAGACGACCATTCTTAGGTGTGAATTACAAATCGTGAGGACGATGATGAAACAAAACACACGTTCCTCTATAAAAAGCGGCCGGAACGTGAATATAATGGCATTTAAGCCAATTTACGCCGCAGCGACCTTGATTCGTGCCATGTTTCAGCCGGACCGGGAGCAGATCCGGGTCTAAAAAAAAACAACGCAGAAGTTCCCTCCGGTGAATTCTCTCTCCCGACTAGCGGAGTAGTTTTTTTTTATATCCGACAGAACGTGATCGGAATGGAAACGAGAACACTCTGAGGCGGGACTCACAGAATACTTCGCTCCGGCCTTCCGTGGCGATTTAATGGAGAACGTTGTTTACATATTCCCCAGAGGCGCAACGCCGGACTCCCAGAGCCGCGCTCGGCGTGGTTCGGCGCGTTTTGACCGACTACACGGGAGGTTAAGGAACTCGAGTGCTTTACCGGATCGCTGTCGATTAGACATACATATTCTAGCGCCCGCATGGCCTTAAACGAGTGGGTGACCTCGTAATACCAGCAGCGTCTTCGGAATCAACCTTCGAATGCGATCGATGAAGATAGTGCGAGCGAGATAGTTCCATAGTCATAACAGAGACCATATTCGAATTCAACAATAGGGCTTTCAACTTTCAACAATAGGACTTTCAACTTCAACAATACGGCTTTCAACTTTCAACATTAGGGCTTTCAACCATTGATGGAGATGATGGATTTGCATTGTCATCCACAAATTTTCATCTACATCTACATGATACCCTGCCAGCCGCCACACGGGCGCGCGGCAGGGGCTTATACGTTTTAATACCACCAACTGTGAGACAAACTAATTAAATATTGCATTATTAATGGTGCCATAATATAGTTTTATATGACAGAAATTGTAAGTCATCAAATGAAAATATCTAAATAAGTCTTTAATGTGACTCATTTTTTTCACGCGGTACGTTTGAAAATCCTTCAAAACGGAAGGTTTATTGTGATCCTGAAGAATTTACTGCAGTGACAATACGATTAATTTTCAAAAATAATGGAGAAAACACACAAACTACACGTTGTTGATTTTTTGACGAGATCTAAGTGTAGGAAATGCCTCATTTTTAAAATAAGGTCTCTCTGGAGTGCATACACCATTTCCCATGTAAAATGGCCGGTGTTTTTTTGGCAAATATCTCAAAAAGTAATGTGGTAAGGGGTTGAATTTTTGGTGTTAATGGAAGGGTGATATATATTTGTTTAAAATGAGACCAAATTCATTGATTTCTAAGTAAAATGATATTTCGCTCACACTACCTTAATGGCCATTGCAGGAACGACTCATATGTGTTCATAAACTTATGGGATGCATAAGCCATAGCAACCATTCAATAAGTGTTGCACATTCGATAAATTTAGTGGTTTTATAACTTATGGCACGGAGTGATGAGTATCATGAGTAGCCAAGATGGCGGCTGAACCGCTTGGAGATTTCATTTCTGGATAAAAGAGTTGTTTTGAGACAAATGATTAGTTTGTTTAATTATAATGACTAATTATTATCGGTATCAGCAATTAATCATACGCAAAGCTTTCGTAAATGTTACCTGGCGGTGGAAGATTAGATCAAATATTCGAAGCTTTTAACTATTGGTAAATAAGTAACCAGTATAAGTGTTCCTACAACCCGAATATTACTATGAGATCGATAACTTTATGGATGTCATAACTATTGATTCCATAACTAAACGTTCTTGCAACCGGCCATAAGTGTTGCAGAACCATTCGATAAATCTAGTAATTTCATAACTTATGGCATGGAGCTATGAGTTCCAGAAGTAGCCAAGATGGCGGATGCGCAATGAACCGATTGGAGACTTAACTTCTGGATAAAAGAAGTGTTTTGAAACAGACGACCAGTTTTTTTTCTCTTACTAACTAATTTTATCTGCATTAGCAACTATTCATACGCTAAGCTTCCGTAAACTTTTTCCAGCGGTAAAAGATTAGATCAAATATTCGAAGCTATTAGCTAATGGTAAGTATGTTAAGTAAATAGTATATGTGGACCCCAGAAGTCAAGGGGTCTAAGTGGTGACATTTTTGAAAAAAATAAGTTGGGTACAGGAATGGGATGTGAAAATATTAATCTTTTAGGTGGTACAGGGATCCAAGTGATTTTCTCGACAGGTGCTGCTATCTAGGGAAATGCCTCGTAACTACTTAGTGGGTTGTACCAAACAATTTCAACATTGACTTAAGTTTTTTTCTAAACAATTGTTTTGTTACTTAGACCCCTTGACTTCTGCGGTCCTCATATGTGATCCCTCAACCCGAGTATATTAATGAGATCTATTACATTATGGAACTCATAACTATTGTTGCCATAACTACATGTTCTTTCAACCAGCCATGAGAGACCATAGTGGCTGCCAAAAAGACTTTTTAGTGGGTTACTTTCTCCTTTTAAAAGACCGTGGAAATGTTTTAGACTTCTAAAATACGCCGCCAGTATTTGGGATTCTCACGAGGTAGGCTATGAAAGAGAGTTGGAATGCGTGCAGATCTCCGACGAAGCGCTCGGTAAACCACAGGGGCACCAATTTCTGGGGAAGGCCTTGGAAATATAAGAAATCAGCTATGGGAAAATAAAGAACTCATCGCAAAAATCATCGAATTTCCGAAAGTTCGTCAATTTTTACAGTTACCGCTAACTGCAAGCATCGGAAGGATAGCACAAGCAAACAAATCTATTTTTCGCCGGATTACAGTCGCGTGTTGAGACACCTACATCAATAAGTGAAACGAGCAACGCAGGATAATAGCATGCAGCAGCAAGCTTATTTTTAAAAATCACGACACTGATCAGATCGGGTGACTACTGTTTGTAATTTAGTACTACCGCTAGTATTTGGGACCCTTACGAAGTAGGACTAGTTTCAGATATAGATCGAACACAGCGGAGAGCAGCAAGATTAGCGGAGAACTGATACGATAAACATAGCAGTGTAACTGAATCGTTGAGGGATTTAGGATGGGTGCCTCTATCTGATCGAACGGAAAAATATAGACTAAATCTGTTACGAAAGTTTCATCTACATCTACATGTTACCCCGCGAGCCGCCGCATGGGCGTGTGGCAGGGGGTGGTAGGTCACCAGCCGTGTAAATATGTAAAAGTTTTGGAGGTGAAATGGTGACATGTCCTATGAGAATGTGTTTGGAGGAGCTCAGTTTCTATTATGTTCGCTTATTGTGCGCGGAAAGAACGAGTTTATGTACCTATCTGTTCGGCAGAGTATCTCTCTTATTTTATCGCATCTGTCAGACCTAGAAATGTAGTGAGGCGTCATGGTGATATTCTCTGTGTCGCTCTGAAACACACCAGTTCTGAACATCTCAAGCAGCCTAAGCCTAGCGTGCAGCCTCCGAGTCTCTAGGGGCTCCACCCTTAATCCCTCTAACAGTTGTGTGACACTATAAAGTTTGATGTAGACTATTTTTTGCCGGGCGTTCAACATATTTTTGCCAGAACCAAAATATCATGGCAAAAGCGATCACAGGCATACAATTAAAGAATTAGCAGTAGAACCGATAGATTTTGAGAACCATTTTTTCCATGCAGCCATCCGTTGTGACAGATCAGTTCTAGGAAACTTTGACCCTCACCAGGTACAGCAGGTTCTGCACTTGTGCGAAATATCTTAACAGCATTATTAGCAGTTAACCCCGCATGGAATATCCGGCATAATTTTGCTTTTGAATGATTTAGTACCATGTAGTACTATTCTTCAATCGAATTAATAACACTAACCAGCAATTGTATCTTAAATGATGCACTGCATGGTAGAATGTTGGTCTGCGTAGCACTAATAATTTCTGGTCTGTCCGCGCTTTGTTATCCTGACTACTAATGGCCTGAGCCTGGCATCCGGGGGCACGCGTGCGGTTCTGATTGGATTGGATAATGGGGAAGGCGACCGACAGCCTAAGGTCATTTGCCCCATGATGGGGATGGGTAAGGAACGAAAGGTGGATAGAAACCCAACGTCGGCATTAGCCTGCTCTATACGAAAGGAACCAAGGGGACCACGGTTTAACGTCTCATCCGGCAGACGGAGTACTGCACTTGAAGTGCCCTCCACAAGACATTCCAGTCGGGATGGAATTTTCCCCGAAAAACATCTTCCACTACAGGGATTTGAACCCTGGCCGTCCGTATGGTTAGTCAATACTCTAGCCACCACACCAACCCGATCCCCGTGACGAAATGTGCTCGGGCCATTGAAGTAGACGTAGAGGGCGCTTGCTACGGTGGCCAATGCTATAAGCTGTAACTTGGGCGAGGCCTCTCCACCATAGTTCTTAGCCCAGGTTTTTATTTACCGCTCTAATGCACTATATTTGCAAATTTACTACGTTTTCCATCGATAAAGTTATCGAAATCAGATTGCACTCCCTTCTATAATGTGAATTAAATTAAAGAATATTGGCCGTTTTATACTTAATTTAATTCGATTTAATGCATCGAAACCGGTCGCATTTAAGTTCACATTGTGGAAAATTGCCAATTTTCTTTAATTTATTTATGTTATGCCACCAGATCACGCCTCAAACAACTCAATGTACTCTTTGATGTGGATCCTCCTCCTCAGGGATTTGAACCCTGGCCGTCCGTATGGTTAACCAGTACTCTTGCCGCCACACTTAACCCGATCCCCCGGTTCTGATTTGTACTGGGATGAGTGCTGCTAGTGATGGAAAAATGTCGGTCAAAATCGAATTTTTCGAGCAATCGATTTTAATCGAAATGAAAAGCTCGACTATTCAACAAAAATCGAAATTTGAACCAAAAGATCGATTAATCGAAAAAATTGACGATTCTTTTTTGAAAAAAATACAGTTGGTACAAAAACATGCTTATTATTCATTCGAAAAACGCTCATAATACATACTTGAATAGTATAAAAAAATCCCCAAAAATCTACTTAGAATACATTCTTGAATTATTAGTAGTAAAAATTTACAAATGCACGCACATTAAAGTTTGGGCATCGCCGCTTGGAACCATTCGGCTTCACTAACATTTTTGAAGAAAGATCAACTGATTGAGATGCTTTCTTGATGATCTAGGGCGTGCCTTTCCGATTTTACCGGCCTTAGAGAAAAGTCTTTCACATGGGACGGATGACGTTATCATGCTCAGCACTCTGATCGCGAAACGGTACGAGAGTAATCGGTACGGTATGCTGAGATCAAACGAAATGGTCAAGATCGAAGTTGAAAAATCGAGTTTGGATCGAAACTCGAAGATCATGGCTCGATCTCGATTTCCTCGATCTTTGACTATTGAAACTCGATTTTCGACTTAAATCGAAATCGATTTTTCCATCACTAAGTGCTGCATGCCTGGTGTGGAATCACCCCGTGCCACGCACTCTAGCGGTGGCCTGCACGGTATTTCGTACGTTTACGTGTAATATTCCTCCGACGTTAACCTTTTAAGTTCCCATTTAGAAAATGCTGTTTCGGAGAGCGATCGAAATGACGAAGAAGAAAGAAAAACTTCCCAGAACTCATTTCGCTGCGGGAAGGAGTAAACGAGTTCCCAAAATTTTTCGAAATAAGAGGAGACGAAGAAGACCCTTGTCTCCCCGGACAACAAAAGGTCACCCGTCCCGTCGGTCTCGGAGAAAAATGAGGCCCAATTAAGTGATGAAAGGGAATTTTTGAGCACGAATTTCGAGGCTTGCACCCAAGTTTCCACTCGACTGAAATAGATAATCACTCCACATCACATGAGGTTATTAAAATTTGGGGCGAAAAATTGAAGTAAAATTAAAAATGATTCAAGAAATTACTTCGCGGAATCACCTTGGGCCCTTAGGAAAAGTGAAAGGTAATATAGCACTTCACTGTGCTCTTGTGTGTCTATTATTTATTTATTAAAATATCTTTACAATTATGCAATTGGCCTAGTTGCAGCATATAATATAAACTGCAGAAATAAAAAAAATGAAGCTCACAGCAGGGTTAATAACCTTTGTTTGGTATGTAATTTTTAAATACTGACACGAAAATTTTTGCTAAGTTTAATTCTCTATGCTTCTTCGTTTACCAGCAGTTTTGTAACTATAGCAGCACAAATACAATGTCATTTTCACCTATGTCGCAATACATTCAAATTATTTTTGTGTACTAAGTACGAGTCAGTAACCCCAAAACGGTGTTTCTCGAAAGGGAGTACCTATAGTCCCTTTATTTAAGGTAAATGTCACTGTACAATGTATATGAAAGAAATTCCCAGGGTATTTGACACCTTTTCACTAACAAGTGAAGTAAATCTATGGGTAGTTAATAAACATTTCTTTCGTCCTCCCCCTGATGCATAGACGAATTAGGTAATTCCTCCAATCGTCGTCGACAACCGAGCGAAGACCGCAAGGTAATCGACCACAAAATCTTTAGTAAGAAGAGCCCTTGACGGTTAATTGCCCGATTGTACACCTCCACGTGGTGCTCGATGGACAATGGAATCATTGAAGCTGCCCGCGAATGGTGCTTATATATTCACAAAAAAGAAATTTTATTTTTTATTTTATTATTGCATTTAAATTCCGTCAGGCCATATGGCCTGTTGCCGGGATATGCATAACAATTACATAGTACACATATAAATTATATCATGGTATGAATACGCAGCTCAGGTTCATTATAAATGCCGAGGAACACGGAATCGAATTACCAATCAACAACGTATTCAGCAGGGTATGACAAGAGCAATATAAACCGCAGAAACCCAATTTTCAAATTTTGAAGATAAAATAACGAGTAATCTGAAGTAAATTAAAAGAGTAAATTTAGCATTAAATTGTTACAATTTGAATAAGTGACATATCATGAAGCTTGTGATTATGTAAGATTTTTTTAAAGCAGTTTTAAGGTAAAATGTGTAATGTTGGCATAAATTATCGATGTCTTTGGAGTATTTGTTTACACTCCAAATACCATTCATATCAACAATAATCAAATTTTGTTGAATTATTTATAGGTCTCGAAGGAAGTGGGGTGAACCTGTTCTACACCTACGTCTACATAATACCCAGCGAGCCGCCGCATGGGCGTATGGCAGGGGGTGTAAGGTCACCGGTCGTGTAAAGATGTAAGTTTTTGGGAGATGACATGGTGACATGTATTATAGGAGTGTATTTTGTGGAGCTCGATTTTTACTTAATGTGCACGGAAAGAACGAGTTTTTGCACCTATATGTTCGGCAGTGTATCTCTCTTATTTTGTCGCATCTGTCAGACCTAGAAATGTAGTGAGGAGTCATGATAATATTCTGTGTGTCGCCCAGAAACATATCATATCTCTGAATTTCTCAAACAACGTAAGCCTAGCCACCGAGTCTCTGGGGGCTCCCACCTTCATACCTCTAAAAGTTGTGAGATACTATATGTGCGCTCGTAGCAGTTTTTAATTAAACGCGCTGCTTTCTTCTGTAATTTATTAATTTTTTAGTTAAATCTTTACGACCAGGGTCCAAAATGCTCGCGGCGTATTCGAGGTGAGGCCTAACCAGAGCGAAGCAGCATCTCACTTTGACTTTTACATCCGAGGACCTTCCTAATATACGTTTAACAAAACCTAGTTTTTTTTAATGATGTGCCACATATGCATTGTATGTGTAATCCCCACGATATTTCAGAAGTTAAATTAATTCCAAAGTATTCTACTGTATCTGAAGATTTTATATTTACTCCACCCACCTTTTAGGGTGATAACTGTCATAAAAACAGCAAAAACAAAGATAAATGTTACGCTGAGAAATAAAATAATTCTTCTCTCCGCCCGAGATTTTCATCACAAGATATATATATGCGCCTTCGGGATCGCGTTGACCACTTCTCAATCATTGCAGTCATTTATGTTGTAACGAGTTTAATTTGATTTATAAATTCGCCACTCACCCCTGCGGGGCAATGGGCGTTGCCTTCTTTCCGAACAGTCACGCAAGGCATCCAATAGCGAAGAATGTGAGGTGAGACTGGACGATTCGTGTAACTCCTGAAATATGCCGCATTCTCCATGTAATTAACCTGACTCATGTAATGACACTTATTTCGTCTTGCAGCCCGCACTACATTTTCAAGACTTTCTCATAGGTAGCGCCCACTTCACTGTTTATTACTCAATCCAGCTCACGATGGACAATATTCATTTATTTTCGTGCAAACAAATTCTCCGTGATTTTTCTTGTACCTGCAATTGATTCCACGTCATTAGTGGGCAAATAAGAATATAGGTGCTCTCGTTGACGACGTTATGTTAAGTATAAACGGTAGGAGGGAATCACCGGACGGATCTCTGGGAACCGACGCATTGTGTTAAATCCCGAAAGATCGACCTTCCTCTCCTTGATTGGTCGTTCAATCCTAAGATTGGTTGACTGCATCCTTCCACCCTTCCCTATCTAATGCTAAGTTCCCTTACCTCCTGTTATCTCTTCCTATGTACTTTCCTCTTCATTTGGTCTATGAATTTAGTCCTGGATCTTCCTCTGGGGGCTTTTCCTTCTGTTTTGCCTTCAATTACGTTTTTCACAACCCATTGTGTCTCAGGGTGAGCCCAATCCATCTGGTTCTTCTTTTCTGTATGTTATTCCATATGGTCCTTTCATCTACTACTATTCTGTACACCTTATCATATCTTATTTTGTCCATACATAATATTTGTCATCATATTTATAATATGCATTGTGTTTAATGTCGAAAGATCGGCCTTCGTCTTCTTCATTGGTCATTCAATCCCAGGATTGGTTGACTGCAGCCCTCCACCCTTCCCTATCTAATGCTAGATTTCTTACCTACAGTTATCTCTTCCTTTATACGTACTTTCCTCTGTATTTGGTCCATGAACTTATCCCTGGATCTTCTTCTGGGGGCTTTTCCCAATATTCTGCCTTCAATCATGTTCTTTACAAACCTATTGTGTCTCAGGGTGCCCAAATCATCTGGTTCTTCTTTTCTGTACGGTGTTCCATATGGTCCTCTCCTCTTCTACTCTTCATTATTTCTTATTTTTTCCGCCCACTCTATCTTCAGCATCCTCCCCCAGCACCAGGTTTCGAAGGCTTCTAGTCTTTTCTGGTAGGCTTTTCCAATGATCCATACTTCCGATCCGTTCGTCCATGTAATTCATAGATTTACATGCTTATAAGCAACCGATGAAATTAAAATTTCATTAACAAACCTGGAATAGGAAAGTTTTCCTAAGGTAGGAGCTATTGTAATGTGCATTTTCATGAATTGCATCAATTCTTTTTTTATCTGAGTTTGCTAACTATTTTTAAAATAAGTATTCTACCGGTAAAGGTAGGTTTTGTTGAATGTCAGAGAATCTCCTCCCTGTTTTCTACACTTTAAGGGGCCTATCTCGTTCTGATATATATCCTTTTTCGCCTCAACATACGATCTACCCTTCTTCATCCTGTCCATGAAACCTATCCTCTTTCTTCCTCTTCCCCGCTTGCTCAACGTCCTTCCCTCCATCACATTCTTGAGCAACCCATCGCCCCTTATTACATCCTCCAACTAACTCTAGCGACAGGAGTTCCTGATGTTGTAAGCTGCTTATTTGACGATACACTCAATGCCTGTAAACACTTCTTGGCTTGACTTAATCGAAGCAGTCCTTGAAAATGATAGATGCAAAAGTAGCTCATTTTTCAAGTTGCGAGTACGTACACCATACCTCGTTGATGCTGATTGAGACCTGCAATTTGAACATGTCCCCTCGTCCGATTTCTTCGCAGCTCTCCGGTTTACTTACGCCATGACAAAACGGAATTCAACTAGATGTAAAAAGTCAACATCTCCCGCGACCTTCTAGTCTCGACACGAGGTTCGTCGACTGCCTGCTGAGGGGAGTTTTAGCAGCGACTGCTACGTGACACGGGGTTAGGCACTCATGGCTGTCCGTCCTTCTCCTCCGGGCCTCCGGGCACCAGCGGTAGAGCTTATCCATGCTGCCCACGGGGAAAGGGATAGAGAAGGCGACGAGAGAGAGAGAAAGAGAGAAAAATGGCCCTTTTTCGGGGACCCGGCCGGGTCCCTCTCGTGGCGGCCGGCCACACGACGACTCTTGGGCGGCTCGAATGTTTTTCACGGCCGTTGACATTCCTGACCTATTCCTACTCAGTCGGCGAGTAAACTCGGAAGAAAGCGGGAGCCATTAAAAGCACTAGCTGCGACGGGGGAAAAAAGTTGGCCGTCTGACTGAAACGTTCTTGTCAACAACCCACAAACTACCGCAAGGCTAAATGGGGTTTTTGTATTATTTTTCGAGTTCCAATGGCCTCTATGACCATTTGCTAACGATAAGAGCAGACAAATGATGCGGGGATGAAAGGGGAGGACTCGGAGAAAAATTGTAAAGATCAGGTTAGTTAAAACTATTTAAAAAAACTAGCATCGAAGTTTAATATCTTCAGGCTTGACCTTTGGAAAAATGCATTTTCGTAGAGAGCGTCATGTCTCAGGGAAGACAACCCGAGACACAATCACTACGTTTACCAAACGAACTCAGATCGATTTGGCCTGTTCTGATCGGTATGGTAAACGCAACGGGCTAGAGTAGTGGTGGCCAATCCGCGGCCCGCCTTGAACATTTTCCCGACCCGCGAGATTCATCACACTTTAATACAATAACTTTAACACAATAATAATAGCTCATTATGTATCAATTTTTCACTCCAAAAAATGTTTATAGTAGGTGAAAATCTAATATGGGGTTACATAATTCTACATGCGGCCCGCAGAGTTATGATACATTTCCAAAGTGGCCCGCAAGATCATTTTGGTTGGCCACCCCTGGGCTAGAGTAGCAGGCCAACTCGGCCCGCTTTTTCTGCCAGTCGGAGATTTCAAATCGATATGATCCGATTCAAATCATTTCAGCGTATTTCGCATTGGTAAACCAGGCGTTCAGAGTCGGCTGGCTTAAAATGTCCAGATCGGTCCGAGTTCACATCGATCTGAGTTCGATTGGTAAACGTAGTGAATGGGTTTGTGAAGAACGTAATCGTTGGGATAAACGAGCGAAAAACCATCAGAGAGAGACCCAGGAATAAGTTCATGGACCAAATAACAAGGAGCGTATACAGGAAGAGAGGTACCAGGAGATAAGGGAACTAGCATTAGATAGGTAAGGGTGGAGGGCTGCAGTCAACCAATCGTACGATTGAACAGCCAATGATGAGGGAGCGTTATCCCTCAAGGCTACCAAGGGGGGTAACGAGATTACCCCAGGTAACATTAATACTTTTCAATTACTTGTTCGGAGAAAAATCCCTTGAGGTAACTAGGTTACCCCCGTTAGTCACGAAATATCGAAGCAGTTTCGTTAGTAAATCCAATGAAATAAGTCATAATATGCGTTCAGTAAAGTTTATATTATTTTGTAATAATCACTGATTCAGGAAATAAGGTTAATTCATTTTTAAATGTTTTTGAGTAATTGTAATGGGCTGAAATTTCTGTGGGCTATTATATCGAATTTTTCATAATGGAATGGATACATACTGCTTTTATATACCTTTTGGTTAAGTGCGGCTTTCCGCATGCCAGCGAAAAATTTTTTTCGCCCGCTTTTAATTGTCGTATCGCCACAAAATTTACGTAAAATAATGAGCAAACCTAGCGCATTCGTGAAAATGTTTTACTTAGCTTATGTCAAAATTCTACCAGAAATAGTAAGCATTCAAACCTGAGAAGTCCGATATTCCCAGTCCAAGGTGTCGAATACCTGGGTATTCTAGATACTGGTAGCCTGCATGCCATGGGAATTCAGCCAATGATGCGTGCGTCTCAGATGGCGTTTAAAGGATATCTGATGAAGATCGAGCTTTGAAAAACGAAGGCAGTGAACTTTTGCGGAAGGAGAGAGGACGGAATCCATGTAGGAAGCACAGTGAAAAAGATATGACAGGCAGATAAAGCATTATCACAATCAGCAGTATCCATAGCACGAATATATATTATGGTTTCGGATGTTTGGAATTGTTACCTAGGCTAAGTGTTGCCTAAATTTCCACTTTTTGTTCACCCAGTCCTTGGCGCCACTTCGATTAGAGTCTTTTCTGTTGTTATTGTAAATAGACGTAGTTAATTGTTGCTAACGTGAGACTGAGGTGAATATTCAATAACGATCGAGGAGATATGAATTACTTGATGATTTTAATAATATCTTGCTATTTTTGTTATCTAAAAGTTACTTTGTAAATGCTAGAGAGGAAGTATCTATTACAGAAAATGTGTAAGAGGTTTATGAAACGTCCATCGTGTGCCGACGACGATGTTTGCCAGACTCTGATTCTAATTTGAATGCATTATGTCCGTTCGGCTAAAATAAAGTATTTAAAATTACTTGTTTAAACAGAACTTGCTTCGTACCAGGCAGCAAAACAGGGAATGCGTCTACGAGGACCCAAAATAGGAGACTTGGATTGAAAAATAAGAATCTGTTCCAGGCGGCGATCAGTGCATTCCTTTTTACCTACACTGCAATGATGGTCATCGGGAATACTCATGACGTCACCTCGCATTATTATTAAATTTCCGCATAGCGAAGTGCACGAAGTGCTAAGAAGAAGAAGTCAAATGTGTATTTGCGTAATTAAATTTGGAGAGGTATTAAATATACCTATCTGTAGACCGGACGATATTAAGGAAAAGTATAATTCCGTCCCGCGTGTACTACTGTATTATGATTAATTGCAAATAAAACCCATGTATAACAATGGTAAAACCAGTGTGACATGTTTATTTACAAACTATCGACTGTATTTACATTTTAACTTCCATCTTTCACCACTAGGCGGCACCACTTTCCAAAGAGTTGTTTGCTTACGGAATTCTAAACAACAGTTTTTGACGACGAGATAACAATCCATAATATATATTCATGATCCATAGATCGGTTTGCTACAGCTATCCTCTCGATCCTCATCTCAGCTAATCGTTCTGATCGTTCATAACTTTACATCTATACCGCCTTAAATATTTTCACATACTCCATTCTTGTAAAAAGATGGATGGCTAAGCTTTTCAGGTACTTCTAAGTCACTTCAATTTAACCCGAGTAGGTCTCACACCAACATATCAAACGCCTACTGTCTATCCTCACCCTCTTCCCTCAAGAACCCACGTGTCTTCAAGATGCAACGCGACATTCCTACAATGAAGACAGACATTGTGATGTTCCAGGGGTTAAATAGATTTTTTCTCCGACCCGAGTCACAATATTTAACATCGTCTTCAAGAGACGAGTTTGAGACGAGTCGAATTCTTTATCTGACAATGAATTAGCACATCGAAATCTGTGAAATGCTTTCAGTCTAAATATAACTATACCCTTCTCTCAGTTCGTTACAACATCATAATATGAAGTCCTGCCGGAATAGCTATGCAGGTTACAACCAGCATAAATACTGGCTCTCGTTAAGAGGTAAAAACTTCAGTTTAATGCTTTGTCCTGTAACTTTTTACCCAAAAAGACGGATTTACATGAAATTTAAAAAAAAAAATTACTCAAGGCTGCTTTGTACCTCTAAGTCGTTACGTTAAGTCTAAGTTTACCCATTATAGCACATTTTATCAACCTTAAGGAATCAGTACTTCAAAGCTCAGGTTATTCCTTTTGGTGACAATGGTTCATTGCGAGCTCCTTCGAAATTTCATCGAAAGTTACATATTTCAACATCATCTTCAGGTGAAGAATTTGAGACGAGTCGAATTCAATAAGCTGGCAATGAAGTGGCACAATGAAACCTAGGCCGGAAGAAATCTATTTTGCCAGGGAAAAACTTCAATTCCAATCATCGTTATTTTGAATTTCCACTAAATCACGCCAGACGACTTCTCTTTATACCAATGCCCGCAATAGACTCCTCCTCATCAGTCTTGTGTTTTACATTCTCACGCAGACGCGCCGGACATCAGCTTCCTCGCGCCGCTGAACACGTCCTTCGCTAACTTTGACAGTGCACCACCATTTACGGAGTCATTCCTGGGACTTAAGGGGGATTTGGCTCGACAGCATGAGTCAAGACAAATACTGAATCACCCATTCTTAATTATTTCATCAGAAAATCCTGCTGATGAAGTGGGTTACTTCCTGAAAACCAATATTTGGGTACAAAATTTTCAGATTAGTCCACGAATATATTTTAAATGGCCACATTTCTGCAGCCATGAGAGTCGAATGCAGCGCCATTCGCAGGGAACTACAGTATTTTGACTACAATGGCGGCGGTAATTCGCAAATAACTTTTTAAAAATGGTAAAATGGCTGAGATTTTATTTTTATTCCATTTCGCGGGACTTTACGCTTCGAATAAATAGTTTGAACTAAAAGCTTGAATAAGCTTTCTTGTTCAAATTGAGGTTTTTCAGCTCTAATCTGAGCATCTCCAAAAGAGCCTATGTAAAAAATCCCCACTCTCGAGCAGAATTAGAGTGAAACGGAAACTATGGTTTACTTTCAACTCAGTATATAAAATGCACTATGGCCATGTTGAGTGGATCACTTTGGATCAAAATGATTTATATAAAAAAATGTAAAATGGAAATTATTTCCTCAAAACTATTGCATAATTTTAAAAAAATAATGGACATATAAGGCGCTATGGCCATGTTGGGTGGATCACTCTCCGCAAAAGTAACAGGCTTAATTATATGCCTTCACTGCTACGACATATCGCACTTCAACAGCAGTACACCACTCGAAGAATCAGGTACTGCGGTCGAAGTGCGTAGAACGCAGAAGGAGTGCGTATCAACTGGGCACTTCACCAAGCTTTTCATAGCGCAAAAAAAAGGTCGAACGAAGAGACAGCATGCGAACGCGAAAGAAGCGCGCTAATCGCAGGAACCCAAGCGGGAGAATGTAATAATGACCATAGGAAATTAAAATCCACACTAAGCTGGTCAAAACAAATTTTTAAAATCAGCTTCTCGTTTACTAAGCCTTAAAAAAAATGTTTCATCTCCTCGAATACTTGACTCAGACTCCAAAAAGTACATTGATGCCTGAACATAGGCTCACTTGAGCCCATTGTCAAATTTACACTTTCAAGGATCGACTACAGTAAAATTAACCTGGAAACCATTTTTTTTCCTTCACCTTCGTTTATAAAACGTTCTTCAAAGATGCAAAATTCAAGAGTTAAGAAAATCTGGAATAAGTGACTCAGAGGACAGGGCCACCTTAAACGGTTAGCGTAAAAGTGAAAGGAGTCGATAACAAGGCGCAAACTGGAGACCCTCAAGACGGAGACAGGAAACCTCGGGCCCACTTCCCATTGGTGGGCCACGGAATACGGCGGAACCAATGAGATTCGCGTTTTTTTAACGAAAAGCGGCAGAAATATTTGTACACATTCCTTGGTTACGACGTCACCTCTACTTTTCTACGAGATTTTTTATTATTAAGGTAGTTTGAGCGAGATGGAACCCTAATCATAATAGAGATCATATTCAAGTATAAGATTTTATTTCTGCAGCTCTAGGAAGCATAAAAAAATATTGATTAATTAATGGCGCAATAATATATTTTAATCTGACTAAAATAATAGGAAACTACATTATAATAACCGAAAAAGTCTTGAACTTGACTCATTTTTTCGCGCGTCAAGTTCGAATGTCCTTCACAACGGAAGATTTCTCGTGATCCTGAAAATATTACGGCGGTGACATTATGATTTATTTCCAAAAATAGTTGAGGAACATATTTAACTACAGACTGTTAGTTTTTGACGAGATCTAGGGGTTAAAAGCTCCTAATTTTTATAACGACGCGTCTCTGAAGTGCATACACACATCATTTCCCATGCAAAAGGTCTGGTATTTTTCGTCAAACATCTAGGAAAGTAGTTCCGTAAGGGGCTGGTATGTTGATATCTTCGGAAGGGTTAGATCTTTTTCTTTAAAATGAGACCAATCTCACTGATTTCTAGGGCGAAATGATACATCGCTCAAGTTAGCTTAAACATGAAATCAACTATAATAATGACCATAGGAAATTAAAATCCACACTAAGCTGGTCAAAACAAATTTTTAAAATCAGTTTTTCGTTTACTAAGCCTTAAAAAAATATTTCATCTCCTCGAATACTTGACTCAGACTCCAAAAAGTAAATTGATGCCCGAACATTGGCTCATTTGGGCCCATGTTCAAATTTACACTTTCAAGGATCAACTAGAGTAAAAGTAACCTGGAAACCATATTATTTTTTCTTCATCTTAGTTTATGAAACGCACTTCACAGATGAAAAAATTCAAGTCCTATGGAAATCTGGAAAAAGTGACCTAAGGGACAGAGCCACCTTAAATCGTTAGCGTGAAAGAGAATGAGAGATTATTCAGCTGGCGCAAACTAAGAAACCCTCGAGTCAGAGACTGGAAACTTCGGTTCCACTTCTGATTCCTGGGCCACGGAAAATGGCGGAAAAAATGAGAATCGCGCATTTAGAACGAGGAGCGACAAAATATTTGTAAACATTGCTTAGTAACAACTAATTAACTATTGACTAAAATAAAAAAATTAATACAATTAATAATTTCACAGTCAAATATTTAAGTGGTTCACTAAATATTTGATTATATTAAGCAGCCAGAGTAATAAATAGAAAATTATTAAAAAATTTATTTTAATAAAAGTCATAATTTAAAAATTTAATAATTAATAGTTTTAATAATAAATAATAGTATTAATAAATGACAGTTAATTAACTATTTGATAAAGTAAAGCACACAGAGCGGGTCATCCAACATGGTCGGTCTCCAGTCTCTGAGTTGAGGGTCTACAGTGCACACCAATCCCCGAATTGCAGATTGCTCTCTTGGCGGTGATCACGATGTTCATTAAGTCTTTTCTTGAAACTCTGCAGGAAAATTGTCTCTTTTTTTCCTTAATCCATAAGTTTTACTACGTGAGTCCGGAATCTCCGCTTCCGCAATTGGAGCGTGTATCTCACAAGGAGCATTTCAGGGAAAGTCTTAATTTAATAGTCCAATATTTAGGTGGTTCATCAAATATTTGATTAAATATTTATCCATTCATTAATTTTAAGTAATTTATTGGTAATATTTTCTAACCTCGATATTCCGCAGATTCTCCTCAAAAAAATCCATTTCTACGGCATCCAGTCTCTGTCTTACTCATCGGTTCATTTCCCACATTTACGATCCATGGAGAAGAAAATTCGATTAACTATTGAATAGTTAAAAATGAATAATAAGAATTTTCAATTCTGGTGAACATACTGAGAAAATACGTAGCATATCAGATGCATCACATTAGGGATTGTGTACCAGTTTATTGTTAAAAAAATTGTATATTTTGCCCTTGTGGAATCTGTATTAAGATATAGCTTAACTGTGTGGGGTCACACCAGTAACAAATATAAGACCAAACTTTGTACTATGCAAAATAGAATTATAAAATTAATTAGTTACAACGCTACAAAAATAACAGTGATTACATTAATAACAAGCAAAAAATAAATGTGAACCAAATGTATGTTTCACTCGAAATCTTGCCGCTACAAAGACCTACTACGATACATATTAATGGTTGAACAGTATTATTGTGATAAATATAAAAACATTAAATTCAAAGAACATAATATGAAAAAAAGAACTACTATAAGATATGATGTACCATTATATTTTAATAATTACGGAGGAAATAGACTTAATATCATTATTCCAAATATTTTTAATAGAATGCCAATGAACCTACTGAATTTAAATGCAATAGGTGAGGTTAAGAGAAAAGGGAAACAAAGGTTATGGAATAAATATTGCTTGTAATTAAGGCTTTATATTAAATATTCTGTATTTTTGTACTCCATCTATGTTTATGCGGGGAAAATGAAAAAAAAACCTTGTTTACACTATATGGTGAGTACTTGATTCGTAATGCAGAGTAATAATGGGAGAACCTTCTCATGAGCCATTAACATGCTCAGGAGGACTCCAATAATTTTCCTTTAGCATTATAAAAATGTTCTCATATTTTTTAAATGTTTTCATTTTTTTAAACCATGTTCCTATTTTTTAATGTTCCCATATTTTATATCTGTTCTTTTTTTCTATGTGAGCTGTTTGCATTGGATTCATACTTTTGTAAAATTTTTACATGATAACATATACTGTAATAATAAATAAACAAAATGCAAAAAACTAATGATTTAAAAATCTAACAGTTAATAATAAATTAACTATTTGAATAAATGAAGAACCCAGAACCCAATTCAACAGGGCCGGTTTCCAGTCTCGGACTCGAGGGTCTGTAGCGCAGGCCAATTCCCAAATCCCCGATTGTTCTTGGCGGTAATCATTATGTTAAACAAGTCTTTACTTGAAGTTTTGCCGGAAAAATTGTTTTTCTTTTTCCTTAATCCAAGTTTCACTGGGCGAGTCCGGAATCTCCGCATCCTCCATGGGAGCGTGAGTTTCTCTGAGCATTAAGAGGAGAGCCTGTTTACGCTTTGACTTCGTCGGTGAGCGGAAAATTATTTGGCCACTGTCTCAACTCTATACAGAATGACGTATTCAAGTTTTCAGAAAATCTCGAATATGTGACCCATGGGCCAAAGCCACCTTAAGGGCGACGGAAGAGTCAAAACACGAAACGAAGAGCTGTGAAATGCTTAAAACAACGTCAAGAGATGGTGTGTAAACATTATGTGGGGACTTAAGGCTTGGGTATGCAAGGATGGAGATATCTCTCTATCTCCTCACTCACACCAAGACGATGGAAGAGGAAGCTGGGTGTAGTGTTTCGTTCCCGGACTGTATGCGACGCAAATGCTTCCGGTAACATCCACCACTGACGTGCGTCACGTCGCTGCGACAAGGATGAGCTTGCGAATCTAATAAACGCATTAGTACGCATGTCCGCATAGAAACCCTCAACAAAGCAGGCCAACAATTGGCACTTAAGGTAGTCCGAGTGAGATAGTATCCTATTCATAATAGAGACCATATTCGAATTATACGTTTTAAGTTCACCAGCTGTGAGACACACGAATTAAATATAGCATTATTACTGGTGCATTAATACTGTTTTATATGACAGAAATTGTAACTAATCAAATGAAAATATCTAACTAAGTCTTTAACTTGACTCATTTGTTTTCGCGCGGGGCGTTTGAAACTCCTTCAAAACGGAGGGTTTTTTGTGATCCCGAAGAATTTACTGCGGTGACAATATGATTAATTTTCCAAAATAGTTGAGAAAATAAACCAACTACACGCTGCTAGTATTTTTTACGACATCTGAGTGTTGAAAATACCCCATTTTGTAAATAATGTCTCTCTGGAGTGTATACACGTGCCATTTCCCATGTAAAATGGCTGGTATTTTTTTTTAAATATCTCCGAAAGTAATGTGGTAAGGGCTTGAATTTTTTGTGTCATTAGAAGGGTGAGATATTTTTATTTAAAATGAAACCAAATTCATTGATTTCTATGTAAAATGTTATTTCGCTCAAACTACCTTAACAAAGTTTGAGCGAAGTAGTTCCCTAGTCTTAATGGAGGCCATATTCGAATTATAAGTTTTAATTTCCCCAGCAATGAAAAGCACGAATAAAATATGGCATTCTCAATTATATACCTTCATATTAGTAAAATTTAAGTGGTTATATAAAAACACCTACAAAAGTCTTTAATTTGACTATTTCTTCACGCCGGGCGTTTATAACTCCTTCACAAGGTAAGGTTCATTGCGATTCTGAAAAAAATTACCGCGACATAAATTTGATTTATTTTCAAAAATAGTTGAGAAAACCTACCAAGTACACACTGTTAAGTTTTTAACAAAGATCTAGGTGTTAGGAATCCCTCATCTTTTTAAATAAGGTCTCTCTGGAGTGCATACACGTACCGTTTCCCATGTGAAAGGGCTGGTATTTTTCGCCAAACATCTCGGAAAGTAGTTCGCTAAAAAGCAAGGAATGTTGGTATCTTTGGAAGCATGAGATATTTTTCTTTAAAACGAGACTAAGGGCCGTATTCATAGTCGTTACTTTGGGTGTCCCCCAGGTGTGGGGGAACCCCTTGGCTCAGAAATGGAATTCATAGTCGTTACTCAGGGGACTGCCGTCCTCTAACCCTCCCCCAGGCCGTCGTTTTCCTGGGTAAGGCATGAAGCTTACCTACCCAAAGCTCCCCTAACGCAGTACTGCTGCCCACGCGTGGGATGAATTTATACTAATGTACTAATGGCAGAACACGGTTATATCAACATCTTTCCATAGTAACGTCTTCTGTTTACACAAATGGGGACGTATTGAACCACCATCATATTCCTCACCATTAATATTACATATATATTTAAGTAATATTGTAAACATTCTCTCATATTCCTTCAATCATTTTTCATCAACATCGTGTGACAGTATACTATATTATTGTTGATAGCTTGCTTGGTTACGGTGAAAAATGAGCATCGAAAACATGGAGAACCATTCAGTGAAACTGATATGTATTTTTCCGCGGGATTGTTGCCATATATCTTACCCAGGCGTCCCCTGGCTGGGTGTTACCCAGGTAAGGTTTATGAATCGCTCAGTGTAGGGTACCCCTAGGTGTTACCTGGCTAGGGGATACCCAGGTAACCCCTAGGAATACGACTATGAATACGGGCATAAATCCATTGATTTCTAGGTAAAATGATATTTCGCTCAAACTACCTTAAACACGGATGTTTTTTTCATTCCACAGGTCATACATACAAGAACGCTCATGGTTCTGTTTACGTCGGAAACGTCTTATTCCACCAATAGTTTTAATATAAAACTACGACTGAATGCAAAATTGGAAGCGGAGAAATGATTGGGTTTGTGCCACTTGCGGCCTTCGACTAGGAGCTACTAATTTATTGATTGTCACCTCCATTAATCCTTCAACCAAAGACAGTTTCACTCAACTGCATAAAAGACCTAAACTCTTGTGTTCCCATTCATCATACATCAATTTTCATCACAACGGTGGAATTTACGATCGTTTGCTGTGCAGTAGAAATAATATTATTTATCAACTCAATTTCTAACAACGAATTACTGTAGTCAATAATCTAAAGGCAAGCAAATGATTTCTAGGCGGGAAAAGTAGAACCATATATAAAAACAAATACAATACCGGAATGGAAAACGTCGGTGTCTCATAATACAGATGGAGTTCTCGAATCAGATCGAGAATAATTTTCATCGTGCGATTTTTTCACATTTTTTTTACCAGTGACAAATGTTCGCACAGATTGGCTATCACGCGTTTTTTAGGGAGAAATAATTTCCGTAGCGAGTGAATTACACGTATAGATCACTTCTATCTAATAGAGCCACAGTCACTTACAGTGAGAAAGGACCCACAACTCAGAGAGAGCTATTTTATTTTTCACACAGGACGACCCCACATGTATTTATAAAGATCCCAACTCACGCTTGCATCGTCGAGTTTCTAAAAGAATCCGCAATTTTTTTGGCAGAAAGTCATTTGTTGGAACTTGCGACGCCTCTGTTAATCATAAATTACTTACCCCACTCAACGGCCTGAAATATTGTTTACATTGCATTTTCAAGAACTGTTGGATTTTTTTTATATTCCCTTACCGTGGCTTAATCTTCAGAGTTATAAACAGCTAATAAACAGAAAATGAAACGGGAAAAAGTCACTGAAATTCCTAATTCTAATCCATAAAATCTGCAGCAACTTTGAAATTACCTGCTAACGAAGATCACAAGCATAAAATATACGCACCTCGACACACTCGCTTCTTTCCGTAAATCGACTTCTGCTCTGAATCGCTGAGTTCCTTAAGACGATGGACAACAGCCACACGGAAACCAATATCCCACCCGTCATAAACACACTGAGTATTCAAAATAACTAATACATAACTACAATCAAAAACAGGTGAAGTGGCAGAATGATTAGAAGTTTGGGTAAATACAAACAAGACCAAGAATAAGACGGGAAATAATGACTGTGCGAGGAGGTTTAATGGCGAAATAATTGAACAAGCGCCTTTTGTTTCCTTGTCCGAATGTTTGTGAGATATGGGAGGACAGATGAAGAGTTTAAGAGGAACACGAAAGCTGGATAGTTTCATGTAGTATGTGGAAAATATCGAGGAATGAATGACTGTCTAAGGAAGCCGTAATCTTAGTTTTTAAAAAAGCGTACTTATTACCTCAATTTTATGGTCACGAAAAGTGGGTATGTCAGGATAGACCAAAGAGTAGGCGAAATGAAGTAAGTTATGGTTTTAGAGAAATATTTGCGGTAAAAGGAGAAAGAACAGGGTTAAATGGGTGATAAAAGAACGCAGAATGGATGCCCCGGTAATGGATATGAATGAAACGAATGTGCTCCGTTGATTCGAAAGGAACGGTTCGTCGGTTCGAGAAAATGAATGAGAATCAAATAGTAGCACAGATACATGAAAAACAAGTGAATGGCGTGAGAGGAAAAGGTACCTCGGGGAGAGAGTCGCGGGCTAAGGTAGTTGGAGCGAATTTTCATTTCACCTACAAATCAATGAATTCGGTCTCATTTTAAAGAACAATTTCGTACACTTCCAAAAATATCAAACTGTCAACCCCTATCGAACTACTTTCCGAGATTTTAGAGGAAAAATACCGGTCCTTATATCTACGGGAAATGGTTAGTTGATGCACTCCAGAGAGATCCTATTGAAAAAAATTAGGAATTTATAACACCAAGATCTCGTCACAAATAAAAAAGTGTATTTTCAACGTTCTCTACACTATTTTCAAACGAGTTATATGGTTACCACAGTAACTTTTCTGGATCGTAAAAAACCTTCCGTAGTGAAGGACTTTTTATAGTACTGCGAAAAGAAAATGTACCTGTTCCGTATTAAGATAGCTTGAGCGAAAAATCATTTCACCTATTAAAAAAAAGAATTTGATCTCATTTATAGGAAAAATATCTCACCCATCCAAATATATCAAAATATTAGCCCCTTACCAAATTATTTTAAGAGATTTTTGACGGAAAACAACAGCCTTTTTACATGGGAAAAGGTACGTGCATGCACTCCAGAGAGACATTATTAAAAAAATGAGGAAATTCTAACTCCAAGATCTCGTCAAAAAATTAACCGAATGTAGTTTGTCTGTTGTCTCGACTATTTCTTATAAATAACGCATATCGTCACCTAAGTAATGTTTTTGGGATCACAAGAAACCGTCCGTTGTGAAAAAGTTTTAAACGCACCGCGCGAAAGAAATTTGTCAAGTAAAAGACAAATGCAGATATTTTCATTTTATTACTAAGAATTTTAGTCGTATAAAAATATATTACGCACCAATAATAATACAATATTCAATTCATGCTTTCTAAAGCTGCTGAAATAAAAAGGTATAATTTGAATATGATTTCTATTATGTTTAGGGAAATGTCTTGCTAAAACTACCATAATGTGGTGTAATGTATATACTCTGAAGAGGAATTGTTTTAGGAGCCTTGAAAACAAGAGAGTGTGAACGAAGCGATGTATGAGCGTAACAAAATCAAAAGAGGAATTCAAAGAAAGGGGTGCATGGAGAAAATCATTAAAGCAGATTCAGCCTAACAGACCTATTACCCGGGGGGGGGGGAACTTTTTAACGTAGCTCTTCTGAAAAGGGGATCCGGATACCCACGTACATAGATACCTAGTATGCACAGACATTGTAAATAGATAATCATAAAACCTCTTTCACATACACCTTCGAATTTCGGATTACGATGGCTGTTTATCGGAGGAAAATTTATTACAACTTAATACTGATATACGAATCATTAATTGACGGATAGTTACAAGTCACGAAATTCAAAAAGGATTCGAGAGACGTGAGAAATCAAAAAACTGAGCAAATTCCGCGAATGGAATGTTTATTATGATGATTGCACATTTGATCGAACTTCCAACATTCCACTTCCCAGCCCAGCACCTAACCTTTCGTCTACCGCTCGGCTGAAGTACTAGTTTTTGATAAGGAGAATGGGGAGAGTAACTGTATGATGAGGGCGAACAGTGAAGTAATTGATCAGGTGGATGATTTCGTTTACTTAGGTAAGATGTACGCGAAAGATGGAAGAATTGATGAGGAGATAAAGAGACGTGCGAATGCTGGAAGGAAAGCGGTAGGTAGCATGTGGAGCATATCAAGGAATGAGTGCTTGTCTAAGGAAGCGAAAATTGCCGTGTACAAAAGTGTACTTCTTCCCACTTTGCTATATAGTAGTGAAACATGGGTATGTCAGGATAGACATAAGAGTAGACTAAACGCCGTGGTTATGAGTTATCTGAGGAGTGTTTGCGGAAAAAGTAGGATGGATAGGGTCATGAAAGAATGTGGGTTAAATGCTCCAGTAATGGACGTGTATGAAAGGAGTGTGCTTCGTTGGTTTGGCCATGTTGAGAGAATGGATGAGAGTCGAATAACGAAAGAGATATGTAAGAGTAGAATGAATGGTGTGAGTGGTAGAGGTAGGCCGAGAAAGTTGTGGTTGAATGTGGTTAAGAAAATTCTTAGGAGGAGGAATATTAGGAGTCTTGAAAACAGGAGGGCGTGTATGAAACAGTGTATGGGGTAAATGAGACAAAAGAGGTTTGCAAGGATAGGTCAGTGTGGAGGAAATTATTGAAGGAGAGTTAGGTGTACAATTATGTATTAATGAGTCAAACATTTTGACTGTGCCTACTCCGGAAGGGAACGGCATGATGGGTATGTATGTATGAACACTTGATAATGCTGTAACAAGCGAAACCTAGGTAGTAATAAATATTTTACTCGTGGAGTTCCCACTATTTTTGGATTTATCGGCGATGTTTCGGTTCCACAGTACATCCACAGAGTCATCAGAATTCGACAGACAACTATTTGTGTTGATGGTCCAAAAGGACACTTACGGTAATTATAGGCACAAGCTTCTTTAAGATCTTTATTGTTACTAAGAGAGAGCAATATACCTAGGACGTAAAAATCCGTCGGCGAAAGACGTCGCGACATTCATAGAAGATTCGAGAGCACTGAAAAGTAAAAAATAGGCAAATTCCACAAATACAATATTAATTACGATGACTGACACCTGATGATGCTGTCACAACCGAAACCTAGGTCGTAATAAATATTTAACTCGTGGAGTTCACTCCATTTACGGATTTATCAGCGATGTTTCGGTTCCACAAAATATCGCCAGTTTCTTCAGAATTTTTAGAATTCGACAGAAAAATATTTACAGATAATATTAGCGTGGTGGAGGAGTGGAATAAACAGAAGAAATAGACAGATAATATTTGTGCTGATGGTCCAATAGTACGCTGAGCACTGATAACTCAAAAACTGGAGCAAATCCCACGGATAAAATATTAATTATGATGATGGACACCTAATGATGCAGTAAAAAGCGAAACCTAGGTCGTAATAAATATTTAACTCGTGGAGTTCACTCTGTTTTGGATTTATCGGGTATGTTTCGGTTCCACAGTATATCGCCAGAGTCTTCAGAATTTTTAGAATTCGACAGACCAATATTTACAGATAATATAGACGGACAGATAATATTAGCGTGGTGGAGGAGTGGAATATACAGAAGAAAAAGACAGATAATATTTGTGCTGATGGTCCAATAGTACGCTTACGGTAATTTCAGGCGCAAACTTCTTTAAGATTTTTATAGTCACCAGGAGTGCGTAATATACATTGGACGTAAAAATCCGTCCACGAAAAACAATCGAAACCTAGGTGTTCATGTATATTATACTCGTGGAGTTCGCTCGATTTTTGAATTTATCAGGGATGCATCGGTTCCACAAAATATTTTTGCCAGTCTCCAGATTTCGACAGACTATTATTTGTGCTGATGGTATATCCAATGGTACGTTTACGGTAATTTCATGTGCGCAATTCTTAATGATTGTTATTATTGCGAGTTGAGCTTAATAAGCCTTGGACGTAAAAAATCCAGACACCTGACCACAAGACACCACCACCAGACCAGAGGAGAGCCGTGGAATACTCACTTCTCTTCGAGTCACGTCCCTGCGCACCCACACGTCTTCCGTGCTGTCGTAATCCAATGTGGACGTGGAGGACGCCTGCGACTTCATCTCAATGAGAGACGTGTCGACGAAGCGCCGGTCGTGGTGAGGGATGAAGGGCAGGAGCGTCGAGGCCAGGGACGGCACGATGCCGGTGATTCCAACGGCCGCATCGAACGAACCACCCCCGCCGCTGTGGTGCCTCCGAGGGGTCCCAGGGTTCTTTCCCGGTGAGGCAAGGGATATCGTGCCGCCGCTGTGGTGTCTCGCCCGGCCCCTGCCCACCGCTGGGGTCGTCAGCTTCGAGGAAGACCCGTCGGTCGACTGAGACGAGGACGACGAGGTGAGGGACGAGACGGAATCGGCAGAAGTTGTGGCGACCGACGCCGCCTTTGGCATCCTCGGGGCCTCGTGGGAGGGTTCCTCCTCCTCGGCGGCGTCGACCGGGCGAGGTTGGTTATTTTGACCGAACGGGGGCTCGACAATGGAGGGGGCAGGGGCGGCAGCCGGTGGAGTTAAGACGACGGGAGGTTTCGGGGCCGCTTGGACGCTGGGACGACCGTGAGGGACCTGCGAGGGCGCGCCTTTGGACGAAATGGAGTACTCGTGAGGGTCGTCGTCGTCCTCTTCCGGCACTTCCGGACACCTCGAGAGCTTCCTCCGGCGGTCTAACGGCAGGATCCTCTCCAGGGCACCGCCTCCACCGCTACCCATGTGGGACAACCCGTCGCCGATCCGCCCGCCTCCGTTGTAGTCGTCGAAATCTTCGAATTCGTCTGAGTCCGTGTCCTCTCCTTCCTCCACCGGACGGATCATGACCTTTTGAGACCCCGCGACGTGTCTGCCGGCATCGTGACCGTTCTTCCCGTCGGCATTGGACTCAGGAGCGTCCTTCTTAGTGGGCTGGGCGGGGCTGATCTTGTCCAGGACGCCGTCGAACCAGATCTTCTTGACGTCCTGCAGATCCAGGTCGTTGTCCTCATCGTCGTCCTCGGCGTCGCTTCTCTGTTCGCCTCCCAGGTCGTCGAGGGCCGAGAGCGACCCGATGCTGGACGTGGTTATAGTCCTGTCGCGACCTCCGGGGACACCGCCCACCTTGACCCCGGCACCCTCTTCCTTCCCAGGGGGCACCGCTTCTTCCTGACCCACCTCCATATCCAATCCAAAGTCCTGGACGACAACACCCCGAGATTCCACTCCTCCACCACGCAAGACCTCTCCAAATCACTCGCTAAAGGCACTTCGAGATCCTCTTGTCACCTATTCCGGGACGGTGAGACGACGAACATATGTTCGCACAACACAGGACGCCCAGAAGAGGGAAAAGCTCCTAAAATAAAGCTTCGTAAATGTGTTGTGGATTGTAGCTTGCTCTTAGGGAAGTTGTTCCTAATGTTTTGTTGCTGCGGTATGAACACGTAAGCACTCAACTTGTCGGGAGCAAAAGCCTCGGCTTGCTCCCACACTGAAGAGGAGAGACCACCTCGAGTACGAACGGACACTCAAGGACTAGTGCCAAGACGTTTCATGTCTTGGGCGATGGCCGAGCGGTGAGTATGTCACAGCGATGGCGAAATGTTGATGCGTGTTTCGGGGCAGGGTGGGGGTCGATAAGGAACTTTCGGGTGCCGCTCCCAAAGGGCGGCGAAGGAAAAAATTGACTCCCCGGGGTTGGGAAACGGCCCGAGGTTTCGGACTCCCAACTCGTCTTCCGCACGCGATCCGAAAGAGAGGACCTCTCTCTCTCTCCTCCGATCAACAGAATTCCTTTTACTAATGCGCGCGTGAACGCCTTCCTTTTTTTTTGCGGCCAAGTGCAAGCGACTCGTTCGCTCCGCGGATTCCAACCTCCTTATGACGTGCACTATGGGCGTCCGACTGAAGGAATGAGATTAAACGTTTGGCGCGCCGAGAGCGAAAGCGTAGCCGCGCAGGGGTGCCACCACTCCGCTACCAACTTTGAAATTTTGCACCACCACTCCTCCTTCGCAAAAGGACGATGACGATTGATCGAATGTAAAAAATACTCCAGGCACTATTGGGTGGGACGGTTTAAAACAGTCGTACACCAATATCAATCACTACTGAACGATGGGTAATATCTTCGATTTTTCGCGAAAGGTTTTCACCAGGTTTACCTCCGACTAAAAAGACTTCGCTCGGGTGCGTACTTCGATGATGCAATGCTCACCACAAGGTAATGAAACCTTTTTTCCACTCAGAAAAAGAAAATGGTCTCCATATCAAACAAAAGCTTTATTATGGAACTTAAGTAAACTTCAAGGGAATTTCGACTTGGTTGAAACTTGACGTCGATGAAGTAATGCTCCCCTCAAGGTAACGAAATCTTTTTCCTCTCAGAAGAAGAAAATGGCCTCGATATCAAACAAGAACTTTATATTGTTAACTTAAGTAAATATCATGGGAATTTCGACTCGGAGGAAGCTTCAGGAAAATAACGTTTTATACGCGTAAAAAAATAACGATCAACGCTTTGAAATGGGGAATGATTGCGATATTCCACTAATATTCCTTCGCCAATTTTCACATGAAAATTTCGATTATAATGAGCGCAACTGAGCATAGACTTCAGGGAAGTAGCGTTCAGCCCTGAGAAATAATATCAATTACCACTGAACTGAAGACAATAGCCTATTCATGCCACGAAGAATTCCCTAATCGCACAAGAAGTCACCGCGAGAATTCCAGGAAGGAACACACGATTTACAAGCCCAAGGAAGAACTTAAATTTGTCCCTTTTATTAGTCCCCGAGGTATACTGAATGGTTCATTTAGAAGAAGCCTGAGAAGACAGCGGAAATGGCTAGGGGGCTGTCACAATCCTCCAGAGGGTTGTTATTTTCCGGGGGGGGGTGTGGGGGGAAGGAGGGGAAAATCGGGGTGTCTCCGGTTTCGGCCGGCGGCAGTGCCGATGCGCTAATGATCAGAACGTAGGTGATGGGGAGATCCTTGCGCTCAAGCCGGGATGCAAAGTTTCTCTAAGAGGCGACGTTGAAATGGTCTAACGACAGACTTGAGTATCGTGAATTGGGCAAACGAATGACTCACGGACACGGCTGTAGGCGAGAGAGAGTGAGATACAACCAGTTCGAGAGACGGCTAGGTCGCGGAAGAGGACGTTTTGAACCACGGCAATCTGTCTTTTCGAAAAAAAAAAAAACAAAAGAAAAACAGATCGGTCGCCAGTCGTCCTTCTCGTCTTGTTTCTATCTCGAAATACCTTTCGAAAAAAAAACCTCCCCGCCTGTCGGGACAAATGATTTACGGTCCTCCCGACGAATGTAACGTGACGATACGACGGACGGAATGGCGTACGACGAAAAACGCTCAATACGAGATTCCTAGTGCAAACAGGTTATTACAATGACGAGCCTCTTCCCAATGGAAATTTAAAAAAACCACTGTGGAGGTCTCTCGCTCAAGGAGTGAAAAAAGGGATTACTTGGATAACTATTTAAGGAGTATCGGGAGGGGGCACATAAGGTTTTTTTTTAAACGACACGCCTTGAAAACCACTCCTGTGCGTACAGTTTTATTTTTATAAATGAGGAGGAGAGGAGGAAATTAATGCTCTCAGGAACAGGTCTCGTCCGGCAAGAACGACTTTTCAGTGGACGGGATACTCATCATTAATTGTATTCTCACTGGCGATATCGGGAGAGAGTGGGCCCAGTCGAGGAGCCTGGTAGAATGGCTGCAGAATCCGCGAGAGACGATCAAGAATTCCGCACGACAAGAGAGAAGCGAAGTGTCGAAGCTGTATCGAAAACAAGCTATATCGTAACGGATTCCGCGATCTACGAGGACGCAATTGCCAGTTGTGCTCTCAAAACAAATAAGAAAAAAACCACCCCGTTTGAGAAGTTTTTTTTCTACCGATCGCTCAATCCGGTTATCACTTTTTTTTGTAGATTCACACTGCTCTGCAAAACTCCGTCGAACGCATGAACTTGTACATCAAAGTAACGTCGGATCACTTCACTAACACACAGTCAAAACACGGGGAGGCGACACCAGGGGGAAGGCGATAAATCGTTACCCGAGCGAAAGAATTTTTTAAAACTCCCCTTTTTCGCGATGAAATGACGGCGGGGAAGCGGGATGCACCAGAAATGTTTACACACGTCCGCGGCGGAAATGGATTCCTTACACAGCGCGAGAAAAACCTCGTCTCCGGGAACAGGCGTCCCCTTCTCGTGGAAAGAAGGCACAGAGAGAGAGAGAGAGGGACAAGAAAATATCACTCGTTCAACTCAACGCAAACACCACGATCAGGAAAAATAATCGCACAGCAAGACCGTCCACTGTCTTCCGAAAAAAATGTACCCTGAGGTCACACGCCTCGCGACAAAAAAAGCTCGGATACGTATCTCGTCTCCACGAGCGCAGTTCCCGTTGCGATGGAAACAAATATGAAAAAAAAAACGAAAAAAAAAGCACGGTCCGGATGGACTTGACAGTGCTTCCACTTCCGTTTGGATTCGGAACTGATGAAAAAAAAAATCACGAACGCAAAATGTTTTTCCTCCTCGGGGCAAACGCGTAGTGTGTTTCGACCCCCCCTCCTTACTCTTCACACCCCTTAACCCGGACGCGATGGTGGAAAAAGAACTAAGTGATATAATCCCTTTCCCTCTCCCCCCCCTGTTTGCTTCCCCAAGCGGAACCCGACCACGGCAAGTGAAAGTTCGCCTCGAACAGCTGACCGGCTAAGGGACGGGAGCACGCGGGAGGATTACGAAGCGACCGCCGTAGACTCGCGGCCGACAACAAAAGCACCTCGCACCCCGCACGCTCTCGTCCTTTTCCTCTTCTGCGAACTTGCGCGTGGTCAGTTGGTCACTTACGAAACTGAGAAAGTGCAACTCAACGCAACTGCGCAACTATTAAGAGGGGAAAAAACTAAACGATACGAGAGGGGTGTACGACTATATCTCGCCTCGTTATGCGAGAGGCAACTGACCGGATTATGATATAAAGACGCCGCCGCAGGATAAATATAAAAAAAATGGGCGAGCTTATAAAAAAAGTATGAGCGAGCGTTGGGAGGGCGGATACAGAGATATCGCCGGAGGTCTGCGTCCGACGATACCGCGGAGAAATGTCCCGGAAAGAACGGAAAAGTTTTCTTCGAGGTTAAAACGGGAGGAAGTGACCGCGACGGGAAGGAAAAACTAGACCAATAACGCAGGAAGGGAATGAGGGCAGAAAGTGAAAAATAGCTGTAGTCGCTGGCATAAACCACATCAAACTGAACGAAAAAAAAACGAATGATTGATACTGAAAAAACAAGTGAATCCGGAATGAAAATTCTTATATCTCGAGGTTTACACGAGATCAGTTGCGATTCGTTCGTCTTGAATTCAACCAGCGGACGCGCCCATCAATCTTATGCAGCCACGGCCGAAAGGCGGATTTGCCGTCTAACCTCTGGTGAGCTAACTGCTAAATCATTCACCCCCACGAGGTAGGATCGGAATGTACAGACCGCGGGAGATGTGACGCTGTTTCCTCAATATGAACGCCAGGAGAGTAAAGTAAAAGAGACGACAGTGGAGAGCACTAATAGACTCGCAAAAGGCAAACAAATGACCAAAAAAAACCCTAGATGAAATCAACTAAGATTCTAACGAGATGCTAGACAAAAACTGAGTTCATCCGATTTGGTACCGTCTAAATTCAAATGTAGTAATAACGACAGACACTCATCCGGCACAGTCTTGAAATAAAAACGAATATCGCGCGATAGGCTAAAAGAAAATTGAACTCGTCAACTTTGTTAAACATTCGCGAAATTTTGGGCTTTTTAAATGCGTCTCACTCGCTCTCCCCTTTTGTCCGAATCGTACAACATTGTGAAGGAAGGCGGAATGCATGAAGAAACAACCTTGCAGATGTTAGGAGTTGTCCTCGACGATTAGAAAAAAAATTAGAGTGCACAACGATGGAGAGGGAACTGGCATAAACGAAGCGAGCGAAGCTAAAAACGGCGAAAGAGAAAATTGGAAGGAGAGATTGCGTAAAACAGCTGACGGGAATCCAGAGAGGCAGGAGGGAAAAAGAGAGGAAAAAGTCTTTTTCTAGAGGCGAGAGCCGGAGGCAGCCGAGGGCAGCGTGGTGGCCAAAGTTGATGACGGAATGGGGAAGATGTGGCAGTGGTGGATTTAAGGGGGAAGGGGGTGAAGAACTGGGGGGACAGGGATGGGGGGAATGAGATGCAAGGGGCGGGGACAGGCGAGTGAATACGTTAGACAGGGGGACGACAGTGAGACGGCGCCTGAAGGAACAGGGGACAGAATGAAAAGACCGCGACCGAGGGTGACACAAGGCTGCGACCTGGGCCCACTATATTTCTCCTCTTTAAAAAGGGTTATCTCACACGCGTGGTGCCACAGGGGGATTCGTCCCTCACAACTCCGTCTGTAAGCGTCCGGTAAGAACAAAAAACTTCACCTCGCTTAGAAACACACAATCACTCTTGCTACTCCAAGTGGACGGTGACGATGTCTGAAATAATATGGGGGTAAACTGGCGGAAGAGAGAAAATATGACCACGACCGTGGGGTTGAATGCGTCAGGGTGGGCCCTATATACACCGAATCTTAATGAGGGTAACCCCGGAGGGATGCGTCCCTTACAAGTATAACCCTGCCTGTAAAAGGGTCACACGAACACAAACTAATCCTGGTTGAGGAACACACGATAACTCTTCTTTTTTTTAAATCGACACAGCACAGTTTAAAACGCACAGGTGTGTGAACACAATTTATATAGAGGGAGAACTTTGGCTGGAAGCCTGACGAGGCAATGTCAACCTCAAAGACTCGAGGTGGTTTCTGTGAGGTCTGGTGGGGATTTGCGGTTTGATCGAGGGAGTGGGTTTGATGGCCTTTTTGCCGCCGGAGGAGGGAAGTCTTTCAGAACCAACCGGCGGATCGGCGCGGGAAGAGAGTTTAAAACGCGGGGGAGGAGTCACAACGGGGGCTACGGAGAGACGTTTCACGGTAACGAAGAAGAGAAACCCGGGCAACAGCTGTTGGCGTGTGGGCCGATGCGGAAGAAATCCCTGGCTCCTCGAACTCCACCCGCGCAGGAAGGAAGAATCCTTTGTTTAAAGGAGGGTCGCAGATGTAAGAAGGTGGCTTCCTCTTTGTTATTATCCGTTAAACCGGTGGGCGAGTCGACGTAGTCGAAGAAGACTCCCTTGTAACACCCGTGGCGAGGCACAGAACGCTAAAAAAAATTTTAAAAAGCACTACCCCGAGGGACCACTTCACGTAGCGAGGAAGAGGAACGGACACCGCTCACCCTGCTCGCTAGAGACACACCAACAGATTTTTATTTCACTCACTCACTTTCACGAGGATCCGAGCGGATAAACACGAAAAGAAACACAAAAATGGCACAAACGGATAAACACGGCAAAGGCGATTAAAGCGGGGAAAACACAAAAACTCCCGACGACGGAGCGGCAAGGGAATTTAAAACGGGGCGAGATGCCCGGAGAAGAACACTTATTTTCTTTATTTCACGCGTTGTTTCCGGGTGAGCGGGCTTACAAACCGAATGGGATTAGTGTGGTTTTAAAGTGGGTATGTATTTATACGTGACACCGCTGATCCCGGCTCCAGGAGGTCACCGAATTAAAAATTCAACAGGAAACACGCAACAGTGATCACTGCCAACACGATCCGCGGAAACCTTCACACGTTTTACTCGGCTGGCAGGCATGTGAATGATCCCACCGGCGTAGAGTGTACTGGAGGTGATACGGTACTCAATAAACCAATTGGGAGGGTGCCGCCAAAAGCCGAAATCCAGAGGAGTGGACGTCGTCCTTGGCAACCGACAAGCCCGAAACACTTGTGCTTCTTCTCGTAAGGACACGCCGCACTCGTAAGATAAATTCGCTGCCGCGAAGTGGAGGACAGTTCACATTGGGGACGTAACTGGAAAGCTTGTGCAGCTCTAACAGATCGCCGTTCAACTCGAGCCTAAGCGAGTTGTTTGACGACCGAAAGTCGCGCGCCCGAACTCGAATGAAAAAATACAATGTACACACGAACTCGACGGATGGAAAAGAATGTATATAATATATATATATATCTCTATATTATCTCCAAAGTCTCTCCCGAGCCGTGGCGATTTCGTACGTGGCGCTGATATGCTCTTCGGAAACCGCGCGTTGTCCACGCACACACGCATCTACACGAGAAGCGCGCGTTGACTCACGGGAACGCACACACGACAATAACATACGCTCGCGAGTCGGCAGGCGAGTGAGAAAGACGGAAAAAAAATAAAAGTTTTTCGATCGAAAGCGCATGCGCGAGACACACTGGCTCGTACAACAAACGCCGCGTTCGGGAAAGCCGCTGGAAGGCTAACCGGGCTTCCTCGAGGGGAACTGAGGGGCCGAGCGCGTGGGACTCCTCGCTATACTGAAGTCCTCGCGACAGACAGAGAGAAGCGAGGAATAAGAGGAAAGGGTGAGAAAAAAGAGGAAAGGGACGACGTGAAGATGAGGCGAGGTTCGCGGGGGGGGAGGGGAAGGAGGCAGGGGCGGGGAGATTGGGTGGGGAGAGGGGAAAAAGAAGTAAGCGCGCCTCTCGTGATCGACACGAAAACCAAGAGGAAACGAGGAGGCATTCGACGAAGACTTTCGCCGTACCGGTGACGAGTGGCAGCACTGCGGGTCTCACGCGCTTGAGGGGAGGGGAGTTTTGTGTGTGTAGCGGGGAGGGAGGAAGGGGTGGAAGAGAGGGGAAGTTGGCTTCCAAAGGAGAAGGGAGGGGGAGCGGAAGGAATACGGGGGTTTGAGGGAGGGAGATTGGCCTCTTGTTGCTAGGCCAACCGTCGCGGCAAACAGCACAGCAGCCTCTCTTTCTCACACATGCTTGGCTCTCTCTCCTCCTCCTCCCCACCCTCCTCCTCTCCTTTCTTTTCTCTGCCGTTACCCCCCTCTCCATTCCCTTCCCGCACCCTCCTGCTCCTCCCCCCACCCTTCCTACTTCACCCCCCTCCAACCCCTATTACCGGCACACCTCCCAACGGAGAGAGGAGGCTCACGCGCCATACATATTCCAATCCCGCCGGCAGAACACCTTCGGATAGATCACAACTGCATCCAGCAGAGAGTGTGGGGTTGGGAGGCGGAAAGAAACTGTGTGATCCAGGGCAGTGGAGGGTTGAAACGATTGGGGGCGGGTTTAAGGTAGTCCGAGCGAGATAGTTCCCTAGTCATAATAGAGACCATACATAAACTATACGTTTTAATTTCACCAGCTGTAGGTCAAATCAATAAAATATTGCATTATAATTAGTGCAATAATATAGTTTTCTATGACATATATTGTAAGTAATTAAATGAAAATATCTAAATAAGTCATTAACTTGACTCATTTTTGTCGCAAGGTGCGTTTGAAACTCCTTCAAAACGGAAGGTTTTTTTTGTGATACCCAAGAACCTACTGCGGTGACAATGTGATTAATTTTCAAATGTAGTTGAGAAAACATATAAACTACACGCTGTTAGTTTTTCTACGACATCTAAGTGTTAGCAATTCCTCATTTTGTAAATAATGTATCTCTGCAGTGCATAAACGTACCATTTCCCATGTGAAAGGACTGGTATTTTTTGGCAAATATCTCGGAAAGTAATGCGGTAAGGGGTTGAATGTTTTGTGTCATTGGATAGGTGAGATATTTTTCTTTAAAACGAGACCACATTCATTGATTTCTAAGTAAAATGATATTTCGCTCGGACTACCTTAAGTACGCTTCCCCACATAAGATCAGACGGACGGACATCAGTACAACGCGACACAATTTCACGCTCGTCATGCCGGTCGGAGTGATTTTCGCTGCAGAACAGATTCGCTCGAAACTTTGCATATGTGCACTTATCACTAATATGATTAGATAAATGCGAAAAAAATCGCACGTCGCCGAGTTCGCGTCTCGGCATTTTAAGGGCAAAGGAGTGGTTGTTATGCTCATAAATTATGTTTGTACATATTCCAATCCCGCCGGCAGAACACCTTCGGATAGATCACAACTGCATCCAGCAGAGAGTGTGAGGTTGGGGGGGAAGAAACTGGGTGATCCAGGGCAGTGGAGGGTTGAAACGATTGTGGGGGGGTTTTAAGTACGCCTCCCCACACAAGATCAGACGGATGGACATCAGTACTCAGGGGCGATCCTAGGAATTTATTTCGGGGGCGGGTGGGGGAGACTGCCATTATATTATGGCAATTTTCAGTCATCCTAAAAAAACTATAAAACTGTTACTTCATTATATCTATATAATAATGAGCATAATAATTAATGAGTCATCGCCCGTCAAGTTTTCGGCAGCTATCCTGCGGGCCTCATTGTGGTGTATTCTTAATTGTAATTTAGTATGTTAAATATAGTGTGACTGTTGGAAATCAATCCGTTTTGGTCATTTTTGACTCCTTTCCCACTGTGTCAATTCGTCTTTTCCACGACGTTCGTCGCAAAACGGACGACTACCCCCTTGAGCACTATTATACTTGTCAGATCAGTGATCGGTGTGTGAAATGTTGTATTTGATAACTACGTATAGTTGTTAAAACTGTTTTGTAAAAGCCAAAATTTTCGGGGGGGGGGATGTATCCCCTTTATCCCCTTAACACAATTTCACGCTCGTTAGGCCGGTCGGAGCGATTTTCGCTGCCGAACAGAATTGCTCGAAAATTTGCATAAGTGCACTTATCAGTAATATGATTGGATAAATGCGGAACAAATCGCACGTCGTCGAGTTGGTGTCTTTGCATTTTAAGGACAAAGGAATGGTTGTTATGCACATACATTATGTTTGTTAATTTTGTAAATTCGTTAGTGTTATTTATATATAGTATTTAGTACTTATATTTTGCTAGTGTTAAATAAAAACACAACCGAAAAATTATAAAAGGCACCTGCTGATAAGCCGCGAATGGCCTAGTAGGACCATAAAGTTGATTAAATACCGTGCATTTTACAAGATTTACATTATATTGCTTTTATATGAGTTTGCTTTTCTTTTTTTAGGCATTGAATTTGTATTTTTTTTGTAAATTATACGTTATTAACAAATAAAGGTACTTAGATAAACTAATTAAAAACTAGAATTATATATTAACACGTAGCCTAAAGGCCGCTTTACACGGTACATTTTTTTGCACAAAATAATGTACAAGAAAATGAATGGAATTAGAGCAGGTTCAATTTTCCGTTCAGCTAATCAGACAATCATACAATTTGCCGCTTTTCACGGTTCAATTTCCCTCGTGAAAGAGTTCATACACGATTTGCACAATTAAATATACCGAGTAAAGCGGCCTTAACGGAATTTGATATCATTTCGAAATAACTCGAAGATATACGAACATATTTCCCGATAAACGAGAAAACAATCGTTTTATTGTATGAAAATGGTTCTTTATAAATATCAAAGTTCATCAACATCATCATTGGCCGTACAGTACTCCGTGCTTGTGCTTCCCTTACCGCCTCTTCCAAGTACAGTCACTTCATAAAGTATTGCGACTCAGTACGCTAGCGGTTCGTATAGGTCGAATGTCGAAGCTCGAAATAAGTTGGCTATCCTGAACTATCTCTGGTGGCTATGTCCCTCTTGAATTTCAAAAAATATTATACTGTACCTGGAAATGCTCATAGTCAACAGAGATGGCTCAGGATAGCCAACGTACTTCCAGCTTCGAAAGCCGACCTCTACAAACCGCTAGCGTAGTGTGTCGCGATACTTTATGAAGTGACTGTACATGTTGAAAAGTGATGGTGAGAGATTGCCTCCTTGTGTTACTCCTTTGTTAATTTTAGCTTCTATCTGGCTTCCCTCTCTCATTCGTATTGTGACGAACTGCTTCCTGTATAGTTGGTAGGTTATTCTTCTGTCGTCAAAGAAGACGAACTTATTGGACACTGTTCCCGAAACCATAGCTTGTTGAAGACAATATTGGAAGGAGGCATGAATGGAAAGAGTTACAGGAGAAGACTAAGAATGAAATTCGTCCGGGGGGATAGGGTTGGTGTGGTGCCTAGAGTATTGGCTAACCATTCGGACGGACCCGATCCCGACTTGAGTGTCTTGTGGAGGGCACTTTCAAGTACACTACTCCGTCTGTCGGATGAGACGTTGAACCGTGGTCCCAATGGCGCCTTTCGTTCAGAGCAGACTAATGCCGACGCCGGGTTTCTCTCCACACTTCCTCCCTCACCTGTCCCCTGTGGCGCAAATGACCTTAGCTGTCCGTCGCCTCCCCAAATATCCAATCCAATCCTAAGTACACCATGAATTCTGCCTCATTATCAAGATAAAGATTCATCTTTGTATGTGAAAAAAAATATCGAACCGATTACCGGCAAAATTTTCGTGATACTTGCCAAAAAAAAAAGCAGGTCATTAACTTGGAAGCATTAGCAATGACGACCTCTGCAGGAATGAAGAAAGTTTAAAACAAATGCCCGATTCGAAAATAAATAGAAAGCCAAACGATTAAACGGAAAAATATACGGCGAATCTTGTCTCAATATCCAGAGAAAGGCCTCACCTGACTTTATATACAAAAATATAAAACCGGAAACCGCAATAGTCGTCGAGATAACTACCAATTAAAAGGCAGGCCATATTTTTAGAAACATGGGAAGTGAATTCCTCGGCAAGGATGAAGAAAGTTTGAATAAATGTACGAAAAGGTATCTGAAGAGTTAAGTTTTTCGGTCACATAATGAGAATTGGCAACAGAAGAATCTATTGAAAAAATTTATCTCATCTTCATAATGGTACGTACCGCAACCACAGGGGCCAAGAGAAATGTGGAAAAGATATTACAGTGAAACCTGTAGCAGGCGGCCAACACCGGATACATGAGATAACGGCTGCTATAGAATGTGCTCGCTGAAGTGAGGGGAATTTGTCAATGTTTGAATTAAGGTAGTTTGAGCGAAATAGTTCCCTAGTCATAATAGAGACGATATTCAAAATATACATTTTATTTCAGCAGTTGTTGGAAGCGTGAATCAAATATTGCACTGTTAATGGTGCAATAATATAGTTTTAATGAAATAAGTTGTAAGTAATTAAATGAAAATATCTAAATAAGTCATTAAATTGACTGAATTGTTTTCGCGCGGTACGTTTCACACCCCTTCAATACGGTTAAGTTTTCTGTGAACCCGAAGAATTTAATTCGGTGACTGTGTGTTAATAATTTTCAAAAATAAATGAGAAAACAGCAAATTACGGTGAATTTTCTGGGGAGATTTTGGTGGTATAAATTGAGTAGTAAAAATGGAAAAGGATGTAAGTGCCAAAAAATAAAAAAAATGACTTTTTCGGTGAAAAGCGAAGTACAAGCCAAGCGTAATAAGATAGACAAGGTAGTAAGTGTCAGAAAATTTTTCCCTAGTTTGTAGAGCAGTCGGAAGATGTCAGCACCGTGCAAGAGCCGTGCGGGGTTGAAGCGGAGAAGGATGTAAGTCCACCCGCCATGATGTATGTTAAATGCTAAAACTCGATTTTCAGGTAGATTTATCATTGAGAAAGGAGCAGGAGGTTCAGAAAGTCAAGACTATGCCTAAAAGTAATCAAAATATCTTTTGTACTTATTATAATGCATCCTTGTAACACATTAGAACATTGAATTTATGGTATACATTAAAAAGCTTCTAAACAATACTGGACTTGCATCCTTTTGTTTAAAACTAACCCTTCACTTACATCATTTTTAAAAATAAAGCAAGGCACTTACATCCTTTTCCACAAAAAAACAGATGGCACTTATATCTTATCCATCTTTTTTTGGTTTCCACTTATATATTTTAAAAATAATTGCACTATACGTTATTCCTATTGCTTTTCTATTTTTATAAATATATAACAATTTTTTTTAGTAAATATTCAATGTTTTAGACTTATTTTATTGAATACTGACAATTTTAGTTTCTGGCACTCACAACCTTTTCCATTTGTACTATACAATTCCTCATTTCTTTATCAAGGTTTCTCGGGAGTTCACGCACGTACTATTTCCCATGCCAAAGGGCTGGTAATTTTTGGCAAATATCTCGGAAAGTAGTGTGGTAAGGGGTTAAACGTTCGGTGTCGTTGGAAGAGTGAGATATTTTTCTTTAAAATGAGACAAAATCTATTGATTTCTAGGTGAAATGAAATTTCGCTTAGGGAAATACCTTTCGCCTTAAAGGGAAATTTATTCCGTTCCCGACAAAATCGGCCGCTTAGAGAGGTTATCACTCAAGGGAAGTATCCGCAGGGGCGGGATACACTGAATTTGAAAAAATTTACATTTCGAAGTGTCATAAAAATGAAACTTTAAGAGTTTCCGGAAAAAAAAAGTCAAAGAAGAAAGGTCGTAAAGCCTGGACGAAAGCAAGGAGGTAAGAGAGAATGAAGAAATATTGCAGATAGAGAAAAAAGTGTAAAGTGATAAACGAAATTGAATGCGTCGGGGTTTTTTTTCCGCATTTCCGCAATCCACAACATTAAGCCTGAAACTTAAACTCGTATTTTTTACGTGGTCTTCACAAATGGCTTAATTTGAAGGAAGAAAAAGAAGCCGTTTACCATGAAATCTGGCACGTCCGTGCGTTCCTGAGGCACAAAAATAAAACGACAAATGAAAGAAGGTATTCCATAAACTCAAAACTTTTCCAAAGTACGTCGAGATCCCCATCACCAGGGCAACATAATAAAGATGACGATCACTCGCTTGAAACCCGGATCGCGGGTCAGCATATGTGTTATGGTAATTTATAAAAGTTTCGAGCTCACTGTGTACTTGGAAATAAAAATAAATGAGCGATGATGAACAGTTCGCATAAAAAATGTAACAGTGTGACGTGGCCATGCTTCCTCAATTGCAAAAATGAAATAATTCATTGATTGCCGTACATAAAAACTTATGAACTTGCAAAAAAATAATTGCTGAGGTAAAGCACTTTTTAGTTTTCAGCGTGCGACAAATTATTTAAGTAAAAATATAAAATATGTATATTTACTCAATTACTTCTGAGAAGTACAGTCAAAACAATTCAGATTCGGATAGGATACACACTATGGCAACTAGGGTGACGATACGCAGTTCCTATACAGTAGTCTTAGCTTGCTTGAGAAAGTCAAAACAGGTTTGTTTCAGTGTGTTACAAAGGATATCATTCGGACGCCACACTACATATCTAGGTCTGACAGATACGATAAAATAAGAGGGATGCATTGCCGTACAAATAGATGCAAAAATTCCTTCTTTCCACGCACAATAAGTGAACATGATAAAAAATTACCCTAATACGCATAGCCTAAGGACGACATGGGTAACAGCAAATGATTCTAAGATGAAGTTAAAAAGCATGACAAATAGTAATTTGAAGTTTACTGGATCAACTTCCACAAATTCAGATCGAATTACAACTAACGAACATCATAAAAAATCGTTTATCCTCGATTATACAGTGTCCATTGCGTTTCAACCTCAAGATGACGCGGTCTTTCCGTCAACATGAAATTAAATGAGATATGGAATTATGAATTTTACACCAGACTGCCGCTTAGTTGACGCGAGCGCCATCAAATGGATAATGCCTTCACAATAATGAGAAAATGCTTAACGTGGCGGAGCGTAGCCTAAAGGAGGACCATCTCATCTCCTTTAGTGATGCGAAAGTCATATGTAAGGCCAATGGTTATAGGGAAAGGCTATTTAAGGAAGCCATAGAAATACATCTTCAGCTCAATAAATTAAATCGTGACTCGGGGTACTCGATAAATCAAGGGTGGAAAACCGTGAATTTAAAAAGCAATAACGGAAAGAAATAAAACAATGGTCAGTCAGACGTAACCGTCCAAGATGTAAGGGAGAACACAGGCGGCCCGGACATCATTACCCTGATGACGATGGAAGTGTTATCCATCGAAACGTTGGCAGCGGCCAAAATTTTAACACGGTGTGAATCCTGAGAGAACTTCACACATAATATTCGCCGGGAAAGTCTACGAAACATAAACTATGATTTCGAAGGCCGAAAGAAAATGTCCCATGAGTCATAAAACTTTTTTATGGTCAGATGCGAATTTCGGTCGAATCCTTCTAAATGAGTCGCAGTCCAACATTTTTTTTACATCCCTTATGGGAAGACGATGGGGCGAACATGTGTGTTTACGCTGGTTAGTTGGAGAAAGGCCCCTTCTTTCTCGAAAGAAAAATAACAATTTACTTTTTTACGACCGAGACCGAGGGTTTCATTATGAGACGACCCATGACCTCGAGTCTAGTTTCTTTGTTCATTAACAACGTGGTAGTCCGCTCTCTCACGGAAATACTGCGTATAAAGCAGCGAATAAAGTCCATTTTCACGGTCGACTATAATGAGTTTTCCTCCTCCTCATCAAGGGGATTACACAACGACCACGATAGTCAAAACGAATACTGAATTACAAAAAGATTTCAAGTGGCTTAAAAATTTTTGCTTTCGCTGCTGGAATGCATCTGCAATTAAAAAACCGAAATTATGGCACAAAAAACACCAATTCTTTAACAAATATGTTTTTCAACAATACATTCTTATTGCCAAAGGAACCTATTGCAGCCCCTTTTTTATTGGATAACAAGATCTTGACCTCAATATCTGCAGTAATTAGCTGATAACTTAACACATAGATCTATAAATTTGAAACTAAAAAAAAAAAACAGATAAAAACTTTTCTAATATCTAAAAATAAAACTTAAAAAGTTATTTCCAACGTATGAATAGATGTTTATACATGAGTGAAGTGTGCTTCGAGAATTTCTGATCGACTAATTGGAAGAGGAATCAAAATGTGCTTCTGAACGACTCACGTTTCGCGCTCCAGCTACCATAAGGAGGTTCTCCAACGCGACTGTGGGAGTTCTGAGTTCTTTTCAAATGGCTTTTAAAAAAGTCATGCTTTCATTGACGGAATCCTTTAGCTGTTGAAAATCAAAATTGAGGTTTAAAAAAATACCAACCCTCCCACGATTGTATTTTTCATGAAAACTTTTTTATAACCAAAGGCGACAAATGTAGGACAATTTCAATGTAATTACCTCGTTACGACTTCAATTTTCGCAGTAATTCGCTAATAACCGAAAAAAATATGGACGGTACTAGGCATTTTTTTGACATGAAAATGACATATAACTTATATAGAAAAAATACTCTTTTTGCTCGCGTATCAAAAGGTAACATTTTTTTTGTCAATAACAGAGGACATAGTTAACTTTAGAAATCCATAATATAAATATTTTGACAGTAATATCCTTCCTTCGGAGGTACCACCATGAAGGAAGAGGACAAACTTTAAAACGGAGAACAGTTTTTTAGTAGCACAAAGAATCGCAAGGCAGACGGAAAAAAGTTTCAGAAAACTAAGAATTTTTTAAGGAAGAATCCATAAGCTCACTCAGACACAGTATCAACGCATGTTGGCCACCAGGACATCAAGTAGTTAACATGATGTAGTCAAGCGATCTCATGATTGGAAAACTGAATGACGATGAAATAACGTCAAAAATCTATTTCACCAGATTTTAGTCAAACTTGTCAGGGGTCACGGTAAAAAAAGAGACAAAACCTGACGTAATCGCTAAAAGATTAAGCGAAGATCACCTCAGAAGAAGAGGTGATCAGTGAAACAAAAGGAAGATGAATAATGACAGAAATAGCGAGAGTAAGGAGACGTTTTAGTCGCTCAAAGACAACCAACTATACAGTAGAACACATGGGCCTTCTCTCATAACCTCGGGTTAAATAATATCTCCTTGGGTTAGATAAGGAGAAAAATAGTCTCTTCCCTATTCCAAAAGTAACAGCAAGGCGACCTATGAACATTTTTATTTATATCACGAAAATGAACACTCGGCTAAGGTAATTAATGTAGTTAACCCAAAATATCATTTCATCTTATAAATCAATAAATTTAGTCTCACTTGAAAGAAAAGTATCTCATCCTTCCAAAGATGTAAAAATATCAGCCCACTACCAAACTACTGGCCGAGATTTTTCACGAAAAATAAAGCTCTTTTTCATGGAAACGGTTCTTGTATGCACTTAAGAGAGACCTTATTTTAAAAAATTAGGAATTTCTAACAGATCTCGTGAGAAAATCAACATTATGTAGTTTATACGAGGGTGAGTCAATAAATAAGTCGCAAACGTCAGCATTTAATCATCAGCATCAGTCGTAAACATTTCATTGAGAACGCTTGGAACATCCACTGTACATTTCCGACTTAGCCTCCAGTGATTTTCATCTGTTCGTGCCCCTAAAAAATCATTTGGGTGGCCGTCATTTTGATACAGATGATGCTGTAATCTATGAGGTTACACGTTGGCTGCGACAGCAACCAAAGGACTTCTTTGCTGCTGGCTTTCAAGGACTTGTAAAGAGATGGGATAAGTGCCTGAATGCACAGGGTGAATATGTGGAAAAGTGAAATAAATGTGGGAAAGTTATTTTAATTATTTTTGCCTCAATTCAGTTTAGCGACTTATTTATTGACTCACCCTCGTACGTTTCCTCCAAGATCTTTAACATCCTCATGTTAACTAACGTTATTTTCGTTAGCGTAATCATAATTTATATGCCATTGCTACTTGGTCCATTTTCCTGCAACCAACAAACCCATTAGGTTCTTCTACGGCACAACCCTCCAACTAATACGTATATAATTAAATCGTTCTACATTATGTTCCACCTGTTACATTATGTGATCTCCTGATATTAATTTATTGGTCTTATTTCTAGTCAACAGACTAGAAGCCTTCCAAACCCGAAGCTGTGGGAAGATGCTGAAGATAAAATGGACGGACAAAATAAGAAATGATGAAGTACACGAAAAAGTAGAAGAGGAAAGGACCAAATGGAACACCATACAGAAAAGAAGAGCAAGATGGATTGGACACATCCTGAGACTTAATGGGTTTGGGAAGAACGAAATTGAAGGTAAAATAGAGGAAAAAATCCCCTGAGGGATACCCAGGAATAAGTTCATTGACCAAATAAAAAGGAAAGTATACATAGGAAGAGATACCAGGAGCTAATGGAACTTGCTTAAGATAGGGAAGGGTGGAAGGTGGCAGTCAACCAATTTAATAATAATAATTATAAGGCGTCTTTATTGGGGCGAGATTGAGACCAAGGCAGACCCTTCTTCCATCTAACCCTTCGTCAGATAAATACATGAAATTAGTGTGAAGAAAGATGTAGACATTTGAGGGAAAAACGTGAGGATATAAGGAGGTGACATCCTTGACGAAAAAACCCACTAGCAGGAAAACACCCGCACATGAAGGGGAGTGTGAAAAACCTGCGAATTTTAGGATATAACGACCAAGGATGATGGTCGCATTTATATTCGAAATAATATTTCCTTGTTATAATATCACCTTGTAAACCTAAGGAATTGAAAGAAAATTTAAGTTGTTTTTTTCTGCCATAATCTGCCATAATTTAATCTAATCTACCGCATATTTTTTTCTCTTCGAATGACGAAAATCCTAAGGGTTCCCCGTGGTTTTTTCTTCCATGGACACACCCTGAGACTAAATGGGTTTGGGAAGAACGAAATTGAAGGTAAAATAGAGGAAAAATTCTCCAGAGGGAGACACAGGAATAAGCTCATTGACCAAATAAAGAGGAGGATATATACATAGGAAGAGATACCAGGGGATAAGGGATCTAGCATTAGATAGGGAAGGGTGGAAGGTGGTAGTCAACCAATTTAATAATAATAATAAGGCGTCCTTATTGGGGCGAGATTGAGACCAAGGCAGACCCTTCTTCCATCTAACCCTTCGTCAGATAAATACATGAAATTAGTGTGAAGAAAGATGTAGACATTTGAGGGAAAAACGTGAGGATATAAGGAGGTGACATCCTTGACGAAAAAACCCACTAGCAGGAAAACACCCGCACATGAAGGGGAGTGTGAAAAACCTGCGAATTTTAGGATATAACGACCAAGGATGATGGTCGCATTTATATTCGAAATAATATTTCCTTGTTATAATATCACCTTGTAAACCTAAGGAATTGAAAGAAAATTTAAGTTGTTTTTTTCTGCCATAATCTGCCATGATTTAATCTAATCTACCGCATATTTTTTTCTCTTCGAATGACGAAAATCCTAAGGGTTCCCCGTGGTTATCCTTCCATGCGCGGCGAGTGGCGCTTATGCTTTCAAAGTGCCAGTTAACGGCAGGCGAACTGCCCAGTCAACCCGTTCCCCACGTCACGCCAGTTAGACAGGGGGATAGGCGCGTCGTTCGGGCAATCCGGAATGAGTGAATCGAGGATCGCGCGACAATATTGAGGGGAAGGCGACGACAAGGTGTGGACATGAAAGGGGTGGAGAGGTAGGGGAAGGGTGCAAGGGGGGGATGCGGAGTGGGGGTGGGGGGAGGGGTGTGCAGAGGTGCATTTGAGCGAGAAGACAAAGAGGGGTCGACGCGGAGTGCAGACGAGCGGAGAACCGTACACGGGGGGAAAGGGCCAACGCGTCGCCGCTCACAACCACACCAAACTTAGCATGCGAGCTTAAATTTTTTCCACATGCTATTAATAACTGCCTCCACCAAAAGAAGAGGACACAGAAGGAAAAAAAAAACTTTTATATTTAACCAAAAGAGTGTACCGGCTTCGCACAGGAAGCTGGGAAATAACTACACCGATCCATGCGTTAAGGAATCGGGACAAAGTTGAGCATTTTACAATTTTTTCGGCAAAATTAAGATTCTAATCCTGAAAATCGAGTGAAAGTCATTTAAATGAGATGAAAAAAACCTCTGCGCTGATATTAATGCTCTCCTGGAGGGAGACATATATACGAAATATGGGGTAAACCTACCTACCCCATTGAATCGATTTTAGTGCATTTTGTCAACAAAACTGGAGGGCACATTATTCGGTCCTTGAAGACCTGGGGCCTTCCTCATGTGGCCTATGTCTTTTCCATACAATTTCCAGCATTACATGCACCTGCAGGTAATATTTAATGGAAATCAGTTCGTAATTTCATCCGTGATGATGAGCCATACAGACACTCAGATTTGGTACTTTCGGACCCTAACCATGCCTGCAAGCTCCACGTCTGTAATATGATGTCTGTCCCTCTAAGATTCACGACTGTAACAAGGTGCACTACATGTGTCTACAAAAGTGTGCAACAATCTGGTTTGGCAATTGGCACCACCAAGTGGAGCAGTAGAGGGAATTCATTGACATACGTTTCATGAACCCAAATGAAAAAATAATAGTGTTTCAAGGCTAGTTTTGCTGAATTTTAGCCTTGAGAGTGAATTACTTAACATGGGCTACAGGCCATGAGTACTAAGCAATGGACTTTTCCCCGATTAGAGACGTCATTTTTTTAGTACTCAACCAATTTATTGATAGGCTTCTGGGTATACCAAAGGTATCTTACTTTTCTGATTTTGAGTCTACCGTAAACAGCCACGGATTTGACTTTACAGAGTCAACCGTAATGCACATAATTGTGCGAAATTCCACAGTTAAAAATGACTTTCCTTCGGAACTCGGGGAAAATCGCAAAAGTCGACTGGGTGGAACAGCTCGATTCCTTGGAAGCGTCCGTAGGGAAGGCTTTATAATTTTTGTTTTTTATTTCAAACCATTAATGTGGGCGTGTAGAATCTTGAAAGTCACCAATTGTTTAAAACATAGCTGTATTTTGTCTCAGTCAACATTCTTAAAAGAATTATTAGAAAAAGGCTTTACACTTACGTCATGGGAAAATTGTCGATTTGCCCTTTTACGAAAGTTTGATTCAGAGTATATTTTCCCAGACGGAAATATTTTACTGGAGAAACTATTACGTTAGAAACGACGACAGGCGTAAGGTTGAGGAAATGGACTGCAGAACCTATATATTCAAAAGATCAATTTTTTTAACGTTCGATAAGGGAACGAGTGAGTTCGATGAAGGTGTAATAAGAAAAGTGAAAAGCTACCGGTACCCAGGAACGATGGTGACAGACGACTGGAGAAGTATTGCAGAAATAAAAGCAAGGATAGCAATGGCAAAAGAGGCTTTCAGCCAGAAAAAAAAACTTGCTATGCAATAAAAGCCTGGATCTGGAGCTGAGAAAGAGACTAGCTAAATGTTATTCATGGAGCGTTTTCATGTATGGATGTGAAGCGTGTACATTAGGTAAGAGGGAAAGAAATAGAATAAAGGCTTATGAAATGTGGGTGTGAAGAAGGATGTGAAAAGTAAGATGGGTAGATAAGATGAGAAATGAAGAGGTTTTGAGCAAAGTAAAAGAAGGAAGATGTCTCCTAAAGGAAATAAGGAAAAGGAAAGGAAACTGGTTGGGCCATGTGATGAGAGGGAAAAGTATAATAACTGTGGCACTTGAGGGTTCAATTGAAGGAAAGAAAAAGAGAGGAAGGAGAAGAATTAAATTGGTGGATCAGGAGAAGAACATCAGCTGTGACGAAGCAAAGAAGGAAGCTCGGGACAGAAGCGGATGGAGACGACAGTGGTGTACGGGACATGTCAGCAGACAGAACACCAGATGATGATGAAGGGACCGAAATAGTTGCAATAGATCGGTCTTGACTGGAACTCGAACCCGGATCCCTCGATTTCCGTCAAGTGCCGAGCACTCAGGAATCCACACTTTCCATTATCAATATTATACGCGTTTTAAACTCTCCGAACAAAACCTTGCCAAGACTGAAACATGTGAGATGGTGTCGTAAGGAAAAGACGGCCAGTTACGACACCCTCTGTTGAGTTGCGCGCAAGTTACTGTGCAAGATAGGTGGTCGCCCTTTCAATGAAAATACCACGCACCTTACGGAACTGGACAATTAGTCGAAGCTCCCATTAATATTTAAGCAGCGTCGAGAGACGCATCAGCGTTAGTAATACCGAGATTCTCTAACGGGCAGTTGCAGGGACGACACATATGTATTCTATAAAGTTATAGGACCCATAAGCCATAGCAACCATTCAATAAGTGCTGCAGAAACATCATACAAGTTTATTGGTTTCATAACTTATGGCATGGGGTCATGAGTTCCATAAGTAGCCAAGAAGGTAGATGCGCAATGAACCACTTGGAGAATTAATTACTAGATAAAAGAGTTGTTTAGAGAAAAATGACCAGTTTTTTTACTAATACTGACTAAAGATTATGTGCATTAGCAATTACTAGCTTACCCGTGCGAATATTTCGCACAGTATGCAGCTTCTTCCTGTTTCTTCCTTCTTTCTTCCTGTTCTTCTATCTGTTTCTTCCCATGGGCAATTATATGTTATATGTTTGTGTTAAAGATACATAACGTAAACATAAACGGTCACACTGATTGCACGTAAAATGTAAACAATCTAACTAAACGTGTGTGTTAATAGATGGCGCCTCCTACAGTCTTTTAAGCACGTAACCATAGCCAACATATTAGTTGATTATCGCCAAACCCTTCGTCTGTGTTCAGTGACAGGTTCAAGAGGTCTGCCCCGTCCTCTTGGTCTGCCTCGAGGCCTGCCTCGTGAGGTTGTACCTCTTTCCATTGTATAGTTCTATAACATTGAACGGGATGTATGCATGAGCAAGTTATGTTCATAAATGTTTACAAACTATTTTTGCAAGCGAATATCATATGAATATGAAATCAAAAATTTTTAATTGCATTGACTTAACAGATGACCATTCACCCATGTACAATCACTATGTGCATTGTGCATTTCGTACTATTTTCATGTTAAACCTTTTTTTTTTGAAGTTTAGAATAAAAAAAATGTGTGGAGTCGATATACCTCGAGCGAGTAATCGACATGGAAAAATCGAAACTTTTAAGTCAAATTAATGGGTAAACAGTGAAATTTGAGATTGAGATTGTATTTTTCGTCAGAAGCCGGTGATTCAACGTTTAAAATGATACCTCATTTATCACTGTAGGTGCAGTATTAACGGAGAATATACGGAATGACAGAAAAAGACCTTTCTGTAATAATATATACGATTCTTAAGCTAAGCTGTGGCAACTTTTATCTATCGAAGGAAGTTTAGATCAAACACTCGATGGTATTAACTATTGGTAAATAAGTTATGTAACTAGTTGATGTGTTTCTGCAACTCAAATATTTTTATGATATCTATAACTTCATGGATCTCATAACTATTGATTCCATTACTAACTGTTCTTGCAACCGGCCATAAGTCGGTTTTTATCGATTATTAATTTAATCGATAATTAAAACGGTCCATACAGTTTGAATGCCAATTTTACAACTACACATTTCAACAGAATTCAGAATATAGAGAAGTCTAATGCGATGAATGGCCACAGAGGGAACCTCATTTGTGGAATAGAATCGTAAGATGAAGATATCACATCATGGAATATTTCCGTAGTTGAAATAAGAATATTACCTTGAGTTTTTCACTGATTTATTCATAGTAAACTCTAACGGTTTCGGTGCCATGCCATCATCAGTTTCACAGTATATGAGAGTTGCCCAAAAAGTAATACCCCACATTTTTTTCTCAAAAACTATCAATTCTAAAAAAATGAAATTCACATTTATGAAAGAATGATGTCTTATCTACTCATTCAATTTTTCCACATAATCTCCTTCCAGTTCTAACTGCCTTCCTCCAGCGATTCACTCGGGCGAGTATACCCTGTCAGTACCAGCCCTCGCTATGTTCATGAAGCCAGGTTTTCACTGCGGTTAATCACCTCTTCGTCGTCCATAGTAGTAGTGTGGTAAAGTACCCAGTGTCATTATTTAATATCGAATTACAAAAGAAGTGAAATTACGGAGCAACTAACGTTCTTTCATGACTCTAGTTTGTGCCAGACTGGAATTTGTGAGCCTAATTTCGCAGTCTGTCCTCAGCAGAGTCCACAAAATTGGTCAGCGTACTCGGCTGTAAGATACGGGAGCGTCTTGGTAACCTGATAAGGTTTTCCCACCAATAGGGATGCGTCTCTCGATGACCGTCACAACGCGCTGATTTCTATTGTTGGGGAGTAAAAAAAAAAACAATGTGGGGCACGACTTTTTGGGCAACCCTCGTATAATCGAACGCTTTCCCTCCAGGATTCGCACGTCCTCCGTAGTTTGGTGAGGCGAAGGGTTGCTTAAAATAAATCACAGAGAGGAGGACGCTGGGTAAGCGAAAAATGGGGAGAAAGACGATATGAATTGGATGATATGAAGACAGGTATGCCAATTCGAGGATCTGCCTTCTCTGGATCTCCTCTTGCAGTAATATCTCCGCACCATTCTAAGGGCTTCCTCGTTCTTCTTCCTTTCCGTCCACCCCTTTTCCTCCATTCTCCGCACCCAAATCTCAAATACCTGCAGATTTTTCTCTTCCGCTTTTCTCTCGGTCAACGTTTCCGCGCCTCACATCACTGGATGAAATATTAACTGCTATATCACTCTTTTCTTCACATAACTACACTATGCCCCCGTCACCCGAATTCTAATACATATCCTCACCTATACTTCGAACTTTCGCGAATATTCGGAATATTTTTAATGTGAGGGGTTTAGTTTTTGGGCAAACTTCGTACAATCTATCAAGCAATGAATTTTAAACTGTACATCTTATGATGGCATAAAACAGCTGAAACCACTGGCGTTTTAGTGGAAAAGACAAAGTTGTTCTTATTTCAAATTATATGTTATATAGATAGGCAGAGATGGAAACCTAGCCACTGATCAGGTAGCCAAAGGTAATACGCTCTTGTAGAAATCAGTGATCTATGATTATCTATTGCACGATAATTATTATAATCATGGCCTTTCCCGATGGAATTATCATTTTAGGAGGATAAGTCAGTTTTAAATACATCTACAGAATATATGTAATCACTTTTTAAATTAAAAAAATCATTTAAAAGTCTGCGAATGTGTGTTTCTTGTCATGAAACACGAATAAATTTTAATGCTGACTTGTTTAGTTCAGGGTAAAATTTAAGGTCACTAAGAGCTTCAAATGTCCAGACTCAACATTTTAGTGGACTAAATTCGAGGAAAAAAATTGTTTCACGAGTTTTTTACCAATTTTTTTCACAAATGAATCCTTCAACTCGATCTGTGTGACACTGAGGCGGAGGGAAGCGAGATTTGAGATAGAAGCTGACCCAGAATCGGAGTGCATGAAATATTTTAAATAGTCTACGCCTTCTTATCATCGTAGGAATAAAAAAATGAATTCTGTCCTTCCAATTCAAAATTATTTGATTTGATCAACTGCAGCCGTCATTTACTTCACAACTTTATATTTTAAACAAATATTTTATACCGAGCAGCCAAAAGGCTTCTAATTTTTGAACGATTTATACATGCGGAAAATTCAACCACTCAGATATTTAAATAGAATTCATGTATGTGAAACTCATCAATCACCAACCTATGTTATCGGGGAAAAAAAATCAAATTTTTTAAATAGATTTTCTAGCCCAAGGTCTTTTTTATTTTCATGAGAAAATAAAATACTAATTCTGAGGAGCTGAGCATTGTTCGGTACACGATATCTATTATTTTTTTAATCAAATGGAAGTTCATATTGTGCAACACAAATATGCAAACCTTGTTACAAATACTTATCATAAGTTTATTAAATCTCATAAATAATGGTCTAAATACGTTGACTCAGCAATGGACAAGCTATAGAATTAAGCCTCGCCAATGATCAGATTGTCAAGGTAATATGGTCTCGCAGAAATCATATAAAAATTTATAATTTTGTTATTAAAAAGGTAATTTTTATGAGAAAACGAAGCGTGTAACAAAATAGATGGAAAGAATTAAATATTTCATTCTTCCCTTCATCCTAGAGTGAACATTTGCATTTAATATCTTGATTGCAAGTATATTTTTAAAAAAACAACAAAAAAACCCCTGCACTGATATCAACGATTATTGTGAAGGGAGAAAATGGGGCACTCTTTGATCCAATTTTGAATGCTAATATCCCTAAAAACCTACTGCTGTTTCTCAACTTATAGAGGAATTAAGGTGGGAGACCCCAAAGACTCAGAGGCTACACGCTAGGCTTAGTTTGCTTGAGATATTCATTAAAGGTGTGTTTCAGGGTGATACAGAGAACATAATTTCGACGCCAACTAAATTCATAGGTCCGATAATTTCTCGGTCTCCAAAATTCTTAAATACCGACTCTGAGGAGAAATGGTTCGGCAGCTTTCGAGAAAATATTTACTTGTCTGCATGCATCAAAACATTGCTCGTTAATTATTCCACATCTACATCTATGTACCAACCTGCAAACCGCCGCATGGGCTTGTGGTAGGACACCAGCCATCTTAAGGTGTAAAATTAGAGGTTTTTGGAGGTGAAATGGTGAAGTGTATTATTGGAGTGTTTGAAGTGGAACTCCGGTTATATTAAAGTCACTTATTGTACGAAGGAAGCGAAAATTGCCGTGTACAAAAGTGTCCTTCTTCCCACTTTGCTATATGGTAGTGAAACATGGGTATGTCAGGAGACATAAGAGTAGACTAAACTCAGTGGGAATGAGTTATCTGAGGAGTGTTTGCGGAAAAAGTAGGATGGATAGGGTCATGAATGAGTGGGTCATGAATGAATGTGGGTTAAATGCTCCAGTAACGGACGTGTATGAAAGGAGTGTGCTTCGTTGGTTTGGCCATGTTGAGAGAATGGATCAGAGTCGAATAACGAAACAGATATATGACAGTAGAATGAATGGTGTGAGAGGTAGAGGTAGGCCGAGAAAGTTGTGGTTGAATGTGGTTGAGGAAATTCTTAGGAGGAGGAATATTAGGAGTCTTAAAAACAAGAGGGCGTGCATGAAGCAGTATATGGGGGTAAATGAGACAAAAGAGGTTTGCACGGACAGGTCAGTATGGAGGAAATTATTGAAGGAGAGTTAGGTGTACAATTATGTATTAACGAGTGAAACATATTGACTGTGCCTACCCCGGAAGGGAACGGCGTGATGGGTATGTATGTATGATGTACTTATTGTACGTGGAAAGAACGAATTTTTGTACCTATCTGTTGGGTAATGTTTCTCTCTCATTTTATCGATTTTATCGGACCTATTAATTTAGTGTGGCGTCGAAATTATATTCTCTGCGTCACCCTGAAACACACCTTTAATGAATTTCTTAAGCAAAGTAAGCCAAGCGTGTAGCCTACTATTCTCTAGGGGCTCCCACCTTAATTGGCCTAAAAGTTGAGAAACAGCAGTAGGGTTTTAGGGATATCCGCAGTCGATCGTGGCATCTGTTAACGAAGCGTGCAGCTTTTCTTTGTATATAATTAATTCTTTCGGTTAAATCTTAATGAGCAGCGTAACAAAAGCGTATTCGAGGTGTGGCCTAACCAGAGCGAATTAGCATCTCTCTTTGACTGTTTCGTCCGTGGACCTTTCTATAATACGCTTAGCAAAATCAAGTTTCTTAAAATCTGGGCCGCAAATGTTTTGTAAGTGTTTTCTCCACGATGTATCAGAAGTGTGAGATATTGCAAATGCCACCTTCCAAAACTATCCCCTCCGAGGAATGAATTCCATATGTATCTCCCCCGAGAGATGCCATCAGTGATTTGCTGGCCCGGGTGACCCATTATCTTGTTTCCAACTCCTCCGACAGCGAGAACGTTTGGCGCCATAAACCTCATTCAAGAGCTGTATCGCCACGTCCGCATGAAGTATCGATGCATTCCCGAGTCGCTTAAAGGGCGAAGTCTCCTTAAATCTCCACTGGGTCAGGTCACCCCTCTCCGTTTTAGTCCCAAGTGGTCTCGTCCCTTATCACCAGAGGCAACTCGGTGACGTACTCGGAGCGAATTTCTTTCCCAATTCGACCGAACGAAATATCAGACCCATTACGGCGAGGCAGAAGTGGTTACCATGGAGAAGAATGGACCGCAAGGAAAGATATCAAACGCACTTGACCGGACGTGAAAGCTTTCCAAGTCGGCCTCGCGTTGGACCTTGGTTGGAAACGGGACTATCGCTCGGCTTAAGTAACTATCGTGATATGCAGATGGACGCATGATATTGAGATAAAACGCGTAATCGTTGAGGAGCCTTTCAGACAGCTGAACTGGTACGCTAACAAACGCAAATTGTCGTACTTCCCTGGCACTGCGAATTTTCAGGTTGGATTTTGGGAGAAAAAAATTATGATAAACATCTCTCAAAACTAATAACCTTCCCTAGCTATTTCCCTTTCCTCCTGGTATCTCCTCCGAAGTACTTTCGTCTTAAATTTGTAAATGTATTTATTCCTGGGTCTTCCTCTGGGGACTTTTCCCTCTATTTTGCCTTCCATTACGTTCTTCACAAATCCATTGTGTCTCAGGGTGTGTCCAATCCATCTGGTTCTTCTTTTCTGTATGGTGTTCCACATGGTCCTGTCCTCTTCTACTCTTCCATAAACTTCATTATTTCTTATTTTTCCGTCCATTTTATCTTCACCATCCTCCTCCAGCACCAGGTTTCGGAGACTTCTGGTCTTTTATAGTCCGCTTTTCCCTATCGAATGCTTGTTCACTTATCTCCTGGTATTTTTTCCTATGTACTCTCCTATTTTATTTGGTCCATAAACTTTTTCCTGGGTATTCCCTTGGGGACTTTTCCCTCTGTTTTACCTTCAATTATGTTCTTAACAAATCCATTGAGTCTCAGGGTGTATCCAATCCATCTGGTTCTTCTTTTCTCCATGGTATTCCGCATTGTCCCTTCCTCTTCTACTCTTCTATACACTTCAGCATGTTTCATTTTGTCCCCCCTACTTTATCTTCAGCATCCTCCTTCAGCACAAGGTTTTGAAGGCTTCTAGTCTTCTCTGTTCATATTTTCCAATGGTCCATGCTTCCGATTCACAGAGTGCCACGCTCCGCACGAATGTTTTCACATACTGTCTCCTGGTTTGTAGTCCTATCTTCTTTGAGAATAGCATGAACGCCTTCTTAGATTTGGCTATTCTCCACCATTGTACTTCTTCCGTCCCTCGGGATGGTTCTTCCGAGATAGGTGAAGTAATCCACTTGCTCTAATTTATCGCCTCTCTGCATTCAATTCTCTTCCCGCGTGAGAGCGAATTCGCGATTGTTTATAGGGGGAATAATAATAATATTTTGTTCACAGATCAATAACTTCTCATATATAATGTACAAGTTCAGTTCGGCCTTTTATTTCTGGTTCTTCCTCTGGGGAATTTCCCCTCTATTTTACCTTCTATTATGTTCTTCACAAACTCATTATGTCTCAGTGTGTGTCCAATCCATCTTGTTCTTCTATTATAGTGTTCCATGTGGTATTTTCCTCTTCTCATCAAAATCATTTGTCATTCAATCCTAATATGCTGGACTGAAGCCCTCCATTCTTCCAAATTTAATGCTAGTTACCTTACTACCTCGTTAAAAACTCATAAGAACAAAGGGATCATTATCTTACAAAATATAATACTGTATTAAAGCTATTATATTAATCATGGAGTCACAGGAACAAAATAATGATGGAGATCGCACCTAGCTACTAAAACGCAGACCACGGTGGAAGTAAAGAGGCATAACGACAATACATAATTATGTAGTTAAAAAAAACACAGATATACTCTCGGCGTGAGGAACGAAGGCCCAGTTTTGAACGCTTTTTCGATGAATAAAAAGTCTTACGAAACGGAAAATGAGTATTAACGCTTCGAAGTTAATCCTGAATTATTTCAATGACGTTTTACAGCATCATCACAGTTACAACGTTGGACAATCAGGAAAAAAACGAAAAAAGTCGGGCACTAGCAATGAAATCGATTGGAACGCGAAGCCCGGCTAATCCTTTCCTGTCAGCTTTCAAGTTTGATCGAGTAGTCTCGCCACCCGAATTAGATTAGAGCGCATGCGCAGGACGCGTCATAGGACAGGAATGGAAAGGAAACTGGAACGTGTAAATAGTGACTATCGGACGAAGCGCCTGGCATGGGACGCAAAAAGTTGAATAGTGTTCCAAAATTACGAAAGAAATAAAATAAAAACATTCCTTAAAACACGAATCCTACATTCACGTCAAAAGCAGTAACATAAAGTCCTATACATCTTACATTGCTGCGACAGTAATTGTTCAACATTTATACAATAAATAAATATTGTTATTGTCGATGTCTATTAGTCATAACCCGATCCAGATCGTCTTTTATATAGCAAAGCAGTCTCACTCTTGATTACTGGTGATGCAACATTAACTACACTCCCTTAAGAGTCTCTATAAGTACCTTCTAGATTGTGTCATACAGTCAGGACAAACGTGAATTGGGATTTGTAAAAAGAGTACTTGTAGAGTGTGACGATAAAGTTTGAGAAATCAGCTACTTCTCCCTTGTTAGTCTTCTGGAATACGCTACCAGTGTTTGGAATCCATATGTGGTAGGCTTAGAAACAGTTGGAATGCGTGCAGGGAAGATCAGTAAGATACAGGAAAGGCCGTTAGGATAGTCTCCTTAGTGCCACTGACCTCTTGCAACAACTTGGATGGGAATCGCTATCAGACCATCGATTGAAAAGTAGACTCAATCTTTTAAGTAAATTCAAAACCGATTTATTTGCAGAAGAAGTTTTCAATATCTTACGAACTCCAACATACTACGGTGGATCAGATAATGAAAATAAAACAAGGAAAATAGATTGTAGAACAGGTTTAAAATGTCAGTTTTCCCACGATCGATAAGAGACCATAATGGCTGCGTTGACACTTAGAAGTGGGTTACTTGACAGATAGTGTAGCCTATTAATTCGTATACCCCCTAATGCATGTTTCTAAATCTGCCGAGTAGTGCTAACACATTGTTTTGCCTGTTCCCTGTATTTCTCTTGTTTCACGTTTACGCAGTTACATTATAGAATAATTTTGCGGCTTCTGGTGCATCTGTAGCATGCCTATTATGCGGTGCATGTTGGTGAAAGTAAATTTCTTCACTATAGTTCATGTTGGTGATAAGTCACCCCCTGCCAAAAACCCCTTTGGTGGCTATCAGGGTAATAAGAATAGTAGTATTAGAAGTAGAAGTAATGAGCTAGTCATTTCTAGAATGTGTTTGGCGTGGGTCGATTCCATACCAGGCGTGCGGCACTCGTCCTAGTTCAAAATCAGGACCTCGATCGTTCTCCCGTTCGAAAGGCGCGGACCAAACACAAGTAATCAGGAGAACAATGAGTGGTCAGACCAGAAACTAGGAGAGTTCATAGGTGATAGGTAGGCTTAGAAACAGTTGGAATACGTGCGGGGAAGATCAGTAAGATACATGAAAGGCCGTTAGGATAGTCTCCTTAGTGTCACTGACCTCTTGCAACAACTTGGATGGGAATCGCTTTCAGATCGTCGATTGAAAAGTAGACTCAAACTTCTATATAAATTCAAAACTCATTCATTTTCCGACGAAGTTATCAAAATCTTACGAACTCCAAGATGCTACGGTAGATCAATTCATGAAAATAAACTTTCATCGACAAGCACCTCACAATCGGTATGGTACAAATGATACAGAAACTACTTAAATAATCTATAATGTAACTATGTATACTTCACACAAGAGTCATCCAGGGAACAAGCAAAAGGTGGTATTGGCACTACTTGGCAGATTTAGAAATCATGCATTAGGGAGCACATCAATTAGTCAGCTACACCACCTGTCGACTAACCCACTTCAAAGTCTACAAGCAGCCATGATGGTCTCTTAACGATTGCGGGAAAAACGACGTTTTAAACCACTCTGTCCTATAATCTATTTCCCTTATTTTATTCTCATGATCTGATGTACCGTAGTATGTCGGACTTCCTTCCTATAATATGGTACCTGTACCATATGACTCTGCCAGTTGAAACGTGTCGTAGCATTATAAATCCTATCACCTTATCTTGCGTTGTACTGCCGCGTGGCAGGTTCAGTCATGTTGACCTCCATGCCTGTCTGTCCCGTGCCAATTGCTTGGCTTTGTCGTACTTTCCTCCAATCTCAGTATGCCCATCATTCTGTACCTCTACAACATACAATAACATCGCTACAACATCATAAACCCTCTTTCTTCCATGTCCATTCTTAACTTCTGCCATTCCCTCTCACACTGTTCAGAGCAAGCACTCATTCCTATTTTCCGACGAAGTTATCAGTATCTTACGAACTCCAACATACTACGGTAGATCAGATAATGAAAATAAAATAAGGAAAATAGATTGTAGAACAGATGGGTTAAAAATGTCAGTTTTCCCACGACCGATAGGAGACCATAATGGCTGCGTTGACACTTAGAAGTAGGTTAGTTGACAAATAGTGTACACTGAAAGAAAAATATTCTAAAATGTAGTGGGCAGTTCCTCTTTCCAAATCCTCTCAGAATTTCCTCTTACTTATAGAATATTCCTCTTCCATTAAGAGGATCTGTGTTTGCATTCTAGATGACGTTCCTCTCCCAATATTCCTCTCAATACAAGACTATTATTTTTGGATTGGGAGGAATAAAAGGATTAAAAGTAAGATGTCATGTATGAAGTGGAAGGGAACACAGGGTTGGCATCCAGAATCGACAGAAGTGCTGTGGTCTTTTAAACCGTAATTAGGGGAGATGAGGCGAGCGCCGCGAGCGGCATTTTGTGCGTGCAAAATGGCATCGTGCTCTGTATTTGGCTCCCAAAAACAGAATAAATCAGAAATATAAACAACAATTCTAGAGTTCTAGTTTCAGTAGAGGAATTTTTGGGAGGATTGCTCTTAAAAGTAGAGGAAATTTTGAGAGGAATCCTCTGGATTGTAGAGGAAATTACCTTCTATACTGAATAAGATCCTCTAAGTGTGAGAGGATTCTTCCCTGGAGAGAAAAGTCCTCTAATACTTAGAGGAATACTTTGGTTACCACATAGCAGCGGAAAATCCGCTAATATATTGAGGATTTCGCTAATTTTTAGAATACTTTTTTTCGCTGTAGCTGATTAATTTGCACACCCCCTAATGCATGTTTCTAATCTGCCGAGTAGTGCTAACACCATATTGTGCATATTCCCTGCATTACTCTTGTTTTATGTTTACGAAGTTATATAATAGAATAACTTTGTTGTTTCCTTAGCATTTGTAGCACACCTATTATGTGGTGCATGTGAATGTAGTTGCTCTATTACTAATCCTGGAATTCGTCTGTCTTATTGAATATTGACTTTTGTCCGTTGAATCTTTGAGACAATTCATAACACAAGAGGTTACATAACACGAGAGACACGAGATTAGTGGGATAGATAGGGAAGAGCGACGATAAAGTTAGCGAAATCAGCCACTTCTCTCTTGTGATAGCCCACTAATGCCTGAATCACACGATCATTTTTTCCGTCCCTTTTAAGGGATAGCTCCAATGATTGCTCAAATGATCGCTCGAAAATGATCGTGTGACTCGAACAAAGTCAGGGATGGCTCCAGCGATAGGGATCCCTATAGCTTTTTCCATCCCTGGGCACGTCCCTTTTTCCGTCCCTGGAGGCTTCGCTGGCTCCACCATTTAGCCAATCAGAGTGCTCGGCCGCAAAGAGCGACTCTAACGCCACGTTCGGCTTTCAATGGAATGAGAGTAGTTAACATAGAAATGATGCGAAAAGGGACGGAAAAAATGATGGAAAAAGGAACGGCCAAAATGACCGTGTGATTCAGAAAATGATAGCTCGAGCTATCATTGTCAAATTATATACTATTATTTTGTAAAACTTAGTGCCACTTTGGAAAGTTAATGGCACTATAATTATTGTATTATTAATTTTATTACTTTTTCATGATGTATCAGATGATTATGAAATGTTATGTACCTAATCATGTGTTATGTTGGCAATGTATACGTTTTTGATGAGGGCCACCTCAGCACAGGTATTCGATAGGTATTAGGCAGGTATTAGAGGCAAGCTAGCTTTCACGACGATGAAACGTAAATTAAACGTTTCAAGTTATTTTTGTGGAAAGTAATACATTTACCTTACTTTATTTGATTGAAAATTTATAAAAATGTGCACTCAACGGCTCACGATTCGTGCTCCAACAACCTTAACGGGCACCTCTTACATGAGGAGATAATCTCCAAGGCTTATGCCGTAAGTAAGACACTAGGTTTCTCTGTATCCGACTCCGCGGCAGTGTATGCGCGCTCGGATTATGCAAGAAGGAATCTTTCCGAGAGCGTTTGTGCGTGGACAGCGTGGAATCGTTAAATACTGCTCTGGGTGTTCCGCTTTCGAGTGACCAAAGGTCGGCGGCTCCCTGCGACTCTTCTCAAAGGAGAACATTCATCGTCGGGCGGACTGAATTCTCTCGGGCTTGAGAGATTCCATCGAGGAGGCAGCCGACTCGGAAGTGGAATGGAGCCAAGCTTGTCACAGAAAACAATGACCCTCCTCCCATCCCCTCCCCCCAACCCTACAACAAACAACGCTTTGAGAGCGGGAACGAACACGCGAAAAGTGGCGGTTTCTCATCAAAAAAACAAACGTCATGCCTACTTTAATAGAAACGGGCTGAAATATTCCGCGAACTAAGATTACCAAGAGCGTGTTTGACTCCACTTATCCCGGCTTCCGTGCTCTACGATAGCGCGCCAAAATTGCATCTTTCTCTCTCCCTGAAATCCCCTCTTGTGCTGATGAATAATTGATGCATAGCACTCACGGACAACAAGCGGAGAATAGCCCAAGCTAAGAAGGCGTTCATGGGAAAAAAGACAACTGCTGTGATCTTCTGCTGATTTTGTACAATTACGACATGATATGCTAAATTTTTTTACCTTGAAATAATGTTCCGAGGCCATGAAAGTTTAAACCGGTGGAAAGATTCACAAATAAGTTTCCCAAAAAATTATCGCATCAGGATGTAAGTGCAAGTACTAGAGCAAAAGGATTCCTTCACCTCTCTCGGAAGTAACATCAAGTGGGACGGAAGAAGTACAACGGACATCAACTGGAGAAAATCCCAAGCTAAAGGAAGGCGTTCATGGGGAAAAGAAAACTGATGTGCCCAAAAATGATAGGACAATAATCCAGGAAACAGTATGTGAAACCCTTCGTGTGTAGCGTGGCAATCTATGGATCGGAAGCATGGACCATTGGAAAGGCTGACCAGAACAGACTGGAAGCCTTCGAAATCTGTTGCTGGAGGAGGACGCTGAAGATAAAATGAACGGATAAAATAAGAAATGAAGAAGTGTGCAGAAGAGTAGAAGAGGAAAGGACCATATGGAACACAATACAGAAAAGAAGAACAAGATGGATTGGACACACCCTGAGGCAAAAGGGATGTGTGAAGAACAAAATTCAAGGTAAAAATAGAGAGAAAAGCCCCCAGAGGAAGACCCAGGAATAGTTAAATGTCCCGTATAAAAAGGAAAGTACATACGAAGAGATACCAGGGGGTAAGGGAACTATCATCAGATAGGGAAGGGTGGAGGGCTGCAGTCAACCAATCTTAGGATTGAACGACCAAAGAAAAGGTATTAATACTACAAGGCACTAAATCATGCCGGAAATTTCACGCGGGGTGATTTGTTAATAATGATGTTAAGATATTTTTTTGAAGAAAAAATACGTACTTTACCTAGTCAGGGTCCAAGTATCCAAGAACTGATCTATTGCAACTATTATGGTCCCTTATTGAACACGTAAAAAATTACATTTTAAAGCTATCGGTCCTGCAGTCTATTTTCTTAATCTTATTCTTGTCATCGTGTCTATCAAAATGTTTGGCTCTTGGTTCAAAGATGTGTTGAACGCGAGGCAAAAAATAGTCTAAGTCAAACGTTCGTAAAAGATTTAATCTATATGTCATTCTCTTCGATCAAATAGAGGATCGCAACACAACTTCTATTACAATTCAGTAACACTGCTATGATCATCGTTACAATTTTCGTAACAATATCGCAACAAATCTACATATACATCTACATAACACCCTGCGAGTCGCCGCATGGGCATAGGACAGGGGGTGTTAGGTCACCATCCGTGTAAAGATGTAAGTTTTTTGGAGATGAAATGGTGATATATATTATAGGAGTGTATTTAAAGGAGCTCAATTTTTACTGTGGTCACTTATTGTGCGCGGATAGGACGAGTTTTTGTACCTATCTGTTCGGCAGTGTATCTTTCTTATTTTGTCGCATCTGTGAGACCTAGAGATGTGGTGAGGAGTCATGATAATATCCTCTGTGTCGCTCTGAAAAATATCTGTTCTGAATTTCTCAAGCAGTCTAAGCCTAGGGTGTAGCCTCCGAGTCTCTAGAGGCTCCCACCTTACTCACTCTAAAAGTTGTGAGACAGTTGAGTATATACAGAATATTGCTGCTTTCCGCTGTATACGATCGATATCTGAAACTAGTCCGAGTTTCTAACCAAACTAGTTTTCAGGATTTCAGAGAAAGAGAGATCATCACTAGAGCGTCGACTTCATAGGCAGATTATCTGAGTTGGCACAAACTAAACACTGATAAATCGTTAAAGTATTGCACACCAAAATACATATATACTTTCCAAAACTCAGACGCAATATTTAAACGAAATATCACGAGGCTAAAGATAAATGAACGGTAAGTGAACGGTGATACTCGCCGAACTATTCGCCGGTATCTCGTATGTCTCGTACGAGGGACGGCAGGTGTGACGTCACGCGTATCACTTCCAAAATGGCGCGCAAAAAGCAGCGTTTGAAACGACATCATCTTTTCCACTGGCTGTAGTTCAATTACTATGGGTCGCTCAGATGAAAGGAAAGAATATGTAGGAAACATTTTTGGTTATCTATATGATGCATGAGTTAAAACAGCTGTAAAAAAATCTTGCAAGTTCTCCATTCTTCCATCTCCGGGTAGTAATCCGAGGCGCGCCACATGCGTCAAAATACATCCCAGCTACCAAGCGAGCTTTCCACTACCACGCGGGGCAAGGAAACGTCATTTCGCGTATCGACTGCGGTTTCATCCGGGAGTACGTGACACTGCGCAAACCAACGCATGAAGCGATCATCACTCTTCCACGCCAGTGAGTCGACAGCCGACAGGAACGGCCCGCGTCTTTTACCATGCGGGCTCCATCGAGGCCTTTACGGCTCGTTTTTCCACATCGCAGTCTGGTGAACTTAAGGACTGGTGGTAAAGTGAAGCCTCCGGAAAACAGTTTAAAGACAGTTGGAGCGCGAATCGTGAGTCGTTGAGTGCGCATTTTAATAAATTTTCAAGTTGGTCATTAAAGCTGATAAACACGATAATTAGAAACCAGAAGCGAATGTTGAAATTAATAGATGTGGATGGCTTCTTATATTGTAGAAATGTTGACCTAAAAATCACTATGTGCAATATATAACGTTTTAGCGGTATATAAATTGCTAAAAAGGTTAATCATAGCGGAAAACTATTTTTAAAAAAGAGAACAAAATTCCTTGCAACAATACGCATTGTAAGCTAAAACTATATACGTATATGTTGAAAACGTATGATTATTATAATTTATATGGCAAGATGTTGGCCAAATATATTGTACCAAATACCTTCAATTGTATGCCTAAGGAACTACATAATCTAAAAGGTTTGGCAGAAATTAAGTAAAAGGTCAAATAATGGTTAATTAGCGAATTAGGATTTTGTAATCTCTTCTGATAATCTGTTATACTTATGGCAAAGGTATATTTTTCCTAATTTTCGTTCAACAGGTTTGGTAACTTTTTCAATGTCATTATATTGAATTTTTTGTCATTCTTTTAAAATACATATAAACTGTAATACAACAACTCTGGTTCAAAAATACCGTATTTGTAACATGCCGCTCTGTACGAATATTATGGAACCTTCTGACAAGCCATGTAGCTTAGAATGACTAAGGATTTATATATACAATAAAGGCATTTATATCATTTTTTTTAAAGTGGGAAAAAATCTTGGACCACACTTCGCTAAAGAAGCATTCAATTCCAAGTCAGCCACTGAAATCCCTCGATGCCTGAGATTTGGATTAAACTAAGCCACATGACTCATTATAGATTGTAGATAAATCATGCGTGATCGTAACCCCGGAAGTCACGTGGTACCCGCACGGTCGGGCGCCAAAGCTTAGAGCATGCGTCGTGCACGGGCTCACAAAAACTATCATATCTCAAAAAACATATTTCATAATGCAAGTAAAATATATGATTTCGATAGGGTTTTAAACCCTCTAACTTATTACGACTCTTAAAATCCGATTTAGCATACATTTAGGATGGTTGTATTCAGTTGAATATTTAAAAGCTGATTTTCTCAAAATCAATCATTTTTCAAGATTGTAAATTAGGCTTAAAAAATGCCACAAAGTTACTACTTTCTTAATCTCGATGATAATGTAGGGAGGTTGACCCGTTTGGACGGGACGGGAGCAAGCTTAACGGCGTGCACACTCCTGCTGAGCCCCTACTGCGCGCACTGTCTCTCCTGCCAGAAGTCGAACAGTGTTCATTCTGGCCCGTTGTTTGAAGAAGCGTCCACAGGATCGTTTTAAATTTCAAATTGGGCTGAAGATGCGCCAGGGTGGTGCATCTTCAACCAAATTTGGAAGATGCATTTTGAGAAAATCAGCTTTTAAATGTTCAACTGATCAACTGAATACAGCTATCCTAAATACGTGCTTAGTCGGATTGGCAGGAGGAGTCAGAGAGTTACATATCCTATCGAAATCATGTATCATACTTGCATTTATGAATAATATTTTGTGAAGTATGATAGTTTTAGTGAGCATGTGCACGATACGTGCTTTAAACGTCCGCGCCCCACAGTGCGTGAACCGCGTGACTTCCGGTTTTTATTTACGCAAGACTTATCTACAATCCATAATAAGTCATCTGGCCGAGTTTAATCAAATCCCATGTATCCAGGGTTTTTAGTGGCTGACTTGGGACGGAATACCTCTTTAGCGAAGTGTGATCCAAGAATTTTTTTTTCCTACTAAATTGAAAAGTTATTAAAATGAGGCCTCAATGACTCGCGATTTGCGCTCCGACAACCTCAAAACGGTTTTCCGGAGTCAACAATAAATAGGTACGTAATTTACACTAAAACCGGTCCATCTGTACGGCCAAATCAGCAAAAATTTCCTCTCTGTTTTACAGTCGTGAGGGTTTTTGGCATTTCTTTCCATTTGAGTATCCTACCAGCTGATTGGTAGGTTTTCGGACAGTATCTATTCCAATCCGCTTCAATCCTACGGATGGCCCCTCTTGAATATCTCCTTCATCTTATTTCGTCGATAATTCCTATCTTCATCCTTCCTCTTCCACGTTTCCCCAGGGCTCTCCCCTCTATTATTCTCTTCCGCATTCCCTCTCTGTTCAAAAGGTCCTCCATCCATCTCTTCTGCCTCCTCCGAACCTCCGCCACCATCTTCCTTTCCTCTCCAACCATATCCAATGCCTCCACATTCGTCAGTCGATCCTCCTTATATTGAACTCGGTAATTTAATTATAACTGAGGTCTATGTAAGGCATTTTAAATTGCAGGTTTGCTTTAAATAAGAGAATAGAGCCGTAAAATAAAAGCGCAGAGGCGCCTGCAGAAGCGTTTTCGGCCGTGTTATACAGCCAACTTCAAGTATTGAGATCTCCCTCTTTACATACGTACGATTACAGAACTGAAGGCCCGCTCATCGTTTCACCATGGGTAAAAACTGACCATCGCAATCCTCACCAAGGGTTGAAGTTCGCCATGAAACAATCGTTTGACTTGACCGGGATGCGAATCCGGATCTCTCAACTGCCGGTCGGGTGTGTTGGCCAGCTACACCACCAAACCATCTTCCTTCAAGGCGAATTTCGAGGGGGGTTTATGAGAACTAGAGGGTCACGCCTCAAGTCCACATTGTGACACATGAGACGATAGTCGTGCTTACGAAGCCACTGTCGCGGTGGATAAACCCTACACTGTCGCTATTAAAACGACGAAATTGACGAATTTCCAATCATTGCATTGACAAATGATGTGGTACGAAGTCAATCGCACGGGTGCATATATACCAAGGGTTGAAATTCGCTTTACATGAAGACAGCTTGGCGCTGTAACTAGCCTAATACACCTGACCGGCAATTGGGAGATCCGGGTTCGTATCCAGGTCAAGTAAAATGAATTTTCAAAGGCCAATTAAAACCCTTGGTTGTACCCGTACGGGTGACTCCGGTACCACATCATATGTCAGTGCAGTGATTGGAAAATCGCATTCCTCGCTCACCTGCGTTGAGCGAACGTATGGAAAAACCCATTCCAAGCCATCGCAGGAATCTCTCAAGTCATTAGAGCTATCTAGATTCCACGAGTGATTCATCTTCCATCGGACCGTAAATTCTAATAATAGACGGGCACACCCGGTTAATGCAGCGCAATCCGTGCAAGCGCCCGTAGGAATAAACCCCTATCTAATCAATCCTCTAAGTGGCGTTAAAACGCTCGCAAGACGCTAGAGCAATGGTAAACAGAGGCATTATTGACGGGTGGGTTTGGCTCCGATTCAACTAAACGGGGCTACTTGTTTCTTGGGGGGCGAGGGGTTAGGAGGGGGGGGGGTACTCGTTTTTTATCGAGTCGAAACGAATTGGCCAACTGCACCGCGTGCGCAATCGCTGAAACCCTGACGTATCAGCGGAACCCAATGCCAACATCGAGCGTATATTTTTAATTGATCGGGTCCCGCTATGAGAAGTGATGATGATGACGAACGGGTGAGGTTTTGAGACGAAGGAAAGCCACCGTTTCTAGTCGAGTACTCATGAACATCATTCATTTAATTGGTCGTTCAATCCTAAGTTTGGTTGACTGCAGCCCTCCACCCTTCCCTATCTAATGCTAGATTTCTTACATCCTATTATCTCTTCCTATGTACTTTCCTCTTTATTTGGTCCATGAATTTAATCCTGAGTCTTCCTCTGGGAACTTTTCCGTCTATTTTACCTTCAATTATGTTCCTCACACACCCATTGTGCCTCAGGGTGTGCCCAATCTATCTGGTTCTCCTTTTCTGTATGGTGTTCCATATGGTCCTTTCCTCTTCTACTCTTCTGTACACTTCATCATATCTTATTTTGTCCGCCCACTTTATCTTCAGCATCCTCCGCCAGCACTACGTTTCGGAGGAATATGGTCTTTTCTGGTCAGCTTTTCCAATGGTTCCGATCCATAGAGTGCCACGCTCCACACGAATGTCTACGCCACATTATCTTTCCTGGTTTACAGTCCTATCTTCTTTGAGCACAGCAGTTGTCTTTTTCTCATGAACGCCTCCTAAGCTTGGGTTAGTCTCCACGTAATGTTCGCTATACCTCTTCCGTCCCACGTGATGGTATTTCCGAAAATAGGTGAAGGAATCCACTTGCTCAAATTTCTCTCCTCTCAGTGCGACTTCTGCATTCAGCTTCTCTCTTCCGCATACTAGGATGCAAGTCTTCATCTTACTTATTTTCATTCTGTATTCTTGCAGAATTTGGTCCATGACGTTTAGTGAATCACATATCGAGACAGAATGTTCGATTGGTTTGGATATTTGGGGAGGCGACCGACAGCTAAGATCATCTGCGCCTTAGGGGACAGGTAAGGGAGGAAGGGTGGAGAAAAACCCGGCGTTGGTCTGCTCTTAACGAAAGGCGCCAAGGGGACGTCGGTTTAACGTCTCATCCGACAGGCAGAGTACTGAACTTGAAGTGCCCTCCACAAGACACTCAAGTAGGGATGGGAATGCTATAAGCTGTAACTTGGGCGAGGCCTTTCCGCCATAGTCCTTAGCCCCGGTTTAGTTTAGCGCTTTAATGCAGTAAATTTGCAAATTTACTACGTTTCCCATCGAAAAATATCTCGAAATCAGCATGCACTTCCTTCTATGACGTGAATAAAATTAAAGAAAATTGGCCATTTTTACTCGATTCATTTCGCTGTACTACATCCAAACCGGTCGCATTAAAGTTCATATTTTGGAAATTGCCAATTTTCTTTAATATAAACATTATGATATTCCACCAGATCACGCCTGAAACAACTCAATTTATTCTTTAATGTGAATTCCCCTTACGAAGTATTGTTTATTTATTTAAATTATTAATTGTGCGCAATCCTGATGAAAACTCCTATCAGTATACTAAGTGACAACCGTCACGGTTGATAGGTAAAAATATCCCATCGGTATTTTTTTTCAAAGAACCACGAAACTCGCGGCGCGGTAACTTTAAGGCGACGCATCAAACCGATGGAATTAGTCCGGAAATTTCCGACCCCAGATTTTTTGTAAAAGACATGTGTCATTGCCTTGAAATTTGCAAAACATAAGCAATAAACCTTTGCCTTAATTGGACTGTATCTCAAATGTGAAAATTTTATCTCGGTGCATAAATAAATCATCAGGAAAACGGCAATATATAGAGTACATTTTTACAAAAACTAATGAGTGTCTTGAAAAATCGTAAACAAAGGGAGATGTACCAATCCTCATTCTTTGAGAATGCTAAGTAACAGCCGTCGTGGTTGAAAGATATCATCTGCAATAGGTTCTTTTTCGATAAGCTACCTAAGTGATTTTCGGCGATGATGTGCTCGTATAGTGACGCAAATAGTTCAGCCTCTCCTCAAAGATCTTCGGTCAGCATTACCTGTACCTACGAGTGGGAGACTTGGCAGCAACTTGCAAGCAACTGCTGCCTTAAGCGAGAGTTATCCTACTGTGGAAGTCTCCTGTCGTAAAAATGCCTCGATCGGGTGCAAGTGTCGTCATCTTGAGGATTTTCTACTCAACTATTCCTTATCGAAGGATAAGATGCATCCTCTTAACGGAGTCACCCGATAGTGATCACACAATTGTGTGTAATTCACGGCGGAAAAATCATTCGCTTGGACCGGGATTCGATCCCAGATCCCTCGAGTGCACTCGGCGCGAAATCGAGGGATCTGGATTATATCTTCAGTCCAGGCGAATGATTTTTTCCAATCTGAATTTCACACACAATTATCCATTTGGTACTTTTTGACAAGCTACCTGAGTGCTTTCCGGGCGATGATACACTGAGGTGTAAACGCAAATAGTTCAGCGTTCGGTTTACCTGTATCTATACGCTGGAGACTGAGATACATGCTACTTACGTCAGCGTCAGGATTGGTAGAAAGTACTTGAGTGGAGTGGAATCAACTTACCTGGAAAGGAAAGAGAAAAAAAGAAATTAATACGATGGCAGGAAAGAACAAAATCCGACAAATTGGTATTTTCAGCCGTAACATGGTGGACTTTGTGAACATTATAGTGATAACTCGTAACTTTCAGATTCCACAAATCTTTATTTGGAAATAATAAGTATAGTTCCAAATAAAGATATGAATCACAGTTAAAAGTCATCATTATAATCAAATTTGATTATTATGAGTGATCGCATCGCTATCAGTTAACCCCGTGGCATAAAACGACCGAAAAATTTCGCACGTTCTTTCGACTGATAGGCAATCAGTAATTTTCCAATTAGCTACAGTTTACCCCAACCTGATATTAATATACGGTTCTCTAGTGATAATTCTTTTCCACTTGTCTTTTTTGAATGCATCCTCCAAATTTAATCCCATTCAAGCAGTGTCTTTTCTGAATTCCTTTAACCACGGCTAATCAGGACTTCCTCTTCTTCTCTGTCTGTCTTCATCCCAATTTAATATATTTTGGGAGTACTTAGAACTCAACCTTGCAAAATAACGAAAACATCATTATCTACTTTTATTTAGAGCGATCTTTTATACACATTTCCTTACGTAATTCATCCTTTTTACTCTCATTTAAAGCGACGCCTTGTCTCTGTAGGGCATAATGCCTTTTAGTATTGTTTGATCCATTGACTGATCCCGTAGCATAACTTTAGAATCAAATTCAACGCAAAAATAAAAAGGCCAAAGGTGAGAGTGAGACCCAGATGGCAGTAATGTCCGGCATCTATCCGATGCATTAGAAAAGAGGCATAGTTAATCCGCCGGTATGAACGAAATGAAAAAAAAAATCATTATATATGCCGCATACCATCCTTCATATATCTGGATTTTTAATTAATAAGTTGGAAAGATGAGAGAAAGATGCATTTAATGATGCATGCGAAAGTTGGTACCAACATCCGAGATAGGTGAAGGAATTACCATCACGTGGGCCGGTGGAAGTACAATGGACATCAAGCGGAGAATAGCCCAATCTAAGAAGGCGTTCATGAGAAAAAGTTCACTTCTACGCTCAAGAAAGATAGGACTACAAACCAGGCAACAGCATGTGAAGGCATTCATGTGGAGTGTGGCACTCTATGGATCGGAAGCATGGTTCATTGGAAAAGTAAACCAGAACAGACTAGAAGCCTTCAGAACCTGGTGCTGGAGGAACATGTTGAAGATAAAATGGATGGACAATATAAGAAACGATGAAGTGTACAGTAGATGAGGAGAGGACCATATGCAACCATATACAGAAAAGAAGACATCTGGTGCTGGAGGAGGGTGCTGAAGATTAAATGAACGGGCGATTTAAGAAATGTTGAAGTGTACAGAAGATTAGAAGAGGAAAGGACCATATGGAACACCATGCAGAAAAGAAGAACAAGATGGATTGGACACACTCTGAGACACAATGGGTTTATGAAGGACAAAATTGGAGGCAAAATAGAGGAAAAAGTCCCCAGAGGAAGATAGTTCGAATAAAGTTAATGGACCAAATAAAGAGGAAAGTACATAGAAAGAGATACAAGGCGGTAAGGGAACTAGAATTAGATAGGGAAGGGTGGAGGGCTGCAGTCAATCAATCTTACAATTAGGATTGAATGACCAATGATGATGTGGCGAAAGTTGGTGTTAAAGGAGAAAATGTGCTGCAGGTTGGAACCGTAAAAATAAAGTGCGGAGTGAATTAATGTAAACTTATGTCTCATGGTTATAAGCAAACAAAACTCGCAACTATTTTAATATATAACCGGCAGTGGTAGGTAATACGCGAAATATTATTTAAGGTAGCTTGGGCGAAATATCACTTTACCCAGAATTCAATAAATTGGATCTCATTTTAAATAAAAATATCTCACCCTTCCAAAGATACCCAAATATCAGTTCCTTACCGAACTAATTTCTGTGTGTTTGACGAAAAATATTATCTCTTAAAAATGGTAAATGGTATTGAACGCACTCCAGAGAGATATTATTTAAAAAAAGGGATTTTTCTAACACCTGGATCTCGTCAAAAAGTAACAGTATGTAGTTTGTATGCTTTCTCTGCATTTTAAATAAATCATATTGTGACTGCATCAATTCCTTCTGGATCACAAAAACCTACCTTCGTGAAGGAGTTTTGAAAGTATCGCGTAAAAAACTGAGCCAAGTTAAAGACGCATACATATATTTTTGTTTCATCACTAAGAATTTCAGTCATAAAGAAGTATATTATTTTACCATTAATAATGCAATATTTAATTCAAGCTTCCTACAGCTGCTGAAATTAAGACGTAAAATTGGAATATGGTCTCCATAATGACTGGGGAAGTAAGTAGGAAGACGTCAAGCGTGCTACGGTAGTATGATTATCAGAAAATTAAAAAAGGGGTGTGATTCAGAGTCAGCTTATGCGGGATAGAAAGAATTTCTGATGAAGTCATCAAGTACGATTTATTTATGTAGAATTTAAAATTGGACAATAAACATTTTCACGTGAGCGATATGAAGACCAATGCATCAATGTCTGGAATTTCCAGTGGAATTCGCGTGAAATGACTGAATGCACTGATTCAACCTATTTAAGACTCGAAACAGCAGGATGAAAAAATCATGGCAGGAAAAGTTAATGTGCACCACACTACGCCTCACTGACGTTCAGGACCCTACGGCTCTGAAAACTGTCTTTTTCGATTGTATTCTCCCCATTTTAAAATACTGTGCACCAATTTGGTCGACCGCCTGCCCCACTACCTTGGATTTGCTCAACCGTCCAGTCAACTTCTTTCTCGCCATAGTTCGCCATCGAGTCCCCATCTTCAGAAGCTCATCCCGTGACCTCATCCTTTCCTCCCTTGGCATTTCTCGTTTAACTCACCGCCGTGTCCTATCAGATATGATGTTCCTACAAAGAATCTTCAGTGGCTCTCTTCGGACCAATGAAATACTCCCTCTCTTTAGTATTCATGTTCCTCCCCGTCCATTGCGCAGTAACTGTCTACTGCATACTCCCCGATTCCGTCTTTCCATCTCCCAGCGCTCTCTCTTCTTCCGAATCCCCTCCTTGTTTAACTCCTTGGCCTCAAAATATCCTTCCTTGTATCTTTTCTCCTCTGCCACCATTTTCAAATCCTCCCTGAAACGCCGCTTTAATGATCCATCCCTCTCCAGTCCCTAAGTCCCTTCTAACGCTTGCCGTTTTATTGTTGCATTTAATGAATATTTGTTTTTGTTTTAAATGTTTATTTATTTATTGATTATATCAGCCAATATAATAGCCTTTGTGCCGTTTTTGGTGGTGAAATAAATAAATAAATAAACTCTGATGAAATCAACCCAGCTTATTCATACAGAACAGCATATTAATACTCGATGTGGTACGAACTTATGTGGTCTTAGGATTGAACGACCAATGCTAACGTGACCATTAATCGTAAATTTGGTCAGTATAGATGACTGCACCTCACAGGAACTGGGATCAATGACTAATGCTGACAATGATATAGGGAGCGTTTGCTACTTGACAGCCATCAAAATTATATGGCAGTGGAAATTCATTCAATAAAGATTCGTCCAAATGAGTTTTTTTATTCAAATGTATATTATGTCAACTTAGAAATGAATGTGGAAGAAGGACTTTTCAGCTAATATCAATTGAATGAACATGTCATGAGTCCTCATGACGCGACGGACATGGAATCCCAAGCATTCAAAGACTTATGCCCGTATTCACAGTCGTATTCCTAGGGGTTACCTGGGTATGCCCTAGCCAGGTTACACCTAGGGGTCCCCTACGCTGAGCGATTCATAAACCTTACCTGGGTAACATCCAGCCGCCTGGGTAAGAGATTTGGCAACAATCCCACGCAAAAATACATATGAACGGTTTCGCTGAATAGTTCTCGATGTTTCCGATGCTCATTTATCACCGTAACCAAGCACGCTATAAACAATAATATACTATACTGTTACAAAATGTTGATGAAAAATGATTGAAGGAATATGAGAGAATGATTTCAACACTACTTAAATATTTATGTAATTTGAATGATGAGGAATACGAGGGCGATTCAATAAGTACTCGTGTTTGTAAACAGAAGACGTTACTATGGAAAGATGTTGATATTATCGTGTACTGCCATTAGTACAGTAGTATCAATTCTTCACACGCGTGGGAAGCAGTATTGCGTTATGGGAGCTTTGGGTAAGCTTCATGCCTTACCCAGGAAATCGACGGCATGGGGGAGGGTTAGGGGACAACAGTCCCCTGGGTAACGACTATGAATACCATTTCTGAGCCAAGGGGCTCCCCCACACCTGGGGGACACCCAGGTAACGACTATGAATACAGCCCTTAGTATTCTCTAATTTGTCAGGAAAGAACAGCGTTGAATGGTATAGTGTAATTTTTTCCGGCCAACAATGCTGATGAAGTTTTCTCGATTATTCCCAATGGGTCAGGAAGGCTGGTGCTGCCAACGACTCAATGGCTGTCTATGCCATCGCCTTCAGGGAGATAATCTATCAAGAATAGATAGAAGGCATTGATAGCGTAGATCAAGAAGATCGGACCGTTATTAACAGCCACAGCTTCGGGCGAGAGTGAAGTTCACGGAATCGGCCGGAGTACTGCGATGTGGAGGGCAAAGGGGAAACCACCACATTAGTCTCCCTACACCGAAAGAAAAATATTCTAAAATGTAGAGGACAGTTCCTCTTTCCAAATCCTCTCAAAATTTCCTCTTACTTATAGAATATTCCTCTTCCCTTAAGAGGATCTATGTTTGCATTCTAGATGACGTTCCTCTCCCAATATTCCTCTCAATACAAGACTATTATTCTTGGATTGAGAGGAATGAAAGGATTAGAAGTAAGATGTCATGTGTGAAGTGGAAAGGAAAACAGGGTTGGCATCCAGAATCAACAGAAGTGCTGTAGTCTTTTAAACCGTAATTAGGGGAGATGAGGCGAGCGCCGCGAGCGGCATTTTGTGCGTGCAAAATGGCACCGTGCCCTGTATTCGGCTTCCAAAAAAGAATAAATCAGAAATATAAACAACAGTTCTATAGTTCTAGTTCCAGTAGAGGAATTTTTGGGAGGATTGCTCTTAAAAGTAGAGGAAATTTTGAGAGGAATCCTCTGCATTGTAGAGGAAATTACCTTCTATACTGAACACGATCCTCTAAGTATGAGAGGATTCCTCTCTGGAGAGAAAATTCCTCTAATACTTAGAGGAATACTTTGGTTACCATATAGTAGCGGAAAATCCGCTAATATATAGAGGATTTCGCTAATTTTTAGAAAACTTTTTTTTCGGTGTAGAAGACGACGCCCTATATTTTAACAATATATGACATGATGGTATTCCTCCCAGTAAAATAGTCCCCCAATCGGATCTCCGGGTGGAGACTTCAGGGAGGGGTACATCAGTCAGGAAGGACAACCTATAATGGGTATTGATCAATAAATTCCCTCATTGTCACTGAAAACCGGGAATTGATTTGCATCGTATCTGCCGTCAAATTATAACCTCTATGTTGTCATCTAAAAAAAATTATACGCATATGCATAGGCTTACTAACAATTTTAATCTTTTATAAAGTTATGCGCACCCCGCTTGAAAACGGCAAGAAGTATGTTTACGATCAGATATGAACGCAGAGAATGACACATGATTGAGCCTTACGACGTTAGAAGAGGGACAAGATAAATCCACTAATAGGAACGAAAATAATGGCGCACGGCGAAACATGCCGAAAAACTCATACGACTTCTAAAGGGCACTTTACACGGTATATTTTATTGTACTAACGAATGTGTGAACTCTTTCATGACCGTGTAAATATATCATGTAAAGCGGCAAATTTTATGATTGTCTGAATGAATGAACGGGAAATGTAACCTGCTCTAATTCCATTCATTTTTTTCTAAAATCTATGATACAATAACATGTACCGTGTTAAGTGGCCTTAAGAAACTTAAATAATATGCAGGGGAGAAAACAGAAAGAAGCCTTGAAAGAGAAAGTCGAAAGTTCGTGCATGAGGAACAAATGTTCCTCTACAGGTGGAGCCCGCAAAAAATACGAGAGAAGTGAATGAATATAAACATAGGTCTCACGTTTCTTGGCTAAAGAAAAACTCGGCATTTTTCTCAACGGCTGATTTATGATCCCATCAATCCTCGAGATTTTATTTCAAGAATCATCACATGCAACGATCGCGAAAGAGATAAGTCCCCTTGTGAAATGAAAATCCCTACTCCAAGAGGTAGAAATACAGGGGTTGAAATTTTCTTTTTATGAGTTTACGTCCGACGTTCACATTCATGACCGAGCCGTATTTGCATTTTGGAACGCCACTGAAGAAAAGGCGGGCTATTCAACATTCTAACATTATACAACATTCTAAGTCTCCTTCAAGCTGGAAAAAGTGATTCGAACACAGAGTTTGAATTTCAACAGAGGGGTTAGTGGCATTTGCACGCGTAAAAATAGCCGATTGCACGACCATTCTGGAGGTCTCAGATGGTTTTTTGCGGTTCTAAGAAAATTACTGAGGTGACAATATGATCAATTTTAAAAAATAGTCGAGAAAACATACAAATTACAATTACAACTACAATAAAACAAAATCATAAATCTCATAATTTTTTGACGAGATTTAGGCGTTATAAATTCCACATTATTTTAATATATTGTCTCCCTGGAGTGCATACACGTACCATTTTCCATGAAATAGGGGTGGTATTTTTTCGACAAAAACCTCGGAAATTAGTTCGGAAAGGCGCTAATATTTTGGTATCTTAGGAAGAATAGGATATTTTTCTTTAAAATGAGACAAAATTCATTGATTTCTTGTTTAAAAGGTATTTCGCTCAAACTACCTCAATATCGAAATCTGCGCCGCAAATCCAAGTCATAACAATCCTTTAAATGAGTGTGACGACATGATTAATATTCGAGAATACATACAAACTACACTCTATTCATTTTTTGACGAGATCTGGGTGTTGGAGATTCCTCATTTTTTAAAAATAAGGTCTCTCTGGAGTGCATACACGTACATCTTCGCAGGTTAAAGGGCTGGTATTTTTTGGCAAATATCTCGGAAAGTAATGCGGTAATGGGGTTGATATTTTGGCATATTTGGAAGGGTTAAATATTTTCCTTTAAAATGAGACCAAGTTCGTTGTTCTCAAGGCGAAACGATGTTTCGCTCCAACTAACTTAAGGTAAAGAGTGAGGGTGCTAAAAAGGTCTGAGGGAGAGACAAAAAGAGGCCGAGTTACCCGAATTTTTAGCGACGGGAGAACAGAGCCCAAAGAAAAATTTTTATTGGCGTTGCACGAACCGAGAGGAGTGAGAGAGGATTAAAAAAAAAAAACAGGACGGAAGGTTCGTCGCCCTGAATACATTTTGAGGAAGGCGAGGAAGGGCTATTCTTGGACTGGGGTCCCCGTCCTTTCCTACGCTGAAGGAAATTCACGCGACACTTCGAAATAACCGGGCGGTGTTGTTAGGCTTTTAACGGACAGATAGATACATTGAGGTATATGGAGAGAGGACTACGTAACAAAACCGCAGCCAGACGACCAAAATAACTACCATATTGGATATCTCTGTTCTTTCCTAACTCTAGATTTTTTATTTTTTCTGTTTTTTCTATTTAACCTATTATATAATATTATGTGGTACGAAGCCACTCGCACGGGTGCATATACACCAGGGTTGAAATTCGCGATGAAAAATTCATTTGACTTGACCGGGATTCGAACCCGGATCTCCCAATTGCCGGTCAGGTGTGTTAGCCAGTTACACGACCAAGCCATCTTCCTTCAAGGCGTAAAGGTGTAACTGGCTAACACACCTGACCGGCAATTGGGAGATCCGGGTTCGAATCCCGGTCAAGTCAAATGATTTTTTCGTAGCGAATTTCAACCCTGGTCTATTACATATCATCATCTGGTGAGGAGGATGCTGAAGAAAAAATGGACGGAGAAAATAAGAAATGATGAAGCATACAGTTGAGTCGAAGAGGAAAGGACCATATGTAACACCATACACAAAAGAAGAACCAGATCGAAAGGACTCTGTCTGAGGGATATTGGGCTCGTGAAGAACATGATTTGAACATAAACCAAATAAAATTTGGTTCATGGACCAAATAAAGATATAAGTACATAAGAGAAACCAGGAGGAGAAGGGAAGTAGCATTAGTTAGGGAAGGGTGGAGGGCTGCAGTCAACCAACCTTAGGATTGAACGACCAATGAAATTAAAAGAATTGGTTATAGACTGTTTCTTTTTTCGGGATTTATTCCGCGATTTATGTATTGTAAAAACACACATCACACAATACACACATCGCGGAATGAATCCCGAAAAAAGATACAGTCAACACTGCATCCGCGGAAGCCTACGAGAGAATTGGTTATATTTTACGCTTTTAATTTATCTACCCAGCAGAGGGAGACCCAGGTATAAGTTCATGGACCAAATAACGAGGAAAGTACACAGGAAGAGAAACCAGGAGGTAGGGGAACTAGCATTAGATAGGGAAGGATGGAGGGCTGCAGTCAAACAATCTTAGGATTGAGCAATCAATGAATTTAGAATAAGAATAAGAATACTTTATTTTGCTCTGGGTACATCACCCCTAAGAGCATTACAAAAATTATCAAAGACAATATACAACAAAATAAGCATTAAAAACCACAAAGAGAGTAGAAAAGTGAGAGAAAAACTCATTCGATGTTTATCAGTGAGAAATCCAAAGTAAAAAGTAAAAAGTTCGGAACTAAAAACAACATACAATAAAACAAGCATTAAGTACCACAAAGAGAGTAAAATATGTGAGACAAACTTATTAGATATCAACAGTGAGAAGTCCAAAGGACCAAGTTCGGAACTACTTCGCAAGCAGGTAATGAGATGTTTTGGCTTTAAAGGTAGAAAGAGTCTGACTGCATTTGATATAGTTCGGTAGAGAGTTCCATGTTGCCGTGGCGCTGACTGTAAATGATAGGTGGTATTTAGTGGTACGATGCGCGGGGCAGTACAGATTGGCAGGGTCACTCCTGGTAGACATGCTCCGAGATAGTGGAGGTCTACTAAATAAGTCGTAAATATACCGAGGTTCTCTCCGGGAAAATAGCACGTAAAGAAATGTGCAGAGCATGTATTGGCGTCTGTTTTCAATACTAAGCCAGGCTAGCTGTGCTCTATATGGAGTGACATGCTCGGCTCGGCGAATATTAAAAATGTATCGAATGCAAGAGTTCTGCAAATGTATGAACGTAACAATCACGCAATCACGTAGAGGGCTGGCAACCGCTATACACGTATTTACAATACAAAAAGTATGCACTAAAAATGGCTAAGTATACACTAAAAGTACATCTACACTACACTACCATTAATTGCCCACCACGGTAAAGGTTTCAGCAATTCTTTGGCATTTCTAAAGTAAAGTTGGTAATAATTTATTTGAAAATCATAGCCGGTCAGAAATTATAGTGAGCAATTATTCCACCAAACTAATACTGAGTCAGTATTGTACTTAAGGCGTCCTCATAAAGCCATGGGTCACATTTTTTTAAACGCGTTATTAATTTAAGGCTCAGCTCTGCAATCATTAAGCATCAAAGTTACGAATGGAGCAGTTTTTACTACATATGTAGAAAAAATGGTATGGCCATCGCGTAACAGGCCGACAGATGTGGAACACTGAGTATGGATATGACTGCTTGGAGAAGGGGACACAGTAATGTGTGTGAATTAACATTTAAAAAATTTGCATTAATTATACGAAATTATAAATATGAATATGAAAAATTATTTGCACATTGATGATAAAACGGGTGCGGAAAAAATAACTGAAAATGGAGGAACACAAAGTCATTCATTTGTTAGATGTTATGTCAGTGTAATCCGTCCGGGAGTCTGGTATCACGTGACGCTAGACTTTTCCAAGATTATTCCGCCATCTATAAGAACAGTTCAATTTCGAGAGATGGGATTTTTCCCGTCAAAAGCGCCAAAATCACTTCCAAAATTTATTTCAATGAACTATTCTACAGATAGATTAAACAGAGATGTGTCTCTAAATAGTGGTTTACAAAGCGTGAAAATTTAATCAGCCACATCGAAGTTTTCAAGGTTTAAATTCAAGAGTGATTTTCATCGGATTACAAGGAAAAAAAAAGAATTCTTGCCCTAAAAAATTGATGGTCTGGACCCCTGCCGTTTATATCCTTAGGTTGCCGCGGGTTGATCGACTCCAAATGTCGCACACGTTATGTTTGCATACAAAGTAAAAAATATTAAGGTAGTTTGAGCGAAATATCATTTTACCTAAAAAATCATTGAATTTGGTCTCATTTTAAATAAAAATATATCACCCATCCTTTGACATCAAAATTCAACCCCTTACCACATTACTTTCCGAGATATTTGCCAGAAAATACCAGCCCTTTTAAGTGGGAAATGGTACGCTTATGCACTCCAGAGAGACCTTATATTAAAAAATGAGGCATTCCATACACTTGGACCTCGTCATAAAATCGATAGTGTGTAGTTTTAATGTTTTCTCAACTATTTTCGTAAATTAATCAAATTGTCACCGCAGTGGGTTCGTCTGGATCACACTGAACCTTCCGTTTTGATGGAGTTTCAAACGTACCGCGCGAAAAAAAGTCAAATTAAAGATTTATTTAGATATTTTTATTTAATTACTGACCATTTCTGCCATATAAAACTATATTATTGCACCATTATTACAAAATATTATATTCACGTGTCCTACAGCTGGCGAAATTAAAACGAATACTTCGAATATGGTCTTTATTATTTTCTACTTCAAATGACTACTACAAGAAATGACTAGGGAACTATCTCGCTCGAACTACCTTAAGCTTCAAGACCTCAACATTTTCGCCACAGAATTTTTGGCCCCCATCTTATTTGAAGGTCGGTGAGGAAAGGATGTTTCGATCGCATTTTAGCGTTCGAATTGGCACGATTATCTTTTCCTTTACATCACGGCTTGCGAGCGACCGATTTTCCTCCGATTCGATAACCGATGAACAGGGTCGATTCCCACGTTTTCGGAAAGTGAAGCAGCCCTTTGTATGCCATATTTCACCGCATAATGGTCGCAGATTTTATGCAAATTTTTTCCGCTAAAAAGTAGGATGCGAGCATTATGAGGGGAGATAAAAAAATGAAATTGCGCCGGTATTAGTTATACACGGGTCATTTATTACGCACTTAACTGCCTTTTATTTATAATGATTTTCCAAAATAAATCGCAATTTATTGAAGGTGAATAGTGTTTCAATGCGGTAGCACAGTTATTTCATTGAAAACGTAGATAGATAAAAATAGAAAATGCATAAGACAAATGTGTACCCAACTAGCCCCGGTCTCCCCTACTCTGTATTTGTGAATGGCAGGTAGATATTTATGTCAGGCAGAGTGCAAAATTAGACAAACGTTTCCTTTTACAGCAAATATCGTGACGAACGGAATTAACGTGCGACGATTATGCGATGAAAAGTTGTGAACAAATTTTTGAACTGAAAAAGTAGGACTATGCGATGGCGACGATTATGCTGTGAAATATGGTACATTCTTTCGCCACAAGAAGGATGTGAATTAATCGAAGAATTTGCACGTGCGGAGAAAAAAAACAAAAGGGAAAGGGGAGCCCCCACGGTACCATTGTTAGCAGGAAATGGGAATGGGCAGGGGGGGGGAGAGAGAGACCAGATGGGTTCCATAGGGAGAGGTTAAGAAAAAGGATCTCACAAAAAAAAAACAATATTGGAGGCAGGCCAGGGAGATGAAAATTCTTCCTCTCGGCGTATTACGCGGATATGAAAGAAACACGTCCACTGTAAATGACTCCCTCCGCCTGTTCCGCATTGTACATATTTCGTCACCAAAAGGGTCGGAGGAGGATACGCTGTTTTTTTCAAAGCAGTTTTTAGCCAGCTAAGCAGCTTATAATAAACTTTCAATATCAGAATAAGATAATGAAACCAATTTATCACACCAGGGTTGAAATTCACCTTAAAGGAAAATGGCTTGGCGGTGTAACTGGCTAACACACCTGACCGGCAATTGGGAGATCCGGGTTCGAATCCCGGGCAAGTCAAGTTATTTTTTCGTGGCGAATTTCAACCCTGGTGTATATGCACCCGTGCGAGTGACTTCGTGCCACATCATTTGTTACATGCAATGTTTGGAAATTATATAATAGTTTAAATAGAAAAATTAAGAAAAAATAAATAAATGTACAGTTAGGAAAGAACGGAGATATCCAATATGGTAGTTATTTTGGTTCATTTAACTATAAATGAACTTATTCATTTTTAGAGAATTGAACATTATGGAAATTGATTAATTTGATCGATTAATCAAAACTTAGAAAAACACCATTTCAATTATAAAATTCAAAAAATAAATACATAAAATAAAATAATATTTAAAAAAATCAAAATACAAATTCAATCTTGCATTATTGCAGTATTTTGAACTTGGCCACGAATTTTGACGCTAACAACTAATTTTACATTGATTCAGAGCTCAATTTCAGATTAATTCAGGACTGGTGTGTTTCAGAGCGACACACAGAATATTGTCCCGAGGCCTCACTACGTCTCTAGGGCTGGCAGAGGCGATAAAATAGGAGAGAAACGTACATTGCTGAATAGGTAGGTACAAAGACTCGTTCTTCCCGCTCACAATTGGCGACCAAAATTAAACCTGAGCTCCACTGAATACATTCCCATAATGCATGTCACCATTTCTCCTCCCAAAACCTTATTCCTAACATCTTTACACGGCTGGCGTCCAAACCCCCTGCCACACGCCCATGCGGCGGCTCGCAGGGTATAATGTAGTACAGATGTTAAAACGTCATCATGGGGTATAAATACAATAGAAACTTATCATTTTACTAATAATAGTGTAAAACATTTATATGTGGTTGATTCTTCAACATGCAAAAATTCCACACGCCACACGCCGATGCGGCGGCTCGCAGGGTAGTATGTAGATGTATTCAAAAGGCAAGTCACTCGAAGCTGCACAAAACACGCGTTCAGGAGGGACCATCCAAGGCTACGTCGCTTGCTGCGATATATCGTATGTAGTGACTTCTACATCGTAGCGTCATCTACTTCAGGCGAAAATTAAAAAAGATCTTTAAATAAGACGATAATAGGTTATTAATTTATTAATAATTATTTTAATTGTTTATACTGAGTGAATTTGTTGACAAAAAACTACGTTATGATTTCGTTAGGAAAAAGTCACATGGCCTGCATGGTCCGTATCAAAATAAAAAACATGGCGGCAAGTCGTGAATGTGAGAAGCGACCCGGGCGGCATTATTGCTCAGCCAGTTGGTGCAATAATTTTTCTGGCTGTAGATTAGACAAAAAATTGCATTTTTCAACTTCCCGAGTGATTTAGCGAGGTAAGTACGGTGTGAATAAGATGGTTAGATGTTTTACAGTCATGACCGAAGCCTGCACTTACTTTTGTATTGACATCTAATTAATTAATTTGGCCTATGGTCCCATAGTATGGCTGTGCGAGGATTTATGTGATTTTATGCCAAGTTTGAAAATGAAATCCACTTCATTGTTTCAAATATTATGTTGAAGTTTTTGTAATAATGTAAATTGTGCCTTCAGTATCATTATTCACAATAAAGTTTGTGTGAATTCCATTTGGTATCTTTTCATTGGAAATTATGGACCAAACCTAAGAAACAATATCAAATATCAGGAGACCTCGTGAATTTTCATAATTTGGACCAATATCGGAAGAATGCAGAGGTCATGTTATATGCTATCGCTCAAGGTTTCAGTGCTTCGGTTTAAATTTGGCGTGGCTATCGTGGTTGGGAAGCGCCTGACCGCTAGAGTGTGCTCTGCTAGTAAAGCATTACCGTTGAGGGAAGGGGAGTGTCGCGGTCTTGGGACCAACGCTTCGAATAATAAAATTTGCTGTAATGCGTAAACTTAGGTTGAGTTCTGCCTTTCACATGCATAAAATTTCATTTAACCCTCTATTACGCTGAGGTAACATATAGAAGAGTTAATTTTTTGTCTCTGATTAGGTTTCATTACGTCGATATTCCTTTGTGACATCAATTTTACACCTTGGCAACGAAAATATCTCTCATTCGTAACTTTTAGTTTCTGATTCTCCCACTGGTGGAGTAACAGAAATGACTGCAGATAGTGGACAAAAAAAATCAGTGTCCAGAGGTTTAAATACAATTTTGGGTAAAATCTTACCGAAAAAAGCGTTAAAACGAAGCTTTAACCTCGTAACGAATACCAGTAATTTTACTGACTCCGGCCTCCATTGGTATTTCGGCATGATACGATATAATTATTTTTTTAACGAACTGTGGGAAGGGTATAATTGTCCTCAGACTTGAAACATTTAACGATTTATATCAAATGTCTAATTTAGTTATACTAGGTGACCCGTGCGAATATTTCGCACAGTATGCAGCTTCTTCCTGTTTCTTCCTTCTTTCTTTCTGTTCTTATACCTGTCGAATATTTCACACAGTAAGCAGCTTCTTTCTGTTTCTTCCTACTTTCTTCCTGTTCTTCTACCTGTATCTTCCCGTGGACAATTATATGTTATTTATGTTTGTGTTAAAGATACATAACGTAAACTTAAATGGTAAACGGTCACACTGATTACACGTTGAATGTAAACAATCTAACTAAACGATGAGTTAATAGATGGCGCCTCCTACAGTCTTCTAAGCACGTAACCATAGCCAACATATTAGTTGATTAAATTGTTAACAGATGGCACTGTATCATTTTTTAACAAAAACATTGATATAAAATTAAAAAAAACTACTTTTAAACCATTTGTCTATTTTTCGTCAACATCGGGGAACATAAGCTTTAAAACGATGTTTGAATCATTAATTTTGATGAAGAATTATGGGAGTTATGGCGTTATGACAAAAAAACACCTTTGAGAAATAATATACATGATATTGTAATATTAATATGGTAAACAAGCCAAACAGGAAAATCTTCCCTTGGCAACCCTGCGATATTCAATCCCCTTATGTTAGCTAAAAGCTGCGACGAAACCGGAATTCTGTCATTAAAAAAATAAATACTCGTGTTATATTTTCGATGACCTACGCAGAAAAAAATATATTAGGTGCCTCAATATTTATTGCATGCCGCTAAATTTTCGAACATTATTTTTCGGGAGGAAATTGAGACAAAAGAAGTTAAGTGAAGAATTGGAATCCAACTGCCATTAAGTTAATGCATTTCAGCGAGAACATTTATCGTTTTTAAACCAACATATCTTCGTTAAATCAAAGCCGAAGCAGTAATATTTTTACCACATTCTATAGGAGAAACTTTACTTAATAAAATATGTTAAAATCAGGATAGGTAATCGGGCATGCGTGAAATAAAAGTTTTTTTTTTATTAAAAAAATATACTTGGTTATGGCCTCGGGGTCACCTATTCCACATTTTCTGAAAAATTGAACGTCATGTCAGTCTTACTCAGTCAGTTTTACTTCATTCAGCCTTTAAAGTGGAGATATTAACTCGGCTTTAACTGGAGATATCTCAGATTACATTAGGAAAGATGTCAGTTTGAACGGAAAAGTACGTACAAACTTTTGATTGAATCTGTTCATAAGATGCAAAAAGTCCCGGGAAATTGAATAAAAATCAAATGTAGGCATCTCACGACCTATTGTTTAAAGTAATTCGCGAATTACTGCCTTAATTGAACTCAAAATGCGGCAGTTCCACGAAAGTAGCGCTACAGTCGGCTCCCAATTGGACAAATGCGGTCATTAAACCTGTTTCTCGGAATAATCTGATTATTTCGTGACTCAATTTTTATTTTCAATAGATAACCAATTTCATCAGCAAAATCGCGATTTTTTGTAAACTGAATAAATAAAAATGTACGCCTTAGTATTTGTGTTGACTTACACAGTCAAGCCAGAGCTACCTTAACACATGCACTATTTTTCATTTTCTTCGTGTTACTTGGGTGATCACCGTTCCCTGACAATTTATTTTACCAAAAACATTCTTTCGCACATCGCATATTTTTTCCAAGCAAAAAATTTGTAAGCACTGAATGAGAAGCCTATGAAACTAATCATTAGCATTTCAGGGATAATTTTTAAAAATTACCTTAACGTAAACACATGTAATAATGTGCGCCAATTTTTATAAATAAATAGGTAAGTATATGTCCGTAAGTACGTTTTTGTTCATTTTCTCCTCGAAAACTACATAACCGATTGAGCTGAAAAATTGCAGTATTCTAGCGTATTTACTGAGGAGTATTGCAGGACTATTGACTGAATGAAAGGTATGTGTTTATTTAACAAATATCCTGATGTCAAGAAGAAAATTCAACTTTCCGTTCTGATATCCGAATCCATTACTATTATTATAATTTACTACTAGAACTTACATCAAGACTGTTCATAAAATCTACGTTAAACTCGATACCAGAGCGCAAGAGAAAAATGAATATATTGAGCGGAGTTCATCAGGGATTCATGGCGTGCACTCTCCTGGATGTAAATAACAAAACATCCTATTAGCCTACTCTTCTTTTGTTTCGCAAATTGTACTTGAAATTATACTAAATGAGAGAATTAGAAGTTAAAGTATTAACTACTTGATTAGGCTCAACACTATCTTTTACACACTAACTGGTTCCGATGTTGAACACAGAGAATATTGTCATGATGCCATACAACATCTCTGGGTGTGACAAAAGGGATAAAATAAGAGAGATACATTGCCGAGCGGATAGGTACAAAAACTCGTTCATTCCGCGCACAAAAAGCAACCACAATAAGAAGTGAGCTCCACTAAATACACAATAAATTAATAAAATACAAAGCAAAGCAGCGCACTTCGTTAAAAACTGCTCCGAGCGTATATACAGTGTCTCACAACTTTCAGAGGGATTAAGGTGGGAGCCCCTAGAGGCTCGGAGGCTACTCGCTAAGCTTAGGTTGCTCGAGAAATTTATAACTGGTGCGTTTCAGAGCGACACAAAGAATATTATCATGACGCCTCACTATATCTCTAGGTCTGACAGAAGCGATAAAATAAGAGCTATACATTGCCGGACTGATAGGTACGAAAAATCGTTCTTTCTGCGCACAATAAGTGACCACAATAAGAACTGAGCTCCACCTAATACACCAATAATACATGTCACCATTTCATCTCCCAAAACACCTTATCCCTTACATCATTACACGGACGTTGGTGTCCTAACACCCCCTGCCACACGCCCATGCGGCGGCTCGCAGGTTAGAATGTAGTATAGATGTTAAAACTTCATCATGGGGTATAAATGCAATATAAACTAGTTAAATAACTAATAATAGTGTAAAGCATTTATATGAGGTTGGTTCTTCAACATGTAAAAATTCCAAAAAAAACTTGATATGCTCATCATAGCATTAATGCGGATTGCTAGTTTGGATACAAGAAGCAAATATTCACTAATTCAAAAATGAAAGAGAATATTATAAACAGAAAAAAAGTAGCGGAAGTTTTGCAAGAAGGACATTACAATAGGAAAACACTAATGGTGAGCGCTCTGGGGAAAGCGAAAATAATGAGGTATTTTTGGAATGTACTGACTGAGGCAATCGATTTGAAAAATAAATATGCATTATAAATTTGCATAATAATCCAAAATAAGTAATTAATGAAATATAGTCAACGATTCATCTTTGGATTTGAGATTTCTGTAAATGACTTATAATTTCTGGAAAAGAAGTCAAAATGCTAAGTCAAAATGACAAAATGGCACCGCTGTCGACTCAAATTGTACTGGCTAACCATATCGGAGCGTAGCGTTGTATGGGGCAGAAACGTGGACCCTGAGAAAGGAGGAGGAGAATAGGCTGCAGGCATTTGAGATGTGGGTGTGGAGAAGGATGGAGAAGGTGAGGTGGACGGAGAGGAAGACTAACGAGGAAGTGCTGGAGATGGTGGGCGAGGAAAGGAATCTTTTGAATGAAATCCGGGAAAGGCAGGGTAGATGGCTGAAGGAGGTAATAAAGGGTGAGGGGTTGCTGAAGAGTGTGATAGAGGGAGGGATGTTGGGCAAGGGGGGAAGGGGAAGAAAGAGAATAGGTTTCATGGACGGGATGAAGAAGGGTATATCTTATGCAGAGACGAAAAAGGATATATTAGAGGGAGATAGGACCATGAATGTGTAGAAAACCGGGCGGAGATTCTCTGATATTCAACAAAATCTACCTTTACCGGTAGAATACATAATAATAATAATAAACCATATGGGCGGCCAGGGTTCAAATCCCTAAATGGGGATGTTTCTCAGAGGAAACCTGATCCCTACTTGAATGTGTTAAGGAGGAAACTTCAAGAACAGTACTCCGTCTGTCGGATGAGACGTTAAACCGTGGTCCCCTTGGCGCCTTTCGTTAAGGGCAGGCTAATGTTGACGCCGGGTTTCTATCCACCCCTCCTCCCTTACCCCGATGGCACAATTGTCCTTTGCTCTCAAAGTCGCCATAATCTTTTAATGAATATGTCCACGTGGTAATTTGAAGAGATCTTAACCTATCTTGTACGTTCTGCTCGTTGTAGTAGACATGTTGACCGTTTTCCAGGTGCACGGAGAGATGGAGTGACTCTTGGTACTCTTTCATGCACGGGAAACCCAAAAATGGACCACGCAGACCCATTACTTCTTAAATGGGTCGGCCCCGGTGGCGTCGGGGTAAAGTCCTCGCCTGCTAACTCGAGGGTCGCGGGTTCGAGTCCCGCCTGGGTAGAATATTATCTGCCCAGGACATGGGTGTTTGTGTTTCGTCCGAAGTTTCTGTCGTTCACCCGACGTAAAATGGCCTAATATACTGTATTCGGGACAGTGAAAATAAATAAATAAATAGCATCCAGGTTTATAGATGGTCACTTCGTCCCTCCGCTTCTCTTGTTTTCTCATATACATGCAGTGTTCTTGTGAGATCTACTTGGAGACTAGACATTGAAGTGTGTACTTGTTGTAAATATGCATTGAATTTACCGATTACCCTCCGAAGCAATCTATCATGTGCCCTCGGGACTCGGAATAATCTTTTAAGAAATATAATCGTCACATAATCTATCTAATCGTATATTTAATCTTAAACTAGTTTCTTGGTAACTGAGAACAGTCACCAGCGAAAGCGACATTTTTTTATTTTAAACAGTACTTACTTCAATTAACTAAACTTATTCAATTCCGAATATCTGGGGAAACAGTTCTGTAGATTTCGAAAATATACCTAAATATGGAAGTAACAGAGGCTGTAGTGCCTGGCTCTGAGTAGCAGTGGCTCTGTTGCGGATTCATATGCTAAATACGTCCTTTATTACGCATGCTCCTGGGTTTACCGCGTGAGATCAACGACTTTTTTTTCACATTTTAAATTTAATGATGAATGATGTTTGTTACGGCGTTGACTTTTTGTCGTTATCATTCACATTGGCTTTGATGCGAGCCGTGGAACTCGAAATTTAGGTTAAATTTAGAATTTTTTCGCGGTCTTTGAGCTCCTGCGGAGAAACGGCAAACTGTCATCGAACAAGTTACACTTTGCTTTTGTAGAAAACTTAACTGCCTAAACAATGAGGAAAACAACAGAAAAATGTGGGGTTCGGTATTTGATTTGAGCCACAATGTCGCCGCCGAACCTCCCTTGAGGTAATGGAATTATTCAAAACCGTCACTTGAGTTGGCTCTATAAGGCTTCCTCGACCAAGAGACGATACATACTACTTTTCAACTTCCTTTAACCTATTTGCCATTTCCGGTGCTTCGCAAATCTTTTGTGTAACCGTTTCGGAAATCCAAAGCAGAATATCTCATGAAGAAGTTGGACTTTCATTTCCCAACAGAAAGGAATATTTCAAAAATGGGCCTTTTCGAAGGGATTCCGAGAAGGTGGGAAGAATACGAGGAAATTTTTCAGTGGCAAATAAATTCGACCTCATTCGTGTGCATAGCAAGGGGAAGAGAGATGGATAAGACTTGTACGTCAATGTGGAATCAAATTTACCGTGATGCAGTACAACAATAAATCATGCCTATGAAATGGATAAGGGCTTCAAAGAATAACTTGAATGAATGAATGAATGAATAATTTATTAATTGTCCTGGGGATATACCCCTTAAGAATAAAAGCAATTTACATTTTTTTGAGCAACATAAAGAGCAAAATCAACAATTTGGACAGTAACATAATGAAAAAAATAAGTATAAATTAATGCCATTTTTACAATGCTGAATGCAAAGTTTTTTGGAAATCATATCATATAACAAATTCATCTGCATACATTTCTGGATTTACATTAATTACAACAATATGCAAAATAATAACAACATTTAGTGGTCAGAAAGTAACATTATAATATTTCATCTTAAAACTAGCAACAGAAGAACAATTTTTTTATGTTTTCGGGCAGGGTGTTCCAGAGATGACACGCAGTGACCAAGAAAGAATTTTGGAACTTCGTTGTGCGGTGACTAGGAAAGTAAAGATACTCAGGATCACATCTAGTGCACATATCCCTAGTGGAAGGTTTCACGGAAAACATGTCGAATAAATATTCAGGGGAGATTTTTCTTGAAATAAGCAATACAAGTAGAATCCGAGGAAATATTTCCTTCGGGTTTTAACATCGAGCCATCTAAGTTCATTGTAGTAGGGGGTCATGTGGACATCTCTGCGAAGTTTAAAAATTAACTTAATGGTTTCCAGGGAAAATAATTGCTTTTTTAACATTAATGGTTTCTCTGAGGAAAGATTGAGGCAAAATACATTCGAGAAGTCAATTTTTACAATTTCTGGAAATAGAATTTCGCAAATAATGCATAGTAAAAACAGGTTTTTCAAATGCAAAAAAGTTTTACTACCCCCGCCACATACCTTTGTTTGAGTGAATGAACGGATCGAAGAACGGATCAGTCCGTGAACGAGAGCAACAATCGAGGAGAACGACTCCCTTATGGTGTATGAAAGGCTGCGTAATTGACGGTTCATCTCTGGAATATAAACACGCAGTTAATTAATTATTGTGGGCTTTAATTGATTACTGTATTGTCACTGAACGAGAGCAACAATCGAGGAGAACGACTCCCTTATGTAGTATAAAGGGCGGCGTAATCCACGGTTCATATCTCGAATATAAACACGTAGTTCATTAATTATTGTTGGCTTTAATTGATTACTGTATTGTCACTGGAAGTGGGTCTACGGACAAGATTTCAGTGATCTACATACTACCCTAAGAGCCGCAAATGGGCGTGTGGCAGAGGGTGTTAGGACACCAGCCGTGTACAGATGTAAGGCATAAGGTTTTTTGGGAGATGAAATGGTGACGTGTATTATGGGAGTGAATTTAGTGGAGTTCAGTTTTTATTGTGGTCGCTTTTTGTGCGCGGAAAGAACGAGTTTTTGTACCTATCTGTTCAGCAATGTATCCGTCATATTTTATCGCTTCTGTCTGAAATAGATATGTAGTGAGGTGATAATATTCGCTTTTTCGCTCTGAAACAGATAAGTTCTGAATTTCTCAAGCAAGTTACGCCTAGCGTGTAGCCTCCGAGTCTCTAGGGGCTCCCACCTCGATCCCTCTAAAAGTTGCGAAACACTATATACGTTTGATCGAAGCAGTTTTTAACGAAGCGTGCAGATTTTTCTCGTATTTTATTTAATATTTTGGTTAACTCCTTACTTTCAGGGTACCAAATTCTACATCTACATCTACATCTACGTAATACCCTGCGAGCCACCACGAGGGTGTGTGGCAGGGGGTGAAGATCACCAAAAATGCCCTATTGCCATGTAAGTAGGATATATAAGGTAGACATGCAAGAAAATAGGGTCACAGTTTATTAGTTACTACAGTAGATTATTAGTTATTGCAAGTAATTGCAGTAGTTATTACAATAGAATATTAGTTACTACGGTATAGTACAGGTTAAAATCTACATAATAAGGAAGGGATTATTGGTTGTTATTACATGCATCATGCACTACAGACTATTCTAACTATGTCTCACCTACCTATCCCTTTTGCTACGTTGCCTATTGTTCTCTCTTATGGTACGAGGGAAAAATGACATTTTAAATCTATCGGTACGACAATCTATCTCTCCAATCTTGTTAATATGATCAAACCTAGCATAATACGCAGGGGTTCTCAATATATATCTAACGTCATCTGTGAACAAATCGGTTTCGAATTTACTTAAAAGGTTTAACCTAAATTTTAACCTGCGTTCTGATAGTAATTCCCATCCTAGTTCTTCTATTAAACTCGTAACACTTATACAATTCTATTCTCGCGGCGTATTCGAGGTGTGGCCTAATTAGAACGAAGTAGCTCCTCTTTTTTTTACTTATTCATCCGCGGACCTTCCTATTATAAGCTCAACAAAACCTAGTTTCTTTATTGCTGTGCCGATTATGTTTTTGTGCGTGTATTACACACGATATATCCGAAAAGAACAGATCTCAAGAGCTCATACTCAAGAAAACCTGTTAGTAAACGCGTAGTTAATCATTTATTGTCATTCTTTTAATCATTTACATGTATTGTCACCGGATAAGGATCCATGGAGTAATCTTCTACGGCTCCCCGCTATCGCAAAGTAGGTTAAATATCCATTACAAGATTTGACCCAGAGAACCATGCGAAACCTAATGAAACCCTTTAAAAAAATATATGCCAATGGGGCAACGCTTCTCATAATGTTCCTGATAAGAGCCATTTGTGGCATTTTGAAACGCGAAAATTGTAGATTGTCATCGATGTTGCATGGAAAAAAAATAATTGAGGAGAGGAGATATAACGTAAACGTAACTTCCCGTGATGGAGACTCCCGGCAGAATATAAATTCAGGCCAAGTTTCGCGAAAATCGATACAGAAATAGGAATCGCTCCAGCAACCTTAATAGGAAAAAATATAGGTCCTAAGGAATTTGAAAATTGGTCGAGCCTTTCTGCCTCAGTTATTATTTAACACATTAAGTGCCGAAGGACAAAAGGACGGCATCGATCTCGGGCAAGAGAGATAAAAAGGGCGACAACAGGAAAGAACTTAATGAATGTGCATTTAATTATATCGATTTCATAATACTTTAACACTCTTAAGAAAGGCGTTTAATCTGTAATTCGTGTCAGTGAAATAAATGACAAATCTCTCGGGGAAATTAAATGAGAATTTCGCCAGGAAGTCGTCAGTCACAGAGAGAGAAGCGAACCGAGGTCACCCATCCGGCTTTCCGCTCGTATTGCGCGAGGCGGTTTAGCATAAGCGGGCGATATTCTAAAGAAACCAGAACAGGTCAACGAACTCGAGGAGGAAAGGAGGGAAATAATGCTATGGATTGAGGGTTAGCGAGAAGAACGTCTAACAAGGCAAAGCTTATGAAACGGTTATGCAAAAGCATATGACACATCAGAGTCTATCAATATATAGCAGTCGCAAAAGAAACTGACGTTGCGCCGTGAACGATTTTGGGACACGGACCTCAGAACTTTTAAAACCCTGCCCATAGGGGGAGGATTGATTGTAAATTTTGGAGCGCCAGTGAGCGAACCTTTTCTAGTTGCTGCCAACCTTAGCGCCTCGGTAAATTCAATGAGTCGCAGCTACCAGGCGCCCGGTTTGCTGCATTGTATTCGTACTTGCATTTCTTGTACGTGACAAGGAAGTGCACGGGTAAAGCATGGTATTGACGAAGTAAAACCACTTGCACGTCAGCCTTGTGTGTGTGTGTGTGTGCCTGGCAAATTATTTTGGCTAACCTGGCTCGTTCTCGGCCGTCCCCTTTCTCTATCTTTGATATATTGTTCAATATCAATATCAATACCTTCCCCTCCGTCCGTTCACTCCCTCCACTTTACCTTTCCCCTCCGCCGCGCACAATTGTGCCAGGTTCTTTTGCTTTTGGTATATACACCCGCGACAACAATCCTGCCCTGCTCTGGTGCCGTTCCCGCATATCCCGTGCCGATTCCCCGTGCTACTTTTAAAACACCCTTTCGGTCGTGCTTTGATAGGGTATTTGAGGCCGACCCAATTTTGTTAATTTTTTTCAAGTGTATTTTATAATGCTTTGTAAATAAATTCACTTTGTAGTCTTCCACAATGGTTTTTATTATTCCGACCTAGGTTTCGACTCAAGTTAAGTCATTATCCTCGATAATGACTTAATTTGAGTCGAAACCTAGGTCGGAATAATAAAAAACAATGTGGAAGACTACAAAGTAAATTTATTTACAAACCATCGCAATGTTGTTCCACCAAGTGAAGCCTGAGAATGTATTATATATTCGTGTATTTTATATTTAAATTACGCAAAAGTACCTAATATCGCAAAATTCCGTTTGAATCTGATTGTTTAATTATGAAAACTAGCGGGACAATTTGTGTACTGATAATGGTACTCCGCAAACGGTTGGTACAGCGAGTGCTATTCTTCCGTGCTAAGCCATTAAGACAGTAAATCACAAAATTGCACATTTTGGAGATGGAGAGCTCCTTACTTAGCCAACTACACATAATGTAATATGCAATTCTGCTTCCTACAACTGCTGAAACGTAAACGCGTCCTTCGAATATGGTCTCCGTTCTGAGAAGGGACACATCTCGCTCGAACTGCGTTAAATGGAATGCATTGTCTTCGCAAATCCCTATGGGTGGGTCAGTTTTACTCGCTGGCGGATAGAGGCGCAAACAGCGTCAGCTGCAACTTAGCATAGGGATATTGAGAATAGGTGTCGCGCACGTGTATCACGAGAACAAGGTCGTTCGATATCGATTGTATTCTTCCTTCGATATAGGTCTTCGCAACCGTTTCCGCCACATGCCAGCCATTCATGTGTTATTTGAGTATTTATTGCCGTAACACACCCAAGGATATATGCGGCACAAGTTGTCATTTCGAATACAAACACACTGCCAAATCAACAAAAACGTCGAAAACCCTATACTACGCATATAGAGAATACAGAAAAATAAACACATCAATGGCGGATTTTTGTACGATTCGAAGACCTATATCAAAAGAAGAAAACAATCGATATTGACAACTTTGTCACGAGACTGCTGAGATGACATCTAGACGTTAAAACGCGTTTTAATAAAAAAATAGTGAAAATTACAAATGGTATTTTTTATTGATATTGGACATTGTTACACCACATTACGCCAATTACGAATTGAGCATATTAAATAACAGTAATGAGGTGAGCTAATTTAAAAACACAATAGGAAAAGATAGTAGAAACGATAGACGGTTCTTCCAAAATGAGAAATGACAAGGCAAAGGCTAATGAATGCAGCCAGTTTGGAAATACCTTTGAAATTCATGAATAATAGCACGATTTTGTAAAAATATTTCTCCACTTTTCCTCACTCACATGCATTTACGGGAGGATCTCATCGGGTGAAAAGGTTAATTAAGTATTATATTAATAGACTGTAGTTTCACGTCGATCGATAGATATGTTCCCCGATCAGATTTCCGTCTCAGTGTTCAGTCACAATCACGGACTTAGAATAAGCGTCACAATGCATAACTGGCTAACACACACACACACACACACAACCGGAAATTGGAAGATTCGCATTCGTATCCCGGTCAAGTCGAAAGATTTTTTCGCGAGGAATTCCACATCATTTGTTTACGGTTCCAGATAATAATAATAAAAATAATAATATTTAATTTAACAAACCGAATTGTACAATATAAATCATTAAATAATGCAATTAGAGGAATTAGTCACCCCTGAAGAGACCTATGTAGGGGTTGCCATCAATTGATCACGCTATGTTCAGCAGCAGTTTATTTAACAAAATAAAAATATATTTATATGCATTGCCATGGACAAAAAATGTATACTCAAATTAACAGAAATTGAAATGTGACTGATTTTATGCATTTCACAATAGAAAAATACAAAACAAGTAACAACTTAGGGAATAATGAATAAATATTACGTAGTGATATCAATGACATGTTATATTGTTATAGTTGTCGGTATTTTTAAATTCAAGAATATTGTCCATATCTGTGGAGCATATCAAGGAATGAGTGCCTGTCTAAGGAAGCGAAAATTGCCGTGTACAAAATTGTACTTCTTCCCACTTTGCTATATGGTAGTGAAACGGGTATGTCAGGATAGACATAAGAGTAGACTAAACGCCGTGGGTATGAGTTATCTGAGGAGTATTTGCGGCAAAAGTAGGATGGATAGGGTCAGGAATGAGTGGGTCATGAATGAATGTGGGTTAAATGCTCCAGTAATGGACGTGTATGAAAGGAGTGTATTTCGTTGGTTTGGCCATGTTGAGAGAATGGATGAGAGTAGAATAACGAAACAGATATATGAGAGTAGAATGAATGGTGTGAGAGGGAGAGGTAGGCCGAGAAAGTTGTGGTTGAATGTGGTTGAGGAAATTCTTAGGAGGAGGAATATTAGGAGTCATAAAAACAGGAGGGCGTGTATGAAGCAGTGTATGGGGGTAAATGAGGCAAAAGAGATTTGCAAGGATATGTCAGAATGGAGGAAATTATTGAAGCAGATTTAGGTGTACAAATACGTATTTATAAGTGAAACTTTGCGACTGGAAGGGTACGGCGCGTCGTGATTGGTACGTATGTATGTACTTTATGCGTAAATAACCATTTTCTTAGACGGCTAAAAAAATCTAGCCTCACTTTGTACAGATGATATTTCTCTAGGATAGTTAATGACGAAATTAGGTGCAATAGAGAGATATGAATTTTTGCTTCTTTTTTTAAATCTTAATTCTTCTTCTTCTTAATTTCTTCTTCTTCTTAATTCTTCTTCTTAATTCTTAAATCTTCTTAATGTTTCCCAAATGCAAAACGGCACAGCAAGAAATTTGTTTGAATGCTTATAAAAAAATCAATAAATATCACTTCTCACAGGGCTACGGGGGAAATTTCCAAACATTTCCGTGCTGACTTGCTACAAATAGACTTTCGGGACAATTGCTACCTCCAATCCTTACACCGTAAACCGGTAACACAAGTTTTACCGTTGCTTCCAATCATAACACGAAGTTTTCAGAATTACGATCAAATTATATCCAATTAAAAATCGAACGAAGGAGAGCCATCAAATAATAAATCGTGACAATTAACACTTGGATACGCAATTTTGAAGCGTAACCGGTCTCCAACCTCAGTGTGCTGTAAGCTCAGGGAGATGGAAAGTTAATACACATGGTTTCGAAGAGTAAAAATAACATCTGATGTCGACGGATGCTGTGCTCAAAGAAGATAGGACTACAAACAGTGTGTGAAAACATTCGTATGGAGTGTGAGACTCCATGGATCCCTAAGCATGCACCATTGGAAAAACATACCAGAACAGACTAGAAGCCTTCGAAACCTGTTGCTGGAAGAGGATGCTGAAGATATGACGAGAAAATAAGAAACAAAACACAAAACCCCTGACTTTCAACTACACAATTAACTCAACTCCCTTAAACAAAGTGACAACCATGAAAGACGTAGGCGTTTTAACCGATCAAAAGCTAAATTACTCCGACCACATTCAGACTGTAAAAAATAAAGCGATGTCCCTATTTAGGCCTTCTTTACCGCTTCACAGAAATTAAAGATCCAATAGCACTCCGTTCCTACTACTCAACAACTGTCCTTCCCATAGTATCATATTGTTCCCCAATTTCGTCTATGTCAGCTCCAACAAATCTAAAATCCCTCGAATGCATCTCTCACTTCTTTGCCAAAATAGTCAAGCACAGAGTCCCACATTTCCGTAATATGTCCTCAAACGCTGTGCTGTCCTCTCTTTCCATTTCCAACCTCGAAAACCACAGACTTAAAATGGATTTAAAACTCCTCCACAATACCCTTAACTCGACCATTGATTGCCCTGAACTGCTTTCTCTCTTCAACTTCAGGATACCAACTCGATCCACCCGCACCCATACTCTACTCCATCTGCCTATTCCTAGGATATCTCTCACCAAGCGCTCCCCTCTATTTCGCCTCCCATCCCTTCTAAATTCACTCCCCCACACTATCGATCCTTTTCATTTACCATGTAACTATTTCACCACCCAAGCGATATCCCACCTGTATTAACAAATTAAATATTTCCCGTTCTCTCCATTGTTTTTTCGGGATAGCTGCGTCAAGTTTTATTCAGATGACGTTTCGTGGCCTATGCTGGCCACATCTTCAGATCAGGTCTGAGTGATCTGAAGACTCAGACCTGATCTGAAGATGTGGCCAGCATAGGCCACGAAACGTCATCTGAATAAAACTTGACGCAGCTATCCCGAAAGAACAATGGAGAGAACTGCAATCCAGCGCTGCGAAAGCCACAAACAGAAATTTAAATATTTCCCCTTTCCATTTTGGGCTCTCGTTGCTAATTTTTATGCTGTTATTGTGTTTTTGTCCTCTTTCTTGTTTTTTGTTATATGTTCACTATAAATTGGCGCTATTGCTGTATGTGAACACTCTTTTTAAATAAATAAATAAAAAATAAAAAATGATGAAGTGTACAGAAGTGTAGAAGACGAGAGGACTATATGGAGTACCATACAGAAAAGAAGAACCAGATGAATTGGACACACCCTGTAGCCCAAGGGATTTGTGAAGAACATAACTGAAGATAAAACAGAGAGGAAAGTCCCCAGGGGAAGACTCAAGAATATTTTCATGGACCAAGTAAAGAGGAATGTATATGCATAGGAATAGATACCAGGAGATAAGGGAACCAGCATTAGACAGGGAATGGTGGAGAGCTGCATCAACCAATCTCAGAATCGAACTACCAATGATGATCGACGCAAAGCATGATTGCGGTTCTGCCGATATCAGAACAAGAAAAATTCATATTGAAACGTACCTACTCATATTCTGGTTCTGGACATGTTGAACTGCATGTTCAGTTAGGGTGCTTTGTTTTACTACAGTGTGCGTGTTTTCGTTCTGATATATTTTCAATAGTTTCACGCTGTATTCCAAGTACATTTTAGTAATTTAAATAGGGCGCATTCCCCCAAGTTCGTCGGTGAGCTCTGGAAAATTCCGACCGCGTATACGTCCGCGCGATTTATTTATTTATGTTATTTAAGTTTAACAATGGGTAGACATTTCGAATGCACAATAATATTTACAGGAGGACGACAATAGGTCGCAGCGAGTAACTTAAAACGGAGGGGCGGACGAGCCGATAGGTTTTTCATTGTTTAGATGGCTTGCAACAAGTAACCACGCTGAGCTAGGAATTGGACGGGGGGCATTGTGTCGACCGCCTGCCACGAGTAACCTCGCTAATCCGAATACTGGAGGATGATTACCGACGGAAAGTTTTGTTACTGAGTGTTTTGTGGGGGTTAATACTATTAACTAATTAATTTTCTTAATAGTGAGGGCCTACTTACTAATTAACTTAATAGTGAGGGGGGAATAGCATCGACAGGTCCACGGTCGCGAAAGTATGTAGGGACAACGGGGTGTCGCCACGACCCACGAGGTGCCGTGTATTACAGCAGAGAGGGTCCGGACGCGTCAGGGGAGAAGAGATGCATGCACGGAGCCTTACTCGCTGCATTCACCACAAGCAGGTTTGCTTGTTGTAAAGATGTTTGGTGGAGTAATTGTTTTAACCTATAAAGACTGGAGTTTGTGGTTGCTCACATTTCTTGAGGTGGTGTTGATTTATGTGAATTTCTGTGTTGTGTGGAAGTGATGGGCATTGTGTGTGGCAGGGTAGTTTACAAATGTTGATATCTGATGCAAAGGATGTTTATTTATGTTCTGTTGGGGTAATTCAGTGTGTTGTTTTTGTGGTGTGCGGTAAAATACTGAGAAGTGAAACAGGGAACAGTTTTCATACTTAATTGTACTATGGTAAGTACCGTGTAATGTAATAAATTGATATCTGTGAAATAGCGTCTAGCAAAAGAGTTCGTGTCACTCCATTTTTTTCCATTACACTATCTCATGCACCACTGTGAAAAGTTTCCAATCTTCTCAATCGATACCAGTTATTGAAATTCGGTGTTTTCATTGTGATGGCAGAAATGTTTGCGTTGCCATAGCTCGGTAACTAAGGAGTTGCAACCTCATGTTGATAGGACAAAAATGCTTAAAATCGCCTCCCCTATCTAAACCAGAAGCTTCGAACTTACCTCCTGAAACACCCTGTATAAGAATGTAATGGTGTCTGTCTGTCTGTATGTTGCTCAATCACGCAAAAACTACTGGACGGATTTACCAGAAATTTGGCATTTAGCAAATATATCTTCTTGTAACGTAGGCTATATTAAAAAGCCCTCAGGGCCTCCGAAGGCCCCCATGGTGGTCCATGCTTAGCATTGGGTTCGGTGCAGTGGTTTAATTTTTGGCTTTTTAAAAGTGATTTCACTCAAGATAGAGGGATGGGATTTTTTTATCGGATGGCTGAACAAATGAAGTTTCTAATCCTTTTAATCGATTTTCTTTTACGCTTCGTATTTGTCTGAAAATCATATTTTTATCTGGAATATCTCAAAATTCTCTGGGAAATCAACAATGCCATATTTCCCTGACAGCCAGAAATTTGATTTTAAAAGGATATTCACGCCTCTAGCATTTAAATATCACGTTTTCCTGCAGGCCCATGATCGCACGTAGAAAGGAAATATGTACAAGAAGGGCTAAGAGTCCCAAGGGCACCATGATAGATTGCTTCGGAGGGTAATCGGTAAATTCAATGCATATTTACAACAAGTATACGCTTCAATATCTAGTCTCAAAGTAGCTCTCACAGGAACACTGCATGTATATGAGAGAACAAGAGAACCGGAGGGACGAGATGACCATCTATCAACCTGGATGCTATTTAAGAAGTAATGGGTCTGCGTGGCCCATTTTTGGGTTTCCCGTGCATAAAGAGTACCAGGAGTCACTCAATCTCTCCGTGCACCTGGAAAACGGTCAACATGTCTACTACAACGAGCAGAACGTACAAGATAGGTTAAGAGCTCTTCAAATCACCACGCGGACAGTATTCTTCGCGTTTTATGGTTTTCTTATGAAATAAGTTCAATGTTGTTCACACCCGTTGAATTTCAACGGGTATCTTCCGCAAGTAAATAAATAAATACATAAAATTGATCATTGGTTATCGCTGAATAATCCAGTGATACAATTGAAAGGCGAAAAAAACTATTTTTTTAAAATCTATTTTATAGACGAGTAAGGTCTTCATTTGAAATTTCCCTGATTTCGGCGTTGATTCCTAGAAAGTTTCTGTCTCAAACTATCACTCACGTTGCCATGGGTATCATATCCAGTGCCTCCACGAATGCCGGTCGTTTGCGTGTTTATTGGCGTTTATTGCGTGGCGTGATTGGCTGGAAAGTTTTGGGTTGGCAGCACTTGGAGTGGTTCGAGCGGTTGGCGGCTCTGCAAGAAAGGTTTTAACTAAAAGTAGTGTTGCGATTTGAGCATAAAGAATGCGGGGAGAGAGAGTCGAGCCAAGATGTAAAAGGGTGTGGAGGTGAAATTGCGCGTAAGGAGAAAAAGAAGTGGGAGATGGCATACGCGAGGAAGGTGGCGTACCTGCAGGTGCTATTCAGTGTAATAAGCGAGGCATTGGTGCTGCCAGGAGTCTCTCCAAAGGGATGGTGGATTTACGTGTGGGACTCCAGAGGGTCCAGTGTCAGCGGGTACCACGTATCGTTGTTGTTGCATTACCCGGGTGGAATTTGGATTGCTGAACATTTAAATTATAACGGTTACAGGATGGTATCCACAACAAGCATTGTTAACCCCTAGAAGAGGAGAACGAAACTGAAGATTTGCGACCAGCAAATCGTATAATAGTGTCAATGCGTAGCTCTGATGTTTGTTGAGTGTTTTGTCACAGATTGTATCCACATAAAAAATGATGAGAAACTCAAAATAATATCTCAAATAAAATAAAGTTACAACGTCCTCCAACGCATTACCAATGCGCAAAAGCATTCGCTGCGCCTCTTGCGCATTTGGATGAGCGATATTCCCCACCCGGTTTCCATTTGCTCAGCGCAAATATTCATATCGCGAGCGAGTCTAGAACACACATGAGGAGCAACTGCGACAATAGTGAAGGAAGTCATGCAGCGCGATTTCGTCATTTCCTTCGTAATGGAGGAGGAAGTGGTCTCAACGCATTTTTTCCGCAGTAATTCTCCAGCCTCATCAAAGCTAAGAATTCAAGCGTATAATCAAGACCATATTTTGAAGTGAACATTAAATATGTGACGAATTTCCTACTCAAATCACTAATGACTTTCACCATAGATTTATTAGACAAATTTTAAGCTATCCGTGACTAGCCACGGAGTTCCACTTTTACGGAGTCACCCTCAATGCACAAATGTGCGAATTTCCACAGAGAAAAAATCATCCGCCTTGACCGGAATTCGAACCCGGATCCATCGATTTCCGGCCGAGTGCTTTAGCCAGTAAAGCTACCGAGGCGTCCTCTAAAGCACTCGGCCGGAAATCGAGGGATCCGGGTTCGAATCTCGGTCAAGGCGGATGATTTTTTTCTCTGTGGAAATTCGCACATAGATTTATTAGTTTTAGGAGGCTTCACGTTAGGCTTAGCTTACGCATAAAACCTTCAGATTATTTGCTGACGATACAGTTATCTACCGAGAAATAAGCCAAGATGCGGACTTAGAAGTTCTGTCATCGGAACTTAACAACGTTCATTCGTGGTGCCAGGAGAGGAGGCTAGAATTAAATATCAGTCAAGGCACTACAGTACACTTCCCGCGAAAGTCTTCACACAAAAGCCGTACCTATACTGAGGGCGAAGTAAACACAAAATCTTCAGATACAGTACAATATCATGGGATTTAGTTTTGCATCTAATATATCGTAGGGAACACACATACAAAACTTCTGCGGCACAGCATTAAAGAAACTAGGTTTTGTTTAGCGTATAATAGGAAGGTCCTCGGATGAAAAGGTAAAAGTGGGATGCTACTTCGCTCTGGTTAGGCCACACCTCGAATACGCCGCGAGCATTTGGCAACCTGGTCATAAAGAATTTGACCTAAAAAAGTGATAAATTACAAAGAAAAGCAGCAGGATTCGTTAAAAACTACTACGAGCGAACGTTAAGCGTCTCACTACTTTTAAGAGGGATTAAAATGGGAGCCCCTACACACTCGGAGGATGTTAGGCTTAGGTTACTTGAGAAACTCAGAACTGGAGTCTTTCAGAGCGACACAGAGAATATTATCATGGCGCCTAACTACATCTTTAGGTCTGACGGAAGCGGTAAAATAAAAGAGATACATTGCCGAGCGGATAGGTACAAAAACTTGTTCTTTTCGCGCACAATAAGCGACTACAGTAAAAACTGAGCTCCACAAAATACACTCCCATAATACATGTCACCATTTCTCCTTCCAAAACCATATCCCTTATATATCTTTACACGGCTGGTGTCCTAACACCACCTGCCACGCGCCCATGCGACGGCTCGCAGGGTAGTCTGTAGGTGTAGGTTAGATGTTAATAATTGGATGCTAAGGATACCTGATACAATTATTTTGAAAATTTAGAAGTTATTATATTGATTCAATTCTAATGGAATATGGAGTAAAATCTGAGAATACGGAGTTCGCAATGTAAAACATTTCACGTCACTAGCTAAAAAAATCCATTTTTGTGCTGCTGGTAAAAGAAAATTGAACATCACCTTGGGGTTACCTGAACGGTTACCTGAACAAAGTATCAACCAGCTTATAAACCCATGAATCATCAACGGAAATGATAATTTACCCTGTAATGACAGTAAAATATCAGTTCTTAGGTAAAAAGGTCAGAAATATCATATCTTTGGTAATTAATTTTTTCACGCCGATAGCATCTCCAGTTTAAGCTAAGTTGCATCGGAAATTTGCCGTAAAGAAACGTACATAGAACTTAAGAACTCAGCATAAAATGCTTGTGGAGAAAAGGATAGCGTTATATGGAAAGAATCAGCTGCGAGTCAAATATTTCAGTTAACGGATATACGCATTTAAAACTTCCTGTATCTGCCTCAAGCATTTCCAGTTATTAAGCGAGCTGTTTTCGAAATCCACCAGCAGTTATCTTAAGACTAGATCGACGAATGATAAATTAAACCACGACACTCAAATAAAGACGCCAAACGACTTCCTCCGTTTGTTTTAGACACTATCGCCGATTCAAAAACGTTTGATTTCAAATATACTAACTCAAACAGAGAGATGTCAACGAACCTTTTCCCGATCTTATCACTAACAATCGATACGGGAGTGAACCATATGGACACAAAACTGACGTGAATTTTGATTTCTGCATTTCCACCCATCGACCGCTTCGAAATTTCAATTAATATTTTTAGGAATTTATATCAAATTCTCAGGCTTCACTTGGTGGAACCAATTTGCAATGGTTTGTATATAAATTCACTTTGTAATGTTCCACAATAGTTGCCAATACAACTATTGTGGAACATTACAAAGTTGTCAATACAACTATTGTGGAGCATTACATTTGTCATTACATTTGTCATTAACATTAAATTTGTAGGCCCATGTTGCGGCGGGGTAAAGTCCTCGTCCGCTAACCCGATGGTCGCGGGTTCGAGTCCCGGTTGGGTAGGATCTTATCTGCCCATGAAATGGGTGTTTGTGTCTCGTCCGTTGTTACTGTTATCCACCCGACGTAAATTGGCACATTGTGCTGAGCGGGATAGTGAAGATAAATGAATAAACTAAAAAAATAAAAATAAAAAAGTGAATTTATTTACAAACCATCGTCATACTTTAAGGGTTAGGACACATTTCCACCAGTGACTAAGGAAGTAATGTGTTTCTATAATTTCAAGACCTTTGAGGTGAAGCATTTTTTCTTCGCCAATGATTTTGCATAGAACCAGTATTAATGAAACTGCCGAATATTCCATCTCATGTCCAAAAGGATCGTTTAACAAGTATAAAAAAAGCGTAAGGCCCGAATCATTGCGTGTTCAAAGGCAGACGTAACCGCCAAACGTAAGCAAAGCCTGTAATTAACTTTAATTTTAGAGGGTAAACCATAATAGTCGATATAAAATAGCCTCTACCCACTAAAAAATCGCTGACAGAGGGTGTTTAAGGAGAATGTGGCAATTCGGGAAAACAATTTTGAAAATTTGATCGTAGATTTCAGATTTTCACCTAAACATGGAGCTGGGAACAGGCCAATGCCACCTTAAGATTCACGAATTCATCACAGGAGTTCAAGACAGTGCAGCGAAGATGACGTAAAAACTCCGAGCAAAAATCACAAAGAACCAAGCTACTGCTAGCTGTTGGTAAAAAGATTGAACATCTCCAGACGGTTATCCAAAAAAAGTATCAACTGGCCTACCTTTATTTTTTATTTATAAACCTACGATTTGTCAACAGAAATGATAATTCTCCCACGACGATTGAATATTCTGATAACAAGCTAGGCCAAATAATTCTTTATTAATTAAAAAAATATTTGATTTACTCAAGTATCCTGGATGATCGGCAGACGGCAGTGCGTCTCTACCTTGCCGAAATGGCCCTGGCCTTGAAAAAATGAAATCCATATCTCCCGGACAGGTGATTCGGGTCTCCCCGCAAGGTCTAAAAACCCCCCACTTGGACTTCAAGCCTTCGCTTACACCCTAGTGGGAAGTAGTGGGAAAAAGGATAATGGGAAGGGACGGGAAGATTAGCGAACCACAACCCCTGCGAGACCGACACCACGAGGCGGATTGACGTCAAAAGGACGACAATGGGCCTCCGCCTCCCCGCAGTCCCCGTAGCTGTTGGGTTCCCCCGACAACGTCGGACGAGTCGCCGTCAGTTTCGCTTACGCGAAAACTTACCGCACATCTTATGAGAACCGGAAAAACCCTTTCCCCAAAAATTTGGGATAGGGTATCCCCCGACTCCCTTTACGGGTAGACGTCGTGCGGTCTGCCGGAGTACGTCATCAAATCAGGGGCCCACCGGACGAATGGATGGTCAATTCGGACCAATTATGGTCAAAGAGTGGATTCGTCCTTCATCCCCCGACATCCCGACATCATGAATAAATGAAATCCATACCTCCCGGACAAGGAGACGCTCTGCGATTTTGCCGGTTATAAGAAAAAATTACTATCACGGTTTGAATATGAAATCTCCTCAAGTTACACTCCGGGCCAATTCATCCACCCGACGTTTCGATTAGCTTCTCGCTCATCAACATCAGGCCACGAAAATTCTCAGTGGAATATAAAAAAAATGAAAAAAGAATTTTTTAGCATGCTTCTCTAAAAAAACCATTTAAAAATCTAAAAAAAGGAATATCTTAACATTGTACAAAAAAGAAAAAAATATATTTTCTCAAGTGAATGAAAATTAAGCCTAGTATTGGAAATAATTCAATTCAATTCAAGGAGATTAGCCACACAATGAGAAGACCACGACGAAAAGCATGGGGCGCTCTTTCACGTTCGATATCAACATAAAATCATTAAATATGAAGATTTTGGCATTCAGTGGAATAGAGATCTTCAAAATACAATTTCTAGAAAATCTTGAAATAAACTTAAGTTAAGGTGCAAAATATATGAGGTCGCGTAAAGGTTTATCATACAATAGAGTGGGGAGGAGTACACTTTTATGCACGGCGATTTTTGCTTCCTCAGACAGGCACTCCCTGCCTTATAATTAGTGTAAGTTATGTAGAAAAGTAGATTAAGGCGCAGGTTTTCACGTAAAAATAAAATAGTTCGAAAAGTTCCTTGTTTTTTTTATTTCAAAACGCTATTTACTTAAAAACAACCCTCGTATGAAGTTGGGCACCTATGACGACACTAAAAAGTCGAAAATGACGGAAAATATGGCTTTATTTTCCGCCAATGAGATAAGCAAGCCGATATCAGAGCGCATTTTCGATAAATAGAAAGTGAATGTAATGGGCCGAGAAATGTGTCATATTGGTACATCCCAGAAAAGGAAGGGTCGAAGGAATACGAAGCAGTCCCTGCTATGCAAAATAATGAGGGGGAATCCTACGCCAAAAAAAAAGGGACAATAGTAGCACGAGAGCTACAAACAAAATTACAAAGCTCGTTTCTCTCTCCTTCAAGGAAAGGCGAGAAATTTTTCTCCGAGAGAAAGGGCTTGTCTGGCGTCCTTTCAGGCGGAAAAAGGTTGATTGACGCCGAGCTCGAAAGAGAAAGGCGAAAGGGTTTTAATCACCCTCCCTTGAAATACACATGCACACGCACACACACAAACACGAGGCAACGCGTGTTCTTCTTCATTAAAAACACGACGAGATCCGACGTTCTCTTTTTTTTTCTCACTCTCTCTCCCTTACCTGAGTTCCATCCTCATTCGCGCTCCCTATCGACTTGGCCGCGACGGTGTCGCCCCCAGCGGCCGTCGCCGCCACTTCTTCCTCCGGGATCGGCTGGAACTTGTAGTATTTGCAAACGATTGCGCGGACGGCCACGGTGGCGAGCGGCGCCACCTCGTGCTCGTGCGGCGCCACCTCCGCGCCGTCCGCTTCGGGGCCGGGACTCACGGGTGACATGCCGCTTCCGCTGTCCTCCCTCATCCTTGGAACCGACCGCTGAAGAGGAGAGAGAAGCAGATTGTGAGTGGAATGAATAAAATAGAAGGTGCTTTCATCTACCACATCTATATGGTCTATATATCTATTCCAATCAGGGAACACGAACGAGAAAACCTATTCAATGTCAATGAAACTGAAATTTCGTTTGTTAGGACGCAATAGCCTTCCCAAACTTCAAGTTGGATTCAAACAAAATATGGCAAACACATTCCTCAGGACCAAGAAGGATTCATAGGCTCAATCATGAAGGCCGATTTCCAACCAACTTTTAGCTTCATAAGATTAGCATTGGATTCGATGCAGAGACTTCCTTTTCTTTCTTTGAAAATTTACTTGTTTTCACGAAGTTGGCTTGGAGTTTTTAGTATCAGATGATTGATAGACAAATATTACCGCAACAACTTCGATTGTCGTATAGTTTTCGTCTTTTTTTCCCGAAAATTTCAGCTTTAGAATCCCAAATCGTTAAATGTTCGCTCTACTTCAAAAATGGACTTGTTTGTTTACGTGGATACCATTGAGGGACATATATAGAGGGCATTACGCCATCAAACTTGTCTTACAACGGGAATGAGTTCAGTTAATTCGAGTTTTCCCCGCGTTGATTCATATAAACGGACAACAGTTTCGCCAACGTTATAGCTGGCGTCGTCAGGGGTCATATATGAATCAACGCGGGAAAAACTCGAATTAACTGAACTCATTCCCGTTGTGAGACAAGTTTGATGGCGTAGTGCCCTCTACATATGTCCCTCAATGGTATCCACGTAAACAAACAAGTCCATTTTGGATGTAGAGCGAGCATCTAACGATTTGGGATTCTAAAGCTGAAATTTTCGGAAAAAAAGACGAAAACTATACGACAATCGAAGCTAACGCTTGAGCTAGTCAGGCGCACGTAGATTGGCCGGCTGGATCTTTGAATTTAATTGTTGGAAAAGACGTTTGAACGTTGGGGAGAGAGGATAGCCGTCTTCCCTGTTGAAATTTTCTGTTTTATTGGCTATTTCAATCGCCTATCGTATTAGCCGAGGGAAATATTTATTTTCTCTGGCGATGATCTTACAATTTTCAAAGTTTATGACGTGCCCGAGTTCTGACCAGGCGTGCTCTGGCACCGCGGAATGGCGGAAATCAACGTGCGCCTGGCTAGCTTAAGCGTTATGGATATATATAAAGGAAAAAGAATCTCAGCAGCTCATTCAGGACTTAACGACGCTAGCAGTAAAGTTAGCAAAACTGTTGCCCGTTAATATGAATCAACGCAGGAAAAACCCGAATCAACTAAACTCAAAAAATCACCGCCGAAACCTTACTACGGAAATAACTACCATATTGTTCTACCCTGCTTTTTCCTCACTTCCCTATCGTTACCTCGAGGGAATGGACGAATTAGCGGATGTAACGCATGAATACCAAACATCTGATTGAAATTTAAGTCAAGCAACTCATCAAATTTAATTGAATATTTAGTAATATGAATTCTACTCAATTTTACTATAGTTTTCATTAGGAATGTGGGTGATTTTTTATTAAATTAAATAAACAATACGAAAGAAAATAAACATTAAAGAAGTGAGTGCATGCTGATTTCTGGAGAGTTATCGATGGAAAACACAGTAAGATTGCCAAAATTTGTGCGTTAGCCCGCAAGTTCTTGGAGAATGAGGGTTAACGAAGATGGCGGACTGGCTTCAGCTTCTAGCATTGGCTAGCATAGAAAGCACCCGATCCATATACCTCAATGGGCGGAACCAATGAGAATATCGCATTTTTAATTAAGCGCGGCGCAAATGTAAACATTGCTTAGGTTAGAGCAGTATCAACGCAATCTCTACTTATATACAGTGTCATTTATAAATAAATATTTATTTAAATTAAATATTTAATGATTAAATATAAAAATAATGAATAATCTCACAACCCAATATTGAATCAAACATGTAATTTAATATTTTATTAATTTGAGCGCCCGGAGCGGGCCAACTAACATGACCGATTTCCTGAATATGACTTGAGCGTCTCAATATACACGTCGTATGCAGCGCCATTTATGTGGAATTACAAACATTTGACTACGATTCTCGCAGTTTACCTCCAAACTCAAAAAGTAAGTCGGTGAGATGCGTGTGTACTGTTTTATATCATTTTTCCCCAACCTTTTCCCTGCCAAAAAAAAGCGTCTTCCTCGAAAATGGCATTTGATGGCATGATACCGGATGGGTTGGAAGTACGCAGGGGCGTGACAAAAATGGACAGAAAATGCGCTTTGTGTTGCGAGGTGATCAGCTCACTGAAAACGAATGGAAAGCTTTAAGTAACGATACATTTCAGCATCGAAAAGAAAGGGAGGGCAATTCACTTGATGAGACACTTTTGGTAACATGAGAGGGGAGGAGCAGAGAAATACAGTGGCAAGTGGGTAAGCAACTGAGGCACGTGATGGACTCACATGACATTAGGAGGACAAGGAAGACGAGCAATTAGCAAACTTCGGTCGCCCATCACGAAATTAGACCGCGGGAAGCTTTCCCCAAAACGATTACGTCCAATGGAACTGACACCACGTTTCTATTCCTAGCATTTCCAGAATTCCTACCGTTATCTACTGATCAATGATTTGACGAAAAAAATCAAAATAAGGTCATCAGTGAACCATTAACAGTATGCACCTAAGAATATCACCAACTAGTTTTATAATCGGTAGTCTCAGGCGTAACTTTGTGGAATTTGTTAACATTATAATGATAATTCGTAACTTTGTGATTCTAATTATCTTTACTTGGAACGTGGGTTTCGACGTTTTAATAATAATAAACTCGTTTATTGTTCTAGGAGTGAAATCCTTTGGAACATAGAAATTATATACAGTGGTGTGCAAGACAATTAATGTGTGAATAAGCCAATCAGGAAACAAAAAAGGGAAGTTATCATATGAATTGCTAACAATAGACATATACAACATCATCATTTAGCAATGTAGAAAAAGAACTGAACTTCTTCTTCTAACAGAAAAACGAACATTAAACAAATCAATAAACAAATAACACAACTTTTAAATAGGAAATTTAGCTTAACAAATGAAATTGAAAAAAAGGAACTGAATTGATTCTTCTTACGCAACAATGGACATTAATCACATTTATCCCATTGCACACATTAATCACAACAACATCATCATTTAGCAACGTAGAAAAAGAACTGAATTTCTTCTTCTAACAGAAAAACGATCATTTAACATATCAATAAACAAGTAACACAACTTTTACGCCATCTTCAGGTCACCGGCTAGAGCAGACCTTCTAGGGGATTAAGATTGTCACAGGCGCCGCTTTGGAATTTTCTGGTGGAATTTACTTGCTTCAAACATGGTTCAGTAGTAAAATACTTTGTTAATTCCACACATTATTTAACGAAAAACCAACCATGGTTTCGGAGCATTGGCACCATTTTCCTTGACAACCATGGTCGCTTTTTTGTAAATAAATTTGTGGAATTAACTAAGTATTTTACTTCCCAACCATATTTAGACCTAAAATTTTGTCAATTAACTGATAAACACCGACCAACATTCAAATTAACCGTTTGAGTGCCAACCGATTTTCTAGGTACTACGCTAAAATTGCCGCAGCATTTTTGCTTTAAGCTTCATAAGTAATCTGCATTTAGGTGCCATCTGTGAACAATCAGTGAAATACCAGCATCTAAGAGTGACATTGCAGGAGGAGCGCTATCGCGCCCCTGCCACTTTTCGCGAGAGACAGGAGGAGCGCGATAGCGCTCCCCGGCACTCTAAGGGTTAAGAATGGCGCGGGAGGGGAAGAAGTGTTTTGCTACAACCACCAAAATTTTACTACATACACATACAAAACATATGCGGCACAGCATTAAATAAATTAGGATTCACCAAGCGTATAATAGGGAAGTCCCCGGATGAGAAAGTAAAAGAGAGATGCTACTTCGCTCTGGGTGGGCCACACCTCGAATGTGCCGCGAGCATTTGGGACCCCGGTCATAAAGATTTAACCAAAAAAATTAATAAAATACAGAGTAAAGCTTATCACATCGTTCAAAACTGCTACGAACGAATATATAGTGTCTCTCAGATTTAAGAGGGATTAATGTGGGAGCCCCTAGAGACTCGGAGGCTGCGAGCTAGACTTATTTTCCTTGAGAAGTTCAGAACTGGTTTGTTTCAGAGCGACACAGAGAATATAATTTTGACGCCACACCACTTCCCAACGTCCGACATAAGCGACTAAACAAGAGAGATACATTACCGAATAGATTGGTAAAAAAAATTCAATTTTCCACGCACAATAAGCGACCATAATAAAACCGGAGCTTCAATTAAAATGCACCCATAATACAACTCACCATTTCACCTCCCAAAATCTTATCATTTATACCTTTACACGGCTAGTACCTTAATACCTCCTGCCACACGCCCATGCGGCAGCTCGCAGGGAAATATGTACAGTCACTTCATCAAGTATCGCGACACACTACGCTAGCGGTTCGTATAGGTCGGATGTCGAAGCTCGAAATAAGTTGGATATCCTGAACTATCTCTGGTGGCTATGTCCCTCTTGACTTTCAATAAATATTATACTGTACCTGGAAATGCTCATAGTCAACAGAGATGGCTCGGGATAGCCAACGTACTTCCAGCTTCGAAAGTCGACCTATACAAACCGCTGGCATAGTGTGTCGCGATACTTTATGAAGTGACTGTACGTATAGATGTATTCTCAACTTTCCTCTAATCTCTGGTAACATCATTATCCCATCAGTCGCTTAGAAAAACTACAGAGTGACAATTTAAAAAATCTCTTTACAAGTAAAATATTTTTATCTAAGTTTTATGAGCGTGCAATTAGTGTCATTTAAAATCAGCATGTAAAAATTCTTAACATACGGATGAGCAAATATCTTTCTAGCACAAAGAGTAAAAAAAGTGACGCGCAATATTCAGCCATATCGCTCGCCAAACAATCGTGCTATTTGACGCAATTGTACCATTTTCATTTCCGTTGATGAATAAGAAATTATGCAATAATTGCAAAGTTCTCCAGATATTTATTTGTTGCGACAGACTTCGATAAAAATGGCACTCTTCTCGTCTTATCGGAAATCAAAAACTTTCAAGGAATGGTCCACTAATATTTTTATTGTATACGACCCGGCTTTCGTCACGTAATGACATCTTCAGGTTCGCTCCAGACTGACTGCTGATATCAGGATGATGATAGTGATCATTCGTCGAAACCCGAGTCATGTATATTTCATTTACGTGGTAACGTACAAGTTTTGTGAATAAAAATTAGATTTGCAATTGTTCAGGGCCTTAAAAAATGATTTGGGAGGCAGACGTTTTGAAAATGAAGATGCCGTGGTCCAGGAGGTTACTCGTTGGTTGAGACAGCAAACAAAATACTTCTTTGCTGCCGGCTAACAAGGAATTTAAAAGAGATTGAATAAGTGTCGGGATGTGTAGGGTGAATATGCAGAAAAGAGAAATAATTTTCAGGCATTTACTTTGAATATTATTGCCTCTATCCAGTTTTGCGAGTTACTTATTAACATACCCTCGTTTACTGCTATGCATATTAACTACTCATTGACATACCCTCATTTTTTAAGGCCCTGAACAATTGCAAATCTAATTTTTATTCACAATACTTGTACGATACCACGTAAATGAAATATACATGACTCGGGTTTCGACGAATGATCGCTATCATCATCCTGATATCAGCAGTCAGTCTGGAGCGAACAGTCTGTAGCGAACCTGAAGATGTCATTACGTGACGAAACCCGGGTCGTAAACAATAAAAATATTAGTGGACCATTCCTTGAAAGTTTTTGATTTCCGATATGGAGAGGTTCCACAAAGTGAAGCCTGAATTTATTAGTTACTTCTCATTGTATTTGAAATAAATAATAATTACGTCATAATTGTTTTATCTTTGTATTTATAAACATTCAGATGTTGTCATATCGTCATCGATTTAAAAGCTAACGGCCGTGGATGTTAGACACCTAGAGGTTTTTTATGGAACCAAGCTCGCAAAAATTTGTACACATCATAGTAACCAATGAAAAAAGCTAAATAGGCTGGGTAAAGTTTGGTAGGCACGGGCTAGAATGATACACTTGCGACGGAATTATGAAACTAAAACCCACAAAATCTCGAAAATAGCCAAACAAAAGGGCCATGTTCAATTAGATATGTTTGAAATACCATGTCGAAATGCGAGGTAGATCCCCTAACCCTTTCAATACGGCATGACGTCCTATCACGTCATGGTTGTCCTTATGCTGGTGCTGATGACGTGATATCACGTCAAGGGCACCGTGAGTGTACAAGCTTTCACTTGGGAACTTTTACTAGGCCCACTAGTGAAAGTTGGGACACTCTACGGTACCCATGACGTGATATCACGTCATCAGCGTGAGGAAACCATGACAAGATATCACGTCATGCCGCACTCAATGGGCTAATGTCACTTAAGTAAAATTGTAATCATGATTTTACATGCATGTACCTATTTCTCTAGATTACTGGGCGGTAGGGGGCATGGAAAATTCTTCAATTGAAAAAAAATACCGTAAGTTGGCAAGGAGGGTTGTTTTATTTGTAATGTGAGCAGACCAAGCGAGCACACGAAGTCCTTGTTCATCAAATATTTTCTTCAATGCATTCATTTTTGCGATTTTTATATTTTAGTCTCAAATGATGGTTAAAATTAACGTTTTCTTCCTGTCGAGAATGATAGTTAATTTTTGAGTGATTCTACACAAGAATTTTTAATAAAAATGCAGTTTACACCTAAACCAAACTCTACAAACATAGTGAATTATTGCAGAAACAAGTTTTAGCATCGAGGTATTTTCTCGGAGGGTTTTTATGGTCTCTTGGCAGGGTTTTACATACTCACCTTGGTTTACACATTAATAGACATGTACGAAAGCCCATCTTGAGTGAAAATTACCCCTCGATATTCTGACAGCACCATACGTCAATGTTAATTCTTGTTTGTTCCTCTCAAGGTATGAAGAAGATCATTAAAAAATATCGATAGGACTTTAGATTAGCAGCGTATGTTCCATGTAAAGAATTATGAAAGGTAAGACATTTTTAAAGTAATCTCAAAGAAAGATTGACGTCATAACTGAAAACAATTGACTGTCTTTCAGCAAAAGCATCAGGATATCCCCTCACGATCCTACATATTCGCCGTTTTCCGTAATTAAAATGGTAGTAAACTAAAAATGAAACGCTTCAATACTTTCATTTATTCCTCTATGGTCGAGCGAGCCAAATTTGTTACGTTCCAAAATCGTTGAAACATCTGCTTTCTAAGAAGCTTTTCCATTTAGTTGCTGCGCTGGACAGAATTGTAACGCTTTGGATTAAGGGGGCTCACTACTTCTCAGATTCTCCTCGACTGGCTTCTCCCCTCCGAGACCTGAGTGGAATGGGAAAGTCCTAATCTTCTTGTCGAGGGGGGGAGTAGTTAGAGGAGGGGGTGACGGCAGAGGAGGTGGGGGCAGTCGGCCATATGCCGTGACTAGATCGCGAAAAAACACGAAACATGCGTTAGCATTTTAAAGTCTGAGGCCTTATAGTGACAAGCATAATAAAGTAGATGACACCAAATTAAATACCAAAGACCATTATGTGATCTTACTACGTGATATCTTTCTTTTAGTGAATAAAAAGGGCAATGAAGAGGTCTGAAAAATGACTGAAAAAGGTCACTGAAAACACTAATTATCATTAATATGTCTAGTGAAGTGAACAATGTATCTCAATGAAAGCTCAGATACATTCTTTCCTAACAAAAATGTGAAAACTTAAACTTCCTACACACAAAAATAATAGGGTGACAATTAAAATAAAAGTGGTCTGCAGAGGCGATTTTAGCTGAGGTAGTGAGCCCCCTTAAGTGTGTGTGGAAAGTTGCGTCTCTATCGGGAGTCAATGTCAAACAATTTGAATAGATGAATGTGTGACGCTATTAACTGACGATGGCGTGCCTGGTGAAGCTCTGAAATAAATAGTTTCAGCTGTCATATGAAGACAAAATTCGGAAAGTTTAAATAAAGGTACGTTATGAATGTAATGCTGAAGTGTGCCTTGTGTAAATATTATTATGTAAGGCATCATTTTAAATTAAAAATATGCAATGCAAATACGACACATTTCAAATTTGTACATAAATGTTATCAACAAATATATCGATATAAAAAATGCTTAAATAGCGCCTTTAAAAAACAAATATAGCAGCAGAATTTTTTACATGCTGATATTTCATAATTCCGTCCATAGAGGGTGTTATTCAAGGCGACCTTTCAACTAGTTAAGGCTTTAACAAATTTGATTTCATGAGTGTATCGTGTTGAGTTTTTTTTTTAAAGATACTTAAAGCGGCGGTCGGGAAAAGAAAAACATTCGCGAGAATTCAAATACAAACTCACTTCCAGAGACCTCATTTCGTTACGGAGGAATTCACCTGGAACGACCCGTTCGAGCGTCCGTAATGATTGCCCGGGGAAAAAGAGAGAAGGGGTTTGTGTGTGTATCTGTCTCATGGTAGAGCCCTTTATAGGTCTCCCAGGATACGTCAAGTCAATAGAGGAGAAATGAAAACGCCGGAAAATCAACCGGGGCGTGAGAGATTCGCGCGAGGAAAACGGAGATTTCCACGAAAACGTGATGACACTGGGATATATTATTGGAAATCAGACACAAAGAGAATGCCACTGAAAATTCAAGTCCTCTTCGACAGAAAACGAAATTATCGACCGTGAAAAAATATCGAGTCTTATAAATGCTGTTTAGTCGAAGTTCCTTTAAAAGGTAAATACATACATGAATAAATAAATGAATAAAAGGTAAATACATACAAAAAATTTATGAGGATATAATAGCCATTTCTGCTTGGTCCCAGAAAAATAACTTTGTTCTTAACACAAATAAGACCAAAGCAATAATTATTGATAGCCCCAACATCAAAAATCGCTTCCATCATGGAAATATATCTCAAGTCTGTGTTGATGGCACCTTCATTCCCTACTCTGATTCAGTTCGAAATCTTGGGATAACTATCAGCTCAAGTCTGTCTTGGAGTAATCACGTTAATAATATCTCTCGTAAAATCAACACCATTCCATATCAACTTAAAGTGCATTCTAAGTTTCTTCCTCAAGACACTAGGAAAATGCTCATTTCATCGTTGGTTTTTCCCGTTATTGATTACTGTTGTCTAGTTTACAACGACTTAAATGAGGAAGATAACACCACACTGCACCGTGCTCTAATTTCATGCATTAGGTTTATTTTTAAACTTCGCAGAGATGTCCACATGACCTCCTACTACAATGAACTTAGATGGCTCGATGTTAAAACCCGAAGGAAATATTTCCTCGGATTCTACTTGTATTGCTTATTTCAAGAAGAATCCCCTGAATATTTATTCGACATGTTTTCCGTGAAACCTTCCACTAGGGATATGTGCACTAGATGTCATCCTGAGTATCTTTACTTTCCTAGTCACCGCACAACGAAGTTCCAAAATTCTTTCTTGGTCACTGCGTGTCATCTCTGGAACACCCTGCCCAAAACCATAAAAAATTGTTCTTCTGTTGCTAGTTTTAAGATGAAATATTATAATATGTTACTTTCTGACCACTAAATGTTGTTATTATTTTGCATATTGTTGTAATTAATGTAAATCCAGAAATGTATGCAGATGAATTTGTTATATGATATGATTTCCAAAAAACTTTGCATTCAGCATTGTAAAATGGTATTAATTCATACTTAATTCTTTCATTATGTTACTGTCCAAATTGTTGATTTTGCTCTTTATGTTGCTCAAAAAATGTAAATTGATTTTGTTCTTAAGGGGTATATCCCCAGGACAATTAATAAATTATTCATTCATTCATTCATACATGCGTACCATTCACGCCGTTCCCTTCCGGGGTAGGCACAGTCACAAAGTTTCACTCATAAATACATATTTGTACACCTAACTCTGCATCAATAATTACCTCCATTCTGACCTATCCTTGCAAACCTCTTTTTCCTCATCTACCCCCATACACTGCTTCATACACGCCCTCCTGTTTTTAAGACTCCTAATATTCCTCCTCCTAAGAATTTCCTCAACCACATTCAACCACAACTTTCTCGGCCTACCTCTACCTCTCGCACCACTCATTTCACTCTTATATATCTGTTTCGTTATATGACATTCATTTATTACCCACTCATTCCTGACCCTATCCACCCTACATTTGCCACAAACACTCCTCAGATAACTCATACCCACGGCGTTTAGTCTACTCTTATATATATCCTGACATAGCCATGTTTCACGACCATACAACAAAGTGGGGAGAAGTACACTTTTGAACACGGCGATTTTCGCATCCTTAGACCGTGGTTTACCTTTTAAAGGTATTCAGAATTCATTCAGAAAGGTAAACAGAATTCGTTCATATTTAAAAATATACATTCCCGTTCACATCTCTGATGTTGTTGCTTCTCGTTTTCCTCTCTCCGAAGTGTTTCTTCACTAGCTTTTATGCTTCGGTGTTGTTTCGGTGTTTTCCTCCTTCATGTTTTCGTTGACTTCCTCGCCGAAGGTTACGCTCCGATCCTCCCTAGTCTTCTTGCACTCTCGATTGAATAGGTTACATCTCATAGAGCGGTATGTCGTCTTCATTTCTGAGGTTCTTGTATTTTCTTCTTTCTTCTATTAGTTTCCTACTCTCCGTGGCTTATCCATGGCTTCTTCGTGTTGGCCGTCTCACTCACCAGTTGCTCCTCTGCTACTTATGCGATTGTCCTCTTCAGCTCATCCTTGAGAAAGCTCAGCTCAATAAAAAGAATGTATTTTCTTATTTCGAGGGTTCACGGCCAAATTGAAAATATTAGTTTTCCCTCGCTGAAGTTTCTGAATGTATCCCGGTCAAGGCGGATGATTTTTTCCTCTGTGGAAATTCGCACATGTGTGCATTGCGGGTGACTCCGTAACAGTGAAACTCCGTGGCTAGTCCCGGATAGCTTGAAATTTTCTGAATGTACTTTATTCCATCTTCAGGGCTCGGAAACAGACATTTACAAAATTCATTCCAAAGGGTACATATTTTTGTAGCCTCACAACAATATAGATGTCACAATTTCACGTACAAAGAACTTTAACACAAGTATGTTTTAAGACTGCCGTATATCCGCAATGATGGCATTTATATAGAGTGAGACCACTAAAATATGTGGCCTTTGGAATGAATTTTTGAAATGTCTGTTTCCGAACCCAAAGATGGAATTAAGTAGGTATACAAAAAATGTTGGCAAAGTAAAACTAATGAATTAGCTTGACCTAAGCCCTCAAAATACTATTAATAATCGATAATAATTACTATTTAATATTTGAGGTCAATATGAAGAGCATTGAACTAAACATTTTCTTCCGAGAACGAAAGTCAACAATTCATAAGTCCCGCATATAGAGAATATATTGAAAAATCTAGGCGGAGCACGGCTGTAGGCAAAATCTTATTTGAGTAATATGTTCAACCCTTATCGGAATTGCTTCTATTGAAAGTAATCAAGCATAACACATTTGTGCTGAATTCTGTCTGGCATATACCGACATTAAAAACCAAAGGTAACATATAGGAGTACTGATTACCCTCCTTTGCAAAACTTATCGCATCCGATGCTTCAGCCATATCGGGAATTTTAAATCGGTTACTTGAAAGATGGAATCAATGAAGAGGATAAGAACAACGGTCATATGAAATAAGATATTAAAGATCAAAAGCAAACATGTATGTTTGTTGTGTAACGAATGTAAAGGAGTCAACTCAAAATTTTATTCGGAAGATTAAAACCTAGCGGTATAAAAAAGTCTGTTTTGTGGCTAAAATGACCTCAGCTCACGATCACCTCATTCGAGGCAACAACAGACCCAATCTCATCTAGGATACTTCCCTGGTAGGTGAAATAATACTTTTGTAAAGTTCATGTTCCCCAATGCGGTCCGTACGCCCTCATTAAAGAATATCGGAAGTTTTTCATTCGCACTAGTGCGCTAATCACTTTGAACCACGTCAGTACACTAGCCCGTCATTATTTCACAACCTAGAGTACAGGCCAGCGCCCTACAAAACAGGGATAAATTGCGCTAAACGACAAAAGAACGTCGATATTCGAAATCGCGAAAATTGTGTAATGTCATAATTTTCCGTAGAGTTGTCGAACATGGATACGGTAAACGTTTTAATTACTCCATGGTTAAAAGCTTGCGTTTTTATCTATTTAATTTTTACTTTTTTATTTATACTTTATTATTTATATTTATTTTTATTCATTTATATACCTATTATATATTATTTATGTATATTTATATTTATTAATTATTTAAACTAAATTATAACGCACTGGATAAATATAGGTGCACAAAACATTCGCCTATAACTGTTGTGACCCTAAAGAATGGAAATCACCATGCTACGTCATGTTTCGCAAGCGCGCGTTTCATCCCATTCAACCTCGTTCATTCGCGCTTGTTAGAAGACAGGGTAAATTCTCATAGCGTCAAGTATAATGAAGAAAGAACACAGATATTTAGGGAAACTAGTACAGCTAACAGAATATTGCGAAAGTTCATGATCACACGTTTCCCGTGTCAATGCGGGCCAACGTCATCTACGGCGATATCTTGAGTGGAGGTATATGTACAGTCACTTCAAAAAGTATCGCGACACACCACGCTAGCTGTTCGTATAGGTCGGCTGTCGAAGGTAAAAGTACGTTGGCCATCCTGGGTCGTCTTCGGTGACTATGAGAATCGTCGGGTACACTACGATATATGTATATTCTAAGTCAAGTGGGACCAAACTCCGACAGTGCTATCGACTTCGTCCGCGGTGGAAAGCTGACTTTGAAATGAATAAAACTGCGGGAAGGAAGGGTATTAGCAACCCAGAGGCATCGTAATCATACTCGGCAGATCTCTTACGATGACAAAAATGGAAAGAGCTCCTCTTCGCGAAACCAGCCCAACCCAGCGCGCTCTGATGGTGGGCTTGGTGAGAGGCGGGCGGAGTTTTCGTGAATTCATCGCCCTCCGACTCGCCACAACCCGGCTCCGCCCCCGAAACCTCGCCTTTGCCCCTAGTCGTCTTGTCTTTCTGTAGCACGTGCATAAACACATACCTAATACCGTAGCCAAGGGGGGCACCTTGGGCGGAATGAAACATTTATGTGCCGCCCGGTACGTACAGTCACTTCATAGAGTATCGCGACACACTACGCTAGCGGTTCGTATAGGTCGGGTGTCGAAGCTCGAAATAAGTTGGCTATCTTGAACTATCTCGAGTGGCTATGTCCTTCTTGACTTTCAATAAATGTCATACGGCACCTGTAAATGCTCATAGTCAACAGAGATGGCTCAGGATAGCCAACGTACTTCCAGCTTCGAAGCCGACCTATACAAACCGCTAGCATAGTGTGTCGCGTTACTTTATGAAGTGACTGTTCATGAAAAGGTATCAAATAATCCTCCCTAATTAGACGTCCAAGGTGGACAAACACTTGAATAAACGATTGTATTGGTATCCCTCCGCTCGTTATTGCTCATGGAACTCCATTAAGGTGGTGCGAGCTAGATAGTTCCCTAATCATAATGACATATTCGAATTAAACTTTTTAATTTTACCAGCTGTGAGACACACGAATTAAATATTACATTATAAATGGTGCAATAATGTAGTTTTGCATGACAGAAATTGTGCGTCATCAAATGATAATATCCAAATGAATCTTTGACTTGACTCATTTTTTTCACGTGGTACGTTTGAAACGCCATCAAAATGTAATAAACCACAATGCAAATCAATGAAATATAAAATGTATTGCATTTATGACTTAACGCAGATGAGTGAATCAGTTATTTTGTTTATATGTATTACTTATATGTATTCAATATTTGTACATCATAAGGCCTCATTTTTGTTTGTTCGTTTTTTGTCTTTGTAATAACTAAAATGTTTTCAACTGTTTACAGCTGGTGTTTATGTTTAATACAAATGTTAAAACAATGTCTTGGCAACCCTCTGCAGTTAAAATATCAGTCCAAACGAGACTGTTGATTATTGTTTGTTTTATAATCTGTAAATGCTCCAGGGGACAGAATGTCCCAGAACTTAAATAAATATATCTATCTATCTATTTATCAAAACGGAAGGTTTATTGTGATCCCGAAGAATTTATTGCGGTGACAATATGATTAATTTTCAAAAATAGTGGAGAAAACACACAAACTACACACTGTTGATTTTGTGGTTTTTGTTTTGTTGTTGTTGTTTTTGACCAGATTTAAGTGTAGGGAATGCCTCATTTGTTAAATAACTTCTCTCTGGAGTGCATATACGTACCATTTCCCATGTTAAAGGGCTGGTGTTTTCTGGCAAATATCCCAGAAAGTAATGTGGTAAGGGGTCGAAAAATTTGATGTCAATGGAAGGGTGACATTATTTTTCTTCAAAATGAAACCAAATTCATTGATTTCTAAGAAAAAAGATTTTTCGCTTCTAACTGCCTTAAGCTTAAATAACTCAGTCTAACACGCTGAAGTGGGCCGAAGCGTTCCGATCGGCGCTAGCTTCAACACCATTCATGGAAAGCTCGCATCAGTTTGACGAAAATACATGGGTATGAGGGGCTTCGGAACTTCCGCTGGGCAATAGCAAGTGTTTTCTTTTCCATTCCGGTTAACCTTCTGTTAATCCTGGGTGCAATCATCAAGATCCCATTTCCAGGGAGGAGGCCATCAATTCGGAGGAAACTACGACAGAGGGGAGAATTTATGACGCCATCAAAGATGGATCGAGGTCGAAACCGGGAGAATTACCTCTCATACTCCATTATATTTGCGGCCGATGCGAGAGAGGGAGGGCGAGATGGACGAGAATTCGTCTGTACGGCGAGAAAAAGGCGTCGCCACTCTGTTGGAAGGATAGGAAACGCCAAGGAATGAACTTAACCCGCTATACACCCATTGTATAGGGGATCGGGTTTGGCGTGTTGGCTAGAGTACTCGCCTAGAGTAATCCCTGCAGAGGGATTACTCTAGGTAGAGGGAAGGAGACGAGATTGAACTAAAATTGGGGATCAGTTTGGTGTGGTGGCTAGAGTACTGGCTGACCATACGGGCGGCCATGGTTCAAATCCTTGCAGAGGAGGATGCTTTTCAGAGGAAACCCGATCCCTACTTGTGTGTCCAGTGGAGGGCACTTCAAGTGGAGTACTCCGTCTGTCGGATGAGACGTTAAGCCGTGGTCCCCTTGGAGCCTTTCGTAAAGAGTAAGCTAATGCCGACGCCGGGTTTCTATCCACCCTTCCTCCCTTACCTATCCCCTATGGCGCAATGGCCTCAGCGGTCGGTCGCCTTCCCAAATATCCAATCCAATCCAACCAACTTTATTGTGCAATATGTACAGTCGTTTCGCATGTTACCCCACTCGTGGTAGAATCCGGGACTGAAAGTTACAAATGCGACATGTTGCCAAGATGTAAAATTTGATGCCACAAAGGTATTTAGACCCAAATAAAACTAATCCAAGAAAATAATAAAACTTCTCTTTGCTACGTCTAGGTCACGTTGGGTGTTAGAGGGTTAAATAAGGCAAAGGTGAATAGTGGGAAAATATTAATGTTCATTCGACCTTCGAGCTGAAGTAAAGTCTCCATTCAAAAGTCAAACAGATGGGCATCAAGTTATTTAATTTGTTTTCAAATTAATTTTCAATCAAAGAACAGGTTTATTACTACCGGGTTGCTATTCTAACCCTTACAGTCCCACCCTGTTTTAATTTCAAGACATTTCGCTGAAATCCGTTTCACGTAACTACTTACGTCACGTAACACCGATAGTATTCAAGGTAATCATTTACTATTCTCACATACACCATTACACAGTTTTCAACCCTTTGAGTGCGGCATGACGTGATATCACGTCATGGTTGTCTTTACGCTGGTGCTGATGACGTGATATCACGTCATTGATACCGTGAGTGTTCCAGCTTTCACTAGGGGGCATAGTGAAAGTTTCCTACTGAAAGCTGGAACACTCACAGTACCCTTGACGTGATAACATGTCATCAGCACCAGCGTAAAGACAAACATGACGTTATATCACGTCATGCCGCACTCAAAGGGTTAAAATAATGGACAGAAATATTTGTTATGTAATGTAAATGACAGTAATGTATGTACTTGTAATTTATAATAAATATTAATGCATAATAATAAATGATATGTGAAAAGGAGATAATATATTTTCAAGTACTAAGTAGACAGCAATTTTTTAAAAACACGTTGCCTGTTGGCCAAAATTTTCATACTAGCTTCGGAATATAATAATAATAATAATAATAAATTTTATTTCACACTACAGTAAGTTACAGTAAAATATAACCAAAAATATTTCAGTGTGAAATTAGGTAGCCCTGAGATTTGCATCTGTTTTGTGGTTACCACCTGCAAATTTACTCTTGAGGCAGATGAAAATTTAAACACAAAATCAATTCCCACCATATAAACTTCAGAAAATAAATCCTAAGAAAAGCCTGTAAAGAATAGCTTACAAAATATAAGTGTGTTCACGTAAACACCAGACAGTTCGGAGATTAAATACATCCATATACATGCATAAATAAAATACTTTACAATAAAATAAAACGAAATGGAAATTTTCGCGCCCAGCGCACTCTTTTTGGGAGATATTTAAAATAAACATCTGTTGACATGTGCCATTTGAACTACCGCCTTTCACCCCTAAACGGCTCCATGATCAAAAAAGTTGTTTGTTTACGGAATTCTGGGCAACAGTTTTTGGCGACGAGTCAACAATCCATTTGCATATTCATGCAAGAGAGTATAATTCAATGGATGGACATTTCATTCAATGAAGATATTCCAGTAATTCATTATAAAGTCAAACAATCCAACAGCTGAAAATGAATGAAAGGGTGAAAAAAGTGGAATGAATTAGAAGATTGATACAAGTACCATAAGGATTTCAAAACCATGATCCGACAATATCATCTATGGATGAGATATTGCGCCAATAACTGTCATTTTTGCCTTTGTTGTAAGTCCAGTTGTAAGTCCTGAAAATACTATCGGTGTTACGTGACGTTAAGAGGTTACGTGAAACGAATTTCAGCGAAACATCTTGAAATTAAAATAGGATGGGACTGTAAGGGTTTAAATAGCAACCCGGTAGTAATAAACCATGTTCTTTGATTGAAAATTAATTTGAAACTCTTAAGAGTGAACGAATCAAAAAGCGATAGCGAATAAAGGAAAGATTGCTGAACCTATTCCGAGGCCACACACGAATAGTAGGTTACTCATTAACATCCACAGCAATCTGTATAGATCATACCTTCTGATTCCTGAGGCTCTCAAAAGGAAATGAGCCAAAGAATTGTAGCTGAAAATCAGCAGTAAACTATAATGGGATGAAAATTTAAAAAAAAACGTTTATGATACGAGAGAACATAGTAATGCCTCTGGAGTTTTATTTCATACACAAAAGAAGGGTTTGGGTACACAGCCAAAAGATCGAGAGGTACACAAATGTACCTCTTGTACTGAAAGGGTTAATGCGACGCATCACACCCGCTCGATCAGTCGAATCTGTGATGATTTCCGACCCCAGATTTTTTGTTTAAGTCTTACGTCATCAACTTGAAATTTTTATAGTATAAAGAATAGACCTTTGCCAAGGGAGGCTCGTATCTGAAACATGAAAATTTTATCCCGGAGCATAATTAAACCAGCGGGAAAACGGCAAGATGTAGGGTATATTTTTATAAAAACTGTTATTATTATTGACACATCTAAAACTAATGGAGATGTATCAATCCCTCCTCTATCGGAATGCTAAGTAACAGCCGTCACGGTTGCAAAATATAATCTGTAATTGGTATATTTCGACAAGCTACCTGAATGGTTTTCGGCCATGATGTGCTCGGACGGTGATGCAATTAGTTCAGTCTTCTTTCACAGATCTTATATAAGCGCTGCCTGTACTTACGCGCCGGAGACTTGGCTAAAACTTACCGACGACTGTTGCCTTGTGCGAGAGTTATCCTGTAGTAAGAAGACTCCTGACGCCAAAACGCCTCGATCGGGTGCGAGTGACGCCATCTTGTGGATTTTCGACTGAACTTTTCCTTACCAAAGGGTATGATGCGTCCTCTTAAAACCGTCTGCAGGAGCTGTAATTACTACATTACTGTAGAAGAGGGTTCTAAAGTGGTTGGAGCTCTAATCGAGAGTCATCGAGTGCAGCACTGACGTGTCAACGGTTCCAATAAATCACCATGCCCTGAAGATATTCCTTCCCGTGTGTACAGGGAACTAGCTCCAAAAAAAAGCCTCCTACTCGCGGATAATACGTGATGTAATAAAATCCATCAAGGAACCCGCACCACCCAAAGACAGGAAAAATGCCAAGTTAACGCTCATATGTTTAAGTGGTTATGAAGAGAACAGCCGTCGGATTACAGACCGATATCCCCAACATAAGAAGACTGCTGTGAAACTGCTGAAAACAGTAGAGTAAGTCCTCGATTTTACGTCGGAGATGCTCGTTGAAGAAGAGCGACGTAAGTAGAAACAACGTAAAACGGATCCAGATATTCGTGACCACTTCAATCCCAAGATAAATCAAGGCGTTAATTTCAAAATTCGTTTTTTTTGCCTTTATCCCGGAAAAAATAGTTATTTCAGATGGGATGATCATGTCTCAGTTATCAAAAAACGCAATCATATGCGCATACGGTCTATTTTATTAGCATTAAACAGGGAAAATTTCCCTTACGACCCTTTTCAGCATGGACGTTACATCGAATCAGACGTAAAACGAAACGACGCATACGGAGGACTTGCTGTATAAAAGTTCTATATTTTAACCCTATAAGTACGGGACTTTTCGACATACCCATTGGCACCGACGCGTCCGTTGTTCTATTCGATCCGTCATTTCTATCTCTCCTTCGCTGATATTTTTTAGAGATACGATGTTCTTTAAAATACCCCAAAAATTTATCTGATGGTGCTAGCGGTGTAGTCATCAGTAGGTACTTTTTTTTCTTTAGATGAATAAAACCTTTTTACGAAACCATGTAAAAAGTTGGTAATATTACCTCCCATCTTTTATTTATTTCATCCAACATTCTAAAACGCCGTCATTACGTTATGTCAGGTATATTTGGGTTTTTTAAAGTCTTTCGACACCAAGAACAGTACGTCCATACGGAACTTCATATAGAAAGAACCAAGAACGTGCGGTCTTTATACTTTCTAACTGCACAAAAATCTTTGTGTCGATGGAAAACATTTCTCCCTCCTCATGTAAAGCTTATGTAAAGAATGCAATGATATTTAAAGGCCAAAGTAAATGTGTTTAACTCTGGAAATATATTTATAAAAATACAATTTATTATTCAATGAAGATATATTTAACTGCGAAATATACTTAAAACTGTAATCCATTACCCGAAGCTTTAGCCCAATGAAAAAATTTTTAGGAACTTAATACCATCACCGCTGACTGCCCATTTACTCTTGACATTTGACTGATTACTATCGCTAAACAGATAGCAGAATGAAGCCTGGATGCAACTTATAGAAGACATAAGGGGGAACAATAAAACAACTATCGAAAAAAGTCTCAAAAAAAGTTGAAAATTTGATGTCTCTATGATAAGATAGGATGATTATCTCTCAGTTATCAAAAAACGCAAGCATATGCGCATACGGTCTATTTCATTAGCATTAAAAAAGGGAAAAAATTGCCGACGACCCTTGTCAGCATGGACGTAACGTCGACTCAGACGTAAATCGAAACGACGCACATCGAGGAATTACTGTATGTGAAAACCTTTTTATGGAGCGTGGCACTCTGTGAATCGGAAGCATGGACCATTGGAAAAGCTGACCAGAAATCACTAGACGCCTTCGAAACCCGATGGTGAAGATAAAATGGACGGACGGACAAAATAAGAAACGGTGAGGTGTACAGAAGAGTAGAAGAGGAAAGGACCATATGGAACACCATAGAGAAAAGAAGCACCAGATGGATTGGATAAAACCTTACACAAAGTGGGTTTGTGAGGAACATAATTGAAGGCAAAATAGAGGCAAAAGTCCCCAGAGGAAGACCCAGGAATAAGTTTATGAGAAAAATAAAGAGGAAAGTACATAGGAAGAGATACCAGGAGGTAAAGGAACTAGTATTAGGTAGGGAAGGGTTTAGGGCTGCAGTCAACAAATCTTAGGCTTGAACGACCAATGATGATGATCCCCAACATCTATTTCATGCTAAGTCCTTGAGCATATAATTGTAAAGCCAATCCAGAGCGAACTTAATACTGAGAATCCCTCGTGGCGAAGAAGGGACGATAGGCCCTGGCCCACGGACGATTTCGGTGTGGTCTCGCCGCTGGCCCGAGGGATGGCTGTCCGAAACGGAGATTAGGCGGAGGTTAATCAACGTCACTGGGAGGGTTGATTGGGTCAGAATGGAATGGCGAGGACGCGTGGCTCGTCAGAAAACAACCGACTCGACTAACTTGACTGAGCCCGCATGGTTGGAGTCGCGTCCCCCGGGTTGATTAATTTATTATGTCGCTGTGAACGTGGACCAATTGAGGAATTCATCGCCTCGCTCCGATTATGAGAGCCCGATGCTCCGCGGGACGTTTGGGGGAACGGGTTGTCTATGAAATGGCACGGCGTCTTTGACCCAGTCGAATCGGGGGTTCATTTTTAGACGGGACGGAATTGGCGACTGGAAGGGATCGGCGGCAGTGTCTATAACGGAGGCTATACGCCAACAACACGCATGCGCGGATTAACTTCTTCATAGCATTGTCGCAGCTACAGTGGCAGCAAAACTTGGCGACAGCCGCCAGTTTGAATTGAACGCTTGAATGATCTCTCTCGTTCAAATTTGTTTTTTCTGCTATAATCTCAGCAATCTCCATACGGGCCCATGTTTGAATCTCAATTTTCAAGTCTGAGTTACAGTAAAACTAACATGGATACTCTTTTTTATTTTCTTCTCAGATCATAAAATGTTCTTCGTAGATGCTGTATTCAAGTTTTCAGAAAATCTGGAACGAGTGACCCTGAGGACAGAGCCAACTTAAGTGTCGACTGGACGTTTAACAACAATAAATACGACTCGAGCATAGTTAGATCATGATTTTTAATCTCTCCCACTGATATTGCAGTAGCATATAATTCATTTATAGAGCTGAGTACGATCCTCCAGAAAAGTTGCGTGGCTATATGTAGCATACAATGAAAATAAATTCTGAACTTGTTTAAGAGCTTGGTTATTAAAACAAAAAGAGGCGGGTATTGTTTAAATATTTCCATATGCTCAGATTGGTCCAATAATTTTTTATCTAGTAGATATACTTCATTATGTTTTAAAGGTTCTAATTAATCTTATAACAATTGTTTTTCATGATTCTTCAGGACGCTCTACTTTGGATACTACCAAGGTCGATCAATATCGATTGTATTCTTCCTTCGATACAGGTATTCGTAACGCAAACAAGTCCGCCATTAATAAGCTTATTTTAGTGTATACCCTCTAAGCATATCATTGGATGTTCAACGTTTTTGATGATTTATCAGTGCATTTGCGATCGAAATGATGGCTAGCGCCGCATATTCGAAGATTTTCTTGGGTGTGCATTGGTAGTAAATGTATAGTAAGCGCATTAATATCATCAACATTGGTCGTTCAATCTTAGGGTTGGTTGATTGCAGCCCTCCACCGTTCCCTATCTAATGTTAGTTCCCTTACCTCCTGGTGTCTCTTCTTATGCACTTTCCTCATTATCTGGTACATAGACTTATTCCTGGGTCTTCTTCTGGTGACTTTTCCCTCCATTTTACCTTCAACTATGTTCACAAATGAAAAAACGACTTCGTTTTCTTCCACTGATTTATTTTTTCGGTACGACATGTTTCGACACATAGAGGTCATTTTCAAGTACCTATGTGTCGACCTCAATATGTTGAAACATGTCGTACCGAAAAAATAAATCAGTGGAAGAAAACGAAGTCGTTTTTTCATTTGTGAATATCAACTTCCACATAGTTGAGCCTGATACCATTGAACGTATTTCAACTATGTCCCTCACAAACCCATTGTGTCTTAGGGTGTGTCCGATCGATCTGGTTCTTCTCTTCTGAATGGTGTTCCATATGGTCCTTTCCTCTTCTACTATTCTGTGCACCTCATCATTTCTTATCTTCAGCATCCCCCTCCTGGAGTTGAGCTTATGGATCATCTGAATTGGTTACATGGACGGGATGAATAAGGGTAGAGCGTACGCTGAGAGAAAGAAAGAAATATTGTTGACGGGGCCCTGGACATGTGAAAGTGGAGAGGATTGCTTCTAACTTTGATTTAAAACATAAATTTACCGGTAGATCACCTATTATGAATAATAATGGATTTGAAATGTTATTTTATAATCACTAGTTAAATGTTCATGCCCGTGTGATGGCTCATGTTTATATGTTTCCACATCTTCAAAGTTATCGTCAAGCACTGGTTAATCGTCTGACGTGATATACGAAATTAGAACTCTCCGTTAGCGTCGAGTTACTGGAAAAGCTACATATATATATATATATATATATATATATATATATATATATATATATATATATATATATATATATATATATATATATATATATATATATATATCTGATTATCTGAAAGAGATGGCACTCTGCCATTTTTTTCCGGAATCAAACGGAAAGCTTGGAAAAGACGGGAGAGCATTCCACAAGTGGGAATCGAGAAGGGATACCCTTTAAGTAAGTAAGCCGGAGCTTTTCTTACATAAGAGGATTTCTTCCAGGGTTTGGACGCCATGAAAGGCCATCTCAAGATTCTCCACATGGGAGAAGAAGGCCGAAGACTGAATTTAAGTCTCCGACCTTCGATGATCAAGAGATGGAAAGGTCAGGTAAATGGACCAGGAAGCATAAAACTTCTCGCATTGGGGGAATCTAGACAATAGGTTTCAAACACCATAGTACTGTTACGGTTAGAGAGAATTGTATTAGGTCACTTAAATATTTCGTCAACTCTCGTATTAACCATATTTCCAGCTTACGTGACGCAAGACTGTGTTAGAGAAATCTACAAAATAAAACAAAAAAGTACGTTTAACCTTTCTATTACCCTTCACCTTTGTATGCCAAGGAACAAAATGCGATCTATTACCGAATTCCGAAACAAATGAAGCGTTATGTCGCGATCCGAAATATGTCATCTTGAAAATTTTTAATTTATTTTGCATTTATTTTTGCATTTACTTTTTATTCCCGCCCAAAAAATGGCCAAGAGTAAATTACTTGAGACCAATTAAAACAAAAAAATGAAAAAAGAAACAACGCACTGTATAAAAATAACAGCCGTCATGAATAACTACAAAGAATAGCAAAGACAGTGATGAACAATGACCAAAATAGACCGAAAACAAACGAAGAGCAATGGGAGAGGGCATAGTTTAGGAGGAAGGAAGAGGGCTCGGATACAGGAGGGAAGAAGCTACTTGCTGAAAAGGATTATTTAGTCGCAACTTAGATGTCATTAAAAGATTTGTATCGGCAAGATTTCACCAGGAGAGATTTTGGAAAACTCTCTACCCTAAATCCTTTAGTTTTTGCCTTTTTTTTAACTGCGCGTAAAATCGATAATATCTATCCTATAACAGTGTTTTTAAAAAACATGATCGGAAGCGTGTTTAGCGCAATAAAAACACGAGAATTACATTTGGATTTATTTTTTAACAATTAAAAGTTATAAAATATAGAGTGGCTGGTCAGTTTCTGCCATTACCCTCCCGCGGTGAGGGGTCGACGCTGAGGCTCGAATTCCGAGTTCGGGTCCAGCTAAATGAGGGTTTGACCCATGAATATAAATAATGGATTCAAATGTTTGGAACCGTTGCCAATGATACGTGTTGCATAAATTTCCACTTTTAGTTCACCCAGTCCTTGGCGCTACTTAGAAGAAAGTCTTCTCGGTGGAATCGTCAGTCGCCGTTTTTGATTGTTGTTTACGTGAGACTGTGGTGAATATTCGATTACGATTGAAGAGACATGAACTAATTGATGCTGTGAATAATAGCTGGCTATTTATGAGACCGAACAGTTACTTTGTAAATGCTAGAGAGGAAATATCTACTAAGTGTGTAAGAGGCATATGAAACTTCCATCGTGAGCCTTCTCTCTGTTGTGTGGATCTTTTACTGTTAATTTACAGATACATTTTTTTTTGGTGTATTACCTGTTGGGAGCCTTAGGAATCAGAAGGTATGATCTAGATAGATTGATGTGGATGTTAATGTGTAACCTACTATTCATGTTTGGCCTCGGAGTAGGATCAACGATCCCTCCTTTATTTGCTATTGCTTTTTGATTCTTCCACTCTTAAAGAGTAGGAAGTGACTTACAACAAAGGCTAAAAAGATAGTTATTGGCGCAATTTCTTATCCACAGGTGATATTGTCGGATCTTGGTTTTGAAATCCTTATATTACTTGTATCCGTCTTCTAATTCATTCCACTTATTTCACCGTGTATTATTATTAAATTGCCGTAGAGCGATATTCACGAAGAGCTAAGAAGTTAATCGTGCATTTGTGTAATTAAATTTGGAGAGAAATAAAAGATATCTGTAGACCGGACGATGTTCAAAAAGTGTGTAGTTACTTCCCGCGTATGGTACTACATTTTTATCCTCTGAATTATGATTACTGGTAAGTAAACCTGGTAAGACGTGATTATTTACGATCGGTATACTGCATTTACATTTGAACTGCCGTCTTTCATCACTAGACGGCGCCATAATGGACAAAGTTGTTCGTTTACGGAATTCCAGGAAACAGTTTTTGGCGACGGGTCAACAAACCATATGTATGGTTTGTTGACCCGACCATATTCATGGTTTGACCCTTCCACGAACAAAGCAAATTTTACCTTGGCACCATCAATATAATGCGTTAGATGGTTTATCGTGGGGTTCTGCGGTAAAAAAATGCGCTTTATGAGCCAAGGAATGCGGTATTGACTGGGGAAAATCCGGGCGGAGCTAGACCATGGACCGATGTTAAAGATCAGTTTTTTCTTAGTGCTTTTCTCCATTTCTTATGTTATCAAAGAACTTTTCCTCATCGCAATAAACTGGTAATTTACGGCTGAGGGAATCAAAAACTCGCGGCAGATTTGGTGAAATGTCAAGTGACCAAGACTAGTCCAAACATAATTGAATTATGCTGGCTTTTATATCAATTTCTTTCCAATAAACAACGAGATTTTTTAAAACTACTGTTTCACTACTTGATGAGTTACCCTTCATAATAAGAACACGTAACGATATAAGGAATGTTAGATGTGGATATATAGGGATTTGCGTAATAATTTAACCATTAAATTGGGCACAGAAGCCAAAAAAAAACACAAAAAATCTAAGTCAATGGATAATTTTCTCAAGTTTTTCAATGAGCAACAACTCATAAATTCAAAATGAGTAAAGAACTCAACGTTTTTTGAGCAAACTATAATATCGTGGACTTTGAGATGATACCGTGAAAAGGACAAAAAAAACCAAGAAACGGTATGTGAAAACATTCGTGTGGAGCGTGGCACTCTTAAGGATCGGAAGCATGGACCTTTGGAAAAGCTGACCAAAAAAGACTAGAAGTCGTCGAAACCTGGTGCTGGAAGAGAATGCTGAAGATAAAATAGAAGGAAAACATAAGAAATGGTGAAGTGTACAGAAGAGTAGAAGAGTAAAAGGGTCATATGGAACACTACAGAAAAGAAGAATCTGATGTATTGGACGCACCCCGAGACACAATGGGTTGGTGAAGAACGTAATTGAAGGCAAAATAGAGGGAAACGTTCCCAGAAGAAGATCCAGGAATAAGTTCATGGACCAAATACAGAGGAAAGTACGTATAAAGGAAGAGATACCAAGAGGTGAGGAAACTAGCATTAGATAGGGAAGGGCGGAGGGCTGCAGTCAATCAATCTTAGGACTGAACGAGCAATGATGATGAAGGCGAATAAGGCGAGGAACATCCTGCACATGTTCTCATGTTACTGTAGATGAGAGGTACAAGGTAATACATCTAGATCTGTGCTTCTTTTACAGAATTTTTACTTGGCTGTGTCAGAATAAATATTATTGTGCGCTATATGTAGTGGGTATGGGGTATATAAGGCGGTGCTTGTGGCAAAATTAAGAGGGATAGGTTTAAGAAATAGGAACGATACAGCTCAGAAACATGTACTACAAGAAGGTATAACAGTGGGAAAAATCCCCAGGGGAAGACCAAGGAATAAGTTCATGGACCGAATAGAAGAGATCGGAGTAGGTTGGGAGAGATACTAGGATGCAAGGGAACTAGCATTAGATAGGGAAGGGTGGAGGGCTGCAGTCAACCAATCTTAGAATTGAACGACCAATGTGAAAATAAGGAATGCGTCTAACTGATAAGTTATCCCTTCATGAAACAGACGAAAAAATGATAATGGTTAAAATTCACCCATTTCGGCAAAAAAATCATTATGACTTCTTGGCACCCCTCCTCTTGATATGGCAAACTGCGGTTTCTTCAGCTGGCAGAACACGCTTAAGGCAACTCTTTCGCATGAAATCCGAGGAGCTAAAGCTTCAAGTGAAGCCATTAACATCCAAAATGCTCGTCGCAAAGAAGTTCACAAAGTTAATTCTCTTAAACGACAAAAAAATGGATCGCAAGTACCCTTGTCACTTTGCCCAATTGGCATCCGTTATGATTCGTGGCGCTCTCCATTATCTTCTCCTGGAGACCATGATTTGGGAATGAATAAAAATTGGCACAGTATATTAATCAGAAAGAGTATATAAATAAAATAATAATAGCAGATAATCCTATCACATGATAATCTATCACAGTTAAAGGTTAAGGAAAATGTAAGCTATGATAAAAAATGGCATAGGAAGACAATTGGCACGTGCGTCATGATGAATTCTCAATGTTGGTGGAATTATGTCCTAGCCAGCAAACCCTAAATCGTGGGTTCGTATCCCACCTGGGTGACTCACTAGTCATCCAGGGAATGGACGTGTGCGTGTTCGTCCTCTTGTATCAAATAGGTTGTAATTCGCTAAATCTGTTAACCTCGTGAAATTTTCAATATACATACATACCAATCACGCCGTTCCCTACCGAGGTAGGCACAGTCACAAAGCTTCACTCATAAGTATATATTTGTACACCTAACTCTGATTCAATAATTTCCTCCATACTGACCTATCCTTGCAAACCTCCTTTGCCTCACTTACCACCATGCACTGTTTCATACACGCCCTCCTGTTTTTAAGACTCCAAATATTCCTCCTCCTAACAATTTCCTCAACCACATTCAACCAAAACTTTCTCGGCCTACCTATACCTCTCACACCATTCATTCTACTCTCATATATCTGTTTCGTTATTCGACTCTCATCCATTCTCTCAACATGGCCAAACCAACGAAGCACACTCCTTTCATACATGTCCATTACTGGAGCATCTAACCCACATTCATTCATGACCCACTCATTCCTGACCCTATCCATCCTACTTTTGCCGCAAACACTCCTCAGATAACTCATACCCACGGCGTTTAGTCTACTCGTTATGTCTATCCTGACATACCCATATTTCACTACCATTCCACAAAGTGGGGAGAAGTAGACTTTTTTACACGGCGATTTTCGTTTCCTTAGACCGTGGTTTACCTTTAAAAGGAAAACTACTAACATATACCAATACATACAGCAGTAAATACATACCAATCACGCTGTTCCCTTCCGGGGTAGGCACAGTCACATAGTTTCACTCATAAATACATAATAGTACACCTAACTCTGCTTCAATAATTTCCTCCATACTGACCTATCCTTGCAAACCTCCTTTGCCTCACTTACCACCATGCACTGTTTCATACACGCCCTCCTGTTTTTAAGACTCCAAATATTCCTCCTCCTAAGAATTTCCTCAACCACATTCAACCAAAACTTTCTCGGCCTACCTCTACCTCTCGCACCATTCATTTCACTCTTGTATATCCGTTTCGTTATTCGACTCTCATCCATCCTCTCAGCATGCTCCACATGTTTATGTCAACAAATTTACTCAGTCGTTGCTAAAAACGAAATTATCATTTCAAAATCAACATTTTTTTCATGCATAGTAGACATGCTAGTTCTCGAGTCGTATGCTGCATGTGTCACCGGGATGGCGTCATGCGCAGAACTGACTCGTTTTGGTCATGGAAGGTCCTACCTCGTATTGGTTATCAATATTTTACGAACTCCAATATTCTACGGTAGATCATACCATAAAAAGTACCGGGGGACCGAGCTTTGCTCGATATGCTGTAAATATAATTCTTAATTGATGAAGGACTGACGAGGAAAACCTCCACGCGAGTGAGAGACTTTCATCATTTCGTTACAAACGCTGATATTATCATAATATTTGTTTACATAACAGCCCGTTGTCATAACAGTCTTGTTGCGATATATTGTTGAAATCAGAGAAAAAGTTGCAGTTTTGTCGTTATAAACGTAATTATTAAGCGTAAACGAAGTGTACAACTAAATCGACTGCCAGAGTTCAGTATACTCCATTCTTTTTACTGTCCGATAGTGAAAATGTAGACCCTATATCTTGGCCCTAAGGCTTCGCAGCCCTAAGGCCTTAAATCCAATGGATTTCTTGTACCCGATAAAATATTTACGTACCTATATAAATACTTTTATTTCCATGTGTTCCTATCCACTTTCTTTCTACCTTTCTGTTTGAACCTTTATTTGTTTAAATAAATATAAACATATACGCAAGAATTCCTCGTTTAATAGTATAAGATAAAATACGGGAAATTGATTGTACAACAGAATGGTTTAAAATTTCGTTATTCCCGCGATGTATAATGGACCATAATGGCTGCGTTTAGACTTAGAACAAGGTTAGTTGACTGATTGTGTTGCTGATTTGTTCATGTGCAACCCAATGCATGTTTCTAAACCTACCAAGCAGTGCTAGCACCATGTTTTTGTATGTTCCTTGCATGACTCTTGCGTCACGTTTTCATAGCTACATTATGGATTAGTTTAGTAGTTTCTGTAGCATTTGTAGCATACCGACGGTGCGGTGCTTGTTGGTGAAAGTAAATTTCTTCACTCTAACTCTAGTTGGTGATAAGCAGAGACGGGAAAAAGTCATAAACATGATAGTCATAGGTTTCTATCACGAAATAGCCGGTTTTTGCCAAAAAGTGCCATCCTGTGAGTTCAGAATGACTAAAACATGATGATAGTGCACTTTATTCTCCATTGTGGAATTAAAAGTGATTAATTGTGAAAAACTTGAATGCAAGCTGTAGTTCAGCATCAAGTGTCACACTCTCAACTAACAGTTATTAATTTCTATCATCTTTTAGTATATTACATAGCCAGTCAAAGAGGTGATCATGAGAGTGCATGAAGGTTAAGACTGGAGTGGGAGGAATGGTTGAAGGAGCCAGGCAGAGAAGAACAGGCTGCTAAGCTGAAAGAAAATGAAGGGAATTCTACTGCCGCCTTACGTTTATACCTTCGTGCAGGTCTACCAAACCATGCAGCCAGGTCAGTGTATTCACCAAAAGGTTGTGTAATTAATGCATTTGTTCCCTACTATATTCGTCAGAAATAATCTACATCTACATCTACGTGATACCCTGCGAGCCACCACGAGGGTGTGTAGCAGGGGGTGAAAATCACCAAACATTAACCATTGACAGGCAAGTAGGATATTTAAGGGAGATATGCTAGATAATAGGACCACATGGAGCTAGATGGTTAGTATCTACATAACAAGGAAGGGATTATTGGTTGTTATTACATGCATCATGCACTATAGACTACTCTAACTATATTTCACCTACCTATCCCTTTGCTACGCTGCCTATTGTTCTCTCTTATAGTGCGAGGGAAAAATGACATTTTAAATCTATCGGTACGACAATCTATCTCTCTAATCTTGTTAATCTGATCAAACCTAGCATAATACGCAGGGATTCTTAATATATATCTAACGTCATCTGTGAACAACTCTGTTTCGAATTTACTTAAAAGGTTTAACCTAAATTTTAACCTGCGTTCTGATAGTAATTCCCATCCTAGTTCTTCTATTAAGCTCGTAACACTTAAACAATTATCATAACGGCCTTTAACAAACCTAGCGGATCTCCTTTGCACACGCTCTAATTCTTTTATCATACCTTTCTCGTACGGATCCCATATACTAGCGGCATATTCTAAATGAGAATGTAACTTGAGAAATTTACAGCGTCAGATGATGAAAACATAACTTCTACTTGTGATTTAGGTTTCTGCGGGGCTTGGATGGATGTTAATGCTTCAGTTTTTTTGGGATTTCTACTGCATCGTTTCATCTTGAGGACTGTATTTTGCTGCTTTACATGCAGGCTCCTGAGGAAACCTGCCGGACAACCAGCAAAATATTGTCCTCAAGATGGATCAATGCGACAGTAATCCCGATAAACCGAAGAATATACCCTCTACTGATATTTGGGTCACTGAATAGGGTGATTATTTGAAGTCAGTGTTTCTATCTGTTGGCTGTTAGTCATTATCAGAGATGGGAAAAAGTCATAAATTTCATAGTCTTAGGTTTCTATCATGAAATAGCCGGTTTTTGCCAAAAGTCATGAAATGCAACTTTGCGGAATAAACGCCATAAAACGGTAGTAATCACTTCAGGCTTAACGATTTGGAACCTCTCCATATCGGAAAATAATAATGACACTTTGTAATGGTCCACTAAATTGATTCATTTCTTACGACCCGGGTTTCATCAAGAAGTGACATTTTCTGGTACACTGATCATTTTTACATCCACATATATATATATATATATATATATATACAGAAATCCAGGAGCTTAGGGGTAAGAGGGGAAGCGAGGGGGAAGGGACGGGGGTTGGAGTGTGGTGTTGTAAAAGGACAGCGGCAAGTCCGTTTGACACGGCCCAATATATTGGTCAATAAATTGGCACAATTATTACATACAATATCGGGTGAAATATTGGGCGATATGTTCCGCATAAGATCAAGCATCAACAATGGGATCAATATTCGCAAAAATAATTCTCCAAAATCCCGCAGGAGCACGCCACATAACTAAATAGAAAGAAAGAACATCTCGAAGCGCTGTTATGTAATAGTCCGAGACAGAATAGGGCATCGAAAGCATAATTTACTGTTACTTCTGTCGTCCACATTTCGTCGTCCTTACCTAACCTATAAAACCTTCAAACCACTTGATTCCGGTACAAATGTACTTAGTTCCCAAACACCCGGATGTTTTGCTAAAAGCTTCTTGTTTTTGTCACTAGGACACGACAAAGCTAACTTATGATTGGAGATTGGCCAGCAGAAAATAGAACTTGCTCTTAAGTGTCAATATTGGGTGAGAAATTGGCGGGGAGATTGTGGTATTGAAATTGGGCTGGAAATCGGTGTGTGTCGAGCGTGCCATAATCCAATATCCAATGGATTGGCCAATATATTGGACCGTGTCAAACGGGCTTTAGGCTGGGTGGGGATTTTCCGGCGTTGATGGGTCCACGGACAGCGGGGGATACCTATAGCGAGCGAGGAGAAAAAAAGGAAGGATTCGTAGGGAATCCGAGTAAATGTACCTCGGTATTTATTAAGTATTGGATACTTTCTTTTGAACCACTTACACTACAGTAACTATACGGATCATCACAAATGAAAAAACGACTTCGTTTTCTTCCGCTGATTTATTTTCTTGGTAAGACATGTTTCGACACATAGAGGTCATCTTCAAGTACCCCCCCTCTTAACACCTACTTCTTCCATCCCTCTCCAACCTCCCCCCCAAAAAAAAGGTATTTGAAAATGACCTCTTATGTGTCGAAACACGTCGTACCAAAAAAATAAATCAGTGGAAGAAAACGAAGTCGTTTTTTCATTTGTGAATATCAACTTCCACATAGTTGAGCCTGATACCATTGAACGTATACGGATCATAATATTAGTTGAAATTTTACAGTAAAATAAACGTCATACTTCTAGCTAAAGCGACATGAAATGACCGACTTTAAAAAAATAGACGTCATGAAACAGGAAAATGAAAGTCATGAAAGTCATAGAATAAAGGTCATGAAATGGAAAGCTAGCTAAAGCGTCATGAAATGACCGAATTTAAAAAAAAAAATAGACGCCATAAAACAGGAAAATGAAAGTCATGAAAGTCATAGAATAAAGGTCATGAAATGGAAAAGTAAAAGACATAAGCGTCCCATCTCTAGTGATAAGACTCCCCTACCAAACGCCCTTGTGGTGGCTTGCAGCGTAATAAGTAGATTTAGATGTAGTTTAGAAGTGCCCCTAAGGTGCAACCCTTTCGAAGGGGGGTAAACAGGCACTAAAAAATTTCGTTTTCCACTGTAAGGCTATCGCATGATGCGTTGCATAACAGGACTTGGAATCTCCGGGGAAAACATTGTCAAGCCGCGAACCTCTACAAATGGCACACCGCCAAAATTCCCTTATATGAGCATCGGGATGAAGTCTCAGGGTACAGTTGAAGGGTATCCAAGGGGGTAACATCAATGAAAACGTCAGGTGACTTTAAAACAAAAATTGGCGGTGATTCCCGAGGGGGAGGTAGAAATTCGCGAACACCAGAATCCGGACCGGGCGCTGTGCCAGGAGGTGGTCTTGGCCGCGCGCCTATTAGTCGCACCACGTGACCTCGTAAACAAGGCGTTTATCCCAGGTTGTTCATCATTCTGTCTGGCCTATGAGAGGAAAAGGTTTTCCTCGGCATTAATAGATTCGGAGGAAAGCCAATTATTGGCCGGGTCATATGCCTAAGTAGACGACTTTGGAAAAAAAACGCCAGTATTTGTCAGTGCAAACGGGTCAACTCATCGATGACAAACGAAGAGAAGCAACTGACGTGAAAAAGAGGGTTGAGCGAGGTTATAAAAGAAGGAGGCAAATTATTGCTTCAGTCAGTGTGTTTTATGATTGTTTTTAATTGTTTCATGTACTACACTGAATCATTTAGTAGTTATATTTGTTCCACCGATTCTGGTTTGTTTTTTTTGTTTTTTTTTCTATCATACTTAAAGAACTTTCCATTAAGCGTAATGTATCAGATGATCCAACAGCTAAGATGGAATACAAGCATCTCAAAAAGGTCTATCGTAAGACCCTAAACAATACCAAGGGAACAGTTAATGATAAAAGAATAGCAGAATCATCAAATAAACCTAGATAAATTATGAATATTATTAACAGCAAGAAAAACAGCAAAAACTCACCTGCCTAACCTACTAGATTCATGTGGTAACCCTATCTCTGATTTTTCTCATCTTGCTGACTTATTTGTTCAACATTTCTCCCTCCCACCCATTCCATTGGTATCTTCATCTTTTGATGCTCTCCTGACCATTCAACCCAACCTTAGGTCATTTTTTCTCACCCCATGTACAGCCACTGAACTTAGATCTATATCACTGGGTTTGGACACTAAACTCATCGCTGGCGTACATGATATTCCTGGAAGAGTCATATCAGCATCGTGTCCTTATATTCTTAACCCCATGTCACATACCTACATTTATAACGAATTCCTTCGATTAGGTATATTTTAAAAGACGCAAAAAGAATCAAAAGCTATCCCAATGTACAAAAGAAAGGGTGTTTCCAATGATCTGCATAACTATCGCCCAATTTTCCTTCAATCGCAGTTTGCCAAAATATTCGAGAAATTTTTCAATTTGCGACTGGTCTCATTCCTTGAATCCCAAAAACTGTTCTCCACATGCCAGAATGGTTTTAGAAAAACTAGATCCACTACAGCAGCTATGTATGAAGCCATGGATTTTATTCTATCATCTATGGATAGCAAATTAGATACAGTGGGATTATTTGTTGACTTCTCTCAGACCTTCCATAACGCCAACTATCAGTTACTGCTAAAGAATCTGGACATTAATGGCATTCCGAATAACTGGGTCCAGTCCTACTTATCTGGTAGGTCACAAAGAGTTATTTTGAATATCAAAAGGTTCTGAGTACAAGTCCACCTCAAATGATGTCCGTTGTGGTGTTTCTCAGGGATCTATTCTAGGCCCTATATTATTTCTCATCTTCATTAACGATCTCCCTATTAACCTGCGAACTGACAATAAAAAGGTTGTTCATTATGATGATGATACCACTGGTCTTGTCTCATCTCCATCATTCCAGAGTAAAGTTGAGAAAAATGAACTACTGCTAGTGACTGCTAGTGCTCGAGTGACTGGTGCTCCAATAACGGTTTAAATATTCATGTTGATAAATCCCTGGCTAGGCACTTCAATTTTAGGAGAAAACACCCCACTGACATAAATCTTTACCCGAATGGTCATCCCTTGCGTCAAGTCCAAGAAGTGAAGTTCTTGGGACTTTCAATCACAACATATCTTTCGAGGGATGAGCATATTTGTAATCTGCTTAAAGTACTAAGCTCAACTAGTTTCTTAATACGTTTCATAAGATTGTCTGTTAGCCCTGACGTTCTATTAACCCTTGATTAATTATATAATGGTCAATTTATTCCCGCATTATTATGAGAATTATTTACTGGGAATAATCACCTGCCTCAAATTAAACTCTTCAGACTGCAAAAGAAAATTGCAAGCCTAATGGTCTTTGCTCCATATAATGCCCAATGCCGACCAATTTTCGAAAGTCTCAATATTCTCCCACTACCCTGAGTGTATACTTTTTCCAATCCTCCCATATGTCAAGTTGAATGACAGTGAGTTCCCCAAACATTGCGATGTCCATGACTATTATACACGTGGTCATGATGCCATTCACTGTAAGTATATCAGGACCAAACCTGCCTTTCAAGGACCTAAAACCCTAGGGTTAGGCCTGTTCAACAAATTGCCAGCGAGTCTGAAAAATGTAGTGGTTCTTTAAAAACATATGTGAAAAGCTTTTTAATGGACGAACTGCATTATTCCTTAGAGGAATATCTCTAGGACAACAGTGTGTAAAATTATGACGATGTATTTTTGTATTTATAACGAACCCTACACCATGAACTAATGGTCGTTGGAAAATGAACATCATCATTATTAATATTATTATTTGAATCTAACATCACTTAAAGCCTTCAGAAGAAGTACTCAGGCCATTATTCCTTAGAGGAATATCTCTAGGACAACAGTGTGTAAAATTATGACGATGTATTTTTGTATTTATAACGAACCCTACACCATGAACTAATGGTCGTTGGAAAATGAACATCATCATTATTAATATTATTATTTGAATCTAACATCACTTAAAGCCTTCAGAAGAAGTACTCAGGCCATTATTCCTTAGAGGAATATCTCCAGGACAACAGTGTGTAAAATTATGACGATGTATTTCTGTATTTATGACGAACCCTACACCATGAACTAATGGTCGTTGGAAAATGAACATCATCATTATTAATATTATTATTTGAATCTAACATCACTTAAAGCCTTCAGAAGAAGTACTCAGGACACTAAAATCCTTTGATTTTTTTATTTTTCCGTACTTTTTTTCCTAATTGAATGGCTAAATTAACTGAATTTACATCTTTTGACGATGCAAGAGATGCTAACCCCAATTCAGAAAACTTCATCTAAATCTTAATATAAAATAAATTACAAATAGGTAACATGCATTATTTTACACTCATATCCATACATATATTTCCAATAAGCATGCATATTCAAATTTTCATGCAATACAATGCAAAAACTTAAACCGCTCTAATCACGTCTAACTGGTACGAGTATCGCGTGCCTGGCGTGGATTTACGCTGTGCCACACACCCTGGAGGTGGCTTCCACGGTGTTTCTTCCACGCAAAAATTGGCGATGTTCATCTACACCTACGTCTACATCCACTTATAACCCAGCCAGCCACCACAAGGTTCTTTGGCAGGGGATGACTTATCACCAACATGAACTACAGTGAACAATTTCACTTTAACCAACAAGTACCACACTATCGGTATTCTACAAATGCTATAGAAACTACAAAAATAATCTACAACGTTACTATATGTACGTGACACAAGATTCATGCAGAGAACATGCAAAACATGGTGTTAGCACTACTCGGCAGGTTAAGAAACATGCATTAGGGGGCATAGGAATTAATCAGCTACACCACATGTCTACTTCTAAGTGTCAACGCATCCATTATGATCTCTTATCCATCGTGGGAAAAACAACATTTTAAACCTGTCTGTTCTGCAGTCTATTTCCCGAATTTCATTCTCATAATCTGATCTACCGTAGCATCTTGGAGTTCGTAAGATATTGATAACTTCGCCTGATAATAAATCGGTTTCGAATTTACCTAAAAGGTTGAGTCTAATTTTCAATCGACGGTCTGAAACCTATTCCTATAAAAGTTGTAGCAAGAGGTCAGTTACACTGACGAGACTATCGTAACGGCCTTTCACGTATCTTGCTGAACTTCTCTGCATACGTTTCAACTCTGTTTTTAAGTGTACCTCTTGAGGATCCCAAACACTGGAAGCGTATTCTTAGTGGGCTCTCACAAGAGAGAAGTGGCTGATTTCGCTAACTTTATCGTCGCTCTTCCCTATCTATCCCACTAACCTCGAGTCTCTTGTGTTATATAACCTCTTGTGTTATGAATTGTCTCAAAGATTCAACGGTCAAAAGTCAAGGTTCAATAAGACATTAGACGAATTCCAGGATGAGTAATAGAGCAGCTCCATTCAGTTTCCTCATCAATATCGCATACGAATGTTGTTACAGAACGGAAAAGACTGGCGTGGAAGCAACAAGATGGTTCAATACGCCTAAGTTCGATACTTTAACCACCACTGTGTGCAACCGCTGTCCACAAAGGCTATCGACGATGATAACTCCGCATCGAGATTTCTCCCCCTCATAGTCAGCCATTCCCGGGGTATTTTCCGACTGCGCGTATAAGGGGGATTCGCGCTGGCGGCGGTCCAGATCCCATTCCGATAGCAGACCACGTGAGGATAACTCACTTGAGGAGTCGCCGCATCGAAGAGAGTGCGGGCAACCTGAGAGTAATTCCCCCATGAACGTAGTCCTTATTACCGTGGGACGAGTGGATTCCTTAAAAAAATCTACGGAAGGCGTATAGGTTCCTGCACTGGATTGTCACGCTAAGGAGATTAAGGGCCGCATTCTTAGTCGTTACCTGGGTGTCACCCAGGTGTGAGGGAGCCCCTTGGCTCAGAAATAGTATTCATAGTCGTTACCCAAGGGACTGTCTTCTCCTAACCCTCCCGCAGGCCGTCGATTTCCTGGGTAATGCATGAAGCTTACCCAAAGCTCCCCTAACGCAGTACTGCTGCCAACGCGTGTGAAGAATTGATACTACTGTACTAAAGGCAGTACACGATAATATCAATAACTTTCCATAGTAACGTCTTGTTTACAAACACGAGTACTTATTGAACCACCCTCATATTCCTCACCATTCATGTTACATAAATATTTAAGTAATATTGTAAACATTCTCTCTTCTTCCTTCAATCATTTTTCATCAACATCGCGTAACAGAATACTATATTATTGTTTATAGCGTGCTTGGTTACGGTGAAAAATGAGCATCGAAAATATCGAGAACCATTCAGCGGAACCGTTCATATGCATTTTTCCGCGGGATTGTTGCCAAACCTCTTACCCAGGCGTCCCCTGGCTGGGTGTTACCCAGGTACGGTTTATGAATCGCTCAGCGTAGAGGACCCCTAGGTGTAACCTGGCAAGGGGATACCCAGTTAACCTCTAGAAATACGATTATAGATACGGGCATAAATGAGATTTCGCGAAAATTTTCGATTACGCATCGCAGTCAGATTCACAGATGGGATGATCTCAGAGAGCCAAGCCAATAAAAATAAAAAACATAAATTAACGACGAAGGACTAATCTGGATTACTTTCTATACTTTTCCTCATGAGACTTGCCGAAACTTTTAAAACTCCTGCAAGCGGAAATATATTATAGAAACTGTTTACACCTGCAGTCCACGTGGAAAGTCGCATGCTACAAGTAACTTGCGCAATAAGCTTGCCATTGTGGACCCACCTAAGAGCTTAGCAAAAACCCCACTCTCAGTAAGATGTTGACACTCCAAAAAAATCTTGAAACAAAGCCTCGATTCATCCACAAAAATTGCGTACGTTTATTCACAAAACACTAACATTTTTTGGGAACTAGCGTTAGATAGGGAAGGTTGGAGGGCCGCGATCTTGGGGTTGGACGTCCAATGGATGAACCGTTTTTCCTCGCCCAAGTTTTTCAGAGAATTCCAAACCAATCGCAGCTTTCCGCTCGATTAGTCTAGCTTTCAATTGACTCAACGGTGCTTCAAAGTTTGATCCATTTGCTCTCCATGAGGCGAAACAGAAGGGAGCACCTCTGGATTATATACCGCGGTCATGCCAGTTCCACTTCCCCTGGAGTGCTTCCTCCCACTTCGTGAAACTCTGGAGACCCTCAACGCTGCGTCCTCAAGCAATCAGAGTGATGGATTCAAGGGAATTCCGATGACAGACACATCCCATCAGCTTCACATGACCCAACAAAACTCAGGTATTTGATAATTATGGCCCAAACATGTGTCCTCCCTACGATATATCTGAAGTTCGGGTAATTCCAAGATATTTAACTTTATCTGAAGAATATGTGTTTGCTCCACCCAAATTGTAGGTATGGCATTTGTGTGATGATGTCCGCAGGAAAAGTACTGTGGTATACTGCCCACTGTATGCTTCTCTTATTGGTACGGCAAAAAATTATTTTATTTCGTTCTCACGTTTATGGATTCAACAATTAGTGAACCCTTATGCCCGTATTCATAGTCGTATTCCTAGGGGTTACCTGGGTATCCCCTAGCCAGGTAACACCTATGGGTCCCCTACGCTGCGCGATTCATAAGCCTTACCTGGGTAACACCCAGCCAGGGGACGCCTGGGTAAGAGATTTGGCCACAATCCCACGCAAAAATACATATGAACGGCTTCGCTGAATGATTCTCGATGTTTTCGATGCTCATTTCTCACCGTAACCAAGCACGCTATAAACAATAATACAATATACTGTTGCAAAATGTTGATGAAAAATGATTGAAGGAATATGAGAGAATGATTTCAATATTACTGAAATATTTATGTAATTTGAATGATGAGGAATACGAGGGTGATTCAATAAGTACTCGTGTTTGTAAACAGAAGACGTTACTATGGAAAGCTGTTGATATTATCGTGTACTGCCATTAGTACAGTAGTATCAATTCATCCCACGCGTGGGCAGCAGTACTGCGTTGGGGGAGCTTTGGGTAAGCTTCATGCCCTACCCATGAAATCGACGGCCTGGGGGAGGGTTAGGGGACAACAGTCCCTTGGGTAACGACTATGAATACCATTTCTGAGTCAAGGGGCTCCCCCACACCTGGGGGACACCCAGGTAACGACTATGAGTACAGCCCTTAGAGTATCAAGATACCGCGAAGTTTTCAGTGGGATCAGTTGTAGCGCAGGTGTTCGCCACAGATTCGTCGGAATAAATGAACACTCGAGGATGTTATGTTTTATACGTCTATCTTCTTATGGGAGCAAAGTATCATATTTAGGTGTTCGGTTTAAGAGGTGTTACGGAGACTTTGGAGTACAGAGTAACTAAGATGTGTTACACACTAGAATAAATGGCTTGACAAGAAAGGAGAAAAAAACAGGCCGTGTGGGACGCACAGGATAATTTAGGAGCAAAGTGTTCGGAGATAACTTAAATATTATGCGGAGAAACAAATCCTTTTCAGGAAATAAATTATCACCAGAGGAGCCATGGTCACGATGGAAAAACGTCAAAAAGTTTTCACTCACGAGTAGAAAAACTATTGGTTGGAATAACATGTCACGTATGCCATTTGATTCCTCTCCAGTAAATCCACGTATTTTTTAAGGGAAAAGGGGCAAATATTACAAAAAAATTAAAAATTTTGAAATCCAAAGTCTTACTTGCACTAATGACCATCGTGTTATGATTACATTAAACACCGCCATTGGGTTAACTTCCCACGAGCAGCATTTTTTTTCTCCCATAACAATGCTTACTAAAATTTTGAACTCTTACGTACGGAGAAATCTTAAAAATTACGCGAAGAAAAAAAAAACTTTTTTAGGAAAGGTGATCACCAGTGGATCCGGCCACAATGGAAAAATGAAAAAAAAAACGTTTTAACTCATAAGAAAAAATCATTGATTGAAATAACATGCCATCTATACCAATTGATTTCTTTCCAAGATATTCACGTATTTTTAAGATGAAAGAGGCCAAAGTTACCAATAATTAAAATATATTTTTTTAATTAAAAAAAAAAAAAAAAATTCAAAAGCAAAGTCTTATTTGCATAACTAAACATCGTACTATGATTGAGTTATACGGCGCCATTTGGTAAACTACCCACATACAACATTTTTTCTTATAATGATAATGCCAAATAAAATTTTGAACTTTTTTACGAGTTCCTACAAAATACGTGGATTTCACTCGTTGATACATGGCCTTCTACTTCTTTCTCTTGAGTTTAATCCCAAGAGACTACGAGTCGCTGATCCTCACTGTCCTTCTCCATTCTGTCCGGTTCTTCGTGTCCCCAGGTGTAAGCTCCTTCTCCCTTAGGTCTTCCATGATGCAATCTATCCTTAGGTCTTCCTACTAGTACTCAGGATATTTGACTTACGTCCCAGGATATTTGACTAATGGTTATGTACATATTTATAAATCTGGCGTTATTGTGGTTACAACGGTATAAATCAAACCTCTATCGCATCGTTAGTTTCGGAATCAGCCACGGTTTACAACTTTTACAACAGCTCGTGTAAAACTCAACATAGAAACAATTTTTCCCTTCGGTACGTTATAAACATGTTTGACCAACTTATGCCAAACTCTCTCATCTCTACAATAAATATTAAGAGAATGGCGATAACATTAAGTCGGGCCATCCAGTTTTGGAAGCCGAAAACAGGGCCTTTTTTTTCAAAAGAAATATCGTGAAAGTGTAGATAACGATAGGAAAAATTGTGTACACGTATTGGTAAACGTAGAAATGATCATTCCATCGTGTATATTTTATTTTGTTAAAATCGGTTGACTCTACTCAACTATCCGTTGACTCTGCTGAATTAAATTTTCTACGGCAGCTTTAAATTTTCTAAATTTTCTACTCATCTTCTCGTGTTTTTAGAACTGCAAGCATTGCATTTAATATTAAGCTAGAGTGCTTCAGCTTCTACTTGGGTTTCGGAAGTTAAAAAAAAACGCGAGATAAAATTTTCCGAACAACATAGCCTCGGATTCCTTGTGATGAGCATAATACATTGTGATCGTGAATTTTAATACAACCAGGCAAATATCGCAATAAGGGTATACAAAGGGGATACATTGTACGTCTTATTCACACCTAAATAACTAATATTTACAACTAACAATATTCACGACTGATTACTCCACGAATTGATGGTGCATATTCCATGCACGTCAGCGACGGACGTTAGTTTCAGTTGGTGAAATAAAGGGCGGGAAAGACCGGCCGATAAACGTAATGGTAGGAAAATAACGAGGATTCCTATTCCAGTTTCTCCCTGACTGTTACGAGAATTCCCTGACTTTTCCAGAAATTCATAACATAAAGGCGGGCCATCGGGTTTTGAGCGCCGAAAACAGGGCGTTTTTTTTCAAAAAAAGTATCGTAAAAGTGTAGATAAGGATAGTAAAAATTTTTTTAAACGCATCAGTAAACGTAGAAATGATCATTCTATCAAATTCATTTTATTTCGTTAAAATCGGTTGACTCTATTTGAAGATACAGCGTCTTAAACTCAACGGACTCAACTTTTTTTTCAATGGGCAGCAGGTCTTCGTCTGGGTCTCTTGTCGCTCACCTGCAGGACCGTCATTCCCCACAAGACACGCCCCCCCTCCCTTCTCATCACATGCCCACACCACTCTAATCTCCGCTCTTGTACTTTCTTCGAAGCCTCAACCACTCATCGTGAATTCATGGTAGAGAAACGAATTTTTCTCGAGCGAGAGTTCGGCAATATTTCAAGCGGAAAATTTCGAGAGCGCAAACTCCTGAGTCAGCAATTGAGCATATCGAGATTCAAGCCTCCTCCTCCCTCCCTCCCTCCCTCTCGAAGACTGAGGACGCTCTCAAATGATCCCCATCTCTCTCTCTCGAGTTGTGGAGCGTTTTACATTTTGTTGACACAACAGGCCTTACGGAGAACGCTGTTGCCAAACTTACGCTCCTCCACGCCACGCCACGTGTGTAACCACATCCAAAACCGCGCAAGGTTCAATTAAGTGTACACCGAAGTGAGTGATGTTTGCATATTGGAGGACCAATGTGTTTGACTTGATTTTAACAGATATAATTAGGGAAGATTTCTACTATGGAATGGTGTAAACCTATTACTAGGTTTTAAGCTATCCGGGACTAGCCACGGAGTTCCACTTTTACGGAGACACCCGCGATGCACAAATGTGCGAACTTGCACAGAGAAAAAATTCATCCGCCTTGACCGGGATTAGAACCCGGATCCCTCGATTTCTGGCCAAGTGCTCTAGCCTGTTGAATTTCGCACATTTGTGCATTGCGGGTGACTCCGTAAAAGTGGAACTCCGTGGCTAGTCCCGGATAGCATAAAATTTGTCAAATAAGAGTGAGCGCCTCTCTGTGTTCAAAGTACGAGCTTTCCTCGTGGGCTGTGGCGCTAAGCGCTCAGTAGCGACTGATTATTACATTGTATGTCCGGTAGTCGAGAACATCTAGTCCCGTAAAGGTCACAAAAATCCACAGGGGAAAACGATGATGCCTCGGTAGCTTAACTGGCTAAAGCACTCGGCCGGAAATCGAGGGATCCGGGTTCGAATCCCGGTCAGGGCGGATGATTTTTTCCTCTGTGGGAATTCGCACACTATTACTAGGTCATCGGACATTAAACGAAGAAATATTAAATGATTTAGTACTTTCCCGGCGAATATTGCGTGTGAAATTCTCTCGGGATTCACACCGGGTAAAATTTTTGGCTGCTGCCAACGTTTCGATGGATAACACTTCCATCGTCATCAGGGTAATGATGCCCAGGCGGCCTGTGTTCTCCCTTATATAGGGTCTTGGACAGTTACGCCGGACTGGCCATTGTTGTTGCTTCTTTCCGTAATAATTTTAGAAAAATCCAACCCTTGATTTATAGAGTACCCCAAGTCCCGATTTAAGTTATTGGGCCTAAGATGTATTCCTATGGCTTCCTTAAATAGCCATTCCAAATAACCATTGGCCTTGGATATGCCATAGCAAGCTCCGTCTCTTTGCCAGTGATGCAGTAGTGTATAAGGAAATTAGAAATGAAGAGGACAGTTAGTCTTTAGCTAGGGATTTAGCTGCGATTGATGATTGGTGTGATAGTTGGCAGCTAGAATTAAATTTAAAAAAATGCGCGATAATGAACTTTTGGAAAAAGAATGGCCTTCCCCGGAATAATTATTGCATCAAAGAAAACAAAATGTCTAACATAGAATCTATTAAATACTTCGGCGTCACCAGCACTGAAGACATGTCATGCGGGAAACACATCAGGGAAATAACTAGTGTAGCAAACCGTAGATTAGGATTCGTAAAAAGGGTTCTAGGCAAATGCGATGAGAGAGTACGAGAAAGAAGCTATTTTACACTTGTCAGGCCTCATTTAGAATATTCCGCTAGTATATGGGATCCGTACGAGGAAGCTATGATAAAAGAATTAGAGCGCGTGCAAAGGAGATCCGCTAGGTTTGTTAAAGGCCGTTATGATAATTGTATAAGTGTTACGAGCTTAATAGAACTCGGATGGGAATTACTATCAGAACGCTGGTTAAAATTTAGGCTAAACCTTTTAAGTAAATTCGAAACAGAGTTGTTCACAGATGACGTTAGATATATATTAAGAACCCCTGCGTATTATGCTAGGTTTGATCAAATTAACAAGATTAGAGAGATAGATTGTCGTACCGATAGATTTAAAATGTCATTTTTCCCGCCTACTATAAGAGAGAAGAATAGGCAGCGTAGCAAAGGGATAGGTAGGTGAAATATAGTTAGAGTAGTCTGTAGTGCATGATTCAAGTAATAACAACCAATAATCCCTTTCTTATTATGTAGATACTAACCATCTAGCATTTTCCATTAAATATCCTAGTTGCACGTCAATTGTGCATGTTTGGTGATTTTCACCCCCTGCCACACACCCTCGTGGTGGCTCGCAGGGTATTACGTAGATGTAGATGACTTTCGCATCACTAAAGGAGATGAGATCCTTTAGTGATGTCGTCTTTTAGACTATGCTCCGCCACGGCGGATATATCAGGTTGATACAACCTGATGCATCTCCTGTGTCCTTTTAAGCGCGTTTCAATTGTGCGGCCTGTTTCGAAACGTTGGCAGCAGTCAAAAATTCAACCCGGTGTGAATCCCGAAAGAGTTTCACACTAAGAAATATAGGTTAAAAATAATGAATTTTGGCACCGAAATTCACTGTCTTAATTCCTTAGAATCTCTTCCCATAACTTTTGAAATCTCGATTTCCACCAGAACTCTACTCTTCAAAAGCTTGTATAACATGCACCAGATATTAAGGCATCTAGGACATTTTTTTCAGCTTGGGTCCTCGATAATCGTATCACTTACTTATTTAGATTACTATCAGATCTGATTTCTATGGAATTTTTAAAATTGCAAGCAAATTTTTAAACGGTGATGTGGCTGATGTATATGATGCAAAACCTCAAATAAGAATATCACTGAGGACAGAAGGCGTAACTTTGTGGAAATTGCTAATATTCATGTTATTGAATAAACCAATTGTAACTTCCACACAAGATTTATGTAAACCGACACACCATGTGTATTAGCCTTCCTAAGTGACTCATACTCTTTTCATTGTCCCTTTCCAAAACCCCTCCCCACTCCGGTTTCTCCCACCCTTCTCCCCTCCCCCCTATGACTATGCTCTCGACTAGAGATGGACCGATACCAGAAATTTCCGATACCGATACCGATTCCGATACCAGTTCTCCTCCCCCGATACCATTACCGATACCGATACTACTCATTTCAAGGTATAATACAAACTCAGCATTTCACCACAAGCACTTTAAGCTGGCTCGGCCAACTAAGAAACCAGATTATGGAAACAACCATTATTACACAGGCAAAACACTTAATTCACTGAAAAAGTTTTAATAATAATGATATTTTCATTCTTCAGCAGGTCAAGTGATGTAGAACTCGTCAACGAAACTATAATCAAAGCACAAATACAAGATAAAAGACAAGTGTATACATGGCAACACAGTTAATAGACAAATTATACGTACTGTATATATAGTCAATAACACTGCATTAAAAATATTAGATAAAATATAAGTTATGAATGCAAGAAATTACAATTAGATTCACGGTAGTTCGAAGCATTGGTCGAGAGTCTCGCCCAATGCTTCGAACTACCTTGGAAATGACACATGAAACATGTCGAAACCTGGATCGGTTTAAATAAATCTTTTGTGGAAGTTACAAAAATTGGTTTATTTTTTAACATGAACTCAAATAAGAATACGATAGCCATTTGATACATCTACATCTACGTAATACCCTGCGAGCCACCACGAGGGTATGTAGCAGGGGGTGAAAATCACCAAACATGCACTATTGCCATGCAACTAGGATATTTAATGGAGACATGCTAGATAATAGGGTCACATGCAGCTAGATGGTTAGTATCTACATAATAAGAAAGGGATTATTGGTTGTTATTACATGCATCATGCACTACAGACTACTCTAACTATATTTCACCTACCTATCCCTTTGTTACGCTGTCTATTGTTCTCTCTTATGTTATGTTCTGGTTAATCTGATCAAACCTAGCATAATACGCAGGGGTTCTTAATATATATCTAACGTCATCTGTGAAAAAACCGGTTTCGAATTTACTTGAAAGGTATGACCTAAATTTTAACCTGCGTTCTGATAGTAATTCCCATCCTAGTTCTTCTCTTCAATTCGTAACACTTATACAATTATCATAACGGTCATTAACAAATCTAGCGGATCGATACTCGATAGTAATTCGATACATCGAAACATGATGTTTTTTGCCGATTAAAATTGAGTGAGTGGTGAGTAATTTTATAAAACATCGAAAAATCGACTACTCGAATTTATTTTGTCGATGTGGCATCCCTACTCGGAACGGATGGGAGAAATGAACACGCTTAAAACGTTTCGCGGAAAAAGGCGGGAAACTGGACGTTTCCCGCGCTCGAAAATGCGACCGCCGGCCGGTGCCGGCCTGCATGCAGATCAAAGCGGATCATACGAATCCCATGAATGTCGTCTTCGGAGGACACACACTCATTTTGAATCCGACCTGGGCGGCGCACCCGGTTCCGTAAGGGGAGGAGGCCTTGGGGCTATTTTCGGACAGCCTTTGCGTTAATGAGGCGGCCGTCCCAGGTGTTCGTCACGTCATGTCCACTTGTATCCGGCTACTCGGCCGAGACTCGAAGGAAATAAACAAAAAGAAGCTTCTGGATTTCCCTTTCGGTTTCCCCATTCACCTCATCGGTCCACACAAGAAATCCGTCCCTCTTTCAGACCTTAGGGCAATTTTGAGCGAGAACGGTTCCCCAAGTCATAATGGAGACCATATTCGAATTACACGTTTTGATTTCAGCGGCTGCAGGAAGCACGGATTAAATATTTCATCAAGAATGGTGCAATGATATACTTTTATACGACTGAAAGTTTAAGTGATTGGAGAAAAATATCCATTTAAGTCTTTATTTTGATAGTATTCTTCATGCCGTACGTTTAAAACTCCTCCACAAGGGAAGGTTTTTTTACGGTCCTGATAAAATTGCTGTCGTGACAATATGTTCATTTTACTTAATGTTCACTACCCTGAATACAGCGCATTTGGCCAATTTATATAGGGAGAATAACAAGAGCATACGCACAAAAACACCCATGCCCTGAGTGGTGATGATTCCATACAGGCTGGATTCGAATCCTGTCGCCTGCGTACATACCCCGTCGCCACCGGGGCCGGCGCGACAGAAATGTTATCCATTTTCAAAATTAGTCGAGACAACATACAAACTACAGTCTGCTTTATTTTGACACTATCTAGGTGTTATATATCCCTCGTTTTTAAAATAAGGTTTCTCTGGTGTGCATATCCGTACCATTTCCTATGTGAACAAGTTGGTATTTTTCGTAAAAAATCTCGTCATTTTTTCGTCTCGTCAAAAATTTCGCGAAAATAAAGTAGTTCAGTGAGGGTTTTTTGGTATCTTCGGAAGGGTGAGGTATTTCTCTATAAAATGCGACCAAATCCACTCATTTGCAGAAGGAATAATGTTTCGCTCAAACTACCTCAAAGGAGGGTGCCACGGAGGCAGGCTCACTGTATTTGAAAAGCATCATTCAGGTTAGATCAGAGTAAGAGAAGTATCAGGCGTGATATGCTGGAATATCCTTATCATGAACAACAGAAATGGCAATTTTCCACTAAAATATAATTTAATTCGACGATGGTTTTAATGCACTACATGGACCTGTACTATGAAGTATGAGGAAGGGAATAGAACTAGAAAGTTTGATAACCCTCAGCATTTGATTAATTGTTTTTACTATTAGTTACTACCACTACTAGGTTGATCTATCGGCTAAGGTAGGTTTTAAACGGAAGAAAATAAAAATGCCTAAAAAACCGATGTCTACATCTAGTATCTAAAACGGAAAAGTACGTGATTAACTTTCAACACTGTGGTAGCACCTCTGGGAACTGTGTGTTATGAAATTCTTCCTTGTTAGATTCGATATTGCTTACCACGTCCCGCTATTACAGTTGCCCACTACTGGTAAAAATCCTCCCACCTCTTACTGGTGCAAGCCTCTTATCTCCTTACGTGGTTCCCTTCTTCATCTCAGCATACGTCTTATCTCTCTTCATACAATATATAATGCCTCTCTTTCTTTCTCTCCGCCGCTTACCCGACATCCTCCCGTCTTATCTCGACATTTCACTCCTCATCCCATTTCACGGACATCTTTTCACTTTCCAACGCGTCAATTGCACAGACAGCAGGTCTCTCTCTTGGGTTTCACAAATCCTCTGATCCTTATTTCATCCCCCAAAATAATAATCATTCTCCCTGCAACTGACAATCACCACTACCTTGAAATTTTAGCCGATCGAAACCTAATGGTCGAATCTATATGCGGCATGACGTCTTATCTCGTCATGGTTTTTTATGCTGGTGCTAACGACGTGATATCTCGTCAAGGGTAATTTGAGTGTTCCAGCTTTCACTAGGAAACTTTCACCAGACCCCCTAGTGAATGCTGGAACACTGATGGCACCCATGACGTGAGATCATGTCATCAGCAACAGCGTAACAAAATCATGCCGTGATATCACGTCAAAGCACTCAAAGGGTTAAAATATGGCGCTAATGTTCGGGGGAAAACGACTCTCAAAGATAAATACAAAAATTTTAAAAACATCCGACTCTGGGCTTTCATTTCAATATAATGTTGATTTATAGCGATATAGTAAATTTTGAAATTTTAATGTTTCCTTCTGTCATTTTTTAAATAAAAAATTTAAAATATCGCCTGCTAAGTCAACCTCAGCAGAATTTAGCCCCTTGCTGTCCTAAAGCACTACGTATTAATTTTCTTAAAAATGACCTATCAGTTAACTTTTAAAGTCCAGTGGTTATCTGTGGTCAGAGTTCACCTCGGGTAATACTGCCGTCATAGCCATAGGCTGCCGACAAGTGCCGGAATAATCGACGAAAAAAAATTCGTATTTTCCAAAAAAATTCGTATTCATTTTTTCATGGTATGGATGGACTGTTTCCGTGAATCGGTTTTTTTATCGGGAGATGGAGCCGAAAGCCGACTTCAAACATTCGTTTGCATTAACAAAACTCACTTGGTACGACTCCAAGACATAGACTTGTCCCTCGGATGATGAGAATCCAGGGAAAATCCGGAATTGTGAAGTCGAGACCATATCGTACCTTCTTAGCAATTTAACGCAATAAAACTGAAACTATGTAATCGTATAGCATTTAATGATTTATTGATGAAATTTACTTCGTTTTTCAATTTGGATTGGTTTTTGAGGCGGCGACCGACAACAAAGGTCATTTGCTCCTTAGTGTTTTAGGGATGTAACGCCTTAGTGTTTTAGGGATATAACTCCTTAGTATTTTAGGGATGTAACGCCTTAGTGTTTTAGGGATGTAACGCCTTAGTGTTTTAGGAATGTAACTCCTTAGTATTTTAGGGATGTAACACCTTAGTGTTTTAGGGATGTAACACCTTAGTGTTTTAGGGATGTAACGCATTGATGTTTTAGGGATGTAACGCCATATTGTTTTACGGATGTAACTCCTTGGTGTTTTAGGGATGTAACGCCTTAGTGTTTTAGGGATGTAACTCCTTAGTATTTTAGGGATGTAACGCCTTAGTGTTTTAGGGATGTAACGCCTTAGTGTTTTAAGGATGTAACGCCTTAGTGTTTTAGGGATGTAACACCTTACTGTTTTAGGGATATAACGCCATATTTTTTTACGGATGTAACTCCTTAGTGTTTTGGGAATGTAACTCCTTAGTATTTTAGGGATGTAACGCGTTAGTGCTTTAGGGATGTAACGTCTTAGTGTTTTACGGATGTAACTCCTTAGTATTTTAGGGATGTAACGCCTTAGTGCTTTAGGGATGTAACGCCTTAGTGCTTTAGGGATGTGACGCCTTAGTGTTTTAGGGATGTAACTCCTTAGTGTTTTAGGGATGTGACGCCTTAGTGGGCTAGGGCTTTATTTACCGCTCTTAAATACACCTCTACCTCTCCCTCTATCCACTCCAACAATCCCCCCTCTCCAAACTTAAACAACTCCCTCCCAAACAACAACGGTCATACAAAATAAACAAATTAAACATGAAAACACAAAAACAAGAAATAAGATCAAACAAAGCACACAAATAAAGAATAAAATTATTAAACATTTAAAACCAAATAAACAAACAATAACTTATAGAAAGGAGCGCGGCGCTACAGGGACAGGTAAAGGAGAAAGGGTGGACAGAAACCCGGCGTCGGCATTAGCCTGCTCTTAACGAAAGGCGCCAATGGGACAACGGTTTAACGTCTCATTCGACAAACCGAGTATTGCACTTGAAGTGCCTCCCACAAGACACTCAAGTAGGGATCGGATTTTGTCTGAATAAACATCCTGCTCTGCATGAATTTGAAGGGATTTGCGGTGAGGGTTCCAATCCCTGCTATATATTTTTATTATTTTATATTTTTCAGAGGGAACTTGATCCACCAACCTCTTCTAACACCTCTTCTCTGCGAGTGCGTCTGCCTTAGGTTATAATTCTGGCAGAGGGCGATCTTTTTCAACACAAGATCGCATTAAGATTCGTTTAAGATCTAATTCAAATGAAAACTATGATATTTCTTGGTATTTACATAGTACAAATAACATAGCAAATAATTCAGTTTTTAAAGTAGCAAATAAGTCCAGAACATTGTGTAAATAAGACAAATGTTTATCATTTTGGAGGTAAAGAAAAACCTACATAAAAAACCCGGCCGAGCTAACATTTAGCGTCAATTCTTATTTCCGTATTTCCTCTTTTCTCAGTTCTGAATTGCGCATGGCCCCCAATTCCCCGTTGCCTACAGGCACCGTGCATAACGGACTACACCAGGAAGGAAACTAACACTAAAAAAGTACTAAGCAGTGACGATGTTGGAATCGGACCACGGTTAAATTAACAGTCGGCAACAAAGGTCAACGATCAGGGGGACTGCAGTCGCACACACCGGTGCCTTTTCGCAACGCAGGAGTGAGGAGACAGCGAGCTGATGACGCGGGTGAAGGCGCGACAAAATTTTTCTTCGACGCCCCTCGAAATGTCAGCGGAGGCGACGACGCGCCAGAAGAATAAGACCACCCCCGATCCCTCTGCAGCGAGGTTTGAGGAAAGATAAACGCGAGCGCGGGAAAACCACGAGGGGCCGGAAGGCCGTGTGACACCGGTGGCGGTAATTCCGCGCGGAAATCTGGAAATGTTTCAAGACCACGTGAGAGATCCGAATGAATCGGTGGCAGGTGCGGACACTCTGGACGGCCGCCACCTAGACTACTGGCCGGTGAAAACGTTAGTATGACCTGTGAAGGGAAAGGTGCCACACCCCTGAAAGAAACGGAATTTGCAAGCCCTGATAACTACAGACAGGTGAATCACCGTGTTTTTCATTAAAAGTATATTGGCGTTTTTAAACTTTTTATTTTTCAGCAATAATAGGCTAATGGTGGATTATAAGGAAAGCCAAAGGCAACATTAAACGACATTTATATAATTACCACATCTATTTTAAGGAGGAGCCTTCATTTTAGGCACACCCACCAACCAACCTTACGCTAATATAAAGTGAAACCTGTACTAAGCGACCACCGACGGTTCCGCTGAAAACTGGTCGTTGAGAGGAGTTTCACAGTTTATTATAAAGTAAGAATTCTACTATCGAATGGTGAAATATTTACTGGATAATCGGTCACTAAACAAAGATTTTTGGTTAAAAAATGATTAGTTTTTTCGCTGAAATGCACTGACTAAACGCCAGAGGGAATGCATCTTTCATATCCCAATTTCCGCCCGCTGGCTTTCGTTACAAGGTATTAACTACATACATTTACACAAATTCACATAAAATTAAATACTCCTTTGAAATTGGACCAAAATATTCAATAATCACATTCAAATGAAGACTTTTTTCCGCTTAACATTTCCACCATCCTCTCAGGGGGTACTTCGACATTTCCCTTCTCTCTTCCGGGAAATAGGAGTGTAGCCTTCGTCTCACTCAAAATGATATAATGATAAATATACAAGGATAATGATAAGATAGATTATTTACCTTCTCTATTCTTCTAAGATATCCCATATTATCTATTCTAATAAAACATTCTACCTTATCATGATAGAATGTCTATTTTACCTGTTCTAATATCTATTCTAATATAACCTTCTACCTTATCATAGTCCTTGAACATTTATCATAACTAAGTCGGAGACTAAAATCCTAGTATGCGGAATTGAGAAGCGGAATGTAGAGGTTACCCTGAGAGTGGAAATATTTAGTGGAAAAGTTGCTTCACTTGAATGTGATTAATGAATGTTTTTAGTCCAATTTCAAAGGAGTTGATTCTTTGATGTTAATTGTAAAAGTGTTGACCAGTACGGATTATAACAAGGATAATGATAGGATATTCTATCTTATCATTATCCTAGGGCCTCGTCTATGTGTAAGTTGTGTGGAGAATAAATGATTACATAACTGTTTCCTAGTCTGTATCCTATTCCTAGTCGTCTTTTCCATTCTATCTTCCGAAATATTCCTCCCCCCCCAGCCCAGCGCACTCGATCCAGTATAGTCCCACTTGACTCCCCACAAACCGTCGCGGGGCCCCGAGAAACCTCGCCTGGCGGTTGTGGCGCCATCTGCGTCAGATTCGTCGCGGTCTTTTTGCGTCAACGTGCGTGGGAGAGAAGGAGCAGCGGGCGAGTTGACGATAATTCGACGCCGTGACGCAGCGTGGCGTTTCTAAGGGGATGGGTTATGCGAGTGCGTGGAGGGGGGGTTAGGGCTGAGGGGCGGTTGGGGTGGGGGGAAGAGAAATGGTGACACACGTGGCATTCGTCAGAAGGGATCTTCTTCAGTCGGAGTGAAGTGACCGGAACGGCAGACTCGCACTAAGGCCTGGATTTGCCACGCGCCGCAACACAAACGGAAAGAGGTTTGGCGCGATGCGACAACAATCTATCCCGTAGATTGTTAGAAAGGGATTGTTGAGGTAGTTTGAGCTAAATAGTTCCTTGATCATAATGGAGACCATATTCGAATGATACGTTTTAAATTTAGCAGCCGTAGGAATCATGAATTAAATACTGCATTATTAATGGTGCTATAATATACAGTGAAACTTGGATAATTCGAACCCTAAAGGCCTGTACATACGGCGCCTTAGATTGTGTGGTCTGTGGCGCATATTCTGGCGCCAGATCCGGTATGATTGGACGGCGACATTTATGGTAGCAATATCTTTCGCTTCTGTGTACACACGGTGCCACGAGACGGTGTTGAAACAATTGAACTTAAGTATACGTTCGAAAATGAAATGAAATCACACACATGACTCACTGAGAGTATATTTAAATAATTCATCAAAACCAGAAAATCATATCCAAAATCTACTACTCTGCTGCTTTCTAAATATACTTCACCAATGTCATAAACCCAATACGGTAGCTAAAAGTTTTCTAAACAAAATCACACACTTCTAGTTCTAGAGATCCGACACGACTGCTCGCTTTTATAGTTGCACTTTCACGACTGGTTTCGATATTGGTTACTCTTTCAAGAGAACCCGCCAAATTATAAGTATATTTAGACAAATTACAAAGCATATTTAGACATATACTCACTCTCTGGCTGTAAATAATTTGTTCAGGTGGATGAAAATCGCTGGTATTTTGCTTTCTCTCGCGGCTGTTTACTTCTTCAAGTGGTGGTTGCTATGGATGTAGGTAGCGATATGGCAGGGAAAATGGTACACGCTCTATCGCAGGCAACTTGCTTGCGATTGCCTTGCATGCCACCAGATGTCTTGCGATATGGGCGTACACACGGCGACATCGGTCGCCGACAGTATCGTAAGCAATGCCCGGCAACAGAAATCTCTTCGTGTGTACAGGCCTTTAGGGACAAAGTTCGTATTATCTAAAAATTCGAATTACAAAAGTTTTTCACAAAGGATATAAAAAATACCAGTTAAAAATTTTAAAAAACTTAAATGAAGTAAAACCTTAATTCTACTCAACATGGACTTATTTAAACCACACTGCAACAGAATTAATTGAAAAACACAAACTCTGCAATATATGGACTGGTTACGCCATTTTGAAAATTACACAGAGGATTATTGTAGTAATGTACGGGCATCGGACACTGACCGCATCCCAACGCTGCACAACCTGATTCCGGGAAGTCAGTGTTTTGATAAACAAACAATGTGGAGAAAGGAAACGGTCGGGATCCTATTAGCCAACTTAACAACATCGGCAACAGTGTGCACAGTGTTTTATTTATTTTTTTGTCGTTAGTTTGAAGCAAGCTAGTTGTTTGTTCTACGTCGCTGGTGATGAATTCCTCACTCAACGTTGTTCGATGGTACCTGTATCGTGTTAGAAAAAGTTCGAATTATCCAAGATAAATTTCGAATTAACCACGATCATTTCACATTGTCTATATACAAATGTTAAGGGACCAGAGAAAAAAGGAAGATTTCGAATTTAAGAAGTTCGAATTAGCCACGTTCCACTGTACTTTCATATGACTGAAATTATAAGTAATTAAAGTGACCCGGTGTGTCAGTACATCGCATGTACCTCCTAGTAGTGGGTCGCGGGCAACAGTATACTGGCTCTCAAGGTAGTCCTTTCAGAAGGGATCCTAGCTTGTGCAGAATGGGAAAGCGGGCCTAGGGTATTACTATGCTTTGGTTTCTCTTGCGGCATACTGGCGAAAATGTGCCAAAACTGACCGGTAGAGCGCCGTTACCGTTAGCAGGGAAAGCTGCCCGTGATGCGGGTACTGCGGGGGCTGGTAACCTTGCGTACTCGATTACAACTTACTGCTAAACGTCAAAATGTTGCCTCGGAACGCCGAAGCCACGATGGGCGGCGGAAGCTGAAAAAGGTTGGCCCATCAAGATACGGACTGGAAACGAACTGGACTCTCGGTACTTGGAATGTGAGAGGAGTGTATGGAAAGGAGCATGAGTTGCTGAATGAAATGAAAGGGAAACGAATGGATGTTTTGTGTGCATGTGAAACTAAGCAAATGAGGCAAAAGAGGTTTGCAAGGATAGGCCAGTATGGAGGAAATTATTGAAGCAGAGTTAGGTGTACATATATGTATTAACGAGTGAAACATTTTGACTGTGCCTACCCCGGAAGGGAACGGCGTGATGGGTATGTATGTGTATAATTAATTAAAAAAGATATCTACATAAGTCTTTAATTTGACACATATGTGCGTCCAGAAGAATAACGAAATCTATATGGCAAAGCTTTCGTACTATATGAGCTGCAGAGACAGTCGATGAATTTCGAAATGAAAGTCGGCTTTGATAATTGATCTCATCACCTACTGCGCCTCATGGAATGGAATATAGTAATGCGTTCCACAAGTAATCAAAATGGTGGACGACGCACGATTAACCCGTTTCAGGCTTAGCTACTTCGTGTAAACGTTATTATTGTGATGAATGACCACTTTACGAATCAATGGTGATTATTTATAACGAGCATTACTGATTTCATTCGTTCGATAGAGTCAGTCTTAGATGCCAACATCCATTCAATTCATTGAAACAGTCATAGACTTCATCCGGTTGTAGAAAAGACCGAACGCTCAAACCAGAGACTATTTGGTAGATTAGCACACTACAAAAATGTCGATATTTTCCTCCAATCAAAGAACATTACGATTCCATGTTGATCAATTCAATACGGCAGAATGCGCTTATTAATGTGCTTTCTTCGCGATTTTTCCGTATGCATGATAATATAAATTTTTTTAACGAACGTATGTTTATAAATTTTATGTTTTATATTAATTTATGTTCACGTATGTTTAAATGTGAATTACATTACCAAAAAGTGGTTCAAAACGCTGCATTGGGCCATGAGAAACCTCAAAAGGAGCCGCAAGGCTACAAAGGATATGGCCTACAAGACCCTGGTACGCCCTATCTTAGAGTACGCCTCTCTAGTATGGGATCCACATAAGATAGGTCAGGATATTAAATTGGAGACAGTGCAAAGGAAAGCAGCCAGGTATGTGTTAGGAAGACATAAGAAAGAGGAAAGTTTTAAGAAAATTATCCACGAACTAGGATGGGATAGCTTAAAACAAAGGAGGAAAAGGAGTAGGTTATGTGGGATGTATAGAATAGTTACCGGGGGAAAGAGCATGGGAAGATCTAGGGAAGGAAATATTAAAGCCCAATTTTGTGGGGAAGAATGACCACCAATTTAAGATTAAGTGCCGACCACAAAGGACAAACGTTAAGAAGTTTTCGTACCTGAATAGAACGATACTTGACTGGAACGATCTACCAGCAAAGCTTCTCGAACCCTTCCCAAAAAATATAAACATATTTAAGAATAAGTTGAAGAAGGATGTTTTTATAATCTAACTGTAGGGTATTGTTAACCAGGGTTAAGATATATATTGTTCTTACCATGTTTATCTGTTACCACCGGGCCAATTGCCCACTTGTAACATTATTGATATAATAATAATAATAATAATAACGTGACGGAAACGACGCCAATAAATATCTAGTTTTTATTCCAGAAAGTAATTTTTGAAATTCTCAGCATCTGTGTAAGTTTATTTTTGATCCATTTTTTTCCAGCCGAACGCTGAGCGAACTTCTGTTCTGAACTGAGCTTCAGTAACGAAGAGATTTTTGGTGATTCCAGGAAAATTACCGTGGCGAGTGATTGATTTGTTTTTCTTTTAAATAGAGAAGAAAGGATATGTACCAAACGTTGTCGAATTTATGACGACGCGTATGAGTTCCAACGTCCTCATTTGCTTATAAAATAAAAACCCTCAGGAGTGCATTAAGTTTCTCGAAAGGTATACATGATGGTAAATGGCTGATTTTTGTTATCATTGGAAAAATGAGATCTCATTATTTATATGATGCCAAATACATTGAATTTCAACTAAAAACATGTTTTATATTGTTGCCACATTTCACCATTCATCAACGTTATGACAAACACTGTTGCCTTACTTCACCCTTCACTCATGATACGACCTGCACTGTTGCCAAATTTCAAAATTTCACCTGCGATACCTTCGCTGGATTTTTCTGTTCGTCTCAAATTACAGCCTTTCTTCATAAGTAGCCAGAAAATAAATCCCACTAAAACTCTTTCAATGGCTTCGAATAATCCATTGGACTATTGTACAACGTGCTTTGATATAAAGAGCATAAAAATACAAATAAAAATTACACCCTACGATAAAAACTGCTACGAGAGAGCATATTGTGTTTCACAACTTTAAGAGGGATTAAGGTGGGTGCCCCTAGAGACTCGGAGGCTATACGCTAGGCTTACGTTGTTTGAGAAATTCAGAACTGTTGCGTTTCAGAGCGACATAGAGAATATTATCATGACGCCTCAATACATCTCTAGGTCTGACAGAAGCGATAAAAAAATAGAGACACACTGCCGAAAAGATAGGTACTAAAATTCGTTCTTCCCGCACACAATGAGCGACCACAATAAAAAATGAGCTACACTAAACACGCTCCCATAACACACTTCACCATTTCACCTCCCAAAACCTTATCCCTTACATCTCTACACGGCTGGTGTCCTAACATCCCCTGCCACACTCCCATGCGGCTACTCGCAGGGTAGTATGCAGATGCAGATAATCTTATCTTAAGGCGACGCATCACACCCGCTCGACAGGTCGGATTTGTGATAATTTCCGACCCCAGATTTTTTGTTTAAGTCTTACGTCATCAACTTGAAATTTTTATAGTATAAATAATAGACCTTTGCCAAGGGAGGCTCGTATCTGAAACATGAAAATTTTGTCCCGGAGCATAATTAAACCATCGGGAAAACGGCAAGATGTAGGGTATATTTTTATAAAAACTATTATTATTATTGACATATCTAAAACTAATGGAGATGTATCAATCCCTCCTCTATCGGAATGCTAAGTAACAGCCGTCACGGTTGTAAGATAGAATCTGTAATTGGTATATTTCGACAAGCTACCTGAATGGTTTTCGGCCATGATGTGCTCGGACGGTGTTGCAATTAGTTCAGTCTTCTTTCACAGATCTTACGTAAGCGCTGCCTATACTGATGCGCTGGAGATTTGGCTACAACTTACCGACGACTGTTGCCTTGTGCGAGAGTTATCCTGGAGTAAGAGACTCCTGACGTCAAAACGCCTCGATCTGGTGCGAGTGACGCCATCTTGTGGATTTTTGACAAAACCTTTCCTTACCGAAGGGTATGATTCGTCCTCTTAAATCTATGGACGAGACTAAAATACAGTGACATCAATTTTAACCTCAAAATCGACGTTACATGAAATTAAATCGAATGCTCATTCTTATCAAAGCAGAATTACGTTATCAGAATGTGATACTTAACTCATGAGTTACAAATGACTGTAATGATCTAAGTAATCAATGGAAATTCATTCACTCCAAGTGAATCCTGTCATCGTGATGGTCTGGACGAGGTTAAAGAGCGATGCCGAAAGAGCTCCACACCGCAGGGCCTCAGGTGTATCCAGAAGTAATTACCGCGGGGTATTAAAAGCCTATATATATATATGTTAACGCACCGTTCGATATTCTTCGATACACATCCAATCTGAAGGCCTTTGACAAGGAGAAGAAAAGGCAGAATGGAAGCCCCAGTAATGTGCGTTCACCTAAAGATCAAAGAAACCTTCCTACTTTCTCTCTGTATGCTTTGATTGGAAATAATTGTGACGGAAAAGGTAAGGGAAGGGTGTTTTAATTAATAGACTGACGTCAAAGCCCCGAGATAGAGTGAACAGGAAAGTGTGCTCAAAGGCTTGATACTTCTGGGTGTTAATAGCACAACTCTTCGTTCAAATGATAAGAAGAGCACTCTTGCCACATTTCACATGTGTATTACGCGCGACACAGTGTTGCCGCATTTCATTATTCACGAAGGATATGAACTACACTGTTGCCTTATTTCACCCTTCACTTGTGATACGTCGTGCACTGTTGCCATATCTTAAATTTCGCCTGCGATGCCGTCGTAGTATTTTGTTGTTCGTCCTACATCAAAGGTTTTATCTGTAAGTAGTCAGAATATAATTGATATGATATGTGCGTCATTTTGCGAAGGACCACCTGAAGTTATTAAAAAGTTGGTTATTGCAGAATACAGTTGCACAGCGATAAGTAATGGGAAAGTAATCCAAATCATATCATAAATTACATTTTAATAAATGAGTTACGCGTATTTGATACGCTTAAAACAATTTGGACCACTCAAAAAGACGAGAATTCCTCAAAAACATCTTTCCAAAAAAAAAACGTTTCAACATTTGAGACAGTATCGCGTTTATGTATTCGTTCACATTTTTAACGACGGATCAACGATATTCACTGCAAAGTGACGTTGCTATCAAAGCAGACATGGCCACGAGATTTTTAATCGTTGCGTTAAAAAATCTATATCATCGCTAAAGTAACGTTTTGAAAAAAGACAAATTTGCCAGCGATTCTTTTCCAGCAAGAGCGTCTGATTTAAAAAAAAATAAGCTTTATAGAACCATATTGCAATATTTTACACGGAAATGACGTTGTGCATTAATACTGCCACCGACTAAAACTACCTACAGAACTCAATTTAACTCAATATTTAACAATATTACTTTTTACGGAACTTGTGATACATTAGATACATTAAGAAGATACATTTTTATATTGTAAGCAATGATAAGATGTAAATACAAATTAGAAATACAAAATCAGATAATTACATTAAAAATTAATATAAAAACACAGCTTTTAACCATTTTTAAAATTTTCAAGTTGTATTTGTTTGGTTATAAATTACGGACTTTTAAGAGTGAAGAACAAAAAACAAAGAACAACAATAATAATATTTGATCACATTCAACATTTTCATTAAACAAAAGAAACTATCTTAAGCATCATGAAAATTTTACAATAATATTTGGAGAAAAATGTTGTAAAATGTAAAATTTTGCATTATCTTTAACACGAAATTCACATAAGACATCAGAAAAAAGATTCAATATTTTTATGGGTTAGCAGGCATTCCTGAACCATTTTTTAAAATTAAATCAAGGGCGTCTCGGACTCGAAGTGTGATATCATTACGCCTAAAGGACAAAAAGTTTAAAGAAGCATGAATAACATTACTTTTTGACGGAACTTGCGATACATTTGATACATTAAGAAGATTTGTACATCATGTGCAGGTACAAGTTCACGTAAATTCTTTCGCGTAATATGTGAGGGAAATGACAAAATTATAACTTGCAAAATCGAACAAAGTTTAGACACTTAAGGATACTCTGTGCTGTGACTCAAATTTGTGTAGTATACTCACTAATTCAATCATTATTGCATAAAAACGAGAGTGTTGTTCTCAGTAGCAAACATTCAACCTCAAATGAGGGCAGAATTGGGAATCTATCGGTCTTAGAGAGCTACGAAATTATTTTAAGTCTAATTCGTATAGACCACCGAAATTCGCTTTGAACAAAGATGGTTAGGCAATTGACTGACAATTAAGAGGTTGCAATTCGAATCCCGGTTAGGTCGAACGATTTGTTTTGCGACGAATTTGATTTGCTTTGGTTTATAAGCGTGAGTATTTCATGTCTCATCGTGATTTATTTCTTTCACACCGTGCGTACAAAATGCCTTCACAATCGAATGTTTTATTAATACAATTTGTTGGCTATTTTATAGAGATATGTCGATGCATAAATTAAAAAACTCTGTTAATTTAAACATTTATTGAGAATACATTCGAAAAAATTACACCACTATATTTTTGTCGATCCTTGCGCTTAAACTCCCTCATATTTTATTCAATGACGCAATTTAATATTGATAAATCAAAATGAAATGTGTTCAAATAAATATATTGTAAAAAGAAATATTATAGAAAAATAAATTAAAATAAAACAAATTTACCCCTTTTAATTTAAATAAATGAACTATAAATAAACAATAAAATTTTTAATAATAAAATAACTTTCGGGGAGTATACCACCGTAACATATTCCATGGAAAAAAAAAACTTCATTTTAGTCAACTTTCTCAAATAATTGCGTAGAAACGGTTTCATTTTTTTTCTGTATCATTTCAAGGATGAGACCATATTTTTAATACTGAAACGCGACCAATTCAGTTTAATGTGCAGCGATATTTCTCTCCAAAGGACCTCTATGGAATATAATAGAACACCAACCGGTCACATTTTGTAAGCAAGTAACACATAAAGAGTATTTTTAAATTTGCACCTTAAAAACGCTCCTAAGCATACACTTAATAGAAAAAGGGCAGAAGCGTTGAAAAAAAAACGGAGATGGTTCTTTATGGCTGATATTTTTCGGTCATGAAAGAACACGTGGAACAGCTCTTTTTCTGAAAACGAAGAGCGAAAAAATCCCACGCGAGCGCAGGGGGAAAATAAAAATTCACCTCCGCTCGTGTTTTCCCTAGATTCTGACGACCTTGACTAGATTTGACCCATATCTCCCGGGAGACATAAAACGCTCGCGAGAAAGAGAGAGAGAGGGAGATACATTTTCCCGCAGCTCAAATCGATAAACTTTATTACTTTACACCGAAGCTTGAGACAGAAACACACGGATATTGGCATCTCCGCATTTTGAGGCGTTGGAAGAAGGGTACAGATCGGAACACATCAGCGCAATTCAGCGGACGCGAGAAGACCGTGAATGGAGCGATGGTCGCAGGCGAAACGTTTGATAACCGACCTGTCGGCGGAATTCTCTAAGTACGCAGCATCCATAAACAAATGCATTGGGTATAACATGAAAATATACTATGGATTGTAATCTCGTCGCCAAAAACTGCTGTCTAGAATTCCGTAAACAAACAACTTTTTAGAAAGTGTTGCCGCCTACTGATGAAAGACGGAATTTCAAATGTAAATACAGTCGATAGTTTGTAAATAAACACGTCGTGCTGGTTTTACCATGAATATGCATGGGTTTTACTTACAATTAATCATAATGCAGTGGATAAAAAATGTAATACTACACGTGGGACGTAATTATACACTTTTTTAATATCGTCTGGTCGACAGATATATTTATTTCCTCTCCAAATTTAATTATACAAATGCACAATTAACTTCTTAGCACTTCGTTAATATCGCTACACGTAAATTTAATAATAATGTGAGGTGACTTCATGAGTATTCTCAATGGCCATCATTGCAGTGTAGGTAAAAAGGAATGCACTTACCGGCGCCTTGAACAGATTCTTATTTTTCAATCCAAGTCTCCTATTTTGGGTCCTCGTAGACGCATACCCTGTTTGGCAGCCTGGTACGAAGCAAGTTCTGTTTAAACAAGGCATTCTAAATTCTTTATTTAAGCCGAACGGGCTTAATGCATTCAAATTAGAATCAGAGTCTGGCAAACATCGTCGTCGGCACACGATGGACGTTTCATAAACCTCTTACACATTTTCTGTAATAGACATTTCTCCTCTAGCATTTACAAAGTAACTTTTAGATAACAAAAATAGCAAGATATTATTCAAAGCATCAAGTAATTCAAATCTCCTCGATCGTTATTGAATATTCACCAGTCTCACGTTAGCAACAATAAACTACGTCTATTTACTATAACAACTAAAAAGACTCTAATCGAAGTTGCGCCAAGCACTGGGTGAACTAAAAGTGGAAATTTAGGCAACAAGTTGCCTAGGCAACAATTCCAAACATCAGAATCCATAATATATATTCATGGTGTATAGTAATCGAACCTGTTCAAAACATGCATTTTAAAAACTTAAACTCTTTTACCGCAGAGCTTTAAAGACGGGTTCGCCTACAAGTTGAAGTCACTTCTGTGACAGTACCCTTAGAAGTCGCTAGTAAGCGTCACATATTTGTGTAAGTACGCACTTTCATGGCAGCAGGGGTCGATAGAGGTAGTAATCGCCCGTGGTTGCTACTTGCAAGGAGAACACACTGATTTATATTTTGCCTACAAGTAGCATATCGATTCTGCGATACAATCGCATCGCATCCGGTGGAATCTTGGTCACATGACAGCTAACGGAGATTTAAAATGTAAACAACGAAGAACTTAGTAGGAAGGGGACTCATTGTTGCGTGTGAAAATATTTTTGGACTTACTTAAATTTGTACTTAAATTTTAATTGCAAAAGAGCTCCTATGGTAAGCTTTATGACTTATGTCTTATTTGATAATTACAATCATTGTCTTAATTCTCATACCATATACGATGTAATAATGCACAGTTAATGTAATTCATACAACTTTATTGCATTCACGAATGCCAATGGGGTGCAAAGAGCTCTACACAAACGCCATATTTAGGTGATTTTCGTAATTACCATATGCATTGCTTACTTCCGTCATACATTTCTTAGGAAAAAACCGGAAGTTATATGAAAGCACAACAAAGCGCTGCAGGTGGCGATACGATTCGAGATATCGCTACACTCACTACTTCGATAGAATTCGACTTCCATGTGCAAACTCACTTAAAGATCTTGACATTATTCATTCTCGACGCCTTTACAGTTATTCAACACGAGAACAACAATCGCGGATATGATAATAATGGTTCTTTCATTATATAGAACGAACATCGAGGTTAATAGAGAGGGTACTACGTCACCAGACTGTTGCTTGGCAACCGAAATATCAACAAAATGAGTTAACCCTGCTCTCTCCTTACTTTCTTATGAATAGCACGACTGAATGGACAACTTTGCGGATGTAAAGCAAGGATATCCACCATTTGCTTGAAATTTATGTCAAAGAACTCTTGAAATTGATGGAGATGGAGGCAGGAAAAGTTGGTCTAAAAGTGAACTCTGCCAAAACACAGTACTTGTTGTCTTCCAGGAAAAGTACTACTGTTCGAGATAAATCTATAATATTAAATGGGAATAAGTATGAGAGATGTAACAACTTCAAGTATTTTGGGAGTGCTGGTGACAAAAGATAATGAAATACATGAAGAAATAAAAGCCAGGATTGCAGCAGGCAATAGGGCTTATCGAGCTTTATTGAAAGTGCTCAAGTCACGCAACCTCAGTCGGAACTTGAAAACAAAGATTTACCGAACAGTGATTAGACCTGTCTATGGTTCAGAAACGTGGACCATGACCACGGCAGAAGAAGAGCTACTTAAAAGATGGGAAAGGAAAGTACTGAGAAAGATTTATGGTGCTACAAAGGAAGGTGGACAGTGGAAAATACGGAGAAACGGAGAACTCGAGGAACTCCACAAACATCCCAACATAGTGACAGAAATTAAGAGCAATAGATTAAGATGGTTAGGACATGTCGAGAGAACGCCTGAGGATAGGATGGTGAAATAGATATCTCGTGGTCATCCTGGTGGTAGAAGATTGAGAGGGAGACCCCGGAAAAGATGGTTGGATGATGTAGAGGTTGACCTGAGAAAGATGGGAATTAAAAGATGGAGAACGCAAGCCGGGAATCGTGATGTCTGGGCTAACATCGTCGGAGAGGCCAAGGCCTTACAAGGGCTGTAGCGCCGAGGAGTGAGTGTGAACTCTTGAAATACACATTATCTACTTACTACTATTGATTCAACATGATTTCCCGATAGTTTTTTCACCGGTAATGTGGACTATTGTCAATTTCAATAAATAAAACTCCGGCAGGGATGAACTTTTTAGAGCTGTTCGCATTCAGACGCGGATTTGCGATGAATGTAGTTGGAATTTTAAACGCATAGCTTCTGAGAGTTTTTTCTAATCCGTCTCCAGTTATTTCAGGACTGAGATCGTTTCTCTGCTCCATTCACCTATTTTTGTCTCACATAATATTCGAATTGTGAAAGTAGTCGCACAGCTGAAGAGGGTGGAAGTTGCCCTTCAAAAAAAAAGGGAACAATTTGGGCGATAAAAATAACTCGAAAACTAGATCGGGAATGGTTAGCATTTCCGAAAGACCTCGAAAGAATCCAATATCTCCACAGTCGCGAAATTGGGGCGCCCAAACAATTTATCAAATCTTCTCTCTGAGATATCTCGGACAGATTCGCTTACGCCTGGATTTTTCGAATTCAATCCAAAAAAACAGGACGAGTCATCGGTGACTCTAACCGGATTTTCACGAAGTTTTTAGTAGGTTATATAGTTGACGCCACCAATATTGCTTACAGAAAAAGTCAAAAGGCGTTACAATCCTGAGCTATTAAAAATTTAAAGAATGAAGAGTCGGCGATAAAATACGTAGGAAGAATCCCCTCGATCGAGAATACATCTAAATCTACTAACTACCCTTGGAGCCTCTGCATGGGCGTGTGGCAGGAGGTGTTAGGACACCAGCCGTGTAAAGATGTGAGGGATAAGGTTTTTGGAAGGAGAAATGGTGACGTGAATTATGGGAGTGTATTTAGTGGAGTTCGGTTTCTGTTATGGTCACTTATTTTGCGCGGAAAGAACGAGGTTTTGTACCTATCTGTTCGACAGTGTATTTCTCTCATTTTATCGCTTCCGTCAGACCTAGAGATGTAGCGAGGCGTCATGATAAAAAATATCTGTGTCGCTCCGAAACACACCAGTTCTGAATTTCTCAAGCAAAGAACTGTGCGGTAACATTCTGCGAAATAGACTTCAATGGCTCGTTTTCGGCGGTCATGATTCGATTTACACTCCCAACGATATACACGATTCTCGCGGATTTTTCTGATAGCGGGAGCTTTGACTCGTGAGCCGTGTTTGCACAATGCGTGTTTTGTCGCGAGATGATGCGTGAACACAGTTACCGTAAAAATTGCGAACTGAAAGCAAGCACAATTGCGCAAAGGCTACAATATAAATAAAATTCCTAAATTCGAAGCCGTTGATTTAAAATATTTATAAGCAAGGTAAACAGCAGAAGTTTCCCTTGGTGACGTTGCAAGATTCGTCAGTGTGTGGTCTCCAAAGAAAACAAGAAGTCAGTTAATTAAACCAAAATACTCGAAATTGATTGAAATTCACAGTGGAAAAAATCATTCGCCTGGACTGGGAATCGAACCCAGATCCCTCGATATCGCGCCAAGTTACCAGTTAAGCTACCCAGGCGTCCTATTCCACTGTGAATCTCATGGAGCTTTAAGGAGCTAACTTTCCTCACAGTTACCGAGCATATGATGCCAGAGGTACCCATATGCGAGCGCTAAGCGCTACAGTCCACGGGAGTAAATCCCAACTTTAAACACAAAGGTGTTTACTTTGGACATTTTCAAAGAACCACGGAACTAGCCGCGCAGTTACTTCAACGGAGTCACCCGCTATTGATCACACAACTGTGCGCGGCTAATTCCGCGGTTCTTGGAAAATGTCCTAAACACTTGAATTTGATCACCACACCATGTTACGCTACCACTATAATAGTCCATTATTACTGGGTGGAGATGTCACCGTATTTTTCCGTTTCGTATCGCCATTTATTTACGACAAAACAAAGACGAATGCTTGGAATTCTCGGAGCGTTCGCGTGTCTCCGATCCATAATGCGGTGTAAGAAAAAGGGAGAACCTCTTGGGACAGGGTGGCTCAAGGACGCGGTAACGACATCCCCAATTCCGAATGTGGATTCCGATGGAGGAGAAGAAGAAGGGTATTATTCACCGCGACTCCTTCCAACTTCCTCTTACCTCTGGAATCGAGGACGTTGACCTCTCGTCACGCGACGGTGTTCAACTCCGCGACTGTATTTGCACGAACCCCTTAAGACCGCAGTCATTAATTAGGCCAAGGATAAACCACAGTACTAAACCCGAAACCTCCGCAGCGTGAGGGTTAAAGATCTGACTTTTGGGAAGAAAAAAAATCACCCAAGTTTGTTCCTCTATTTTCATAATATATACGAAGCTTTAACCTTTTTGCTTTATTGCTATATTCATATGCTGAACTAAACTAATTCTATCACTTTGGTATGGTGTAAATTGAGGGTAGGAAAACTTAGAGGGGCAAAAACTACATCTGCATCTATCAATCCAGCTGCCGCATGAGCGTGCGGAAGCGTGTGTTCTACATCCACATCAACAAAATACACCGCGAGCCGCCGCATGGGCGTGAGGCAGGGGGTGTTAGGTCACCAGCCGTGTAAAGATGTAAGTTTTTTTGGAGATTAAATGGTGACATGTATTATAGGAGTGTATTTAGCGGAGCTCACTTTTTATTGTGGTCGCTTATTGTTCGCGGAAAGAACGAGTTTTTGTAGCTATCTGTTCGGCGGTGTATCTCTCTTATTTTATCGCATCTGTCAGACCTAGAGATGTAGTTAGGAGTAATGATAATATTCTCTACGTCGCTCAGAAAAATATCAGATCTGAATTTATCAAGCAACCTAAGCCTAGGGTGTAGTCTCCGAGTCTCTAGGGGCTCCCACCTTAATCCTTCTAAAAGTTGTGAGACAATTTATGGACGCTCGTAGCAGTTTTTAACGAAGCGTACAGCTTTTATTTGTGTTTAATTAATTTTTTTGGATAAATCTTTATGACCAGGGTCCCAAATGCTCGCGGCGTATTCGAGGTGTGGCCTAACCAGAGCGAAGTAGCATCTCTCTTTGACTTTTTCGTCAGAGGGCCTTCCTAGGTGTTGTTAGGGCATCGGCCGCGTAAAGCTGTAATCTTGTCGGCCCAACTCTCGTTTAGTACTTTCAACAAAATGAACTACAACTGCGGGAGGGCTTTGAAATAGTTCCTATTTTTTTTAAATCGTTCATTCTGTTGAATAAGCGAGACATTGTGCATTGTGATATGATAAGCCACCGATTAACCAACAGTTATCCCACATAGACACCCAGGCTGTCGATTCAAACCCCTCAAGAAACAGTTAGGATGAGATATGGAACGAAATAACCAGAGTCAATAAGAATTTATCTCGTGCAACATGTGTACCTGATCAGGGTCAAAAACAGCGGAAAGAGGGTGATACCGTTCGATTCTTCCACCCACATTGAACACATGACGTAGGGAGAAACGTTACAAAAACACACATTTAGGTTTTATAAAACCTCGTTTTAAAAATATAATAAAAAAATTAATTTAAATAAAACACCAAAATTGTTTTATCGTAAAAAAATAAGTCACCTATTCTGGTAGTGCATTGTTTTATGGTACCAAATACGTTCGATGGTTAAAAAAGAAGTCGATTATTAATTTCATAACTGTATTTGTATTAATGAAACAGAAGGATCCAAACGTAAAGTGAGAGTAGAAAGAGAGCACAGAGAAAGTTAAAAAAGCAATACAAGAGTTAGGCAAGGAGAAAGGTTTATCTCCTTTACTTTTTAACTTAGCCATTGAGGAAGCGTCAAGAGGGGCAAAAAATACTCAAGGAGGAGCCTATATTGGCGGAAAAATTATCGTATTAGCCTATGCAGATGACGTGGCTCTCATGGCAGAAAATAGAAACGATTTGAAAGCATTAGCAGAGAAACTAATAACAGAAGCCAGTAAAGTAGGCCTCAAGGATAATGAAGATGAAACATGTATATGATAATATGCAGAGGAGCCGAAAATGAAGAACCCCCCTAAATGTAATGGATTGCAGTTTCAAAATAACAAAGGAGTTCATATATTTAGGAACAATTATAGACAAAAATAATATTCAGAAGAGGAGACAGAAATTCAACACAGAATCAAAGCAGATCACAGATGTTTCTGGAGCATGAACGAACTACTGAGGAGCAAATTTCTAAGCAAACGAACGAAAATAAGGATCTATAAGACCCTATTACAGCCCATATTAACCTGAAGGTCTGAAGTGTGGTCCCTAACAAAGTCACCAGAAAGGAAACTAATAACACGAAAATAAAATCCTAAGAAAGATCTTTGGACCAACTCATGAAGGACAAGGTTGGAGTGTAAGAAATAATAGAGAGCTGAGAGAAAGCTATACTGATCCAGACATGATATCCATCAAAGATGGCAAAGGAGGTCCATCAAAGATGGCAACGCAAGGGAGAAGAGGACTTCAAAGAAGCCACAACCAAGAGTCAGTATCCTTCACCAGCACCTATGCCGGCAAACCAAAGGTCCGTGGTTCTATTCCCGGTCCAGGCCGACTTTTTCTTATGGCAATTTCTTCAAAAAATTCACCCGCCATGTTTGAATTTCAAATGGCTAAGCACGGCATAAGTGCTGGTGAAGGATACTGACTCTTGGTTGTGGCTTCTTTGAAGTCCTCTTCTCCCTTGCGTTGCCATCTTTGATGGACCGCAAGGGCCTAAGATCTAGTTGCCTTGTATCCACCAAAATTGCCATGGGAATTAGGAAGCCAGGATACCGTAGTGGTCTGCGTATTGGTCCGGCAAACCAAAGGTCCGTGGTTCGATTCCCGGTCCAGGCCGAATTTTTCTCATGGCAATTTCTTCATAATATCCATTATAAAAAGCCAGCGTCTAAGATGGTTGGGCCATGTACTAAGAAGAGGCAATGACAGCATAGTAAAATAAGTTGGAAAAGGTAAACCTGACGGGAGAAGGCCTTGGGGAAGACCCAGACTCCGATGGGAAGACCAGGTGGGAAATGATCTGAGAAGAATAGGAGCAGTGATGGAGACTGCTGAACATGGAAAAAAGTGGAGGCAAATCGTTGGCGAGGCCAAAAACCATCTTTGGTCTTTGTGGCCATGGCAGTAAGTAAATAATTATTAATGAAACAAATGTCAAAAATATGTATCAATAATGTCTAGAGTAATGAAATATGTCAAGATTTTGTATTGTATCAGTGGAAAATGTCAAGAACATATGAAGATGAATATATATCAATGCATCGAAGAGTAGGCATAGGTATATGATAGAATTCACTGCTCAAAATATCCAAAAACATTATAATGTATTATGGATTAAAATGTAGTCAACTCAAAGATTGATCGTCTTATTTCACTTGCATAAAAATTAAATTTTAATTCTAGAAACCAAAAATTTGAATGCTTACCCTACAAAATTCTTCAATGTCGCGAAAATTCCAACTTTCGAGTGGGGTATTGTACACCCCATTTGGAGTGTACTAATGACATCGAACAACGGCCAGAATTACATATGTCAATTTTTCATTAAAATTTTGGCAAGTGAAAATTTTCAATTTTCAGATTTTTGGGGAACATGACACACCCAGCTGAGGAGCCAGTTCAAGGTCAATACACTCTACTTCTTTAAAGAGAATTTGCGAATAAGCCACCATGTTTCTCTACCACTGTATTCGAGCGTCGAGCCATCAGAAAGGCGTGGGCATGGCGTTGTTTATGAACATTACGATGGTCACGAGAAATTAATGTCCGAATATTTACCGGGGGACACCAATAAAAGTTGCCGATCGGCCAGAAAATGTGATTGGAAAAGTTTCAGCTCAACTTGGTGGCGTTAACCCGTGGCGCGTTGATGTTAAAGTTTGGAAAAACTGCTATTTTTAAGAGAAATTCACGGATTTTCCTCCATAAAATGAAAACCATTGGTTGTGGAAACCTGGTTAAAGTTCCATCTCATGGGAAAATTATTTGCCTTGAAGTTTCACACATACTACACTTTAGATTATCATTATAGATTTTGCGGTATTCAGAAGTTTTAAGGTCATATCGTGCTCCACGACCTCAAAAACGCCATTTTCGGAAAGTGGCAACTAAACTAATTTAAGTTAGTTTGATCGAGATAGTTCCATAGTCGTAACGGGAACCATGTTCGAATTTTACTCTTAGATTTCAGCGGCTGTAGAAAGTATGAAGTAGACATTGCAATATTAATTGTGAAACAAATACTGACACGACTGAAAATCTATGTGATTTAATAATAGTTGGAGTATTTTTTCATATTGATGTTTCATAATTCCGTCCATCGAGGGTTCAATGCTTTATGGCCGGATTCGCTTCTTTTGTTATATTTTCACTAAATGGTTATTAATTATTAAATTTATAACATAATAAATAAATAAATGAAATAAATGAAATAAATAAATGAATAAATAAATTAAAAAAATAAATGAAATAACTAAAATAAATAAAATAAATAAAATAAATAAAATAAATAAAATAAATAAAATAAATAAAATAAATAAAATAAATAAAATAAATAAAATAAATAAAATAAATAAAATAAATAAAATAAATAAAATAAATAAAATAAATAAAATAAATAAAATAAATAAAATAAATAAAATAAATAAAATAAATAAAATAAATAAAATAAATAAAATAAATAAAATAAATAAAATAAATAAAATAAATAAAATAAATAAAATAAATAAAATAAATAAAATAAATAAAATAAATAAAATAAATAAAATAAATAAATAAAATGGCTAAAAAATTAAAAGTCTAATCTGCAAGAAAATTAATTATATTCCGTCAATATATAAATATTTCCTCGAATATATGTATCAACTCACGTCGAACTTCCCCCATACCTACCCCCTGACCGAAGAATCGGGGAGGAAATTGATACGTATGATGAGGCTCCGCAAGGAATCTTGATGGAGAAGAGAAAAATGGGCGGGAGAAACATGAGCACGCCTCGGAGCACGTGTTAGCACTCAGCGAAATGGATTCCGTTGACCTGCATTCGGGGCGAGGGAAAAAGGGGGCGAAGAGGGGCGACATCGCCTAATGGGGCGAGAGATGAACAAAAAGTAATGCAAGGATTAGGAAATGAGCAATTATTTCTCCATGAAGAAGAGCACTGCGGGGCGTTTCTCATGTAGCTGACAGTGCGGTTTCTCGTGGAAGCTCATTACATGAGCAAATCTCCATAAGGCCGGAGGTGCGACGTTGCCAACAGCGGCGGGAAAGCAAACATGCAGATGAACTAGCTCCAGATCTAGGAGTCTTCTAATGTGAGAATATTGCTTCCTCAAAAAAATACTGATTAATTTTATGTGGAGCTCAGAATCTTGGCGTAGCACTCTATAGGAAGTATGCAAAGTTGACCATTAAATGTCGTTTCCATTTATTATCCAAACACTGTTTCTGTTGTGCGACGTTGCCAACAGCAGCGGGAAAATAAACACCTATCTGAATTAGCTCCAGATCTATGAGTCTTCTAATATGAGGATACTGATTTATAAAGTAACGATGCTTAATATTATGTAGAGTCCAGAATATTTGCCCACATGACCTAGGGGTTCATACGAGAAGCTTTAAGTTTGGCAACAGCGTTCTCCATGAGGTTCATTCCGACAAAAAGATGAGAAACACTCTAGAGGAAGTATGCAAAAGAGACGAATACATATGTGACTGTTGTGCGACGTTGCTATTAGCAGCGGGAAAATAAACACCGAGCTGAACTAGCTCCAGATCTATGTGTCTTCTAATATGAGGATACTGCTTTCTAAAGTAAAACTGCTAAATTTCATACAGAGTTGAGAATATTTGCCTTCGTGACCCAAGGGTGAAGACGAGGAACTTTAAGTTTGGCAACAGCATTTTCCATGAGTCCCATTCTGTCAACAAAATGTGGAACATTTAATCGGAAGTTTGCAAAGTTGGCGAATAAATAATTTTCCATCAATTACTGAACACCGTGGCTGTTGTGTGATTTGCCAACAGCAGTGGTAAAAATGAACATCGAGCTGAACTAGCTCTAGATCTAGAAGTTTTCTAGTAAGAGGATATTGCCATCTATAGTAAAATCGCTGAATTACATGAAGTGTTGAGAATGTCTGCCTTCGTGACCTAAGGATAGAGCACGAGGAGCCTAAGTTTGACAACAGAGTATTCCAAGAGGACCATTCTGCCCACAAAATGAGGAACAATGTACAAAAATTATAGATTTAAAAGCAAATTTAAGAATATATATGGTTTCCATAAATAATCTCAACACCATAACAGTTTTTAACATTATTTTTTAGCCATTTGGCTCTATTTGTTCGTTTCAGACCCTGAGTACATAAAAAGAAAAAAACTTCGATAATCTCATATTTTTACACCGTTCGATAGTAGAAGTCCAACTTTATTACATACGCTGAAATTAGGGTAGGTTGTCGGGCATGCCTAAAATGAAGGTTCCTTCTTATATATGAATTTTCCAACACTAAAAATTTTAATGTCGCGAAGAAACATAATATAAATGATTAAAAGCAGTGAAATAACCTAGAAAAATTAATTTCCTCAGATATGCAGTAGTGATGAATTATTAGATTAAATAGAACACTTTTATAAATTAGGTAATAATAAAAATGTAGACACAATTAGACATAAGCATAGGTACAAAAAGTAAGCTCATGCAAAGCATTACAATCATTGAAGTATGGTGGCTAATTCTGGAAGATGCAACGTGGGCGTGGCCTTTCCGCCATCTTTGTCAACCCCAGTTTCTCTTCAGCGCTAACGGTCTGTGGCACTAATTTTTCAATTTTACGAGATTTTACATCGATAACTTACTATTAATCAGCATGCAATTACCTCAGTAACAAGCACTTTTCTTAAATATATATTTTTTATTTATTACAATTATTAACAATCCGCATTCCCGACTAATGGCTGGTTGCAAGAACGTTATGTAATAGAATCCATGAATATGTATTATGGATTGTTATCTCGTCGCCAAAAACTGTTGTCTAGAATTCCGTAAAGAAACGACTTTTTGGAAAGTGGTGCCGCCAAGTGATGAAAGACGGAAGTTCAAATGTAAATACAGTCGATAGTTTGTAAATAAACACGCCGTACTGGTTTTACCATGAATACACATGGGTTTTGCTCACAAGTTATCATAATGCAGTGGATAACAAACGTAGAAATACACGCGGGACGTAATTATACACTTTTTTAATATCGTCCCGTCGAAAGACATATTTAATTACTCTCCTAAATATAATTAAATAAATGCACAATTAACTTCTTTGTACTTCGTGAATATCGCTGTACGTAAATTTAATAATAATGCGAGATGAAAAAGGTGGAATGAATCAGAAGATGGATACGACATTTCAAAACCAAGAACCGAAAATATCATTTATGGATAAGGGATTGCGCCAATATATCAATTTAGCCTTCGTTGTAAGACACTTCCTACAAGATTGGACCAATACTTGGATCTCCGTGTATTTTCATTAAATCCCACGTTCAACCCAAAAGCCCTAATATGATGCAGGGACATGTGGTATCTTCATGAGTATTCCCAATGGCCAACACTGCAGTGTAGGTCAAAAGGAATGCACTTACCGCCGCCTTGAACAGATTCTTATTTTTCAATCCAAGTCTCCTATTTTGGGTCCTCGTAGACGCACACCCTGTTTGGCAGCCTGGTACGAAGCAAGTTCCGTTTAAACAAGGCATTCTGAATTCTTTATTTAAGCCGAACGGGCTTAATGCATTCAAATTATAATCGGAGTCTGGCAAACATCGTCGTCGGCACGCGATGGACGTTTCATAAACCTCTTACACATTTTCTGTGATCGATATTTCCTCTCCATCATTTACAAAGTAACTTTTAGATGACAAAAATAGCAAGATATTATTCAAAGCATCAAGTAATTCATATCTCCTCCTAAATACGCCTTCCGCATGTGAGTCACAGTAAGGAGAGATTGCGTTGAACGGTCAGGTCACAACCTGAAGACATCGTCATCTTCAGGTCAGAACCTGAATGTACATGAACAAGAGCCAGATTTTACCGGAAGATGACGTTGAACTTCGAAACCCGGGTCGCTTCAAATAGAGATACGTGGTTCAACATGCTTAATCCTCTAGCTTGCTGTTACGACTTTTGGAGGAGAAAGGCCACAGGAATTACGCCAGATCAATTGCCAATTATTCCTTTAACCGTATAACATAGCCAGCGGCCTCCTCGAGAGAAAGGGAAACTTAACCGAACTGGAAAATACAAGGTCAGTTCGAAAAGTTCCCGAACTTTTTGAATAGCGCGCCTCCAGCAGGTTATTGTTTAATCCACATGGAGGCGTTGTGTCCGCAAAAACTTCCCAAATAATCGCATTAAACCAATTTGTTGATACATTGTTTTGTTGCTTAGTTACGGCCGTTTATGTGAAAGGGTGTTCGTGGAGTGCGGCGAAAAATCGGATCCGCGGCAATGAGCTCTTTGAAGGAGCAGCTTTGTTCTGTGAAATTCTGCGTGAAACTCTACGAATCCTTCACGAAAACTTTTGAGTTGATCACCAAGGCTTATAGTGAGGATGCTATGAAACGTACCGTGTGTTATGGGTGTTTTACCCAGTTCAAAAAGGGGTTGAAATCAGTGGAAGACGACGAGCGTTCCGGAAGACCATCAACGTCGACTGTCAGGGAGCTTGCAGAAGAGTGTGGCATCTCGATTGGTTCGTGCAATGAAATCCTAAATGAAAAATTGAGGATGCATGGAGTCGCCGCAAAATTTGTGCCTCGCCTGACGACAGCAGACCAGAAACAACATCGATTTCAAGTCTGTCAGGAATTGTTTGATCAAGCTGAATTCTTCTCCAGGATCATAACAGATGATGAGTCGTGGGACATCCATGAAAAAGTACAATTTTCACAATGGATTTGTGAAACATCCCCCTCGCCCCAAAAGAAATCTCGACAAGTTCGCTGGAATGTCAAGGTGATCTTGACTGTTTCTTTCGATGCAAAGGAGATTGTGCATCAAGAATACCTATCTGAAGGCCATACAGTCAACATGGAGTACTACCTGGGGGTTATGACATGCCTAAGAGGGAGAATCAGGCGAAAACGGCCCGAAATTTGGAGGAGCGGCGAGTGATTTTTTTCACCACGACAACGCGCCTCGGCTCATTTGTCTCTCAGAACCCGTGAGTTTTTAGCCAAACACAAGACCGCTGTGCTTCCCTACCCACCCCACTTACAAGACCTGGCCCCGTGTGACTTTTTCCTGTTCCCCAAACAAAAAAAAACACTCAAAGGAAAGAGATTTTCCACCATTTCAGAGACAGAGGAAAATTCGGCAGAGGAGCTTATGAGCATTCCAAAGAAGCGTTCCAGGACTATTTCAAAAACTGGAAACATCGTTAGGATAAGTGTGTATGTAGGGGAGAAGACTACTTTGAAGGGGGCCCTGACCAATAATTTGTTAGTGAAGTATTTTTTTTGTAATAAATAAAGTTCGGGAACTTTTTGAACAGGCCTCGTACTATCGTATCAAATCCCACAATACCGATTTTTGTTTCGCAGAAATTTGTAACTAAAATGATAGCTTCACAGTCCCAATTTTGGTATAGACTCGATATATTGCATAGCGTTTATCGAATTCACTCAACATAAAAAAAATAACAAAGTCTAAAACGTTACAAGAGTGCATGCTGCGGTGAGAAATGTTGCATTCTCTCACTTATTCGCCAGACTGCACTTAACCCTTTGAGTGCGGCATGACGTGATATCTTGTCATGAATATCTTTACGCTGGTGCTGATGACGTTGTATCACGTCATGGGTACCGGGAGTGTTCCAGATTTCACTAGAGAACTTTCACTAGGCCCCCTAGTGAAAGCTAGAACACTCACGGTACCCATGACGTGATATAACGTCATCGGCACCAGCGTAAAGACAACCATGACGTGAAATCACGTCATGCCACACTCAAAGGGTTAACAGATTGACGCTGATTTTCAGCCAGCCGACAAAAGAGTCAGTTCGAAAGGGAATTGATAGGGGAAAAATTAGACGTGAATATACGAGAAGAAAAACGCGATAGAGTAAATATTAAAAATGAATAGAGCTACGATAATAAGGAGATTAACTTCTGGTATACATTAGCGGTAAAGGTATTTTCAAAACCATTCTTTCACGACACACACAAAAAACATATGCGGCACAGCATTAAAGAAACTAGGTTTTTCTGAGCGTACAATTGGAAGGTCCTCGGATGAAAAAGTAAAAGAGAGATGCTACTTCGCTCTGGTTAGACCACACCTCGAATACACCGCGAGCATTTGGGACCGTGGTGATATAGATTTAACCAAAAAATTAATGAAATGCAAAGGAAAGCAGCACGCTTCGTTAAAAACTGCTACCACCAAACATATACCGTTTCACAATTTTTAGAGGGATTAAGGTGGGAGCCCCTAGAGGCTATACGTTGGGCTTGGCTTGCTTGAGAAATTCAGAACTGGTGTGTTTCAGAGCGACACAGGGAATATTATCATGACGACTCACTTCATCTTTAGGTCTGACAGAAGCGATAAAATAGAGAGATACATAGCTTAACAGATAGGTACGAGAACTCGTTCTTTCCGCGTACAATAAGCGACCTCAATAAAAATCACTCCCATAATTCACGTCAACATTTCATCGTCAGTGATTCATTCGTTGTAACATCAACCAAAATACGGAAATAATTGCCAGTAAATGTTAAAAACAATGAGTCATTTGAAAATTTTGAAATTATTAGAGGGATTAAGGTGGGAGCCCCTAGGGACTCGGAGGCTACACAGTATGCTTAGGTTGCTTGAGAAATTCAGAACTGATATTTTTCAGAGTGACACGGAGAATATTATAATGACGCCCCTCTACATATCTAGGTCCGACAGGAGCGATAAAATAAGAGAGATACTTTGCCGAATAGATAGGTAGAAAAAAATCGTTCTTTCCCCGCACAATAAGCGGCCATAATAAAAACTGAGCTCCTCTAAATACACTCCCAAAGTACACTTCATTATTTCATCTCCCAAAACCTTATCCCCTAAATCTTCACACGGCTGGTGTCCTAATATCCCCTGGCGCACGCCCATCGGCGGGTCTCAGGGTAGTATGTAGATGTAAAACATAAAAAAAAACAATGTCAAAAACGTTACGAGAGTGCATGCTGCAGTGAGAAATGTCGAATCGTCTCACTGATTCGACGGACTGCACTTAACAGGGTTATACTGACTTTCAGCCAGCCTATAAAGGAGTCAGTACGATAGGGAATTCATAGGGGGAAAACTAGACGCGAATAGACAAGAAGAAAAACACGCGGCGAAATGAATATTAAATACGAATCGAGCTACGATAACAAGGATATTAACTTCGGATTAATATCGGCAGCATAGGTATTTTTAAACCACTATTTTGAAATGTGACACATCAACATTCCCACATCATATGATAAAAATGCACACAAAAACGGCGATAGAAAAATCAGAAGTCCTCCACATTCCCAAAAGACACTTAAGGTATTTTGATCGAGCTAGTTCCCTCATCATAATGGATATCACATTCGAATTATACGATTTAGTTTCAGCAGCTGTAGGAAACATGAAATAAATATTGCATCACCTAAGGCGGAATCAAATACTTTTACATGGCTGAAATTCTAAGTAATTAAACAAAAATAAACTACCAAGTCTTTAACATGACTCATTTTTTACGCTCGGTGCGTTCAAAACTCCTTCACAACGTAAAGTTTTTTAGCGATTATGAAAAAATTGCGGCGGTGACAATATTATATATTTAAAAAAAATGGGGAAATATATAAACTACACACTGTTAGTTTTTTGACGACATCTAAGTGTTAGAATTTCCTCATTTCTAAATAATGTCTCCCTGGATTGCATAAACGCACTATTTCCCATGCTAAATGGTATTTGTCGTCAAAAATCTCGGAAAGCAGTTCGGTGAGAGACTGGCATGTTAGTGTCCTTGGAAGGGTGAGATATGTTTCTTTATAATGTGACAAAATTCTCTGATTTCTAGGTGAAATGATATTTCGCTCAAACTACCTTGAGCTCAGCATTGTACACAATTTACCCAACATCAGTGCCACGGAAATCATAGCATCCACGACAACTTATTAGCTGATTCAAGGGTAAATATTTGCCCGGAAATGACCGAGTTTTTAAGAGATATATACCTCATAATGGGAAAAGGAGCACAAACTGTCAGTCAGTACCTCCCTCAAACACATTCGATCAAATACACAACTATGAGCAATTTCAGCAAAATATTTACTCGGGAAATAGCCCTTCGCAAGACAAACGCCTCGACAACAGGTAGGTTGTCGTATAATAATGTCATTCAAGGCGAATTTGCACACAGTTGAAACAAATTACAAAGTTTTCTCAAAATTTTTAGTTGTGTTAGCTGCCAAGAATTAATTTACGCGACGGTGAAGCCTGGGCGCCATGAGTTAGCAAAAAAATTAACTGAGGAGAAATTAAACTCAAATGTCGGGCTAAATTAAATTTTCGCTGGGCGCCAAACCAACCGTCGGAATTCAGCTGTTAGAAGAAAATTGGACATTTGATCCGAGCGAGGGAAACTACCTCTCTTCTCGTCTCGTCGTTCATGGGGGGACGGTGGGAAATATAGCAGTGTCTCCAAGAATAACGAAAACGTTAAAGCGTTCTCGCTGTATATGGTTTGAGAAAAATATCACTGCACTTCACATAGGTATATGAACTTAGCCTCATTTTGAAGATTCAAATATAACATTCTCATGATAAAGAAATATCAGCAATTTTTCGCACTACTTTCCGAAATAAATTTAACTGTATCAGGATGTACTTGGTGGAAGTTGTCAATACTCATGGTGATTAAAAAGCACTTGGTAATCTCCCAAAGATTTATTTTCTAGCACGACGCGCTTCACCACACTGTGGCATAATCCTGAGTGGCACAACACTGCGGCACATGATTATGCCACTGTGTGGAGAAACGCGTCGTTCCAGAAAATAAATCTGTAAGAGATTACCGAATGTTTTTTATTCAGCATGAATTTTCCAAAATATTCGCCAAATTATGGAAACCATTTCCTATTGGATGAGGACAGGCAGTATTCCTCAGAGAGAAAATGTGAAAATGCAAACGTTTTTTTTTTTTATTAATTACATCCAAAATGTAACGATTAATAGTTCACATGTTTTCACAATTATTAAAAAGAGGAAGATATGAACTACAGCAATAGTTTTCATAAAAATTAACGTTGAATACGGTCTCTGTTCTGGCAGGAAAAAAACTTTTCTCAAATAATCCCGACGAGGAGATCGTCTCAAAATGAAAAACGAGGCTCCCAGGGCCACGACCCTGTCGCGGGACCTTTTCTTTGAGGTCTGCGCCTTTCACTCCATTTCGGCGTAAACAACATTCAAAAATACCCCGCCAAACGGTTCAACCCGAAACACTGACAGATGAGCCACAATAGCTCAACTCCAATCCTACGACCGAGACGTTTGAAACGTAAATACTTTCGGCGCAAAATGAATGCCACCCTGCATGTTAGAGACGTATTATCCAGTGAACCCCCCATGGCTGATTATAAGGATACAGGCTCAAAGATCTACATCTACATACTACCCCGCGAGCCGCCGTTTGGGCGTGAGGCAGGGGATGGTAGGTCAGCAGTCGTGTAAAGATGTAAAAGTTTTGGAGGTGAAATGGTGACATGTCCTATGAGAATGTGTTTGGAGGAGCTCAGTTTCTATTAAGGTCGCTTACTGTGCGCGGAAAGAACGAGTTTTTGTACCAATCTGTTCGGCAGAGTATCACTCTTATTTTATCGCATCTGTCAGACCTAGAAATGTAGTGAGGCTTCATGATAATATTCTCTGTGTCGCTCTGAAAAATATCAGCTCTGAATTTATCAACCAGCCTAAGCCTAGCGTGCAGCCTCCGAGTCTCTAGGGGCTCCCACCTTAATCCCTCTAACAGTTCTGTAACACTATATGTTCGTTCGTAGCAGTTTTTAACGAAGCGTGCTGCTTTTCTTTGTACTCTGTACAGATAAGATATGGCTAGTTTTATTTCAAGCAAGGCGATGACGAAAAATCGTCTCCAAAAGAAATTAGAAGTTGATTTTCCGATCGGAAATGACAAAACAACCCATATTTCAACTCCAGGGAAGTAATATCCAACTGCCGGGGATTCTGTTCAAACACCATTGGTTCGATTGCCGTAAAGGTTTGGACACAATTATCCTCTATTCTTTGTGAATGTTCCTTTAGCCAAGTATTACTTCACTTATCTCCCTTCCTTTGCTGTGGTGATTACGGGGACAAACACCAATTCCTCGCCAGTTAGCAGCCACAACCTCTCAACCAGAAAACCCTAGCTATGGTGATAAAATATCTTAGGTTTTCCCGGCATATCTACTGGATAAATGTTTCTCGGATATTCCACCGGGTGTAAGAAGGTCCATGTCTCCCGACGTTTCGGAAAACAACTTGCTCTCCATCTTCCGGGATTCAGAACCCGAGAAGTCCTCCGAAACATCGGGAGACATGGATCTTCTTACCCGGAGGAATATCCGAGTAACATTTATCCACCTTGCTATGGTGGTTTACGGGAATGTTACTTCCCCGCCGGGAACCAACCATAGGACACACAACCTAACCCAACAATGGTATCCTTCACTGGGTTAAAGGTTAATAGCCCTAATTATATATACCCTTGGGTAAGGAATAGTTGTGTAGAAAATCCATTAGATGGCGACACTCGCACCCGATCGAGGCGTTTTTACGTCGGGAGGTTCTCTCTCCTTGATATCTCTCGTTCAAAGCAACAATTGCTTAAAAGTTATTGCCAATAATCCAGCGCGTAAGTACAGGCAGCGCTGATCGAAGGTCTGTGAGGAAAGGCTGAATTATTTACGTCTCCATTCGAGCATATCATCGCCGAAAACCACTTGGGTAGCTTGTCGAAATGAATACCAATTACAGATTATATCTTACTACCATGATGGCTGTTACTTATCATTCTGACAGAAGAAAGATCCAGTCATCTCTCTACGTTTACGATTTTTCAATACAGATATTAGTCTTTGTAAAAATATGCTCTAAATCTTGCCGATTTCCCGGTGGTTTATTTATGCACCAAGATAAAATTCTCTCATTTGAGATACAGGTCTCCGTTGCAAAAAGTATAAGATTTACATTCTGAAAATTTCAAGTCGATTTCAGAAGTATTTGACAGCAAATCTGGGGTCGGAAATCGTGACAAACGCAACCGGTCAAGTGGGTGAGATGCGTCGTCTTAAGGAGGCCGGGGTTATGATCACCAAACACACCATCTGTGAACGCTTACGGGAATTAAATTCCGCTCCAGGGGGAAAAAACAAGAGCAAACAGGCTCACAAGCGCTCAGAAAAACGCTCACTCACACTGGCTCTACTTCTCGGGGAAACTTGACTCTAAATGAGCGAAGTCAAAGATTGACCAAATGAATGGACACAAAGACATGGAAAAGACGAGGGTGAGGGTCGTATAAGCGGATTTAGGCCAAAAGGTGGCCCTCTTCAGCGAACTGAAGGGAAGCAGGCACTTGCAACGATAAGTTGGAAGTAAGTCGTAAGATTTAATGATTAACCTTTACCTCTCCTTACACTAAAAAAAGAGGTTGGGTGAAGCATCCAATTTTAGTTGGATAAGAAAAAGTTGGATTGAATATCAACTGCTATCGATACGATAGTCAAGCTGATTGGACATACCAACCAATTTAATTGGATAGTCGCTACTTGGTCGGCGTACCACCGTGTTGGTTCATACACCTCACTCGAGAAGCCTCTACCAATAGTTGGATCGGACAACCAATGCGATTGTCAGCCGGACTATGCTTCTACTTCAGAGTGCTCTGTTGATTAATTCTCAAACTAGTTCGTTCCTGGCAACCTGGGCTACTTCGCCATTTTCACTTCCGGCATATCCCGTGTTCGTGCGACTTGCTGTTATTGTAGGGCGTGTGTGTGTGTGGAATATAGTATCGGCCTTCATTGAATTCTGAAGAGGTTTTTTTAATATTGTATCTTTGCTACAGGGCTACGTGGATGACAAAACAAGAGAATTACTCAGCGTATTGGGCTTGAACTGTCTCATTGATAAATTTAAACGTAAGTATGGCAATCAAGAACAAATATTTTGTTGTAACATTTATGATTATGTCTTTCTGGTTTAATTTTTTGTTAAAATATTGAATGTATTATGATTCTTAATGTTTAGATTGCACCTGATATTCAATACTAGTCAAGCAATAACTGTGCATAGTCTTGACAACATATCAATAATTTTCTACTTCCACTTCAGTTGGATGAGAGACTCAACTACGAAGGCAGAGGAACCAAGAAAGTTGGTCGGTGCAGCCATTTCCGACGAGTCTATTAAAAATGGCTGCCACAGCTGACTAATTGGATGGCGCCCCAGTATCCAACAAAATTGGTTACGACAACCAATTCTCGGGTTCCTGCCGCCGACCCTTTCTTTCAGAGTAAGAAGAAAAATTTTACAAGGAAGTAGTATTTTCGGCCAGCTTGTCTCAATATTTACTGCGGCCAGCGCCGGTTCAGAAGTACCCCTTGATCACCATCTCTACAAACACCGGAACATACGACTCAATACCACGGATAGTAAAAAAATGAACTATAAAATACAGAAAATTAGAGAGTTTTAAGAAAGTTCTGGGCGTGGTCTCGGAAGGGAGGACTCGCCATCGAACACGCGAGGTCAGGCTCATGCAGGAACACTCAGGCACGCACCAAAAAAAATGTGTAAGCAAACACGCCAAAGCACGCATTCTCCGGAGAAAGAAATACGACCGCGCACAGCCATGCAAAAGCGCCAATCTTCCCTCTCGGAGAATACATTTTCAAAAGCTCCCGACACCACACGTACACTCCAACAAGTCCCGTCTCCCCGGAAACACGCGCACAACACTCACGCACGCCCGTGCTTTCCCTAAGGTCAGCTTAAACCTCTCATCTGAAAATGAGTCGGTATGCAGTGTGTCACGCCACGGATGGACACTCCATCAGTGGATATGCCGTAGATAAACGCAATGTAGATCCTAAAGCCATTCGGAAGTGGTGGGTTATTCCAACTATCTCGTAAATCCGACAGGCGTCCGCGGTTCCCTTAAAGTTTATCCAGTAATGGTCAAATTTTCCTTTCAGGCTGGTAACGAAAACGGAAAAACTCCTTAATAAAACTATGAAATGGATTTTAGTGAATTTTCAACAGTGAAAATTTACATTACATTATATTGTATTCATGGAAAATTTATAATAGACGGAAATTGAACACTTAAATAATTCGTTCAATGGTATCAGGCTCAACTATGTGGAAGTTGATATTCACAAATGAAAAAACGACTTCGTCTTCTTCCACTGATTAAGTTTTTTGGTACAGCATGTTTCGCCACATTGACGTCATTTTCAAGTACAAAAATTTTTGAATTTCAAGCAAATATATATACCTGGAAGGGACTTGGGGGGGGGGGGTTGGAGAGGTGGAAGAAGTGGGTGTTACTTCCACCTCTCCAACCCCCCCCCCCCCAAGTCCCTTCCAGGTATATATATTTGCTTGAAATTCAAAAATTTTTGTACTTGAAAATGACCTCTATGTGTCGAAACATGTCGTACCAAAAAAATTAATCAGTGGAAGAAAACGAAGTCGTTTTTTCATTTGTGGACATAAATAATTCGTTTCTTATTTTCTACATTTGAGAATCAGCTGCTATTTTTGTCCATAAAAACTTGAAAAGTCGCTCTGATTTTTGGAGATATTAATTACAATTCTATGTCGTACACATTAGGAAATTTTCATGCAGAACAGGACAAAATTTTAAGAAGTTATAACATATCTTCCAAAAAGTGAATTCCATGTAATTAAAACAGAAATTTAGAGAGAGAAAATTTTTTGGCAAAATGTTAAGCCAATGGTTTAACCACCTATCTGGATACCTTACATTCAAGTCTTCGGATGATACTCCAGTGAAGAGCTCCGCTCGTACACGTCACGTAGAATTAGAAGCCCTCCGGTTGCGGACATTTCAAAGTATTTACTGTTATCTCATTCTGCGCGTCATTCACGAGACTTTTTTTTCAATTGTTTACAGCATCGAGCACATAGAGTGCCGGGTGACACAACCATTGTTGCCAAATTTCACGCTTCGACATGCTTGCTCCGCGACACTGTTTTGATGACGGCATAGGAAAGATAAATGCGAGGGCAACATCGCTCGATGCCCAAGTGTTACGTCGAGCAAATTAGTCAAGTAAAAAGGGATATCAAGTCCATTTGGAGCCTATAGTCATACTTCACGCTACACCAAATTGAGCTAAATGGCCCTGTTTTGATTTCGGCAAAAAAGTTATAGAAACAGGTGCAACATAGCTCGAAGCCTGTATGATGTTTCGAATACACTAATCAAGTGTCAAGTGATGATGTCCATTATCCATTGTCACATTACATGCTACACTAACTTTGGATAGAAGATTGTGTGTCGCATTTGTTGTTTTTTGATTAAACTAGTTTTGATAACGGGATAAGTGAGGTACCATCCTGAGCAATAGCACTTGTGATACCAATCGTCTGCAGAGTACCATAATTACTACACCACTGTCCTATTAGAAAGAGTGTTTTCAAAACGAAATACTCCGATTCTAATGAAACTGTAGTGGTATTGGGTACTTTTACTTCCGAAATAAGAAATATACGGAAAAAAACGTAATAAAAAACAGGTGCAATGTCGCACGACGCCTATATATGATGCCTCGAGTACGTGAATCGAGTATCGAGTGATGATATCAAGTCCGTTATCTATTGTCACATTTCAAGCTTCACCAACTTCTGATACTAGAGATAATATCACTGCCGTTCGTTTTTTTGAAGGACGTCGTTTTGATTACGGGATAAATATGGCAACATCGCGAGCAAAACTGACTTGCTGAGCAAAAAGACAGTAACTGCATAATTGTTAGTTCTGAGTTATTGCATGCCATAGTTTTCACCTACCAGTCTTCGGTTCTTCATCCAGTCCATCTTCGAAGAGATTATAAGCTTTAGTTGACGCTTTGATTGTCGGAGCTGGAAATACGGAATGACGATAAATCATAAGAGAACAAAAGAAATGAGATACTCCGGGAGAAAGACCTGTAGTCAACTGTTATCTGTCCTAGAAAACTGGCATTTATACTGTAGATACAGTGAAAGCAGAGAGTGATATCAGGAAAACCGCTACAAATACGTTTTTTCGTTTAGTTTTTTGAAATAGTCAAGTTTGAAAAAGATAAAATCAACTCTAACCTCAAAATGTGTAAATTTGTCAGTTACTGTCTTTTGGCTCATCAGGGCAGAATATCACTCGTTGTACCAATCGTTTGCAGAGTATCATGATCACTACATCATTGTCCCACTAATTTTCATGATAAAACAATCAGATTATACGGAATCGTTGTCAAACCTTCAGGCGTCACTTCGTGGAAGTATTTTATATTCGAATCCACATTGAAAAATCGTACCGTAAAATTTATATTAATATTCAGGTCGGGTATTCAAAAATTGAAATGCAACAGTTGTAACATAGCTTACTTAGGTCAAACAGGACGAAATTACAAGACACGCATTGAAGAACACTCACGACGCTACTTAAATATGGATACCAACTCATAATTTGCTGAGCATCTGCTGGATAACAATCACGTAACTGATTTCATCCCCGAAATTCTACATGTCCTGCCAAAATGTTTGAAGATGGATGGATTGGAGCAAATGGAAATTATTGGAGAGTCAAACAACCTTTGCAACGAGTTACTTTTTCCGCACCCCTCCACACTCCTTTCCGAAAAAATTTCCCTTCTCACAAGCCCCTAACACCAATGTTCCCCTGCCTTTCCACCCGCAAATTAGTTTGTTCTCCAAAACCACCCCCCCCCCGCTTCTTAGCAGTGGTTACTAACGTAACAATCAATAAAGAAAGTATAAACAATTGTACCTGAAGATGCAGCAAGCTGCGAAACGCGTAGTACCTTTAACTGCTAACAACAAAGGCCTACAAATTTTAGGGTTTCGAATACTTTTTTGATGCTATGGACCCTTTCCGACGTAATTTTGTGCGCTGAATCCGAATTCACTCACGAAAATTGGATATCACGTCAGGATTTGGATGTAATCTAACCATAAAGGGTCAAAATGGCAATTTTTTGGTCTTTTTTAGCTTATAAGAGTGCGAGAGGTAGAGGTAGGCCGAGAAAGTTGTGGTTGAGGATATTCTTAGGAGGGGGAATATTAGGAGTCTTTAAAAATAGGAGGGCGAGGAGTAATTGCGGCAGAAGTAGGATGGATATGGTCAGGAATGAGTGGGTCATGAATGAAAATGGGTTCAATGCTCCTGTAATGGACGTGTATGAAAGGAGAGTGCTTCGTTGGTTTGGCCATGTTGAGAGAATGGATGAGAGTAGAATAACGAAACAGATATTTAAGAGTGAAATGAATGGTGCGAGAGGTAGAGGTAGGCCGAGAAAGTTGTGGTTGAATGTGGTTGAGGAAATTCTTAGGAGGAGGAATATTAGGAGTTTTAAAAACAGGAGGGTGTGTATGAAGCAGTGTATGGGGGTAATTGAAGCAAAAGAGGTTTGCAATGATAGGTCAGTATGGAGGAAATTATTGAGGCAGAGTTAGGTGTACATTTTTGTATTTATGAAACTTTGTGACGGTGCCTACCCCGGAAGGGAACGGCTTGATTGGTATATATGCATGAATATCTCATTAACTGAAGGTGATGTAGTAATTCTGCAAAGGGATTTGAAGTCTGCGTTACAAAATGTAGAGAATACATCTAAAGAAGATGTGAGAAATGCGTTCAAATGTTCGAGAGGATAGAAAAAGGTTTTTACGTTACCTATACTATACTCAAAATAACGTTTATCCGATGTTAATCATAATTATGTTAGCCATGAATCTTCGATAAAAATGTTTGACTTTCAATGTCTACAAAAAAGAAGAGCCACATGTGATCCATCTTACTCATATAATTTACTTGATACTGGAGACAATAGTAGATTAATTAACAAAATTAATTTCGCAGTGCTTAGTAATAGTGTAAGGTTAAAAATAAAATTCAAGTTGAGCATGGTAAAATCGAACTACTGTGAATACTCACCAAAGAACAGAATGTGCCGAACAGTTAACGACTACTGTGATAAAATTGATTTACGTCAACAAAGAAGTCTCTTTTGTGAACTGATAAATATTATAGTTCCCTCATGTTTTTCGAGATTTCTGTATAATTTAATTGATTTCACTGCGTTTTGTATTTTTTGAGTGCCCTGTAATTATTTTGTTGGGCGGACGTTAAACTCAATAAACAAACAAATAAATCTATGAAACTTGGAAAAACTATTGTTACCAAAACCAGTATTAACTTGGAAACTATCAACAACATTATTTATGTTCAACAATACTATAATTTTGAGTGCACAAATTCGAAATATAAGGTACAGGTTATGGAAAGAAAAGTTTTTCTAGGCTTCACAGTCGTATTGTCTATATTTTTCAACGCAGACTTCGAATCCGTTTGTAGAATTACTCAAAGACCTTTGGTTTCTGAGCTATTCAAGCTGAAACAGACCTAAAAATTGCCATTTTGATCGATTAGTTTTAGAATATCTCAAACTCCTGACGTGATAGTCAATTTTAGTGGGCAGATTCGGATTCAGCGCTCAAAATTTACATCGAAATTGGCCCATAGCATAAAAAATATCATCCCCATGTTGGTCTGTGTAATTAGGTATTTTTACCCCATTTAAGGTAGTTAAAGCGAAATATCACTTTACCCAGAAATCAATGAATTTGGTCTCATTTAAAGGAGAAATATATCACCCTTCCATTTACACCCAAAATTCAACCCCTTACCACATTACTTTCCGAGATGTTTGCCAAAAAAAACACCAGCTATTTTTCCATGGGAAATGGTACGTGTATGCACTCCAGAGAGACCTTATATTAAAAATGAGGCATTCCCTACGCTTATATCTCGTCAAAAACAACAGTGTGTAGTTTGAGGGTTTTCTCGGATATTTCTGAAAATTAATCATACTGTCATCGCAGTAATATTTTGAAGAATCACAAAAAAACCTTCCGTTTTGATGGAGTTTCAAACGTACCGCGTGAAAAAAATGAGTCAAGTTAAAGACTTATTAAGATATTTTTCATTTGAATACTTACAATTTCTGTCTTGAAAAACTACATTGATGATGCAACATTTAATTCGTGAGTCTCACAGCTGGTGAAATTAAAACGTAGAATTCCAATATGGTCTCTATTATGATTAGGGAACTATCTCCCTCGGATTACCTAAATAAGATACTTGAGTAATAATCAGCATATTGTGAATCGTAATTTTGGGTTTCAGCTGTAACCTTTTTTATCGACGTAACAAATGGATTTTTTTAAGCTGAATAATTAAAAATATACAATTAAATATTTTTCTTGACTCACATAGTCAAGCTGGAGCCACCTTAAACAAGCGCAGTATACAATTGAATCACCTCCGCGTTCAATAGATCACGAGAAGAGTTGTCTTTACTTCCACTCATTAGCAATATCAACCCTTTTGCTTTAACCTTTTTGCTTTTTACCTCATTTAAGGTAGTTAAAGCGAAATATCACTTTACCTAGAAATCAATGAATTTGGTCTCATTTTAAAGGAGAAATATAACACCCTTCCATTTACACCCGAAATTCAACCCCTAACTACATTACTTTCCGAGATGTTTGCCAAAAAACACCAGCCATTTTACATGGGAAATGGTACGTGTATGCACTCCAGAGAGACCTTATATTAAAAATGAGGCGTTCCCTACGCTTATATCTCGTCAAAACACTAACAGTGAGTAGTTTGTGTGTTTTCTCGGGCATTTCTGAAAATTAATCATGTTGTCACCGCAGTAATATTTTTCAGAATCACAAAAAACCTTCCGTTTTGATGGAGTTAGCCTCTTTCATAGGGTTCTCTTAGAGTATCGCGGCTGATTTTTGAAAATATCAACTATTTATTTGAATATTTTATGTGAATCTGTTATTTTATCAAATACATTCCTTGAAAAATTTTTGATGCTAATGATGAAATGTATTTCAATCAAAAATTAACATGAGAAAGAGAATATTTAATCTATTTAACGAGCAAATTATAAACAAAAGAACTTGTGTGTCTCACAGCTGCTGGAATAAAAGCGTATAATTCGAATACGGTCTCTATTATGATTAGGGAACCTTCTCGCTAATACTACCTTAAATAAAAAATACACTGAAAAAATCGAGTTGGCCTCACCCTAACCCATCAAAAACAAGCCCAGAATGGGTGGTTTGAAAGCAGCACGGGGAATCTACGCGGGAGATGCGGGAACGGCACCCTAGGCCTTTATATTTCGACCGCGCGCGCCGTCGGGGAAGCAAGCAGGCACGGCACGCATTGGACGGGGACGGTGGGGACGGGCAGTCGTCCAGGCAACACAGCACGCGCATGCGCACACACGGAGGAGAAGAAAACAACACTCGTTTTTTCGCAGAGATAATGCGAAGCGGAGGCCCAGGAATAAAGCAACACAGACACGAGGGACGGGAAGGAGACGATGCCGTTGTGTGGACGGGCACAGAGCACACACATACAGAAGAGAAGCACGAAGAGCACAAGAAGCAGCAGCGATAAGCACACAATCACACGACCAGAGCAGTAGGTGAACATAAATCCAGCGCGACATTACCTAAATGACTGCCACTTCCCCCTTTTTTATTTTTGAAAGAAAGACTATGCACAATCCTCCTCAGGTTATTTAGGTACTTCAGTCTTCGGTTCCCATCCCGGAAGGTAGAAACCAGAGGATGAGAGGAGAGAAACGGCGAAAACAAGCCCGCGACTCCCTCTCTTGTATCCCGCGAAAAGATAAACACGTTTATTTCACACAAACGCGAACACCGCACACGAGCGATTTCGAAAACACCGTCGGAACGAACCGAGAGGGGACGAAGGAGAGGGATGATTAAGATGAGGTGAAAGAAATAGTATGCATTTGGCACAGGAAGGAAGAGGATGTAGAGGAAGAGAGAATAAATTTCAAGGAGAAAGAGACTTCGGGAAGTGAGAGGACCATGTTCTATAAAGGGTTCGGGTTTAAGAGAAGCGCACACCGCCTCCCAGGACGGCCTCGCGTGGACTGAAACCAACCGAAGTGGTGTATGGACACGGGGGGGGGGATGAGGGGGCGGAGAAGTGGGGGGACGTTCAAATGAGGGGGTAGTGAAAGAGGAGTGCTATACGGTGTTGGTTTGAAGGGAGGGAGTAGGGGCGAGTAGGAACCGCGGAGGAAGGGGAAGATAGGGGAAGACGAGATTTCGGTGGAGGGGCGAGAAACTTTAAAAAGGGGTACGAACGTAGAGAGGTGGGTCGTTCGTGAACGCACGGGTCCAAAGGAACGGGTAGCAGAAACGGGCTGCGCGATATATCGTTAAATATCGCAAATACGATATTGAGTTTTGAAAATTAAAGGTACGTTTACGGTACGTAAAATTAAAGGTCGTATATCGTTTTTCGACAAATATCGTGATTTATCACCCGATAAGTAATCGCAATATAGCACCCGATAAAATATTACAATATCACGATAAATATCACGATAAAATATCGTGACATTGCGCTCGATAAAATATAGCGTAATCGCGCCCGATAAAGCATCACGATGATATCACGACAAAGAAATCACTTAAATATCACGATAAAATATAGTGATATTTAAGTGGGTGCGATATGGCGAAGTTTCATCGGGTGATGTATCACGATATTTTATCGAGGCATGATAAGACGATATTCATCGTCTCGATACAAGTTATCGTTATCGCAACAATTCGATGTGCTAAAGTTATCGTATCTCGATACTGAATTATCAATATCGCCCAGGCTTAGGAACGGGTCCGTAGATTGAATGGGAGGACCGAGGACCGACTTCCATGGAACGATCGTTCCTTTCGGTCCATCGTTCCTGTCGGTCCGTCGGTCCTTTCGGTCCGTGCCAGTCCTTTCGGTCCTTCGTTCTTCTTGGTCCGTCGTTCCTTTCGGTCCGTCATTACTTTCGCTGAAATCTTTAAGAGATAGCATGTCCATGATAACACCGTGAAATATTCATCTGGTGATGCTGGCGGTGTAATTAGCAGTATTATTTATTGAAAGTTTCCTTTATTTAAATTAAACCTAATCACGAAACCATGTAAAAAGTTGGTAATATCACCTTCCATCTTTAATTTCATCCAATATTCTTAAAAGCCGTCATTACGATATACTAAGTTCTCTTTTACATTCCCTAAACACCAAGAACATGTTGAATATAAAGAAATACATGACCAACAATTAAAAAAGGAACGGTGAACGACTGAAAAGGAACGGGTTCCAAAAAAGGACCGGTCCAGAGTGAACGATTTCCCAAGAATGAACGAGTTTGCCCATCTCTACCAACGATTCGGAAGATCAAGGGTCCGGGGGGTGGGAGGGGTGTGGGGACTTTTGGAACCGAAAGTGACGCGCGGGGATATGTGATGAGAGAATGAATTCGCGGGAAGGGGGGGCAGAATTAGAGCAACAGAAGAGAAGCGGAAGGGGTAACGTGAAACACGAAGGGAAAGAAGAGCAGGAGGGGCACACACACACAGACAAACAAGCCCTTGTTTACCGACTGCCGGGATTGGAATTATTACAGTGCCGGCTGCCTTTCCCCGCTAGATTTGCTCCACAGTTCATGACTACCCTTGAATCAATCATAATTATCATTTAGGTGTAAAAGATTTGGCATTTCTCACGGCAAATAACACGTGTGAAATTTTCTTGGGATTCAAACCTGGTTACATATTTTGCTACTGTCAACGTTTCGACAGAATACTCTTCCGCCATCATCAGGTCAATGATGGTCATCATTGGCCTATAGAAGACGTAAGAGAATTCTGTCGGGCCGTTAAGATTTTAAAGATTAAAAGTTAAGGGTTAAATTTTTGGCACTGCCATCGTTACGGCAGAATACTCTTCCGTCATCATAGGGTCAATGTTCATCATCGTTGGCCTGATGATGACGTATTCTTTATTCGTGAGTATTCTGTCGAAACGTTAAGATTAACATTCAACGCATAAGGTAAAAAATACTTGGCTGCTGCCAACGTTTCGACAGAAAACTCTTCCGCCATCATCAGGTCAATGACATCATCATTGGCCTGATGAAGACGTAAGAGAATTCTGTCGTACCGCTAAGATTTTTATAATTAAACGTTAAAGGTTCACATGGCTGCTGCCAACGTTTCGACAGGTAACTCTTCCGTCAATATCAAGTCAATAATCACCATTATTTCCCTGATGATGACGGAAGAGTATTCTGCCGAAACGTTTACAGCAGCCAAATAATAACCAAGGTTGAAAACCGAGAATATTTTACACGTGATATTAAGGTGGTAGAAACGATTGTTATAAATGCACATTTTTGCGAGAAAACTCTGCGATACTTATATTTTATCTTATGCCACAAATTGTTTAGGTAATTCGAGCGAAATATGATTGCACCTTAAAATAAGTGATTTGGTCTCATTTTTAAGTATAACAAATTACCCTTCCAAAGATACCAAAATATCAGACCCTGACCGAACTACTTTCCGAGATTACTGACAAATAATACCAGGCGTTTACATGGGTAATGGTAGAATAAGGTCTCCGGAGAGACCTTATTTTTAAAAAAATGAGGCATTTCTATCGCCTAGATCTCGTCAAAAAATTAATAGGGTGTAGTTTGTAGGCTTTCCCGAAAATTTTCGAAAATAAATCATATTGCCACCGCATTAATTTTTTCAGAATCGCATAAAAAAACCTTCCGATTCCGTTGTGAAGGAGTTTTGAGCGTATCTCGTGAAAAAATGAGTGAAATCAAATACTTGTGGGCATATTTTTATTTGATTACTTAGAATATTTCAGTCATATCCTGGAATATCACAGCACTATTAATAACGTAGTAATCAATGCTCCCTACAGCTGCTTAAATTAAAACGCATAATTCGAATATAGTCTCTATTATGACTATGGAACTATATCGCTCAAACTACCTTAAATCGTAGATATTTACCTTGTAACGATAGCCAGTAATTAAACTGACTCCAGCCTCCATTGTTTTTCTGCAGGATTTGATATCATGATTTTTTTAACAAACCAAAGTAAGCGTAAAATTGTCTTCAGGCTAACAAAATTTAACATGTATATAAAATGCCTTTTTTTAAGTAGCTTACTTTTGTAAAGGAGGTAAATGAGTACAACAAGGTAAACAGCAGAAGTTTCACTTGGCAACGTGGCAACATTCCATCACAGTATGTCGACAATTTTCTCCGACAAGAAACCCGGAAGACTGTCTTTTAAACAAAAATGCTCGTTTTATACATATTATCTATGGCCTAAGCTGAAAAAAATACATAAGGTGTCTCAATATCTAGTGCATACATTTCAAGCCTTTGAGCAATATTATTTGGGCGATCCAAATTGAGACAAAACATTTGTGTGTAGAGATACCGTCGCACTGCTATTTAAACAATGTATTTCAGTAAATTCCATCTTCTTAGGCGACATATTGTAGAGGAGCATTTTCAAATGATATACAAAGGATATGGTACTGTATACTGTATTTTCAACTCGTACTACACATGTTTCGAATGACTAGCAGTCATCATCAGGTACAAAAGCGTTAACCCTTTACATTTACAACGTAAATTGACCACAATTAAACACAAATTAACGAATGAAACGTTAATGACCCTTCGACAAACGCTATTCTTCTTAGTTGTACCTGATGATGACTGCTAGTCACTTGAAACACGAGCAGTACGAGTCGAAAATAGAGTAGACGGTATGATATCCTTTGTGTATCATTTGAAAGTATTTCAGCGTTAATATTCGTAATTTTCAAACCACCACATCTTCGTCCCATCTACCGCTGCTGCCCAAAGAACACGGGACTAAAAAAAACCAGGAAACAGTACGTGAAAACATTCGTGTGGAGCGTAGCACTCTATGGATCGGAAGCATGGATCATTAGAAAAGCTGACCAGAAAAGAATAGAAGCCTTCGAAACCTGGCGCTGGAGGAGGATGCTGAAGATAAAATGGACGGACAAAATAAGTTATGATGAAGCGTGCAGAAGAGTAGAAGAGGAGAAGACCATATGAAACACCATACAGGAAAGAAGAACCAGATGGATTGGACACACCCAGGCGCACTATAGGTTTGTGAATAACATAATTGAAGGCAAAATAGAGGTAAAAGTCCCTATAGTTAGACCCACGAATAAGTTCATGGACCAAATAAAGAGGAAATTACATAGGAAGAGCTACGAGGAGTTATGGGAACTAACATTCGATAGAGACGGGTGAAGGGCTGCAGTCAACCAATCTTAGGATTGAACGACCAATGAATGACGTCTCCGTTAAATTAACAGGTGACCTACTAGTAGTAATATTTTTACACCATTCGATGGTAGTACTCTTACTTTTTAACCCTTTGAGTGCCACGCGACGATATATCGTCGTTTGCAGAATGTGCCAGAAGTGCCAACGACGATATATCGTTGTCGATGAGGAGACCTGTTAAAACAATGAGTCATTACAAAAAAAAATTATTTTTTTCATATTCATTAAGAAATAAGTATTCACTTTCAAATACAGAAATGATCGTGTAAAAATAGAAAAAAATAATAATTAATTTGCCGTAATAAACAAATGATAATTTTATGAATAAAGGCCTACAAATATATCGAAATACCCATGGCACTTCCGGGAGTACCCACCAAAAAATTGGTGGCACTCAAAGGTTTAATATATGTCAAAATAAAGTAGGCTATCGGGCACATCTAAAATGACGGTCCCGTCTTGACAAAACTGACATTTTCCTCAAAAATTATACTCCTCAGTTTTTCTTAGTAATTTTAACGTAAATTGGCCGTCATTAAAAGTAAATTTCGGCGTACTTTTCAATATCGTTCTTTTGAGTTCTTAATATTATTTTTTAAGGGTAATCTAATTCGGCAAATCTATTTCAATTCCTTTTTACCTCGATTTATTCCATCCCTACTCTGTCTCCTGAGAAAATTCTAAATGTTGCGCCGTGTCTGTTTAATTTCCCTCTCGTTTCAAATGAGCTCCCGCACTACATTTTCTCTTTCTCATTTAACAAATTTCCAAACATTGCATGTAACTAATGATTTGGTACGAAGTCACTCGCACGGGTGCATATACACCAGGGTTGAAATTCGCTATGAAAAAATCATTTGACTTGACCGGGATTCGAACCCGAAAACATGTATTGGCTACTTATTTCCATGGACACCAATCGATTTTAAACTCGATTAAACGAGAATGCTGAGGTCGAGCAAGTTATCGAGGAAACACAGTAAAATTGCAATATAAGGGCGTTACCTCGCAAGCGCATTAGGAAAATGGGGGTCAAAGAAGACGGCGGACTGGCCTCGGTTTCTAGCATTGACCAGCATAGCAAACGCGGGCGGGCGGATAACCGGGCGGAAGGTATGAATTGGCCGAAGTATAGCAAGAATATTCACGATACCTTCGAATGTTAAGGGACGTAACTCTTAAAACATGTACACCAGGGTTGAAATTCGCTATGAAAAAATCATTTGACTTAACCGGGATTCTAACCAGGATCTCCCAATTGCCGGTCAGGTGTGTTAGCCAGTTACACCACCAAGCCATCTTCCTTCAAGGCGAATTTCGAGGGGGGTTTGTGCGAACTAGATGTTCAGGCCTCAAGTCTACATTGTAGCACATGAGACGAAGTCGTGCTTAGAAAACCACTGTCGCGGTGGATAAACCCAACATTCTCGTTATTAAAACGACGAAATTGACAAATTTCTAAACATTGCATTTAACAAATGATGTGGTACGAAGTCACTCGCACGGGTGCATATACACCAGGGTTTAAATTCGCCATGAAAAAATCATTAGACCTGACCGGGATTCGAACCCGGATCTCCCAATTTCTAGTTCGCATAAACCCCCCTCGAAATTCGCCTCGAAGGAAGATGGCTTGGTGGTGTAACTGGCTAACACACCTGACCGGCAATGGGGAGATCCGGGTTCGAATCCCGATCAAGTCAAATGATTTTTTCATGACGAGTTTCAACCCTGGTGAATATTCTCCTTTAACCTTCCTTCTGTGCCGACTATTGAGGTAGAATGAAACGTATGGTTCGGCAAACGCCATTCTTATCATTAGAGCCTATAGAACCAAACGGGAATATCGGAATGCGCACATCGATAATATAGGCCCAGTAGTCCACTCTGGATCCCTAGTCTGTTACGAACTCACGCGGTCCAACCTCGGAAAGTCCGTGGATGTGACAACACGCCCCCCCCCCCTTCCGAAAAAAAATCTCAATTTTAAAAACGATCCAATTCGAATTTTTGAGGCCGCGACGTCAAAATTTCGTCACTGTCGAGGCTCGGAAAGTCCGAGGCCAAGCTAACTAGGGCACCCGAAATGCCGATCTCATGTTTAACTCAGTGAGTATACACTGGTCGGAAGTATCAGCGTCATGAAAACACGACGATAACTCATTAATGGAGAGTATATGTATCGTTTTTCATCCTTAATGTATTCACCGAGCCCCAAAGCAGTACCAAAACCAAGAACGCTGGAATTATTATACCCTTCGGACTGGAATATCAACTATGACCTCATTCGGAGAGCTTAGGCATTCACCAATCGCAGCAATAGTTTCACTGGAAAATTTTCTAAAATCACTTTTGACGAGGTCTAAGATAAATAAGTTATGAATGATTTCTGGCTTTCCCGGTGAATGCTATGGAAGTAGATTTCTCGGGTTTCCATCCGGGTCAAAGGAGTTATGTTCTTGTATGGAGGCGAAGGAAAACTTCTACCTCCAAAAATAAGTTAGTTTAGCCATATCCATACATAAGTTAACCCTAGAGCTGTAAATGTATTTTAGTTATACGCCATTGGTAACGCATTCTAAATTTTTTGCGATCAATGATTCAGGTACGTAAAAACATGACAACATGGGTAGAAACCAGAACAATGGCCTCTAAATAGATCATAATCACCTACAAGTGATACAAGAAATACTAAACAACGTTGCTCAATCATTTTAAAAAAGATGCATTTAATTTAAAATTTAGGTATCAACTTTCATCTCAGTACGTAACTTCGTAAAAGATCATTCTCAGCCGAATAGATCTCACAACGAACTACAAGTGAAATGAATCGACGAAGCGTCCCACATTGGTGAAAACTTTCCGTTTTATTGACAACTCGTAAGATTTAAGCCAGGGTAAATGCTTTTCAAAGTCCTTATGCACGGAATTCAAATTCCCTGATTTTAGGAACAATGTACATACATTACGTTTACCAATCGAATTCAGATCGATATGAACTCGGAGCGATCTGGACAGTCTAAGCCAGCCGGCTCAGATCGCCTGGTTTACCAAAGTCAACAATTGAAGTCGATATTGAACAATCGACTTCAATTGTTGACGCACAACTGACCAAGAATATAAAACGGAGCGAATTTTCGTCTCTCGCCGCAATTGCACTCCAGTTGAAACTGCTTACACCACACGCCTTGATTAATAACGAGTTTATTTTGTTTCCCAATGGCAAACAAAAGAATAACGAGAGGCGCTACAGATCTGATGCTTCATAACGATTTGAAATCTCATAGAGGCTGAGAAAGCGGGCCGAGTTAGCCCGTTTCTCATATCGATCCCAACAGCCCGTTGCGTATACCATACCGAGCTGGTCCAGTCAGATCGATTTGAGTTCGATTGGTAAACGTAGTGATAGAGAGAATGTTCTTCGAACAATGGGGACATAGAATAGTCGGGAATTGGTTACGGGTCGTAACATTTACGACGATGATGTTCTACAAAGAAATCCAATTCTGTACTAGATACTGTAGAAATATTTGCCAAATGAGTTCTAATCTCAAGGTTCGGTTTAATTTGGTACGTTGGAAGAATATGGTTTCAGTAAAGAAACAATAACAATAAAAAAAAAGTGATGTGATTTTTACGAGCGTTACCACTTTGAGATTTGAATGAACAACTTTCGGTTACATGTTTGCTAAACAGACGGTATGCATCGGAGTCTTCCCATCATAGGGAAGAAGTATTTTTTTAAAGATAAAAATCATATAAAGAACAAAAATTTTGTTCCGCACAATAAACAACGTACCATAATAATAATTTAAAATGACGACGGATTCAATTTCCCAATAAAAATGTGAATTTTTTCGGTACAGAATAAGGAATTCAACTCCAAAATGGAGACATCAATTTGCCTAGAAAGGACAAAAAATGTTCTATATCAGTGAAACAGGGCGAATTCAAAAGACCATTCAAAATAATTAAGCTCAAACGAAGGGGCTAAAAAAACTGCTTCTTTTTTTCCTCGTTTTATGAGCAATATCAACCCTTTCGCTATAGCCACTGAATTAGCCCCTTTCATTCTCAGAGTTGTCATGGCTAATTTTCCAAAATTTCAACTATTGTTTGAATATTGTGTGCGAATCTGTTATTTCATCTAATACATATCTTAAAATGTTTTGATGCTTATAAAGAAATGGCATTTTGATACAAAAATTGACATGAAAAATGAGAAAATTATTCTTTTGACAAAAAAGGTTAAACAAAAGGACTTTCACAAATGAAAAAACGACTTCGTTTTCTTCCACTGATTTATTTTTTTGGTACGACATGTTTCGAAACGTAGAGGTCATTTTCAAGTACAAAAATTTTTGAATTTCAAGCAAATATATATACCTGGAAGGGACTTGGGGGAGGTTGGAGAGGGGTGGAAGAAGTGGGTGTTAGGAGGGGGGGAAACCCGGAGAGAGGTAAGGGGTGGCGGTTATGGTGAGAATTGGGGGAAAACCCGAGAGAGGACCGCGTTGGTGAGAAAGGTGGGGGCGGGGGATGGAAGGTAGAGGGAGGGGGTGGGTTAGCTTGGAAAGGGTCGTTAAGGTGGAGGTGGGTTTTCAGCAGGTGTGGAGTTGGGTGGAAGGATCTGGGTTTTCGTCTTTCCGTGAGGTTTAGAGAGACTTGTAGGAGGGGGGAAATTCTTTCAAAAAGGATGTCGTTGAGTAATTTACATTTACTCATATTCCTCCTTATTTCTAGCTCCTCCTTTTGGTCCATCTTCCTCCCTTTTATCTCTAAGTGTAGTATCTCCGATATGAAGTCGCTCTCGTGGTTTTTCATTTGTGAATATCAACTTCCACATAGTTGAGCCTGATACCATTGAACGTAAAAGGACTTTTTTTACCAACCGTTATATCAGTAAGACATGAGTGTTTCTAGACGACCTGAGGAAAGCGAAATATAGCGGGCTTCTTTTGTCAATGAAGTGGTGTTGTCGAAATCAATGTTATGTGTCTGGGCTCCACTGATGCTCTGCGACCGCCGACTGGCGGAGTTGCACATATTTTTTTATTCACATACTTTTTTTTTGAAGTTTGTGAATGATCGTAGATTTTCCCGGCGTATCTGCTGAATAAATGTCTCTCAGGTATTCCACCGGATAAGCAGGTCTCCATCAGATCTCCCGACGTTTCGGAGGACGACTCGTTCTCCATCCTCAAGGATTCTGAACAGGGTTCATCAGAACCCCTGAAGATGGAGAGCAAGTCGTCCCCGAAATGTCGGGAGATATGGACCTGCTTATCCGGTGGAATACCTAAGAGAAATTTATCCAAAACAAGTATGTTTTAGCAGCTAACCAATCACAAACCAAGCATTCAAGGGTCAGCCTACCTGTGTTATGACTTATTCATTTATTTTTAATTGAAAGAAAATAGTCCACATTACCCATTCAAAGTCTACTCGTAATAAACACCGTAAGATATACACATACTAACATTTTAAACTGAACAAATTAGCTTAGACGACCTAAAGGCCGTTGTGGCCTCAACAACCCAGGTTCGAATCCTGGTCACGGCAGTGTTTCACTCACGTGAAACGGCATGGGGTGGTTTTTTTTCTCCATTCATATTTTAGTGAATGATAGTTTTTACATGTTTCCGTTTGATTCAAGAAAAAACATTTTCTGTTTATTCCTGAAAATTCGCAGTGCATACATAGTTCAATTCCTGACTTATGTAATAATTGACTTAAAACCATTTTCAGAGCAGAGTGCAAAAATAAATTATTAATTGTATAAGTGTTACGAGCTTAATAGAAGAACTAGGATGGGAATTACTATCAGAACGCAGGTTAAAATTTAGGTTAAACCTTTTAAGTAAATTCGAAACAGAGTTGTTCACAGATGACGTTAGATATATATTGAGAACCCCTGCGTATTATGCTAGGTTTGATCATATTAACAAGATTAGAGAGATAGATTGTCGTACCGATAGATTTAAAATGTCATTTTTCCCTCGTACTATAAGAGAGAACAATAGGCAGCGTAGCAAAGGGATAGGTAGGTGAAATATAGTTAGAGTAGTCTGTAGTGCATGATGCATGTAATAACAACCAATAATCCCTTCCTTATTATGTAGATACTAACCACCTAGCTGCATGTGACCCTATTATCCAGCATTTCTCCGTTAAATATCCTAGTCGCATGTCAATAGTGCATATTTGGTGATCTTCACCCCCCTGCCACACACCCTCGTGGTGGCTCGCAGGGTATCACGTAGATTTAGATGTAAAGATGGCGCTTAAATCCGTTACTGTATAGGTTCGCTGTTTATTTAAGGAAAGATGAATTGTGGCCAAGTTGGTGTAGTGTTTGGCGATAGGGAAAAGGGATCGATATCAGAGATGACTCTTTTTACGTAAGAGATGTAAAGACTAATTATTGTAAGAGCGCACCGTAAAATAGAATATGAGCTTCATACAGTACATATTGTAAAGAGATAAATATGAACTAGGCAAAAGAGAAGTATTGCAAGTATTTACTGTCAACGCTATCAAAACTGTAAAATATTTCCTAAGAAAAAAAAATGATCACTTTTTGTCATCGAACTATTAATGCGTTAAATTTTCTGTAATATTCAGCCAGCCTTGACTGTTGTACTTTATTTAATGATTTAACTGTGCATGGTTTTACCATATTATTATGTTTATCATATTGGGTGAACAGAGGAGATAAGGATACGTGCGAATGCTGGAAGGAAAGTGTTAGGTAGCATGAGGAGCATATCAAGGAATGAGTGCCTCTCTAAGGAAGCGAAAATTGCCGTGTACAAAAGTGCACTCCTTCCCACTTTGCTATATGGTAATGGAACATAGGTATGTCAGGATAGACATAAGAGTAGACTAAACGCCGGGGGAATGAGTTATCTGAGGAGTATTTGCGGCAAAAGTAGGATGGATAGGGTCAGTAATGAGTGGATGATGAATGAATGTGGGTTAAGTGCTCCAGTAATGGACGTGTATGAAAGGAGTGTGCTTCGTTGGTTTGGCCATGTTGAGAGAATGAATGAGAGTCGAATAACGAAACAGATATATATGAGAGTAGAATGAATGGTGTGAGAGGTAGAGGTAGGCCGAGATAGTTGTGGTTGAATGTGGTTGAGGAAATTCTTATTAGGAATAAGAGGAGTCTTAAAAACAGGAGGGCGTTTATGAAACAGTATATGGGGGTAAATGAGGCAAAAGAGGTTTGCAAGAATGGATCAGTATGGAGGAAATTATTGAAGCTGAGTTAGGTGTACAACATTTTGACTGTGCCTACCCCGGAAGGGAACGACGTGATGGGTATGTATGTATAAACGTATTAAATAAATGAATCAGTAGGTAGTGAATATAATTAGGGAGGAGAGACGGAAGAAGAGCGAACGTTCAATTAGTGATAATCTTGGAGTTGGGACGTAGAGTAATGAGTTAGATCTGGTAGAAAACGAAGACACTCTGATATTGATGAATGAGGTAAGTTCTGGACTATCCATGTAACAATGAAATGTATTTAAATGAGTTTTATGCCGGATTTATGCCTGGGATGGGAGAGACTATAAATGGAGAGGGAAAATAGTATGTCGTCCGTGGGTGCATCGCGGAAATTTTTAATTCTGAATTTCACTGTTTTGGCGAAGAAAGTTGTGACACTGTTAAGGGTGGAAAGATTTGTGGCTGCCGAAATAGTCCACACAGCAATAAGTAAGCATCGGAAGAACAATGGATAGGAAGTATAACTGTAGTGCGGGAGTATTTGAGATAACTATGAGGTGATTTAAAGATCTAATAGAGACATGGACTTCGATTAAATTGCCTGTATATGGTCACCTAAAGGAAGCTTGTCTATATATATATATATATATTAATTTAGTAGCGTGTCAGTCATTCTGTATCCGTTTTGTTTCTTTCTCTGTCAATTTTTGAGCTAGAAGAGTGAGGTTTGGTGCGTTGAATGTGAAATCTTTGTCTTCATGATTTTGTAGTAGTTTTGGATTTTTATTGGGCGTGTGGCAGGGGGTGTTAGGTCACCAGCCGTGCAAAGGTGTAAGATTTTTGGAGATGAAATGGAGACATGAATTATAAGGAGTGTATTTAGTTAGTTTAAATAAGGTCCAAAAGAGTGGCTGCTTGGGCGTGTGGCAGGGGTTGTTAGGTCACCAGCCGTGCAAAGGTGTAAGTTATCAGGAGATGAAATGGATCATTTTTGCGTTGTGGTTGCAACAACCAGATGCTGGGAAACACAGTGGCAAGGGAGAAAGGCCAAAAGGGAGAGTGGAAGAGTTTGAAGGTTGAAATAAAAGAAACCCACAGTGCTCTCCTATTCAAATGGCTTTAAAAACAACTAAGGAGAACAGTGAATGAAAATAAAAACATTTTCACCTAGGAGCTATTTTTAGACTAGGGCACTTGCCCCTAGAGCCCCAGAGCTGATAGCTCTGGGGAGGGTACACACCCCTTTCTCACGGAGTGGGCAGGCTGGCTGCCTGCTAGTAGTCAACTACAATTCCCAGATCATTGATAGTGGACACGCGACTCAGTGGCATTGAGTTATTGGTGAACTCGAAATAAATGGCGCTTTTATTCTTAGTTATTGTCATGGCGCTGCACTTTTTGTCATTATAATTCAAACTACAAATCACTCACAAATTTTACAACTGTCCAATTCCATGCTCTCTCTGTCATAATCAGCTGAGCGATGTAAGCTCCACGCCGTCTCAGGGTGAAAAAAAGGAGCGAGCGGCATAGCACGGGTAATAGGCGTGTACGAAGGCGAATGGTCAAATTTCGCTGTTTTCCGTCAAATGCTGCATTTATTTGGTCAACAACAACTTTCGGTGATTCCACCGAAAAAGGACATATTTGGTATTCCATTCACTTTATGGATACTTAGAGAAAAACGTGTGAATTTAAATTGGGTGAATAACTAACACAAGGAACGATCTCAATAAAAATCGGGTGAATAACTACATCAACAGACGATCGTATTTCAGATCGGGCGACTAAAGATAACAACAGACAATCGCAATTTAAATAGGGTAAATATTAAAAAAAAAAAGAGACTATCGCAATTTTTAATCGGGCGAATATCCACAACAGGCGAACGCACACAGTCATGCCTTGAGTGGTGAAAATTGCACCAGGGCGGGACACGAACCCGCGACCTACGGTTTATCGACCGAGGACCTCGTCGCCACCGTGGCTGGTTGATGTGAGTGTTGAATTCCGTAATGAAACAAGCACCGTGTAAAACGGCGTTCACAACCGTCATGGATTCAATAACTATAAGCTTGAAAATTATTAAGTGATAGAATGACACTCCTACGCAATCTTGCGACGATCAGTCATTTTCGCGCGCGATGTTTACCGCGACGTTTCGAGAATTGACTGACGGGACTTCAACTGCCCCGTACTCTGCTCCCACTCTATGTACAACTCTTCATTCTCTCATGGAGCCATCCTTCATACCGTGCCGTCCATGTACGCTCCAACTTGGCTTTCTCAACGAGCAACTCTGCTGGGGGATGCATGGGGTCATAATCGTCTGCCATTTTTCAATTCTCCCCACCAATGATCCATCATCGCCTCATGTGCCGTCTTAAAACATTCAACGCTTCTCCGAGGCACTCGCCGCTAGGCGTCATCCCATCGTCTTCTGCCGTGGGGGTCAATGTCGAGGATTAGTAGCTCAACTTTTCTTTGAGTTCCGATTCATCTTGGTTGATGGAAAGGGTGCTATCTATGCTGGACAATACTAGAAGCTGAAGCCGGCCCGCCATCTTTGTTGAACCTCAATTCTTACATTGCTTGCGGGCTAACATAGTAATTTTACAGGTTTACTATATTTTCTATCGATAACTTGCTAGACATTCGCATGCACTTACCTCTTTAATAAGCTATATCCTTGCCTTTATTGTATATTTATTTAAATTAGAGTGAAACCAGTCTTAACGACTGCTCCTATCAAGCGACCACCCCTATCTATGACCTTTTTTTTCAGCGGAACCGTCGTTTGTCGCTTAATTCAGGTTTCTCTGTGTGTGTTCATCAAATTAATATGCATTTAAATTTCCCAGGAGTAACTAAATTATGAGGAAATCAAACGCCATCTGTATAGGTTTCAACCCAACTGTCGCTTAGAGTTTTTTCCATTTTTATCAAATCAGCCGCCCGTTCATTTGCAGAATATGTATTCCAAGGAACTGTTGAAGGACCACCCCTCTTAACGGCCAATGTTCAGTGGAACCGTTGGTGGTCGCAAAATTTGGACTCCAAATAATTTGGAATTCCAAAAACCGTTGGTGGTCGCAGGTTTCACTGTGATAGTACTCCGCATTCCCGCTGAAACTTAGGGTAGGGTCGAGTAGAATCCATAGCACCAAGCAGCCACGATATGTTTCAAGAGTTTTTTGACTTAAATTTCAAACAGATGGTTGATATTCTTGCTTTACATTCCCTATTTGTCCATTCCGTCGTGCTACCCATAGGAAAGTGAGGAAAGAGTAGGGCAAAACAATGTGTTTATTATTTCGGTTGTCAGTCCTCAGTTTGATGACGCAGTCCCTCTCCATATACTTCAATGATGTAAAATAAAATTAAAGAATTAATCTCCAATGGCCGTAATAATTGGCACCACTCGTCAAAAAGAAAGAAATTAAAGTTTACTGTGTTGGTTTAACGAAAACGTCAGTGACCAACCACAGCCGCTCGACCAGAATACCCTCCTGTGATGGTTTACGGGAAAGTGACTTCCTCGCCAGTGACCAACACAGACACACACACCCCCCCCCAAAAAAAGATCCTTCGCAAGGGCTAATGGGGCCCCGCTAAGGATGCTTGGGGTTATAACCTGGGATCCTTCAAAGGGCTAATGGGACCCCGCTAAGGATGCTTGGGGTTATAACCTGGGATCCTTCGAAGAGCTAATGAGACCCCACTAAGAATGCCAGGTTATACACACATTCACTCTCACAAACACTCAAAATCACTCACACACACACACACAAATGGGCCCACAAACTTCTGGGAGAATCTTGCACAAAAAAAAGGGCGTGGTCAAAATTTGAAAGGGAGGGTATTCTGGTCGAGAGGCTGGGGTTGGTCACTGACGTTTTCGTTAAACCAACACAGTAAACTTTAATTTCTTTCTTTTTGACGAGTGGTGCTGATTATTACGGCCATTGGAGATTTATTCTTTATTTGTATTTTGTCAGAGGCCGTAGAGCTCAAGTTTCCTCGATTCAAGGATGTAGATGAATAATTGTAATAGTTCGCTAGTGTTTTGTTCTGCGGACAGCGGAGTCTCGCTCCTCTCCTTTCAGAGGGAAGAAAAACACCGGCAGTACGAGAGCCTGCAATACCGCTTCACTTTCGCGCTTGTATGTTTGATATTCTGAGTTATGCATCCCCTAATTCGTCCATTCCGTCGTGCTCTCCATAGGAAAGTGAGGAAAGAGTAGGGTGAAACAATGTGTTTGTTATTTCGGTTGTCAGTCTTCAGTTTGATGACGCAGTCCCTCTCCATATCCATCAACTGTTCCGATACAAAAAACTAGGTGATTTATCAAGCAAAAGGTAGGAAATTTCCAAACATTGCATGTAACAACGCGTTTTCAACCCTGAGAAGAATATGACGAAGAAGAATAATTCTCGCGAGATTATCATTTTTCTGCACTTTCCTTGGAAGGTGAAATGTCAAAGCAATTGCCAGTTGACGAAATTATCGGGGGTTCTGCGACCACAAAGTGAAGAAAAGTCTTCCGAAGTTTCTCCGATGAAAACGCGAAAGAGAGATGCCACTTCGCTCCGGTTAGGCTACATCTCGAATGCGACTGTATAGATTTTGGGTCTCGGCGCTGAAATTTTTAATCCACGATGTAAATCAAGTACAAAGGAAAGCATCCTAATTCATTAAAAAACTGCTGCGATTGAACAGAAAATATCATGTAACTAGAGGAAGAATTAGGTTGAGAACCGTTAGAGACTCGGAGACTGTACGCTCAGCTTGGATTACGTGAAATACCACCATCAGGTGACAAATTCTGAAGATTCAGGCGTTATTTTTCTGGAACCGAAATATCACTGACGATTTTTAAAAAATTCAATGAAAAAAAAACTGCTACGATTGAGCGAAAAGTATAAAACAGCTAACGGAAACATAACGTTGAGAACCGTTGGAGACTCAGAGCCTGGACACTTGGCTTAAATTACTTGAAGAACTACGATCTGATGACTATTCTGAAGACTCGGTTATATTCAGCAATATCCGGCGAGATATTGTGGAACATCATCGTGAAGTGAAAATAACGAAACTTTGAAATGCCTATTCAGTTATTTATTCGTACAACACGTTTCAACGCTGAAAGCGAATATCATCAGGTACACTGAATCTACCTGATTTTGTCTCCAATGATCCAACAAACATCACGAAATGGACAAATTGATGCTACTGAACAGGCAAAGAGATTGAACAACGGCAATCTTTTCCACGTTTCAAATAGCAAGGAAATTTTTATCGCAGAGACGAAATGGTCACGATTACCGACAAGTGTTGGCGGCTGAGATTCCAGGATGAATTATGAACAGGTAACATGCGCAACGATTGTGCCTGATTATGACGCTAAAAGCGTTGAAACGCATTGTATGAGTAAATAACTTAATGGCGATCTCAAAGTTTCTTTATTTTAACTTCTGAAGATTCAGTCGTTATTTTTTGGAAACGAAACATCGCTGACAAATCCAAATACAAAGGGAATTCCACGAGTAAATTTTCATTACGACCTAGGTATCGCTGGTTACAGCATCACCAGGTGAATTACGCCATATTGCCGAGTATCAACACTATCCATCAGAGGGATACCTCATTATTTCATTTCTAATATATAACGCACCCGTAATTATTTTATAAAATAACAACCGAAGGGGTAGTCCCGAAGGGGCAGGTTGGGTAAAGGAAGGATTTATTTTCTAAAAAAAATTTCACATCGTCCGCACAATAACAACCTCGGGAAAATAAAAAAAATCTCTCGTATTGGTGGTATGATACTCTAACATTCATATGTGAAATTCATACCACCACTCCGCCAACTAGTGTCCATTTCCGTAAACTATCCTAACCTTCAACATGGCCACCTCAGAAGACCACGTCTCCGGAATGTAGCATCATCTAATATCCGTGATTTTTTAGATGGGTCAGAATTTTTTTCCCAGAAGAATTTGTATTTTGTGCACATTTTTTCATACAATTTTAGTTGGAAAACAGCGATATTTATGGGAGTGAAAAAATGTTTGTCGCTGGACCTGTTTCACGAATGTTTACCCATTCGTATTTAATGCCACGTGAAATCGATCCCGCGGCCGTTCAAAATGCTGGTTCACTTTTTGATGGAATTCACTTCACGAACGGTCCCGTGGAAATAATTGATAACGTAAAGTGGAGTAATACTGTACTTTTTCGGACACACCCCTCGCGGGTCCCATCAGCTCACGCCCCCTTCCCCGCATTGCGGGCCCGTCCCTCACGCCCGTGACAGAGAGGACACAACTCTGTCTCTGAAGGGACTCGAGAGAGAGAGGGCGGGAAAAAATAGACAAACGGCCAGCTGTCAAGATCATGCGGTATTTATCGCAATGAAAACATTGGCGCACCAAAAATACTGGCGAGGGGAGGGTGAGGAGGAAATGGGAGGTGGATGAGGGTGGGTGGGCGGGTGGAGGGTGGGAAAGAGAGGGGTTTCCGGAGAGCCAGAAATAGACCCTCCCGCTTGACAAGAAAACGCGCCGCGGCGGTTATGAAGCAAGCAGGGAGACAGTCACACTGCGCACGCAAAACAAAACGCCATCTCGCATCTGCACTAATTAATTGATGCCGGCGGGTCCGTGATTGGGTCAAGTGGTCCTCCGATGGTCTACACCTCCGTGGGGGTTGAGGGTTGGGGGTTGGACGAGAGGGAGGCAGGGGAGGGCGGCCCCAACGTCGGCGGGGGCGTGTCGGCCATTCACAGGTCCTCGAGCGCGCGTCGTCCTCAAAGCCTTCACTTTCTCAATGCCATGGACAAGGCGACGGGAATAAATGGAATCCATAAGGGATCGTGCATAAACTACGTTACCGTTTTCGGTGATTTTTTTTACCCCCTTCGTTGGCAACCGCAGTATTTTTCTCACCCCCTCCCTCCCCCGACATATAATGTTGTCTCTACAAATGAATCTTTAAATTCAAAAATATTTCCTCACTTATTGATTGAGTTTATCATTAACATCCCGTGCCCCCTTCCTCATGTTAAACTGTCGAATGCGATGTTTACGAGTACGAAGCGTTAACAGGCGTTAACACTGTTAATTTGAGTGAATCTTTCCCGCTACTACTCTTCCTCTAATTCCGCTCTCTACTACTCTACTCTCATACTACTCTACTACTCTTCCGCTAATACTCTACTTCGCTACCCGCCGTAGGGTTTTAGGCGACCCCCCTCTCCCCTAAGTTGGTAAATAGTTTATGCACGACCCCTAAGATAGAATAGCTCAGTTAAATTAAAGAAATTTGGCAATTTTCCACAGTATAAATTTTATTGCGACCGGTTTTGATGTACTACATAACCATCAGTGTGGAAAATTGCCAATTTTCTTTAATTTAATTCTGATTTTCCAACAGATCACCCCTGAAACAACTCGCTTTAAAGAACAGCTCAGGGCTTTAGCGCAGAGGAGTAAGTAATTAGTTCCGAGAATGAGGAGACAGTTTACCTGTAAAGATTTTGCGATGGCAATACTTCCGCTGCAGACCGTGAGTTCTTGTTGGGGTATCCACGAAACTGTACTGGCAACCACACGACACTACAACGACTGTTTGCCGGGTAATAATTTGGAACAATGCCTGTTTGCCGACTACTGCCTGGCAACGACTGTTTGCCGCGCAGTCTGGTAACTCTTGATTGGTGATTTGGTTGAATCGTTGGGAAGTGGGTTATGGTATTATTGAAGACTATTTCGCAGTAGAAGACATTGAAATGTGAAGGATTCGGAGCTTTTCCGGCGAATCGTGCGAGTAAATTCCTCACGGGTATCGAATCTGGTCAGGAGTTCGAGTAAAGATGCTTCGTTGACTATTTCTGCCACTGATTTCAAGAAGGCCAATGACAGGGGTTAGATTTTCCACATTTTACAACTTAAAGTTTGAGTCAGGATGTCACTAATAAGCTGATAAGGACAAGGTAGACAATATCGATTGTATTCTACCTTCGATACAGGTCTCCGCAACGCAAACAAGTCCGCTATTAAAATATATTCATTTTAGTACGATCTCTAAAAGCATAGCATAGGGTGTTCAACGTCTTTGATGATTTGTGTCAGTGTATTTGTGGTCGCAATGATGGCTGTCGCCGAATATTTGCAGATTTTATTGGGTGTACAATGGTGAATAATGTTCGGTAAGCACATTCATGGCTGCCGTGCGGTGGAAATGGTTGCAAGGACCCACATCGAAAGAGCTCCGGATATATCGTATCGAACGACTCGGGTTCAGAGGAGACTATATTACGCCAAACACTGTATTTTTCTGCGGAGTCTGAGAATTGTTTGAAAAACTGTTTCCAAGCTTGGCTTAGTCCCTCTCCCGCGTTTCAGTATAAACTCTTTTTTGAAAAAATTTTTTTTGAACTTTTCCACATTCGAATTTCAATCTGTATTTGAAAAATTCAATACGGAAAAAACAACAATTTCCCAAATTTTACTCCCTTCATTTTAAAATAAGTATATTATAGTTTGCCTCGAAAAAGCCAAAGTGATTACTTGCACCAATAATTTTGAAGTAAAACTTATTTTAAATTGTGATGAAAGAGTTTTATTTTTCTTTATCCTTTCCTAATATACATATCCTTTCCTGGTGTACATGTTTTAAGAGTTACGTTCCTTAACATTCAAAGGTATCGTGAATATTCTTGCTATACTTCGGCCAATTCATACCTTCCGCCCGGTTATCCAAGGGATAGCAAGATAAGAGCACGGATAACCAATATGGTTATTATTTCAGTTTGAGGCTAAAGTTTGTAGATGCAATGTTCTACCCTTCTACATAGTGGGGGCAAAAAAAAATATTTTAAAAGAAGTATACTGTAGTTTGCCTCGAAAAAGCCAAAGTGAATGCTTGCACCAATAATTTTGAAGTAAAGCTTATTTTTAATTGTGCTGAAAGAGTTTTATTTTTCTTTATCCTTTCCTAATATACATTGCTTTTAATTTTTAAAATTCTATCCGATATTGGATAGAATTTTTTTATTTAAAGTATTACTATTGTTACTAATTTTTCAGAATCATCGGAAAATTGAAGGGATAAAAAAATAAGAAAATTTAATTTTCTTTCTAATCCTGGCAAAATTATTTTCGCAGTTTACACGTGAAGATTTGAGATGGTAATACTTTCATTGCTGGCCATAAGTTATTGTTATGGTCTCCGCGAAACTGTTCTCCCAATCACACGACACTATGAGGACTGTTTTCCGCGTAATAATTTCTAGCGACTGTTTCCTGAATTCATATTTACTTCGTGAGGTGCACGGGCATATAGTGGACGGTAGCCAAGGTTAGGTGAGTAATATTTCGCGAAAAAAAACAGGCTTCTTTTTCGTACGTCAAGACGCCAATTTATTTCCTCGTCCATCCACGACAGATAAAATAGGAAGAAAATTCAGTTAAATATCTTTAACCTCGGAAATTTCTTTCAAGCGTCGGGGACAGCAGATGTTTTTTTGTCGCGCGTAAATGACAAGGGTCGCTTGCTTCTCCCGCAGAACTGCCATCGCGACGCGCTCATATCTGAATCGTCGACTCACAATTCTGGCGATATTTAACATTCGCTTGCAACAACTCTACTTGTCTCAACGCTACTAATCTTTGAAGCAGAGTCTTCAATAATATCATGACCCTCATCCCAACGAATAAAGCAAATTATGAATCCCTGAAGCGTTCAGGCAGGCCACACCTCGAATGAGCCGATAAAATAGGGGAGATGCATTACCGAACGGATAGGTACAAAAACATCCTCCACTACAGGGATTTGAACCCTGGCCGTCCGGATGGTTAGCCAGTACTCTCATCACACCAACCCGATTCCCCGGCATGACAGAAGCGATAAAATAGGTAAGGTTCATTTCCAATCAGATAAGTACTAAAACGTGTTCTTTCCGCGCACAACAAGCGACCACAACAAAAACTGAGCTCCACTAAGTACACTCCCATAATACACGTCACCATTTCTCCTCCAAAAACCTTACATCTTTACACGGCTGGTGACCTAACACCCCCTGCCACACGCCCACGCGGCGGCTCGCAGGGTAGTATGTAGATTTCGATGTAGACGCAGATTACGCTGGGAGATATTTTCACAATCGGAGGAGTTGGCCTTAAATCTCATAAAATTGGAGAGCATACATCACACAAGCCCCTCAAAGGTCCATCGCTAATGATGACGACCCAAAAATAGCGCAAGATTACGATCTAAAAAAATTTTTCGTGCCGAATAAAACATAAAAAAAGGGCACAAAATGAATTCCAGGATCATCGTCCAAGATACAACTCGAGATCTCTGCTCTCGCATAAAACGACGTTTCAAAAATGATGGAACATAATAATCTCTCCGACCGGAGATGAAATTCTCCACTAAGAGCAGAGCGTTAAGCACGAGGTAAACAAAACGAGGAGAGCTTGGGAAGCAGGCACGTAGCCAAGAGTTATAATACTGACAAGGACTAAAGAGAGATAGAGAGACGAGACGCCATTAACCGAAAAAAATCTAATGGTAAACAAACAATAAGCAGACTCGTTTGAATTATCTCGTGAAGGCATGCCTAAAGCTGTGTCCCAATTCGCCATTTAGGCAGCTAAATCGGCAGATTTAGGGAGGACGCCATCTTGAAGTGTGTCCCAATTCGTTAGGCATCATGAGGGAGCGGATTTAGGTGCCTTTCTCGGGGGTGAAATTTAGGGTAGATGGAGTTTATCCTAAATCCGCCTCCATATTGAATATCCCATCATGCAAAGCGCAGCATGCGTCGTACGAGGAAACTCGCACCGCTCGTACACAAGGAAGTGGTTGAAAAGTGGCAAACATGGCAAGTATTTGTCTGTTGTGAAAGAATTCTCTAGAATTTTGCAAACCAACACCCGTCTACAAAAGAAAAATTTTACTTAGTACACTTAAATAAAACGAATTTAAATCCCAGAACACCTACACAAACTTACAAACCCCGAAAACTAACGAATCTCCAGACAACGAAATGGATGAAAAAATGTAATTTCACTTTCCAAATCTCACAACGCACCCGAAGGTAGCCACAGGCGTCAAAAATGTGTTTATTTCAGGTTTCATTTGTTTCACTCAGTCCTTTATTAATTACTCATATGTTTTTCATTCGTTTCCAGCTCGGTAGACGGCAACACTAGCAAAGGATGTCCCAAATCAAGCTCCCTTAGCGAAAGGCATCTAAATATTTAGCTAGCTAACCGCATCCTCCCTAATGCCTAACGAATTGGGACACGACTTAAAGCGAGGCGTATTCTGATAAGGGAAGACGAAAGTTTTCAGATAAGCTAGAGGAAATGCGAAAAGACTTCCTCACCATCCAATCAGGTGGGAAGACAGCACACGGTGGGCTACGCTGCCCAACATCAATAGCATATGACTTTACAGTAGTGCAAGGTAGTACGTTCTTCTACGTACCGATTGCTCGATGAAAATAATCTTACCTTAAATACTGAAAAAACAGTCTGCATGAATTTAAACAAAATTGAACCTCCTCCAGTTAAACTTTACAATAATTCATCTTTTGTCGAAACAGTCTCTCTTTAAGGTATCCAAATAGATAGATCTTTAAAGTAACACTCACACATTGACCTACTGTTGTCTAAATTAAGTAAAGTTATTTTTCAATTGCGATATTTAAGAGCAAATACTTGTCCTGATATTCTGAAATGTGTGTATTATTCAAATTTTCACTCCTTGTTGGCATATGGTATTATTCTCTGGGGAGGCTCAAAAGCCAAAGCAAATTTGTTTTCAAGTTACAAAAAAGGGCTATCAGAATAATATTAAATTTACCCAGAAGAGAATCTTGTAGTTCTTTCTGCAATTTAAATATACTGCCAATGCCAGCACTGTATGTTTTTGAACTAATTTTGTTTATTAGAAAAAATATTTTAAATTTAGAGCTAAATCAAGATATCCATGCTTATAATACAAGAACTAAATGTAATATCCATGTTGAATATAGAAGAAACGAGCGCAACAGCAAAGGTCCCTACCATCATGGCGTGAAATTGTTTAATAGTCTTCCTAATGTAATAAAAAGTGTTGAATCTATTTGTATTTTTAAAAGGAAACTCAAATCCTTTTTATTAGACACTCCAATTTATTCCCTCGAGGAATTTTATGACCATTGTAGACACTTTGACTAGTACTTTTGTGTATGATTTTGTACTTGTATGACATATTCGATATGATTGACAAGTTCATGTTTGACGAGTTCTATGTCTTTTGTAGACCTGATGGGACAATAAAGAATTATTATTATTTCCTAGTTTCTGGTCTGACTGCGCACTGATGTCCTGACTGCTTTTGGCCTGCGCCTCACATCGGGGTAACGTACGCGCTTCTGATTTAAACTGGGATGAGTGTTGCATGCCTAGGGTGGAATCACCCCGTGCCACACGCTCCAGTGGTGGCTTGCATGGTATTTCACAGATGTAGATGTACACCCGCTCGATCGGTCGAAACTGTAAAGCCCCTTTGAAAGGGGGCACGTTATTGCACAAGCTAATGTATGCACTAACGTGCATTTCAAATTTCATCGTGTGATGCGGTGAATTGCGTGAACGCATGCGCGAATGCACGAATGCGAGATTGCAAGATAGCCCATTCTGCATCTTCAATTGTTACTGGCAACCTAATTGAGGAAAAAATGCAGTTTTAAAACGTGCAGATACGCGCCCCGAGTATAAAGAGCATGAAAGCATTGTTAGCCCACCTTTATCACGCGCGACAAAAATAATGCGTTCTTTACTGAGAGATGTTATGACTTCCAAGCCCTCTTTTACATATAACAAAAATTAAATCACACAAACAACCATTTCCTGACCCGCGTCACAGCTTCTAGCATTGGCCATGTTAAAAAGCGCCCTGTCCATCTAAATCAATGGAGTGGAGCTACTTTATATGTATTTAAACCAGATATGGCAATGCCAAAAAGAAAAAGAATTCTGGTGGGTAAGTCTCACAAACTGAAAATCATTTTCCGTATATCCAACATGTATATTGTTGCCATCAAACCATTCTTACATTAATAAAGTGACAAGATTATGGTTCTCTCCATTGTTTTCGGGTTAGCTGCGTCAAGTTTTATTCAGATGACGTTTCGTGGCCGATGCTGGCCACATCTTCAGATCAGGTCTGAGTCTAGACCCAGACCTGATTTGAAGATGTGGCCAGCATCGGCCACGAAACGTCATCTGAATAAAACTTGACGCAGCTAACCCGAAAACAATGGAGAGAACTGCAATCCAGCGCTGCGAAAGCCTCAAACAGAAATGACCAGAGTATTTTAGAAGTAAAAATAACTGTTTCAAACTTTGTAAATAACACAATAATTTACGTAATAAATATTTTTTCAGTATTAAAACCCAAGAAGACTTTCTGTAAAATGATGCACTGCTTGCAGCAGTGAATATCAACATAAAGAGTACTAATTCACTTCAACTAGCTGTGTAATGGCTATTACTCACTCCGATACTGAATATTCACTTAACATAGATATGGTTCATTTGGTTGATGCTTTTAGTTTATAAGTATTGTGCCAAAATTTCCCCCCTCCCACTCTGCCAGAAAAACCACTCATCGCCAAAAATCTCGCGAACGCCAAAAACTCGCAAACGCCAGCGCGAATATCCTCCCGCGAATTGATGTCTCGCGTATCGCTGTTTCGCGTTCGCTGTTCGCGATGACAGGCTCTTCTTCTCAGCGCCGAAGGCGCGTACTATTGAGGCCGTACCGGTGAGCACTGCTCACACCAACCGGCTCTTTGACGTGATTTGCAAGCATTCTCGGGGGAAAAACTTCAGGTTGTGTAATTATGTTGTTTGCGTGAAGAAGGAAAACAAGTAGGAACATAAGTATTCTATTTTTGTTTTCATTATTTTTATTTTTAAAAAATTTTTTTGAAGATATTTTATTTAGTTATTTATTTATTTATTTTTTATATTTTTTTAATTTATTATTTTTTTTAAATTTTTTTAAATCATTATTTTTTTGGTTTTTGCTATTATTTCATTTTTTTTAGTTTTTTCTTTTTATTGATTTTTTAAAAGGAAGATAGGATAGACTCATAGAAGAGTGAAGGAGGCAGTTATAGTGTTGAAGATTAATTGAGGTGGGGGGGTGCCCTCTAGCCTGGCATTAGATTAGGACAATCAACTCACTTGTATACAGAAAAATGCAGTGGTGCACTCTATATCGAGCGACTCGATGCTAGCGCCATTACCTCCACCAATCAACAAGGACATGGATTTCCCCCACTACCCCCAACTCCTGCATCGGTCAGCTGACTCCCCTCAATTGCCAGCCGCATCGACACAGCGCAGCGCTCGCCCTCTTGGCATCTGACTGTCACCGGGGAAGGACGTATCTGCTTGGTTCCAGTTGTGACTTGTGTTCGTCTTGTATAGACCAAGTAAACGGTATCCAGCATACGGGCTTGTTTTATATTGTAATATTTGTGGTTATATAAACGCTGTTACTTGAAGTTAATCAAACTGGCTGAGGTTGTTGTCATTTTTCTCTCGTTTCCGCCCACCATTCGCAGTCAATTCACTCGCGACGTCAAGTTTCAGTGGCTTGCGTTGCAACATTTCCGATTTTTTTGTTCACGGCCTCTTTTTTTTGCGTAAAAATCGACCAAAAAATTGTACTATCAGACGTTTCTGAGACAGATTCGTTTCGCGAATAATTTATACGACAAAATAAAATTCTTTCGTAAGCTAAGGAGGGGGCTTACGATAAAAACAACGCCTAAAAAGGGCAACATTGTGCCGAATTTTAGGCCGAAATTTGGCCATAATTTCGCCGCGGAAATTTTCGCTCGCGAACATCGTCGCGAGCCGGACATAACGCGAGATGTTCTAAGTGCGGTAGGGAGATTTCAAAGTGCGCACTGTCGGCGATATTGCGCGTTGTCGGCGATATTGCGCGACAGGAACAAGGTGCTCAATTTTTTTAGTGAATTGGCATCTGGCGTCCTCTTTTCGGAACTTCGTGGCAATAGTGCTCCTCTACGCCGCCGTCTCAACCAATGGCTGGACGAACAGTTCCCTTACTACCTCCAACTCCTGCATCGGTCAGCTGACTCTCCTCAATTGCCAGCCGCATCGACACAGCCAGCCCTCTTGGCATCTGACTGTCATCGGGAAAGGACGTATCTGCTAGGATCCAGTTGTGACTTGTGTTCGTCTTGTATAGACCAAGTTAACGGTATTTAGCCTACGGGCTTGCTTCCTATTGTAATATTTGTGGTTATATAAATGCTGTTACTTGAAGTTAATCAAACTGGCTGAGGTTGTTGTCATTTTTCTCTCGTTTCCGCCCAATAATCGCAGTCAATTCACTCGCGACGTCAAGTTTCAGTGGCTTGCGTTGCAGTATCTAATATATCAATTATTACCCAACCAAAGTTAAATAAAGTCTCGAATTCTGCGTCAAATTCCATTCAAGAACCATTGATCATTATTTCTCAAATGGACTCGACGTCATAGAAACGTCATGACAGCGGACATTTAGTCTTGATCGCACTTTGACGGCTCCTTCGCCATAAAATTCCTCTCATCTTAAACGGTTCTAATAACTTTTGAATCGGTTTGAGGCCTCTCAGCGAGCGAGCGAGTGACCTCCAACCTTCTCAGGATTCCGTCCGATTGTCAAGAGGAACAAGAAGAACGCTAGTCTCTAGATGGCCTCCTGGGGAAGATGCTCGGAAATTTTAGATGAATAGCATCATTCATTGGTTCCTAAGATTAGTTGACTGCACACCTCCACCCTTCCCTATCCAATGCTCCCTTCCCTTAGCTCCTGGTATCTCTTCCTATGTACTACTTTCCTCTTTATTTGGTCCATGAACTTATTCCTGGGTCTTCCTCCGGGGACTTTTCCCAATATTTTGCCGTCAATTATGTTGATATGAAGTTATTTTTCTGGAGATCGTAGGTCATAATTCATGTATAAAATTTTACTCTTTCGCCAACGTTTCTGAACAAATAGCAAGGGTTTTCTAAAACACAGACTATAAAATAGCACATAGGAATCATAAAACACAACGCAAACTCATTTATTCGAAATTAAAATCTGAAACTCCTAAAGAACTAAAAAGTAGCGAACTTTATTCAATACCGTGTGATGATTGTGATAACATATATATAGGCCAAACATCCCAATATCTAAAAAATAGAATCTCCCAACATAAAAGTTCAATAAAATCCAAAAATCAATTATGTGCACTAGCAGATCATGCAATCAAAAATAACCAATCATTTAGTTTCCATGTAACAAAAGTAATATACACAGAAACCAACCTATCCAAAAGATTATTTAAAGAAATGATACACATCACAAAAAACAAAACATCCTGCAATAAAAAAACAGACATCGCCAAACTAAGTAAAATTTATGATAATTTGATATTCTTTCACAACACTTAATTTTATTTCGATTTTTTAAACACCTAAATTTATAACAATTGACAAACGAATAATAAATAGCAACGAAGGTATCAACAAAAAGTAATTCAAAAGGAACCCCCTCTGAGGTAATAACAAAAATCATATGTATGCATATTAAAAAAAACTAAATACCTAAATTGTAAACTGGATTCATTTGATGTACTATACAACTATTAATTTTCATTTTAGCCCTGATGAAGCATAAATAAAGATACGAAACGTTGGCGAAAGTGTAAAAGTTTATACATGAATTATGACCTACAAACTCCAGAAAAATAACTTCATATTAAAAAATAAGGTCACGAAGAAGAATCATCTAGATATTCAATTATGTTCTTCACAAACTCAGTGTATCAGGTCGTGTCCAATCCATCTAGTCCCTTTTTTCTGTATGGTGTTCCATATGGTCCTCTCCTCTTCTACTCTTCTGTACACTTCATCTTTTCTTATTTTCTCCGTCCATTCTATCTTCAGCATCCTCTCCCAGCACCAGGTTTCAATGGTTTCCAGTCTGTTCTGGTCAGCTTTTCCAATGGTCTATGCTTCCGATCCATTGAGTTCCACACTACACACGGATGTTTTCACATACTGTTTCCTGGTTTGTAGTCCTATCTTATTTAGCACAGCAGTTGTCTTTTTCCCATGAACGCCTTCTTAGCTTGGGCTATTCTCCGTTTGATGCCCGTTGTACTTCTACTGTAGCAATTTTTTGCGTTGATTTTTATCCGGCGCAAACGCGTCAAACTTGTCTTTGACGTTTTTGGCCCCACCCCGCATTTTAACTCCATTCTAGTCTCTTTTTTATTTAGTTTCTTATTTTATTCATCTCCTTCATTCATTTAGAATATGCCGCTAGTATATGGGATCCGTGCGAGGAAGATATGATAAAAGAATTAGAGCGCGAGCAAAGGAGATCCGCTAGGTTTGTTAAAGGTCGTTATGATAAATGTATAAGTGTTACGAGTTTAATAGAAGAACTCAGATGGGAATTATTATCAGAACGCAGGTTAAAATTAAGAATAAACCTTTTAAGTAAATTCGAAACCGTTTTGTTCACAGATGAGGTTAGATATATATTAAGAACCCCTGCGTATTATGCTAGGTTTGATCAGATTAACAAGATTAGAGAGATAGATTGTCGTACCGATAGATTTAAAATGTCATTTTTCCCGCGTACCATAAGAGAGAACAATAGGCAGCGTAACAAAGGGATAGGTAGATGAAATATAGTTAGAGTAGTCTCTAGTGCATGATGCGTGTAATAACTACCAATAATCCCTTTCTTATTATGTAGATACTAACCATCTAGCCACACGTGACCCTGTTCTCTAGCATGTCTCCCTAAAATATCCTACTTGCATGGCAACAGTGCATGTTTGGTGATCTTCACTCCCTGCCACACACCCTCGAGGTGGCTCGCAGGGCATTACGTAGATGTAGATGTAGTTTATTTCCGCTACCTTTTAGTTAAAATTTAATGTGAAAATGCCGAACGATGGCAAATATGGACAGGTTTGCATACCCCAATATTCACGTGCTGAAGTGGGATTGATAAATTTCGGTTGAATAAATCACGTGCTTTATTTTATTGACAATTGAAGAAGCAACAGACATGTAAATCAAATCAAAGAATGGTCCGCGTTGTCGATACACGCAAAGGAAATTTATATTCCTAATATCGGCGCAGTAATTATGTGCACTCGAGTTTGGATGCGAATTTAAAAAAATAACGAAAAGGCCTAAAGAAAAACTAATCACAACATAATTTTCGTCTTTTTATTCTACGTTTTCGCATGGTAAACTTCCATTTTTTTAAACGCATTCTAATATTTTTTACTTCGGGTGCAACGTATAAAGTACCGGTTTTGGACGGTTTACGAGCAAATCGTCGACTTTGATAACTCGTAACGCAAACACAAATATTTCCATTTCCACCACATTTCAGTACTTGGTAGATAGGCGTGTTTGCTATACATGTTGTCAGTTTTGGCTCAGTATCTTTGATAGGAAAAAGGTCTTCATTGTCTTTGTCAAATGCTTGCTTTAAAAACTGGGGTATGGTACAATTTTGTACTTGGTCGCGTTGTAACCCGCATACCTTGAATGCTTCCAGCATGAGTTTGTTCAATATTTCACCATATTTGCTTAATTTCCACCGAGTCGTACGTAATCTTGTTTCATGCGCTTTCATTGACGATTCGGATTGGTCCCTAATTTCATTAGGAAGGGAAGTTTTGCAAATTAAACCCTCAAACAATTCTACAGAATGAGCGAAGCGCGTCCATTGGCCACACCGCAAACGTTTATTTTTTTACATTGAAGGTAGCGCGGGCGAGCAGTCAATTGGTCGTTGGATGCAATACTCTCTCCCGCAATGTCTCCCTAGCATTTCTCCCGCATTGTCTCACGAGCAATTCGGGGAGGCGGAGACACAATTGAAGTCCTTTTGACCTCAATCCGCCTCATTGGTGTTGGCCTCGAAGGGTTGGTTTAGCTAACCTTCCCTTCCCATCCTTTCTTCCCACCTCTTCCTTGCCTCGGGCATAAGCGCAAGCTTGAAACCAGGGCGGAAGTTGTAATCCTGCGGCGAGAGCCGAAACACCTGTCTCCCTAGCAACCATTGAGGTAGATGGAAAAGGCGCTTGCTATGGTGGCCAATGCTAGAAGCAATAACGTGGGCGTGGCGAGCCCGCCATATTTGTTAATCCCGTAACTGCGTCCGGCGAGACGCAGTGGAAGGATATCATAATGAAACACTAAAAAATAAAGCACTTCTTCCACAAGTTTAATTTTTAAGGTACAACGCGTTTCAGCTGTCAAGCCATCCCCGATTTTCCTTTAGCGCCTAACAGCTGACGACCTAAATTCCCATTTTCACAATGTTTTCCTTATATAACTTACTACGAACTAGCATGCACTTACTTCTTCTACTGTGCACTCTCCTTAAACATATTTTCTTATAAACTTGAATAGCAGGTGATAATCCGCACTCCCGCTGGTAACTATAGTAAAATGGAATTCATAGCACTGAGGAACAAATATATTTTCGATATGTTACTTGCCTTAAATTTTAAACAGACGGTTTATATTCATCCTCTACATCCACTAATTCGTTCAATCCCGCGTGCTATCCCTTGGAAATTAAGGAGAGAGCAGGGATAAACAATATGGTTGTTATATCGATTGTCACGGGAACCAGATGGATTGGACACACCTTGAGACACAATGGGTTCGTGAAGAACATAATTGAAGGTAAAATAGAGGGAAAAGCCCCCAGAGGAAGACCCAGGAATAAGTTCATGCACCAAATAAAGAGGAAAGTACACAGAAAGAGATACCAGGAGGTAAGGGAAATAGCATTAGATAGGGAAGGGTAGAGGGCTGCAGTCAACCAATCTCAGAATTGAACGACCAATGAACTGAAGAATCGGTTGTCAGGCCACGTTTGGATGCCCTCTGCATCTCTTATTAGATTACCCTAATTATCCAATAATATGGAATATTTTCATTTGTCAGAAAATTCTAGGCGAATAAAGTAGCGGATCAGATTAGCTTGGACAGTGAAAATGATCCGTTGTTGAAAAATGAAGACTATGAAACGGTGGAAAAAGTAAATTGACCGGTGAAGGACAACTCCGAACAGCTGGGGAAAACTTCACGTAACAGATGAAACGTCAGATTAAAGAAAAGATGGAACCAAATGGTACCAGAGCACACGGCTACAGAATGATGACGTCGTGCCCTATGTTCTATTTTTATTCATGGTCCATGCATGTTTTTTGTTTTAACTGTTAAAAACTATTTTTCAAATCTCACTCGTATTGTTGCCTTAAGATTTTTTTACCGTACAATCATTCTGAACTATATCCATACATATCTTTGAATTCAACTGTAACACATGTTATTATCTTTTACTGAGGGTCGTTGTCTGTATATATTTATTTATCTATTCATCTATTTATCTACCTATCTATTTATTTACTTACACAACCCCGAAAACAGCTCTATATAAGCCTTTTACATCGGGCGATTAACATTAAAAACAAACGAACACCGACACCAATATCCTGCGTTTTAAATGACCACCCGGGACTCGAACCCGCGACCCTCGAATTGGTACGCGAGGATCCCCGACGCCAACTTGGCCGTCAAATTTTTGTGTTTTTCTTTGTTATTAAGCTCCATTTATTAACTGATTTGAACACAATCATTTGTTAATTTGTTGATTACCACGATGCTATTTCATTGTATCTTATTCACCTACACCTACAGCTACATACTACCCTGCAAGCCTCCGCATGGGCGTGTGGCAGGTGATGTTAGGACACCAGTCGTGTAAAGATGTAAGGGAGAAGTTTTTGGGAGGAGAAATGGTGACGTGTATTATGAGAGTGCACTTAGTACAGCTCAGTTTTTATTGTGGGCACTTATTGTGCGCGGAAAGAACGCCTATCTTTTCGGTAATCTATCTCTCTTATTTTATTGCTTCTGTCAGACCTAGAGATGTAGTGAGGCGTCATGATAATATTCTATATGTCGCTCTTAAACACACCAGTTCTGATATTCTCAAGCAAACCAAGCCTAGTGTGTAGCCTCCGAAACTCTAGGGGCTCCCACCTTAATCCCTCTAAAAGCTGTGAGGCACCATATGTTCGCTCTTAGCAGTTTTTAACGAAACGCACAGCTTTTATTTGCGTTTAATTAATTTTTTGTTTGAATCTTTATGACCAGGGTCCCAAATACTCGCGGTGTATTCGAGGTGTGGCCTAACCAGAGCGAAGTAGCATCTCTCTTTGACTTTATCGTCCGAGGACCTTCCTATTATACGCTAAAAAAAACCTAGTATCAATATTATTGCCCTAGGAGACCTGTCCCAGAGTATAATTAAGGTTTATTCTATTCTATCTATCTCTATTCTTGCAACCCACTCACTCCCTTCGACAAGGATATCTCTTCCACTCTCCTCTCTGACGGACCAATGTGTGAGTTGGTATATATACGCTTTTTTTATTCAACTCTTCCTCCGGGCACGAGTGCTCTGCGCAGGGCTGAGTCACTTAAATTAGATGCTTCGAGCGGGGCGTTATTTCCACGCGTCAGAAAAAATGAGACATGACGCGGGGATGAAAAGGCGCACGGCAACAGCGAGGAGAGAATAGAATGGCGGGGAATGACGTAGCGCGCTCGTTTTCGACCGGATTTGCCAATTCGCCATTCAAAAACCGTCACACACCTCGCAGTCGAGTGTTCCGGATCATTCGGGAACAATTATCGCAGGCGAGACGCTTGAGATTTTGTCAGAGGATCGCACGCCACGCAACCGCGCGATACTTCACACTCGATAAAAAATTATCGCATTCGGACGAGATGTGACGAATCGAGAATGAAACATCGAATATACCACGCGATTAAGGCAGTCCGAGCGAAAAATCATTTCACTTAGAAATCAATGAATTTGGTCTCATTTTAACGAAAAATATCTCACCTATCCAATGACACCAAAAAGTCTACCCCTTACCACATTACTTTCGGTGATATTTGCCAAAAAATACCAGCCCTTTCACATGGGAAATGGTACGTGTATGCGCTCCAGAGAGACATTATTAACAAAATGAGGTATTTATAACACTTAGATGCTTTAAAAAAAACTAACAGTGTGTAGTTTGTATATTTTCTCTACAATTTTTGAAAATTAATCATATTGTCACCATTGTAGATTCTTGGATATCACAAAAAACCTTCCGTTTTGAAGGAGGATTATCAAACGCACCGCGCGAAAAAAATGAAAGTCAAGTTAAAGACTTATTTAGACATTTTCATTTAATTACTCACAATTTCTGTCATATAAAACTATATTATTGCACCATTCATGATGCAGGATTCAACTGATTTGTCCTAGAGCTGGTGTAATTAAAATGTATAATTCGAATATGACTAGGGAACTATCTCACTCGGACTACCTTAACCCATATGTCAATGGAGGGTACCCACTTGGACGAAAATTGAAACATTTCCTACCCTCGAATGAAATTTTTAAAGCCTCCCGGGCCAGCTTACCAACCAACCGATGTTCTATAAAAATGTGCATCAAACATTAACGCTAATTGTTTTTGTTTCATCATCATCAGTAATCTATTATATTAATAGCATTAACAGAACCCTATAGCATTGCCATAGTTCAACAACCTGAGATCGAACAAAATCCTGAGATTGGTTTGACGCAGCCCTCCATTTAATTCTCATATCAGCTAATCTCTTCATATTTACGGCTATCTTCTCTTTAACATCTTTCATCACTTGTTCTATGTATATCTCAAACGAGGTCCTCTTCCTCTGCCATTCTTCCCGTTGACCTGACCTGTCCCGTCGACGACTGCCTTCATCGGGCCATCATGTCTCATGACGTGGCCGATTAAGTTGTCCCGTCCTCTTCTTAGGGTTTTCAGAAGGCTTCTCTTTTCTCCCATGGAAACATTTTCTAATGGAAATTTTTCTCCGAGTAGAATCGCTTTCATCTATATCGCCAGGAGGCAGATGAACGCCCGTTTTCATTTCGACAAAGATGCATTCTCTTGCCCACCCCGATGGATCTACCCACGTTAATCTGTCATTTGCAGCACGCTCTTCGATCATAGGCCTGGCCAATTCTTCACATAACTGCCGAAAAAAATAGTCGCCATTCATTAGTATTTTTCTGCATACTGTTATACTAGCAATACATTACGTAGGCTGCTAAGGTTTCGACATCCAACGTGTAGTATATGGGTGCACTCATGCCATTAACTAACGTGGGTAAATCCTGCCATCGACATAAGGGTTAAATTAGTATTTTACGGAAAATTTACGGCTATTTGTTCTCGTTAACTTGTTTTAATTTTGATAAATAGAATGTTTTTCATGCCAAGCCAACAAATTAATAAAATACAATGGACAAAAATTAATAAAATACAAAGAAAAGCTGCATGCTTCGTAAAAAAAACTGCTACGAGCGAATATATACGGCCGTATTCATAGATCCCTTAGCGAGCTACTATCGGCTTAGTAGAGCACTAACTAGTTGCCAACTAACAAAATCGTATTCATAGACAACTAATAAGCTCAGCAGCGCCAAGTGTGCCACTATTTTAGTAGCTGATTATCAAACACTCTCTCGTCCTGTTTAGAGACGCTACTAAATATGTCCAAACACCCCCTGCTACAAGCCAATGCGGCGGCTCACAGGGTAGTATGCAGATGTAGAAATTCCAGTAGCTACTGTGTTTAAAAAGCCAAAACCATGCGCACGAAACTATACTGTTACATTCTCTTATTCTGTTTTGAAGGCCACATACTGAGGTAAAACCTTACTATTGAAGTTAAGAATGAAACCACTTAGTTTTTTTCCACCAATACATTCAAACCACAAATCAACCGGTTACGGCCTTTTCAGGCCATTATCAAGATTACAGAATTCTGTAATTCTGTAGTCTTGTTCTGATTTCTTTGAACCTGAAACTTCTGAATTCTGAAGATTCTGTAACCTTGATAATGGCCTGAAAAGGCCTAAAACCGGTTGATTCGTGGTGTAAATACATTGGTGGAAAAATACTAAGTGGTTTCATTCTTAACACGAATCGCAATTTCCACAAAGTGAATTCGCCAACCATTGATTTTAAACTTACTACTGAACTTTTGACGTAATGAGATTACACCTGAAGAGTTAACACGGCAGAGAGCAATTTTGTTCACTTTAACCATTAAAAATTTTAAGATGTCAACTTTTACTAGAACCACTCGATTTATTAAACAACGACCCAGGTTTCGATGTGCATTCACATCATCTTCAGGTAAATGGAGGCCGATGTGCAGGCCTTATATAGTAAGCATTACCAGGTGGGGAGAGGGGGGGGAAAGAGAACAATACAGGAAGAGGGTGGTCACGGGAGGGTAGGGAGGGGGCTAGGAGGACGAAGTGGAGGGGATTAAAGCTTTGAGGATGGGGGAATAGGCAGGGAGCATACATTCATTAACAAGAAATTTATCACAGTAAGCTTGGTTTTTAAAAATTTCTAGTTTCTTTCAATTTCTAGTTCTTTAGAACAACTAGAAATTTTTAAAAACCAAGCTTACTGTGATAAATTTCTTGTTAACGAATGTATGCTCCCTGCCTATTCCCCCATCCTCAAAGCTTTAATCCCCTCCACTTCGTCCTCCTAGCCCCCTCCCTACCCTCCCGTGACCACCCTCTTCCTGTATTGTTCTCTTCCCCTCCCCCTTTCCCCACCTGGTAATGCTTACTATATAAGGCCTGCACTTCGGCCTCCATTTACCTGAAGATGATGTAAATGCACATCGAAACCTGGGTCGTTGTTTAATGAATCGAGTGGTTCTAGTAAAAGTTGACATCTTAAAATTTTTAATGATGGAATACCACCAAGTGAGACTGACGAAAGTGAGTGACACTTAAACCATGTTTAATTTTCAATAATTTCGTTCGTGGGTGCCCGGGCACCTATACCATTTGACTAACGCGGGGAAATCCTGCCTTCCACATAAGGGTTCACCTCCCATTTCACCTCCCAAAACCTCTTCTCTTACATCTTTACACGGCTGGTTTCCTGACACCCCCTTCAACACGCCCATGTGGCGGCTCGCAGGAGTATAGTATGTATCTAGATTTAGATGAAAAGAAGACAGCTTCAAGAAATTTACCGCTAAAGAAAAACTATACAATTGTTCTCTCTTCCGAAGGCTCGCAAAAACTAAAGGAAAAACGTTTTTGAACACTCATTCCACAACGCAGGGGGACAATGGCGTCGCGTTACCGATATTCTCTCGTAAGTTAGAGTAATTAGGCGCCTCGGGCGAGCGCCTGTCATGCACTCTGGCGGGTGGGTTCCGAAGCGAGCCCATTAATCTTTGCGCTGAGCGTACGGCTCAAAATACGTATACCGCAATTTATTTCCCCGAGAGCAAATTACTATTATGACATCAACCGGTTGAAAAAATAAAAGTAACGATCATATTGCAGTACCTAGCATTTAAAAATTTTTTTTTTACGTTTCATTCGTTTCCCTGCATTACGGAAAATGTCGAGATTTTTAGGGAAAGAGAAGAGGCCAATCAACATGAAATATGAAAAGTTTGAGAGTACGTCTCCGAAAATATGACCACAATTGGAAAACTAGAGTATCCCGGGTAACATTTTCATAAAATACGGATGTCTCCGAGGCGAAAAAATCCGCGACTAATTTGTTTTCTTCTTGTGAACACGAAATATTCACATATTAGCCATGACTGCCAATTATATACCCTGGATAAAAATTTTCCTGGATAGAATGCCCTGGATACCTGGATATAAAACCTGGAAAAATACCCTGGATAAAAAAAATATTTCTGGATAACACTCGGCAGTTTTGATTAATTATTACCAAAATGAACGAATTATAAATGGATAGATATCTGGTCCACGAAACCGGCACTAATTTTCATTTCTCCTTAAGCACAGGATTTTTTTCCGTACGTGTTGCTGTGATCCGGGAACACATTTGAAAATTCGTGACACGAAGAAGCGAGTTCTTCTCGACACACTTTTTCTTAATGTCAATTGGTGCAGTTCCCTCCAAAGCAGGCAAATAAGATGGCAAATTGGGCGGATCATCAGTTTGCACAACCCTAAGACTAAAAAATTCTATGGCGAAAACAGTGGTAATGAAAAAAAAAACTTCTCAAGAAAATAAAATTTGGGAGTCGTGCGTAAGTTTCCCAAAGCCAGAACTCGTGACAACTCCTTTTTTCCGTTTCGCTCGTTCAAATGGGACAATCGGAAAAAGTCTGCGAAGAGTTGACCTTGGCTTTTGGCAAAGCCATTCAGTTCGGGCGTCCAAGGGCGACCTCCACACGCGTAGGCAGGGAGCCAATGTGATACCTCTTGGGTAATCATAAAGAACTCATCAAGCCATCGCGGTGGAAATGGACATTCTACATGAATAGCACTATTATTGTCGGACCGGTTAGGTACGGTGACACTGGTTTTCCATGCCAAGGATCCCAGTAAAGAGTCCTAGAAGTTAACACTGGACGCGCCCGATTTTCTGTGTACCAAAAGGCGCCAATATTGGATATTTAGACAGTATGCTGCTTTTTTAAAAAGTTTAAGTTTGCCAAAAAAAGAAAGAAACGTGTTATGTCCCTTGAAGAGACAGTTGAGCCTGACATACGAACAAATGCATACACACTTTTACCGCACGTCGCCGATACTTCGGAAAATATGCTATACTATAATATATGCTATACTATAATATGCCATAATATAAATTATATATATACGTACACACACACACGATGTTGATAGGATGGAGGAGATGATAGATACACAAACAAAGAGACGATCACACTTACATTGCCATTAAATGTCATTTGTGCCGAGATACGCCTCGAAGACGGACCAGTTCCGAAAGCTAGCAATGTAAGTGTGATCGTCTCTTTTTTTGAGTGTCTATCTCCTCCATTCTATCAACATCGTGTGTTCATCGTCGCATGGATGACTCCAATCCATCAACTGTATGTATATATATATATATATATATATATATATATGTATGTATGTATATATATATATATATATATATATATATATATATATATATATATATATATATATATATATATATATATATATATTTCTTCGCTCTTGCGACCAAGGTGCTAGTGGCACCGAAATATCAAGAAACTTTGTAAGTGTGTTCTTCAGTTTTTTGTTTTCTGTGTTTGTCGTCTGCCTTCCTCTGGCAAACTTATATATATATATATATATATATATATATATATATATATATATATATATATATATATATATATATATATATAACTGCACTTAGGATCACTTAAGTGACGAATATATAAAAGTTTGCCAGAGGAAGGCAGACGACAAACACAGAAAACAAAAAAATGATGAACACACTTACAAAGTTTCTTGATATTTCGGTGCCACTAGCACCTTGGTCGCAAGAGCGAATCTCAGTCTTCGCTCTTGCGACCAAGGTGCTAGTGGCACCGAAATATCAAGAAACTTTGTAAGTGTGTTCATCATTTTTTTGTTTTCTGTGTTTGTCGTCTGCCTTCCTCTGGCAAACTTTATATATATATATATATATATATATATATATATATATATATATATATATATATATATATATATATATATATAATGTCACAGACGTGACTGGCAGACACAGAGAAAACACAAAAAAGAAAAACTCACATATATATTTATATATTTCGGTGGACACAACCGCCTTCGTCTAGGTAATGACGGGTAAAGGATAGAAGGGAGGGAGAGATGGGGGGGGGAGGAAGGGAAGAGGAGAGGGGGATTAGTGAAAGACATTGATGCTCGTAATTTTTGTTGTTTCTATCATATATGAATTTTTAATTTTTAAATCTGGTATTTTAAATGCTTTCTGAAGTCCTGTACTACAGATAATATTCTATAGAAGGTGTTAGGGATATGTACGTTAACACCATAGGGAATCCTATAGATCGTCCAAAGGAATTCTATAGAACGCCTTCGGAAATTCTACAGGATGCCCTAGAGAATTCTACAGAACGTCCCGGGGTTTCCACAGTACGCCCAAGTGAATTTTGCCGAACGTCATAAGGAATTCAGCAGGAAATTCTAGGGAATTCCGTAAATGGCGTTTTAACATTTAAAAAAATGCCTAAAGAACTTCCATAGAAAATCGGCAGAAATATTTTTTATGAAAATCTAAAGAACTATAGAAATTTATAATTGAAATTCTGAATTTTAGGTATTTCAGGATTTTCTGAATGCATTTTGTATTTATTATCTGGGATCTTCTGGGAATGCTTTCTGAAGTCCTGTGTTACTGACAGTATTCCATTGAAATCTTCAGAGAATTCTACAGAACGCCCAAGAGAATTCTGCAGAACCTCCCAGAGTATCTACAGAAGGCCGAAAAGAATTCTGTAGAACGTCCTAAGGAATTCCGCAGAACATTCTAGGAAATTCTTTAAAATGGCAATTAAAAATTTATTACAAATGCCCCATTCATTTCACTCTTATATATGGCGAATGGCGCGAGAGGAAGAGGTAGACCGAGAAAGTTGTGGTTGAATGTGGTTGAGGAAACTCTTAGGAGGAGGAATATTAGGAGTCGTAAAAACAGGAGGGCGTGTATGAAACAGCGAATGGGGGTAAATGAGGCAAAAGAGGTTTGCAAGGATAGGTCAGAATGGAGGAAATTATTTGAAGCAGAGTTAAGTGTGAAAATATGTATTTATGAGTGAAACTTTGTGACTGTGCCTACCCCGGAAGGGAACGGTGTGATTGGTATGTATGTATTACAAATACCCGAGAAAAATTTACCCAGCAGATACGCCGGGAAAACCAAAGATCTTTCACCAAATGCCTAAAAAAACTTCCAAAAGAACTCTGTAGAAATATTTTTAAGTCAACAGAATTTTCTAGCATGGATTGCTACGGACGAAATGAATTTCCCGGTTGCTATAGGCGTTTCGGGTCTCCCAGTGAGGCTTACCCCCCGGTCTGGAAGCATTAGCTTATCACCGGGGAGGAAAGTAGTGGGAAAGGGGAAAGGGAAGGGAAGGTTAGCGAACCACAACCCCTGCGAGGCCGACACCATGAGGCGGATTGACGTCAAAAGGACGACAATGGGCCTCCGCCTCCCCGCAGTACTCGGTATCTGTTGGGTTCCCCCAACAACGTCAGACGAGTCCTCGTCAGTCTCGCTTTTGCGAAGACTTACCGCACATCTTTTGAGAACCGGAGGAGCCCGTTGCTCAAAAAATTGGGATTAGGTATCCCCCGACTCCCTTTACGGGTAGACGTCGTGCAGTCTGCCGGAGTACGTCATCAAATCAGGGACCCACCGGACCAATGGATGGTCAATTCGGACCAATTATGGTCGATGCGTGGGTACGTCCGTCATCTCAATACTCCCCGTCTACTTACTGCTAAAGGCAACATCGCACCTCTGGCCTTAAGGAGATTTACACACGAAACGAATCGCCATAAGAGACCATACTTTCAACTAAATGTGGAACGCTCTGTATACGCACGTGACATAAAGAGATAGAGAAGTGTGAGGGAAGGAATGTAGGGGATGGGAAGGGGTAGGGGGGTGGGAAAGGGCAGGGGGGTGGGGGGGTGAAGCCAAGCGGTCTCGAGGGAGGGAGCGGCTTCCCTCGGGAGAGGGATGACGACGGCGGAAGGCGGATATTTTGAGACCCGCGTCCAAGGGGAGTGCGGTCGGCCGGAGACGAATAAAGGACGATCTCGAAACCTCCCTCGTGCTCTCGTTCTCACCCCGAGCGGGACAGGACTGAGCGGGTGCCTGCGGGGTAGGGCGGGGCCATCCGCGCGGGCGCGATATGTCCACGCTCCCACTTCACACAGCCATGATAATTCATTAAGGTCGTTGCAGCAAAATATCATTTCATCTGGAAATCAATGAATTTAGTCAAATTTCAAAAAAAAATATCTCACCCTGCCAAAAATACCAAAATATCAGCCCCTTAACGAACTACTACGAAAGAAAACAAAAATACGCAGCCGGAACCAGGAAGACCATAGAAGAGCACCCGCAATATATATCGAGAATGAAAAAATACAACATGTAAAGGAATTCAAACAGGCGGGTGAATTTTTTTGAAGGAATTGCTATGAGAAAAATTCGGCCTGGACCGGGAATCGTACCACGGACCTTTGGTTTGCCGGACCAATGCGCAGACCACTACGCTATCCAGCCTTCCTAATTCACATGGCAATGTTGGTGGATACAAGGCAACTAGATCTCATTTCAAATGGCTAAGCACGGCATATGTGCTGGTGTGAAGGATACTGACTCATGGTTGTGGCTTCTTTGAAGTCCTCTTCTCCCTTGCGTTGTCATCTTTGATGGACCGCAAGGGCCTAAGATCTAGTTGCCTTGTATCCACCAAAATGCCATGGGAATTAGGAAGCCTGGATAGCGTAGTGGTCTGCGCATTGGTCAGGCAAACCAAAGGTCCGTGGTTCGATTCCCTGTCCAGGCCGAATTTTTCTCATGGAAATTCCTTCATGCAAAGGAATGTAAGTACCTGAAAAGCCTGATAACGCCTAATGGAACAAGCAAAGGAGAAATACAGAGTCAAATTATTCAGGCAAAGAACACTTTTAACAGAAAGAAGAATCTATTATATTAAACCAGAAATATAGACTGAAACATAAGGAAAAGGCTATTGAAGACGTACGTGTGGAGTGTGGCTTTGTATTGCAGCGAAACATGCACAATAGGGAAGCCAGAAGAGAAGAAGTTGATGGCTTTTGAGGCTTGGTGCTGGAGAAGAATGCTTAGGATCAGTTGGGTAGAGCATGTAACAAATGAAGAAGTATTCAGAAGAGCAGGAGAAAGCACAAGCTTTGTGAGGAGCCTAAAAGGAAGAAGAGCAAGTATGATAGGACACACTCTCAGACATAATGGCTTGCTAGCAAGAGTCATCGAAGGGATGATGGAAGAGAGAAACACTACAGGAAGACCACCACTTGCATACATCACACAGATAATGACAGACACCATCACAACTTCATATTACGAACTGAAGAGGATGGCGGAGATTAGAGAAGAATGGCGAGTTGCTGCAAACCAGCCCCAGGGCTGCTAACTGAAGAAGAAGAACGAACTAGGTTCCGATATTTTTGACGAAAAATACCAGCCCTTTTGCATGGGAAATGGTGCGTGTATGCAGTCCAGAGAGACCATATTTTTAATAAAATGAGGCATTTCTAACGACTAGATCTCGTAAAAAAATTATCAGTACGTAGTTTGTATGTTTTCTCAACTTATTTTTAAAATTAATCTAGAGAGCTAGTAGTCTAGACTGTCAGAACAACTACGGCAAATTGTCAAATTAGCCAGCCGAAAAGGATACGGTGTGCGGGTATAAGACGATTTACGTCGGTAAAATCGTCGCAAGAAATCGACAACTCTCGCAGCCTTCACTCGGAAGAGATGTGATTTGATGCGCACAGCGGAGCATTTGAGGTTTGCATTTGAGGTAACGATGTTTTTCTCGTAGAGATTTTAAGGAATTAAAAAATGGAACTAATGACTGGTATATATTTGCTTACAACGAAAATCCATGGATATAGAAGTTTAGGGCTGTATGCATTTGTGACAAAATGAGGCATTAGAAAGATTTCCCTGTCGGACAAGGTAGTTTGAGTGAAATATCATTCCACCTAAAAATCAATGAATTTGGTCTCATGTTAAAGCAATATACCTAACCCTTCCGGATATATCAAAATATCATCCCCTTACCGAACTACTTTCCGAGAATTTTGACAAAAAACACCTGCCCTTTTACATGGGAAAATGGTACGTTAATGCACTCCAGAGAGACCTTATTTAAACAATGAGAAACTTATAACACCTAGATCTCGTCAAAATATTAAAAAAGTGTAGTTTGTATGTTTTCTCAACTATTTTTTTAAATTAATCAAATATTTACGACGTACATTTTTCAGGATATAAAAAAAAACTTCCGTTGTAAAGGCGTTTCAAACGTACCGCGTGAAAAAAATGGGTCAAATCAAGGACATTCATACATATTTTTATATAACTACTCAAAGTATTTCAGTCTCATTCAAGTATATTATTGCACCCATAATAATGCAATATTTAATTCACGCTTCCTACAGCTACTGAGATTAAAACGCATAATTCGAATATGGTCTCCAGTGTGACTTTGGAACCATCCCTCTCAAACTATCTTAAAAGCGTAAGAGTTTGTAATTCGAACGACCGGTTGGTACCGACCAACCTTGGCTCTCTTTTGTTACTAAAAGCAAATCTGTTTGCACAGGGCTCAAGGATAAAGATCAATATTTACAATGACTTTTGTAACTTTTTGCCTTTTGCTGTAGACATAACTATTTCGACCGCGGAAGAAACGTGAATCTGTCGAAAATCAGATGAACGCCAAGACGTTCCCGACGTATGTATTTCTAAAGTTATTTGCACTTACTGTGAGAATCCTTGAAATTGTTGTGGAATCATAAAAATGTAGAGTATTACATATAATAACGTCACGGTGAACATTCTCGTGAACCCCTGCCACGCATCGTACGATGGTTAAAGAGGGGCTCAAAAACCCCACCGATAAAAAAATCTATAAAAGGCACATACAATTCACGAGGCGGAGGGAACGGAGGGGAAAAATAAAACAATTAATACATAAAAAGGATTAGTCATCGAATATACCTATATCTTTAATGGATACTTTTACTTATCCATACACGGGATCCGTAATCAGTGTTATTTCCAATTATCAACTCATTTCAGAATACAGTTAATGCTTGCAACCCAATTAAATATGACGGAGAAGTTTCTTCGTTTCATTGCCTTTCAATTTCCTGGACGAGGTAACTTCTTGTTAACAGTCATTTGAACTAATGGTAATTAAATTAAACAGGAAAAAAATGTTCCATTGTTTTACTGTACCTCCCATTAAAAAACATGATGTCAAGTTCAATTTACGACAAGAATATTCAGTAAAGGCAAGATTTCGTTGCTTTTGTCAAACTGAAGACATAATTTGCCTGTAAGGAGGCAGAATATGAATGTAATTTACTAATCAATTATAACTTTCTCGACCAATAAAATACAGATAATAATAAGTTACTTGAATATTTGGTCAATAATATATGTGGATCCCAGAAGTCAAGGGGTCTAAGTGATATTTTTGAAAAAAATGTTAAGTACGGGAATGGGATGTGAAAATATTAATATTTTAGGTGGTAAAGGGATCCAAGTGATTTTCTTGATAGGTGCTGCTATCTAGGGTAATGCCTCTTAACTATTTAGTGGGTTGTACCAAACATTTTCAACTTTGACTTAAGTTTTCTCTAAACAATGGTTTTGTTACTTAGACCCCTTGACTTCTGGGGTTCTCATATATACACAAAGCCAACGTTATACTATTATGGACACAACTCACAGTAATACCTCCTCAACTAATCCTTCACCTTTTGTATCCCCGGTCAATTACCGAAGCATAATTGAATCGGTCATTTGAGAAAGGTCAAAGGAGTCCAACGTGTATTTTGTGTTGTACTTATTGGTTTCTGGGTAATTATATACATTTAACTGTACCTGTTGTTCCAAATGTACCGGCAATGTACGGTTCAAATGTACAAATATACCCGATGACAAAAGTATCAGATCCATTAGGAAGTCCTTGGAAGAGCCCGTAAAGTGTTTTTCTCAATTATCTCAAAACAGTAATGAGTGGAATCATGACCTCTCTTAAATGACCGACTCAATTTATATTAGAGGGCTAGCATAATTATTGCCAAAAAGTTCAAAAATATTAAATTCACAATAGCATTCTTAAACCATAATACAACGTACAGATATGTTTTTGTACTAATTTAAAGTCAAATATTCTTCCAAATCTTAAGAGTAACATAGTTTATTCTATTTATTGAACAGACTGTGACTGTTTTTATTTCGGACAGACATCGTAGGATTTTAAAGATAGATTAAACCAGCATAGACCTTCATTAAAATTATCTAGGCAATCTTGTACCCTTGTGGTCTATTCAATTATAAATAATCATAGTTTTGATTTTTAAAATGCCAAAATTATTGTTTGTGAACCGTGCTTGCAGGAAAGACTTCAAAGAAATGGTGCAGATCATAAAAAAACACTAATTCTTGTAATATGAGAACTGACGTAAACAGGCTTAGTAGAATTTATATTATTATTATTAGCTTGATAGGATGAACACTTACAGAATTCGGTGTTTTTTGTTTTTTTTTCATAAAAACACAAATAATATCAATGCTAAAGTTAACTTGATTTTATTTTGTTAATTATAGATGTTAGTTGATTATATACTTTGCTTTATGAGTTAAAAATTGTGAATTATTAATTTAATATCTATTTATTAATTTATTAATATATATTTTTATGCAAAACTTATAAATAGTTTATTTTAAGACATTTGTTTGTTGTTTGAATATTTCTTCAATGTTTTGAGTTGTTATTTACTTTGTTACTGTTCAACAGTAAGCTCTATGGTAGGTAAATTTTCGATTCCTCAACTTTTGTACTAATATTCGTATAATTACCTGGCTGTAAGTCTCTCGGTTTTGTGTTGCAAAGCCCTGAGGATGCCATTGTATTTGGCGAAACGTTGGCTGTGAGTTAAATATATTAATGAACAGATATTCAAGAATCTTATTCTTATACCCAACAACACTACGTGGTCAGAGTATATTGGTTTTGCCACAGTGGAAAATTAACGCATTGGAGTGGGCGTGGCAGGTATGGTAAAGTATACATATAGGAATGATCATCATCACCTTACGATAGAATATAACACAACAATAGTAATATCCACACTTTAATATACTACTTCGACACCGACCATGGTTTCGACATACTATGTCATTTTCAAGGTCCTTGGTCCTACTTTCTATTCCTTGGTCTTGGTCCTATTTTCAAGGTCCTACCTTGAAAATGACATAGTATGTCGAAACCATGGTCGGTGTCGAAGTAGTATATTAAAGTGTGGATATTACTATTGTTGTGTTATATTTTATCATGGATATATCGCATTTCCACCAATTAAAGCCTGAAACGATTTCATCACCTTACGAGTCAATCTAGCTTAGGTACGTCTGACCGTCTCTCTGTCGTTCTGTCCGCCCATCCGTCTGTCTGCCTGTCTCTCCGCACGATAACTGCCGTAAAAATTGAGATGTCGAACTGAAATTTAGGTCATAAGCCTAGAGTAGTCCAAAGCTAGTCCACAATTTTAAAATGGGTTGTATCGGACCAAAACTACGTTTTTTTTAATTGAAAGTGGTGTAGGGTGTTTAAGCTCCGGGAAGGCCGAAGATTATTTCTTTGCTAGCTATATAATTAAATTTACAATACAATATGAAAGTTCACGTTCACCCGGCTGATGATACAATATTTAACCAAGTTCAAACTTCCATCAAACGTAAACGACACCTGCACTCAACGCTATCTCATGCTCGCGAGAGAACGACGCGACGCATCCATCTCGGAGAAATGACCGGTTGAGGTGAGCATCACTCGGCGCCTCTGAAGCGCCCCGCTCCCTTTCGTCGCGAATATTAAGGGCTGGCCAAGACCTCGCTTACTCAACGGCGAGAGCAATAACCCTGGCGTCAGGCCTCCGTCGCCAACCGAGCACCAAACCTTAAAAGCGAGGACCGCCTTTAGATGGCTCGCCTAAAATTCCCTCCCTTCACCCATCACTAGACATTGCCCCTCCTCCCTTTCGTGGGGACACACTCAGGGTGCGGCTTGCCGGCACTCCACCCGCACCTCTCCGCAGCTGATCTTCCTGAGGGTAGACTTGATGAAGGTACCCAAAACCCAATAAGGCATTCAAGCACTCCAGTCATAACCTAACAAACGAGGAGACTTCAAAACATGAGAGGCGCCAACTTGGAGGATAGTTTAGAAGCTTTCAACGGCGGAATAATTTACATACCACCCAGAGAGAGCTTCGTTATAAACTGCTAAGAGCGATCATATACTTTCTCACAACTTTTAGAGGGATTAAGGCGGGAGCCCCTAGAGATTCGGAGGCTACACGATGGGTTGAGGTTGCTTGAGAAACTCAGAACTGGAGTGTTTCAGCGTGACACAGAGGGTTTATATCATTTTACCTAAAAATCAATGACTTTGGTATTTTTTATATAAAAATATTTCACCCTTCCAAAGACACCAAATTATCAGACGCTTACCTAACTACTTTCCGAGATTTTTGACGTACAATACCAGCCATTTTACATGGGAAATGGCACGTGTGTGGACGCCAGGGAGACGTAATCTATTAAATGAGGGATTTTTAGCACCTTGAGCTCCTCATAAAATGAACAGAGAGTAGTTTTTATGTTTTCTTAACTATTTTTGAAAATGAATCATATTGTCACCGAAGCAATTATTCAGGCTCACTAAAAACCCTCAATTTTTTAGGAGTTTTAAACGTACCGCGTGAAAAAAATAGTCAAGTTGAAGATTTATGTCGGAATATTTATTTAAACACTTCGAAATTGAGAGATATACGTATATTAATTGCACCATTAACAATGCAATATTTAATTAATACTTCCTACAGCTCTTGACATTAAATCGTATAATTCGAATAAGGCCTTCATCATGAGTCGGGAACTATCTCCCTCAAACTACCTAAATATCGTGAAGCTAACTCTCCACGAGGCGGATAAATACAATCAAATACCGGTGAAACAAACATTGTACCGGTCCAGCCACCTTAAAGGGACACGGTTCTCCTCTCATCTCCTTCCGCTGCGTAGGATTTCGTAATCACCTTCGCAGGCTCGATTTCCAGTAGCAGGGTTTCCTGGAATCGCAATGGCCCTGTTTTGGTTCTGTGCGACGCTTTCGAGTCCCGCAGGGAGGGAGTAAATTATAAGGGCTTTTGATAGAGTGAATTTATATTCTCGGGAAAAAACCGTCAGTCATCTGCCACCCAATGATTTACAGCGGAAATATTTATTCTTATTTTTTATTTATCTTCACTACCCCGATATACAGCACAATGGGCCATTTTACGTCGGGTGAATAACGGTAACAACGGACGAGACACAAACACCCATGTCCTGGGCAGATAACATTCTACCCAGGCGGGACTCGAACCCGCAACCCTAGGGTTAGCTGGCGAGGAATTTACCCCTGCGCCACCGGGGCCGACAATAGTAGAGACAATAGTATAAATATGATTATCTTTAACACAAAAGGAGAATTATTACCAAACAATAACCATTTTTTTGATTGAAATTGACAGTCCTTGACCTCCCAAAACCTCCCGCTAAGTTTTCCATTAAAGTAAATATAGAGAGCAGAGAACGAAAGAGACCTGAGTGAAGTCGAAGTAATTTGTAATATATCGAAAAATTTCACCTCCCAAAACCTTATTCCTTACATCTCCACACAGATGGTGTCCAAACACCCCCTGCCACACGCCAATTCGGCGGCTCGCAGGGTAGTATTCAGATGTAGATGGATGTAGAAATATTTGCAAACTAGATGACTCCAACATTTGCAGCTGGTAAACTCCATAGCGCTAAGTAAATTTTTCTGCTCATGTTCACAGTATCGCACCTCCGACCACTTGTGCACACGTACGGAAAACTATATTCCATTACAACTCTCATCCATTTGTTGATCGCTGCGTAGATTTCGGCATTTTTATCGTCAAATCCTCTTTACCTTGGTAAAAGGTCATTTCTTCACGTCTGTAGGTCATTATTTTACGCCGGAGATAAAGAGGAAAGAATTCCTCCCGTTCGACGAAGACGGCGTAGCATGTCCCATACCCCTTTGTCCCACATCGGACACTTTTTCGCGTGACACCCATCGCATTTCCCGAGAACTGCTTTAAACTGCCGGTCGCCACTTCCTAATTTTCCCTCTTTATACCTACCCTGAATGCCATACCCAGGTCAAAGAGGGGAGAGCTACGTGGTACATGAAAGTAAAGACAGAAATCAAAGAACAAAGGAGACTTGAGTGAAGGCGAAGTAATCCCTACTATATCGGAGAATCTATTAAAACGTTTTCAAATGCTACCTTTGAGGTATACGGAGAAGGCACTATGTCATCAAACTGAAACCTAACAACCACATTGTTTAACCCTGCTCTCTCCTTACTATCCTATGGATAGCACCACGGAATGGACGAGTTACCGGATGTAAAACAAGAATATCAAACTTCTGTTTGAATATAAGGAGGAACTTGACCATCTACACTACATATTGAACTTTCCAAAACACCAAATATTGCGAAAAATTAAATCAAAGGAAATTGAGCTCTACGGCCTCTCTAGATAGATAAAAATAAAATTCTCCAATAGCCGTAATTTTTACGGCTATTGGAGAATTTTTTTTTATCTATTGCGAAAAATGATAAACTTGGTCGTATTCTTTGTCAAAATACGATTAAAATCAATTCTCACCGTCAAATCGACACTAATCGAGATGATAATCATGTCAAATTGGGAGTGCCTATCAAGGCGTAAAGAAAAAAGTAGGGATGGGCAGATCCAGGTTTTTTTTCGGATCCAGATCCGGATCCTTCATTTCGGATCCAGGATCTCAGTTCTCATTTTCGGATCCTTGGATGTAATCAAGGGTATATACAATTCACAAATGATAATAGAATTTAAGCCTTGGATACTTTATTGAAAATAAAAAAACATCAAGTTTAAAAATGTTAAACTTAAATATTAAAATAAAGACAATGTCGATGCCAAAATAATACTAATCCTTGATTGTTGTCACGTTTATGCAAAGACTGTTGTCATACCACATCTTGAGATTTGATTCTTGAGAATAATGAGATGGATAATAAAGGGTGAATTTGATTTACATTCAGCAAAAGCCGGTTGTCGAATGAAGTACAGTCACTTCATAAAGTATCGCGACACACTACTCTAGCGGTTCGTATAGGTCGGATGTCGTAGCTCGAAATAAGTTGGCTATCCTGAACTATACCTGGTAGTTATGTCCCTCTTGACTTACAATAAATATCATACTGTACCTGGAAATGCTCATAGTCAACTGAGATGGCTCAGGATAGCCAACGTACTTCCAGCTTCGAAAGCCGACCTCTACAAACCACTAGCGTAGTGTGTCGCGATACTTTATGAAGTGACTGTACATGTTGAAAAGTGCTGGTGAGGGATTGCCTCCTTGTGTTACTCCTTTGTTAATTTTAGCTTCTATCTGGCTTCCATCTCTCATTCGTATTGTGACGAACTGCTTCCTGTATAGTTGGTAGGTTATTCTTCTGTCGTCAAAGAAGACGAACTTATTGGACACTGTTCCCGAAACCATAGCTTGTTGAAGACACTATTGGAAGGAGGCATGAATGGAAATTTGTAGACAAACCGCTAGCATAGTGTGTCGCGATACTTTATGAAGTGACTGTACATCAACAGCATTCTATTTGTTCGGCAGAAAGCCGCCGATAGCCGACGACAGCCGGCACTTCAATCGCTTAAAACTCTCTGATGCCTATCTGATTTACTGTAGTATTTGGATCGGATATCAGTATCTCATCCCATGTAAAGATCTACAGATCTTTGGATCCGCAGATCCGATCCGACCATCCCTAGGAAAAAGTCATTACGGTCCATGTTTCTGTGCAACCTCGCTACAAACCATTTTGAATATCTAGGTATATAAAGATTCTTTCGCTAGAGCCATTCCACTTCTAACGTCTTTGCATTAGTTACCACGCCCGGTTAGGAATGAAAAAATGACAATCAAAAATGAAAAAATGTAAACGTAAATTAATTTCTTAAAATCCTTCAAATATATCCTCTTATATATTCTTGAAAAATGAAAGAGAAAAAAGTAAACTGCGAGCCACTGAAATTCGGCCCCGTGGGCGGCGGGGTGAAGTCCTCGCCTGCTAACCAGAGGATCGCGGGTTCGAGTCCCGCCTGGGTAGAATATTTTCTGCCCAGGACATGGGTGTTTGTGTCCTCCGTTGTTTCTGTTATTTACCCGACATAAATTGGCCCGTTGGGCTGTATTCGGGGTAATGAATATAAATATATAAATGGACTTTTGGCGGAGCTCGGCTAGGAAATCAATAATAGAAAGAGTTAGAAATGAGCAGATAAGAGAAATCATGGAGGTAGAGAAGGATGTAGTGGAGACTGTTTAAGAACGAAGATTACGATGGTATGGACACGTCCAAAGAATGGGGGATGAAAGGATAGCGAGAGCTGCTCTAAAATGGGTTCCGGAAGGCAGAAGGAGAAGAGGAAGACTCAAGAAGTCATGGCGGGATGGAGTGAGGGAGGAAACGTATAGGACGGAAATTTCAAAACATTGCATTTAACAAATGATGTGGTACGAAGTCACTCGCACGGGTGCATATACACCAGGGTTGAAATTCGCTATGAAAAACTCATTTGACTTGACCGGGATTCGAACCCGGATCTCCCAATTGCCGATCAGGTGTGTTAACCAGTTACACCACCAAGCCATCTTCCTTCAAGGCGACTTTCGAGGGAGGTTTATGCGAACTAGATGTTCAGGTCTCAAGTCTTCATTGTGGCACATGAGACGAAGTCGTGCTTACAAAGCCACTGTCGCGGTGGATAAACCCAACATTTTCGTTATTGAAACGACGAAATTGACAAATTTCCAAACATTGCATTTAACGAATGATGTGGTACGAAGTCACTCGCACGGGTGCGAGCATATACACCAGGGTTGAAATTCGCTATGAAAACACGACTTCGTCTCATGTGCTACAATGTAGACTTGAGGCCTGAACATCTAGTTCGCATAAACCCCCCTCGAAATTCGCCTTGAAGGTAGATGGCTTGGTGGTGTAACTGGCTAACACACCTGACCGGCAATTGGGAGATCCGGGTTCGAATCCCGGTCAACTCAAATGATTTTTTAATAGCGAATTTCAACCCTGGTGTATAGGAGGGAGTTGGATATGGAAGATGCATTTGATAGGGACTGGTGGAGAGTGGGGATTGGGTGATGGACCGGATGAGTGGACCCTACTTATGGAAAGATAAATGTGTTGGATTTTGGGGAGGGAAACTGCTGTAAAGTGGAATATCCCTTGTAAAAAAAAATATCCTTGAAACTTGAAGAGAATGGTTTTTCGGGTCTTATTCCGCGTTTATTCATTTTCATGGACAATATTTCGCCAGCGTTCCAGCTGGCTTCTTCAAGTCCGCTGAAGGGTCGATGCGAGGGAATTTTTCAATTCAAAAATGTTTTATTACCAAGACACATGATACAGAAATAAGAAAAGCAATAACAAGAAAGAAATAACGTGTGCCCAGTCCCTGTTATAGGCTCTTGCCTCTTCAGGGTGGAGTTCAGTCCTTCTTTGGCTTCAAGGGAGGTATTTGTGTGGGGGATGACGGCCCGGCATTTGCCCTAGTTTGGTCCGTCCTTTTTATGTTTCTCCGTTTTCGCGCTTTCGGGAAGAGATGTGTCGTGATTGGTCCATTCCGCTGACGAGTCATTTCCACGCGGTGACGAGAGTGTAGCCGTCCTCTCGGTTGAAAATATTCGGCGTTTTCGCTATTTCTATCGCTTCCCGTTTCATTCCAAGGAAACGGCAGCCTTCTTTTGCCCATAACGTGGCGTTGCCAAAGCAAGTGCTATGTGTGGGCTCACTACACTTATGTTCTGCGACCGCCGACTGGCGGGGTTGCCGATGGATGGACGCGGAAGGAGACCCGGAAAACCATTCTCTTCAAATACCGACACCAAGGGTTGAAATTCGAATTTCGAGGGGGATTTATGGGAACTAGATTAACCCTCCTTGAAGGAAGATGGCTTGGTGGTGTGACTGGCAGGAAACGAGACAGGCAATTTGGAGATGCTGGCTCGAATCCCTGTCAAGTCAAATAATTTTTTTCTTGGCGAATTTAAACCCTTGGCGTATATGCACCCCTGCGAGTGAATTCGAACCAAATCATTTGTAAATGCAATGATTGCAAAATTCATTCCCTTCATCTCAAAGAAAGCCTTCACGGATAATTCTTAATTTTTTTTTTACTTTCAGAGAAGAAGGATTTACGAGTTCTTCCGATAAAGCGTTTCATTCATAAATACTTCTGACTAGCAGGAAGCTAGCCTGCTCACTCCGGGAGCAGGGGTGTGTACCCGCAGGGGGTAAGTGTCCTAGTCTAAAAATAGATCCTTGATGAAAATATTTTTTTCATTCACCGTTCTCCTTTGTTGTTTTTAAAGCCATTTGAATAGGAGAGCACTGTGGGTTTCTTTTGTTTCAACCTTTACGCTCTTCCACTCCTCCACGCTCCCTTTTGGCCTTTCACCCTTGCAACCACAACCCAAAAACGATCCATTTCATCTCCAAAAAACTTACACCTTTGCACGGCTGGTAACCTAACACCCCCTGCCACACTCCCAAGCAGCCGTACTTTAGGATCTTATTTAAACTAACTAAATACACTCCTTTTACTTCATGTCTCCATTTCATCTCCAAATAACTTACACCTTTGCGCGGCTGGTGACCTAACACCCCCTGCCACACGCCCAATAAAAATCCAAAACTACAACCAAATAATGAATGCAGATACTCCAAATTCAACGCACCAAACCTCACTCTTCTATCTCAAAAATTGACAGAAAAAGAAACAAAACGGATACAGAATGACTGACACGCTACAAAATTAATATATAGGTATAGTACAGATGGGCTAAGTCGATCATTTTAGTGATTCAATCATTTTGATTCGAGTCACTTAAAAGATTCAATCAACTGCTTCAATCATTTGATTCATTATGACTCGTAAGTCAGATTGATTAGATGAATCACGAGACTCACGTGAATCGAAAGACTCGAATGAATCATGATTGAAGACACTCAAAAACTCGAATGATGCTAATTGATGCCATAAATCTATTTGAATAATCGATTTCGAATAATTACTATCGTGCTTAGAAATTTAGGAAGGCTGATTGATTTCCATATTCCACAAATTTTGGATCCGCATTAAATTGGAGATTTTCAAGTACTATAGTCACGAGAATATTTAGAGAGGCAAAACTGTCACAGACTCTAAATTCAAGAAGAATAACGTCAAACTATGTACATGAAAATTAAATCACTAGCTCAGACTACACAAATTAATGTGCATGAATGTTTTCTGATCTGTAGTATTGAATTATATTCAATTAGGAGCTTTCAACTGAGCAGGTAATTAAAATTCTTATCAAGTTTACCAACTATAATGATGCGCTGGTATTGTAACAAGGGTTAATTTCATCGTTTTTAAAATGAGCGCCTTGTCTCTAACTATGCTATACAAACATAAACTCACTGACCTAATATTAATGGATTTATGCCCATGAAGATATCTCTCTGAAATTTCATGACTAGACATAACGGATAACGTACACGTGAATGTTTTCCCACTTAATATCACATTCAATCACACGGCAGGCGGAAACACAAAATGATTGAATGATCGAATCATTTTCCCGAAATGAATCATGAGTCATTTGACTCACTTGGTGATTCAATCATTTTGAACGAATCGATGATGAACGACCCATCACTAATATGTGTATAGAGTCGAGCCATCCAGTCAAAGTCGTTTACCGCCCTTTCCTTCCGATTCCGCCTCGTGTCCGCGTGCATGGGGGGGGCGTGTACTTCCACCCGGCCACATTCGCACCGGAGTGGGTTTTTCGGCCTTGGCACGAAAGTCGTTGACCCGCCCAAGGCGAGAGCAGATATACGCACGTACAAGGGGCGGCATTCAGGGAAGAACGACCGGCCTGAGCCCGGCGGACGGTTGGGCATCGCGGGTTAAAAACGCCTAATGGGTGTCAGCGGCAGTTGACGCGCGCTTGACACGCGAGGAAAGGTCTATACACTCACGTGCAACCGAGACAAGAGGAAGAGGAACTGAAAATAAGAGTGGGACGGTGGCGCTTAATGTGCAGAAGCAGGGAGAGGTTTAGAAAAGGAGTGGGTAATGGAAATTGTTCATCAAATAGAAACCGTAATGTCCTTTCGCCTTCAGCTGTTACGGCGGGTTTACAAACGGAAGTCGCTTGCAATCGATACTTCGATGTGTAAGCACGGACTTCCATGACAGTACAGGTCGACAGTGGTGGTAATCGACCGCGATTGCTACTTACACGGAAAATAGACTGGTTTCTATTTTGCCTGCAAGTGGTATATCGACTCTGCGATATAATCGCATTGCATCTGGTGGAATCTTGGTCACATGACTAGAGACGGAGATAAAATGTAAACAACGAATAACTTAGTAGGAAGAGGACACATTGTTGCGCGTGTAAGTATTTATTTGCACTCGAAAATATTTTAAATGCGAAAGAACCCTTAAGGTAAGCTTCATGACTAATCTCTTATTTGATAATTATGATCATTGCCATAATTCTCATACTTCAAACGACGTAATAATTCATAACTGTTGTAATTTATACAAAATTATTAAAACCCATGAGTGCTTATGGGGACTCACACGGCGATATACGATCGCCATTGTTATAAAATTTTGGCGATTATAATTTAATTCGTAATTACAAAATTCATTGTTTACTTCCGTCATCCATTTGTTTGGAAAAAGCCGGGAGTTTTGTGTACGCAGAATGTTGCCCTGCATTTGGCGATACGAATCGAGATATCACTACACTCGTTCCTTCCATAGAAGTCAACTTCCACGTGTAAACCCGCCTTTAGTCATTTTCGTTTCTGTAAGACAACGCCTCAGGCTCAAACTTTTTCAATAGTTTCATCATGTGCCTACACACTCATCAAGCCATTTCTTTCAGGGTACAGGTAAGGCCAAATAGCATGGTAATTCTTGTTAAGCCCATTTTATGCACGGCAATTACTTGTACAGCTCGATGAACGGGAATCGTACGAACGCTGGCACGGAATGAGAGCAGGGGCTGTTTTCCCATCCGTCGTCCATACATCTGCTCATGCATTCCAGCACTTCACCGACTTACACCACTTACGCAATTCTCTATGTTCCATGCAAATCCATGAAACACATCAGTGAAATTCGAGGGAAAAAATACATAAATACAAATTTATAATTCGGATTGATACCTTAATATTTGTAAGGAACTATTACAACAATTTAGCGAAAATCTTATATGAATATGAATGTCTTTACTAGGCATGATGCCTTTCTATTTTTTAGGTGTTAAAATGGTATAAAATGACCAAGAAACCAAATCGGTAACATGCCATATTTTTTCTTCGCTTTAATCTAGTAATATTACTAAAAAGGACGCGAATAAAAAAGTTTACCGCAAATCAGTGCTTAAACGAAAATTATTTAAACCATCTTAATATAGGTTTCCATGGTACCGCATAAAACCTACATCATGCAAACATATAGTGTTTCACAACATTTACAGGGATTGAGGTGGGAGCCCCTAGAGACTCGGAGGCTACACGCTAGGCTTAGCTTGCTTGAGAAATTCAGAACTGGTGTGTTTCAGAGCGACACAGAGAAGATTATCATGACGCCTCACTACATCTCTAGGTCTGACAGAAGCGATAAAATAAGAGAGATACACTGCCGAACAGATAGGTACAAAAATTGGTTCTTTCCGCGCACAATAAGCGACCACAGTAAAAACTGAGGTCCACTAAATACACTCCCATAATACACGTCACCATTTCACCTCCCAAAACCTTATCCCTTACATCTGTACCCGGCTGGTGTCCTAACATCCCCTGCCACACGTCCACGCGGCGTGTCTCAGAGTAGTATGCAGATGCAGATATATTATAGTAGCAAATGAAAAAACGACTTCGTTTTCTTCCACTGATTTATTTTTTTTGTACGACATGTTTCGACACATAGAGGTCATTTTCAAGTACATGTCGAAACATGTCGTGCCAAAAAAATAAATCAGTGGAAGAAAAAGAAGTTGTTTTTTCATTTGTGAATATCAACTTCCACATAGTTGAGCCTGATACCATTGAACATATTATAGTAGAGTGATGATGGGCGTGTTAGGCGTACACAGCGTAAGTCATGGGTGGATGATAGTCGAATAGATTCTGAAAAGGAAAAATATACGAGCCTGAAGAATCAATCCTACTTTTATTAGCACTTCCCATGTCTCTTTCAGCATTTCCTGGTCATGAATGTTTAATACAAAAATCGCTGGAAAAAAGCTCCCCCTGATGCTTGCTTGCTTCAGCCACTTTTTTTCGCACCAAAACATCACACCTCAATGGGGAGGAATAATGGATGCGTTGTCCGAGATCATTAAGCAAGGATCGTCGGAAGGCCAGGGAAACGAAAACACAGTGAAGTGTCTTGAATAACCGAGTTAATGTGGACTGAGGGTAATATTAGCATGAAAAGAAAGCGCGGATCGCTCGGAAGGGTCGTCTGGCGTGGGTACATAACTGAATTAACGCGCTCTTTTCACGCCATTCCGCAGTGAGACGTGAATCCACATTCTTGAACACACACATTAAACGCACTGCTGGACCCGAATCTCCCCTAGGGTCGTTGGCGGAAAATAAAATAAAGTGAAAATGCTTTTTCTCGTGAAACCAAAAGATTCCGTTTAACATTTAACAGACACACTTGTTGGTTGAGTCAGTTGGTGGACCTTGACGGGATTCTCCGATCGGGAGGGAACAACGGGAAAGGAGAATATGGAAAACAGGCTTGGGGAGGCGTACACGTCTAGGCTTACCCCAAGAATAGGGCCGGATACACAGAAGGGAAGCGCATCTATCGCGTTCACGACACGTGCAACTATGGAGAACGAAAATGAAGCGCCCACGTTGTCCTGACTGCTGGTTGGCATTCCACCCCTGACCCTGTGCGAGAGGCTTCTTAACCCTTTGAGTCGGCATGACGTGATATCACGTCATGGTTGTCTTTACACTGGTGCTGATGACGTGATATTACGTCATAGGCACCGTAAGTGTTCCAGCTTTCACTAGGGGGCCTAGTTAAAGTTCCCCAGAGAAAGCTGGAACACTCACGGTACACTTGACGTGATATCACGTCACCAGCACTCGCGTAAAGACAACCATGACGTGATGTCACGTCATGCCTCACTCAAAGGGTTAACCTCCTCGGTCCCCGCGTGTCCTATTGGGCACACTAAACAGCCATCAAGATCCTCATTCAGACCCTCTGTGTGCTTCAAGCTACAAGGCTGACATTGTATGTCGAGCGTCCGCTAGATATCAGGCAGTGCTGGGAACTGGCTTTGAGCCACCTAGTGGCGTCTTTCACGTCCTGAAGTTCATTAGCAAAGGGCACAAAGTTCTTGTACCCTTGGGTCCGAGGAGGATATATCCCTGCATCTCGGAGCCGTAGCTGCCTTAATAACATGTTTAGATAACTTATGTCGGAATCAACAATCTTTATACTGAATATTATTAGAATGGCTATAAGATAAAGTCGATCCATCGGATTTTGAGCGCCGAAAACTAGATCTTTTTCGAATAATATGTCGTAAAAGTGCAGATAAAGATATGGAAAAAATTCTAAATGCATCGATGAACGTAGAAAAAATAATTTCGCGTATGCATTTCATTTCGTTAAAATCGGTTGACCCTACTTCAAGAAACACCTTCCTAAACTCAACGAGCTCGACATTTTTAATGGACAGTAGGAGCGGGAGGGTTTCGATAAGAGGGTTGTAGTATTGGATTGGATATTTGGGGAGGCGACCGTCGGCTAAGGTCATTTATTTGCGCCATAGGGGATAGGTAAGGGAGGAAGGGTGGAGAGAAACCCGGCGTTGGCATTAGCCTGCTCTTAACGAAAGGAGCCTAGGGGACCACGGCTTAACGTCTCATCCGACGGACGGAGAACTGTACTTGAAGTGCCCTCCACAAGACACTCAAGTAGGGATCGGGTTCCCTCTGAAAAACATCCGCCTCTGCAGGGATTTGAACCCTGGCCGCCCGTGTGGTAGGCGAGTACTCTAACCACCACGCCAACCCGATCCCCGTTTGTAATTTTCCTCGGTCAACTGCCACTGAGGTCGACCCGCCCTCGGTCAATTCTTCGACCGTCCACGTCCTTTCCGCGGCTCACACAGAAGAAATGTGGACCCCAGAAGTCAAGGGGTCTAAGTGACATCTTTGAAAAAAATAACTTAGGTACAGGAATGGGATGTGAAAATATTAATCTTTTAGGTGGTAAAGGGATCCAAGTGATTTTCTTGATAGGTGCTGCTATCTAGGGTAATTCCTCTTAACTACTTAGTGGGTTGTAACAAACATTGTCACCTTTGACTTAAGTTTTCTCTAAATAATGGTTTTGTTACTTTTAGACCCCTTGACTTCTGGGGTCCTCAAATAGCTTCAAAAAAATTACTTCTCTACTGTATAATATGTAAGTGAACAGTTCAGATTCAGTTTTCGCCTCTTTTGTCCAAATATCTCAGGGCATCTCAAAGGCGAAATTTCTTTATAGGCGATATCTTTCGACAAACTGTTGAATTATTAAGGTGGCGCTCACCTGAGGCCCTCAGGCTGATGGGTCAATTATTCCAGACATTCTGGAAACTTGGATAAATCATCTCCAAAGTACGTTTAATGATATGAGATGAATATAAAATAGGGTTTCAATCCTAGTTTTACTGTAATTCAACCTTGAGAAAGATTTTAATATGGGCTCGAATTGGAGATTGCTCAAATTTGAGCATGAAAACGTCAATTTGAAGTCAGGAGCATACTCGAGCTTAGAATTGAAACTGTGTAAAAGAAGCGAAAAGTTTAAAATAAGAAAATTTGAAGAAAAATTAAATATAGGCACATCACCACCCATGTTTTAAAGTTATTATCAAATTACTGCCGGAATTGCAGTCAGAATGCGGTAGTTTCGTGCAAATGGCGCTGCAGTCCGCTCCTACGGCAAGGTCTTTCGATATCTCGATTCTTCGCCTCTCGAGTCGATATCGATGGTGCAACATATCGAATAAATCGACCCTGCTCCTACGGCTGGACCAATGTGGTGATTAAACATATTATATATTCGTGGAATAATCCGTACATTTCGTACCTTAATTTGGGCTTTCATTAAGTGACTCATTTCATCAGCTGAAGCAGGACTTGGTAAACTGAATAAATACAAACACGTAATTTATCATTTCTCCTGACTCACATAGTCAAGCCAGAGCCACCTTAAATGAAGAAGAAGAGGTGGTGAGTGGAAGGAACGCATAAGAGAGCTGATCAAAAAATAACGGGAATTTTTGTTAAAAAAATTAATTTAGAGTACTTATGACTACTTGGTCCATGTATCCTAATAAGAGCTCTCCTTATCTAGAGATACACTAATTCCAGGGGTGTTTCTACTTCGTCATACAGAGCTGGAGTGCTTCCCTGGGTATCACCTCCCTTTTCCGGGCCGATTTCTCTTCAATGTCGTCAATGGCGTCAAAAAGACGTCTTTGAAGCACTGATTTTTAATTAAAGAAATTTTTAAAAGATCACCCGGAGCTACGCCACGTAAGTAGGTGGGAAAAAAATAGGGCAATTATTTAATTTTTTGCAGAAATCTTAAGAATTTATGCGGATTAGTGGCGGACGCGTTGTCGTGGTCGAGGAAGGTCGTTGTGATCGGCTACTATCAAACGAGGAACAAACTTTCCAGCAACCCAGAGCATGTTCAATTTTTCAATCCAATGTCATGATATTACTCAATTAGGATTTTCAACCCCCCGGTAAGTTCCCTGACGACGATTGGCGTGCAACAGATCCTCGATTTTCTGAGCGATACAGCCGTCAGTAAACGTCGAAGGACTTCCTGGTCAAGGATCGTCTTGAAATGCCTGACGACCAATTCCGAATCAGGTTAACGATTCATAACATCGCGTACGACTTAGTGCAATATCTTTGTAAGTCTTCTTCAAAAAGTCGGAAGAGTCTGTGACAGATTTCCTGACATCGCGTACGACTAAGAGCAATATCTTCGTAAGTCTTCTTCAAAAAGTCGGAAGTTTCTGTGACAGATTTCCTGACATCGCGTACGACTAAAAGCAATATCTTCGTAAGTCTCCTTCAAAAATTCGGAAGTTTCTGTGACAGATTTCCCGAGTCACACGCAAAATTTAATGTTGCAACGTTGATCCCTGAAATCAGGGCATTAATGGAGGTACATGACGGAAACTAAATTAGGCTTTATCAAATGGAAAACCATGGCTACTCTTGAGGAGGTGAAGAATGCAGCGCTGTCAATCAGACGTTGCTAGAACAATCCGTTTCAGCATAATAAAAGAATTCCCGTTGTTTTTTGAGCAGCCCTCATATTTCCTGTCTTAAATTTGCTTTTCAGTAGGTGGCCAGAGCCACCATAATTAAAATAAACTTTATAAATTCCGGTAAAGAGGCCGAAAAATTAAATTACGGGGCGTACATAACTAGCTAACTGGCTAAAAAGGTGATCTATCTGAAAACTGATCGTTCCTAGGAAAATACGGCTCGACAGATTGGGTCTCGGATAATCAAGAGACCAGGTACATCCACTTATTATCTAATGCGTCTTCGTTGCGTTTGATGGGCGTGCCAGATGATGAAGTGGGGCACATATCGGGCGTTTCGATCGTGATGGAAAGCCTATCTCCTTGAATGTGACTTGTTAACGGGTAATCTCATCTCTCCGAAGGGGAAAACAGTTGAAGGCTCCCAGACGTAAGGCGTGATGGAAATAAATTAATAACTGAACTAGTATGTATTTAACAAAGCTAACCGTTTCATGAGATTCATTTTTGGTTTGTGAAGTAGGCAACGGCATTTTATGACTTGGGTTTTCAGGCGCAGATTTCGAAATTTAAGCGCAAATCCTATGTAAAGACGCGCTTTCGATTCCGAACGATACCTTAGTTTTGATCAGGATTCATAATAATAATAAAAAGAAACGTCTGTTTTCACATTCAGGAGAAAATCCGTACATATGTACTCGAATTATTTAAAAAATGTGAAGTGCCAAAAGATGAGGGTTGTTGTCTGCTATCCCGAAACAGCTGAGTTGAGTTTTAGAATCAACAGAGGGTTAAAATCCCTGCAGATGAGGATGTTTTTCAGAGGAAACCTGGTCCTTTATTGAGTGCCTTGTGGAGGGCACTTCAAGTACGTACTCCGTCCGTCGGATGAGACGTTAAACCGTGGTCCCCTTGGCGCCTTTCATTAAGAGCAGGCCGACGCCAGGTTTCTATCAACCCTTATTCCCTTATACCTGTCTCCTATGGCGCAAACGACCTTAACTGTCCGTCGCCTCCCCAAAAATCCAATCCAATTTAGAATCAATAGTGAATACTGCGCTAAACTATGGAAGTAGTTAAACTACATGGTAGCATGTTCATGTACGTATCACTCTCCTAGTTTCTGGTCTTGACTGCGCACTCTTGTCCTGACTGCTTTTGGCCTGCGCCTGGCATCCGAGTGAACGTGCGCGGTTCTGATTTCAGCTGTGATGAATGCTGCATGTCTGGTGTGAAATCACCCCGTGCCACACACCGTAGAGAGGCTTGTACGGTTTTTCGTAGATGTACAGTGGAAAAACTGGCAGGAAGTAAGGGATCCTAGCATTTGACTGGGAAGGATGGAGAGCTGCAGTCAACCAATGTTAAGATTGTACCACCGAAGACCATATCTTTATCCAAATTTCCCTCCCGTGGAAAAGTCATCAATATCCACACCATGAATTATCCTTAAGGTAGTGCGAGCGAGATGGTTCCCTAATCACAATAGAGACCATATTCGATATATACGTTTCAATTTCACCAACTGTGAGGCACACGAATTAAATATTGCATAATTAATAGTGCAATAAAATAGTTTTACATGACAGAAATTGTATGTAATCAAATGAAAATATCTAAATAAGTCTTTAACTTGACTCATATTTTTCACGCGGTACGTTTGAAACTCCATCAAATTAGAAGGCTTATTGTGATCCCGAAGAATTTACTGCGGTGACAATATGATTAATTTTCAAAAACAGTTGAGAAAAACTACACACTGTTGATTTTTTGACGAGATTTAAGGGAAGGAAATGCCTCATTTTTAATATAAGGTCTCTCTGGATTGCATACACGTACCATTTCCCATGTAAAATGGCTGGTATTACTTGGAAAATATATCGGAAAGTAATGTGGTAAGGTGTTGAATTTTGGATGTCAATGGAAGGGTGATATATTTTTCTTTAAAATGAGACAACAACTCATTGATTTTGATTGACTCACTGATTGGTTTCTAGGTAAAATGGTATTTCGCTCTAACTACCTTAAAAGTTTACGCGTTAGTGGATTTAATATTATTCTCTTAAAAATCGGACTTAATAGCTTCTCTTCCTTACTGACCGATGATTTAAGATAGACCAGAGTGAATAAATAGGTTAATTTTCCTTTTTCACCATTTTCAAACGTACACGTGCAATTTGTCGAAAATCACTCAGAGCACAAGTCATTGACTTTAAACTTATTCGCCGAAAGAAATTTGTTAAGACGGTCAGAGCGATTATGTACAAATTTGTGCGCAACTTTTCATGCGCGTACTTATTAGTAATATGTACAGATTAATGCGAAAAAACTGCGTGCGACCGATTTAGTTTCTTGACAATTGAATGTTTTATTTAACTCCTTAAGGAACTTGACAAATATCTCGAAATAATTTGATGACACATGTACAAATTAATTCTTAATAGCGAAAGCATACCTTTCATATTTTTTTATAATGGTTCCCAATAAATATCTAGGTATCACGCCGAATAAAAAACTCGTATTCATATACGGTTGTCGCTTAAATTTCGACTTCCCAAGTCCCCCCGAGTAAACCCAAGTCATAAAAATGCTTAAATGGAGAAGAAAGTTTTAAAACATAATTCTTGCTTCTTTTACATTTAACATTTATGGTTATAGACAACGTATGAATTGATTCCAGGGAGATGAGCTCTACGGTCTCTTAAATTAGAAAAATAAAAAGAGTCTCCAATGGCCGTAAAAATTCGGCACCACACGTCAATAAAACACAACAATTGTTGAGTTGGTTTGCGAGTAAGGAAATTCCACAGAAGAGACCAACCACAATCTGTCAACCAAAATACCTTCCTGTGGTGGTTTACGGAATGTTACTTCCTCGCCGGACTGTAGTTGGTCTCTGCTGTGGAATTCCCACTCACGCAAACCAACACAGCAATTGTTGTTTTTTATTGACGAGCGGTGCCGATTGTTACGGCCACGGGAGACTCTATTTATTTTGTAGTGTATGAATTGATGTGTACGTATTTCAAGAGTGATCCTAGAATATCTTTCGTATAACTTGAAGGTTTATTGCAATGAGCGCCCAACGACTCACGATTCGCACTCCAACCATCTTAAGAATTCGGTGGATGTCCTCAACGATCATCACATATAATATCGGTAAGTATCGGAACAGCCGAACACTTAAAAAATATATTATATTTAGATAATAGAATAACGATACAGATATATGAGAGTAGAATGAATGGTGTGAGAGGTAGAGGTAGGCCGAGAAAGTTGTGGTTGAATGTGGTTGAGGAAATTCTTAGGAGGAGGAATATTAGGAGTTTTAAAAACGTGAGGGCGTGTATGAAAGTGTATGGGGGTAATTGACTAAAAAGAGGTTTGCAAGGATAGGTCAAAATGGAGGAAATTATTGAAGCCGAGTCAGGTGTACAATTATGTATTAATGAGTAAAACATTTTGCCTATGCCTACCCCGGAAGGGAACGGCGTGATGGGTATGTACGTATGTATGTATATTATTATTGCATATTATTCCATTGTCGTCCAGTTTTGAGCTACGCTTAAAGTTTCAAGTCTCTAGCTCATCGGAAAGCTAGTTTAAAATCGATTGCAAAATGTGTACCGAACTGACAAACAAACAGACAGACAAGAAAGCGAATTAATAAAAACGTGGTAATAATAAAATAACAATACGCGGCCTGCCTATCTAGCTTAAGACGTGATCCGCGTTTCCTTGTCCTCTTGGCAACATCCACATCTGGGCGTTACCAAAACACCCGGGAGATTGAGGCGGTACCTGTTGACTGTGAGGTCGCCAGTGAGTGGCCCCCAATTTTCAATTGACGTCTTTCCATGGGAAGAAGTTTTTCCACGCTGAGCATGGTCATTTTCTCTCCGATATCAAGGGAATCGGGCTTGTCTCACAGCGTGCGTGCTTCAGATCCCAGAGAGATAGACCAATATCTATACACCCTGTAATCTTCTCTGCTGCGTGGGCGATAGGAGTAATGCACTGAGGTAGATGGAGAGGTCATTACGTCATAAAACTGTGGCCTGACCACTGAAATAGCAACCATAATGGTCACCCTTTATCTAACCTAACTGTCCTCAGAATAGCATGATGGAATGGAAAAATTTGCGGATGTAAGTATATCCACCAATGGTTTGAAATTTAAGGCAAGCTGCCATAGAAATATTTATTAACAACTTAAGAGGAGGGAACCTATTCCATTTTACCATAGTTTTCACCGAGAATGAGGATCATTATAAATTCAAATAAACAAAAGATGTTCGTAACGAGAATACATAGAGGTAAATGAATGCTTTTTTCTAGTAATTTATCCAGGAGAGACCACGCCCACATTACAGCTTTTAGCATTGGCCACAACATCAAGCACCCTACATATACCTCAATGGAATATTGCCTCTCTCATGCTATTAGAAATCGTTTGAAAATTTAAAAAAGTGGCAGTTTGGGGACTGCTGACAGAAGTGAAAACTTTAATCAATGAAGCTAAATCATTCATTTACATTGGTTCAATTAATTTTCTTATCTCATCAATAGAAGAAATGAATTTTCCTCGCTGGTTTATATTTGTCAGAACACATTACTGACCTTGGATCAAAACGTGGTGAAAAACAGCTGCATTAAAATACTTATATATATACATAGCATACATATAAAAGAAGCGTATAGTGCATGGGGATTGGATATCAACATGCGCAAAACTAAGTATATGTGTGTTGGAGGAAAAAATGAAGACATTGTGCTAGAGGATAGCAATGAAATAGTAGAGGCCTGTGATTCATATGACTATTTAGGCATAAAAATACACAGCAGTGGAAGGAGCGCAGAAACGATTAAAGATAGGATTAATAAAGGTAGAACAACCATTAATATGTTAAATTCAATACTATGGAGCAAAGATATATCAAATAGAAATAAAAGATACATATACAACACCATATTTAAAAGCATACTTACATATGGGAGTGAAATATAGCAAATGAATGTGAGTGACGAAAAGAAACTTGTAGCTACAGAAATGGACTTCCTCAGAAGGGCAGCCGGAAAATATATATATATATATATATATACATAGCAGTATACATGGGTGACGCTGCGCGAATGAGTGCTAAGTAAAGTTATAAATTTAGGTGCGCATATATGTAGATGCCTTAGAAATACTGTCATGAGTAATAAAAAAAAGGTGCTGGAAATCAAAGTGAGAATTCACATATCATGCACCCGACCCATCACGACATACGAAATCGAAACGAGAGAAGAGACCACCAGAACTGATAACATTCTCATAACCAATGAAATGAAGACACTGCGACCAATGGTGGGAAAATCACAACGCGACAGAATACGGAAATAAGAGATCGGTAAAACCTACAGTGCGGGTGAAATCGCAAGTTGGGGCAGCAAGAGAAGATGCAACTGAAGAGATCGCATGGAAAGAATAGACGACTCATGGATTCCCAAGATTGCATTCCGTGGAATTCCAGAGGGACGCCATCTGCCAGAAAGACCAAGATAAGAGATGGAGAGATAGCTTGACCACTCCACCTAAGGACCAGGGGTAGGAGAAAGTATTTCTGGAGGAAAACAGATCTAAATTCTCATCATTGGTCGTTCAATCCTAAGATTGGTTGACTGCAGCCCTCCACCTTTCCCTCTCTAAGGCTAGTTCCCTCACCTCCGAGTATCTCTTCCTATGTACTTTCCTCTTTATTTGGTCCATGAACTTATTCCTGGGTCTTCCTCTGGGGACTTTTACCTCTATTTTACCTTCGACTATGTTCCTCACAAACCCATTGTGTCTCAGAGTGTGTCCAATCCATCTTGTTCTTCTTTTCTATATAGTGCTCCATACGGTCCTCTCCTCTTCTACTCTTCTGTTCAATTCATCATTTCTTCCGTCCACTTTATCTTCAGCATCCTCCTCCAGCACCAGGTTTCGAAGCCTTCTAGTCTTTTCTGGTCAGCTTTTCCAATGGTCCATGCTTCCGATTCACAGAGTGCTACGCTCCACACGAATGTTTTCACATATTTTCACATGGTTTGTAGTCCTATCTTCTTTGAGCACAGCAGCTGTCTTTTTCCCGTGAACGCCTTCTTAGCTTGGGCTATTCTCCGCTTGATGTCCGTTGCACTTCTTCTGTCCCACGTTATGGTGGAGTATTTGCATGACATTTAAGAAATATAAAAGACAACACTAAGCCTAAATTTACTCAATACAGCAAATTTTATGCGTCGTAAGAAATAAGCACCTCGAAGTGCAGGTTTTTCCTTAACCCTTAACCAGTGACGGGCAATTTTTATTACACAAACAGTGACGTGCGGTCTGGGAGACCGCAATGAATCAAATATTCATAAAATGTTGCAACGCCATTTTTATGGCTTAGTTTAATTTTTATTTATCTCAGTAACTATTCTAAAATTTATATTTAATTTAATGCATTACCAATACGAACCAATTTTTCAGCAAAATAGTTATTTTAAACAGGATCAAAAAACTGATGTCAAAAACACTTGAGTTTTTATTATCGTTTTTAAGTATCAATATTTCGCCAGATTTAAAAATAAGGCCTCAAATATTAAAGTAGGAAGGCTAAATAATAAGAAAAAATTGAAGTTATCTCGTTTATTTCATTTCTTGATGCAATCTGCGGGCGATTGAAATTACATTTTCTCACAATAACTCTCATATCTCCGTTTCCACACAGTCTTCAAAAATTTTCTTCGTGCCTTCCAAGCACACAGGCTTTTTGCATCAGAAACATAAGAAAGAGGTTTTCCGTTTTTTGTATGACGGGCACAGTTTACATGTTGTCGGCTTCTCGAGCCTTTCAACCTCTTCTGCCTCTTCCAACGGTAGTTGGAGAATTTGCGCAATACTTAATCGTGCCTGTCTCGGGATCTAAGATTTGACATTCTCCTTCTCATTTGGGGTCCAACAAGATCTGCAGCAATCGATTTAATAAAAGTAAATCGTGTCATATCTTTTTTATCTTTCACTGACTGCTGAAGCACAAAGGAGTTGATAAAGGAAATATCTAATATTCTGAAAAATACTGCCATTGGCGACCTCTTTGTCTTTCGGCAGGATTTGTAGCTACAGCACATTTTGTCTAACGTATCAACGCCACCCTTAGTCGCATTGTAAAACGCAATTACTTCTGCTTTCCCTGACTCTATATCGTTACTCACCCTGTGATGCATTGATGAAACTAAGCAAACAGCCTTATTTCCTTTGGGGACATGGGATACTAGAGTCATGTTGGCCGAGAATCTGTACAGTGAAGAGCCCACTATGCGCCCTCTGGATGGCGCAAAATTATTAGGTATTTCTCTTTTATTTTTTTTCTGATTGTACCAACGTACGTCAGCACTTATTCTTTAATTTTTTCTTACAGTTCAATATATGTGAACCAATTATCCGCTGTGATATTTCTGTGGGACCCCATGATTGGCTCGGAGAGACGGAGAACTGATTGGGTTGGTTTGGACAACTTTTTGTCTTCCTCTGACAAACCTTTCCCATCTGTGTCTTTCCCTGCGTACAAATATGCGTTAAGCAGATAACTGTTTTCGGCGTCAGTCAAACACATCATTTTCAAACCATAATTGGCCGGCTTGCTAGGAATATACATTTTGCAAATCGTCCCCTGAAGGCAATTAACATTTCATCAATGCAAGTTACCGTGCCCAATGAATAGCAGCGTTGGGAGTTTTTTACTAGAGAGCAAAATAACTCGGAAATTGGAGCTACGGGGTCAGTTTTGTATCGGGTCATTCGATACGCAGGGTTATCAAAACGGAGACTCGTAAGAAGTAGAGTAAACCGCTGCCCTGACATTACTGATTGGAAAATTTCCTTGCCAGTGCCATTTGTGGCAAATATACTGCTGCGAGGAACGTCGCGGAAAAACGAATTGACACAGTGGGAAAGCAGTCAAAAATGACCGAAACGGATTGATTTCCAACAGTCAGACTATATTTAATATACTAAATTACAATTATGATTACACGACAATGAGGCCCGCAGGCTAGCTGCCGAAACTTGACGAACGATGCCTGCTGACGAGGTACACACTTCGGTGGCCGGCAGAGGATAGAGCCGCTGCGACGAAACGTCCGGTCGGCGCAGTCAAAAGGAGGGGAGGTAGCTCTGGATCAGTGGAGAAGGGGGTAGTAGGGGAACTGTTCGTCCAGCCATTAGTTGAGACGGCGGCGTAGAGGAGCACTATTGCCACAAAGTTCCGAAAAGAGGACGCCAGATGCGAATTCACTATAAAAGTAGGGCACCTTGTTCTTGTCACGCAATATCGCTGACAACGCGCAATATCGCCGACAGTGCGCACTTTGAAATCTCCCTACCGCACTTAGAACATCTCGCGTTATGTCCGGCTCGCGACGATGTCCGCGAGCGAAGATGTCCACGGCGAAATTATGGCCAAATTTGTGCCGGCACACTGCAAATGTCTTCATCATTAGATTTGAAAATCGCAGAATAAGCCAAAAGACCAAGAAAGGCTTTCAATTCAATCAAATCAACGTTTTGTAGCTCCGACCTGATACCCCTTTTATACTTTTCTCTTTGTGTTTGTCCAGTGCATAATCAATTGTAACATTCACTCATCAAAAATCTGAGACCAATAATCTACAGGCTCAACATCCTTACCTAGCGATACAATGCAATCCTTCAAACCAGGTTTCTGAGTAACGATGTTATGGAAGGGTGTACGAATTTTCCTATTTGGCTCACTTGATGACCACTAGATTTTAGAACACAAGAACACTAGATTAGCGATTTTTCCCGGAAAAAAATTGTCCTTGATTGGGGAGACCTTTCACTACATCAATTCTGTCATCATCTGTGCTCCCTCCTTCACTATCAGTAGTATTTGTATCGTGATCACTTCCTATGACATAATCCTCCTCAATGTCACTTTCCACTTCACTTTCATCTCCAGCAGGTTATTCCATTCCATACCTGCTTTTTCGACGTTTTACTCTTGGTGTGTCCGAGGCCCTTTTTATTTCTTCTTGCGGTAAAACTCGTTGCTTTGATGTCCTGTCCCCCAAGTACTTAAAGACCGACTGCCAAAAGAAAGGCACAAATGAATGTTGCACTCGAGGCGTGGGCGCGCGAAATTTCGGGGTTCAATGGGTTCCGTCATTTTTTCGAAAAATGTTACTTGCGTACTGCTTGCAATGGGTACGAGAAATTAACCACTGTTTTATTGTAATTACTTATAAAATCTATAAAAATTTTAACATTCACAGAACAATATGCATGATATTTCCAATAAGAAACATGATATCTTTTGTTATGCGAGCGCCTTCAGCAACGACTTGAGGAGTCATTTTATCTTACTTGATGTATTTTAGAAAATATAATTAATTTATTATCCACATTGTGTAACTAAAAATGCTTCCAACATGGAATTGTTTATTCGTTTACTTGAGCAATCACTACGGATGGTTTTTTAACCACTTTTGGAATCATTTCCACCAGCATAACGTTTATTGATTTTTCCAATTTAGTGACGTGAGGTCTCTCAGACCGCTAATCCAATTCAGTTGCATGTTTACAGAAAAAAAAGAAAAATGTCAAATTTTAAGAGTGCTATATCCTTATTAGACAAAAATATGAAGCTAACGAGAATTACAGACATTTTAAAATAGTCAATTTGAAAATATTCATCATTTTAAAAACGCAGCGGTCTCTCAGACCGCACGTCACCGGTTAAGGGTTAAGGTAGTCCGAGCTAGATAGTTCCCTAGTCATAATAGAGACCATATTCGAATTATACGTTTTACTTTCACCAGCTCTAGGACACATCAGTAAAATATTGCATCATTGATGGTACAATAAGATAGTTTTTCATGACAGGAATCGTCTGTAATCGAATGAAAACATCTAAATAAGTCTTTAACTTGACTCATTTCTTTCACGCGGTACGTTTGAAACTGCATCGAAACGGAAGGTTTATTGTGATCCCTAGGAATTTACTGCGGTGACAATATGATTAATTTTCAAAAATAGTTCAGAAAACACACAAAATACACACAGTTGATTTTTTTGACGAGATCTAAATGTAGGAAATGCCTCATTTTGCAAATAATGTTTCTTCTCTGGAGTGCATACACGTACCATTTCCCATGTAAAAGGGATGATATTTTCTTGCAAATATCTCCGAAAGTAATGTGGTAAGGGGTTGAACTTTTGGTGTCATTAGAAGGGTGAGATATTTTTCGTTAAAATGAGACCAAATCATTGATATCTAGGTAAAATATTATTTCGATTAAACTACTTTAACAATTGAACTGAGGAGAGGAAAGTACGATGAAAGAAGAAGGTCGGGGGATATATATGGAGAGAGAGAGAGTGGTTGGATGAAAGAACGGACGAACGGAGAAGAGTCGACCACGAAGCTAATGGACATCTACGGAGATGGAAACTGAGACGGTGGCGTGGGTCGGTGTGGATGAAGGTTGGGGGGGGGGGAATCCGCCCTCCCCCTACCGCCCCATTCGCCCCCCCAATCTCCTTCCATTAAAACCAACAGATGAGAGACCACGGGGATGGAAGCCGATGCGGCACAGAAGGATAGATTGGGTGATTGATCGATCCGCGTCTTTATTAAGCGGAAGGTGAGGAAGTCTGCTTGCCTCGGGCGATTCCCATCCAGCGGACGAAACTCCTCACAATTTTTTTCCGGAACGTGAGACGCGGGGAGCAGAGATGTTAAAAAAAAGACTACCATTTTTTTCCGGCTGGGTCGAGTATGTTTTGTTCACAAGACGATTCGACACCCTATAGATCAATCTTGAATCTGACGGGATTGTGTGCCGACAGAATAGATGCTGAAAAGGAAATGACGGAGGTTTTGTACGCAACCCAGATACAGTACTCAATATTCCAGCACACTTTTTATATTTTCAAAGAACCACGGAACTAGTCGCGCAGTTACTAGAACGGAGTCACCCGCGAGTGATCACACACATGTGTGAAATTCACAGTGGAAAAATCATTCACCTGGACTGGGATTCGAACCCAGATCCCTCGCCGATTTCGCGCCGAGTGCTCTAACCAATTTAGCTTCCCAGGCGTCCTCTTCAACTGTGACTCTCATGGGAGCTTTAAGGAATTAAGCGAAATCGAGGGATCTGGGTTCGATTCCCAGTCCAGGCGAATGATTTTGCCACTGTGAATTTCACACAATCACTTTTTATACTTCAATTAAAGCTCCATTAATTAATAAATCTGATAGGAACGTATATCTGTCGCACGTCGAAAATGAGACGACGGAGATTTTTACGCTGCCCTGATATACTTATTATTCAAGATCAGTTTTTATACCTCAATTAAAGCTGTATTATCCAAGTGAACGTCAGGTATTAACGCTTAGTGCCGTCCATGACGTACTGAACTCATTGTAAGAGGTAGTTCGAGGCAAAACTTAGTCAAAATATCAATCTCGAATAAAATGAGATAAGATAAAGTCGAAACCGTGGTTGGTTGTAAAAAGAAGATACTTATTGGCAGGACACCCGGGTTTAATAAGAATACAGGAAAAAACAAATGGCTGGAAGGAATAGTTATCAAAATGCTATCTCCCGTATCGTACTCGGTAAATCCAGAGTCGGGAGTGGTTTGAAAACGACATATATATCTATTAATAGGTATGCACTCTCGTAAAGAATTCAAATGCGATATGGTACTTTTTTCACAGTTTTTATTTCAGGTCGACCGGTTTCGTCACATAGGCGACATCTTCAGGTACAAAATTTTAAAATGCTGCAGAATACTAACCTCTTTTTGTGTGCAATTTCGCTGCATCGTTGGCGCACGTAGTCGTCGAAGATTGTCCATTCCGTCCAACTCAGTTCCCTGCAGAGATCCAGGTGTAGACGGAATCTGTACTGGGCGATGCTGTCCCTCTTCATGTACCAGGTCTGGAGTTCCTTCTTGACCCATACTCTGCGTGCAGTCTCTATTGCTAATCTGGCCGCTGGAGACTTGGAGGCGGTGGTTAACGTCACGTACTTCGGTGTCACACCAAGAGCAAGACATCTACTATTAAAGAAACCACCGCCTCCAAGTCTCCAGCGGCCAGATTAGCAATAGAGACTGCACGCAGAGTATGGGTCAAGAAGGAACTCCAGACCTGGTACATGAAGAGGGACAGCATCGCCCAGTACAGATTCCGTCTACACCTGGATCTCTGCAGGGAACTGAGTTGGACGGAATGGACAATCTTCGACGACTACGTGCGCCAACGATGCAGCGAAATTGCACACAAAAAGAGGTTAGTATTCTGCAGCATTTTAAAATTTTGTACCTGAAGATGTCGCCTATGTGGCGAAACCGGTCGACCTGAAATAAAAACTGTGAAAAAAGTACCATATCACATTTGAATTCTTTAGAATGGATTTTCACAAAGTTAAGCCAGAATTGATCGAGTTTATGCACTCTCGTGTTGACCCCATAGTTAACCAGTCGGTAGATTCTGATGAGTGGATGATAACTCCAAATGGGGGTTTCCAAAAGAAATGGAACAGAAAAAGGGTGTGAGTGGGACCCCAAAGGCTCAGAGTGACACCTTTCCCAGTTCCACACCCAGTTCCAAAATACCACCAAACCCACTAACACAAGGAATCCCTGAGCGCAGATACCCGTTGAGAGATCGAAAACCTGTTGTTGGGATGAACTGTTACTTGCTTTGTCGTTACGGTGAATTTTTCAAAATTGTATGTGAACATCATTTAGTAATAGGTAATGGTTACCCGCGGTGGTCATTTTCTTCATTTTTTGTAGTTTATTGTAGTGAGAAGTCCCTCATGTAACAATAAATATATCATATTTTATTATTAGTGATATGGGTTTTGGTGGATATTATACGGGGGAGGAAGTGTAATGTATGTAGTTTTCAAATAAATCGGTGGGTGAAGCCACCCTCTTACCATCCTACTGACTTGCGTACAAGTCGTTAGGAATTGGGCACTTAATATCAAGCGATCATTCACTGCTAATGCAATGTAGTTTCCAAATAAATCGGTGGGTAAAGCCATATATTATGATGCAAGAATTCTACTATAAATTTGTCGTCTCAAACAAAATACTGTTATGACTTGAGTTTACGGCGCGGAATTCGAAATATAAGCGAAAATCGCTCGTAAAATACATACATACATACAAACCAATCACGCCGTTCCCTTCCGGGGCAGGCACAGTCACTAACTTTCACTCATAAATGCATATTTGTACACCTAACTCTGATTCAATAATTTTCTCCATACTGACCTATCCTTGCAAACCTCTTTTGCCTCATTTCCCCCATACACTGCTTCATACACGACCTCCTGTTTTTAACACTCCTAATATTCCTCCTCCTGAGAATTTCCTCAACCACATTCAACCACAACTTTCTCGGCCTACCTCTCCCTCTCGCACCATTCATTTCACTCTTATATATCTGTTTCGTTATTCGACTCTCTTCCATTCTCTCAACATGGCAAAACCAATGAAGCACACTCCTTTAATATATGTCCATTACTGGAGCATCTAACCCACATTCATTGATTACCCACTTTAGCCTGACCCTATCCATCCCTCGTTTTCCGCAAACACTCCTCAGATAACTCATACCCACGGCGTTAAGTCTACTCTCAGCACGTAAAATATGTGTTTTTATTCGGCTTGATACCTTGATATGTATTAGGAACCATTGAAGTAATATGAAACGTATATTTTAGCGTTCAGAAGAATATCTGAACATATTTCATCGTATTTTTTCGAAATATATACGCCAAGTGCCGCAAGGCTACGTGTTCAAATAGCATTGAATTGCCAAGAAACCAAATCGGTAAAATGCAATTTTTTTCTTTACTTTATATCTATCCATATTACTAATAAGTACTCGTATGGAAAGTTTCACGCTAATCTGTACATTGACGAAAGTCGCTCCGACCACCTTAACAGATGGAGCATAATCAAGGACGAGGAAAGTCCGAGGTGTGTATTTCTGAGGGAGATACCGCCCTTAAAAGGAGCCGCAGAGTCCTTGGGAAATCAATGGCCCCTCGACTTTCGCTCGTGAATCTGAGACTTGCAAGGCAGCACACTTGCACCTTAATGTGATTCCGTTCTCTCCCTGCAATGTCCATTTTCATTATTAACGGGAGAAAGAAAGGGATGCGGTTTTTCTCGTTCGCCATGGTAGACTGATTACTTCAAACAACTTTATTTGCATCTTCAGAATTTCGTACTAGACTGAGAAAAATATGAAAACGGCAAATCACGAAAGTTATGAGCTAAACTCTACTGTATTGAGCGATTAACTACTGTCCAGGGCAACAGGACAGGTCTCCACAATCAATTCTACATGTATGACAATCTCAATCTTCTCAGCTTAGACAAAAAGTTAATGCATCGAAAGACACCCGAAACTTTGTTCATATCTATGTTATTGTCTCTTTCAAATGTCTCGGGGGATAGGAGGCAGGCCTAAAATTTGTGGAGGCGGTCCCCTTTCGTGCGAGTTCGGCATTTTTCGAAGGACTCCGCTGCTATTTCAATGACGGCTCAAATCATACTTGATCACGCCCTTAACATCAAACAGAACTATTATCATATATTCACATGTGTTAAGGCCTAGGGGGCAGGACTAAAATTTGCGGAGGTGCGCAAATAAAAAGTGGCTCGTCACGTGACTTGGCCAGAGTCCATCAGGGTACAGTAGGCGTGGCGCAGAGCCTCGAAAATTCCGTCGCTCTCAGACCTTCGTCGTGTGAACTTCACGATTCTGCTTACGGTGTCGCCAAACCTCATCACCATCTCGTTGTGCGCCACGCAGTTTTCCCGACTAAGGGATAATAATCTTGGCAACGTCGATCTAGAACCTCCCCCTCTCGGAGGCAGTTCCTCCATCCCCGGGAGCGGACCTTCAGGCAGGCCCTTGAACAATTCCAGACACGCACGAAAGGCGCCCGCCCTCAAACATTTTAGCCCAGTCTCCTAGCACCCGTGAAATTAGAAAAAGATAATAGTTTACGAGAACTTAATCTCACCCAATGCACCACAGTACACTTCTTTTGGGAGTCATCACACTAGCGCCGTATTCAGACAAAGTCAAACATCTTGGCGATACCTAAAATTGAGACATATCGTGGGGAACACACAAAACATATGGGGCACAGCATTGAAGAAACTAGGATGTATCAAGCGTATAATAGGAAGGTCCCAGGATGTAAAAGTAAAAAAGAGATGCTACTTCGTTCCGGTTAGGCCTCACCTCAAATACGCCGCGAGCATTTGGGACCCAGGACAGAAATATTTGAAGAAATAAGATTTAAAAATATGCAAAGGAAAGCTGCGCGCTTCGTTAAAAACTGCTACGAGCGAACATATGGTGTTTGACATCATTTAGAGAGATTAGGTCGGGATCCGCTAGAGACTCCGAGGGTACACGCTTTGGTACTAACCTGGCTTAAGAAATTCAGAAAAAGTGTGTTTCAGAGCGACACAGAGAACATCATTGTGACGCCAAACTACATTTCTAGGTCCGCCAGATGCGACAAAGTAAGATAGAGATACATTGCCGAACAATTACGTACAAAAATGCTTTCTTTCCGCGCACAATAAGTGACCATGATCAAAACTGAGCTCCCCTCATAACATATCCATAATATACTTCACCATCCTACCTCCCAAACCCTATCCTTCATTCCGCAGGTATGTTAACACCCCCCGCCACATGCCCATATTGCGACTCGCAATGTTGTCTGTAGATGTAGAAGTACTGTCTACCATTATACATCTTAAGGCAGTCAGAGCGAGATAGTTCCCTAGTCATAATAGAGACCATATTATAATTATACGTTTTAATTTCACAGGCTGTAGGGCACACGAATTAAATATTGTATTATTAATGGTGCAATAATATATAGTTTTACATGATGGAAATTGTAATCAAATGAAAATATCTATAAAGTCTTCAACTTGACAAATTTTTTCGCGCGGTGTGTTTGAAACTCCTTCAAAACGGAAGGTTTATTGTGATCCCGAAGAATTTACTGCGGTGATAATATGATTAATTTTCAACAATAGTTGAGAAAAAAATACAAGCTACACACTGTTGCTTTTTTGACGAGATCTAAGCGTAGGGAATGCCTCATTTTTAATATAAGGTCTCTCTGGAGTGCATAAACGGGCCATTTCCCGTATAAAAGGGCTGGTATTTTATGTTGAATATCTCCGAAAGTAATGCGGTATGGGGTTGAATTTTTGGAATGAGACCAAATTCATTGATTTCTAAGCAAAATGATATTTCGCTCAAACTGCCTTAAGCTTAGTCAAGTTTTGTGTGAAATGAGGGCTTAACGTGGACCGCTTACGTCGCATCCGACATCTTCGATCAGAGAGTTAGGAGAGGCCTGACCTAGAAAGATCATCAATGAACCCCTTGAGCTCTTATCGAAGTTCAAGGGGGGTTCATCGGAATGTGCTCATGCCCTTCCATTCCGTCAAGGTCAACAGGGAGGACGAATGTCGAACCTTAATTTACTGCCGTCAATCACGCTTCGGAAGGGCGACACTGGAGCGAAGTTTATTAATGGGCATTAGTTTCACGAAAAACAATATTATTACATGCAGAAACCTGCCAAACGTGGCATAAAACATAAATCGTACCTGTTAAGATCAACAAAACGTGCTGGTAGAGTAGAATTCTCGAGGGAGATTGCCATAAAATATCTTTCATTATATTTTACGGACTGAACAAGGTTTCAACATGTTACATTTTTACGTGGGACCTTAATTACGACAGTATAGGGTTTAAACTTTAATCAGTCAATAACATAAAAGTTAAAATAGCAGAAATATATGATTATTCATCATGGACGTAGGGAATGCTCTCAAATTGACGCCCCGTGTTACTTTCCGCATGTCTGCCGTTCACAAATTTTCGACAAACATACACACCAATCAATAATCAGCGAAATTAAGATATTCCGAACAGCATACTGGCAATTAAATGGGTTACAAGTTAAAGATAACGATAAAAGCGAGCGTCCTTGAACTATTATTAACAACTTAATAATTCCTCGCGTTTTCCATTGGCCGAACAAGTTTCCAACACCTTAGGTACTATCAATACCTAGAACCTTGATTATGACACTACTGTGTTGAAACCTCATTAAATAAATATAATTGCCGGTCGAATAGTTCAAATATATAATTGTTCATTACGAACGTTGGGAATGCACTTAAAGTTATGCCCCAAGTCAATTTCCACACGTCTACCGTTCACAAATCTTCACCAAACACACCCACCAATCAATGAACAGCGAAATTAAGGCATTCTGCACGGCATACTGGCAAGTTAATGGATTGAAAGTTAAAGAAAAAGATAAAAGCGAGCGTTCCTTGAGCAATTATTGATGAATGAACATGAAATGAGTCGCCCATTGTAAACCAAAATTAAGACTCAAAATATACACTCCTCACACTCCCCACCGGTCTCTTCTGATGTTAAGAGAAATACTACATACAATTATTAACCGCTTAATAATTCCTCGCGTTTTTCAATGGCCAAACAAGTTACCAACACCTTACTATCAATATCTTGGACCTTGACTACGACACTATTGTGTTGAAACCTAGGCCGACCTACAAAATGAAAGTGAAACTACTGCAGATTTATAATAATTCATCATGTACGTCAGGAATGCTATCAAAGTGACGCCCCGTGTTACTTTCCACAAGTCTGCTGTTCACAAATCTTCGACAAACATGCACATCAATCATCAGCGAAATTAAGACATTCCGCACAGTATACTGACAATAAAATTGGTTAAAAGTAAAAGAAAAGATATAAGCGAGCGTCCTGGAACAATTATTAACCACTTAATGATTCCTCTCGTTTTCCATTTGCCTAAAAACTTTCCAACACCTTACTATCAATATCTAGGACCTTAATTATTAAACTACTAAGATGAAACTTTGGCCGGTCAATAAAATTGATGTGAAAACAGTAAAAATTTATTATTATTCATCATGGACTTTGGAAATGCATTCCAAGGGTTACTTTCCACACACGTCTGCCGTTCAAAAATCTTCACCAAAACCCACCAATCAATGATGAGCGAAACAGTCCGTACAAGAAATTGGCACTTAAAAGGGTGGAAAAAAATTTTTAAAAACAGATGAAAGCGAGCGTCCCAATGTCGAGAGAAAGTGAACGCCGACGCAGTCTGAATGGATATCAACCGCTCCCTTCTTCCCCCCCCCCCCTCGTCTTGCATCCGGGGCGCCGGCGCAGGTCCATGCTGCAAGGAGGGGAGAGCATCCCCCATCTACCTGTCTGCCTCGACAGAGAGTGAGAGGAGGAGGCCGGCCGGCAACGCTGCAAGGGGAGACCGAGTGCACCGAACTTGTGGAAGTCGGGAAGCGATAGAGCGACCCTGCACACGCCCCCCCACGTCCTCCCCCCCTCTTACTCCTCCTAACACTCCCGACGACGGGAAGAGAGAGAGAGGGAGGGAGGGGGGGTGGAGTGTGAGGAGAGAAAGGGGTCTGGTAGAGAATCGAACCGGCGCACAGTGGTCCTCGGCCCATGTATTTCTGAGACATGAAAAGATTTTCTCAGATCAAGATGAAATTTGGTGTATCTAGGTTTTCGGGGTCGCTGAATACGAATATGATGCCAAAACAATTGAATTTTCCCATAAAATGTGAAAACTTGCGGATTTCATTTTTTTGCAATACTTGCGCGAATAGATTTTATTTAGTGCAAATAGGACCAAATTAATGAAGCAAAATTTAACAAATAAAATTAATATAGGCAAATGTAGGCAAACACTTATGAGTTTGTTGTATACTTAGTGATGTTAGTTACACTTTGTTATGTTAAATGTTATGAACGTTATTTCATGTTATTCATTTCGTTGAACTTATATCCGATCACTGAATTTAAAATATGGCACCTGCTGACAAGCCTTTAAAGGCTTAGCAGGACCAAACCGTCTTATTCCTTATATATTTGTTATTACTTTTGTAAAACTTGTAAACTTTGTAATAAAATTATTTTTATTATTAAAAAAAAAGACTTTCAAATCGATTTATTAATGGAATCTCATGGAATGAGTGAACTTTTCACTAATTTTAATTATATTTCGCGGATTAAAGTTCTCTAATTTTCATGATTTTCAATTTGAAACCGCATATAATGACAACTATACAATAAATTTTTACTTAAATATATAAATAGTCCATACTTTCCGGAGATTAATCTAGTTCTATGAATTACGATACTTGAATACAACAATTAGCCCGCAAGAGCAACAGGAGGGGCAACGAATGGTGGACTGGCTTTAGCTTCTACTGTCCATTAATAAATATTGAGTCCGTTGAGTTTAGAAAGCTTTATCTTCAAGTAGGGTCACGATTTTAACGAAATAAAACGCAATTAGTTAAATGATCAATTCTACGTTTATTAACGCATGTTGATTTTTATTCCTATCCTTATCTGCACTTTGACGACATTTTATTGAAAAAAGGCACTGTTTTCGGCGATTCAAATCCGATGGCCCGACTTCGCCATTCTCGTAATTAGGGTCCTTACGTATCAAAGGTCAAAACAGGGGACTAGGACATGGACAAATTGGAAGTAAAGGATGATAGGTTATCCCATTAGAAAATGGGAAACGCCGAGATATAAAATTAAGAACATTAGGCTGATATTGGCGCTAAATTAAGTAATAATTATAATTATTACATAATTCGGTTACCCCATTAGAAAATGGAAAGCGCCGAGAGATAAAATTAAGAAAGTTAGGCTGATATTGGCGCTAAATTAAGTAATAATACTAATCACTTAAGTTTCATACATAAAAATACCAAACTATATTTTATGAAAGTCGTGGAAAACGCGTATTCCGTAGGAGAAACGTGTTTAGGGGTAAACATCATTCAAATAAAGCAAATGGCGGGAAGAAGACGCCAAAACGATTCAAAATACAATCATATATGATTGCTGGAGAATCTCAAATTAATATATGACACAATTAAGGTTTTATGATCGCAGACCTAGAAACAGGAAGGGTAAATGTGCTCCACTTAACATATGGTGGAAAATTTATTTTTTTGTCGTTGGAACACGGGGCCGCGATTTTAAGTTATCGCCATTCTCTTAATATTTATAGAAGATATGAGAGATTATGATAGAAAAGTTATAAAAACATGTTCATATCATAATAATAAAGGAAAAAAATATTATGTTGAGTTTCATACGAGTTGATGTAAAAGTTGTAAACCTCGGCTAGTTCCGTATTTGTGGCATTGGCTTGCATAGCAAGCTCCCTCTAACTCAATGGTTGAAACCTTGGTCGGTAAAAAAAAAATGAATGAAAATGGTACAGGGCTAATTATTGTTTATCATGAACGTAAAAACATTTTCACAACGTGATGCCTCAAGTTCCTTCTTCTCCCTGTTCCCATCCTTTTACATGGCTGGTGTCAGAAACACCACCTGCCACGCGTCCCTGCGACGACTTGTATGATAGTGTGTATACGTAGATGACGTCACTTCGCACCATTTAAGGAAAGGCTGAAGTATATACCACTTAAGGTGTATACTGAAGAGTTATAATTTGGAAGGGAATGGATAAAGGGTGATGACGAAAACCCGGTACCGTCATCAGCCTGCTCTCAAAGAAAGACGTCAACAGTTTAACGCCCAACCACACGAATTACGCATTTGTAAATAAGCATGTTGTGATACACATTGTGGTCTTTGTTTACGTCATGTGGTCATGTCAACATTGCTCACCTTTAATAAATTACTTCACCAAATTAAATATGATTGGCCCAACGTCGGCAGCTTGTTTTTGTCCACCGCGGTGCAATCATATGGGCTTGGCATCTTATCTAACCATTTGCAAACCAGACCCTTCCAAATATTGGTCCAACATGCATCGAAAACGAAGGGCCAACGAAAATGTCATCTGCCCCAACTTAGGTAGGAAGGGGTTGACGAGAACTACTGAGAGAAGGGATGTTCCCACGCTTTGACGAGAATTGGTCCGAATTGATCCTCCATGGGTCCGGTGATCCCCGACTCGAGGACGTACTTCGGCAGACCGCACGGCGTCAACCTGTAAAGTGTGCCAGAGGGATACCTAATCCCAAATAATTGGGCAACAGGCTCTCTCGGCCCACAAAGATGTGCGGTAGGTCTTTCGCGAAAGCGAGACCGACGGTCACTCGTCTCAGTTGTTTGGGGTAACCAAACTAATACGAGCAGTTCGGGGAGGCGGAGGCCCTTAAGGTCCTTTTGACCTCAATCCGCCTCATTGGTGTCGGCCTCGAAGGGGCTGTGGTTTAGCTAACCTTCCCTTCCCATCCTTTCCTCCCACCTCTTCCTTGCCCCGGGTATAAGCAAGAGCTTGAAAACCAGGGCGGAAGTTGTAATCCTGCGGCGAGAGCCGAAACACCTGCCCCAACTTAGGTGATATAGATAGCAACCAGGGGATCGAGTTGGGGTGTTGGCTTGAGTACTGGCAAACTATACGGACGGCCAGGGTTCAAATCCCTGCAGAGGCGGATGTTTATTCAGAGAAAACCCGATGCCTACTTGAGGGTCATTCGGAGGGCACTTCAAGTGCAGTACTCCGTCTTTCGGATAAGACATTAAACCAAGGTCCCCTTGGCGCCTTTCGTTAAGAGCAGGCTAATGCCGACGCCGGGTTTCTATCCACCCTCCCTTACCTCCTCTATGGCGCAAATAACCTTAGCTGTCGATTGCCTCCCCAAATATTCAATCCGATAGCAACCATCCCACCGATTTTCAAGCATAATCACTTCATCTACCAACCTAACCTGCCTAATTATCCCTCTCCCTAACCCTCTTCATATAACCCGCGTTACACTGCGTGTGGAGCACTACTCCAATCTGTACACAATGCAACTGTCCAGTACCAATGTAACAGCGAGAAGTAATTTTAATAACTTTACATAATTTGATATTTTAGTCGGGAAAAAAAGTTGATGAAGTTGTTATAAGACCTGCGTTGTTAGACGGCAGGGAGACTTGGTCCACAGAACTCAACATAAGAAATTAAAATGGATGTGTCAGGAAAGAGGATCAGCTGGAAATCGCGACGACCTTCAAAGGTCACTGAACTGAAGGTAATGGACCAAGTTCTCCGAGAATACAACATGAAAATAATCAAGACGAAGATTAAAATCCAAGTATGCGGAAGTATGCCCTGCATGCAGAAGTCGCACTGAGAGGAGAGAAATTAGAGTAAGTGGATTCACTCACCTCTCTCGGAAGTACCATCACGCGGGACGGAAGAAGTACAACGGACATAATGCGTTAATGGGAAAAAGACAACTGCTGTGCTCAAAGAAGATAGGACTACAAACCAGGAAAAGGTATGTGAAAACATTCGTGTGGAGTGTGGCACTCTGTGGATCGAAAGCGTGGACCATTGGAAAAGCTGACCAGATAAGAGTAGAAGCCTTCGAAACCTGTTGTTGGAGGAGGATTCTGACGATAAAATGGACATACAAAATAAGAAACGATGAAGTGACAGAAGAGTAGAAGAGGAAAGGACCATATGGAACACCGTACAGAAAAGAAGAACCAGACAGATTGGACACACCCTGAGGCACAATGGGTTTGTGAGGAACATAATTGGAGGTAAATTAGAGGGAAAAGTATCCAGAAGAAGACACAGGAATAAGTTCATGGACCAAATAAGGAGGAAAGTGCATAGATATTGATACCAGGAGGTCAGGGAACTAGCATTAGACAGGGAAGGGCGGAGGGCTGCAGTCAACCAACCTTAGGAATGAACGACCAATGACGATGAAGGAAGAGGATGGTGTCGTGGAAGCTCGAAAAAATGAAAAGGGGGAAGGTCATGGGGTCAGAATAGAGAGAATGAGCAAGGGTCACTGAAATATCGCATGGAGAAAAAAACAGGCTAAAAATGTTATGGTCACGTAATGAGAAAAACTAATGATTTAGTTGGTAAAGTGCCATTTAACGTAAATGTGGAAGGCACGAGAACCAAAAGAGATCAGCAATAAAAGGCGGAGAGAGGGTTGGTTGGGGTCCTTAAGTATCAAAAATCAAAACGGGGGGCAAGGGTATGGATAAATAGGAGGTAGAGGATAATCGGTTACACCATTATAAAACGGGAAACGCTGAGAAAGAAAATTAAGAACATTAGGCTATATTAGGATATTTGCGCTATATTAAGTAGTAACAATAATAGTAATCATTAAGTTTCATACACAAAAATACGAAAAATCTCAATTTTTTCCAAAGCCGTGGAAAATAGGCATTCCGAAAGAGAAACGTGTTAAGGGGTTACCATAAATTAGATTAAGCAAATGGCGGGAAGAAGAAGACGCCAAAACGATATGGAACACAGTTACATAATATAATTGCTGGAGAATCTAAAATTAATACATGACAAAATTAAGTTCGAATAGAGTTGGAGACCTAGAAACAGGAAGGGGAAGTATGCTTTAACTTAATATCTGGTGGAAAAATTATATTTTTCGTCATTGGGATACGGAACCGCAATTTTAAGTACTTTAATATAAATTATAAAACTCAGCACTAAAAATATTGAAAATAAGAGATAATCTTGTAACATAATTATTTCTACAGCGTGTCTGTCTGTCTGTCCTCACTTTTCCTGTGCAAAAAGTGTATGTAAATAATAAAACCTTTATATCTCGCTGTACTCGACAGCTTTTTGAGTCCTGCAAAGTGGAATAGGTAGCTCTCGGGGAACACTATTGAACGCACTTTGCAGCACAACGATAGTTTGGGCGTGTGGCAGGGGGTGTTAGGTCACCAGCCGTGCAAAGGTGTACGTTATTTGGAGATGAAATGGAGACATGAATTAAAAAGAGTGTATTTAGTTAGTTTAAATTAGATCAAAAAGAGCGGATGCTTGGGCGTGTGGCAGGGGTTGTTAGGTCACCATCCGTGCAAAGGTGTACGTTATTTGGAGATGAAATGGAGACATGAATTAAAGGGAGTGTATTTAGTTACTTTAAATAAGATCAAAAAGAGCGGATGCTTGGGTGAGTGGCAGGGGGTGTTCGGTCACCATCCGTGCAAAGGTGTACGTTATTTGGAGATGAAATGGAGACATGAATTAAAGGGAGTGTATTTAGTTACTTTAAATAAGATCAAAAAGAGCGGATGCTTGGGTGAGTGGCAGGGGGTGTTAGGTCACCAGCCGTGCAAAGGTGTAAGATATTAGGAGATGAAATGAATCATTTTTGGATTGCGGTCGCAACAATCAGATGCTGGGAAACACAGTGGCAAGGGAGAAAGGCCAAAAGGGAGAGTGGAAGAGTTTGAAGGTTGAAATAAAAGAAACCCACAGTGCTCTCCTATTCAAATGGCTTTAAAAACAACAAAGGAGAACAGTGAATGAAAATAAAAACATTTTCACCGAGGAGCTATTTTTAGACTAGGACACTTACCTACCCCATGCGGGTACACACCCCTGCTTACGGAGTGAGCAGGCTGGCTGCCTGATAGTCCCAGTTTTATTAAAAGAAAATGGTCACATTAGTCATTCTCTTAGAGATATATAAACGGTTAGAAGAGAAAATGAACGATTGAATGGAGGCGATCAGACTTGGAAAAAATGTCGAAATAGTATCTGTTTCTATGAGTAGCAACCAAAGCAGGGATCTACGTTTACATAATACCCTGCGAGCTGCCGCATGAACGTGTGGTAGGGGGTGTTAGGACACCAGTCGTGTAAAGGTGTAAGAGATAAGGTTTTTGGGAGGTGAAATGGTGACGTGTATCATGGGAGTGTATATATTTAGTGGAGCTCAGTTTTTATAGTGGTCGCTTATCGTGCTAGGAAAGAACGAGTTTTTGTACATATCAGTTCTCACGTAATCACTTCTGTCAGACCTTGGGATGTAGTGAGGCGTCATAATAAAATTCTCTCTGTCGCTGTGAAAAACACCAATTCTGAATTCCTGAAGCACATCTGGTTGAAAAATAATTTTTTTGTCATTGAGATGCGGAACCGAAATTTTAGATACTTTCACATAAATTATAAACTTGGCGCTAAAATCTTTGAAAATCAGAGAATATCTTCAAACTTATTAGAAGTAAACGGTCACATTTGTCTTTATCTTAGAAATACTTAGACGGTTTGGAGAGAAATAGCGCAATCGTTGGCGATTGAATCGAGGCAAGCAGTCTTAGATAAATGCCCAGATAGTAGCTGTTTCTATGAGTAGCAGCCAAAGTTTGGATCGCGATTAGTTTGAGAAATTTCCGCCCCTGCAAGGACTCGAAGCCGGGCGCTCGAAGTGGGAAGACACTGCTCTGGGCGCCACACCATCCCGAACCCTGAAATCAGCTGGGGCGTCGGTCGCCTAGGGGGGGTGAGGAAGCTCCCGCGGGCGAATGTTGAACCCGAGCCAATTCTAGGAAGGGAGGGGTAGAGAGGGAGTCGCACGCTGTTACCCATGGCAACAATTTCTGGGGTTCACCTCGCCGCCTGTTGGCGCGACGAAAAACTAAATAAATAATTTTCTTCTTCATCATTTATACTAGTCTCATATGGCCTGTTTCTTCATCAGTTGCAGCCTTCACTAGTATTTTTTTTTCTGGGCCGACTGACGTTTCTTCAACGTGTGGACAGTTTATCTCTTTCGCGATGCCCACTTATCTGTCTCTCTTCACACTGTTCGTTCGTAAATCACACGCATATGTTCGTTCCATTCTTGATTTCGTTCGAGTGCCCAGTCATTTATTTCTCCTTTTTCACGCGAATTCCTCATATTCTCACGATTTCCTCTGGTTTTTCGTCCGGAATCGTTCGAAGTATATGTATCTCTGTAGCTTCCACCAGGTCTTCCAATCTCGGATGCATCCGGCCACGACACAAGGAAAACTCAAATGAAAAATTCCCATTTTTCGGAAGAAAAGAATAATTTCCTCCATGCTCGACCCGGTCAATTTTGGAGGGAACAGGTAACGGCCGGGGCAGCACCACGATGCGACGTGGAAGGGCACCGGGCGGTGAGCTAAAATTGTATCTTTCCTTGGGTAGGAACGACGGGGACGGTAATCCGTACCCGTCCGTCCCGGAGCAGGGAAAATTTAAATCATGAAACGCCTCGCCCAAATTATCGCAATGAAAGCAAAATGAACACTGAAATAATAACACGAAAAATGATCTTCTAATCATTCCAAGCAAGCAACTCGGTGCGTGCCCTTGTAGATACAAGGCTCACTTTTCAGCATTGGGGGTGGACAAAAGAGTATTAAAACAACTGCACTTCGAACGACGTGAAAAATTCAAACCTCACAATCCACCATCACGATTCGTCAACGACGATTTTTATAAACATCATGTTTTAAAGGTGTAAAACCTGGATGGATAATTATTATTTTTCGGGCCCGGCTAAAATATTCGTTCCGAAATTATTTCGAAATTCCCACCGATTAATTTCCACAAATATTTTATTCGGGCGCACAGAGCCGCGGAATTCGCCGCCCAGGTTCACGCAAAAAGAAAGCGTTTTCCCCAGCAACATCTTATAACCGTACATCGAATATAACGTCGACGCGGGGACACCCCATTCTCCCACGTGAAATAATCCGGACGCTCTCCGGCATGCGTGCCGCAAACGGACGGAGCAGGGGAAGGTGCGCGGAAAAATCACAGCTGACTCGGGGGGGTAGTAGCCCGAGCAAACGGGACGCTAATATTCGGGAAATCGTATCCATTTTATGGCCTACCTTGCTGGAGTGGAGTTGAGCTGCATGGCAGGATCGAATATTGATGTGTTTAACTCCTTCGCGTCGTCCCAGCAATGGAGACTCCGATAAAAATTCAAAAGGCAATCCTTAAAGTCCACTTCCGGTTTTATTGCGAACTGGGATTAGAGGGAATACATGTATGCCGTCTCTGCATAACGCTGCTCAACTGTTTCACGGAACTTCGTGAAGCCGGCAACCTGCGTCGCAGTCGCGTCCCGTCATCGATTTTCTGGAATGGAAGTGTGGGGGGCGGCGCTTTGAGAAACTGACCTACGAACATGTACAGGAACGAAGAGTTCTTTCCTCAACATGAAACGTTCACATTTGGCCGTCCATGACTGATGAATCCAGAGTATTTCGACATTACAGTAACAGTAAAATGAAATTCCTTCCAGTGCTATGTAACAATTGTATTAATACACTAATTTAGAGCTCACATTCGGTCCCTTCGGTAGGAGCCCAGGTAACACTATTTGGTCAGTAACTACACTGATATTGGGCTGTAACTGCCATGAAACTGGGATGTAACTAGTCTGTGAGTGCTTTGAAAGGCTAATATCTGATCTGGAAGTAATCTGTCATGGTCTGCATTTGAAACATCTTGTAACATCTTTAAAAATCCAGATCAGTGTGAGTCCACTTACACACCACTTCCAGATCAGATATTAGTCTTTCAGAGCAGTTAAAGGCCAGTTTCAGAACAGTTACAAACCGGTTTCAGACCAGTTACAGGCGAAATATTTCTACCTGAGAGGTGACCATGACACCTTGTACCTACAGACCACAAGGAATTTTAAAAAAAATATCCCCATAACTCAGCACATCTTACCTCCAGGAACACACTGATAATGATCTCAAAGACTTTTCCAGTACATATATTTTATTTCAAATATATGGACATGTATGCAATCCCAGGAGAAAATTCTGGTTGATCAATGACTGGACCAACTTGAACAGAATCTGCTACACTTACATGAGGCGAATTTGTTCCCAGAAAGAATCAACTTGCTTAAGGTCATCATAACTGCATTTTACTGGTGAATATTTCAGACCTAACTAATGTAAGATATTTCCCATTTTTATCAGTAACTGCGAGTTATGCATTTGGCATACATCACAGGAGTATCAATTAATTATTCTTTCTACAAGTTGGTAGAAAAATAAATGTTTGATTGCCCCAGGATAAGATAACATGTAAGCACAAGAGAGTGCAAAGAATGGCAAAAACGAGAATACCAGAGAATATTAGAGAGAAAATATCATTAGGTAACACTTAAAACGCAGTGCTATAAAATCTTTCATGCATACAAAAAACAGAATAAAATTTTCTATTTAGATCACTTAAACACCATGGCATTTTCACTTACCACTGGGAAATTAAAAGGCAGAATAGTAAGATTTATATACAGAATAAAATGACCATTCTTACAAAGAAGCACAAAGAAGACTGGATTACTCATAATTTTATAGGAAGTGAATTGAAAGTCACAAGAACCAACATTGGGCCTCTAAAATATAAATTCAGACTATCAGGAAGTGCTATGAAGTTTTTTTTTCCTTCATTTGTCTGGACTGTGTATATACGCATGTAAAATAAAACAGGTAAAATACAGTTGAGAGGCAAAGAGATTCAATCGATGAATCCAGTGATGGATTTTTTAACAATGTTTGCAATGTGTCCTGTATTCACTGTATGTATTTAGTTTCTTTAACCTGACGTGTCCTATATCAGTGTAACCTTTGTAACTACATGATCTCTGGACAAAAAAGCTTTTTATTATTATTATTAGAATTTTCTTCAGGGATGAGAGGGTGAATTAATTAGGAATAACGTACTCTACAAAACTAAAAGTCACTTCTTCTAAACACAAGATCTAATCTTCTTCAGAAATGGAAATGGAATCCAATATTTTAAGACTTTTACTTGAGGTATGTAGGCAAGAACTTTAAAGCAATGCTGAACGTTAGGTAAAATATGGCCACAATGGTAAGTGGATATCAACAAAAATGTATTCTCTCAAACTAATAAATAAAATAACAGTTGACTGAGCTCCATAATGCTGTACATTTGATTCACACTGGAATATCAACTGCAGTCAATTGAAACATTAGTGATAACGATGCAAGATGGCTGCCTTACAAAGACTCAATTGTAAAACAAACAGCAGTTCCTCACAAGAAAAATATAAATTTTGGAAGAGGAAACAGACAAGAAGACTTGGTTGCCCTGTATTACTATATGCAGCAAGAGCTTTCCTGGCTAGATTTGGCCAGTGGCTACACAAACTTGTTACTGGGTATCCTAAAGGGCATTTGCTAAGAGGAACTAACATCTGGAGCTATTTATTAATGTTTTGGACCTAACTCAAGAGTCAGCCGCAAAAACCCTAAAATTATCCAGGTTTAAAGTATTTCATCTTTAAGTGCTCTGACACCGGGATGTAACTGCTTGGAAACTGGTGTGTAACTGCATGGAAAGACTAATATCTGATCTAGAAGTGATCTGTTACTGGTCTGGATTTGAAACAGCCTTAAAATCTAGACCAGTTTAGTCCAATTACAGACCACTTTCAGATCAGATATTAGTATTTCAGAACATTTACAGGCCAAATATTTTTACCTGGGAGGGGTAGTGCTGATCACTGCCGATTGAAAGACCTTAAAGAAGCCATAATAAAGATTCAGAGTGGTGTCAATGCAACCTTGGACTGGGCCAAGAAAAACTTTCCAGTTATAAACAAAGCATAAACCAAGTCAATAATTATTAGTGACGCTAAGCTGATTAACAAAATCAACTTTGAAACAGTAATCTGCATTGAACTTGATGAAATAGTTATTCCATATTTTGATTCTGTCCTTAATTTGGGTGTCATCATGAACAATAACCTGGTATGGCACAACCAGACAGTCTCTAATAGAATTAATGGAATATTATATCAGCTTAAAATCCAGAGAAGAATCCTACCGCTGCACACTAGGAAACTATCACAACACTAATTTTTTCTCAATTTGATTATTTCACTTAAGCCCTTGGAGACCTGTCAAGTGAATTGAATAACAAACCACAATGGTTACAGAACTCATGCATTTGATTCATTTCCAGCCTTCACAGGGACAAGCACATTTCCTCTTAAAGGCAAAAGCTCCAAAGGCTGGATATCTTTCCCAGGTGGAAATATCTACTTCATGCCTTTTTATTTTCTTTTAATAAAAATAAAAAACCGAAATTCTCCTTGACCTTTTTCGTTGTCCTTCTGAAACTAGAATCATGCTAATTAGAAGTGACCCATCCAACCTTTATTTACCGGCAAACAGATCCACAATGTTTCACAACTCCTTCATCGTCAGGTCTCGTCATCGTCAATGTCAGTTCATATGGAATGCTATGCCAAGTGAGTTTTTAAAATGTTATCATTTGCAATATTTTAAGAATAAATGTTATAATTTCCTGTTCCACCAATAAGTTATGTGAATACAGTAAAAATGGCAACATATCTGTTTTCTTGTTTAAATGTTAATATTATTGTAATATTTTTGCAGCAAATGCTGTTCTTTGTTATGTACACACTTCATGTACATCAAAATGCACTACTCTGTTGCTTTTAGGGGTTTGGTACCCAAATCATTGAAATAAACTAAATCTATTCCATTCTATTCTAGTCTGCATGTCTTAAGACTGCCATAAAAGTCCAGCCCCCACTGTTTTGACATTTAGCATGCACAAGTAAACCCCAACCTCCTTGACTGCACTCAAATTTTGATGCCTCAGCACATATTGAGCTCTTTAAGGATTCAACTTTATCAAAAGAGTCCTATTTGTACTCCTTGGGACAAGGAAGTACTGTTGGTAGAAAGCCAACACATGGAAAGCCATCACGAAGATGGGGTGAGCTTCTTACGGCTAGACAATGAAATAATAGCGAGAAAATCTCCAAAAGCCGTAAACAATTGGCACCCTTCGTCAACAAAAACCAAATTTACTGTGTTGGTATGCTGGAAATACGCGTATTCGACCCCCACCCTCGTCCTGTTGTGTTGATTTGACCACGCTCTTTTTGAGCTGATTCTCCGAGAAGTTGGGCCCATTTGTGTGTGTGAGTGAGTGATTTTGTGTGCTTGCGTAAATAACTGGGCATCCTTAGTAGGGTCTCATTTGCCCTGTGAAGGATACCAGGTTATAACCCATATAACATCCTTAGCGGGGTCCCATTAGCCCTTCCAAAGGATCCTATTTGGGTTGTGTGTGTGCATATGTGTTTGATCCCTGGTGAGGAAGTAACAATCCCGTAAACCAACACAGGGGGGTATTCTTGGTTGAGAGGCTGTGGTTGGTCCCTACTGTGGTTTTCCCAGCAATCCAACACAGTAAATTTGGTGTTTGTTGTCGATGGGTGCCAATTGTTTACGGCTTTTGGAGATTTTCTCGCTATTATTTCATTTACTGTTGGTAGGTTGATTGACTTGATATCCCAACAGGTAATTTAAAAAAAGGACTACCAATTTGAACAGTCTCCATTAATTATCTCTAGAAAAATTTCTCTTACAACCGATTTACATCTCATTTTAAACTGATTATCATGATGTGTTTAGCAAAGTCTGATTTTGCGTCATTACTAAATACATAGTTCATATATTCTCTTGCTCTGGTAATGAATCTGCAACCAGTTTGACCAACATATACACCTTTACATTCATCACACTCTAGAGAATGCATGCCACATTTGTCCAGAATGTCTATCTTGTCTTTGGAGTTAAAAAGGAGTTTTTCTACCGTCACTGGATTATAGTACCCTATTCTGAACATGTCTCCCGGGACATGTCTCGTTATTTTATGGGTAATTGCACCTAACAATGGGAGTTTACACCATTTGTTAGGTTTGTCCGGGGTTATTCTGTTTAGTGTTGACACAAAAGATATTGCTTTGCGCTTTAATTGCTTAACCATTTTCTTCGGCGATCGTTCTTATTGTTTTGAGTCCCTCTTCATAGGACACTTCCGCGAGGGGGATGGATATTAGTCTGTTTATCATGGAATAACTTTATAACTCCAAAGACAAGATAGACCTTCTGGACACATGTGGCGTGTATTCTCTAGGGTGTAATGAATGTAAAGGTGTATATGTCGGTCAAACTGGTCGCAGACTCATTACCAGAGAAGGAGAATATATGAACTATGTATTTAATAATGACCCAAAATCAGGCTTTGCTAAACACATCATTGAAGCTGGACACCGTAGTAATTTTTACCAAAGGTTTCACATGATTACCATGATTTACTTCTGCATATACATTTGCAATATTACACTCATCACACTCAATTACACCTCCCATCCAATCAGTGCATAGTTTAACAGTGGGAAGACTTAGCAGCTGTACAGGTCCCATGAACACATTGGGGCCCACAGAATCCTGAGCAAAGATAATTTAAGCAATAGTTTTTGATGGGAAATGAGGAAAATTATGAGGAAATCTTGATTCTTATCGAGTCTCCTGTTCACATCATGCAATCAGAATCACAATATTATCACCAGGATTAAATGCAATTCCACATTAAAGATTTTGCTATGTGATATTTATTTTTACACATGTAGTTACATATTTTTTTTAAATTTGATCAAATGAATAATGAAAATATAAAACTACTATCTTATGTATTATTTATATTGGTTTTCATGAAATTGCAATGTTAACTTTAAAAATCCAAAAATTCCATCAATATTTAAAGTATACCTATGAGTATTGTTATGACCCAATAAATGGTATTTTTAAATAGATCAAAATATATTTGCATACATATCCAGGAGCTGACGCAGACACCGACCACAACTTATTAGTGATGAAGTGTCGTGTTAATTTCAAAAAGATAAGGAGGTGCAAGAGATGGAATGCAGAGGCATTGAAGCATGGATAATGAAGGAGAAGTACAAAGAAAAGGTAAATAAAATCATGGGTGGTAAGCATGAAGTGAGATGAGCTGATGGTGAATTGGGAAGTGTGAAAAAAGGAATTTTAGAGGCGGCAACTGCAACAGCAGGAGTATTAAGTGCAAACAAAATTAGAAAACTGAGGGGTATGGAGGAAATGATAATGGAGATACATAAGGTATTTAAGAGATTTTAAGAGATCCCAGGAATTTATTTTGCAGGGAGGTGGGGGGAGACTACCATTAAATTATGGCAATTTTCAGTCATCCTGAAAAAACTATAAAATGTTACATCATTATATCTATATAATATTGAGCATGATAATAACTAGGGATGGCCGGATCGAATCTGCGGATCCAAAGATCTGCAGATCTTTACACGGGATGAGATACTGATATCGGATCCAAATACTACAGTAAATCAGATATGCATCAGAGAGTTTTAAGCGATTGAAGTGCCGGCTGTCGTCGGCTATCGGCGGCTTTCTGCCGAACAAATAGAATGCTGTTGATGTACTTCATTCGACAACCGGCTTTTGCTGAATGTAAATCAAATTCACCCTTTATTATCCATCTCATTATTCTCAAGATGTGGTATGACAACAGTCATTGTATCAACGTGACAACAATCAAGGATTAGTATTATTGTGGCATCGACATTGTCTTTATTTTAATATTTAAGTTTAACATTTTTAAACTTGATGTTTTTTTATTTTCAATAAAGTCTCCAAGGCTTAAATTCTATTATCATTTGTGAATTGTATATACCCTTGAATACATCCAAGGTTCCGAAAATAAGAACTGAGATCCTGGATCCGAAATGAAGGATCCGGATCCGGATTTGGATCCGAAAAAAAACCTGGATCTACCCATCCCTAATAATAACTATTATACTTTTCAGATCAATGATCGGAGTGTTTAAAGTTGTATTTGATAACTACGTCTAGTTGTAAAAATTGTTTTGTAAAACCCAAAATTTTCAGGGGGGATGTATCCCCTTTATCCCCCCCCTGGGATCGCCCCTGTGCATAAGAGAAGGAAATGAAATAGTTTAAACTCATATCTCTGCAAGAGGAAATACAGGGAACTCAACTACAGGCTGCTAAGAGAAACAAAAAAGGAAGAAAGAGGTGGAGAGAACAGATCAATTTCTAAGAAAAATTTGAAAAAGTGGGCAGATGGTGCTCTGTATAGGAGAGTAAAGCATTTGACAGGCGGTAGTAAAGGAAGGGGAATTGCAGTGATAACAGACAAGACGGGAAAATTGATCTTACACATTACATACAAATAATACATTAACTTGGAAGGAGCATGTTGCTTTCATTTCCAACAAAGTGTACAAGACATTAGCGCAGATGAAACAATTTAAACATTTAATTCCATTTGAGCTGCGTAAAAAACTCATTAATCATCTTTTAATTCCTCATATTGATTATTGTCTCCTTGTATTTGTTGATTTAACTAAGGAATTACAAAATAAATTACAAATCTTGTTTAATGCTCTCATCCTTACTAATTGTTTATATATTTTATTAGCTTGCACTATAGTAATTGTAAATATAATTGTATTAATGCTTAATGTATGCTTATTGAATGTTCATATTTGGACACTGTAGTGTCCTGAAAAAATAGTATTTTTGCCACAGAGTTTTTCAGTTAAACTGTACTTTGTTCCAAAGGATATGTAGTCCTTGAACAATAAATATTATTATTATTATCTTAGAGCCTAAAGAGTACTGGAAGAGGTGGAAGGAATACGTTGAAGAAATGCATGGTAAGGAAATAAGGCCCAGTAGTTTGATATGGATAAGTAAAGCCTGAATCACACGATTTTTTTTTCCGTCCCTTTTATGGGATAACTCCAATGATAGCTCAAATGATAGCTCGAAAATGATCGTGTGACTCGAACAAAGTCAGGGATGGCTCCAGCGATAGGGATCCCTATAGCTTTTTCCATCCCTGGGCACGTCCCTTTTTCCATTCCTGGAGGCATCGCTGACTCCGCCATATAGCCAATCAGAGTGCTCGGCCGCAAAGAGCGACTCTAACGCCATATTCGGCTTTCAATGGAATGAGAATAGTTAACATAGAAATTATGCGAAAAGGGACGGAAAAAATGATGGAAAAAGGGATGACCAAAATGACCGTGTGATTCAGAAAATGATAGCTCGAGCTATCATTGTCACGGTCCGTGAAAAGCTATCATTGGAGCTATCCCTTATAAGGGACGGAAAAAATGACCGTGTGATTCAGGCTTAAGACAATATCGAGAGAAATGGCATCAGAACAGGCATCCTCGATAAAGAAATGGAAGGAGCAATGTGAGACATGAAAAGGAACAAGGCAGTAGAAATATATGACATGCAGAGTTTCCAAAGAGTATGGGCCAGAACAAAAGAGGGAAACTTTTTGCACTAATACATAGAATTTATGAGTAAGTGTGGCTGGAGCACTTCATAAAAACAACCTAATTCCAATATCTACATCTACATCTTCATAAAACCCTGCGAGCCGCCGCATGGGCGAGTTGCAGGGAATGTTAGGTCACCAGCTGTGTAAAGATGTAAGGTTTTGGGAGGCGAAATGGAGACTGTGTTATGGTAATGTATTTAGTGGAGCTCAATTTTTATTGTGGCCACTTATAATGTATGCTAAGAATGAACTTTCGTTCCTGTTTGGCAATGTATCTCTCTTATTTTATCACTTCCGTCAGACCCAGAGATATAGTGAGGCATCATGATAATATTCTCAGTGTCACTCTGAAACACACCAGTTCTGAATTTCTCGAGCAAGATAAGCCTAGCCTGTAGCCTCCAAGTCTCTAGGGGCTGCCACCTTAATCCCTCTAAAAGTTGTGAGACACTATATGGAATAAGAGCAAAGCAAAAACTTGAAAGGACTATAGGAAAATAAACTTAATATCCAACATGGTAAAAATTATCCTAAGAATTATATATGGAAGACTAGAGAGCAAGGCTAACGAATGCTTGGGTGATGACCAGTTTGGATTAAAGAGAGGGATGAGAATGAGGGATGCAATAGGAGAGATGAGGATGCTGATGGAAAGAAACCAAGAATATGGGAAAGAGACTTTTCTTGCTTCGTAGATTTTGAGAAGGCATTTGATAGGGTGGACTGGGTGAAATTATTAGAAGTGCTGAATAAATTAGGGGTTGAATTGAGGGACAGACGTCGCATCTGGAATCTTCGGATGAACCAGTAGGCTCAAGTTAGTGTAGCCAATGGAGACTTGGATTGGGCTGTGATATGACAGGGAGTTTGACAGGGGTGCTCACTATCACCATTGCTTTTTAAAGTGTATTCTGAAGAAATGGTGAGGTAGTCATGGGGAAAGATGGAGGTACAAATGATGGTAGGAGGGAATCTAACCAAGTCAGTTAGACCAGGGTTGAAATTCGCTATGAAAAAATCATTTGACTTGACTGGGATTCGAACCCGGATCTCCCAATTGCTGGTCAGGTGTGTTAGCCAGTTACACCACCAAGCCATCTTCCTTCAAGGCTAATTTCGAGGGGGGTTTATGCGAACTAGATGTTCAGGCCTCAAGTCTACAATGACCGGCAATTGGGAGATCCGGGTTCGAATCCCGGTCAAGTCAAATGATTTTTTCATAGCGAATTTTAACCCTGGTGTATATGCACCCGTGCGAGTGACTTCGTACCACATCTTTTGTTAAATGCAATGCTTGGAAAAAAAGAAGTCAGTTAGATTTGCAGAAGATCAAGCATTGGTGTGTCAGTCAGCCAAGGGATTGCAGTCAATGATGAATACATTAGAGGTGCAGTGTGAGAGGTATGGGATGAAGATAAACCATAAACAGATGAAAGTGATGAGATTCTCTTGACACAAGAAGGCAGATCTGAATATAAGGGTGGGAGGGCATAAAATAGAGCAAGTTTACCTATCTGGGTAGTATGAGGAGAATGGGTTAAGTGGTAGGGGCATAAGCTGTAGAATAGCCATGGCTAAAGAAGCATTTTCACAAAGAAGGGAGTTGATGAGGGCAGGTCTGAGAAGAGGCATAAAGACAAGGCTGGTTAGAAATCTAATTTGGAGTGTGGCACTGTATCGGTCGCAGATTTTGCCATCATTGCGAAAGGAGGATGTACATAGACTTGAGGTATTTGAGATTTGGGTAAGGAGAGGGAAGGGGAACAAAGGTGGAGGTATGGGATATGGTTGGAGAGAAGAGAAAGCTAGTGGCAGAGGTTTGGATGAGGTAGAAGAGATTGATGGAGGACATATTGAAAGGAGAGGGAATGCTGAAGAGGGTAACAGAAGGGAGAACACTGGGAAAGAGAGGAAGAGGAAGGAAGAGGATAGGAATTCTGGAATAAATTAGAAGATATAAGTAATTTAAGAGGAATCTAATGGCAGGCCATTCATAGTAGTGAAAACAAGCTGTCCAAATCCCTCAGCTGTAAATCCATCTTGATAATAATGCCCAATATAGAAAGACGAGACAAGAGCTTGAGTTATTTTTTTTAGAGTATTGGATAAAGCTTCATTGGTGAAGATGATGGATGATAGAAATAGGAAGAGGATTATTATAGTTGGGAAGGGCATTCAATTGAGAGGGGATAGTGCGATGAAAGTGTGAGCTTGAGTAAAAGTCTGGAAATATGAAGCAATGAATGTGATGAATTTCGTACTATGTCACTGAGGTACCATCCATTGTTCTTGAACTACAGAATCTTAAGGGTGACTCCGGATCATAAGTTCAGGGGGGTGGAGGAGGAAGGGGACAGCTAGCAGCTCTGTGCTACTAGTTGTCCCCTCTCCTCTAAACGCCTGAACTTATGGTCTGGAGCCACCCTTTAGACCATACCAGACCAGGATGGATGGTAAACAAATAAGGATAAGAGCTGTCCAAAAACCTACCAATCAGCTAGTAGAATACTAAAATGAAGTTTTTGAATATGTAGTACCTTTATCAAATTATTCCCAGTAGGGCCATTTTTAGCTAAGATGCCAGAGGACCTACAAACACCAAAATCTGCCACTGTAGTGAATTCCTTAATCCTTTGAAACTCATTTCCTTTATCTGTTAACAAGGGTTTTATAGCTGACTGTAACGTCTTTGTAATCTGAAACTTATATATGACTCAAAGGGCACAGGTGAGGGTGGCTGATAGTGAATCAGGATGGGCAACTACAGGTCAAGGGGTAAGGCAAGGCTGCCCATTGTTGCCATTGCTTTTCAACATTTATGCTGAGAAAATGGTAATACAGGTATGGGAAGAACTTGAGGTTGGAATCAAAGTGGGAGGGCATCTGATTAAATTGGTTGATTAGCGGACAATCAGGCATTGGTGAGTGGATCTTCGAAGAGACTGCAAGCTTTGGTAGATGCTTTAGAAATGCAGAGTGGGACATTCAGAATGAAGATAAATCATAAGAAAACAAAAGAAATGAGATTCTCTAGGACAAAGAAAGAGAGGCTTGTGATTAAAGTTGGAGGACGCAAACTCAAGCAAGTAGAACAATTTAATTACTTAGGTAGTACACTAGAGGAAAATGAGCATTGTAGCGAAGACATATGGAAGAGATTAGCAATAGCTAAGGAGGCGTTTAGAAATAGAAGGGAGCTGATGACAGGGACATTGGGTAAGGGTATAAAGAAGAGGCTGGTGAAGAGCTCGATTTGGAGCGTAGCACGGTTGTAAGGGGCAGAAACGTGGACCCTCAGAAAGGTGCACAAGAATAGGCTGCAGGCATTTGATATGTGGGTGTGGAGAAGAATGGAGAAGGTTAGGTGGATGGAAAGGAAGACTAACAAGGAAGACTAACGAGGAAGTGCTTGAGATAGTGGGCGAGGAAAGGAAACTTTTGAATGAAATCCGGCATAGGCAGGGTAGATGGCTGAAGGATGTAATAAAGGGTGATGGGTTGCTGAACATTGTGATAGAGGGAAGGATGTTGGGCAAGTGAAGAAGTAGAAGAAAGACAATAGGTTTCATAGACGGGATGAAGAAGGGTAGATTGTATTCAGAGGAGAAAAAATATATCCTCGAGGGAGATAGGCCCCTGAATGTGTAGAAAACCGGGAGGAGATTCTCTGACATTCAACAAAACCTACCTTTACCAGTAGAATAGATTATTTTTAATCATCTCATTTATTCAAATATGTGTAAATGATTCTAATTTATGTTAGTAATATTGTTCATTAGGTAGAAGTTATTAAAATTTATATGGACAAAATGATGTTTAGAACATACCTACAATGAGCGGCGTGATATATTAAATGGTTAGTGCAAAAATGAGGACTCTGTGGAGGACAAGAAAAGACTGCAGGTGTTCAAGATTGCAGATTGATGCAGAAAAATACTCCATGCATGATGGAGTATTTTTCCAAAAAAATATTCATAATTATCACTGAAACTGCATAGAAATCTTTTCCCTAGCACTGAATTGATAAACAATCAAAACATACTGCCTTTGCCAATGTTGAGGATGCAGCTGTATTAAGGAAGAACAGCAGTTTTGAGGAGCAACATTTTGGAGCGAAGTGGCATAACAGATTAACTTCATTATATATTTAATTTTTTTCAATTTCATAATATTTAACTAATTTATTCTGTTAAGTATGAATAATTAATTCTTTTAGTTTACAGGTCAAAGACAGGACTTCAGATTACTACGTTCTGCAAATGTGAAAATATTTACCAGAGTTAGCATAGACCTAAGAAAAATATAACTTTCGGCCTCCAAGATGCACTTCACTTTAGAGACTATTTTCAGGCAAAAAAAACTTCATTCTCAGTGGCAGAAAAAAAAGTAGTACTTCAAGCATTTATAATATCTTAAGCTGCCAGGGAAGTTATATATCTGAAGTGATACGTTGAGAAGGACTAGGGAGTGACAAGTTTTCCAAAGCTTCACTTGATCAAAGAAACATGTTTGGAACAATTCCCATCCTTCTGAAGAGCCAATGGTTGGTTCCAGTTTAGCTATAAAGCTATATCATACTTGATCTCTACCTGAAATCTAGAAACAACCACATTTCATGTGATACTTGTGATGCAGTGTACGTGAGACAAACAGGCAGACACATTCGGACCCACACTGAAAAATGCAAGATGTTCAACCTCAACTAGGACACTAAGATCCGGAATTATCAATGGGAGAGTATATTAATCCTTGGCAGATCAATATTTTTATTAATTAAAAAGATTTTATGCCTCCTCATCGCAAAATATTAGAAGTTACAGAAATAGTATGACCTACTGTCAAAGAGTCGATGTAGGATTTGTTTATAATATTGGTTTATACCAAATTCGGCACATCGAGCATTTGTGAATGAGATGAGATAACATCCAACTCATGTGTCAAACACAGAACACCCATGTTTAATGGTTAAGTTCAGTTTATATGACAAGAAAATATTCAACAAGAGATTATAATAAAACCAGGCCTTAGGGCTGCCAATTTTGAGGGTGGCTCCAGACCATAAGTTCAAGGGGTTAGAGGAGGGAGGGGACAACTAGTAGCTCAGAGCTGCTAGTTGTCCCCTTCCTCCTCCACCCCCCTGAACTTATGACCTGGAGTCACCCTTAAGATTCTGTAGTTCAAGAACAATGGATGGTACCTCAGTGACATAGTACGAAATTCATCACATTCATTGCTTCATATTTCCAGACTTTTACTCAAGCTCACACTTTCATCGCACTATCCCCTCTCAATTGAATGCCCTTCCCAACTATAATAATCCTCTTCCTATTTCTATCATCCATCATCTTCACCAATGAAGCTTTATCCAATACTCTGAAAAAATTAACTCAAGCTCTTGTCCCGTCTTTCTATATTGGGCATTATCATCAAGATGGCATCACGTCCACACGTGAACAACTGTGGCTCCTACCAAAATATCATTGATTCACACAATGTAGTGGTGCCCCCACATGGGAAAATTTAGTCGTGCCCCACTGTAGATTGTCCAAATGTGCCAAATCTTATTAATGTAATAAAACTTAGATTTTTTACTATATTGCCCCAAGAGGCTAGGCTTGTCAGCCTGTCTAGGTTTAAATTGATCTTTCACCATTGGTTTTTGTCTAAAGCATTTTATTCTTTGCAGAAATTTGTCGAGGGTGATACCTCTGACCTCAAATTTTTATTTCTGAAGCGTGCTTTTATTTTGTGTATTTTACTAGTTTATTTTCTCGACGATGACTATTGTAGTACATTTTGCTTCATGTCAAATAAAAAATTATTATTATATATTTTTATTAATATCTTACCCTGTTTTGTTGTTTTTTTACATGCATGTGTACTATATTTAATGATTGCTGGAGAATAGTGCTTGCAAAAAAAAAAACATTCAGTAATGGTTGGGAGAAGATACCAGAGACCTTGGGTAAGGATTTTAAGAAGAGGCTGGCAAAGAGTTTGATATGGAGTGTATCACTGCATGTGGCAGAAAGCTGAACTCTGAGAAAGGGAGACAAGAATAAGCTGTAGGCATTAGAGATTTGGGAGTGGAGGCAAATGGAGGAATTTCATTGGATGGAAGGGAAGACAAACATGGAAGTGCTTGGTACAGTGGTGGGAGGCAGGAAACTGTCTGAGGAGATTGGGAGAATACAGAGTTGGTGATTGAAAAGGTGAGGAGAAAGTGCTCCAGAGATGTGAAAATATTTTGTTTTTTCAACCAATGTTTGTTTAATGGCTAAGTTCAATTGACTAAGTTTCATTGATTTGTTTCATGGCCATGAATTTTCACAAATTTTAATTAGAAACAATATTATAACTCTGAGAAGCAGCACCCATTAGAGAGATAAGCTGACATGAAAAAGTACCTCTGAAATAAATCAGTAGTCCTGAGGAAGTCAAACCAAGACCCATCTATTCCTTGCCAAGCGCTTTTATCAATTAAGCAACCAGTACTTAATTTTCCTCTGAAGATTCCAAAGTATTAATTTAAACCTAGGAAACTATGCAAGTTTAGGGTTAAAATCCCCAATAGCATGTGCCCTGAGACACACTCTGAGGTGTTTCGGTATATCTGAGAGTCTTTTTATGAATTAGAAAAATTTACACTACTGACTATCAGATGATCCCCAGAACAACATTCCGTTTGAGGCTCTAGAAACAAAATTAAAAAAGCGCACGAGTTTTAGAACAGCTAAGGATACAGTGCTGTATAGGAACCTAATTTTATATAGGAAACTAATCAGGTTTAAGCAAAGATTATCAACATGAATATTTCTCATTGTTAACTACATCGACCTCCATTGATATAGGATATTCTCTCGAGGAAAGGTCGTACAAGTAATAAAACAGCAATTCTTGACCAACGTTTCGGAACGTAATTCTATCCATCATCAGGGCTACAAAAAAACATGTACACTAAAGGTCAACCACAACACATCTCAGAACAACCCAACATATAAAAATTTAAAAAAATGGTATATCAAATAAAACAACACTGAAAATTACCAAAGAATCACATTAAGAATACAAATTCACATCACACTGCCACTGCAATTCTATCATCATCTTCCCGACCATCTATGACTACCTGGCATAACAAACACCATCAAGCACCAATCCCCTGCCTCTATTCATTGTACCGATGTCTACATGACCTGCCATGCAAAATATATGTCCCCACAAACATCCACATGCCCATGCTTGAAGACGACTGAACATCACAAAGTACACAAAACCAAAAAAGAGCCAAGATAGAAGTCTTTCAACAAAATTGCAAACACAACGTAGCTCACAGTACAAAGTTGCATTTAAAGAAGATTATATCAACAGTACACAGGGAAGTAACGTTTACGAATCATGAGGTTGTTCAGTTACGTGACAATTGTTTTTACAAATTACGAGTTGTTTACAAATAAAGTTGATTACAAATTCTTTTGTAATTTTCAGTGCTGTTTTATTTGATACACCATTTATTTTATTTTTATATATTAGGTTGTTCTGAGATGTGTTGTGGTTGAACTTCAGTGTACATGTTTTTTTGTAGCCCTGATGATGGAATGAATTACATTCCGAAACATTGGTCAAGAATTGCTGTCTTATTACTTGAACGACCTTTCCTCGAGAGAATATCCTATAACATGAATATTCCAACTTCCTGTTAGCTGGATACGCAATCCTAGGAATTTGGTGCAAGGAATAGTGTCTGATGTATCCATTGAACCACACGGGTACCATCAACAGCAGACATGGAATTGAAGGAGTTTGAATAAAGTTAAATAAGCAGATGGGACACAGTGTTAAAGGATATATGCAGATAAGTGGATGAAATACACCAGTCAAACTTGATACCAAGCCTGTTGAGACTGTGATAGTGCATGTACCTACACACATACTTCTATTCAAAGTGACAAAGAAGTTGAAGAAGTCTATGGGATATTAAATTATGCAATCAAGAATGTTAAAGGCAATGAAAACCTCAAAAGGAAAATATGAATATGTACGTATATATAAGGCCCTTTTGAGCTTAGAAAGAGAACTGAAGAGAGGCTGGTTGAGTTCTGTGCCAGGAACCAATTACCTGCGGCCAATACATCATTCCAGTGGCACAAATGAAAGTGATACACGTGTGTAGCATCTGGAGACTGGAATAGGTATCATGTACACTTTATCCTAGTTCAACATTAATTTAAGAACCAAGTCAAGAATTGCACAAGTTATCCAACAGAAGACAAAGACAGTGACCATAATATAGACATAAGTAATTGCAGATTGAAACTACAAAGAGAGAAAACAAAAGCAGAAATAAATTTAAAATAGAAAAGATATTAATTTGACACCATGACGGCTTATAGGGAAACGCCCAATCAACCGCAATACAGTGAGAGAAAATGTAGAGGAAGCATGGGCAGATTTAAATACCATTTTCATAAAGACAGAGAAAAAAAACTGTCAGCAAAAGATGTTTTCCAAAGACTGAAGAAAAAAAACTGTCGGCAAAAGATGATTACAGCATAGAAGGAATGGGCGTTGGAAGAGATGATTCTAAAATTAGTTCAAAGAAGACAGCTGAAGAATGACTGAACAGAAGAAGGCCAACAAGAAAACAAGAAACTTAGAAAGAAATTCAACAGAGAAATAAAAAGAGCTTGAAATAAAGTCTATGAAGAATATTGCAAAGAGGTTGATAAAGCTATGACTAAAGGGAAAATGGAGCACCTCAACAAAACCATTATGTTCATATTTGGCAATAAGTGAATCAAATGTAATGGGCTGCGGAATGAAGATGGAGCATGGATCTGCTGAGGATCCAGTTTTTGTGAAGAAATGGGAAGAATATTGAGAAATACAACAATGGTTATAGTGACAATATAGATGACCATATAGAGGAGACGGATGATGCTACTGAAGACGAGGCTGGGGATAGCAACTAAGACATTTGATAAGCCATTTCCCTGGTCAAAATTAACTGTTGATTAACTGTTCCAGAAGTGTTATGTCAGCTGTTCATGAACTGTTCATGAGACATTCCCAAAGTGTTTCTGGAACTTGCCTGGACTGTACATTGGCCCAAATGAACCGCTACGAACCATTCAGTTTGTTTGTGAAACGTTCAGAAAGCATTCAGGAAGCATTCCTGGAATATTTATGAAACCTTTCTGAAACAGTCATGAAGCAGTCCCAAAGCATTTCCTAACTATGCATTACACTTCCAAAACAATTCATAATCATACATAAAACATTCCTGGACAGTTCTGGGATGGCACATTGGTCCATGAATTTTTACAAGATGGGCCCACGGACTGAGCACGCCGGGTAGACGATCCAAACCTGATCCCCACAGAAAATGTGTTGAAGGAAAAATTCCTAGTTCACGTCTACCTTCAACACTCACATGAGTAAGATATCCAATCTATCTGTAAATGGTTAGCTGTTAATCGGCTGAAGTTGAATCCTGACAACACTAAGTCAATAATATTTGATAGTCCTTCCTATCTGAACTTCATTTCAATGAGTGGCCTTCCCAAAATAAGAGTACAGAATATCCTTATAGTTTACTCGACTTCAGTGAAAAGTCTCAGGGTTCATTTAAATAACACCTTGAGCTGGTGGGAGCACGTCAAAGCTATATCTAACAATGTGTATAAGACTATGTACCAATTGAAGCTCTTCAAGCATCTGCTCCCAATTTCACTTCGTCAGAAGCTGGTTCAAACTCTGGTATTCCCATATTTTGACTATTGTTCAATCATTTTCTCAGATGTTAACTCAGAACTGTGCATTAAGCTGCAGCATCTTCAAAACTCCTGTCTGCATTTTGTTTTCAACATCCGCTATGATAAACACGTCACGCCTTATTACGAAAAAATTAAATGGCTGAAATTGGATAAACGCCGAAAACGGCAAAAGGCTTTATGCGTTTTCAAGGTCCAGAAATCCAAAAACCCCACCTATTTGTATGAAAATTTTATATGTAATGTAGATACAGGAAAAAGATCAACTCGTGTCACTGAGTCATTCTTAGTCCCTAAATTCCATACCTAATTATTTGAGCACTCTTTCCTAATTACCTCCAGCAAGTTATGGAATTGTATACCTGTAAATGTTAGAACCTCTATGACAATTTCGATGTTCAAGAGAAACATGACTGATTACCTATGTAAAATTGCTTAGTTTTTTGTAATCTTTTATGTTATGGCATGTATTTATTTCTTTTCTATGTTCCAGGGGACTTAAAGTCCCAGAACAATAAAGACTATTTTCTATTCTATTCTATTCCCTGAAGAACAGAAAAGCCCCCTTAGAAATGACCTTCCAGCATAGCTGATCAAGACAGCCGGCAACAGGGTCAATGATCAAATTTATGAGCTCATAAGGTGTCTTTTTCTTGCTCTGAGGAGGGTAGGTACAAAATGGGTAAATTACTTTCATTTTCATTTGAGATAAACTACCATGGTAATTACCGTAATTTTCCTGTATTTTTAAAATTTCTGCAATTATTAGCTATTGGAGGATTTTACAGGGAAGCCATAAGCAATAACGACGAGTTAATGGCATTTAAACTATTGTTTTTGCTACATTATTGTGTTGGAAATAAAGAAAATTCAAAAATAAACACTGCAATCCACATGCAATTTGACTTTCTTTTGTTATGATATGAGAAATTTTCGTTCCAACCCTTAAAACAATAGCCTCTCAAATATTACACGTGTACAAATATTCCACAAATGAGTTTAACTTCCATTAATTTGCAATCAAGATTGTACGAAATATATAGAGACTTGCCTAAAATAATGTATTTGGAATATTTCAGTATGAAAAACATCTGAGACAGAGGTGAATATTACCAAATAATACGGTAATTTTCAGGGGCTGTAGTAAATTATGTAAAATACCACAGTAATTTATGAAAATTAGCATAGTAATCTTCAGAATGGCTCATCTCTAGGTGTTATATACAAGGATAGGAGTTAACAGTAGAGCCTATATCATGAAGAGAGAGCTGGTCAGAGGGGAACAGAATGAAGAGGAGGCTAAAAACAGAGGAAGCATACAGCAGGGTTGCTCCTTTTTCCCTCCTCAATACATACATTCAGGAGGCTATACAGGAAGGGAGAGAATGGTATGAAGAAAAGGGTGGGATGAAGGTCCACGGACAGAGGATATTCATATGAGGATTGCAGATGGCATCGTCTTTCTGGCAGAGAAGAGCCTAGAAAAACTGAGATCACTTTTTGAGGTTAAGGAGAAGATACTCAGCATCTACCACAAAATGAAAAAATCAACAGGACAAAAGCAAAGACAGTGGTCGTGAGTTGAAGAGGCACTCCAGCAGAGGTATTTTTGGATGTTGCACGTCTTGAGAATGTGGTAGAGTTAAGATACCAGGGAAGCTTCATTAAGTACATCTGATCGGTGTTGCAGTAAGGAGCTCATCAGCCCTATCAACCAAGCTTAAAGGGCATTTAATATGAAAAAGGGTCAGTTCTCCTCTAACAGTATTAATCTTGAAATAATGGTAGCATGAGGCATTAAAAATGGTAGTATATATCTCAGTGTTTGGTTACATTAGAATCAGAATATTTGGTGTGCCTTAAAATAGGGATTACAGGCATGGCCAAGATAGTGACTGTGCCATGGTTCGTAAGTGTATTATTTTTGGTGGATACAGATAAATTTGATATATTTGCATGTAAGTGATAAAAAACCAGGAAATAATCAGGGTAATGAGGACTTTCATGTTTCGCAGAAAATTCTACCAGATCTTGATGTTATGGGCACTTTCTATAATAAGTATAAACCATTTTGAGTGTTAAGTGTTGACAAAGCAATGTTAGATTTCAAAGGACAGCACTACATAATACACATAATCTGAGGAGAGCCTACAAAATGAAGATTTAAAATTTGGGTTCTAGTGAGTCCCTTGATAATATTCTTCAAGGTAAAGCATACTTTGGGAAAAGGGAACAAAAAGCAATGACCTTTATTAGTAATGCAGATCATAATAAATTTACAGAAAAATTACTTCAGAAAAAAATCATCATGTGTATTTTGATAGCATTTACTCAAGATCAGGACTCATGAAATTATTATTAATGAATAACACTTATGCATATGCTACTAAAAGGCACAAGGGACAATGGAATAAAAAAATCCACATAAACTAAGAATTTGAAGAAGATAAAGTAGAAGTTTACACAGTGGTATGGTAACTTCTATGGTTTGACAAGATAATCAGGACATCAGTGTCCTTCAAACTAATTCTCATCCCAAGTTTGTGAATGAATATTTTAGTGAATGTTGTTGTGTGAGTGAAAAACAGGCATAGGCGACAAACAAATTACAGTTTCCTGTCCACAGTCAATTGTATCATGTACAGAATAAATAGGTGGTTTGGAAAGAGCTGATCACAGTAGGTGCTACCATAACCTAGGTAGAAAAGCGAAAAAGAGGTGGAAGAACTTCTTCATCTTAGTCGCAAATACAGCCATAGTGAACAGCTTTACACACCACAAAGTAACAAAGTCCCCATCATACAATAAACACAGAGTAACGCAAGAGGCTTTCTGATTATCTCTCTACAAGCAATTGATTAAAAAATTCACCTCCCACAAAGTATCAGGACATAGCAGGGATATTCCCGTGGGCACAGTTTCACTTATACAGCAACATTTCACTGCAAAGATCTAGGGCAGGAAGAATGTGTTCACATAATGCAGCACAAAGAGAAAGGACCCATGCTCGAGGTAGTGTAGAAACAACGTGGAAGTGCAATATCAGCCATTTTCCTCACCACAAATCTGAATATTCTCTGCAACATCACCAAGGAAAAGCAGAAACCAATTTGAAATATTGAAAATCAAGGAGCTAAGGAGAGCAATAAAAATACTGCTGCTTTACCTGAGGACTTGAGCATTCTCCACTCAGGGACTTTATTGGCTAACCCATCAACTGTGGCTAATGTCTTTAATGATTACTTTATTGAAACCCCTGAGAAAATACTCAATGCACTTAGCAGTACTCATACTACCAAAGACCCCAATTACAATCTACCAGTGTCTAACCACAAGAATGCACCTTTTATTTACCCTGCCACCGCAAGGGAAATTTTACAAATTGGCCTCTCCCTCCAAAACAAAATGTCATCAGGCTTTGATGGCATTCCGGATAAGATCATTAAATACTCTATTCCTTTCATTGTCAATCCTCTCACCTATTTATGCAATTTATCCATATCAGAAGGTATCTTCCCTCAGCAGCTAAAGATTTGTAAAGTCTACCCCCTCTTCAAAAAAGGAGATAGAAAGGATTGCAATAACTATAGGCCCATAAGCTTACTTTCAGGTTTTTCCAAGATATTTGAAAAGGTCATGTACAATCGCCTTTTAGGTTTCTTAAATAAAAATGCAAGTTTATCTAAATACCAATTTGGTTTCCGACACAATAGGTCAACAACTGACGCTTTATTTGAATTTCTAAATGATGCAACTGATGCACTCGACAAAAACAGTCAAACTGTGGGGTTGTTTATCGATCTCAGAAAAGCTTTTGATACTGTCAGCCACGACATAATGTTGCAGTGCCTTTCAAACTACGGCATTATAGGAGTAGCATATTCTTGGTTAAAATCCTATCTAGCAAACAGGTACCAAATTGTCCAAATTTCTCAATGGGACTCAAATACAAAATGCATAAATAATTTCTCCTCAACCATGAAAAAAGTTAAATATGGAGTACCCCAAGGCTCAATCCTAGGGCCATTATTGTTCACTTTATACATTAACGACCTTCCTGAATATCTCCAGGATGTAAAAACAATTTTATTTGCTGATGACACAAGTATATTGATTCAAGCCCCAAACTTTCAAGAACTACAAAAAAAGATAAACTTTACTATTCATCATATTCAATTATGGCTGAGAAACCATATGCTGGCTATCAACCTGGAAAAAATGGTTTGTGTGAATTTCAATTGTAAACTGCCACCAAAAGTGGAATTATTCAACACCGAAATCACTTATGTTAATAATATCTCTTTTCTAGGAATCACTTTAGACAAATCTTTGAAGTGGACTAGACATATCGAAACCTTAACCACCAAGTTGTCTCGCACTATATATCAACTGCGCTATTTACGATCAAGTGTTTCTTTGAGTGTTTTAAAATATGTATACTATGCCAACTTTCAATCCCTAATTTCTTATGGTATTATTTTCTGGGGTGACAGTTGCAACAGCACTGAGGTATTTATTTCACAAAAGAAAGTTTTAAGAATTATGCTAAACTTAAAGTATAGAGAATCTTGTCGACCGCATTTTGAGGCACACAAAATCTTAACCGTAACATCCCTCTATATTCTGAATTTAATTCTATTCATAAAAAAACATATAAATTCTCTCCCAAAAAATGCGGACTACCACTCGCACATGACAAGAACCAAGGACTACTTGCATGTTCTTCCTAGAAAGACAAAAAGGAGTAGTGAAGGTCCTCTCCATAAGGGTACAAAACTCTACAACCTTTTACCAGAACAATTGAGAAATTTGTCCTCAATAGAACTTTTCAAAGCAAAGCTCAAAATATATCTGGTTAAAAAAACTTTGTATAGTGTTGATGAATATATCAATTATTGTAAAGAAAACAATTAATTATGTAAACTTATTCAATGAGCATTACTTATACATGAAATTTTGTGCTGTGACTATATATTTGATTTGGAAAATGTATATACCTTTTATGTGAATGTTATCTGATATACCAATCTGTATCATTATTATCACTGTATTGACGAAGCCTATACCATTTACTGCCTGTATTGGTCCTTTTGGCTAATAAAACTATTATTAAAAACACAATGCAGAGAGGGGATAATTGATGGTGAACCAAGGATCATCAACATCATTCATTATATCATAAATTTTGTTGACTACAGCCCTCCATTCTACTCTGTCCCCTACTTACTCCTTCCTGTATCTACATCTCAATACTACCCTGTGAGCCACCACGTGGACGTGTGGCAGAGGGTGTTAGAACACCACCCATGTAAAGATGTAAGGGATTAGGTCTTGGGAGCTGAAATGTTGACGTGTATTTAGTGGAGCTCAGTTTTCATTTTGGTTCCTTATTGTGCATAGAACAAGTTGTTGTAGCTATCTGTTCAGCAGTATATCTCTATTATTTATTGCTTCTGTCAGACCTAGAGATGTAGTGTGGCATCATGATAATATTCCCTGTGTTGCTCTGAATCACATCAGTTCTGAATTTCTCAAGCAAACCATATCCAGCATGTATCCTTTGATCCTCTAGAGGCTCCAACCTTAATCCTATTAAAGCTGTGAAATGCTATATGTTCGCGTGTAACAGTTTTAAACAAAGCACAGAGCTTTTCTTTGTATTTAATTAATTTTTATGGTTAGATCTTTACGACCGGGGTCCCAAATGCTCACGACGTATTCGAGGTGTTGCCTAACCAGATCAAAGTAGCACCTCTCCTTTACTTTTTCACCCAAGGACCTTCCTATTATAGGCTTAACAAAACCTAGGTTTTGTAATGCTGTACTGCAAATGTTTTTTATGTGTGTTCCCAATGATTTATCAGAAGTTAAGGTAATTCCAAGATATGTAACTTCCAGGAATAGACCTCAGCCTCACTGGAAAGAAAGTTAACTCTAGCCATCATTTCAACCAAATCTTAAAAGAGAGGAAATGAGGAAGCAAAAGTGTGTATTCCAATATACTTTTGGTTAAGACCAACTATATTTCAGTCCCTTAAATCATCCACAGTCAATTGTAAGAAAGAACTGAATAGTCCCCAATTTACTCAAATAAAGATGGAATTATTATTTCCTACTTATTGGCCATAAGGGTACTTAAGTTTAATGTGTTGCATAGGCTAAGGTCCACAGGTCAAAATATTTAGCCGGTAACTACTATGTAATTTGTCTAAAACTGTTCTGGAAATGGTCTCTAATTGAAATGAACTGGCCTGGATTAAAAAAATGTTCATATCCAGACCAGTAACAGAGCACTTCCAGATCAGATATTAGTACTTCACAGCAATTTCAGAGAAGTTACAGATCAGCTTCAGGCTAGTTACTGACCAAATATTTTTACCTGGGTCATTTTGAACCATAACCATGGTTTGCCAAACATAGAAAGACACACTACCACCCAAACAATAAGGAGAATCAACCGTCTGAATTTCAGCCATGCCCAACAATATTTAATGTCCATAACGGAGCCAGAGAGGGTCTTTCCATTGTGACAGGCCATTACACTTAAAATCCCATTACAATTAAACGAAAGAATAGCCAGCCAACACCAACAGGCACCCAGCTGGCAAAAGCACAACCTCAAAGGTTCCAACCTCCAGGGTCTTGAAGCCTGGCTATGAATAAAATTGATCTGTTGAAGTCTGAACACTAAGCATTTCCATCACTGTGACAGACTAAGGGAATGCAATATATTTGCTATCTTCCCCTCATTATATTAATGATTCAAATTTACCAGAAGTGAGATTTTTAATACTGGAAAACTTCATAAACATGTTATATTCAGATCCGTAAAATTACACAACGTGATGCAGAATTAATTTCTGGAAAAATACAAATTAAAATAAGGAAACTTAAATAAATACAAACATAAACTCATTAAAAAAAGGAAAACCTGATTGTTTTAATGAAAACATACTTATAAAGTAAAAAGGATTAGGAATCATTCAATGATATACACGTGGTGAGGTAAAAGGAACTATGAAATATCAATGTCAAATTATCCTATACCTATTTGAAAAATTTTAAAAATGCGTGACTATAAAGGCAAGTGCGAGGGATATTAACACAAATGGTTAAAAGATGAACTTGGAACAAAAAAGATTCGACGAGGATGGGATTCGAACCCACGCGTGCAGAGCACATTGGATTAGCAGTCCAACGCCTTAACCACTCGGCCACCTCGTCACATGTACATGCAGGGCTCATGTAATGATACTTAACGGTTCTCCTCTTTTCCATGGTTATAAATTTAAACTGGCAAAAGAGGTTTTTCGCTCATCCCTGATGTTTAAATAATTTTATGAATACATGTGCCCGATCTCCTGGGTGGGGATATCAATTAAACGGTTAGGACTGATACGTACTTTCACAATTTCTCCGGGTGGAATAAAATTCATCATGTGCATTTCCTAACTCATGGGAAAACTTACTAACGAAACGTATAACTAATTATTACTTACTAAGTCTGTTGATTTTTAAACAATATATCCATATTCTTTAATGGTTGCCTCCGGTTATCGCATCTCAAACTTTTCGACGCGCTAATATGAATCATTTCAAAGGTCAAGTCTGGTGTTCAAAAAAATATTATATAGCTTAAGAGCACTTATTTGGCAAATAAGATCAATAAAAATAAATTTCAACATTAATAACGTCAATTTCAACGGACAAATAACAAAATAACAACGAACAAATGACGATTCATAGTTGCGAAGCATTCATATGTCTCGTGTTTACTCTCATATGCGACCAATATTTATCATGTCTTAGTAAATAATGTTCCAAAACTCCTAATGTAGGAAGTACAATGGTTAAATAAGCGTTCTATAATTCATTTGCGGGAATAGTTCTCCCATCATACTGCATTCCTTCACAGAAATGACACAGATTATATGTACTCTTACAATATGCCGGCCGGCTCATAAAATAGCTACGGCACCGTCTTTTTCGGTGATTTGTGAGATTTACTGAATCAGTGTGGGGATTGCAGAGGAAATACACGGTCACTTGTCGGCACTCTTATAATATCATAAATTATTTACACGAAACTTCCGAGGGATTCTGGGCATGTAGTGGCAAAATTAATTTTTGGAAGATGCATGTTACAGCCCCGTACGACACTGACACCTGTGGGCCGCGGCAACTTTCAAATAAGGAAGAAAATTTCGGTAACAAGGTTTGTACGAGGATACATGCATGTAATAAGTAGATCTCACAGGGTATGTCTTTACCAATATCCTTGGCCGTCAGACAATGCCGTGAATTCTTACCCTGGCGGTTTTTCGGTGAGTGGGAATGGGTAATAGAGCATTTGTCGAGCGTTTCCCGAGCGTTAGTTGAGCACTTCAAATACTGTGGGCGCTCTCTCAAGAAAACACCTTCTAAACGCTTTTATAATTCTCTACTAGGCATACCTCCGGCATTTACAAGCGCTCGCCAAAGACTTGCAAGCAAGCTCTCAATAAACGCCCAACAAAAGCCTTGGAATACTTTCCTCGGCGTTGGCTAGAGCGTTTGTAATACTGACTACGAATGCTTAGTGAGCGGGCGTTGTTACGCCGATAATGAATTCTCATTGAATGCTTTTCGCGAAAGATTTCCAAACGCATAGGAAATCCCATACTGGGGGTTTCTACGGCATTCACGAGCTCTCTACAAAAGCTAATTTTTACACGTGCACGTTGAACGTGCAGTAGACCCTCGAACCAACCTGCTCGAACGGCTTGGTCGCGTAAGATGCTACAGCTCATCTCGGTAAGTAGCAGTTGCCACGATCGCTCATGGCGGTATAGGTTCAGATAGGTAAGTAGTAGCCGCGATCGAGACTAAGTTTTAACTCACGCGCCATCATCTATTGCTAGTTTCTATGCCGTCGAAGTAATTTTTGTGCCACGACTATTTTGCAAATATCACTCACAGATGTCAGAGTGAATGTGCAGCATACCATTCTCTCCTCGGTAGGACATAGTTCCCCCAATCAAAACAAGGTTGTAATTTACGCCTCATCATCATTCGCTATATTGTATCAATGGTAACAATCTACATCGACGAAATAGAAATCGAGCCAACTCGAGGTTGTGTTGCACGGGGTGATTCGCGGAAACGGTGTAGTATATGACAACGGAGCGTGTTTCTTACTTTGTTTAGATTATAGCAATCTGTGTATTATCATATTTGGTAGCAACTGTGGCGTACCGAGGAGATCGATCGCGCCCGGAAAATCATGTCACTACAGTACTGTTTCTCGACTGTTATCCAGGATCTGAAACATATTTGGCGTCACATGGACGCGGCCAAAACATTTGGGGCTGTCCCCAAACGAGGGACCAAACGCTTATCGGTAGGGCAGACAATGCCTAGCGTCTGCGAACCGCCCACAGAACGCTATATGAATCCCTACCACCCGGTCCCACTAAGCGTTTTCATTTCTCAACGAAAGCCTATGAACCGCTGTAAAAGCCATTACCGAGAACACTCAACAACGCCTGAAAAAACTTCACCAAGACAATAAGCGTTCACGGAGCGCCCAGGAAACACCTAAGAATCTCTAAGAAACACTTATAAAATGCCTTAAGCGTACACAATTGTGTTTATTGAACGCCTATTTGAACAATGGCTCAGGATTTACGACGCCTTATTGAAGCTTAAAAAAATGCTTAAACAATATCGAACGCCCTCTCAAAAACCGCCAGGGTACTAGACAGCACTGGATAGCATTGCAAGCACATATTGAGGCGGAAGATTTGAAATATACGCGTTAAAGCCAGCACATAGGTATTAATTCTTGTTCCTAAATAAGAGTGTCCCAGTCAGAGGTGGATTAAAGTCGGTTGAGGCCCCGAGTGTAGGATAATAATGGGCCCCATAAAAAAGAAATACCGGAAAAATGAAAATACACGTACACCATATTGTTGCAGAGCCTTTTTAGCAAAGTAGGACTAAGTAGCAAATTCTAAAAGGTCTTTGCAGCGTAGCATGTGTACATGAAGCATCCTTCGTAGTAATGACATAGATAAAGAAAATTTGCGAATACAACATACTATCAGTTTTTACCGCAGATTGTAAACTTCCACGTAATTAAAATTGCTCATATGAAACCAAACTTGGTGTCACTAAATAAGAGAGGAGAGTTGGGGCACAGTCTGAATAAGCGATGATATAATATCAGTCCAAACTAATATTTAGACTGTGGGGTTTGGGGTTCGGTGGGGCCCAAAGCGCGCGACCCAGTTCATTAGGCCTCGGGACCCTTCAAAACTAACACGTGAAATCTCTTATACTAGCGTCAAACCTCAAGAATAAATTTAAGACCATCATCAACCTTCTGGCTCACCATTCTCAGCTACCCAATGCGAATTTTTTATAAGACTTTTCTTCCTTCCTGATGGAGTTTTTGAACATAACCTTAATTAAGAATCTTCTGTTTGCTGTCGGAAACTCGTGACCCAGACGCAATCTCTGCCCTCAAGAAAAATCCATGGGCAAAATTTTGATTAGTTTTTCATATCATTACAATAAAGATTTTTTTCTGTGGAAATCGTTTGCAAATATTTGAAACTGCAACGGTGGTGGAAGAAAACTCAAATAATTTGACATGATTCCCCCCTGGCAAATGCCAATGTTATCCACTTACAGGGTACCAAAACTATTACATTTAGGTCCTGGGGCACATAATCAAGTCGGCGATTCGGAACACCGGGCATGGGCGTAGCCAGGATTTATGCTAGAGGGGAAGGTGGGACAGGACATCCATCCGTACCTGTAGGTGTACGCCGGCGGGGAGGGGGGGGGGAAACATCATCCTGTCTGGCTCCGTATAGCAACTTTAGCATGAAATGTGTCGTCCAGGGGGGTAGGGGGCAGCGGCCCCCCCTGCCTCCCCCTAGCAACGCCCATGTCGTCGGGTTCCCAAAGAGTCCCGAATTCCCGACAACACGACAGGTTGCGACGGCGATAAAGGCGAGCCTGTCAGGTAAAAACGAGTTTCTTATGAGGAAGTGCATCAGGCAATTGTCATCGGCGATAAATACGATATGTGCCACGTTATTTTGTGCAAACTTTGCTACTTTTTGATTATGTAAAACAATCTTATGTATTGTACATAATACACATCAGATTCGACTCAAAGAGTGATACCATTAAGATAAATTGATAAAATTTACAGCATGAAAAGCTTATCTACAAAGTAAGTTTTTACACTAGTTTTTGAGAAAAAAATCGGCGATTTAAAAAGGTATCACACTCTCTGATATACTACCAGTAGAAGGAAGGGGGGGATAGAGGGAAAAGGACAAATTTGGGAGGAGGGGAAAGGTCATACAATGGCCGATAGGAAAGGGGATTGGGCGGTAAGAAAAAAAAACATTCATTGACTAGATTAAAATCTGGGTCACGTCATCGTTTTAAAATGTCGAGCTGTTCTGAAGCATTTAGCTCATGTTGGTCATCTGTCCAATGCAGCAATTCACTTTCAAATCACTACTGTGGTTACAGGTTAAAAGATATTTGGCAAAGTTGGTCGCCATGACTTCTTGAAAGCACTGGGGTGTACTTTGGTTCTTGTCCCCAAAACTTCTCAATGGCTGTCCCACGTAGACTCCCGCAGATGAAATAATACTATGAGTGTCGACTGGGACTCGCCTGATCGGAGTTTTTCAAGTAACCAAGGCCCAGCGTGTGGCTTCCAAATCTCCAACGGGCCCCAAACTAATTCTTCTGTTTAATGTGTTGCATATAATGATTCAGTTTTATGAAAATAAAGTTAATTTTTCGAAGGAAAAAAGTTAATTTTTTTAGGAAGCGAAAACCGACGTGTACAAAAGTGTACTTCTCCCCACTTGGTAGTATGGTAGTGAAACATGGGTATGTCAGGATAGACATAAGAGTAGACTCAACGCCGTGGGTATGAGTTATCTGAGGAGTGTTTGCGGCAAAAGTATGATGGGTAGGGTCAGGAATGAGTGGGTAATAAATGAATGTGGGTTACATGCTCCAGTAATTGACATATATGAAAGGAGTGTGCTTCGTTGGTTTAGCCATGTTGAGAGAATGGATGAGAGTCGAATAACGAAACAGATATATGTGAGTAGAATGAATGGTGTGAGAGGTAGAGGTAGGCCGAGAAAGTTGTGGTTGAATGTGGTTGAGGAAATTCTGAGGAGGAGGAATATTAGGAGTCTTAAAAACAGGAGGGCGTGTATGAAGCAGTGTATGGGGGTAAATGAGGCAAAAGAGGCTTGCAAGGATAGATCACTATGGAGGAAATCATTTAAGCAGAGTTAAGTGTACAAATATGTATTTACGAGTGAAAATTTGTGACTGTGCCTACCCCGGAAGAGAACGGCATGATTGGTATGTATGTAAGTTGATTTTGTACAGCAATGCTGTATATTTGGTTTTTATTGATTTTGAGCTGTATTGTTAACAAAATGGTAAATATAAAATACTATAAGTGACCAGTGACTAGAAAAATTTGGCTCGAAAAGTTGTAACAAGACTCTTTCGCGGAGCAACCTCCCTTCGGCTAAATGGAATTTTCTGTTCTCTCGTCGCTATTATAAACAAAGCGTCACGGCTTTTCCTCGAGTTCAATCAACTTAGCGTATCAAATCTTTCGTTTCAGGGTCTCAAATGCTGCCGACGTATTCAAGATTTGGTCAAATAAGAGTAGAGCAGACTCGTCTTTTTCTGCTCTTATTTTGCCGCCTCTGCTCCAGAGCTGTTAGCTCCAGAACATTGGCGCGAAGTCGAAAAATGTATTTCATGTCGCTCTGAATACACCTTGAATATTACGCGTGCATTTAGGACCCTGGTCATAGAGTCATAGAGGTCATAGGGAGACAAAAAACATACAAATTTCCAAACATTGCATTTAACAAATGATGTGGTACAGGTGCAGAAAGTCACTCGCACGGGTGCATATACACCAGTGTTGAAATTCGCTATGAAAAAATCATTCGATTTGACCGGGATTCGAACCCGGATCTCCAAATTGCCGGTCAGGTGTGTTAGCCAGTTACACCACCAAGCCATCTTCCTTCAAGAACGAATTTCGAGGGGGGTTTATGCGAACTAGAACCCATTTCAACCCTGGTGTATATGCACCCGTGCGAGTGACTTTCTGCACCTGTACCACATCATTTGTTAAATGCAATGTTTGGAAATTTGTCAATTCGTCGTTTTAATAATGACAATGTTGGGTTTATCCACCGCGACAGTGGCTTTAAGTAAGCACGACTTCGTCTCATGTGCTACAATGTAGACTTGAGGCCTGAACATCTAGTTCGCATAAACCCCCCTCGAAATTCGCCTTGGAGGAAGATGGCTTGGTGGTGTAACTGGCTAACACACCTGACCGGCAATTGGGAGATCCGGGTTCGAAAACTGGTCAAGTCAAATGATTTTTTCATAGCGAATTTCAACCCTGGTGCAAAAAACATACATCAAATACAAATAAAAGCGGCACGCTTCGTTAAAAACTGCTACGAGGGAACATAAGCTGTTTCGCAACTTTTAGAGGGATTAAGGTGGGAGCCCCTAGAGACTCGGGGGCTACACTCTAGGCTTAGCTTGCTTGAGAAATTAAAAAGTGGTGTGTTTCTGAGCGGCACAGAGAATATTATCATGACTCCTCACTATATCACTAGGTCTGACGGAAACGATTAAATAAGAGAGATACATTGCCGAACAGATAGGTGCAAAAACCCGTTCTTTCCGCGCACAATAAGTGGCCACAATATAAACCCAGCTCAACTAAATACACTCCCATAATACACGTCACCATTTCACCCCCCAAAACCTTATCCCTGGTGTCCTAAAACCCCTTGCCAATACGGCTGCTCGTAGAGGTAGTATGTAGATGTTGATACTATTACATTGTAGGCCGGGAGGAAGTTGCCTGACTAAAGGTTAACTGAGGAAGTTCGCCATCAAAAAATCTTATTTAACTAGACCATTGTTCAGCCCCGCATCTCCCAATTTGCCATTCGATTGAGTATCGGAATTTTCCCGGGATTATTATGGTTGTAGCGCGAATCGAAAAATCATTGAGTGTACATTTTTATTAACTGTTCTGGTGAGTCGAAAAATATTTCTTGGAACACACTTCACTCAATCTATTTAAACGTTGGAAATGACGATGCATGCTGTAACGTAAATGATGCTGTGATTATATTTTTTATTCGTCTCAATTAAAATATTCATTATGACTAACACTATGCATAATTCGAAGTTTATTCAGAAATAGCAATTAAATGCAGGTTTTTCAATTGGGCATAGTTCCTTGGTATTTTAAAGGAACAATTTTATTATATTAAAAGTATCTATTTGCGTTTAGGAGAAAATCTGTACAGATATAAACGGATTCTTTCGAAATATATGCCAAGTGCCATAAGGCCTCGGGTAAAATTTAAACATTAAATTACCCAGAAACCAAATCGATAACAAGAATTTTTTTCGCTTTTATTCATAGATATTACTGATAAGTAGGTACATGTACGCATAGGTTAAAGCAAATCTGTTCGTAAACTAAAATCGCCCTGACAACATTAACATGGATTTTTGTAGAAGTTACTTTGCACACTGACAGGAGAATGCATAAGTCTCGTAAATACAGTTCGTGTTTTATAGCACTGCGTGACGTAAAGTGTTATAACGTGGAATGGAAGTTGTACGGAGGAAATAAGAAGTAGATCTCAGGGAAAGGCAGCCTTCATTAAATTCAACTAATCACTTTCACCAAAAGCAATCAACGTAGACATGAGGAAAATATTTGCAAAATGTTTTATTTTGAATGTAGTGTTTTATGGAGGCGAAACATGGACAGTCAGGAGGAAAGAGGAGAAATATCTAGAGGGATACCAAACGTGGCTATGGAGAAGAATGGAAATATTGAAATGGAGTGATAGAGAGAGGAACGAGGAAGTGCTGGCAAGGATGAATGAGATTAGGAATATTTTAAGATCAGTATTATCCTTTTCAAATATCTTTGCGACTTGCCCTTCGTGCGCGCTCGGAACGGCTCGAGCGGCGTCGTGGCAGGAGGTGGGGCCTTCGATACTTGGGAGGTGGGGTGGGGAGAGAGGGAGGTGGACGTTGCCATGTTTTCTCTCAGAAAGATCACCACAGCACATCAAACGCACGAATGCAATGGAGGTTTGGCAACACAGTTAACTGAAACGCGAAGTGTACACGAGGAAGGTCAGAGAGCGACTGAATTTCCGAGAGGCTAGGCTCCGCCAGCTGCATTCTGGTTGGTTTTCTCGAAGTCACGTGCCCTCTTCCCTCACCTCCCAAAAACTTAGGTCTGCCTCTCAGTCGCAAAGATATATGAAAAGGATGGAGATGAAAGAAAGAGGAAGGCAAATTGGATGGGACACGTCCTGAGGGAAGATTGCCTGCTGAAAAGAATATTAGGACAGATCGAGGGAAGGAGAGGGAGAGGAAGACGAAGAAATAATGTGTTGCCTGATATTATGAATGGAAGGAGTAACGAAGGGCTTAGGGAGGCAGCACAGGATAGACGAGCATGGAGGGAGCAGTTCAATTGAAACCTCTCTGAGGACAGATTCACCTTTGAAGAAGAAGAATCACACGGCGTGCTATCTTCACGCCGTATAATAATGAGTCAATTAAGTCACCAGTACCGTAATTTCAATTTCCTGTATATTGCATTCATGAAAGTAATAGTGCACGCTTTTTAATTAGCCAACATTTAGTAGTATTCCACAATTTCGCCATAGGGGATAGGTAAGGGAGGAAGGGTGGATAGAAACCCGGCGACGGCATTAGCCTACTCTTTACGAAAACCGCCAAGGGGACCACTGTTCAACGTCTCATCCGACAGACAAGGTACTGTACTTGAAGTGCCCTCCACAAGACACTCAAGTAAGGATCGGGTTTCCTCTGAAAAACATCCTCCACTGCAGGGATTTGAACCCTGGCCACCCGTATGGTAGGCGAGTACTCTAGCCACCACACCAACCCGATCCCCGAATACTATCAAGCTCTGCCCATACACTTTTTAATTAGCCAACATTTAGTACTAATCCACTCTTTGGTGTCGCATGGCAACTCGTGCTTTGGATGTAGATTGATTCCGAATACTACTTACCTAATTAAAGAATCGAGATACACGCCCCCTTCTTGCGCCAATCCGTCATAACCTCAAGGTGTTTGTTTAAGACAACAGGAAAGAGTGAAAATTTGATTCTAAACGAACAACGTTTCACAAGAGTGAAACCTACCCGATGGATAACAATCTGTGGGTAAAGGAAAGTTTTTATGCATACTTTTTGACACTTTCGATGACTTAAGCTAGTTTGAGCGAAATATCACTTCACCTCGAGATAATTGAATTTGATCTCATTTTCAAGAAAAATATCTTGTTAATCTTGTTAAAAAATATGTTGTTTTGTACCTATTAGGGCTATTTATTTGTCGCATTAACCCTTTCAGTGCGGCATGACGTCAAATCACGTCATGGTTGTCTTTACGCTGGTGCTGATGACGTGATATCACGACATCAGCACCAGCGTAAAGACAACCATGACGTGATTTGACGTCATGCCTACTGAAAGGGTTAATAATACTAACCAGTATTTATATCTTGAGTAGTGTACTGCATGGTTGCATGTTCTTCTACGTATCACTCTCCTACTAGTAAATGCCTCCTTAGCTAGCGCTCTCATTTTATATAGGGCTACCATATTCTGATCTCCCAAAACCTGGTCATATCTACAATAAATTTATTGACAATCTTTTACAAAAAAAAACAGCATACATGCTGTGAGTACCATAAAGTTATTGAAGACATAGGTGAACATATTTAGTTTTGGAGAGACTAAAATCGGGTCATTATTTATGAAGGTTAAGTTTTATCCTTTGATACATTAGAGCGAATAAGTTATTGTAAGAAGATAGTTAAACTGTAATAGTTCAGAAATTAAAATTAGTTACATTTTAATTTTTATTATTAGATTGCTATTACAATCAGTTGCGATAGAGGAATGAAGGCAATACAGTTTGAATAGTGTAGTTTTCATTTAAGTTGTACGCATAAAATTAATATTTTTGCAATTTCAAAGATCATTGAATGTAACTTGAATTATAAATCAGTCAAAAAAGTCCCAAATTGACCTTAATTTGTTTGTGCGTTGTGCTAAAACTTCATAACAACAGAAAATGAAGGCTGCCTATACGAAATCTCTAGGCCGCAGGCCTTAACCCTCTTACTACAGTAGTTTCAACGGTACGCACTCAGACCAGAAACAGTAGTTTCTGGTCTGACTGCGTACCGTTGCCCCGACTTCTCTTGGCCCGCGCCTGGCACTTGGGGGAACATGCGCGGTTCTGATTTGAACTTGGACGAGTGCTGCATGCCTGGTGCGGAATCACCCCGTGCCACGCATCCTAGTGGTGGCTTGCACGTTATGTCGTAGATGTAGATGTATCTCACCCTTCCAAAGATACCCTAATATCAGCCCCGAACTACTTTCCGAGGTTTTTTGACGAAAATTACCAACCTTTTTACGTGGGAAATGGTGGGTCACGCTCTCCACTGAGACCTCATTTAAAATATAAGGAATTCATAACACCTTGATCTCTTCAAAAAAATTAACAGTGTGTAGTTTTTATGTATCTTCATAGATTTTTAAAATAAATAATAGTTACCGGAGTATTTTTTTTCAGGATCGTAATAAAAACTACCGTTGCGAAGGAGTTTCGAACGTACCGCGAAAAAAATTAGTCAATTTAGAGAGTTATAGATATATTTTTACTTAATTAATTCGAAATTCAATCATTTAAAAGCATTTAATTCCACCATTAATGATTGGATATTTATATCGTCATTGGTTTGCGAGCTTACTTTGTGGAATTTGGATATCATATTGAGATGAAATAACAACGCTTGTTATAATTAACACATTAACACCTTCGTTACATTCTCAAGGGATAATACGCCTTCCCTTGAGAAGGACACGAAAGTGTTGAAACCGGTCAGGCTTATACCATTAAAGTTTGTGTGGATTATACAAAGCGTTGTTATTTCATCTCAATATGTTGGATATTTAATTCATGGTTCCTATAGCTGCTGAAATCAAAACGTATTAAGTTTTTATGGTCTCCATTACGACTAGGGAACTCTCTCGCTCAAACTACCTACCTATAATCATTCTTGTTCACTATAATCATTTGCTGTCGTGTTTATGGTGCACATTGGTGATAACTCACCTTCTGCCAAACCCCCATGAGATGGCTTGTAGGGTAATAAGTAGACGTAGATGTTATGAGACCATAATGGCTGCCAATGAGACTTAGAAGTAGGTTAGTCGACAGGTCGTGAGGCTGAGTAGTTATTTGTTCCGTAAAGATTGTTTTTATCTTTTTAATCTGCCACGTTGTATACTATCGTCAAGTGTCGCATGATACCTGCATGACTTGTATCTCGTTTGAGTAGTGGCATTATCCATTAATTCAATAGTTTTTGTAAACTTTGTATCCTTTGTATTAGAGAGCTAGATTGTAGAACCGATAGGTATAAAATGCCATTTTTTCCGCGTACCATTCGGGACCATAACAGCTGTGATCGTCGTCATGAATAGTTCGAATTGTGACAATAGGCAGACAGTAAATCATTCTCTTTATATTCTCTACGTTCTTATTTATGCATGATGTAAATATTGATGTTCTTATTTATGCATGATATTTTGAATATGTAGAGGTAGCCTTTGCCTATACTATAGTGCATGTTGGTGAAAGTTAACTTTTACATCATAGTGCATATTGGTGAGAAATCACCCCCAGCCAAACGCCCTTGAGGTGGCTTGCAGGCTAATCATCTACATCTACATCTATGTACTACCCTGCGAGCCACCACGAGGGTGTGTGGCAGGGGGTGAAGATCACCAAACATGCACTATTGACATGCAACTAGGATATTCAATGAAGGCATGCTAGATAATAGGGTCACATGGTTAGTATCTACATAATAAGAAAGGGATTATTGGTTGTTATTACATGCATCATGCACTACAGACTACTCTAACTACATTTCACCTACCTATCCCTTTACTACGCTGCCTATTGCACTCTCTTATAGTACGAGGGAAAAATGACATTTTAAATCTATCGGTACGAAAATCTATCTCTCTAATCTTGTTAATATGATCAAACCTAGCATAATACGCAGGGGTTCTTAATATATATCTAACGTCATCTGTGAACAAATAGCTTTCGAATTTACTTAAAAGATTTAACCTAAATTTTAACTTGCGTTCTGATAGTAATTCCCATCCTGATTCTTCTATTAAACTCGTAACCCTTAAACAAATATCATAACGGCCTTTAACAAACCTAGCGGATCTCCTTTGCACGCGCTCTAATTTTTTTATCATACCTTCCTCGTACGGATCCCATATACTAGCGGCATATTCTAAATGAGGCCTGACAAGTGGAAAATAGCATCTTTCTCTTACCATCTCATCGCATTTGCCTAGAACCCTTTTTACGAATCCTAATAGGTATACGTGGATGATAAGGGACTATAATGGCTGGCAATGAGACTTTGAAGTAGGCAACTCGATAGGCAGCATACCTGATCAGTTGATTTGCTATCTAAGGATTGTTTCTTATTCTGCCACGTAGTACTGGCACAGAAAGTGAAAGAATATTGTTATCTTTCAATCGTTAGGCCTCATCTGGAATATGCTGTTAGTGTATGGGATCCATACGAAGCGGGGTTGATATCGGAGTTAGATCGCGTGCAGCGAAGAGGAGCTAGGTTTGTGAAACGATGCTACGATAAGTTGGCTAGTGTGTCTGGACTGTTAGAAGAATTAGGATGGGAATCGCTATCATAGCGTAGATTAAATTATAGGCTTAACCTCCTAAATAAATTTCAGGAAAATCATTTTACTAACGACGTAAAACACATACTAATAACCCCCTCGTACTACGGCAGATTAGATCGCGCCAATAAAATTAGAGAGCTAGATTGTAGAACCGATAGGTATAAAATGCCATTTTTTCCGCGTACCATTCGGGACCATAACAGCTGTGATCGTCGTCATGAATAGTTCGGATTGTGACAATAGGCAGACAGTAAATCTTTCTCTTTATATTCTCTACGTTCTTATTTATGCATGATGTAAATATTGATATTCTTATTTATGCATGATATTTTGAATATGTAGAGGTAGTCTTTGTATCCCTTGCATGTTTGAACAATTGACGATAGAATGTTTCTTGGGTATTACATTTTTAATTGGCGCTTTGCATTTGTGGTACGCGGGTTTCATTGTAATTTCGGTGTTCTACCGTATCATTCATGCATGCCTGGTGTGGAAGCACCCCCCGCCACAAACCCTTTGGGTGGCTTTCAGGGTATGACGTAGATATAGATGTACTGACATTACGTTTCGCATGTTCTCTGCATGACACTTGAATCTCGTTTGTGTACAGGGATTATGCATTAATTCAATAGTTTCTGTAGCCTTTTTAGCATTCCTATAGCGTAGAGCATAACAATATATTTGTTTGAACGGGTTTAAACCCTTTATAAAGGTACAAATTGAAAGCAACAAGAAGAATCAGCCTTACAATGAATAAGATTGTAAATGCATGTTGGTGAAGGTTATTCTTTACACCATAGAGCTTGTTGGTGATAACTCACTCCCTGCCAATCGCCCTTAAGGTTGCTCGCAGGGTAATATGTAGGTGTAGATATAGCGAGAAACGGCGCTGCCCGGATGCCGTACAGGGCCAAAAAACCTCCGGCCCATTCCTTCTCATCCCCCCAAATCCCGCACCCAACACCACCGCCACCGTCCCCTGAATAAACAAATTTCCAGGTCAGTACACGGAGTCCCCATCACGGGCCATTATCCAGGACACGCCGTGGCGACGATGGCGACACCTGCTCCTTCCCACGGCTCGCGCGGGGAAGAGGGAAACCAACTCTTGCCCTCCCGGAAAGAGAAGACCTCCCATTGTTCCCTCCCTCTCTCCCCACTCCAAACGGACTTATCCCCCCTCGCCTTTTTCCTCTATCCTCGCCACTACACCTCAACAATGTTCCTCTCCTCCTCTCCCATCGCTATCGGAAAGCTTCGCCTTCCCCTCCTTTCTTCCACTCCGCAAAAACCAGCGCATATATACCTACTCCTCGGCATATCCGCGGGCGGGCGACGCGACGGTGCTGCCACACATCTACATCTACGTGATACCCTGCGAGCCACCACGAGGGTGTGTGGCAGGGGGTGAAGATCACCAAACATGCACTATTGACATGCAACTGGGATATTTAATGGATACATGCTAGATAATATGGTCACATGCAGTTAGATGGTTAGCATCTACATAATATGAAATGGATTATTGGTTGTAATTACATGCATCATGCACTACAGACTACTCTAACTATATTTCACCTACCTATCCCTTTGCTACGCTGCCTATTGTTCTCGCTTATGGTACGCGGGATAAATGACATTTTAAATCTATCGGTACGACAATCAACCTCTCTAATCTTGTTAATATGATCAAACCTAGCATACTACGCAGGGGATCTCAATATATATCTAACGTCATCTGTGAACAACTCTGTTTCGAATTTACTTAAAAGGTTTAACCTAAATTTTAACCTGCGTTCTGATAGTAATTCCCATCCTAGTTCTTCTATTAAGCTCGTAACACTAATACAATTATCATAACGGCCTTTAACAAACCTAGCAGATCTCCTTTGCACGCGCTCTAATTCTTTTATCATACCTTCCTCGTACGGATCCCATATACTAGCGGCATATTCTAAATGAGGCCTGACAAGTGTAAAATAGCTTCTTTGTCGTACTCTCTCATCGCATTTACAAACGCAAATCAGAGAGGGGGTTGACATCGCTACCTTCCGTCCCAGTGAGACATTTCGTTGGCGACGGAGATTTTTGCGATCTGCGGGGGAGTTAGCTTGTCCTCTTTTCCATGTTTATAAATTGAAACTGGCAAAAGAGTTTTATCGCCAGCATGGGCCGAGCCATTGAAAACTTATTCCATCCAAAAAATCGAATGTCAGAGAGAAGAATATTACGACAAATTCTAAACCTCCCTCCATGGAGTAAGAATGAAGAAGTATACAAAGAGGCAAATGTGAATAAGGTACTGTACGCAGCTAAATTAAATGCGATACACGAGAACTGTGATGACAGATTCAAGCGACCTGAAAGCGGTGCTGAACTAAAAAAAGGGAAGGGTAGCCCAAACTTACTATACAAAAGAAGAAATTCACGGAATGAAAGTCAAGATGGAGAGTTCCGACGCAACAGCTCCAAATATTACCAATTGAGGCAGACACGATTCCAGATTTATCGCTCATTTCTGATGTTTAAATAATTTTGTGAATATATGTGCCCGATCTCCTGGGTAGGGAAGTCAATTAAACGGTTAGGGCCGAGACGTACTTTCACGATTGCTCCGTGTGCATTAGAATTCATCATACGCATTTCCTAATTCATTGGAAAACTTGCTAAAGAAACGTCTTACTAAGTCCGTCGATTTTTAAACAATATGTCCATATTTATCTGGTAATCTTTGGGTTCTGCGAGTATTTATCGTATTATTTTTGCGACAGATCTCTTTTGTTTGATATGTGAAGTATTCGTTCAAACCATTGATAATGATATCCCCACAAATATTCCAAAAGTAAAATTATTCGAAAATTGTATTGTCGAATATTTTTACTTTGGTTGGTTTTTTGCTATTCGACGCTCGAAAATTAATTGTTGATGGCCACGTCCTAATTCAATCGTTTTCATTGCTTAGTGAGAGTGATTAATTCTCTCCTTAACACTACTTAATTTCCTAGACATGGAACCGCATTGTCTATCAGTACCATCTACCGGCAGTTTCTTTCCGCGGAAGTGTTTGGCATCACCTATCGGCGGGCAGTCGTACGGTCATATTCTCTATAGTCCGTGATAACCGGCTCTAAGGCCGTTTACGAACTTGGCAAACGCCTAGTTAACTTGATATCAAGATATCTTGATACCTAGGCAAGCAAAGTGTAATTGTTACATGACATTTTCGTAGCCCTTTTACGATGGAAGAGACACCATGCGGCCTTCACCTCGTACAACAAACGAAAAGCGCCATCCGTGTCCATAATAATTGTGGGTGATTGAAGTGGATTACTTCTTAAAAATGCTTCCCAACCTTATACGACAAATTAAAAGAGAATATTATTTTTTAAATCTTATTGCTTATGAATAAAATAATTGTCATATACGGTGACTTCATATGGTGATTAACTATTATGCTTCGATTACTTGGGGCTGTTAAAGTGGACGACATATCACTCACCGTATTTCACCACAGACAACGTCTGTATGCACAAAAAGGCATTATAAGATTTCTTGTCTACATGAAAAAACACGTAACAATATATTAATATAGTATTACACTCCGAACAAACTACCTATGATCTTCGACTGATAACTGATAAATACGCGCGTTGTAACTAACATAGGTAATTAAGTTGAAAACAAATTACATTTACCCTAATGGTTTATTGTCCCCTTTCTTTGACGAATGCAGTGAAAACCTCTCCAATGTCTACGTTATTAACAATGATGATGTTTGTTAGCTAAAAATAATGTTGCCAATGAAATTATGGCTACCTTAGAGTACTTTCCATCGGATCATAATTCTTTCATATAATTTCTTTCATCAATTTTTCATTTCATTTATTTTCCTTCCAGAGTAAGGAAGATAGAGTTTGTAGGTTCAATGAAGTAAACAAGGACGGTACATTTACAATGTATTGAATTATTCACACAACTATTAGGTACCAAATCTTTTATCAGATAGCGAATTCATCAATTTTTCCGCAAAAAAATAATAAATATCACACATGTATTCGTAGTAATGATAACATAGTATCCATTTGAGAGTTTCTTCACTTCTATTTTCCATCCAAGCCCATATTATCACACCCCGAGTTATAACTTAAAACCTAGCAAGCATAAAGTCTCCTTTTTCGTTGACTTAGTATCTTTCCTCGATAGCTAGTGAACAAGCGCATGGTGATGACGCGTCCAAGACGTCATAGCTTTCGATGCGTACTAGGTTTCAAGGCAAGATGGCTTGATTTGGCAAGTTCGAAAACGGTCTAAGTATTGCCCTGACAATCCAAAAGACGGTAACCGAAAAAATTACATATTTTAAGGTTAGAGTTAATTTCCTTATTTGCAACTTCGAGGATTTCAAAAAAACTAAACCAAAAAAACCGTATCTGTAGCGGTTTGCCCGATATCACGTCCAGGTTTCACCGTATCTACACTATTAATTTCAGTTCTCTAAGCCAGATAACAGTAACTACAAATTTTTCAAGTCAATATGAGAATAATGAAGCCGATGAAGCCATGAGAGTGGATTGAAAGATATGAGAGGAAGGAATACACCGAAAAGGTCATGCTGGCATTGTTTTCCTAATTCATTTAGTTTCCAACATTACGATCCCTTCCATTTCACCCTCCCTTCTTCTTCTCACGACCATATTATCCCGTTATATACAGGGTGTCCCATAAATGTCACGCCACAGTGACACTGGAGCTAGGGCAGCCTAAGAGGAACCGAACCAGCCTAATATGACCTCAGTAAAAGTGCATGATACATGTATCTTACTAAATAAAATGACGCTACTTTTCCTACTCATACCATTTTAAAATCGGCATAACATACGCAAGTTTTTGAAGTTACTATCTCATTTACTTTCTAGTATTTTTTTTCACGGCAGGCGGTTAAAGTCGAAGTTGTTTTTTTTGCTGCGAAGTTAAGTCAAGATTAATGCAGTATTTTTCCTTGTTTTACATTAGTTATCAATAAAAAAAACCCTTTTGTCATCTTAATAACCGATTGATGATATCGTACAATTAAAAAAAAACTTAATTTGAGAGCTATTCAAGTGAATTCTGGGACTAGAAATGTAAAAAAATTGAAATTTTTGAAAAAGCTTTAATTTGGCAATATCTCGAAAACCGTGCAACTTTTACTGAGGTCATATTGGGCTGGTTCGGTTCCTCTTAGGCTGCCCTAGCTCCAGTGTCACTGTGGCGTGACATTTATGGGGCACCCTGTATAAGGCTCGCGACTACAACGAAAACTTACCTTCAAGATGACACAAGTTGTCTAAACCTGATTCAGATTAAATAATGTGGATTATACTTCAAAGACGTGTTCACACGAAGCATGAACTTGCGCGAGTAGATGCACGGGCTCACTCAGCTTAAAAATTGCATCGTGTAAACGAATTTGAGCATTTGTCCACGCATCTGCCCAGCCACGTACTTGCGCGGGTACATGCATCAGGTAATCACGCCTTTAGAGTTATTCTTAAATAAAGAGATTACATGCGTGTCCAAAAAAATATTCGGCTTCGACGGGCACAGGCATGTCGCCCTTCATTGCGAAAAGTGTCCAATATGTTGAGCCGAGTCAAGGGCTCTCCACTGCAGGCAGAACGCTGTTGAAGCCGCGTCCGAAGGGTAACGGTCAATTACTTGCAGGAGTCATACTTAAATTATCAGCTGTTGGTACCATGAACGTAGTCAAGGAGAGACAGAAAAGACAATTCATTCCGCGTCTGCTACACTGTCGTCGGAACCGCAGAATTCCCCGGTCGCTCTTCATCCTAGAATATCGGGTGCACTAGTGCACCTATAGTAGCCTTCGATAGATTGTATTCACCACGTTATTCTCACCCTTTCGGCATCGGGAAACCCGGATCCTTCTGTCGATCCCTGGGTCAGCGACCTGTCTGAAAGACCCTCCTCCCCTCCGATAACGGTCTTTTGCCCCTGGGATTTTCCTAAGGAGCAAGGGGTGTGCTCCCGGCGCTACAGCAAGTGGAAACGATGAATGAGAGAAAAGGATCTTCATCCCCGACACCTTGGATACCTTAAAACAAGTGCATATGTTCCGGTGAGAGCTTCATTAAATGCTCTCATTGTAGGGAAATTCTTTGCTTCAAATGCTTTTATGATGAATATCATCCAAAAACATGCTATTCAACGCCATGACTGAAATTTATAATTCCTGCAGTTTTAATAAACATGGTTTTGGAAAGGAATTACAGTTTTTTTATTACCCAATAATTTTCCTTTACTGAAATGGAATTTCTTTTTTCCCCCCTCTCAAACCCCCCCCCCCAGTCGCTTCATTAAATACGTTGTCCCATATTAGCTCCTCTCAAGCCTCTTATCCATACTCTTGGCACCTGTTTTAATCTCTTTTCTGGCAGGAAAATCTTCGCGATTGAAGGAAAAGTTGAGTAAAAAATATCCGCCTTGGTGCACAATTTCTAGGAAATTTAAAGCAATCAAATCGCTTCAAGATAAACATTAACATTTTTGTCTTCCGTTAATGGCCTTCAGAAAGTCCCACGACTAATCGGAGTCATTCCTGTTTCAAAAAGTATTTCAAAATCGGAAATACTCGGCCAATGACGCTACTTTCTCCTCCAACTCTCCTTCCGAGCAAATGATAAAAACTCCACAATTGTCTACAACACTCTGGACAGTAGAAATTCCAGAAAATAGTTTTAAAACGAAAAAAAACCGTAGTTACTGTCGTATACGTTCGGAATCTGGCATCTTTCGTGGTTTCCGAAGTATATTCGAGCTAAAAAAAATAATGTATGTATGAACCTCGATCAAAAATGTTTATTAGCAATTTTCTCACGAACCCGGGAACATGGGGCGGAAAGACATTACCAATTTCCGACATTTTCACTCCACTTTAAGATAACATATGTCTTGTCTTCGTCCTCAATTACTGTTACGCGATGTCTCCTTGTGAGTAAGACAATACAATGTCCTACCCCCTAACATAAATTCTGGCTACGCCCATGGTAGTTATACATACTGACACTCAGATACATTTCCGATTGGCTCAACCGCAGAAATCAGCTGTGGCGGAGCACAGCATTTGTGAGGACCATGCCATAGAGTGGGATGGGGACCAAACTTCTCAGCCGCACGCGAGGTTATGGGGACCGCCTTGTCAAAGAAGCCATCGAGACGCCATAACCAATCAGATGGCTCCTGACCCAAAGGAGTGAGTGAAATCCCGGCCAAAATTGAGAATACGGCGTATAATACCCTGAAGAGACGCCATCCTAAAACGGGGTCCACACTGTTGTTTTTGTTATTCGTTATATTGTATTGTTTTTGTGTGGAAATAAACGTATTTTGACTAGACTTGACTTGAGAAGACGGCGTTCAGAACCCCTGAAGATGGAGAGCAAGTCGGTCTCCTAAACGTCGAGAGACATGGACTTTCTTACCCGGTGGAATACCCGAGAGACCTTTATCCACTTGCGCAGAGGTTTACACAGAAAGCTAAAGGACGGGAAAAGAAAACAAGAGCCAACAGACAACCTAACTTAACCAATATAAAGAGATACTAGTGGAACGTACCCGTTGAAATTCAACGGGTGCAAAACACATTGAACTTATTTTATATTATCGATAACAATCGAAATATACCGATATATATCGCGCACAATGTATTTCTTATTGCTTATATGGATTCTTCTATTTCAATTGATACGTTATAATGTTGAAAGCGCGTTATATTGCAAAAAATATAATAATATGTATCTGAAACTAAATTGGTATCAATTAAATATCCTGAAATAAAGGTTTGCTCTGCACCATGGAGCAAGTGCGTGACGTCAAGATGGCGGATCGCCTCATCCCCTAAGAGAAATATCAAGGGCCATTTTTTAAAACCAATTTTAGGAAACAATAGCAATATTTAGGAAGTAAGATATGCCGTCGCATGTTCTCTGATAAATTCTGTGCATTTTGGTACCTCATTTGTAGAGTTTGGTTGCGTATAAGTTGAGTAAAAGGTATCTATACAGTAGAAATAATATAGGAGATTGTAATTAAATAAGCAAAGCGTTAACTAACCCCAGGGAACCAGCCAGTGCATAGTTAGTGCCAAACACTCCATCAATGACGGCATATCGAAAGTCAGTTTCATGGTTCACTCATTGAAAATACTTTCTACTACCACAATGCGTTACCAGCGCCCAAAAATGGTCTTGGAAGGGGGATTTCAAAGGTACTTGTCATGGGAAATTCGTTTAGGACGCGGCTTGTGACAAAAGAAAACAATTCAACTTACTTTTTTGGCTCCAAGGAAAGACTGCGCCTCACGAGTTTCTTGAAGGAGACGTGGCCTCCAGAACTGATGTGGCGCTGGGTTCTCTAGAATACGGATTCTTCGAATCCCAGTCCTTCATGGCGGCTGAATAACTTCCAACTGTGCTTGATTCTTGAACGCCTTCCTCGTTCTCTCATTCTCTCTCCAGCTAAGAAAGTGAATACAATGGGGATAAGACGTCATTAGCACTACTTTTAAGGGTTAAAGAGAGTCAGAAAGGGGGCGTCCATTAATTACTAGAGGCGTTTTAGGGGGGGGGGAAGGGGGTCGAGCCGAATCTCACCCAATCTCACGCGGGAGGAGGGGGGACCTCGGAAAATATCACGCAATTTTTTTTCGCAAGAAACAGAGTAAAGTTGCGAGAAAACTGGGTTAAATTAAGTAAAACATGTTTCCCCACTTAACTATGGCCAAATCCTGCACAATAATATTTATCGCGTAAATAATACAAGTTCCTTGCTAACTTTGTGGTATTTCATATTTTTTCAGAGGATTTAATGGTTACATTTACAAAACCACACACTTAAAAACACAAACGACCCGGGTTTCAACGCTTAAGCGTCATCTTCAGGTCGATGACGTGAATATGACGCTTAAGCGTTGAAACCCGGGTCGTGTGTGTTTTTAAGTGTGTGGTTTCGTAAATGTAACCATTAAATCCTCTGAAAAAATATTTATCGCGATTATGCGAACGCCACAAGGCAGCTCAGTAGCCCCTCTATTGTTTGGCCTCCACCGACCAGCCAAACCTGCGACTCGACGAACGCTGCGGCGTACGAGCCGTTCTCAGTAGTCTTAAATACTAGTCTTTACTAGTCTTAAATAAAAATAATTAAGCAAATTATATATTCTTTTAAATAACTCCAACGCAATCAAGCACAGATTAACGTATTTACACTAAAAATACGCATTTTGAAAAATCTCACGCAAGATTAGGGGGAGGGGGTCGAGCCAAATCTCACGACATCTCACCAAGGGGGGAGGGGAGGAGGGTCGAAAAATCGCCAAAATCGCCTCACGTAAGTAATGGACGCCCCCAAACCCACTTTTCATCCTGCATATTATTACCGAGGTCTAAAAGGCCTTCACCATTCAGAATTACGTACGAGGCGAGCCAGGCAATGCCGACTCGAGGGCTGGCTCCATTCTGTAGCCTGATTTCTAGTAATTTATAGATAGAAAATACAGTAAAACTGTAAAATTAGATTGTTAAGGCTGGGACACAATCAACGTGTACGTGTAACGTGAGCCGTTAACGGGAATACGCGAAAAGATGGCTGACGGGAAAGTATAGCGAACGGACACAATCAACGTGTACGCGAGAGATGGGCAACTTTCATCTCTTCCCGTGTCCCGTACACGAAAAACCAATCAGAATAGTCCTGAGAATCCGGGAATGGGAGCCATATGTCGGCAGATACATCCAACTGTTGAAGATAGCTCTTGGCTAATGGCTGGTTGCAAGAAAATTTAGTTATGGAATCAATAGTTATGAGATCCATAAAGTTAGAGAACTCATAAATATATTCGGGTTGCAGGAACACATCTATTAGTTACTTAACTTATTTACCAATAGTTTATAGCTTCGAATATTTAATCTAATCTTCCACCGCCGGATAAAAGTTACGAAAGTTTAGCCTATGAATAATTGATAATGCACATTATAATTAGTCAGTAAGAGTAAACAAACTGGTCACTTGTCTCAAAATAACTCTTTAATCAAGTAATTAATTCTCCAAGCGGTTCATTGCGCATCCGCCATCTTGTCTACTTATGGAACTCATAACTCCATGCCATAAGTTATGAGAGCAATGAATTTATTGAATGTTTGTGCAACACTTATTGAATGGTTGCCATGGCTTATGGGTCCCATAACTTTATGGAATACATATGTTACGTTCCTGCAACTGGCTATAAGACAACTTATTTACTTCCACACTTGTTTACACCTTATCTCTTAGCTGCGCCTGCGTTAGTCAATTGTTACTCCGGGCCGCGTTAACGTCGATTGTGACCGCAGACTTGGGTTCCCCGTCTCCCGTAGTTCCGTTAACGTCTCGCGTCACACGTTGATTGTGTCCCAGCCTTTAGTGTCTAATACGTGGTTTATTATGCCTCTAATGGGGATATAAAAATCCACTTACGATTTTACTGTGAGAAAAACACCGTTGAGAAGGCTGCGTGAGATTTTTGCAAATAGTTCAAATGCACCAAAATCTCGAACCCTTCGTTGTTGAATCACGTGACTCCTTAGTTACGTGGTCGAGATTAACTCGAGCGGTTCAAACACAACCCCCGGAGAGACCATGTAGAAAGAATGGATGACTCAGGGATTCCCAAGATTTACACTTGCGCAGAGGTTTACACAGAAAGCTAACGGACAGGAAAAGAAAACTATAACCAACAGACAACCCAACTTAACGCATATAAATCGATATTGTCTTAAACGGTAGCGGTGGGGTAAAGTCCTCGCCTGCTAACCCGAGGGTCGCGGGTTCGAGTCCCGCCTGGGTAGAATATAGTCTACCCAGGACATGGGTGTTTGTGTTCGTCTCTTGTTAATGTTAACACACCCGATGTAAAAGGCCTTTGTTGTGCTGTTTTCGAGGTTGTATGTATAAAAAAATAAATAAATAAGTCAAACGCTAACTAACCGCAGGGAACACGCCAGTGAATAGTTATACCGCCAAAAACTTCACCAATGACGGCAAATCGACACTCAGTTTCACGGTTCACTTATTGAAAATACTTTCTATGACTTTCTACAATACGTTACTATCGTCTACAAATGGTCTTGGAATCGGGATTTCAAGGGTCCTTGTCATAGGAACTTTGTTTAAGACGCGTCTTGTGACAAAAGAAAACAGTTCAACTTACTCTTACTTAGGCGGAATCCCAGAGGGCCACTGTCTGACACAAAGACCACCTAAACGTGCACACACACTGCCAGTTGTGGATTGATGCCGGGATTGACGACGAACCGAGCGTGACATTTTGGGCGCGCGAGAAATTCGCTACTCACGTGCCAGGCCAAACCCTTCAATCCTGGGCCGCGAACCGAAATAAATTCAGCCGAGTTCACTTTCTGGACGCTTGTGGAAGACATTCTCGTGCGTGAAGTAATGAACTGTGAACGCTTCAAGAGAGCTAGTAGTCTAGACTGCTTTCAGACGGGACGACTTTTCGCCGGCCGCCGTGCTTTCAAATAACCATAGGTTGTAATGGATGTCTTCAAACGACTCGAAGCTCACCGTTGACGGCACGTCGCCGTCGACGGCCGCTGTGGTCACCACGGCGCCCATTTCAATCCGGCCCGGCGGTGCGCCGGCGAGAAATACACACAGTGCTACATAGACTTGTTCAGACGCTTCGACTTCTGCCGTCCGTCGTGCAGTCCCTGCAGAATTCAGAGTAGCGTGGACCAACTTGGACAGCGAGGCAGTGCGGACACGAATAGTTGTACTTGGTTTTTTTTTGTATTTGATCTCGTGTTTCTGGACAGTGGGAGACATTGAAATGGATGCTGAACGGCTCATTACTCTTGTAGCTAATAGATGCATGCCATGGGATAAAAGCCTTTTAGAGTTTGAGGAGTAGAGGATTCAGTCGATTGAGGAGCCCATCAAAACTGGCGATTGACATCCTGAAGTAGTTAAAAAAAAGTTTCTCTCGTCATTCCTTAAATCATGATACAATGTGACGCAAGCACCGGTAGCTGTTCTCTGCATAATTAAAGGATAAACCCACTTCCTGACACGGAAACACTTTTTTTTCTTTAGATACAGGTAATACAAATAACATAATTTCTCGCGCCCATCCATGATGGCGATTCAAGATCTACTGAACGGGGACGGCAGGAAGCCGTGTCGCTGATTCACTGGTCGTGCCGATTGCTCACCGTCGCGTCATCTGGAATTCACGGCGCCGTGCCGTGAACGGCGGCCGGCGAAAAGTCATACCGTCTGAAAGCGGCCTAAGAACAATCACGGCAATTCGTCACATTAGCCGGCCGAAAAGGATACAATGTGCGGGTATACGACGAATTTCGTCGCTGAAATCGTTGCAAGAAAGCTCCAACTCTCGAAACATTCACTCGGAAGAGATGTAATTTGATGCGCACAGCGGAGTTTACGGATGAATTTTAGGGCCGTTCGAGTATTAAGTAAGACGATTAATGGCTTTTTTTCCTCCCCCTACGTAAGACAATGTAAGGTTTTCCCAACCGCCCCCTCCCTCTCAGTCTTACGTTAAGACGTTAGATATTTGTATCTACTCCTCATTAAATGCTCGCTTTCTGCTGTTATATCTTCCCATGGAAGCCATCGTACAGCTTTGAACACTGGATATCGTATTATTATGCAGTGTTGGAGTACCACGTTCATTAAGTAAGATTTAACACTTTCCCGGCGAATAACATTAGTGTACAATTCTCGGGCTCGCCAACGGGTAAGATATTCATAGGCAGCCGACGTTTCGGGTTCCGACTCGTTAACCATTCTCAAGGCTACTGATGCGAGCTTGAAAAGACCGTTTACTTTGGCTCTAGGCGGGGCGGGATTGGTCGAGCCCCGATTGTTGTGGTGGAGCACCGTTGACCAGCGGGGACTTAGCTCTGGAGTTCTGAATTCTTCTCAGAATTCTATTCCAAGAGCTGCTGATCGTGTAACCAGTATCCCGGTTGAAATTCTTCCTCTCCAACCTTATCTCTATCGCCTCTTTGGTTAAGCGATCCCAAAATTGGCCGGATCGCCAAAGAACAGTCGTGTCATCCCAAATGATCTTATGGTCCCGACTCAGGCTATGCTCAACTACTGCTGATTTTTCCGGTTGACCAACCTTCAGACGAGTGGATATAGTTCTCCCAGTCTCTCCCGCGCAGACTTCACCACATTCGCATGGGATTTTATTTACCCCCGGAGTCATGAGGCCAACTGGGTCCTTTGCCCTCACAAGGCGGTCTCTTAAATTGGCCATAGGTCTATGGATGCTTTCGATGTTGTACCTCTTCGCACGTTCATTAACATTAAGAGTGAAACAGTGTCACAGATGATGAAGTTGCGAACAATCACAGGATCTTTGGAAAAAAAACACAGGATATTTGGAGACGATACAATGTTTCTAGACGGACAAAAATCTTAAGCAAATTGGTTACAGACCCCCTGTCCCCCTATACAAGACTATGTAAGATGATCCCAACCCCCCAATCCCCAAAAACGTCTTACGAATTACTTGAAAGGCCCCTTTGGTTAGCTATGTTATTCTCGTGAGATTTTGAGGAGCTAGAGAATGGAATTACTGACTATTTGCTTCCGACGAAAATCCATTAATATAGAAGTTTAAGGCTGTATACATTGTTGAAAAAAAGCGGCATTAGAAAGATTTCCCTGTCGGACAAGGTAGTTTGAGCGAAATATCATTCCACCTAAAAATCAATGAATTTGGTCTCATTTTAAAGCAATATATCTAACCCTTTCCGGATATTGTAAATATCATCCCCTTACCAAACTACTTTCCGAGAATGTTGACAATAAACACCTGCCCTTTCACATGGTAAAATGCTATGTGTATGCACTCCAGAGAGACCTAATTTAAACAATCAGGGATTTATAACACCTAGGTCTCATCAAAATGTTAACAGCGACAAGTTTTTTTTCATCTTTCCTCGACTATTTTGGAAAATAAATCGCATAGTTACCGCAGTATTTGTTTCATAATCGCAAAGAACTCGTTATGAAGAAGTTGTCAAACGTACCGAGTGAAAAAAATAATCAAATTAAAAACTTTTGTACTTACATATTTTTATTTGATTGCTTAATATTCCATTGGTATGAAAGCATATTATTGCATCATTAATAAATACGATATTTAATTCACGCTTCCGCCAGCAGCTAAAATTAAAACGGATAATTCGAATATGGTCTCCATAATGATTAGGGGACTTATTACTATCTCGCCCAAACTACCTCTAAGACCCACAACCAGCGCCACTTGCCTCACTCGAACCAACAGTTACCACATGGTCATGTAACCGATCCGCGTCGACTGATTATTATGCTGAGAAATCAACGCACATTTCCTCCCAAGTCGCATTGAAAATCACCCGCGCCCCTCCTAATGATAACATACATACATACATACCCATCACGCCGTTCCCTTCCGGTGTAAGCACAACACAAACTTTCACTCATAAATACATATTTGTACACCTAACTCTGCTTCAATAATTTCCTCCATACTGACCTATCCTTGCAAACCTCATTTGCTTCATTTACCCCCATACACTGCTTCACACACGCCCTCCTGTTTTTAAAGACTCCTAATATTCCTCCTCCTAAGAATTTTCTCAACCAAAACTTTCTCGGCTTACCTCTACCTCTCACACCATTCATTCTACTCTCATATATCTGTTTCGTTATTCGACTCTCATCCATACTCTCAACATGGCTAAACCAACGAAGCACACTCCTTTCATACACGTCCATTACTGGAGCATTTAACCCACATTCATTCATGACCCACTCATTCCTTACCCTATCCATCCTACTTTTGTCGCAAATACTCCTCAGTTAACTCATACCCACGGCGTTTAGTCTACTCTTATGTCTATCCCGACATACCCATGTTTCACTACCATATAGCAAAGTGGGAAGAAGTACACTTTTGTACACGGCAATTTTCGCTTCCATAGACAAGCACTCATTCCTTGATATGCTCCACATGCTACCTACCACTTTCCTTCCAGCATTTGCATGTCTCTTTATCTCCTCATCAATTCTTCCAGACTCCTAATATTCCGCCTCCTAATAATTTCCTCAACCACATTCAACCACAACTTTATCGGCCTACCTCTACCTCTCGCAGTGGCTCATTATTCCTTATGACCCATTTTTATCAAGTAAACGGCTTCTTCGAATATTCTAGAATGACCGAAAGCTTAGCTATTGAATACTATATAAAAGAGTATCAAGCTAAACTTAGTGGAAGCAATTGATATTGATATCCATTTCAAAATGAAAGATAATGGTAACATCTACGTAATACCCTGCGAGCCACCACGAGGGTGTGTGGCAGAGGGTGAAGATCACCAAACATGCACTATTGACATGCAACTAGGATATTCAATGAAGGCATGCTAGATAATAGGGTCACAAGGTTAGCATCTACATAATAAGAAAGGGATTAATGGTTGTTATTACATGCATCATGCAATACAGACTACTCTAACTATATTTCACCTACCTATCCCTTTGCTACGCTGCCTATTGTTCTCTCTTATAGTACGCGGGAAAAATGACATTTTAAATCTATCGATAACTTCCCACACAGAATTTTTAATGATTACCGACCATGGTTTCAGCACCTAGCGCCATTATCAAGGCCTTGATAATGGCACTAGGTGCTGAAACCATGGTCGGCATTCATTCAAAAAAATTCTGCGTGGAAAGTTACCATTGCCTTTTATTTTGAAATGGATATCAATGAGCTATTGAAGGCTGAGTCGAGGGGAAGACAGAAATCGTATCCATTCTATATTAACAAGAACACAAAGGCAAATTGTCCCGCATGTAATTTGCGCGTTTTAGGGGAATTGCGGTCTCGTAACGTTGAGTTTAATGTAGATAAGACTCATCCATGTCAGGGAAACTTTCGCGGAGAATGGCGAAATTGAGGTGGTTGGTGAGAATTTCGTTCATGTACAGATTTGCGAGAAACGTTTCATGCGCGTACTCAAGAGTAGTGTGTAAAGATAGAAGCGAAAAAAATGTAGCTTACCGATTTGGTTTCTTGGCAAAACGCGTAACCGAATGGCAATTGACAGATATTTCGAAATAATTCAATGACATATGTACGGATTTTCACCCAAACGCGAAAACATACGTTTAATATTAGTAAAATATCTCCTATAGTATATCTAGGCATCATGCCCCATAAAAAACACGTATTTATGTACGGTATCTGCGGAAATTCCGCGCCATTAACCTAAGTCATAACAATTTTTTTTACTTGAACGAAAATTTTATAATATAACTCTTGAATGTGTTATATAAAATACTCATCCGTGCAGTACTGTCTCATAGTGATGGGTCGTTCATGATCGATTCGTTCAAAATGATTGAATCACCAAGTGAGTCAAATGACTCATGATTCATTTCGGGAAAATGATTCGATCATTCAATCATTTTGTGTTTCCGTCTTCCGTGTGATTCAATGTGATATTAAGTGAAAACACCTATTCACATGTACGTTATGTCTAGTCATGAAATTTCAGAGAGATATCTTCATGGGCATAAATCCATTAATATTTAGTCAGTGAGTTTATGTTTGTATAGCATAGTTAGAGACAAGGCGCTCATTTTTAAAATGATGAAATTTAACCCTTGTTACAATATCAGCGCATCATTACCATTGGTAATCTTGATAAGAATTTTAATTACCTGCTCAGTTGAAAGCTCACAATTGAATGGAATTCTATACAGCAGATCAGAAAACATTCATGCACATTAATTTGTGTAGTCTGAGCTAGTGATTTAATTTTCTTGTACATAGTTTGACGTTATTCTTCTTGAATTCAGAGTCTGTGGCAGTTTTGCCTCTCTAAATATTCTCGTGACCATAGTACTGGGAAATATCCAATTTAATGCGGATCCAAAATTTGTGGAATATGGAAATGAATCAGCCTTCCTAAATTTCTAAGCACGATAGTAATTATTCGAAATAAATTATTCGAATTATTCAAATAGATTGGTGGCATCAATGAGCATCATTCGAGAGTTTGAGTCTCTTCAATCTTGATTCATTCGAGTCTTTCGATTCACGTGAGTCTCGTGATTCATCTAATCAATCTGACTTTCGAGTCATAATGAATCAAATGATTGAATCAGTTGATTGAATCTTTTAAGTGACTCGAATCAAAATGATTGAATCACTAAAATGATCGACTTAGACCATCACTACTGTCTTACGCCTGTGAATCTTGGACAGTGACAGTCGAATCTGCGGAGTTGCGGGACAGATTTGAGAGAAAAGGCATCCGCGCAGTGTGCACATTGAGGCTACTGCACATCTCCCGCACTACGCGCTCTGCCACTGCCGAGCTCAAGTCTTGAGTCTGCGCTGAGCAGCAGTCACGTAAACACGGACGCCTCAATTGATTCTCCCGCCATATGCGAATTGCGAAGCGTTATTCGTTCCCTGCACGTAGGCGGGAATAGCGCAGCAGAACTTCATTGACGAATGATCCAAGTGCATGGAGAAAAATTTATGAGTGACGGTGTTGTGCGTAAATGGTGTCGAAAATTCAATGATGGCCGAACTGATATGCATGATGAAGGGGGTCAAGGATGCAAGTCTGTCGCTACAGACGGCCTTGTTCAACGAGTTGACGAAGCGGTTGCAGAAAACCCTAGGCTCGCCCTAAGTGCTTTGTCTACGGAATTTCATGAAGTTTCAAGGTCTCCTCTGTACTCCATTGTTACAGAGAATTTAGGCTTAAAAAAAACTTGTGCTAACTGGGTCCGAAAAATGTTGACTAAAAACGCCCTGATCCCTTACACATATATATATAATAAAGGAAAGAAAATGTTTATATGTTCATTTGTACACGAGCTGTTATAAAAGTTGTAAACCACGGCTAATTCGGAAACTTACAATGCGACAGGGGTATGAGTTACACTGTTGTCACCGCAATGACGCCAGTATTGTAGATTCAGTTGCGCTTAGTTTTCAATGTTCATTCAAACTTAGCACAGCAATGGAGTAAGTGCTATGAATGACAGAATGAAATCTTAAGCTGTCGTAAGTTTTCAGGCTAACGCACAAACAAAATCATCAGAGCTATATAAATCCGGGCGTCAATTTACTCGTTCGCTCTCGAAGATTGGAATCCCTTCGGCATCGATTGAAAATTACAAACGATTAAGGGCGGCTGCGGCTATCAATTTTACGAGCGACATTAAACTGAAACCATTCGCGCGGAATTTCTCCGGGAGGGGAATGAGGTCATTGGCTCTTTGGATTCTTGTATTGATTGACTGGCGACGGAAGCCGCGGAATTTATGCAAATCGAGGCAATCATTTTTGTGCCACTGTTCTCAGCTAGTCAATGTTCATATCACTCACCATTTAGGTTACGGAAGACTTAACTTACCAACAGTAAACCGACGTACAAAACATACGCGGCGCTACATTAAAGAGACTAGGTTTTGTTAAGCGTATAATAGGAAGGTACTCGGATGAAAAAGTGAAAGAGAGATGCTACTTTTCTCTGGTTAGGCCACACCTCGAATACGCCGCGAGCATTTGGTACCCTGGTCAAATAGATTTAACAAAAAAATTAATAAAATACAAAGGAATGCAGCGCGCTTTGTTATAAACTGCTACGAGCAAACATATAGTTTCACAGCTTTTAGAGGGATTAAGGTGGGAGCCCCTAGAAACTCGGGGGCTACACGCTAGGCTTAGTTTGCTTGAGAAATTCAGAACTGGCGTGTTTCAGAGCGACACAGAAAATATTATCATGGATCGGTCACCATGTAGGAACTAACGCCGTCGATGAATACAATACTTTTTTTTTTGGCCAGTTAGAGGCGGCAATGATATTACTAAAAATTATGGGCACGAGCATCTTGCATGATAGTATATAACGGCAACTTTATCTTCCAACAAGCTCCTGACTGGGTTGGACGGCGAGAGGATCGAACAAATGGAATGGGTTGAACCGATGGATAATTACGGTCGCCAGTAGAGGTAGGGGTTAAGGAAAATCCGCCTGTACTCGGATGGGTGAGCTAAGGAGTAAGGGTAGCTATGTCCTTTTCGTAATTCCCTCAGTGACTTACACTCTTGACGAATGCCGCGAGTCACACATCATCATTGGGAATCACTAGAAAGAAGGGAAGGTCATGAGGGAGGTATTTTCAAATGTCTTGGGTGCTAGGAGGCAGGCCTAAAATTTGTGGAGGCAGGAGCTTTTCGTACGAGTCCGGAACTATCCGAAGACCTACGCTGCCAGGGGGAGGGGACCTGCCAACGTGAAAGGGGGGGGATTCTAGCTCGATGTTGCCGAGATTATTATCCCTCCACCGAGAAAGCCGCGTGGCTCACAAGGAGAGTGGTCCTGTGGTGATGAGGTTTGGCAACACCACAAACAGAATCAGGAAGCTCGCACTACGGAGGTCTGAGTGCAAGTGAATTTTCGAGGCTCAACGCCACGCGGTAATGCACCCTGATCGGGTCTAGGAAAGTCACGTGACGAGCAACTTTCTCTTCGATCACCCCCACAAATTTTAGTCCTGCCTCCTAGCCCTAAATACATTTGAAAAGTGTAATAGTCAGGGATATGAAGGAAAAAAGGGAATGACTCAACGAAATAACGAGACCTAACTCCTATACTCCACAGCTTTCTACGAGCAGTCTCCTAAAAGAAACCACACACAAAAATGCCCCCTTGGCTAAGTGCGTTGACCGATTTATACCCTCCACGATGCTTACGCAACTCTGCGGCTCGCACGGGAAACGACGAAACAAAAAAGGAACCACAGAAAAGGGACGCCGGAACTTGGCGCCAGCATACAAACGTAACAAGAGATTCTTCAGTTGTAGACCGGTAGTTTCCTGGGTCTTGTATTCTTAATTCACGTATGTAAGGAGCAGTCGACGTAGGGAGAGGTGAAATCATCGGGTAAGCTGTGAGGTTAAGGCCGATGACTGAAGTACGACTCCGAAACTTAAGGTAGTTGTAGAGAAAAATAATTTCACCAAAGTATATATTAATGAATTTGGTCTAATTTTAGTAAAAAATATATCTCACCCTTCCGAAGATACCAAAAAATCAACCCCTTACCGAACTACTTTCCGAGGCTTTTGGCGAAAAATACCAGCCATTTTGCATAGGATATGGACTCCAGAGAGATCTTATTTTTGAAAAATGAGGAATTTCTAGCATCTAGATCTCGTCAAAAAATTATCCGTACCTATTTTCTCGACAGTTTTTGAAAATTAAACATATTGTCACAGCAGAATATTTTTCAGAATGGCAAAAAAACCTTCAGTTGTGGAATTTTAAACGTACCGCGTGAAAAATATTAGCCAAATAAAGACTTGAATATAAATTTCTATTTAACTACTTAGAACCTCAATAATCTAAAAGTATATTATTGCACCGCTAATAATGCAATACTTAATTCAACTTCCTATAGTCGCTGAAGCTACACCGAATAATTCGAATATGGTCTCCACTATGACTAGAGATATATCTCGCTCGAAATTCCTTTCGGTGGTTGGAACGATTTGCGTTAAACTTTACATAGGCGCACACATAAGCAATTGGTATAGATAAACAACGAACAAATTGCATGACACCGATTTGGATTCTTGTCATTTTAATGCTAATTAATACGTAACCTCACGAAACATGACATATATTTCGAAATAATGCGATGACATTTGTGCAGATTGTCTCTTAAACGCGGAAACATACCTTTCATATCATGGAAATGGTTCCTATTAAAATATCAAAGTATCAAGCTGAGTAAAAAATCAAGCATTCAAACACGGTTTACTCTCAAATTTCGTTTTCCGCGCGGTAAACCCAAGTCATAGCAATGGTTCAATTTAGACAAAATTTTTAAAATTATTACCTATTATTTTGATATTTATATTGCAACATATATTATCATTTCCGACGTGTAAATTGATGCTTAAGTGAAGTGTGGTCCAAGTTTTTTTTTCGACTTGAAAAATTACCAAAATGTGCATTCAACGACTCACGATTCGCACCCCAACCACCTTAAGTTTACCCATTGAGCAGAGTTGCAAAAAACCCGCCGTCCCATCACGGAGAAGTCTCAGCTCGCAACCCTTTCTCCAATACGGCGATCGTCGACGAAATTTCTATCCGGTCACCATAAGGGCGGCATAAGCCGTCGGGAAGCAAACCTCTTCCCTCCACCGCGGAGCATGCCCTCCGACGCCCTTGGTCGGATCGAGCGGCAAAAATAAGCAAAAAATCAATCGCGAATCCCTCCTCCCTCTCCTCCAGAGCGGAGAGCGCGTATATATACTCACACGCGCGCTCTCGCCCTTTATTTTGTTTCCCCGCCTTTCCCCGTTGGCCGATCGACCGACCAATGGGTACCGCGGAACCGGCCCGAGGACACGCCCACCGTCCGGGAAGCTCGTCCGTCGCCACCAATGGGGGCGCCGCTTCGCCTCCATGTGTCGGCCACCATAGGCCGAGGGCGGCTCTCTTTCACGCGCGGCTTCAAAGGAGTGGGAAGGCATTATCACATCCCTTGCACGAGAGCGAAGGCATCGATCGATGCGATTGGGAACACATACGAAGTCCTGGGCAGTAATGGGTCACTTTATAAAAGCAGGTACTTCACTAATGTCCGGTTGCAAGAACATTTTGTCATGGAATCAGTAGTTATGAGATCCATAAAGTTATAGACCTCCTAAAAATATTCGGGTTGCAGGAACACATCTACTAGTTAAATAACTTATATAGTACAATTAGTGAATAGGATCGAATACTTGATCTAATCTTCTTCCGCCGGATAAAATTTATGAAAGTTTAGCCTATGAATAACTGCTAATGTACATAATAATTAGTCATAATTAGTGAAGTAAATTAACTGGTCACTTGTATCAAAACAACTCTTTTATCTAGCAATTAATTCTCCTAGAGGTTCATTGCTCATCCGCCATCTTGGCTACCAATGGAACTCATAACTTCATACCAAAAGTTATGAGACAAATAAATTTATCGAATGTTTCTGCAACATTTATTGAATGGTTGCCATGGCTAATGGGTCTCATAACTTTATAGAATACATAAGTGTTGTTCCTGCAACTGACCATAACAGATCTAGATTGCTGTGTACGGGGCTTAATTCGTAATTTATCTATCACTTACGAATGATTTTTTTTTTCAAATTGTTTGACCTCATTAAGCTGAAAAAAATTGGAGAGTCGCTTTCGCACATTAACTATATTGTCGGTCTAGGTAACAGTGGGGTAGCGCCCTCTCAGCTAACCAGAAGTAGTGAGTTCGAATGTGTTTTGCTAATTTTCCAGCATCAATGCTAAGTGTTCTTCCCGGCATTAAGATTCCTTAATACTCCACTTTCTCAGGCGAGATATTGTAGAACAGCATAATGAGTAGTGAAGGTCAAATGATTTCGTACTGTCTACTAATTTTATTTCAAACTCTTGCTACACGTGTTTCAACTGTCTAGCAGTCATCAGTCTTGCCTGATGACGACTGCTAGACAGTTGAAACACGTGTAGCAAGAGTTTGAAATAAAATTAGTAGACAGTACGAAATCATTTGAGCTTCATTCCTTAATACGGTTAACCGCAAGATGACTTCATCTTAACGTAGAATTTAGATGTTTTAGATGCAACTGATTGTTTGAGACTATTATATAAGTATGTATCAAGTACATCAGTCAGTAGGTTAGTTGGTTTAGGTGTTACCGATGGAAGTACGTAACTAAATCGGTTTTCACACAGCGAAAGAATTTCGCCAGACATTACGAAATCGGGTTTAAATATTTTGAATTTATATGGTTATATGACCTCAATTCACCGTTGGAGAACTGAGGTCATTTAATCATATAAATAGCAAGACGCGAGGTGGGAGCAGAAATTTCCACCCCACTTAGGGGTTAAAATATGGGCCAAGTATAATGGCCATGGGCCAAAAGACTTAAGTTAATTATCGGAGCGGGGGCCAACGCCATTAGCCAAAATGAGCTACTTAGGCCTTTTTCAAACGCTGGATTTGATGGGTAGTATATTACTCTCTTATAATTTACCATGATTTCGCGATTAGCCTGAAACAGAAATATTTGATAATCGTGGAAGGATTTCCTGAATGAGAGTCAACCTCTCTACGGGATTTTCAAGACTGTTATAAGTTTTCTTCCGCCCCAGAAGATGAGTATGAGCCGTAAACCTCTTCTTTATTCTCACACTTTATTTCCGTAACGAATATGTACATATTATAGGATTCGGTGGAATTCAAAGAAAGAAATACTACTCGGGAGTAAAATATTGACATTCTTAAAGCATGAGCATCCGTATCGTGTTTCCTGTCTTCATGACTGCTGAACCAGCTGATTCAAACTAGTTCGGTGATACCAAAGTAGACTATAATTTAATAATAATACCAAAGAGTGAACAATGCACCCACGTGATACCACCCCATGTTAATATCTTGGATATCGATCACGGCTGTGCAGCTGGCGTTCACATTGAAATAGCTTCAGTAGATTCTTGGATTCCGAAATCAGAGGAATTTCCCATTGTAGCAAACATGATGCAGGTACCTGTGTGTCTCCATCGGAGAATGCTAAGATGACAACTTTTGTCAAATTCCGGTCAAGTGAAATGAATTCGTGGAGAAGAATCCCTGTATTTATTTCCAACGATTCAGCTCTGCGCAATAAATTTACAATATGGTAGGCAAACACTGCGATACGCAAAGCATGTCATGTCAAAGCATATGAGACTAGTCATGGTCACTTTTTCTTGTGCATTCCCTCGCTTTCCATTAAACTCCACTTTTACCACTTCTTACAGTTAACGATAATGCTATCATTATAGTACTACCCTACGGGTTACGGCGACATCCATGCGCTAAGATGCTTATGTCTTATTACACATTAAGAAACTGGGAAGAATGTTTGAGAAAATTTGCTCCTTGTATCAAAGAGAGTAATTTGGAGGTTAGAAATGATAACGTTGCATTCATTTTACGATAGCGCAATAATTATTGAAATTGTGGCTAACATATATATCAAGGGGTGGTGAAGAGTTGAAGAAAAGTATTTACAATTCGTTTTGCTAAAATTTCAAATACAGCGCCGTGAATCCAAGTCATAACACTTCTGTGCTTAAGGTGGTTGTGGCTTGGCCATGCGAGTCAAATTAAATACTAAGTTACCCTTTTTTTATAGTTCAACTTAAAAAAAAACCCTGCTTTCGCTGATAAAATGAGTTAGCCAATGAAAATGAAAAGTAAGGTACAAAATACGCAGATAATGAATTGCACGAATATATTTTTAATTGCCGCGTTTATTATTTAGTTAACTCCCAGCCATAGGAGCCGACTACAGCGCCATTTGCATGGAAATACCACATTCTGACTTCAGTCACGGCAGTAATTCAATAATAACAAAAACATGGGTGGCGAGGTGCCAATATATTATTTTTAATCAATATCCCAGAATTTTTTTCTACTTACTGAGATCTGTGATTAAAAGCTTGAATGTACTTTCTCGTTCAAAGTGAAAATTTTCTGGTGCAATCAGAGCACTCTCCATAGGAGCTCATGTTAAAATATCCCCTTTCAATGTTGAATAACAGGAAAACTAACATGGATACCCTATATCATTTTCATCCCAGTTCATTAAAGGCACTTTTGCGATGCCGTATTCAAGTTTTCAGAAAATCGGGAATGAACGACCCTGAGACAGATACATGCGAACATTCAAAAATATATAATTATCGCATCAATTGTGTAATAACATACACGGTGATCTCCTCCGCCTAGACCATTGAGGTGTATGGAGAGAGCACTACGTCGTCATATTGAAGCCTAACAACCGAAATAACAACCATATTGTTTAACCTTCCTCTTTCCTTACTTTCCTTTGGATAGCACGACGGAATGGACGAATTAGCGGATGTAACGCATGAATATAAACCTTTTGTTCTAAATTTAAGGTAAGAAACTATTGAAACAAATATTGGCTGCCTTGTATTTCCAATTCTACTCGATTGTACAATAGTTTTTATAGGGAATTCGGATGATTTTTAATTCAAACAAATAAAAAGAACACGCTTAGAGAATATAAATCAAAGAAGTAAGAGCATGCTGATTTTTAGTGAGTTATCGATGTAAAACATAGAAGAATGGCAAAATTAGTGTGTAGGGTAGTGATGGGCTAAGTCGATCATTTTAGTGATTCAATCATTTTGATTCGAGTCACTTAAAAGATTCAATCAACTGATTGAATCATTTGATTCATTATGACTCGTAAGTCAGATTGATTAGATGAATCACGAGACTCACGTGAACCGAAAGACTCGAATGAATCAAGATTGAAGAGACTCAAACACTGAATGATGCTCATTGATGCCATCAATCTATATGAATAATTCGAATAATTGATTTCGAATAATTACTATCGTGCTTAGAAATTTAGGAAGGCTATTTGATTTCCATATTCCACAAATTTTGGATCCGCATTAAATTGGAGATTTTCAAGTACTATAGTCACGAGAATATTTAGAGAGGCAAAACTGTCACAGACTCTGAATTCAAGAAGAATAGCGCCAAACTATGTACATGAAAATTAAATCACTAGCTCAGACTACACAAATTAATGTGCATGAATGTTTTCTGATCTTCAGCATTGAATTCCATTCAATTAGGAGCTTTCAACTGAGCAGGTAATTAAAATTCTTATCAAGATTACCAACTGTAATGATGCGCTGATATTGTAACAAGGGTTAAATTTCATCATTTTTAAAATGAGCGACTTGTCTCTAACTATGCTATACAAACATAAACTCACTGACCAAATATTAATGGATTTATGCCCATGAAGATATCTCTCTGAAATTTCGTGACTAGACATAACGGATAACGTACACGTGAATATGTTATTCCACTTAATATCACATTCAATCACACGGCAGACGGAAACGCAAAATGATTGAATGATCAAATCATTTTCCCGAAATGAATCATGAGTCATTTGACTCACTTGGTGATTCAATGATTTTGAAGGAATCGATCATGAACGACCCATCACTAGTGTAGGGCAAGCTCTATAGGAAAATGACGGTCGACGAAGATGGCGGAATAGCTTCAGTTTCTATAATTGGCCAGCATAGCATAAAGAAATCTAAAATTGGCCAGCATAAAGTAAAAACAATAGCGGTCCTAGATTTGAACCTTGTGGTACTCTGGACGTCACTAAGTATTCTTCCGATGTGCGCCTATTAAAGGCTACGTATTCCCTTCTGCTACCATTGTAAAAACTCAACATTATACAGATTGTGCCAAACCTTCATTAAGTATTGCCATGAACTTGGATTGTTTCAAAAGAGAAGCCAATTCTGTTATCAGCTAAACAACATTGTATTATACATTCATGTTGTAAGCACTTCTCTTTATACACAATTGTATATGTCAAATTGATTGTTTGTAACATATGAGAATGTTTGCCCTATAATTTTTTTGGGCGAACATGAAACATGATAAATAAATAAATAACAAGTGTCTCCTCCATATAACTCAATGGTCCATGTAGATGTGTATACTTATGTGAAATGCATCCCAACAATTTTTACCGGCTTACTAGGCAAGTTATAAAAATGTGCACTCCATGACTCACGATTAACGCTAAAACAACCTTAAGGTTTTAAAAATTACAAAGCTGTCCCATAAGGTCACGGTGAGTTGGCTACTATTAGCAGATTTCCTCCAAATCTACATAATACGCTGCGAGCCGCCACATGGGCGTGTGGCAGGGGGTGTTAGGTCACTAGCCGGGTAAAGATATAAGTTTTTGGGGGCTGAAATGGTAACATGTATTATAGGAGTGTATTTAGTGGACCTCAGTTTTTATTGTGGTCGCTTATTGTGCGCGGAAAGAACGAGTTTTTGTACCTATCTGTTCGGCAGTATATCTCTCTTATTTTTTCGCTTCTGTTAGACCTAGAGGTGTAGTGAGGAGTCATGATAATATTCTCTGGATCGCTCTGAAACACACCAGTTCTGAAATTCTCTTGCAGCCTAAGCCTAGCGTGTAGCCTCCGAGTCTCTAGGGGCTCCCACCTTAATCCCTCTAAAAGTTGCGAGACACCATATGTACACTCGCAGCAGTTTTTAACGAAGCGTGCTGCTTTCCTTTGTATTTTATTAATTATTTTGGTCAAATTTGTATGACCGGGGTCCCAAATGCTCGCGGCGTATTCGAGGTGTGGCCTAACCTGAGCGAAGTAGCATTTGAGCTCTCACACGACTCTGGAGTACACGGAACGAACCTGACAAGCGTATCGTGGTTTTCCATCATAAAAGATTCAGAAGCATTTTTTTTTTTGTTCGCTACTTCTGCCCGGTGGATTCCATCCGCCCAATGCTTACGAACCCTCTAGGAAAAAATACACCGAAAGCTACGGAGAAGGGGCGGCGAAATGGTGACTTCACAGTGTTAAGCCCAGCCATTAAAGTGTGGAAATCACCGCATGTGCTGGCAGTGCAACCCCTGATACAGACAGTGATTGGCGTGGGTTCGGACTGGGACATGCTGGGGATTTGCTGAGGCGAAGTTGGGGGACTGATTCACGTTCGCATGAGAGGATAAAAGAACGGTTAGTAGTAATTATGCGGGGCTCTGCCGGCATAGTTACTGCCCCGCGTAGTAGTTACCATTTGCAAGTATATACATTGTACTCAGCCTGTCAAGTCCATAACACTTTTTCGACTGGTAATTTCGACTGGTAAAAGTTTGCTAATTTGATATTTTCGGCCTGGATTGGACTGGATATTAGGGGAGGCGACCGACAGCTAGGGTCATTTGCGCCATAGGGGAGGGGAGGAAGGGTGGAGAGAAACCCGGCGTCGGTATTAGCCTGCTCTGAACGAAAGGCACCAAGGGGACCACGGCTTAACGTCTCATCCGACAGACGGAGTACTGTACTTGAAGTGTCCTCCACAAGACACTCAAGTTATGTTCGGGTTTCTTCAGAAAAATATCCTCCTCTGCAGGGATTTGATATTTTCTTCCTCGGACCTTGAGATTAATACAGTGAGAGGAGTGCATGGACAGTAGTTACCATTTGAAAGTATATTATTTGTACTCAGCCTGTCAAGTCCATAACACTTTTTCGACTGATGAAATATTGCTACCATTTATAAGTACATTGTACTCAGAATAATGATTAATTAAGTGCCCCATGAAGTAGGACTAGATTGGAGGTTATTTAGGGAGGCGATAGACAGCTAAGGTCACTTGCGCCATAGGGGACAGGTGAGGGAGGAAGGGTGGATAGAAACCCGGCGTCGGCATTAGCCTGCTCTTAACGAAAGGCGCCAAGGAGACCACGATATAACGTTTCATCCGACAGACGGAGTGCTGCACTTGAAGTGCCCTCCACAAGACACTCAAGTAGGGATTGGGTCTCCTCTGAAAAACACCCTCCTCTGCAGGGGTTTGAACCCTGGCCGACCGCATGGTTAGCCAGTACCCATGTACTCCAATATCTATTATAACTAGTAGGTTTAGTAACGAACAATATTAATTCATACCAAGTGATAGTACAAGGCGATGGATCGCATAAGGAGCTCGGAGCGATTTTCGTTCATGTACAGATCTGCGCGAAACTTTTCATACGCGGAATCAATAGTAATATCTATAAAAGTGAAATAAATTGCAAGAGAGCGCTTTGTTTTTTGGCAGTTTAATGCTATTGTAACACGTAGCCATCTACATCTACATACTACCCCGCGAGCCGCCGCATGGGCGTGTGGCAGGGGGGGTTTGGACACCAGCAGTGTAAAGTTGTCAGGTGTAAAGTAAGGTCACGGTGAGTTGGCTAGTATAGGCAGATTTCATCCAAATCTACATAATACCCTGCGAGCCGCCACATGGGCGTGTGGCAGGGGGGTGTTAAGTCACTAGCCGGGTAAAGATGTAAGTTTTTGGGAGATGAAATGGTGACGCGTATTATAGGAGTGTATTTAGCGGAGCTCAGTTTCTATTGTGGTCGCTTATTGTGCGCGGAAAGAAAAATTTTTTGTACCTATCTGTTCGGCAGTGTATCTCTCATATTTTATCGCTTCTGTCAGACCTAGAGATGTAATGAGGCGACATGATAATATACTCTGTGTTGTTCTGAAATGCACCAGTTCTGAAATTCTCAAGCAAGCTAAGCCTAGCGTGCACTCTTGGAGTCTCTAGGGGCTCCCGCCGTAATCCCTCTACAAGTTGTGGAACACTATATGCTCACTCGTAGCAGTTTTTGCCGAAGCGTGCAGCTTTTATTTGTATTTTATTATTTTTTTCGGTTAAATCGCTGTGGCTAGGGTCCAAAATGCTCGTGGCTTTTTCGAGGTGTGGCCTAACCAGAGCGAAGTAGAATCTCTCTTTGACTAGTTCATCCGAGGACCTCCCTATATTACGCTCAACAAAACCTAATTTCTTTAATCCTGTGCCGCATATGTTATGTATGTATTATGTCACTTGATAAATATTTCAAAATAATTCGATTACACGTACACAGTTATCCTATTATACGCGAAAACATACGTTTCATAATACAGGGTGATTCAAAAGTCTTGTTATGATTACGGAAAATCAGAACTTTCTGATTTTTCAACATAAATACATGAAACAAAGATGAAAATTTTACTAAATACATCAAGTTTTATTTGTTATCGCTACAAATATTCGATGTGATCTCCATTTGAAGCACGGCACACGTCTGCACGATAGGAGAATTCATCCCAGACGTTGTGTAGCATGTTGTAACATCTATGTTGAAAAATAAAAAAAAACTTCTGATTTTCCGTCATCATAACAAGACTTTTGAATCACCCTGTATTATAATGGTTCCTATCAAATATCAAGGTATCTTACCAAATAAAAAACACGCATTTACAAACGATTTACGCTTGAATCCCGAATTCCACGCCGTAAACCCTAAGCATTACACAACGCTTTGATTGAGATGAAAATTTTTAAGTAAAATTCTTTACATCACTTACATCACAACATGTTTGGTTACTTCCATCGTATAATAAATATGCTTAAGTGAAGTGTGGTCAAATAAATTTTTTCCGACCTACTTGAAAAGTCATTAAAATGTCCACGGTTCGCGCTCCAAACTCCTCTAAGCCGTGATTGGTGGAAGGATGTTGGGCGAGCGAGGAAGGGAAAGAGAGACAATGGGTTTTACGGAAGGTATGAAGAAGGGTAGGGCTTCAATGTGATGAAGAAATAAATAATAGAAGTTGGCGAAAAATTGTACAAATTTCTCAGTTATAAATTTGAAGACCTTCACCTATCTCGGAAATATCACCTCGTGGAACGGAAGAAGTACAACGGACATCAAGCGGAGAATAGCCCACGCAAAGAAGGAGTTCAAAGGAAAGAGACAACTGCTGTGATCAAAGAAGGTAGGACTACGAACTAGAAATGAGTACGTGGAAAAATTCGCGTGGAGTGTGGCACTATATGAATCGGAAGCATGGACCATTGGAAAAGCTGACCAGAAAAGACTGGAAGCCAGCGAAACCTGGTGCTGGAGGAGGATGCTGAAGATAAAATGGACAGACAAAATAAGAAATGATGAAGAGTACAGAAGAGTAAAAGAGGAAAGGACCAGATGGAACACGATACAGAAAATAAGAACAAGATTGAAAGGACACACCCTGAGACACGACAGGTTTGTGAAGAACGCAACTGACTCCAAAATGGATGGGAAAGTCCCCAGGGGAAGACCCTGGAATAAGTTCATGGACCTAAAAAAGATTAAGGTCCATTGGAAGAGCTACCAGGAAGTAAGGGACCTAGCATTAGATAGGCAAGGATGGAGGGCTGCAATCAACCAATCTTAGAATTGCACGACCAATGAAAACACCTTTCCGACTTTATTCCCGGGAGTTTTTTCACCACACCCAATGCGCTGCGAAACAGCAGCTTTTTCTCAAAGTATGACACATTTCGGCTGAAAGAATTAAAGAGATGAACTCGTTGAACAATTTCATTTTCGATTACAATTTTAATTCTCAGATGTTCCTCCATGCAGTTTAATTTTCAGTATGGTGCAGTAATGCACCATTAATTTAGTTTTTGGAGATATTTTTAAGCCAATGTGAATTCCCTTGTACGTCTACTTAAAGGCAGCCTCAGTCGGAAGATATGAAAATAACTTTTCCCCCGCACTTTACCTCTAGAACTGATAGAAGCAACAGAATGTGAGAGACAGTGCCAAACTGAAAGGAACTCACAACTCCATCCTTCCAAGCACCATTCATTACGTAAACTGTACCATGAATACAAGATTGGTCGTTGAGCATCGTTTGGGTAGAATGCTGCAACGTAAGCAGTTTGAATTACACAATTCCTACAGTGGGCTTTGTTTCGTAAAATGTATCATCTCCTCATTCTTTAAGATTTTCCCAAAATGGTGCACAACTTTACGCGCACTCATTATAGGTATGTTCCAGGCGATTCATTGTAAACTATTGATGGTCATTACTTCAATCTTTTCCCATCTTGTAGTATTTTGATGGTATTTTTTCCACGGAAGTATTTTTTCAATGAGAATAAGTAAATATTCCAAGGGAAAGGCGCGGAGTTTCTCTCAGAGTTTATAGACATTTTGCAAAAATGTGCGGACTACAGAGAACAGTGGGAAAGGAACGTATATGATGAGGACCGTAATATGTGCACCTGGGAGTACGAATGTGTGTGCTCGATGAGTACAAACACGAGTTAGAGAATATCACGCGGAGCGAGAATGAGGGGTAGGATTTTGGATTGCATATCGTGGGGGTGGAGGAGAGTATACATATATATTATTGCTCAAAGGTGTTTTTTTGTCGCAACGCCATAACTCCCATAATTCTTCATCAAAATTAATGATTCAAGCATCGTTTAAAAGCTTATGTTCCCCGCTATTGACGAAAAATAGACAAATGGTTTAAAATTAAAGTTTTTGTTTAAAAAATTGCCAAAAATTAACAGTGCCATCTGTTGACAATATAATCAACTAATATTTTGGCTTTGGTTACGTGCTAAAAAGACGGTAGGAGGCGCCATCTATAAGCACATAGTTTAGTTAGATTGCTTACATTCTACATGCAATCAGTGTGACCGATTACCGTTTACGTTATGTATCTTTAACACAAACATAACTAACATATAATTGTCCATGGGAAGAAACAGGTAGAAGAACAGGAAGAAATAAGGAAGAAACTGCATACTGTGCGAAATATTCGACAGGAAGAAGAACAGGAAGAAAAAAGGAAGAAACAGGAAGAAACTGCATACAGTGCGAAATATTCGCACGGGTCAGCTAGTAATGCTTTATTATTAGTCCGATAGAAAATGATTACAACATAATATATGTGGTTAAATTGGGGAGTAAATTTAGGTAGCCATGAAGGTAAACCTGAATTATGGCTTCCATCGCTTGCAGAATGGGTTATGCACACACATTCAAAGCATTTTGAAATTACAGTACATATATCAAACAATATTTCAGTTATAAGAAAACATCTTCTAGACTTTCTTTAGTAAACAGCCAAGATCGTATATGTTTCATTGTTGTAACAATTTTTTTACTTACAACATGAAACAGGAAGCAAATTATACACTTTAGGTCCTATGTACAAGAAACATCGTTCAAATAACGTCAGGTTCGGCTTGGGTAAGGATATACGTGCTTTACGCAGGGTGTAGGGAGAAGAATTGTACAGTTATAACCCAGTATTACCACTTCTTATGTAAAAACGACGTAAAACTTTATAAATAAATAGATGTCTTAAGGGGAGCAACACAAGACAACAAAATAGAGGAAAGGAATGGTCGAAGCGACTTTTTTTTTAAGATCCCTCTATTCTTTTTTGTAGAAATGCGGTGGATCTTATGAAGAGGTGAAGGGGGAGGGGTGGTATCGTCTCCCCACCCCCTTCCACACGGTCGGAAGGATGGGGAGAGGGTGAGGAGTGGGGGAGGGTCTGAAGTGGGCGGAGTGATTGGCAAGGGGTGGAGGGAGATCGGAGCGGGGGGGGGGGGGCTGTCAATCCTAGGCGATGAGACTGCGTGGTGATGTTTGACGCCCGGACATTAAGGGTGGGGGAGTGGGCATTGTGGGGCTGGGTTGCGGGAAATACAGAGGGCGGGGGATGAGTGTAGTGGCGGAGGGGTAGTATGGGAACCCTTGGCGGTGGTGGGGCGAAGGATTTGTCCCATATCGTCCCGCCTTCACTCGCTACGCGGCTGGTGACTCTTTCGGCTCAGGGCGGATAACCCCGACAGTAGACCCCCCCGCCCCATCCAACCCGTCACCCGCCTGCCCCTCGCCTGGACTCGGGGGAGGCGCAGATTCGCTCGACCCGCTGCGGGGAACGGAGAAGCCTTCACGTGACAGGAACGTCAGGTAAGAAGAATTATTAAGCTTTCTCCATGTTCAATCTGTTTTTTACCCTCCCCCATTGCATGTCACGTTCGAGTAAATTCACCACCAGTGCCTAAACCATCATTGGTCGTTCAATCCTAAGATTGTTTGCCTGCAGCCCTCCACCCTTCCCTATCCAATGCTAGTTCCCTTACCCCCCCCCCCACCCCCGGTATCTCTCCCTACATACTTTCCTCTTTATTTGGTCCATGAACGTAATCCTGGATCTTAACTTACTTTAGCAGGCTCCACCGCGACTATATGAGTCGAAATAAATTCAGATTTTCAACTCGGGTTCCTCTCCAATCCAGCCAAATTATTAAGACCATGCCTCTTTGTAGAAAAAGCAAGTGGCTGCTCATGTGCATCTACATCTATATAATACCCCGCGAGCCGCCACATGGGCGTGTGGGAGGGGGTGTTAGGTCACCAGCCGTGTGGTGTAATTTTTTTTTGAGATGAAATGGTGACATGAATTATTGGAGTGTATTAAGCGCGCTCAATTTTTATTGTGGTCGCTTATTGTGCGCGGAAAGAATGAGTTCTTGTACCTATCTGTTCATCTGTTCTCTAGGGGCTCCCATTGTAATCCCTCTAAAAGTTGTGAGACACCATATGTATGCTCATAGCAGTTTTTAATGAAGCGTACTGCTTTCCTTTGTATTTTAGTAATTTTTTTGGTTAAATATATCTCAATTTTTATTGTGGTCGCTTATTGTGCGCGGAAAGAATGAGTTCTTGTACTTATCTGTTCAGCAGTGTATCTCTCTTATTTGTCCGCGTCTATCAGACCTAGAGATGTAGTGAGGAGTCATGATAGTATTCTGTGTGTCGCTCTGAAAAATGTTATTTCTGAATTTATCAAGCAACCTAAGCCTAGCGTGTAGCCTCCGAGTCTCTAGGGGCTCCCACCTTTATTCCTCAGAAAGTTGTGAGACACCATATGTATGCTCATAGCAGTTTTTAATGAAGCGTGCTGCTTTCCTTTGTATTTTAGTAATTTTTTTGGTTAAATCTATTTCACCAAGGTTCCAAATGTTCATTGCATGTCACGTTCGAGTAAATTCACCACCAGTGCCTAAACCATCATTGGTCGTTCAATCCTAAGATTGTTTGCCTCCAGCCCTCCACCCTTCCCTATCCAATGCTAGTTCCCTTACCCCCCGGTATCTCTCCCTACATACTTTCCTTCTTATTTGGTCCATGAACGTAATCCTGGATCTTAACTTACTTTAGCAGGCTCCACAGCGACTATATGAGTCGAAATAAATACTAAATTCCAACTCTTTTAAAATAGTTTCAAAATCTTACTTTTAATGATGGAATGCGATAGCTTTTGAAAAACAAAATTCACATTGGACATGAAGGTCAATCAGAATTCATTCATTCATTGGTTGTTCGATCCCAGTCGACGCTAGTTCGACCCGGTCGACTGCAGCCCTCCACACTTCCCTATCTAATGCTAGTTCCCATATCTCCTGGTATCTCTTCCTATGTACTCTCCTCTTTTATTTGGTCCATGAACTTATTCCTGGGTCTCCCTCTGGGAAATTTTCCCTCTATTTCAGTAATGTTCTTCAAAAACTATTGTGTCTCAGGGTGTGTCCAATCCAACTTGTTCTTTTTTCTCTATGTTGTGCCATATGTTCCTCTTTTCCACTCTTCTGTGCACTTCATCATTTCTTATTTTGTTCGTCCATTTTATCTTCAGCATCCTCCTCCAGCACCAGGTTTCGAACGCTCTTAGTCTGTTCTGGTCTGTTTTTCCATTGGCCCATGCTTCCGATCCATAGAGTGACACGTCAAACCATAATTCTTCCTTATTTGGGGCTAATTCTCTCATAACTTAGTAGTTACACTTCCTGATGTTAGTGAGTCATTCGGGGACGTTATCAAATTAGTCCCAAAAGATTTTCCGCAGAGAATTTTATTTTGTGCGAATAGCTGAGAAATGGAACTTTTCCTCGCAATTATAAAACCTAGAAAATTAGACTGCCTTATACATTTCTCTAAGCAGCGAAAGAATGTAAAAAAAAGAATTAAACTCATAAAGACTCCACCTTTTTACAGAATCACAATTTCTTATACATTTCTCAGTAACACCTCAAAATTATTTCTCACATATTTTGATTGTGGAGAGATGACCGACAACTGCGGTCGGTCGCGTTTTTAAGAATCGTATGTTACGTTTAGAAGGAGAGGATTAATTGCGGAAATGAAGGAATGGCGAAGAGAAACCCGGCGTCGGCATTAAACCCAGCGCACACTCATCCTCCCGCCTGCGTCCGATTCCTCCTTCCCAAAATATATGGCTAACTGAAATACGGGTTATTCCGCGAGTTGGTGCATACCATTCCTTCCGGCCTCCGTCCGCTCCGCCCGGAATTCTCGGTCGAGAATACTTGGCGGATGCGGACGGGCGGTCGGAGACCGGGAGGAATAGTATGCGCAGGCTTCCGTCTGTCTCCTTACGGAGTCTGTGGGCCCAAGTCCATTGCCGTTCGGTTTTGGCGGCCGGAGGCGGACGGCGTATTATGAGCACCCCGCGGAAGAAAACGGGAGGAAGCGGACGGAAGCCGGGCGGAGGCGGGAGTATAGGTGTGCGCTGGCCTTCAGGCTTCTCATGAAGGCCCGAGCACACTTAAAAACTTTTGTGCTAACATTAATTTTGCACACTGAGTGTCGCCGTGTGTACAGCGCTCTATACTGGTGTCGCTGGAGCAAGTTTTCTCAGTCTAGCTGTAACTTAATAGTAGACAGGTCGAATTCAGTGTCCCGAACCGCTCTAGCGGATTAATAAGGTTTCGGAAATTGTCTATGAGAGTCGACACTCAACCGTTGACGATGTCCATATTTGAGTAAACAAGAGGCAAAATCGACCAAATGAGCCAAAAGATATTTATATAGTTAGCTGATTGATTTCTGTGATGTTAGTGCTACTGACCTCTTGTAACAACTGAGATGGGAATCGCTTTCAGACCCTTGATTGAAAAGGAGATTCAATCTTTTATATGAATTCAAAGCAATTTTATTTTCCGAAGAAATTATTAATATCTAACAAACTCTAACATACTTCGGTAGATCAGATCATGAGAATAAAATAAGGGAAATAGAATGTAGAACAGATTGGTTGAAAATTTCGTTTTCTCGCGATTGTTAAGAGACCATAATGGCTAACTTGAGACTTTGAAGTAGGTTCCTTAGTAGACTTTGAAGTCCTGAAATTATTCTACTAAAATGTTAATAGAGCATGCAAAACCATAAAACCAGATGGCAAAATTAAGACCTCCCAAGCGGGACTCGAATCTGCGACCACCAAAGTGTTAAGTGACCCCATTGAGGTGTATGGAGAGGGCACTACGTCATCAAACTGAAGCCTGACAACCTAATTCACAACGATATTGTTAAACCCAGATCTCTGCTTACTTTCCTATGGATAGCAAGATGAAATGAACTAATTAGCGGATGTAAACCAAGAGTATAGAACATGTTCGAAATTCAAGGCAAGTAACTCATCAAAAATACATTGTTTACTTATTGCTATGGGTTCTACTCGATTTTACAATAATTTTTATCAGAAATGCAGATGATTGTTAATTTCAATAAATAAGCAAAATATATGTAATTAGAATGTACGTTAAAGCAGTAAATGCGTACTGATTTCCTGTAAGTTATCGCACCGAAACCGAAATAGCAACCATGTTGTTTAACTCTACTCTTGCCTCACGTTCCTATGGATAGCACGACGGGATGGACGAATTAGCGGATGCAAAGCAAGAATATCAACCATCTGTTCGTAATTTAAGGCAAGTTATATCATAACCATATATACTGCTACTCAGTGCTACAAATTCTACCAGACTTTACCATAGTTTTCACCAAGATTTCGGAATGTTATTAATTTAAATGAATAAACAATACATGTATGGAGAAACAACATAAGATAAGTAGGTGCATGCTGATTTCTAGCAAGTTACCGATGGAAAGCATAGTAAAATTACCCGGTTAGTGCATCAGCCCGTAAGCGCTAAAGGAAAATCGGGGTTAACAAAGATGACGGAAGGCCGCACGAACGTAACATCCTCCAGCAATGGCCACCATAGCAAGCCACTATCTCAAACAGCCTCAGTGAGTAAACATGACGAAAATATTTCTTAGTATGAATCCAAACTTAAAAGTTTATTTCCGACCTATGTTTAAGCTGCACAGCAATCATTACCAAGGTCTTTAAAAAAAAATACCTTCATAATGATTGCTCTGCAGTCGAAACTTAGATCGGAAATAAACTTTTAAGTTTGGATTTATACTAAGAAATATTTTATTAAAAATACCTTCATAATGATTGCTGTGCAGTCGAAACCTAGGTCGGAAATAAACTTTTAAGTTTGGATTTATACTAAGAAATATTTTATTAAAAATAGCTTCATAATGACTGCTGTGCAGTCAAAACCTAGGTCGGAAATAAACTTTTGAGTGTGGATTTATACCAAGAAATTTTTTCGTCATGTCCGCGAAAATTTCCCACAAAGTTACGCCTTCAACCATTAATTTTACTCAATGAGTGACCCAATCAGAGGTGGTGATCAGAGTTCTGATTCCTCGCACGTCGACGATGACTTTCATCTCGGCTCCCGTCGGATCGGGTGCCGAAGTACGGATCTCTGGCGGGAGATCCCCAACGCAGCGCCGGCTGCACGGAAAGTGGAAGTTCCCCCGTAACCGGTAGGACGGGAGATCCCCCCGAATGCGACCCCTTTTTACAGTCGACGTCAAAATGATGTGCGACTGTACTTTGAAAATTTATATCTTGGTCCGTGTGAGTGCTAGTTCAATACTTTATACGCTACTTTAAAGATAATTTTATTGAAATTTTAGTAATATTATTATTGTATGATAAAACCAAATAATTAATGCAATAATCGACGCCCTAAATTAAGCAGTTTGGTCAACTTCATGAACTTTGTAACTCAGCCTAGGAAAAACTACGCGATCTACAGCATTGACTTTTCACCAAAAGTTGCGAGGATTAAAAAAAGATACAAAAAATGGCAAGCGTAAATTTTTATAGCGCACGTTTTGTTTTTTTTGTAGTGCCTAGCGTCAAGACCAAGCCACTTATGAGGTCGGGCTTCTCTCCCTCCCGCACACATCCGCTTCATCGACTCCTTCATGGTCCCAAATTCCCAATCATCCCTGATTGTGGCAATCATTGCGTTAATTACATCTCCGAGGGGATGATAATCCCACGGGGAATTGCATTTTGACTCGAAAAATCGCAACTCTTCCGGAGGGTTTGTCTTCAAATAATCAGTTTAATCACCTCTTGCCGAAGTTTGGTAATTTGATATTTCCGGCCTGAATTGGACTGGATATTAGGGGAGGCGACCGACAGCTAGGGTCATTTGCGCCATAGGGGAGGCGAGGAAGGGTGGAGAGAAACCCGGCGTCGGCATTAGCCTGCTCTATATGAAAGGCACCAAGGGGACCACGGTTAAACGTCTCATCCGACAGACGGAGTACTATACTTGAAGTGCCCTCCACAAGACACTCAAGTTATGTTCGGGTTTCCTCTGAAAAATATCCTCCTCTGCAGGGATTTGAACCCTGGCCGTCTATATGATTAGCCAGTACTCTAGCCAACACACCAACCCGATCCCCGTAGAATAATGGTCAGGACTTGGTTCTCCTAATGGGACACGCTGTCAACCATAGAAAATAACCCATACTTAGAATTCATTAGCATTGTCTTAGAAGAATCCATATCAAAATTTTTTCTACCTTCTTATAAAACAAAGCTCCATCATGGATCCGCAGGAGAATTTTCCTATTCCGAGATTTGATATTTTCTTCCTAGTGGCTTGAGATTAATCCATTGACAGGAGTGCATGGGCAGTAGTTACCATTTGCAAGTATATACATTGTACTCAGCCTGTCAAGTCCATAACACTTTTTCGACTGATGAAATATTGCTACCATTTATAAGTACATTGTACTCAGAATAATATTTAATTAAGTGGTCATAATATTCACGTATTACAAGTTGTAAATACGAACCGGGAGTCATGATGCGCGACAGTTAAATGCATTGATTCAGTTCAGGTGGGACTTCGTGGAAGTTAATCATGATGCAAAGAGAACACTTAGTATTTTCTCCACAGTTTACTTTATACGGTTCGACTAGTTTTGACGCAAAGGTGTCATCTTCAGGTACCAGAGAAAGATATACCAAGTGATCCCTTAGCACCAACTAACCAAATCTTCGTATGATAAATGTTAAAGGTGATTCCACCGTTAAATGACTTTATCCCAATTAATTCATATATACCTACTGAGCACGTATATAAGTAACGTCTCCTTTGATGATTTGAATAATTTTACCTAACAAACAAAATTTTTTTGCGCTTCGAAGTTGAAAACACAAGGTGTGAACCGCAAGAATGGGCGAGGCATGGAGAAATTAATGGATTTTTCTGTCGAATGTAAATGCATTTTTGCAAAAAAAATATGTGCTAGAGAAGAGAAATCTTCCAAGAAATTGAATGGCAAAAAATTGGTGGGCCACCCTATTTCTTTTTTAAGTTATTAACAGTTTATTTATTTTTTAATTTTATTTTTTTTTACTTTTTTTTACTTTTATTTATTTATTTTTTTAAAATTTATATTTTTAAGTGCTACACACTTAAACATGGTGTTCATCAACTTACGAAGGGATTAATTTGGGAGCCGCTAGAGACTCAGAGGCTACATGCTAGACTTAGTTTGCTTGAGAGAATCAGAACCGGCGTGTTTCAGAGAGACACAATATCATTTTGACGCCACACTACATATCTTTCTAAGTTCTACGGTTAGCAGTAAATTAAGATTATTTGCTGACGATACAGTTATCTACGGTGAAATGAGCGAAGACGCGGACTTTGTAGCTCTGTCATCGGACCTGAACAACGTTCATTCGTGTTGACAGGGTTAGCATTAAATATCAGCAAATGCACCACAGTTCACTTCCTTCGAAAGTCATCACAAAACCTATACTGTTGGTGGAGTAAACATAAAATCTTCAGATACAGTAAAATATCTCGGAATTGCCTGAACTTCTGATATATCGTGGGGATTACACAAACGAAACGTATATGGCACAGTATTAAATAAACTAGGTTTTGTTAAACGTATAATAGGAGGATCCTCGGATGAAAAAGGAAAAGAGAGATGCTACTTCTCTCTGGTTAGGTCACACCTCGAATACGCCGCGAGCATTTGGGACCCTGGTCGTAAAGATTTAACTAAAAAATTAATAAATTACAGAAGAAAGCAGCGCGTTTAATTAAAAACTGCTACGAGCGTACATACAGTGTCTCACAACTTTCAGAGGGATTAAGGTGGGAGCCCCTAGAGACTCGGAGGCTACACAATAGGCTTAGGTTGCTTGAGAAATTCAGAACTGATATTTTTCAGAGTGACACAGAGAATATTAACATGACTCCTCACTACATCACTAGGTCTGACAGATGCGATGAAATAAGAGAGATACGCCGCCGAACAGATAGGTACAAAAACTCGTTCTTTCCACGCACAATAAGCGAACACAATAAAAACTGAGCTCCACTAAATACACTCCTATAATACATGTCACCATATCATCTCCCAAAAACTTACATCATTACACGGCTGGTGACAGGGCGTTATGCACATGCAGATATCTAGGTCCGACACAAGCGATAAAATAAGAGAGATACATCACCGAACAGAAAGGTACAAAATTCGTTTTTCCACGAACAATAAGTGACCATAGTAAAGCCGGAGCTCCACTCAAAACACACTAATAATTTACTTTACCTTTTCACCTTCGAAAACCTCTTTTTTTTACACCTTTAAACGCTTTGTGACATCCCTGCCACACGCCTAATCGGCGGCTCGCATGGTAGATTGTGGATGTCAATGTAGAACAGTTCAATGCAATGATTAAAGCCAAAATGCGTTAGTGCGATCATAGAGTACTCTGTGGTGCGATGAAAATGGTTCAGCGATATGTTGCGGTAACCGGAAAAAAATGTTCTTAAAAAAATTATAAGAAAGAATTTTTAAGCATGCTTTTCAAAACAGATATAAAAAAGGTAAAAAAAGAAATATATTAGCATCGCACTAAAAAATCAAATATAATATTTTCTCGAGTGAATGAAAATTTAGCCTAGGACTGGAAATAATTAAATTCAAATCAAGGAACATAGCTACACAATGATAAAACCACAACGAAAAGCGTTGGGTGCTTTTTTATATTTGATATCAACATAAATGTATTAAATATGTTGATTTTGGTATTCATTGGAAAAGAGAGCTTCAATATACAATTTATAAAAAATCTTTTAATGAACTTAAGTTGAGGTGCAAAATATAAATGAGGTCGCGCCCCATGCTTTTCGTTGTGGTCTTATCATTGTGAGGCTAATTTCCCTGAATTGAATTTAATTATTTCCAGTACTTGGTTAAATTTTCACTCACTCGAGAAAATATATTTTTTAAATGCGATATTAAGATATTTCTGTTTTTAGATTTTTTTTATCTTTTTAGAAAAGAATGCATAAAAATTCTTTTTTTTTTCACTTTTTATTCCTAGTAAATCAAATGTTAAAAAAAACAAATTACTTTATTAGCATTTTATTAACTAGAACTAAAAAAACTATGACTGTTTACTGGAAAAAAAATTCGTTTGGATTTAGACTCGATGCCAAGCCTCTGAATGATCTACGGGACGAAGGTTGGACACTTTACCACTAGCTTCATGTTTTTAGTTGCATGAAGTGGTAGGTAACTATGTAGGGTAAAATATATTGGTAACCATGGACCCATGGATCCATGGACCCATAGATCCACGGATCCAGGGAAAAAAGAGCTACAGATAAGCATATTATAAATATGCACGTTTTTCTAAACTACAGGTTTTGTATTTAAATATTGTATTTTTTTCAATGGCCGAAACATTTTTTTTCAGTGACAGCAGTACTTTTTAAACAACACGATCGAAAAGGAGGATCTTCGAATTTGTTTTTACTCACAAAGTCGTGTGGGAACGGGTAGAAACAATTTTTTTTCTTTTAAATACCGAATGAAAATTTTTCTTTAGTAATCCATATTAAGAATAAATGTTATTCGGCTTGTTAAAAAGAAAAGTGGTATTTGTTTCCTTCCTCAGTGTAACCCCCTTAAATAGTATGTATTATATAATAACACTGTTGGAAAGTGAAATACACCATTGTATTGTTGTGCGGTAACCAGAAGTTTAAATCAAAATCTCCGCCTAAAGAGTTGTTCGCATTAAGGCTGGGACACATCAACGTGTACGTGTGACGCGAGACGTTAACGGGCCAACGGGAGACGGGGAACCCAAGTCAGCGGTCACAATCGACGTTAACGCGGCCCGGAGTAACAATTGACTAACGCAGGCGCAGCTAAGAGATCAGGTGTAAACAAGTGTGAAAGTAAATAAGTTGTCTTAGCCAAGAGCTATCTTCAGCAGTTGGATGAATCTGCCGACAGATGGCTCCCATTCCCGGATTCTCGGGACTATTCTGATTGGTTTTCCGTGTACGGGACACGGGAAGAGATGAAAGTTGCCCATCTCTCGCGTACACGTTGATTGTGTCCGTTCGCTATACTTTCCCGTCAGTCATCTTTTCGCGCATTCCCGTTAACGGCTCACGTTACACGTACTCGTTGATTGTGTCCCAGCCCTAAGGCTAGCAATTTAGTTTAGCACCGAGTAATTTAGTGACTAAATGTGTCTGAACAACAAAAATTTAGTCGAGTGGATTAGCAAGTTATTTAGTCGAGTCGATCCAATTCGTTCTATTTTTGTTGGGCGAGTAGCGCCCTCCACTTCGCATCACTGCTCACTCGTTCATCGGCTAAACAAATCCGAACCTGTCGTTTTAGTCCAGTTCATTAGCAGCCGCAAGCATGTCGTTTCGCTAGAGCGAAGAAACAGCTTTAAAATTTGTTCCTAAATACGTACAACATGAATGCTTGTGGAATGTTAAGTCCCTACAGTACGGAAATAAGCAAATGAAGCAATCTGCATACATGGATTTGGAAAATACAATGAACCCTCAGGAGACAATTCGTAGCTCCTAGTTCATCTCTTCTATTAATTCATTTTCGTACCCATAGCTTTTTTTTCTCTATCACACAAAGTTCTTCACCCGCCTCTTCAAAAATAGCCGTTACCATAAGCCTTATCAGCAAATTCACTTTATTGCGTTGCAGCCCCTTCACCTTGCAAAACACGACTCACTTGTCAACTGTACTCGACCGTAGTGCGAATGATTTTTGGAGGGTAGCGAGTATTTTAGCCACTAAAATACTCACCACTAAACTAAATCACTAGCCTAGTGTGAATCAGGCTTAAGAGTTGGGACTCGAATAGCGGGTTTGGAGCAGTTTCTAGTATCGTGATGAAATTTCTGCAGTCAATCTAAATTCAAAGATTAATCTAAATACCACGATCACCATCGGATTGTTAAGACACTCCGTTTCACCTTAAGGTAGTTTGGGCGAAATAGTTCCCTAGTCGTGACGGAGACAATATTCGGATGTTACGTTCTGACTTGGGCATCTTTAGGAAGTATGAAGTAAATACTTAAGTTTTAATGGAGAAACAATATACTTTTATGCGACTGAAATTCTCTGTAATTATAAAACAATATCTATAGTAGTCTATAACTTGACTCATTTTCTTCACGCGGCACGTTATAAAACACAATCACAGCGAAAAGTTTCTTTGTGAACCACATTCGAAGTATAGGTTTTAATTTCGGAAGCTGTAGGAAGCGTGAATTACATCTTGTACTATAAATGGTACAATAATACACATTTATACGACTGAAATTTTAAGGAATCAAATAGAATTATCTACATAAGTCTTTAACTTGACTAATTTTTTTCGCGCGGTACGTTTAAAACCTCTTCACAACGGAATGTTTTTTGTGATAACGAAGAATTAAGTACGGTGACAATATGATTTATTTTAAAAAATAGTCGAGAAAACATACGAACAACACACTGATAATTTTTTAGACGAGATCTAGGAATTTGAAAGTCCTCATTTTAAAAAACAGGCTCTCTCAGGAGTGCATACAGGTATCGTCAGAAACTGCTACGGCCGAACAGAAAGCGTTACACAGATTTTGAACGATTTAGGGTGGGAGCCGCTAGAGACTCGGAGGCTACGCGCTAGGCTTAGATTGCTTGAGCAATTGAGAATGAATATCTTTCAGAGCGACACGGAGAACATCATATTAGAACCACATTATATTTCCAGGTCCGACAGAATCGATAAGTTAAGGGAGATATTTTGCCGAACGGATAGGTATGGGAATTCGTTTTTCCCCCGAACAATTAAGGACTTTAATAAATGCTAGGCGGAACTTTGTTTTTTTTTGTTGACGGCTGGTGTCCTAACACCCCCCTCCACACGCCTTTTGAGGCGGCTTGCGGGGTTTTATGTAGATGTAGATGTATCATTTTCTATGTAAAAAGGGCTGGTATTTCCCGTCAGAAATCTCGGAAAGATGTTCGGTAAGGGGATGATATTTTGGTTTTTTTGTAGGGTGAGATATTTTTCTTAAAAATGATACCAAATTCATTGATTTCTACGTTATCTTTTTTCGCTCACCCTACATTAACCCGATTTATACCTATCTTCAGACATCCTAATTCGTGTACAAATGGTTTACCTTTTCATTTGCAATATCGTCGAAAGGAGTAACCGGACTCGCTTTGCCGACATCACTTCTGACACGAATAACTGTTCCCAGAGTATTTTCATCATCACCACCGAGATTGCATGTGTACCGTAAACGGGCAGTATTCGGGTGATATTCATGCTGAGTAGTGGATAATCCAATGAAAACTTAATTTCACATTAATGAGAACTTGTTTATAAATTTGATGTGCAAGAGAATTTCGACCTAAACAAGAGTATCGAAGTCTGTCCAAGTTGCTTTTCACAGCATCTTCAAGTGAAGACAGCATCAGCATCTTCATCTCCCGAGGATGCTGTGAAAAGTGAAACCGGTCGTTAATGAATATTATCACGGTGGAAGTTGCTCATTTTTTCATAGCGCAGTTATGTTCCGTTAACTCTCTAGCAGGCCTAAATGTTACAGGCTGAAACCACAGAGAATGTTAGAACCATGCATTAAAAACAAAGCGTAGCATGGTTTTTTGGAAAGTGAGTCACAAATTTTATATGTGCCATACTTTTTAATAAAAACTAATGAATTTTCAATTCCATAAAATAATTACGAGTATAAATTGAACACTAATTTTCCGTATCTAGATACAACGTGCGACGGGTAAGATACACGGTGACCAATATCAGATATGGTAATGTGGCGGTCACGAATTAGATTTTTATCGCCGTAGTTATCCATCCTGCGATTGCCGAGTTCCTTCGAAATGCGGCGCCCTCGGAGGCGCTTGGCCGGGGGAAGTTCCCGGCTTGCCCGGCCTTGCCAGGCTCCAACGGCGGTACCGTGGAATGAGTGCCGTTATTCTCCACCAACGCGCGGTAATAGAATTATAACCACATCGTTTATCAAAAACCCTCACAAGCAGAGGCGCTCGGGGAAATCGGAAGTCTACCGTTTTACAGTCAATATTGCGTATTAGGATTAAGCTCGTCACGGAATAATGGAGGAGATTTGTATATGTGTGTGTGAATGGAGGGAATGTGGGGGGCAGGAAGGGAACCCTTAGGGTACTACGTTAAGGGTTCGATGATGTGTAAAGTGACCGAGGTGGAGAGAGGGGAGGTTATGTAATGGGGACGGAATGAGCCCAGGGTGTGCCGGCAAGTGCGGGCGAGGAGTCGGGGAGTGGGCAGACACGGGTGATAACGCGTCCTGAAGGGTTCGCGCAAGAAATGTCGGTCTGTCACAGGAGTGGGGGGAGGGAGGGCGTGTCCATTTCAGACAATAAGTGAGGGAGGGGGAGCTAGGGGGAGGGAAAGAGGACAGTCGAAGCCAAGTGCGGATTTCCCACACACAAGCCTCGTGACAATGAAGAAGGCGTATAGACACGGCGGCCCCTGGATGTGTGCGTACGCGGAAGGCGGACTCCTATGTGGGGAATGGGAGGGATGGGTTGCGGGGGTGCGCGTCAGGAATGGAGAATCATGGGAACGGAGGCCGAGTGGGGACACCTGACACCGCCCCCGGACGAGGGGGAGGAGGAAGGGTGAAAGAAAGCACCGGGGGGGAAAATCACCAACACCAAACACCACCCCCATTTCCAGGCTCATGATTATTTTAAAAGGGAAAATTAGTGATTGCGCGGGGGTCGTGTTTCGTTTGTCGAGCGCGCGCGTGTGTCAGCTTTGAGCGTCAAGAGCGGAATGTAGTGGTGGCTGAGATGGGCGCGCGTACGAGACTAAGGCGGCATACTGTGGCTCGTGTAAGATAAACACGCATGAGGGACTGCGAAAGGCAGACAGCGGTCAACATTGGTTGAATTGAAGTTCAATGAAGGGAAACCATAAGTTAGGTTTTCTGCGTTTCAAAGGGCCTCAAATCCTAATATTTATTTAAATAAATGTAGTCTACATACAGAAAAATTGCCAATTTAAGGTGTTTCGTAACAAACACAAAAATAACACACATATAAACAACAATAACAGCAAAAATAACATCAAGAAACTTGACATAGACGATCTAGAGTTGGCGTCCAAGTGCATTACTCTATAGGTTCGCTGTATATGTGAGGAAAGATGTGCGGAGCCCAAGTTGGCGAAGTTTTTCGGCGATAGGGAAAAGGGATTGATATCAGTGGGTAGTGAATGTAATTAGGGCGGAGAGACGGAAGAAGAGCGAGCCTTAAATTATTGATAATATTGGAGTTGTGATGTGGAGTAATGAGTTGGCTCTGGTAGGACCCGCAAGCACTCTGATGTTGATGAATAGGTTGAGGTACTGTCAATGGAAGAATTGAGGGTATTGTCAATGAGTTTCAAGTCGGATTTAAGTCTGTGATGGGAGGGACTACATACAGAGAGGGACGTTAGTATCTCGTTTGCGAGTGCATTGCGGAAATTTAGAATTCTGTATTTCAATATTTTAGTAAAGAAAGTTGTGACAATGTTAAGGGTCGCGACATTTGTGGCTGCCGACATAGACCATACTGGGGAGCAATATCATATATCTAGTTTCCTTGTTTGATTAATTCTATCACTAGCAGAAGGTACCCGTTGAAATTCAACGGGTGTGAAAAATATTGAACTTATTTTATAAGAAAACCACAAAGCCTGAAGAATACTGTCAGCGCGATTGTCCTTTGAAAATCAAATCTATGGTTGTCAAGGAAATATCCTATAAATTTCCAAACATTGCATTTAACAAATGATGTGGTACGAAGTCACTCGCACGGGTGCATATACACCAGGGTTGAAATTCGCTATGAAAAAATCATTTGACTTGACCGGGTTTCGAACCAGGATCTCCCAATTGCCAGTTACACCACCAAGCCATCTTCCTTCAATGCGAATTTCGAGGGGGGTTTATGCGAACTAGATATTCAGGCCTCAAGTCTACATTGTAGCACATGAGACGAAGTCCTGCTTACAAAGCCACTGTTGCGGTGGATAAACCCAACATTGTCGTTATTAAAACACCGAAATTGACAAATTTCCAAACATTGCATTTAACAAATGATGTGGTACGAAGTCTCTCGCACGGGTGCATATACACCAGGGTTGAAATTCGCTATGAAAAAATCATTTGACTTGACCGGGATTCGAACCCGGATCTCCCAATTGCCGGTCAGGTGTGGGTTTATCCACCGCGACGGTGGCTTTGTAAGCACGACTTCGTCTCATGTGCGACAATGTAGACTTGAGGCCTGAACATCTAGTTCGCGTTACCCCCCTTGAAATTCGCCTTGAAGGAAGATGGCTTGGTGGTGTAACTGGCTAACACACCTGACCGGCAATTGAGAAATCCGGGTTCGAATCCCGGTCAAGTCAAATGATTTTTTTCATAGCGAATTTCAACCCTGGTGAAATATCCTATCGTTGATTTTAGAGAAAAATGTGAGATTTTTCAGCTAAAAACATGATTTTCAGACAAATACGAAGCGTAAAATAAAATCGAATAAAATATTCCAAAACTTTATTTGCACAAGCTTCTGAAAAAATTATCCCAGCCCTCTTTCATGAGTCAATGTCATTTTAAAAATCAAAAAATGAAACCACTGCACCGAACCCAATTCTTAGCATGGACAACCAGAGGGGGGGAGGGGGGGACAGAAAGTTAAAAGAAACACTCCAGGGCAGAAATTCTTTCACATGTTCTATCTCTCTTCGGCAACGAAGTGGTACGCGTTCAGCTGTCGTGATTTCTCTTTCACGATGGGTCATAAAATGTTAAGCTCGGATGTAAGGAAGCAAATAATGAGAACATATTTTCGGAGCGTACTCAAAAAAGGTTTGAGTGAGTTTTTTAGTGAAGTCTGGACATAAACAATTTATTAAAAAAACCTACCGGTTAAGGTAGGTTTAGTTGAATGCGGGAGAATCTACTCCCGGTTTTCTACACTTTCATGGGCCTATCTCCCTCTAATATATCCTTTTTCTCCTCTGCATACGATCTACCCTTCTTCATCCCGTCCATGAAACCTATTGTCTTTCTTCTCCTTCCTCGCTCACCCAACATCCTTCCCCCTATCACTCTTCAGCAACCCATCTCCCTTTATTACATCCTTCAGCCAGCTACCCTACCTATCCCAGATTTCATTCCGAAGTTTCCTATCCTAGCCTATCATCTCAAGCACTTCCTCGTCAGTCTTCCTTTCCGTCCACCTCACCTTCTTCATCCTTCTCCGCACCCACATCTAAAATACCTACATTAACAATAGCAGAGCGAAAAAGTCTAGAAGATTTACCAAGGAGAGTTGGAATGAAAAGATATACACTGAAAACTCCGAGAAAAAGAAGAAACAGACCTCATATATTCCATGGTTTCAGGACGAATTTAGTGGATATCAACAAACTGAATGGTTTCAGCCTTAATTTTTTTTTTAAATTTCTGTGAAGCTTAGGAATTAACAAAAACTTCGTAAGTTTTACGTAAATATTAATAACAAGTCCAGTTTCGTCAAATAGTCGACATCATACGTAAAACTCTACAAAGTTTTTGTTGATTCCTAAACATTAGTGCATATTCATAAAATTGAATACCAATGAAGTAAAAAAAGTCAATGAATATTTTCTTCATAATTTTTTAAGGTATGACCAGTTTCAATACTTTAGGGTTCAATTAAAGGAAAGAAAAAGAGAGGAAGGAGAAGAATTAAATTGGTGGATCAGGTGAAGAACATCAGCTATGATGAAGCAAAGAAGGAAGCTCGGGACAGAAGCGGATGGAGACAGCAGTGGTGTACGGGACCTGCCAGCAGGCAGAACACCAGATGATGATGATGATGACCAGTTTCAATATATTGGTGTCAGCACCTGGTACCTGTAACCTGGTGTCAGATCCGCGATGACAACGCCGATGCGTGAAACTAGTCCCAACTTCATAAAGTTTGGAAGAAATACGCATTATACTTTGTACTTCATTTAAGAGACTACTGACAAAAATATACTCTGTCAAGCGATTTGCTGAAACTTAAAAAAAGTTTTACAAGCATACCGGCAGGACCATTTATGCCTGAAAGTTACGTCAAAAGTAGATTTCTGCAAGTTACTCGCGCAATAAACTTTCCAGGGTAAATCCACCCTCAAGAAATAGGACCTGAAAGATTTATTTGGGACATAACTATGTGCCTATTTCCAAATAATACTGCAACGTTAAGGCAAGGAACTACAAACACAAATACACAGTGCCTGAAGGGTATGACTTACTGAAAAAAATTAAATGTTGACTCAGAAAAGAAAATTTTCCGGCTCATCACTTAATTTCCGTTAATTTTCAGGTTTCTACGAGCCCATTTTAAATTTTAATGGCTTCTCCAGGGTTTTCCAGAATTTCCAGGCCTGTGGCAACCCCGACACGAGATACTACCCCTTTTCTGCCACCGCAACTCATCGGTCTCCGGGGTAGATTTTTTACTATCATCATTTCAATAATGACCGGGTAAAGGCCATCGACAGGGAATGAATAGGGGGTTGGGAGGGAGGTCGGCAGGGGGTGTAGGAGGAGTGGAGGGGGTAACAAGCGCTAACGACTGTTTTCTCTGACACGCGTTTTAAGTCGGGGTGGAACAGAAGGCGGGAGAGAGGGGGAAAGACGGGGAGTGGAGTAGGGGAGGGGGGTAAAAGAGGAAGAGAGGGCAGGATGGGTGAGAGGGGGGGGAGGTGGGAATTGGGTGGTGAAGGGGAGAACGATTGTGTTTACGCAACCGCGATCCATGGAGTCACACCTGTTTGAGAGTGGCGTGTGAATTTCTCGAGGGTGCCCCCCAAAAAGGGTCGCAGTCAGTGCGGGAGGGACAGAAAAAAATATATATAGATATATGAGATAGGGTTGGCGTAAAAGGAGGGAGAATTATGTAAGGGCTATGGTGAGAGGGATTGGAGCAGTGGCACAACTACCGGGGGGGGGCTAGGGTGGGGGCGGAGAGGGGGATTGGTCCGCCATGTGTGGCACTTTCTTCCGGGCGGTATTCTCGGCACGAATACAGTTTTAGGTGGTTTGAGCGAGATAGTTCCCTAGTCATAATGGACACAATACTCAAATTTTACACAATACTCAGATTGTAAACAGAATGGAGTTGACCGTTGGTGGGGCCCAACAATTGGGCTCAGGTGCCATCTGATTGGCTGAGGTTTGACTTTTGCTCTTGAATTATTTTCTGGTTTTTCCTTATATTTTTAATGCAATTTAATACAGGTGTCCGTGTATTGCTCAGATGAAAGCCAGAGTCACGATTGAAATTTATTGGATCAAGGCGTATTTCAATGGCTTCCTTAATTATGCGGTCCCAGTAGCGCGCTGAGCGGCAAAGAATTTTTGCATCTCCCCATTGAATGGCATGATCTTCATCGATGCTGTGTTCCGCCACTGCCGACTTCTGTGGTTGCGCTAATCTAAAGTGCCTTCGGTGTTCTTTCAGCCTCATCTCAATCGTTCGACCTGTCTCCCCCACATATATTTTTCCGCACTCGCATGGAATCTGGTAAACCCCTGGTGTCTTCAGGCTCCAGTTTTACGTTTCAATTGCTGCGGGAGAACGTAGCATTAACCCTCATGTGCAAACCCGGGTACCTGGGTGCCCAACCTGTCATCTTTTCCCTTTTAACTACGGTAATAATTAAAATTTTCTTCTGAGCCTCAGGATCTCCACTATTTAACTGTTAAAATCAAAATAACCACTGATAATTTTTTTCATTTTTTTAATAGGTAAACAAAATGGCGTCAAAGTACATGTGCTCAGCGGACACGCACGGATATTCGGGAGCCCATTGCCTTTAAAATGAAGTTTATATCGGGAAATTGATAAATAACATCTTTAAATGAGTTTTTGATATCACAGGGCTTATTACATAAATTATTGTAACAATTTTATGGCAAATCAGTTAGTACTACACAACGGTCCATATAGGTGAAAGCGCTCCTTTCGAGACTTGCGCGGCCTTATTTCTGTCTCTCTTAATGGAAGCTGTAGAAGGCTTAGGGACTTCAAAGTACTTGTATACTCTCTACTGATGTTTATTTAGTTGAGTACATTGATTTAAAATTATTCTGTTCACATGCTGATTTATAAATAAAGAAAAACTAGAGGTGGGCACCCGGGTACCCTGGGTGTGTAACAACGTGGTAAAAGTTGGGTGTGCACATCAGGGGTTCAGAAAATGTCGTATTATTAATGGTGCGATAATATACTTTTGTAAGGCTTGAACGCTCAAAAATTTAATAAAAATATCTCCTCCAGCCTTTAACTTGACTCATTTTTTTTTTCTCGCGGCACATTTAAAACGCCTTCAAAATGAAAGTTTTTTTGTGATTCTAGAAAAATTACTACGGTGACTTTATGATTTATATTTAAAAGTAGTTGATAAAACATGCAGACTACACTGTATTAATTTTTGACGAGTTCTAGGGTAAATTCCTCATTTTTTAAAATAAGGTCTCTCTGGAGTGCATACACGTACAATTTCCTACGTAATAGGGCTGGTATTTTTCTTGCAAACATCTCGGAAAGCAATGTGGTAGGGGGCTGAAGAATATTGAAGAAATGCCCAGAAGAATATTAAAGGAAAAGTCTCACCACAGGAGAAGATAGGGGAGGCGAAGGCTTAGACGGATACATGATGTGAGTGCAAACGTTTAGTCAATGAATATCGAAGGACGGAAGAGGAGATTTAAGGACGAGAGAGATTGGAGGCGAATTGTGGCGGAGGCCAAGGCCCACCAAGGGCTGTAAAGCCATGGAGAGAGAATGAGGGAGGAACGGAAATCTGTAGAACGCAGATCATTCACGGAGACTTTACGCAGAGGGTAACAATTATAAGTATCTCCTTACAAAAAAATTATTCCCTTTACTCAAATCAAATGTTTGAGTAAAGGAAACGGCTACTGATTCCAACAGTTAATAATAGGACTGTTAATACAACAGTTATTACTATTAATTACTAATAAAATAAACAATTAAGAAAAACAGTTAAAAATGGGAATATAAATAAAATCAATTATTTCCTTTACTCAAATATTTGATTTGAGTAAAGGAAACGGCTACTAATCCCAACAGTTAATAATGGGACTTAATGGGAATATAAATAAAATCAAAATTGTTATGACAACAAAAATATGACAACAGCTAGCTGATCTCAGTAAAAGTATTGCAAATATCATGTTTGGTAATTGTATTTTTTAAAGAATTTTTGACAAAACTTAACGAAACTTTGCCAGGGGTGCTTTCAGCAAAGAATTAGGTTACATTTTGTGGTAGTTTGAGCGGAATATCATTTCACCCGGAAATCAATGATTTTGCCTATGTTCTTCTTCTTCTTCGGTTATCAACCCATGGGTTAGTTGGCAATAGCACGCCATTCCGCTCTTTGCTCAGCTTTCCTCTTCATTTCACCAGATGAGACGCATCCAGAGTCATTGATGATCTGCTTCATACAGCTTAATCTTATATAGGCATAGCATAGGACGTCTTCTACGATTTGTCCCCTCAATAAAACCTTCAGCTATTAATTTTATAAAATCATTGCATCGTAGAATGTGACCTATTAATTTAAGTCTCCTTGTCTGTATCTGTCTCCGGAGACTTCTATTTTCTTGTACTCTTCTCAGCACTTCCTCATTGGTGATTCTGTCTCGCCAGCTGATTTTCTGCATCCTTCGATAGCACCACATTTCTAGGGCCTCTAATCTGCTCTTTTCATGTTTCCCGATAGTCCAACTTTCACACCCGTAAAGGGCCACACTCCAAACATAAGCTTTCATAACCCTCTTTCTTACTTCCAAACTAACATTTTTACAAGGCAGTAGAGTCTTTTTATCATTGAAAGCTATTTTTGCCTGTTGTATTCTATTCACAATTTCTCGTTTACTCCTTCCATAATCTGTTATCTTGCTTCCCAAGTAGCTGCATTCTGTAACTTGTCTTAGTTCTTCATCATTTATTCTTATCCTTACAGGTTCACAGCAGTCTTGAGCACCGCATACCATCACTTTAGTCTTTTGCTTCTTTATCCTCATTCCATATTGGTCTCTAATAATTCTTTCCATCTCGTTAAGTATAATTTATAAATCTTCTTTCTTTTCTGCAACTATGGCAATATCATCAGCATATCGTAACATATCTATTTTCTTCCCATTTACTTTGATTCCTACATCAACATTTTCCCTTACTTTATCGATTGCTTCTTGGATGTATGCATTGAAAATTATTGGTGATAGAGGACAGCCTTGTCTAACTCCTTTCCTTGTTATAGCTGTATCTTCTTTATTCTTATTTCTAATTAAGGCTGTTTTATTTTGGTATGTTTTAATTATTATTCTTCTATCTTTGTATTTCAGCCCAACTTTTTCCAAAATCCTAAACATTTTTGGCCATACAACATTATCAAATGCTTTCTCAAGATCAACGAATGCAACATAAGTTTGTTTATTTTTTGATATTTGTTTTTCAATGAGAAGCCTTAAAGAGAGTATTGCCTCTCTAGTCCCCACTCCTCTTCTAAATCCAAATTGGTCCTCACTTAAAGCCTAATGTTACGGAAAAATATCTCACCCTTTCAAAAATACCAGCCCTATAAGATGGGGAATGGTATGTTTACGCACTATTAGATGCGAAACGGCACATTCAAGCGCAATTATAGACAAATTGAGGAATTTATAACGCCTAGATCTCGTCAAAAGAGTAACAGTGTGTCGTTTGCATATTTTCTCGACTCTATTTGAAAATAAAACAAATATTCACCGCAGTAATTGTTCCAGAATCGCAAAAAAACATTCCGTTGTGAAGGGGTTTTGAAAGTACCGTGAGAAAAAATTGCGTCAATTCAAAGACTTGTGTAGATATTTTTATTAAATTAATAAGAATTTCAGTCGGATCAGGGGATATTATTGCACCATTAAAAATACAATATTTAATTCATGCTCCCTATGGCGTATGAAAGTAAAGCGTATAGTTCGAATACAATCTCCATTATTACTGGGGAACTATCTTGCTCAAACAACCTTAAGAGCTCGAAAAGCTGCAGATGTACTTACTTCCCATTCATAATCCGACGTAATTACTCAAATTTTTTACACAGCTAAAATGGAGTATATTATTACACTAATATTTATATATATACTGATATAATAATAGACGCGTTTGTCCGAATATTTCGGCTTGCAGCCACAACTACCCACCGCAGACCACTGGTGTTTGTGTGTGTAGTGTACTCGAATATCCCCATCGTGCACTATAGTGGTCGTGTGTCGGTAGCTGTGGTGATGTGGGAGATGCAGGGGGTTGAAAGTGGCCGACTTCGCCATTGAATGTATTAAAATGAGTGAGAATGTACCAGAACGTTCTCGAATGTATTAGAAAGTTCTCGAAATTACTGGAATGATCGGGGTGAAAATGTACGAGAATGTTCTCCAAAGTACTAGAATGAACTGGACCGGTAGGATCGAGAATATTCTGGAATGTACAAAGGACCTTTATGTGTGGGTGTTGAGGATGGCTTCTGACACTGTATAAAGCGAAGCGGGACGCGCATGCATCAGTTGGGTTTCAATAAATAAAAATGTACGGAAAAAAGTGAAACGCGAAAAATTGTAAAGTAGAAAGTGAAATTTAGACAGTGAAATATGAATAATAAATCAGTCTGTGAATGCGCCAGACAACAAGACGTCAAATTTAGTGCATACGAATGTATCTTGATGAAATTACTTAGCGGGTCAGATATTTATGTACACCGAATAAAGAATAAAAATAAAAGGAGATTCAGAAAAAGAGCGGTCTTTTAATGCATGTCTTCTATATTATATAGAGAAAACCGCACAGATTCACCAAAAAGAAACCCAGCGAAGTGGGTTATCTTCATTTGGTTTTCAATAATATTTAATGTACAGTCACTTCATAAAGTATCGCGACACACTACGCTAGCAGTTCGTACAGGTTAGCTGTTGAAGCTCAAAGTACGTTGGCCATCCTGGGTCGTCTTCGGTAACTATGATAATCGTCGGGTACACTACGATATTTATTCTAAGTCAAGTGGGACTAAACTCCGATAGTGCTATCGACTTCGTCCGCGTTGGAAAGCTGACTTTGAAATGAATAAACTGCGGGAAGGAAGGGTATTCGCAACCCAGAGGCATCGTAATCATACTCGGCAGTTCTCTTACGAAGACGAAAATGGAAAGAGCTCCTCTTCGCGAAACCAGTCCAACCCAGCGCGCTCTGATGGTGGACTTGGTGAGAGGCGGGCGCCGAGCCAAGAGTCAATAGATATCATAATTTTCCATTAGGCGGGCAACTTTAAATATCATCCTGTAATGCACGAAAGGCTCACCAGTTCGCATAGCCTAGTCGATAGCAGTGCCCATTCTCCTTCGTGCATAGGTTGGAGCTCGTATTTACGTGCATTTGGCTCTTCTTCGTTATACCTTCCCCCGATTTCACTCGCATAATCACTCAACTCCATTCAATATTGCCTTTTCACCACATTCCCCTTCTTACTTCTTTAACCGAATACATCCTCAAGGAGGAACTCTGTCCTCTCTTCTGAACGAGAGCTCTCCCATAATGCAGTCCCACTTAACATGGCGCTTTGTCTCATGGGCAATGAAAAGTGTACCTGCAAATTCTCATAGCTACCAGAGACGGCCCAGGATAGCCAACGTAATTCGAGCTTCGACAGCCGACCTATACGCTCCGCTAGTCTAGCGTGTCGCGATACTTTTTGAAGTGACTGTACATACGTACCGGGCGGCACGTATATGTTTAATTCCGCCCAAGGTGCCCCCCCTTGGCTACGCCATTGAGTATGTGTTTATGCACGTGCTACAGAAAGACAAGACGACTAGGGGCCAAGGCGAGGTTTCGGGGGCGGAGCCGGGTTGCGGCGAGTCGGAGGGCGATGAATTCACGAAAACTCCGTGTGTCCCTCTTTCCGGGACGGATTTGATGTCCGTTGTTTGCTCCGCTCTAATTATATGCCATTATTCAGCCCCGAAGGGACTCCTCAAATCCGTGCAACAGAGGGAGTGATTTTTTCCCCCGATTCGTTCGCGTGCAGACTGAACGAAGTGTATCGAACCATTGTTCTGTCCACCAAGAGAAAATGAACGCGTCAGAACGCGAAATCTCTGGGCAGGGGTTTGAATTGGCTGATCCGCTGTATGATGCAGTTTGGTTAGCCTTATACAAGACGTGCGAAGAACAGTTTGGTCCATTTTGTTCCGATTTAAATCATAGGGATTTACGTGATGGAAATTCTCAGTATTTAATAAAAAATATCTATGTAACTACGCGACTTGACTCAGTTTTTCACGCGGTACGTTTAAAACTCTTTTCTAACGGAAGATTTTTTTTGGGATTTTGAAAAAAAATACTACATGACGTATTTTCAAAAATTGTCGGGGGAAACATGCTAACCACACACTGTTTAATTTTTCCATACCTTTGGAAGGGTGAAATATTTTCATGTAAAATAAGACCAAATTCATCGAATTTCATGTGAAATTATATCTCGCTCTAGCCTCCTTCACAACTCTGCCCTAATTTCTCTCTACGGCTCAGCTCATGTTTCCGCCATTTCCACCCTCTTTCGTGTTGGAGCGGTTATTTTCTACAAAATCTTTCATTCTATCACACATTTCACGCATATCTCCCAATCTCACTTGAGACGAGGAATTCCTTGGCCTTTTTCTCCTCCTGCATCGACTCAGACGCGGGCACAAGACCCCAAGCAAAAAAACAAGTTTACCTACCTACCAACTCGCCTTCCTCCTTCGTTGTCGAGTTATTAATCGATAATAAAATTTTGATCCCATGCAAAACACTCGCAGACTAATTTATTACAAGTTTGAAGCTTTTGTGCATTATAGTTCTTCCAATGGCGAGAGTTTACTTTCATGCGACAACCCGTTTTTTTTCTAACCCTTAACAACTGTCGTGGGGATTTCCACGTACACACTATCTTCGGGTCATTTTTTGACCCGATTTTTCGAATTGGTCGTAAACAACAACCGTCACCCGCACTGTCTCAATAAACTCCACTTTCTCAGGCGAGATATCGTAGAACAGTATAATGAGTAATGATGCTCAAATGATTTCGTACTGTCTACAAATTTTATTTCCACCTCTCGCTACACGTGTTTCGACTGACTAGCAGTCATCATCAGACAAGACTAGTCGAAAGACAGTCGAAACACGCGTAGCAAGAGGTGGAAATAAAATTTGTAGACAATACGAAATCATTTGAGCTTCATTACGCACTGTCTCAAGTTCAACAGGCTCGCTACCTCCCTCCCCCTCTTCCCTAGGATTACATTATAGCCAAGGTTGCTGCGAGCAGCCGTTTGACCAGTACGAAAAAAGAACAAATTACATAAGGTCAAAAAAGATCCGACGATAGCAGTTAAGGGTTAAAGACAGTACAAGAATTAGCGTAAAAGAATAAAGAAGGGACCGTATAGAAATTCATACGGAAAAGAAGAACCAGATGAATTGAACACACCCTGAGACACAGTGGCTTGGCGAAGAAAATAATGGAACGTAAAAATGAATGGAAAATTCCCCACAGGAAGACCGAATAAAGAGGAAAGTACATAGGAAGAGCCACCAGGAAGTAAGGGACGTAGCATTAGACAGGGAGGGTGGAGGGCTGCAGTATTTGGATCGAACGACCAATGATGATGAAGAATAAACACCAGCAACAGTAAGCATAATATTTTGCCCTCTATTTCACACTGTTAGTATTAGAATTGGGGGATAACTTTCACGCAAAGGTTAAGAAAAAAAATGGGAGGAAAAGTTTCCATTTTACTTCAACTGAGTGCTTGTGGAGCTACGCCAAGTTATGCACGTTCAGACAGGGCTTGTCAGTATTGAAAATAGAAGTCTTTGAAATAATTTAAGTATTTTGCAGTTAAAATAAAGTTTAAGGTATTTTCAGGATTTAAAATACTTCTGAAACATTTACGACTGAAACCAAATTCCAATTCATGAATTTTACACCACCTGATGTTCAATTATGATAGACGCAAAAGTTCCCAATGACAAAGAAGCACAAGATTCTTTAACTGTGGTCGCTTGTGTATTTCTCTCGCAGCCAATGTTTCACCAAATTTTTTTGTACAGTCACTTAATTAAGTATCGCGATACACTACGCTAGCGGTTCGTATAGGTCGTATGTCGAAGCTCGAAATAAGTTGGCTATCCTGAACTATCTCTGGTGGCTATGTCCCTCTTGACTTTCAATAAATATCATACCTGGAAATGCTCATAGTCAACAGAGATGGCTCGGGATAACCAACGTACTTCCAGCTTCGAAAGTCGACCTATACAAAGCGCTAGCATAGTGTGTCGCGATACTTTATGAAGTGACTGTACATCAGGACATTGAACTTATTAACATTAAAATATCCACGTTTCAATATAAACATAGCTTGTACGTGACATACAGTTAACCAAAGGGAAACTTATCTTAACATTCAATATGGAATAACAGTATTAGGGTCTATTCTCATAAAGCAAATTTTTGGTAGAAATCGACAAACAGCGGCAGATTCCCTCCTTATTGATAGAGGCTGCTATGGGGCAGAGCTCAAGAAGAAGAGAAGAGAACATTCACCCAGAATTGAAGCTAACATCGCCACCAAGAGCCCCTTTTGCAAATACATTCCACCAAGTTCAACTTAAAAGTATTTTGATTGCCCTCGTACGCATATGGACTACATTTGTCCGTCTCTCCATAAAACGATTATTGGTTTATTTTATGATACCCCGGTAAATATTTACTTGAGAAATAAAGATCCATAATTAGCACTTTTAAAATTTTGAAATCTCTGCTCTGCGCCGCATACACTGCATCAAACCTCCTAGCGTTCTTCAACAATCATACCGCAAACGTAAGTTTTTACCTTTGGATAATCAGTTAGCAAAATCGTCGACGTCACTGAAATCCGTGGGGGAACTTGCCTATTACAATAGAAACTCGAAATCACGAAATTTTGATTTTACGAAGAAAAAAATCTTCGGTCCCGACCAAAAGGGTATCTAAATGTTTGTAACAGAAGGCGATATCACAAAATAACGAAGTTTTGATATTACGAACCTCGGTTCTTGGTCCCGACGTGAAACTTATTCATTTTAACGAATGATGACGGGTCACAGCAGCGTTTTCTAGGCGCTATTTGTCAGAGTGAAGACATCGATCATTGTTGCCGAACGCATTAAGCTCTGAATGTGACTCACACGAAAAGATGGAACGACGTGGCGGAAATCCCGAAAATCGGAAGCGTCAACCTCAAAAAAGTTAGCTGTGTTCAACTTTCATGCAACCTGTTGGCATGGATACAAATTAAAATCAACTTTCATAAATTATAACTTCGTAAATCATGCGAGTACGTCGCGAGAGTACGTAATAATTTAAGGAAACAAAAAAATAGCGTCATCGCGATTCTCTTGAAAGATACTCGTTCATACGAAAGTCGATATTCCGAAGTGCCAATTTTTCCGACCCCGTCGACTTCGTAATTTCGAGTTTCTACTGTATGTTGTTTCAACGACCTCTTTTCTGCACACGAAGGGAATTCAAAAAACTCTTCAAATGGGCACACGTAACGGTTGTCCAAATTTCCCTATTAATCTGTGCCTTAAATTATCAAGTTGTGGTTGTTCCGCCTACTGTAAAGAAATCTTGCTATTTAATTGATTGATTACACAAGATAGCGTTCTCATTTGCATTGTTTTCGTGGCGTTTTCTTTCACATTAAATTCTGAGCAAACGTATCTGAATATTTTTAAATACACGCATTTGAATTTTACACTTCAAATACATCCAGAGAAATTAATTTGCATTGCGTATTTCAAACACCTTTCTCAGTATTTGTATTTCAAATACAAATTTAAAGTATTTCGTCCAGCCCCGCCTCCAGGTTATCTTCCGTGGTCTTATGCTAGTCCGGATGAGAGAGCTATGCAAATACCATCCTCCATGCACAGCGTGCAAAACCTTTCAAAATCATATTTCCTCAAAATTGTGACCGTCCGAGGCGCAAAAGTTTTCCCCCCTCCGAAGCCCACTCGAACGCGCAGATGTCCGACCAAAAAAAAAAAAAAAAGAAACAAGACCGGACGTTAGAATTTCAGAGCGGAATGGTGACTCACTGGAGGTGGCGACATTATTGGACGACGATCGAACTGAGCGAAGAACGGCGCGAAGCGAAATTACCTTCAGCCCCACGCCATGATGGCGCTTTCATGAGCCCCTTACGAGAGATGGAAGACGGTGAGCGATGGGAAAGAGATGAGGTCGTCGGCAGCCATCCGATGGCAAACCCGAATAGGCCGACCTTTACGGAAAGGAGGAAAGCCTTCACGAAACGAGGAGATGGAATGACCCACTGTAGCGTTAACCCTCTATCACGCAGTGTTACCTAGAGGTAACATATGGAAGAGTTTTATTTTTATCTCTGATTAGGTTTCTTAACGTCTATATGCCTTTGTGATACCAAATTTTACATTTTGGCAACTAAAATATCTCTCAATCGTAACTTTTAGTTCCTGATTCTCCCACGAGTGGGGTAACATGTGAAATGACTGCATATGCTGGACAATAAAATCGGTGTGTGGAGGGTTAAGGAGACTCTGGCTTGACTATATGTGTCAAGACAAATACTTAGTGACACATTTTATAGATCCAGTTTAAAATTTCTGCTTTCGCTGATGAAATTGGTAGAAGACCAAATGAAATAAAATGAATTGAAGACCAAAATTAATGTGCACAATATACTGTTTTAATGACCAAATTTTTATGCCATTTTTTAAATTTTATTTATTTTCAGTCCCGAATACAGCACAATAGGCCATTTTACGTCGGGTGAACAATAGTAACAACGGACGAGACATAGACACCCATGTCCTGGGCAGATAATATTCTACCCAGGCGGGACTCGAACCCGCAACCCACAGGTTAGCAGGCGAGGACTTTACCCCGCCGCCACCAAGGCCGACTGAACTGACAAATGAGCCAATTGCAGCGCCATTTGCATGGAATTTCAGTTTTTCGACTTCAATTACGACAGTAATTCGCTAATAACTTTTGAAAATAGCTTTTTTTAAACTTTTTAAAACTAAAAACTTTTGAAAAAAATAAAAAATAAAATTTATATTTTCAATTTATTTCCCAGGCAATGCGCTTTTTTAAACCGATGTAATTTAAAGTTTGAATACGCTTTCCGTTCAAATTGATGTTTCCCTGCTGATTTCTGAGCAGTCACCATTAGAGCTCATGTTTAAATCTCCACATTCAAGGCAGAGTTACAGTAAAAATAGCCCGGACCCTATTTCATTTTCATCTCAGTTCATAAGATGCACTTTTAAGATGCTACATTTAAGTTTTCAGAAAATCTGGAATAAGTAACCCCGAGGCGCCAGAGTCACCTTAACCAGTAACCAAAGACACCCTTTTTTCTTGTGTTAACAAAGACCGCTTGACTTTATTTCCTAATATCTCGTGAAATAAAGACATTAAGTTGATTTAATTGATATATGAGTTTAAATTAAGCTCACCCTTGCCAAATCGCCAAATTCATATGGAATATCGATGTAATGGTTGTTACAAAATATCTTGTGCAGCATACCGAGCGTAGACTTTCATACATATGAATTCAAATATACATATATTATGACCACAGAAAATTTTCAACTTTTATCTTTCTGTTTAAAAAAAATGAGGATCTAATTAAATACAAACAAGCAGAGATATTTTATAGTTTGAAAAAATCTGTACATGCAATGGGATAAAAAAATACTTTCGCATTCATAAACACGCGGTCTGAGAGACCGCAGAACGCTTTAAAACTAACTTCCTCAAAAATCAGTCGCGGCGTACAATTTTTTTGGTGATATACTCTTTAAAAACATTCCGATTTGAAGGCACTAAATTTAGTCAAATTTACCAACGAAGCAGAGGCGGAAAAAACCATATGTTAAAAATCAAAGCGGTCAGTGAGACCGCGTGGTTACGGGTTAACAATGTTACGGGAGCTTTCAAATTGTTGAAGACAGCCCAGATGGGAACATACCAGCGCACAAGAAACGAGGATTAAGGTAACTGGGGCTGTAACAAGCCCAAGGAGGTTGGAGCGCGATTTGCGAGTCATTCGAGTCCCCATTAAATTTACTCTTTAATGTGGCTCTGACTTCGCAACGTGAACCAAGAAAAGTACTGAGTCACACATTTCTATTTTTTCTGTTTAAAAATTTACATTACATTGCCGAGAAACCAAATCAGTAATATGCATTTTTTTCCGCTTTCATCAATACCATTGAAGTACCGTATAAACGCGTGTAAGAGGCGCACCTCTCTTTTTATGCGTCGAAGTTGAAGAAAACATTTTGGGGCTTTTTTTTCCCTCCTATCGTGAAGTTTTGCGGACCTAACTTCGAACTTTCGGCCATTATCAAAGCCTTCCGGACAGTCACACCGGGCTCTGATTTTAAATGCCGTTTTCCCCCATCATTTTCCTAATGCACAAGTCGTAGTCGCTGTGAGTATGGGTCTTTTAAACTGTATTTAAATTTTACATATTATATTTTGCTGTAAGCGATGACGAGCGGGTATTCGTGTAAGAGGCGCACTCTCATTTTCGGCTGCGATTTCAGGGAAACAAGGTGAGCCTCTTACACGAGTTTATACGGTAGATGGAGAGGGCATCACGTCATCAAACTGTTGCATGACAACCGGAATAACAAGCATATTGTATAACACTTCTCTTTCCTTACTTGTCCATGGATAGCACGACGGAATGGACGAATTATTGGATGTAAAGCAAGAATATCGACCATCTGTTTGAAATTTAAAGGAATTATCTCTTTGAAACGTATATATTGGCTACTTAATGTTATGGATTCTAATCGGTTTTATCCTAGTTTTCACCAAGATTACGGATTATTATTGCTTTTAATAAATAAATAATTAACTTTAAGAGAATCCACATAAAAGGAGTAGATGCATGCCGATGTCTAGTGAGTTTGAACATATTTCTAGTGAGTTTGACACATATTGAAATTTCAAAATTAGTGCGCCAGCCCGTAAGTGCCAAAGGAAAATTGGGGTTGACAAAGGTGGCGGACAGGCCACGCCCACGACACAGCTTTTCGCATTGGCAACCATAGCAAGCGGCCTCTCCATCTATCTCAATGACCTAATCATTCTGCAAATGAATTCACGTATCCTAAGTTTCGCGCAAATCTGTTAATAATCGAGAACTGCTCGAACAATCTTAAATTAACTACTCTGGCTTCTTCTAATTTTCTAAAGCATTTTGTCCGGTTAACCCCCCTGCCAAGCACTCACCCGCTCCGTCTTCCTCTCCGTCCTTTACATTTCCTTCTTTCTCCTTCACGGCACCAATTCAAACGCCTGCGTCCTATCCTTGTCCTCTTTTCTATGACTCCAGGTTTGTGTACTATACAACAGTGCTCTCTATATTTAACTGTTCGACAACCTTTCCTTTACAATCTCACACAATGTCCTCGTCACCGGCTCACTCCTATTACAAAACGCTTCTTTGGCTGGTTCAATTCTCCTTCCAATGCCTTTGCAACTGCCCTCATTCTGCCTCAACGTACTTCCCAAGACTTCCAAAGAGAATCGTTCCACTTGCTCTAGTTTGTGTTCTTCTAATACAAGTTGCCTTGCTTTATTTTCATCGAATATCTCAATATTTTTACAAGCAGACAGACAAATAACGAAGTACATGAAACCAAGTGAAATCTAAACAAACTGTGGTAATGATCTCCTAATATGAGCTCCCTTGGTTAATTTTCATATAAAATCTCAATATTTGTTAACAAATAGACAGACAAACAATAAAGTACGCGAAACTAAGACAAAGCTGAGCAAAACGAGGCAACGAACTCCAAGAAAATTAAATTTTCCTCTTTCATACGTTCCATGGTTTGAGGCTCAACTACGTGGACGTTGATTTTAACGAATGAAAAAAATAACTTGGTATTCTTCCACGGATTCATTGTCTTGGTACAACATGTTTCGACAATACGGTGTCATCATCAGGTATGTACAGTCACTTCATAAAGTATCGCGACACACTAAGCTAGCGGTTTGTATAGGCTGGCTTTCGAAGCTGGAAGTACGTTGGCTATCCTGAGCCATCTCTGTTGACTATGAGCATTTCCAGGTACAGTATGATATTTTTTGAAATTCAAGAGGGACATAGCCACCAGACATAGCTCAGGATAGCCAACTTATTTCGAGCTTCGACATCCGACCTATACGAACCGCTAGCGTACTGTGTCGCAATACTTTATGAAGTGACTGTACGTACCAAGTTATTTTTTCACTTGTTTTCCTCTTTCCTTGACAGCCAGTGGACAGTTAAGTCGACAAACCATCAGCCTTTATCGCATGATTCGCACGATTTTAATGCCTTCACGAAGGAATCGAGATGAGATAATCACGCGAAATTTGTCTCGTAACCCCGAGACTATTCGTTTCTCCGGATTAGGAAGGCTTTTCTAACGTGTCGGAACCAAAAAAAAATGCTCATCCATCCTTTTATCCATCAAAATTTAAAAAAGAAATGTTCCCTCCAACCTGATCTCCACCTTTTCCCCCAACCCTAATATTCTTCCCGAACAAAAGACGAAAAAAAACTATATAAAATACCACCGCTCTCTCCCCCATCAGGAAAGGCATCGATATTGCGAAATCGATCAATCAATCAATCCCTTCTCCTCCGAAGAATTCGCGCCGATCGACATACGTGGCGAGACTCACCCTCCCTCCCCTCAATCGGCCTTCTTGAAGAATCGGCGAAGAATGGAGTAGTGGGGGAGGGACGGATTTGTCTACGCACAATCGACGCCCTTCTGTTCTTCTCCTCGGGGGGGAGGAGAAGCGCGTCAAGTTTCTCGTTCGCAGATGGGGTGAGTGAACTGTGGGAAAAGAAGCAGGGACGTTAATATGTTATGTACATACATATCGGGGAAGCGGCTGGGGGGGGGAGGGGGGATGGTGGGTGGAGGGTGCGAATCCGACCGAAGGACCCGTAGCGAATTCTAATGGATTTATGATTTAAAAATTGAAAAGGAGCAGGGGAAGGACAGGGCGGACGGGACGGAGACAAGGAAGGGGACGAATTAGGCGAAGTTTTGAAGGAGGTTCTTTCAAAATTAGGGAGAACGGCTCGTGTTATGACCGCAACCGCACATTACCCCTTAAACCTTATGCCTTAAGGTGGTTGGAGCGTCCCTCGTGAGTCATTGAGTGCACAAAAAAATTCTTGGATCTCGCTTCACTTTGGGAAATTTACTTTTAAACTAAGGATGAGTCGAATTCAGATGTCGATTCTCGATTCCACCGGTTCTCAGGATTAGAATCGGTATTGAGAATCGATCGCCTAAAGTCGGTTCCGATTCCATCGATTCCAGATAGATAAATATTCAAATCGAATTACATTTATCACATCAAATTTGTCTCGGTAATTTTGGGTGTAGGCTATCAATTTGTCCTTTTTATCTACCTCAATAAGCTGAGAATATGTTTACTATTTGTTAACAAAAATATACTATTTGAGCGACTTAATTGTCTTTGTTATTTTATTTCAGCAAATACTTGAATTTAAATAATAGTCGTACGCTACTGGGATATCAATATCCCACCTGTCATTAGGAATAAGAATCGATGGAATCGGAATCGAGCATCGGAAATCGATTGGAAATAATCGGAATCGAAAAAAAGTGGAATCGACTCATCCCTAATATAAATGTATATACTCTGATTTTTAATAATCACAAATACCCCGAAGCGAAACGTTTTGGCTTCACTAATGCAAAAACAAAATATTATTCACTGCTTGTGTTCAATTATGCTTCATTCCCTTATTCCGGAAGTTTACATACTTTGCAGCATATTTTAATTTATTTAGGCATTTAATGCTTTCTAACATATCGACCAAGTTGAAATTTAGAATGTACTGTTTCTTGATTTTTTTGCATAGCCGTTATATGTATTTAAAGAGACGGGAACCCCAAAACAGAATTTTTTTCTTGAGGTGCCCGTGTTCCTTGTACTTGGTGATGAAATGGAATATTTATATTCTGCTATGGTATTTTTATAAGGAATAAATTGATATGATTATTATCATTATCGATAGATTTGAATCGATTTGAAATAATCGGAATCTAAAACGATTGGAATCGACTCATCCCTGTTTTAAACGTCAACAAATCATTCATTCAATCATTGTTAAAACTTGGTTTTAAGGAGCGAAACGTGAAATTAATGCTATAATTAAAAATAATAAATACGTGTTTTTATATCCGGTATTTTACCATTATATTTACAAGCAGCTATTTTAATACGGAGAACTGTTTTCTTTCGTGTTAAGGAGAAAATCTATACATATTTCATCTAATTTTTTCAAATATTCCAAGTGGGCTACGTGTTAGAATAGCATTACAATGATAAACCAGGTCGGTTACATGATTTTTTCGCATTTATGCAAACATATTGTTAATTTTATACACGTATGTAAAGTCTCACGCAAATTAAAATACAAACGAAAATCACTCCAAACACATTAAGGTCTAGTGAGGTCTAATATAAAGTCTGTACTTGTGGGTAGAGTTATCATAAAAACCTTCAGATACAGTTAAATATCTTGAAGTTACCTTAACTTCTGATACATCGTGGGAAACACAATTACAAAACATACGCGGCACAGCATTAAAGAAACTAGGTTTTGCTAAGCGTACAATTGGAAGGCCCTCGGAAGCAAAAGTAGAAGAGAGATGGTACTTCGCTCTGGTTAGGCCACACATCGAATACGCCGCGAGCATTTGGGACCCTGGTCATAAAGATTCAACCAAAAAAATTAATGAAATAGAAAGGAAAGCTGCACGCTTCGTTAAAAACTGCCAAGAGCGAACATTAGTATTTCACAGCTTTTAGACAGATTAATTTGGGAGCCCCTAGAGACTCGGAGGCTACACGCTAGGCTTAGCTTGCATGAGAAATTCAGAACAGAGTTTCAGAGCGACACAGAGAATATTATCATGACGCCTCAATACACCTCTAGGCCTGACAGAAGCGATAAAATAAGTCAGATACATTGGCGAACAGAAAGGTACAAAAACTCCTTCTTTCCGCGCACAATAAGCGGCCACAATAAAAATTAAACCCTCACTAAATACACCCCCATAATACACGCCACCATTTCACCTCCAAAAACCTTGTCCCTTATATCTTTGCACGGCTGGTGTTCTAACACCCGCTGCCACGTGAACTTGCAGCGGCCTGCTGGGTATTATGCAGATGCAGATGTTTCTTGAGGTGAATGGCTCTGGCCTCAGGGTAACTAATGCAAGATTCTCAGAAATCTTGAGTTTATCATCTTTGACGTGCGATTTATAAACTTAGAGGAGGTGACGGGGAAATAATAATTCTGGAGTGTGATGCACGTGTTTTATTTCCAATCACCTCACATGTAATAAGTGCACGTTCACAAGACCACCGCACAGTCCGAGAGTCAAAGCACGACTGAGCTCTCGCGCTGCGAGCGCTGGTGGCACAGAGTATTCTTTCTTTATGAGCCAAAAACATTGTTGCACATAGTCGCGCGCCGGCCTGCTTGACGCCGGGCTGTCTGACGCCGTGCCGACGCGCGGGCGAGGGTTCGCCACAAACTGATTTAAAAATAAAATAGGGTTTCCCGGGTAGTATTACATAAATTGAGTCTTAAAAGTGGAGATTTAATATAGTGGTTCATATAGAGATTGCTCAGATTACAGCAGAAAAACATGAATTTACGCAATAAAGCATATTCAAGCATATAATTAAAACTCTTTACCAGAAGCAAAAAGTCTTGGGTAAAAATAAAATAAGGGCACTTGACACCTATTTTTTTCTTATATTATCTTAAGTTATCCGTGAATTACTGTCGTAAAGTATGTCAAAATACGGGAGTTTCGTATAAATAAACGTGACCGTTAAATGTGCATTAGCGGAATAATCTGCATATTTTGTTCTTTAATGGTAGTTTGAACGAAATGTCATTCTATCACGAAATCAATGAATTTGATCTCATTTTAAAGAAAAAATATATCACCCTTCTAATGACACCCAAAATTCAATCCTTTGCCACATTACTTTCGGAGATATTTTCCAAAAAATTATAACCCTTTTACATGGGAAATGGTATGTGTATGCACTCCAGAGAGATATTATATTAAAAATGACGAATTTCTAACGCTTAGATGTCGTAAAAAAATAACAGCGTGTAGTTTATATGTTTTCTCCAGTACTTTTGAAAATTAATCATATTGTCACCGCAATGGGTACTTGGGTATCACAAAAAACCTTCCGTTTTGATGGAGTTTCAAATGCACCGCGCGAAAAAAATGAGTCAATTTAAAGACTTATTTAGATATTTTCATTTAATTACTCATCATTTCTATCATGTAATACTATACTATTGCACCATTATAATGCAATATTAAATTCGCGTGTCTCACAGCTGGTGAAATTAAAACGTATAATTCGAATATGGTTTCTATTATGACTAGGGAACAATCTCGCTCGGAATACCTTAATTTTGGCTTTCACTACGTATTCCTTGCCTTAAACTTATACCAAACTTGTCGTAAAGAATTGGTGAAGGAAAAACGATTGGCATATGGTAATTATATTGAAAACACACTAAAATTCGATGTTACTGAATTCTACAAACATATAAGGTCCTGCAAGGACAGTCGTAGAAACATCAGGGAGGTCAAGAAAAGAAACGGTATCTCAACCAATGATGAAAAGGAAATAGCAAATGAGTTTAACTGTTGGTTCTCAAGTGTTTCTCACGAAGAAACCAATACCCTTGATGTAGAAAACAAAAAAATCAATACGTCCAATAATATAAATAACGGAAATGTACAATTGTTTAAAGTCAACGACAAAAGTATCGCCGATAAAATTAAGAAACTTGGTAATCGTAAATCTAAAGGCCCCGATAGCACCACAGGTTAGTTATTAAAACTTATTTCAGATGGAGTTGTACCCTATCTCAGAGTTATTTTCAACGTATCGTTAAAAAATAAAAGCTTGCACAAAAATTGGAAAAGGGCGATTATAGTTCCCGTATATAAATGTGGCAATAGAAAAATGGTCCAAAATTACAGACCTATCAGTTTAACATCAGTTATATGCAAATTAATGGAAAAAATTATAGCAGATTACCTTTTTGAATATTGGAAATCAAATGAGTGGTTGTGTCCATATCAACATGCTTTTAGAAGAGACTACTCTTGCGAAACACAGATGCTGACCCTATGTCAGGACATTGCAGAGGCAATCGATAAAGGGGACATAGTTGACGCAGATGTGATCGATTTTGCTAAAGCCTTCGATACCGTGCCCCATGAATTGCTGCTAAATAAACTTAGAAAAACCACTGTCGATCGTAGAGTGGTAGAATGGGTTGAGGATTTTTTAATGTGCAGAACACAAACAGTCAAAATTGGCGAAAATTTCTCTGAGGAAGCAAAAGTCACCTCAGGAGTCCCTCAGGGTAGTGTGATAGGCCCCTTGTTATTCCCTTGTTAATATTTATCAATTATTTGCCGGTATCAGTTAACTCAAGCATAAGATTATTTTCTGATGACTGCATAGTCTATCGTAAAATAAAAAATAGAAATGATGAGTACACGCTCCAAAAAGACCTTGACCAAAGTTCATCTTTGGTCGAGTTGTAACAAAATAAAAATAAACAACAACAAAAGGGTGCATATTCAATTTTCAAATAAAAGAGCAAGTGATAGAATTTACTAGAAACTAAATGGAGAAGTAATAGCCAAGTGAGATAGTTGTAAGTAACTGGGCGTCCTGTTAACAAAGGATCTGGGATGGGGGGCCATCACAGAAAAGATAGCTGGGAGGGCGTTTAAAAACCTCAACTATGTGATGAGAAACATAAAAAAATGTCCGAAAGAGGTGAAAAAGCTGGCATATTTTACTACCGTTAGACCAATGCTTGAGTATGCCACGAATGTCTGGGATCCCTATGATAAGGGGAAAGCAAAGAGCTTGGAAAAGGTCCAAAGGAAGGCAGCAAGGTACGTTTTGGGGAGATACAAAAATAGAGATAGTGTTAGCAGCATGTTAGAGGAATTGGGGTCGAGTTCATTGCAAGGTAGAAGAAATGTAAATCGGTTATTGGGGAAGTTAAAATGTTTCTCAAAACATCCAGCCTGGTTAGAATTGGAGATGAGGCTGGAACCACCAAATTTTGAGGGGAAAAACGACCACCCGCTGAAACTAAAATTACGGAGGCAAAAAACGAATGCTGCCAAATACTCCTCCTTAAATCGCGGGGTCCATGAATGGAACCAATTACCAGAAGAACTCACAAATCCATTGCCAAGGAATGTAAATAATTTTTAAAAAAATTTACTCATAAATAACAAGAGTGTCTGATGTTTTATGTAGGTATATGTATTTTTTTTAAACACTTTGTCATTATTATTTACAGCTAAACAAATGTTATATTGCCACCAGACAGTGTCTAATTGCAATATTAATGTAATTGATAAATAAATAAATTCCAAACAGATGGTCGAGATTCTTGCATTACATCCGCTAATTCGTCCATTCCGTCGAGATGCGTAACAGTCAGCTTTTGGAAAAAGAAAAATGGCCCAGGTAGGGCTTACAGAATTAATAATACGGAAATTATTCACGCCGAGTCTGTTAAGTACTTAGGGGTCACAATTACTCACGACCTATCTTGGGGAAAACATATTAGGGAAATATGCGGTCAAGCATATAGGAAGCTAGGCTTTATCAAGAGAGTACTCGGAAAATGTGATGAGAAAGTGAAAGAACGTTGTTATTTTTCAATCGTTAGGCCTCATCTGGAATATGCTGTTAGTGTATGGGATCCATACGAAACGGGGTTGATATCAGAGTTAGATCGCGTACAGCGAAGAGGAGCTAGGTTTGTGAAACGATGCTACGATAAGTTGGCTAGTGTGTCTGGACTGTTAGAAGAATTAGGATGGGAATCGCTATCACAGCGTAGATTAAATTATAGGCTTAACCTCCTAAATAAATTTCAGGAAAATCATTTCACTGACGACGTAAAAAACATACTATTAACCCCCTCGTACTGCGGCAGATTAGATCGCGCCAATAAAATTAGAGAGATAGATTGTAGAACCGATAGGTGTAAAATGTCATTTTTTCCGCGTACCATTCGGGACCATAGCAGCTGTGAACGTCGTCATGAATAGTTCGAGTATTGACAATAGGCAGGCTGTAAATCTTTCTCATTATATTCTCTACTCTCTTATTTATGCATGATGCAAATATTGATGTTCTCATTTTTGCATGATATTTTGAATCTGTAGTAGTAGTCTTTGTATCCCTTGCATGTTGGAGCGATTGAAGATAGAATGTTTCTCGGGTATTACATTTTTAATTGGCGCTTTGCATGTGTGGTACGCGGGTTTTAATGTAATGTCGGTGTTCTACCATATCATTCATGCATGCCTGGTGTGGAAGCACCCCCTGCCACACACCCTTTGGGTGGCTTGCAGGGTATGACGTAGATGTACATGTAGATGTAGATATCCATAGGAAAGTAAGGAAAGATCAGGGATAAACATTATGCATGATAAAATATAACAACAATAGTAATATCAATGATAAAATATAACAACAATAATAATATATTTTATCATGGATATATCGCATTTCCACCAAGTTAAGCCTGAAACGATTTCATAAACATTATGGTTGTTACTTCGGTTGCCAAGCAACAGTTTGGCGACATAATGCCCTCTCCATCTACCTCAATTGACTCGATAGCACGAAATAACTCAGACCAAACAAAAATTCATTCAACGGTACACAGAATGAGTGAATTTATGGAAGATACAATTTCGCAGATTTTAAAACCGAGAGAGCATAATATTTTGCAGGATACTGGCCTCAGATCCCCATTAAATTCCTCAAATTTCTACGCCTACGAAGAGTTGTCCATATATAGCTATACCTTAAGGAAATCGGATGGCAGGCCACAAAAAACGACGGAAATATTTCCAAGCTACATTCCTTTATGTATTATCCGTAAACGATTAGATTGTTTACATTCTACATGCAATCAGTGTGACCGTTTACCGTTTAAGTTTACGTTATGTATCTCTAACACAAGCATAAATAACATATAATTGTCCACGGGAAGAAAGAGGTGAAAGAACAGGAAGAAAGAAGGAAGAAACAGGAAGAATCGGCATACTGTGCGAAATATTCGACAGGTAGAAGAACAGGAAGAAAGAAGGAAGAAACAGGAAGAAGCTGCATACTGTGCAAAATATTCGACAGGTAGAAGAACAGGAAGAAAGAAGGAAGAAACAGGAAGAAGCTGCATACTGTGCGAAATATTCGACAGGCAGAAGAACAGGAAGAAAGAAGGAAGAAACAGGAAGAAGCCGCATACTGTGCGAAATGTTCGCACAGGTCAGCTAGTCATATATATTATTTCTCAAAGGTGTTTTTTTGTTGCCATAACTCCCATAATTCTTCATCAAAATTAATGATTCAAACATCGCTTTAAAGCTTATGTTCCCCACTATTGACGAAAATTAGACAAATGGTTTAAAATTAAAGTTTTTGTTAAATACTTTAAAATTCAATTTTTTGTTGAAAAATGATACAGTGCCATCTGTTGACAATATAATCAACTAATATGATGGCCATGGTTACGCGTTTATAGGACTGTAGGAGGCGCCATCTATTAACACATCGTTTAGTTAGATTGTTTACATTCTACATGCATTCAGTGTGACCGTTTACCGTTTACGTTCACGTTATGTATCTTGAACACAAACATAAAAAACATATAATTGTCCATGGGAAGAAACAGGTAGATGAACAGGAAGAAAGAAGGAAGAAACAAGAAGAAGCTGCATACTGTACGAAATATTCGCACGGGTCAGCTAGTTTCATTTAAATTAGCCTGAACATCTCTTTAGTTTCTTCAAACCCATGTTGAAAACAACTAATATGAGAACGAGAATATATATGTCAATTTCATTCATTACCCCGCTTATCGGACCATCTGCTTCCATAATTCCTTCCAAATGGTAGGGTCCAAACTTGGTAATTCCATCACAGATGAGCTAAAAAGCATTTCTCCCTCAAATTGTATTAAATCAAAGATTTATTGTCTACTACTTAGCGACTCATTTTGAGTCATTTTTCATGTGCACAAAGGTTTTGTTTTGCCTCGTATCTTTTCTATTGTTGTCATTGTTCTTATATAATTTTGAACTGCTCTAATAACTTATACATTATGAACCTATTGCGAATATTATTTTTTTAATGCCAATGCCTTGAATATTATTATTTGTAATTTATCAATTATATAAATGAAAAATGCTGCTATTTTATTTATTATTACCATTTACAACCTATAATATTCTATTGTTTTTTGTTTGAGTCTTCGCTCACAGCGAAAAACTGTACATAGTGTATTTTCCAGACTTTTGTATTGGATGTCAATTGATTTTGTTCTCTGAGGTCAAATGGTCCTAGAGCAATAAACTTATTTTTCAATTCAATTTCAATTTCTTTTGGGAGGGACTTCCTCCCGGTTGAGAACCACAGAGAGAGAATATTTTATTTATTCTTGTGGTGAAAAATGATCTTGTATTCTTTCAGAGTGCGGACACCAGTACAGTGCTGCTTCGATTACTGCAGGACAGAGCAGCCGCTTCTCGGATATGGAACTGAGTTCCCTCCCAGGGATCCGTAGCGGCGGCGGCGTAGGCAACGGTGGCACGGCAGCGACGCCAGATGAGGCGTCGAGGAGGGGTCCCGCGTCCCCCCAGTGCCCCGCGGCCCCTCCGACGGGGAGCCGCCGACTCGAGGCCGCGGTCTGCCGTGTGTGCGGCGACAAGGCCTCCGGAAAGCACTACGGCGTGCCCAGCTGCGACGGATGTCGAGGGTTCTTCAAGAGGAGCATACGGAGGTCAGTACGAAGATGAGAGCAATTAGAGGTGGGTCGTTCGCGAGCGAACGGGTCGATGGATTGAACGGAAGGGCCGAGGACCTACTTCTGTGGAACTGGGCTGTGTTGGGCTGAACATGGCACTGGGATAATATTGGGCAAGAAGTTGTGAAGAGAACCCAAGGCGTGAATTTGGAACACCGCCGTTGGATAATTGATCAACATGACTGATTGAAACGGGCAATTATCGTGGTGGGTGTTGTCTCCCTCTTTGGGTCTTTGTACTCTGCATCCTGGTAGACAGTGGTAAATAGGTTCCTTTCGGGCTATCGTTCCTTTCGGTGTTTCGTTCCTTTAGGTCTATCGTTCCTTTTGGTCCTTCGTTCCTTTCGGTCCTTCGTTCCTTTCGGTCCTTGGCTCCTTTCGGTCTATCGTTCCTTTCGGTCTCTCCTTCCTTTCGGTTCTTCGTTCCTTTCGGTTCTTCGTTCCTTCCGGTCTATCGTTCCTTTCGGTCTTTCGTTCCTTTAGGTCTATCGTTCCTGTCGGTTTTTCCTTCCTTTCGGTCCTTGGTTCCTTTCGGTTCTTCGTCCCTTTCGGTCCTTGGTTCCTTTTGGTTCTTCGTTCCTTTTGGTCTCACCTTCCTTTCGGGTTTCCGTTCCTTTAGGTCTATCATCCCTTTCGGTTTTTCGTTCCTTTTGGTCTCTCCTTCCTTTCGGATTTCCGTTCCTTTAGGTCTATCATCCCTTTCGGTTCTTCGTTCTTTTCGGTCCTTGGTTCCTTTCGGTCTTTCGTTCCTTTAGGTCTTTCGCTCTTTTCGGTCTCTCCTTCCTTTCGGGTTTCCGTTCTTTTAGGTCTATCATCCCTTTCGGTTCTTCGTTCCTTTCGGTCTTTCGTTCCTTTAGGTCTTTCGCTCTTTTCAGTCTCTCCTTCCTTTCGGGTTTCCGTTCCTTTAGGTCTATCATCCCTCTCGGTTCTTCGTTCCTTTCGGTCTTTCGTTCCTTTAGGTCTTTCGCTCCTTTCGGTCTCTCCTTCCTTTCGGGTTTTCGTTCCTTTCGGTCCTTCGTTCCTTTCGGTCCTTCATTCCTTTCGGTTTTTCGTTCCTTTTGGTCTCTCCTTCCTTTCGGGTTTCCGTTCCTTTAGGTCTATCATCCCTTTCGGTTTTTCGTTCCTTTTGGTCTCTCCTTCCTTTCGGATTTCCGTTCCTTTAGGTCTATCATCCCTTTCGGTTCTTCGTTCTTTTCGGTCCTTGGTTCCTTTCGGTCTTTCGTTCCTTTAGGTCTTTCGCTCTTTTCGGTCTCTCCTTCCTTTCGGGTTTCCGTTCTTTTAGGTCTATCATCCCTTTCGGTTCTTCGTTCCTTTCGGTCTTTCGTTCCTTTAGGTCTTTCGCTCCTTTCGGTCTATCATCCCTTTCTGTTCTTCGTTCTTTTCGGTCCTTGGTTCCTTTCGGTCTTTCGTTCCTTTAGGTCTTTCGCTCTTTTCGGTCTCTCCTTCCTTTCGGGTTTCCGTTCCTTTAGGTCTATCATCCCTTTCGGTTTTTCGTTCCTTTTGGTCTTTCGTTCCTTTAGGTCTTTCGCTCTTTTCGGTCTCTCCTTCCTTTCGGGTTTCCGTTCCTTTAGGTCTATCATCCCTTTCGGTTCTTCGTTCCTTTCGGTCTTTCGTTCCTTTAGGTCTTTCGCTCCTTTCGGTCTCTCCTTCCTTTCGGGTTTCCGTTCCTTTAGGTCTATCATCCCTTTCGGTTCTTCGTTCTTTTCGGTCCTTGGTTCCTTTCGGTCTTTCGTTCCTTTAGGTCTTTCGCTCTTTTCGGTCTCTCCTTCCTTTCGGGTTTCCGTTCTTTTAGGTCTATCATCCCTTTCGGTTCTTCGTTCCTTTCGGTCTTTCGTTCCTTTAGGTCTTTCGCTCTTTTCGGTCTCTCCTTCCTTTCGGGTTTCCGTTCCTTTAGGTCTATCATCCCTTTCGGTTCTTCGTTCCTTTCGGTCCTTGGTTCCTTTCGGTCTTTCGTTCCTTTCGGTCTCTCCTTCCTTTCGGGTTTTCGTTCCTTTCGGTCCTTCGTTCCTTTCGGTCCTTCATTCCTTTCGGTTTTTCGTTCCTTTTGGTCTCTCCTTCCTTTCGGGTTTCCGTTCCTTTAGGTCTATCATCCCTTTCGGTTTTTCGTTCCTTTTGGTCTCTCCTTCCTTTCGGGTTTCCGTTCCTTTAGGTCTATCATCCCTTTCGGTTCTTCGTTCTTTTCGGTCCTTGGTTCCTTTCGATCTTTCGTTCCTTTAGGTCTTTCGCTCTTTTCGGTCTCTCCTTCCTTTCGGGTTTCCGTTCCTTTAGGTCTATCATCCCTTTCGGTTCTTCGTTCCTTTCGGTCTTTCGTTCCTTTAGGTCTTTCGCTCCTTTCGGTCTCTCCTTCCTTTCGGGTTTTCGTTTCTTTCGGTCCTTCGTTCTTTTCGGTACTGCATTCCTTTCAGTCAATCGTTCCTTTAGGTCTTTCGTTCCTTTCGGTCTTTCGTTCCTTTCAGTCAATCGTTCCTTTAGGTCTTTCGTTCCTTTCGGTCTTTCGTTCCTTTCTGTCCTTCGTTCCTTTCGGTCATTCGATCATTCCGGTCATTCGTTCCTATCTTGAAGAAATAGGATGTTCTTTATAACACCCCATAAATTCATCTGCTGATTCTAGCGGTCTAATTAGCTTTACTTTTTCTCCTTCACACAAAATAAACCTTTTTACGAAACCATCTAATAAGCTGATAATTTAACCTTCCGCCTTTTATTTGATGCAACATTCTTTAACGCCGTCATTACGGTATACCAAGTATTTCTATGTTTTTCCACATTCTTTAAGCACCCAGAGCATATTCAAAATACATGTAAGATTTAAGGCTTTCCCGGCAAATACTTAGAATGTATTGCTCTCGGGTTTCCAACCGGGTGACGGTGGTTTTTGGCACCGTTGTTTCGAAGGCGTAGTCAGCCATCGTCCTCAGGGTGATGCACTGTATCTGCATTTTCTAAGAGTTCGCACTTTCCGTGATATTTATGTTTGTGTTAAAGAAACTCAAAACCAAAAAGTTACAGACGACAACATTGTTACTTCTAATATTGTCTTTAAAGAAGTTTTGTAAATTGCGTGCCATTATTCAGTAACATACGTCATGATTGTTCCTACTGGTACCAAACTCTCTTGCCTGTATTGTATTCATATGTTTTGTATATTTTTGCAAGAAAACAAGTATAAAGAAAGTACTTTATGATACACCTTCTTCTCTATTTAAAACCCAATTACACCGTTTCCTTAACATACTTATTCCCTGATAGCGTGAAAGTGCGAAACTTTCGCACGGGTTACCGAGTATATATGATAATAACAAAGACGAATTCATTTTAGCCCGATCGTGGACAAGAAAATCAGAGACAATTATGATAATTCATCTTGCTTACTTTCGTATAAAACACTAATTATTAAAAGTCGTTACATAGGGTCCATGCGCATACGTTACAGATCTAGTGTAAAACGTTAATTTTGTTATGTGCCAATATCCTTTCCTTTGAAAATTTCAAAAATCTTCTCGTGTTTTTAAACTTTTAATGGATTCAGGTAAGGCGTTCAATACTTTAATGCCCAAATATACAAAGGATCTCGCAAGCAACGTGAGATTTGGTTTTGGAAGCCGCGTGTTTTGCTCCTTTCGTAAATTATACCTACGGTCGCTTCCAGAAACCGCGGGCAAATTGCCACTCTAGACAAAGGTTCAGAGGAGGCAGAAGAAATGGATGGAGAATGGTTTCGACAATAGAGGGGGAATGTTGAAGAAAATAATAGAGAGGAGAACAATGCGGAAGAGGATGGGATTCTGGACGAAATAAAGAGGGAGAAGATATGAGGAATTCAAGAGGGATCTAAATGGCGGGTCATCCGCAGAAACTAAAAACGGAGCGATGTGCCAGTAGGATAAAAACTGTCCAAAAAACTACCTATCAGCTGGTATAACACTCTATCATAATCACAACGGCATACGGACTTCACACATCCAGTCATGACAGTGGCGTGAAGATCACTCCATATAGGTACATACACTCATCACGTGCCACTACACACTTAACCTCAAGTGTCGAAACACAACAGTGTCACCCCGTTTCTGCAACCAGGGCGACGTCGCCCGGCACGTGGCCAAAAACTCTCCATGCCTTCTTGCTCGGGCGCGAGCGCGCTCAGCGTCGACGAGCCGATGACAGAGCGTTGACGAGCGGATGAGGGCGCAGAGCCGTGGACCACGCCGGAATCACAAAAACTCCCGAAAGCGTCCTGTCACTAGCACGCATCGCAGCGAAGAGGGTCATCCACAACTCAAATACTGTCAAACTCAAAGGAGTGTGTCCCGAAACTTCCAGAGCAAGCGATGGACCGAGAGGTTTGCCACGGTTAAAAAGATATGGCGGTCTTTGACATTTGCAGGGATCGATCGCTTGGATACATGTGGCGACTCGTCCGGAAATCATGATCGCCATTTCGTCCATGTCGCTCGGTAGTTTTTATTACCAAATGACAAAAGAAACATTCCAGATTTTCTCGTTAATTACCATTACTATAAGCATGTACAAATTATGATTTTTACTCGATAAATGTATCTAGAAACGAAATGGCTGTGATTAACTTATAGCCTGGCTTAACCCGGGAACTAGAATGATACTTTCCATTGAAATAATTCCGAAATTATTTTATTCCTCCAAACGCTCTCTAGCCCTTTCTCTCCGGCATTCCATTATAATGTATTTCTCCAGCCTTCGATCGAGAGTTAATTTTGTATTTGCTGTCATTTCTTCCGCCAGACATCGGTCTCAAATAATTGAATTTTACGACGTGGCATCTAATTTTCTAGAACCATCATTTGCAAATGGTCACTCACTTAAAGAGATTGATTTCGACTACACGCAACTGCAACATGTATATCAGAGCATGGCTAAATTGACTGCTCGGACGCTAGAACAAGAGAAAGGAAAAACAGCCGACGCTCTCAATTCCGTGCCCGCATTCTCGCACAGGTGATTGATATTGAGAAGCAGCTGACACGAGACATTGTCAGTAAACAAGATGTGAGACAGGATTGTAGTATATCACCGACTTTGCTCAATCCACCTAGACAGATAGGAGTCACAAGCTGAGTTCGGGTTCGTTGATAGCAACGGAAACAATTAACGACGCCATCTTGATTTCGACTATAGACTATTCGACATGCATGCAAAAATTTCTCCTCCAAGGAATCACAGGGAGAACTACATTTTTACCTTAATATAGAGCAGTGGTTCTCCACTATTTGGTTCAATGCCCTCCTGTTACCATTGTACCGCATAAATAATCCCCCCTTTCCTAAATAAATTACTAAATAATAATAAAAACCCGCAAAAGGAAGAATTACGAATGGCTAAGCAACGAAAGCCAGATGGATTGGGCACACCTTGACACACAGTGGATTTCTGAGGAACATAATTGGAGGTAAAATAGAGGGAAAAGTCCCCAGAGGAAGACCCAGGAACAAGTTCATGAACCAAATAAAGAAAAAAGTACTTAGGAAGAGATACCAGGAGGTAAGATAACTAGCACTAGACGGGAAAGGGTGGAGGGCTGGAGTCAACCAATCTTAGGATTGAACGAACAATGGTGAGTACTTAAATGCAATGCTATTCACCGATGATCAAGATAATGAAGTAAATTATTACACAAGATAGTGAACATGAAATGCAAATGGCGTTTCACTGATTACACGCACTGGGTAACACGCATAGCCTGAAAATATCAAGAGCTTAAACATAAACTATGGCATTCACAGGAAGAAACCCGATGAGAACAAAAACTGTCATAGAAGATCAAGCTCTGGAACAGAAGTTCCCATCGCGGTATTTGGAATGCGATGCTACAGGAAAAAGATATCAAAAATAAAATTAACACTTTCCAAAGGATTTGTGAGACATACGAAAACTTTATAGGCAAAACCAGGAAAGAAACCCAGATTATTAAATTTTATTTAGTTATGATCGTTCCTACTGGGTTGTATGGCTCATAATGTAGGACAGCAAAACAAATAGATGATATGAAAAATAGAGTCATCAGAAATGAAATTTCTTTGAGCTATGAAAGGGTTGTACAAGGTTAGACAAATTAAGGAATAGGTCCTTAGTCCACAACGGATAAAATATGCCTGGAAGTTTGAGTTCTTCCGTCCCATCAACTGAGATTTCCATTCCATGACATTGAAGGTGGCGCAGAATGGAACGCACAAGCGCCCACGAACATGCTTGAATGTAACGATGTGGCGACGCGAGCAGGCGAAACGTTAGTTAACCAGCTGGTATCAACCATCCTGTTAGTTCACTGTAGTCAGAGCCGAGAGTAAAGTGGACAGTTACCGATATCGTTCAAAATATATACGTCAACAAGCTCGAGCTTGCTGCAACCATTGAGGTAGATGAAGAGGGCGCTTGCTATAGTGGCCAATACTAAGGCCGGCTTCATAGGTCGGCGGCGGCGGCGGAAGTGGTGGTACTCAGGCAATGAGGACACTTCTTTAGAAATAATGACGTCAGACCGATGAGATGTGCTATGATGGCTAGCGGGTGCCGCAAATATTCAGCCTGGCTGAATCTGGACTGAATTCTGTGGCGGCGGAAGCTGGTCGAGAAGCGGGAAAACCCACTGCCTTTCAAAAATGAATCCTCTTTGGATGATCAGTGAGCCCTTCTGTATCAGTAAAAGATGCTTTAAGCGATGCGCATAATTTTTACGATATATTTAAGATGTTAAGAGTATAATTTATAATGGCTTTAGAAAATATGGTCTGGTATCAACGAAAATAGCCTTCCTCAAGGTTATATAGCATCATTAATCTACTAGCGTTAACCAGAGAGTGGCTTAAATCAAGCCAATTGAAAATTATTAAGGCAAAATATTTTTTATCCATTCTTGATGCTGCAACCACGGGGAGAAAATTTACAGGTTGTGGCTATTGTTTATTGCATATTCGGACAGTGGAGCTGATCACGAGTGTGGGACAGTGGAGTGGATCAATGCTGATATGATACTGCCTAACGCGTTAAACAACGACTATTTATTTCACTCGCTCGAATGTAAGGATCGATGCACAATATAATTCTTGAATTAGGTGACATGGCTTTTTCTCAACTCATTTCAATAAACATGGATTTCAGACTGAGGTGTTGCACGTTAGCTTGACGAATACAGTTATGGTGAAACTACTGCCATCAAATAAGCATTAATAAATAATTACATACTAATCTTTCCAAATCTATCATTATATAGCACGACTCATTCTCAAGAGTAAAAAAATGTTGCTTTTCCGATGACATGCAAATACTGCAGTGTCAATGTTATTGTACGCCTACCGCCTTTCATTTGTTTTCTCGCCGCCGACCTATGAAGGGTCCACCGCTACCTGCCGCGGCGAAATCCATCGTGATCCACGCCGCCGCCGACCTATGAAGCCGGCCTAAAAGCTCTAACGCGGGCGTGGAGTGTCCGCCATCTTTGTCAACCCCGATTTCCCTACAGAGCTTAAATTTTTTTAAATAAACCACAGTGATATAACCACCAATGCATCAACACATGTAAGCTCTGAGAATCATCGGAAATAAAAGTTGTTCTTACCTTCCATTCCAAAGCATACTCCTATCTCCCTCCACGCCCTCTCCCTTAGGTTTCTATCCCTGTATAGATAGTCCTTATAAGTGTACAGAGACGTGCACTTCTCTCGAATTTCGTAGATGATCATTTCATCCATAGAACCTAAACTTCGCCGCTCAGCCAAGTTTGTGATTCTACGCGTTCCACGCGTCGAAAGTTAAAAATATTTCAACTTGGGCGACGCGACTCTACGCGAACATACGCGAACATACGCGAACTCACGCCTACATACATACCAATCACACCGTTCCCTTCCGGGGTAGGCACAGTCACAAATTTGCACTCATAAATACACATTGTACGCCTAACTCTTCTTCAATAATTTCTTCCATACTGAGCTATCCTTGCAAACCTCTTTTGCCTCATTTACCCCCATACACTGCTTCATACACGCACTCCTGTTTTTAAGACTCCTAATATTCCTCCCCCTAAGAATTTCCTCAACCACATGCAACCACAACTTTCTCGGCCTACCTCTACCTCTCACACCATTCATTCTACTCTCATATATCTGTTTCGTTGTTCGACTCTCATCCATTTTCTCAACATGGCCAAACCAACGAAGAACACTACTTTCATATATGTCCATTATTGGAGCATCTGACCCACATTCATTCATGACCCACTCATTCCTGACCCTATACATCCTAATTTGGCCGCAAATACTCCTCAGATAACTCATACCCACGGCGTTTAGTCTACTCTTATGTCTCACCCGACATACCCATATTTCACTACCATTCAACAAAGTGAGGAGAAGTAGACTTTTGTACACGGCGATTTTCGCTTCCTCAGACAGGCACTCATTCCTCGATAATTTATAAATATCCTATACAAATTCCTATGTAAATTTTGAACAAACGGAGGATATTCTTGCTTTATATCCGCCAATTTGTCCATTACGTCGCGCTATCCGAAGGAAAGTATGGAAAGAGCAGTAATAACCAACATGGTTGTTGTTTCTGTTGTCAGGCTTCAGTTTGTAGACGAAATGCCCTCTGAATCCACCTTAATGGCTGGAACAGAATAATTGAAAACTTGAAATCATTAACGTTTAACACTTTGGATATAATTATACACATAAATACAATCGCGGATGCGGTCATCCAAGTTGTTTTATTATACAGCGCACATTAAACCCTGCCGAAGATCTGCTTCGAAGTGCGCTACCTAATGAGTACGGCCTGAAACAAATGGAAATGAAAAGCCGAATCCACAAAAAATGTCTTTTATGAATTTAATCACTGATATTTACTTGGAATGTACCCACTCAATTTGCTGACATTTTGATTTCTTTGCAGAAATTTGGACTACGTGTGCAAGGAGAACGGAAACTGCATAGTGGACGTCACGAGGCGCAACCAGTGTCAGGCCTGCCGATTCAAGAAATGCATCCAAGTAAATATGAAAAAAGATGGTAAGTGAGGACTTGCACCGAGGGTGTACTAAACATGTTTTGCACAATTTAATAATGTAAATAAAGCCATCAATGTCACCTACTTATGTAACTCTCAATATCACTTAAGAGAGCTTCAATTCTCTTCGATGTAAAAGCATTCTGTCCCAATCCACGGAGTCAAATGCTTTCTCAAAAACAATGAAGAAAATTCAACAAGAGAGACAGAGAGGTTTCATCGGCTCACAGAGCCATCATCAGGCACAAGGTGATGGCTCTGTGAGCTGAAACGCGTTGTAGCCATCATAATCGAATACGCCGCGAGCATTTTAGACCCCGGTCATAGGGATTTGACGAAAAAATTAATAAAATACAAAGAAAAGCAGCACGCGTCGTTAAAAACTTCTACGAACGAATTTATATTGCTTAACAACTTTTGACGGATTAAGGTGGGAGCCCCTAGAGACACGGAGGCTACACGCTAGGCTTAGGCCGTTTTCGAACTTGGCAAACGCATAGTTACCTTGATATCAAGATATCTTGATATCTAGGCAAGCAAAGTGAAATTCTTACTTGACACACTTGTAGCCCTTTTACGATGGAAGAGACATCATGCGGCCTTCATCTTGTAAAACATACGAAAAGCGCCATCCGTGTCCATAATTTTTGTGGTTGATGGAAGTCCACTACTACTTTAAAATGCTTCCCATCCGTATGCAACAAATTACAAGGGAATATAACTTTTAAAATCTTATTGCTTATGAATAAAATAATTCTCATATACCATAATATGGCGAATAACTATTATGTTTCGATTGCTAGGGGCTGCTAAAGTGGACGACATATCGCTCCCTGTATTTCACCAAATTCAACGTGTCTATGCACAAAAAGGCATTATAATATTTTTTGCCTGTATGAAAAAACACGTTAAAATATATTAAAGTATTACACTTCGAACAAACTACCTATGATCTTCGACTGATTACTGATAATTACGCGCGTTGTAAATAACATAGGTAAGTTGAAAACAAAGTACACTTACTCTAATGGTTTATTGTCCCCCTTCTTTGATGAATACAGTAAAAACCTCTCCAATGCTCAGCGTTATTGACAATTATGATGTTCGTTAGCTAAAAATAATGCTGCCAATGAAATTATGGCTACCTGAGAGTACTTTCCAACGGACCATAATTCTTTCAACGAGATCATTTTTTTGCTTCCAGAGCAAGGAAGATGGAATTTATAGGTTCAATGAAGTAAACACGGACGGAACATCTACAATGTATGGAATTATTCACTGAACGATTGGGTACCAAATCTTTTATGAGTATATTCATATTTGAAAAGTCTTTAAATATTGCGAATTCATCGATTTTTCCGCCAAAAGTAATAAATATAACACAAATATAAGTAGTAATGATAAAATAGTATCCATTTGAAAGTTTCTTCACTTCTATTTTCCATACAAGCCCATATTATCACACCCCGCGTTCTAACTTAAAACCTAGTAAGCATAACAAGTTTGCTTTTTCATTTACTTGGTATCTTGACTAGGTATCTAGACAATATGGCGTCAGCGGCCGCTTGAATTTGACGTTATTTCCGCCCGATGCGTACTAGGTTTCAAGGCAAGATTGCTTGATTTGCCAAGTTCGAAAACGGCTTTAGTTTGCTTGAAAAATTCAGAACTGGTGTGTTTCAGAGCGACACAGAGAATATTGTCATGACGCCTCACTGCATCTCTAGGTCAGACAGATGCGATAAAATAAGAGAGATACACTGCCGAACAGATAGATACAAAAACTCGTTCTTTCCGCGCAAAATAAGCGACCACAATAAAAGCTGAGCTCCACTAAATGCACTCCTATTTACAGGCCTGCCGATTCAAGAAATGTGTATTCGGAAATACAAAACATTTCTTGAATCCATGAACTGGAACTGGACAGGGTAATAGAACCTCTTTTATTTGGTTCATGCTTTCGTTCATGAACTTGCACATGAACGCGTGAATGAACGCGAAAATTCATCATGTAACCACACCAACTTGTACGAATTCATGAACGCGTGGACAGGGAAATAGAACCTGTTCTATTTGGTTCATGCTTTCGTTCATGAACTTGCACATGAACACGTACGGGTCAAGGTATCGTGTAACCAGGCCATTAGGCCTTTCCATCTGTTTAGTCTCTCACTGCAGCATCATTTTCTTACCTCAATTCGGAACATCTTTCCAAACTTCATCAACAGACTTCGTCGTGTTATACACTATGTCTTACCACAGTCAATTTTCTTTAGACACAGTCTCGATTTCTCCGATTCGTTTTATACCACATGTAATGTAAATAAGACCCTCTCGACACATGCGCGGTGCGGGTAATTTTTCTCATTTAATGTAAATCTCGAAAAGACGCGCTCAGCAAGCTCCACATAAAGTTTATTCACACTTCCGACCGGTGAGTTACATCTTCAAGTGTACATTTCATTACAGGGTTACATCTTCACCTTAAGTTACGAAACCGGTCGGAAGTGTGAATAATTTCCAGTGGAATTTGCAAAAGCAATTTCTTCTTTGCGACACAATGGAAAACATTCCACTAAGTAGAGCCTGAGACGACATATTACATGAAAATTTCGATTCATTAACTGAGGATGACATTGAATTCCAAGGAAATTTTCTGTATGTGACGTCCAACAGGTCGGTAAACAGCTTCAACTTTTCTCCCGGAGAGATTCTCTCGCGTCTCTACATCTTCATCTACATAATACCCCGCGAGCCGCCGCTTGGGCGTGTGGTAGGGGGTGGTAGGTCAACAGCCGTGTAAAGATGTAAAAGTTTTGGAGGTGAAATGGTGACATGTCCTTTGAGAGTGTGGTTGGATGAGCTCAGTTTCTATTGTGGTCGCTTATTGTGCGCGGAAAGAACGAGTTTTTGTAGCTATCTGTTCGGCAGAGTATCTCTCCTATTTTATCGCATCTGTCAGACCTAGAAATGTAGTGAGGCGTCATGATAATATTCTCTGTATAGCTCTGAAAAATCTCTGTCTCATTACATAAGTCCCTCGATTCTAGTCTCCTCACGGGTAGGGATGATTACGTTCCGTTGAGAGTCCATAGGCAGAAACGTTTGCATCTCCTCTTCTACGTGAAACGTCACAAAGTTTTTGCCTTCGCCTCTTTTGCACTTCATTCATTTGGCATCACAGGAAAACGCAAGCCCCTGGACGGCGCAACGAGAAAATTCCACCCGAGCGGGTCTCGAACGCGCGTCCTCCGGATAAATAACAAGCGAGGACGTTACCACGCGGCTAAAGAGGCCGTGAGAACTGTTGGCAAACGGAGGGCGAAAGAATCGGGGGCGTGACACAAACAGGAGGCCGACAGAAGAGTGGCGTGGATGAAGTGGCGACGGGAGCGACACGGGAGAACGACGAGAGAGAGAGTGCGTGTGTGTGTGAAGGGATAAAAGCGACAGAATCGCGGCGAAAGTGCAGACGACAATCGGGAAATCGGAATGCGAGAGACAAGTCGTCTCGGAGACACTTAAAGAGGGGAAAAGAGAAGGAAAAAAATAAGAAGAGCGGTGGGCGACAGAGAGAGAGTGAGAGTAGTGGAAGGCATTCACACAACAATACGTTTCGAGAGGGTTTCTGCGGCGAGGGAGAGGGAAGGGGAGTGGTGAGGTGGGGGGGGATGGTACTCCGTGGATCATGGGGGGTGTATTGGGGGGAAGGCAGCGGAAGAAAAAGCAAAGAGGGAGGTTGTGTGCACAGACCCCCACCAGGGGGGGGAAGGGGAGTACGATGAGGATAGGGCTGCCAACCAAGAAGGATGGATTTATAATGAAAAAGGACGCTACTGGCACAGATTATCTTCATTCCACCGTAAAAATCTTACCCCCCCGTCTTAAACCCCGTCTTACCCTCGTTATAGTAAGGTGAATTTCAAGGACTTATACAATGCAAGGGCGCACAGCCCGCTTTGTCTCCGCGTGAACACCCACTCCTAATGCAATCAAATTCAAGAGCATTTTCGACACACAAATTCGCTGGATTTGCGAAGAAAATCCACAGCTTAGGTGGGGCAAGAACCAATAATTGGATATTTCAGTATATTTTGAGGAGAATAAACGTTTAAATCATCTTTGAAATGAATTTCAAGGCCGTGATTCTTCGCCATAATTTAAGTTAGTTTCAAAACGTACCACTTTTCCGTCTGTTTTAAAGTATTATTTATAGCCAAATGACGGCTGAGATATTTATAAAGGAACTGCATTCGAAAAAAGTATCAATTTATCCCAAATACGGCTCCCATTAGTGATCTATTTGAAGCCATGCTCGGAGTCGGTAAAATTTTTTGTGTTGTGCGGATTGCCTCTACTCTAAATTTGTTGTTTATCATTAGGCATCGTATAAGCCATAGATTTCATCAAATAAACTTAAATTTCAGCATTGTAATCTGAAAACATGTATCTGTTGTTAATTATCACTGATATTCTAGTATATGCAACAGATTATTCTCCATAACCGTTTGTTTCCCATTTCCGCCTGAATTTTCACAAAATTTTAAACTTTAGAGCTCGGGCGGCAGTGGTTAATATTATCCGATTTCGAAAAAATTTTGCATGCGACATCCTGATATCAGTACACAACTTTCCCGTATAGGGCAAATTTGATCGGGAAAAAAAACCTTTTTTGGGCCCACCCTATTATACATATCCTGAAGAGGCGCCAGCCTAAAACAGAGCATACACTTGATGTTTTTGTTTGTTGTTATTTTGTTGAAGTGTGGAATAAACATATTTTGACTTTACTTTGACTTGAAGGGGAGCTTATGTGAATTATACGTTGGCGTCTCAAGTCCACATTGTCACTTTAAACTCTATTTCATTCTAATGAATAGCTCAAAATTCATTTGTCTGTTTTCTTTTGACGAAGAAAGCAGAAAATTAATCTGCCGAAGAATATTAAACTTTTACTGTTAATCCACGAAAAATATGTCATGGTAATTAAGGTTAAAGACTCGACATGACCTGCGCAATTATTTTATGGCCTTCTCCACGAGAGGTCAAAGACCTAAGGTTGCGTCTCAGTTTTTTAAAGAAGCAGTTTCACTTACTAAGTCAACTCAAAATATTCAAAAATAGAGGTTTTAGGGCTACCGAGCGTCCATTTCCGGCGAGTAGCCATCCGTCAAATGAAAGCACGCGCTCCATTTGATTTTTTTTGACTCTAACACGGAAATTGAGGGCAGTTTGACCCATATATACACCTTGGCAGTCACCACACTTTAACTTTTAAAGAAACTTGTATTATTCATGTTAGCCAGTTATGCCACCAAAACATCTTCCATCAAGGGGAATTTCGATGGGAGGGCTTATGTGAACTATATGTTGGCGCCTCAAGTTTACATTGTGACAAATGAGGCGATGGTCGCGCTTACAAAGCCACTGGCGCGGTGAATAAATCCTCCATGATCGCTTATATAACGACGAAATTGACGAATTTCCAATCATTGCATGTACAAATGATTTAGTAGGAAGTCACTCGCAAGGGTGCACATACACCAAGAGAAGAAATTTGCCTCGAAAAAATCATTTGAATTCACCGGGATTCGAACCCGGATCCTCCAATTGCCGGTCAGGTGTGTTAGCCACTTACGAGTCGGAGCGATATTCGTTTACATACATTTCCCTTTTTCAAATCCTTCCTCATTCCCCTTACATTGCTACTGTCCTAATAACGACCCCTGCCACACGCCTCTGCGGAATCTCGTACGGTTGCATGTATTCCTTGTCCGCTATAATGGCGCAGTTAACAGATAGAAGTGGATCCGATGCGTAAACAGGTCCAATGCCACTTAAGGAAGTGAATCACTTGATTGGAGAATCTATAACTGTGACAAGGGCTAGTTAGTATCGGTGACAAGTTAGATTGGGTTAAAACTTCTCATACGCGTACTCAATAGTTATATGCGTCGATAAGAGCGCAAGAAAATTCAAGTGACCGATTTGGTTCCTCGGCATTTTAATGCTATTTCAACAGGTTGCCTTATGTTCTTTGATATACATTTAGAAATAATTCAATGACATTTGAACAGATTTTCTCCTAAGCGCCAAAAAATACCTTTCATATAATTATAAAGATTCCTTAAAAAAAACAATGTATCAAGCCAAATATAAAAAAATTAATCGGTTTTCGCTTATATTTCGTATTTGGCGCCGTAAACCCAAGTCTTTGATTAAGCTGAAAAAATTAAAATATAATTCTAGCGTCATGTATAGTACGGTTATTTCCAACGTAAAAATAGATGTGCCTAAGTGTAGTGTGGTCCAAAAATTTTTGCTTCAGACGCCGACTTTAGTGACATTTATATGGAACTACCACATTTTTACTTCATTTTTGTAACAATTAGCCAAAAAGTCAAATAGTAAGCCGGTGAGATGCGTATATTTATTTTTTTCCGGTACTTTTCGCTTCTTAAATTAAGTTTTCCATTAAAATGGCAATTATTCATTCGGTCGTTCAATCCTAAGATTGGTTGACTACAGCCCTCCACCCTTCCCTATCTAATGCTAGTTCCCTTACCTCCTGGTATCTCCTCCTATGTACTTTCGTCTTTAATTTGTCAATGTATTTACTCCTGGGTCTTCCTATGGGGAATTTTCCCTCTATTTAACCTTCAATAATGTTCTTCATAAACCCATTGTGTCTCCGGGTGTGTCCAATCCATCTGGTTCTTCTTTTCTGTATAGTGTTCCCTATGGTCCTCTCCTCTTCTACTCTTCTGTACACTTTTACATTTCTTATTTTTTCCGTCCATTTTATCTTATGCATCCTCCGCCAGCACCAGGTTTCGTAGGCTTCCAGCCTGTTCAAGTCAGCTTTTCCAATGGTCCATATTTCCGATCCATAAAATGTCACACCCCACAAGACCGTTTTCACATACTGTTCCCAGGTTTGTAGTCCTACCTTCTTTGAGCAGAGCAGTTGTCTTTTTCCCACGAACGCCTTCTTAGCTTGGACTATTTTCCGCTTGATGTCAGATATACTTCTTCCGTCCCACGCGGTCCTTCCAATGGTCAATGTTCAAGAAGTCATGTGGCTATTTCAATGGTCAATGCTTCCGAACAATGGCATGTATATCTTATAGGAAAAAAAATTATTTTCCGAGTCTCTCCCATTCTCCTATCGAACACCAAGTAATTTCAAGTTTACGAGAAAAATAGCATGAAAAAGTTTTTTTTGCTCATAATTAACAGATGACATGTATTTCTGTGATCAGCAATCATATGAATGAAATTGAATTTTTCTCCTTTTTCGGTGGAAACACATAAGGGAGGCGGCGGCGCATGTGGAAGGGATTGGGTACAGAGAGGAGTGGGAGGGGAAAGCGCGAATGGTAGGCAAGGATGCCAAAATAAATGCGTTTAAGATTATTTTAGAGAGATAGTTTCGTTGTCATAATGGAGACCATGTTAGAATCTTTACGTTTCACTTTTAACAGCTACAGGAAGCATGAAGTAAAAATTGTAATGTCAGTGGTGATATAACATACTATTATATGACTGAAATTCTTAAGCAATTAAATAAGTATATCTGTATGAGTCTTCATCTTGATTCATTTTTTTCACGAGGGACTTGTAAAACTTCTTCACAACGGAAGGGTTTTTGTGATTCTGAAAAAAACACTGCGGTGACTGAGGGGTGTTATATTTAAACAAACAAACGAAACTGTTTCAGGCGTTACTTTGTGGAAGTTTTGGATATTCATGATGAAAAGATACAACATGCTTAATTCCACGCCAATTTATTAAATTAAAACCGACCCGGGTTTCAGCAACTGAGTGCGATTTTCAAGGCACAACTGACTTGAAAGGCTGAGTGTATATACAGAAAAAGGTGGAGGGAGAGGGAGGAAAAGAGGGGAGAGAAAAAGGGAGGGGGGCGTGGAGATATACTGGTAGAGGTGACGAAAACGCGGCGGAAAGGATGATTACGTTTGGGTGAAAACTGAGTAATTTTTAGGTAAACAAGAACAGACTGGATGACTAGGACGCTTGATCTCGTGGAAAGAGGGAAGTTTTATTTTAAGGAGGGGGGAATGGGTGGGGAACATATGGTCATCACGTAAAATATACTCAGCCACTCAACTCAGTTGTACCTTAAAAATGGCACTTAGTTGCTGAAACCTGGATCGCTTTAAATTTAACAAATTAAAGTGGAATCAACCAAGTTGTATCATTTCATCATTAATATTAAAAACAAGTTGAATAAACATACGAACTGATCACTGTTGATTTTTTGACGTAATATAGAGCTAGAAATTTCTCATTTTCTAAATGATATCTCTCAGGAGTGCATACGCGCATCAAATCCCATGTAAAATGGCTGGTATTTTTGACAAATATCTGGGAAAGTAATACGGTAAGGGATTATCATTTTTGGTATCTTCAGAAGGGTGAGATATTTTTCTTTCAAATGTGACCAAATACATTGATTTCCAGGCGAAATGGTATTTCGCTCAAACTACTTTAACGTGGCAGGGCGGGGAAGATTCAGGAGCGCGTTTCAGGGCAATGCTCATGATAAAACAACGTTGGATCAGAATATGCAGATATTGTTCTCAACCCAATCGAGAAGCCCTCCCGAAAAAAGTAGCATAAAGAGCCAAATAGATCAGACGTTATAAAACTGAGGCGAAAAACACATTAAGCATTTGCACATGCAGAAGTATTGAAGTTGGCAATGAAGATTTGTCTTCGTATCTTGGGAACCCGAGCGGTCAAACGTGTTCGATGGACACAAGTTAAAGTTTCCGGCTTAAGTTGCTTAACTGACGGCTCAAAGGTGTGGAAAGTACAAGGTGAGATTTTATTTCGCATTAGACGGTGTTCTTTGGTGGGTGAAAAAGAGGCCCATGTGAGATACCGAGCCCGAGCGGAGGGATACTATCCGATCATTCACTGCGGTGGTCTTCCGCCTCGGACATCTAATTGTGAAGGACTATTTGATGCTTGTTCATGTATTGTTCATGTTCATGTACGATCTAACCTTCTTCATCCCGTCCATGAAACTTATTCTCTATCTTCCTCTTCCCCGCTTGCCCAACACCTTTCCCTCTATCACATTCTTGAGCAAACCATCTCCCCTTATTACATCCTCCAGCCACCCACTCTGCTGATCCGAAGTTCACTCAAAAGTTTCCTTTCCTCGCCCACTATCTCAAGCATTTTCTCGTTAGTCTTCCTCTCCGTCCATCTCTTCTTCTCCATCCTTCTCCACACCCACATCTCAAATGCCTGTAGCCTATTCTCATCCTCCTTTCTGAGGGTCCACGTTTCTGCCCCATACAACGCTACGCTCCATATCAAGCTCTTCACCAGCCTCATCTTCATATCCTCATTTTTTTTAAATTTATTTTTTTTATTTACTTTTATTTTTTTTTAAAGGGTGAGGGAAATGCGTTTACGCAGACCTGGCTTAGGTGGATTGGCCAGGTACTGTGGGGCTCGTCCTCGTAAGGAAAAACCCCCTAAAACCCCAATGTCCCCGTCATCAGCTCCCTTCTATCACTTAACTCCTCCTTAGAGAGCGCTTTTATCTTCCGTATGGCCCTGCTACTATGTACGTTTCCTTCTAACGAGCTACTAAGTAATTAAAATGCTCTACTTGCACGAGTTTGTGTCCTCCAACTTAATGGCCAGCCTCGCATATCTTTGTATTTCTTTGTCATTTCTTTGTCCTAGAGAATCTGCAAGCTTGTATATTAAACATATATTCCTGTACACCAGGGTTGAAATTCGCTATGAAAAAATCATTTGACTTGACCGGGATGTCAAATGATTTTTTCATAGCGAATTTCAACCCTGGTGTATATGCACCCGTGCGAGTGACTTCGTACAATATCATTTGTTACATGCAATGTTTGGAAATCTATATTCCTGTGTCATGACTTCAGCGAAATTCTGGATGGTCCTTACTATGAATTAAAAAAGACCCTCAACAAGGATCGAGTTTCAAAGAAATTGGAAGAACTAAACTCATCTCAGATCTCAGAGATGATGTCTATGTAGCCAAAGCCTACCAGGGAATTCAATGTTGTCTCCTCATGATAAATATGCCATTAAATTAGGATTAAAATATATGGACCAACACACATTTATATTTCTGACGTCTGTGAGTCAGTGCTTCCTGATTTTTTAAAATTAGCGTTTCACTGGATCGCCGCAGAGGCATACTGTTTCCCATTATTTCACAGGAGGACATTTTTATATCAATATGAAATAATACCTTGAAGTCTCCCAGAAAATGAATCAAATGACACTTTTGTCATTTGAAGGTGGAACAATTTCAACGGCAGATTGCAGAAAAAATACATGATTGAGTGACCACAGCAGTCATAGAATCCACAGGTCAAAGCATTCGTTATAAAATGCGTTAATCAAACACCTTACACGTACATACTAATCTCATTATTCATTAGACCTGGTATATGGCGTTAACTTATGAGCTCCACCATTATTAACCTGGATAGCAGATTTGCGACGAACCGCTTTAAGAAGTGATTATTTGACAAGAGGACATATCTTGCGACGAGTAACATTTTATTTATTCGTACTTATTTATTTAAAATGTGCCGAAGTAACATAGTAGAGGTGGTTAAGCGAGTGGTAAGAGAATGAGCGACTAGAACGAAGCTATAAATATTCGGAGATAAGTTGCGAAAGCGATAGTTCTTACAGCTCGAATGTCGTAATGAGCTCCGCATGGTAAAGGACCTCAAAACTATTGATATAATAGCTCAATGTTTGAGCAACCGGCCGTAAGTTTTGTATCATTTTACAACAATTTAATATTTTATGTTTTTCTGAAATTTGGCTACTCGTTTGAAATGTATTCAATCAGTCTTTGCCGACGTTTCGTCGAATATATTTCACATCCTCAGGGCTACATTCTTCTACAGGGCTGCTTACATCATCACGGCTACATACATCTACAGGGCAACATACATCATCAGGGGTACATATATCATCAGGGCTACATACATCTATAGGAGTACATACATATACAGGGATATACACGTCATACATCATCAGGCCTACACAAATCTACAGGGCCACATACATCATCAGGACTGAAAAAATTTATTGGGCTTCATACATAATCAGGAATACACACATCTAAAGGGCTAAATACATCTACAGGAGTACATCATCAGGCCTACATAAATCTAAAGGGTTAAATACATCTACAGGGCTACATACAGCTACAGGGCTACATACATCTACAGGACTATATAGGTATATTTATAGAGCTACATACATCATCAGGACTACACACATACACACGGCCACATACATCATCAGGCCTACATACATCACCTGGGCTACATACATCTACAGGGCCACATACATCTACAGAGCTCCATACATCATCACGGCTACAGCGTCGACAAAGACTGTTTGAGTTTATTTCAACCGAGCGACCAAAACTCCAGAAAAAAATCCTCAATCAATGAACAAGGTCGAGAAAAGAAGAGAACATGCAATATTTTATGCAACTTAAGCTCTCATTTTATGACCCAAATGTCCTCATTGCCAGAGGAAGAAAGTTGGCAGTCCTAGCATTGAGGGAGGTGGAGAATTGGAAGAATAGGGTGGAATCCTATCGAATATGTTGCAGTGGGGGAGACATATCCGCCCTATATACTTGGGAGTCTCCCACGCATCCAAGAGCACCGTTCTTTTATCTTTCTCAGTCCCTCTCCTGGAGCGACGCCTCTCCTTCATCTCCGTCTCCGCCTTCCCACCCAAAGCGACTGGCTCTGCGGCGCACAAAGCACTCAACAGCCAACGCCACTTACCTCCGACATCATCGAACAACATTCCTCCACCCCAAGACTCAGAGGGCTCGATATCCCGCGCACAGACAGACTTCTCCAACTTCTCCCTCTCCTCCCCATCCCTCCCACTAGCCCGTTCGATTTCCCGACACGGAAGCACCGAACAGGAATTCGCTAATAAATTCATTCACGTGCTCCACAATCGTGATATAAAATTCATCAACTTGTACGTCACGACGCACAATAAGGCCAAATGCAATTTGCAAAAAAAATTCCTAAAATCGAATCTATCGATCAAAATAAATGCCCGATGCAAATTCTAGCGAACTAGCAGTAGATTATGAATTAACAATGGGTACACTGAAATAAGCGCGACATTACTGACAAGGCGTGTCAATAGTAGTCAGTTTAGGCGAACGCTCGAGCCCGGTCTGAAAAAGCGTGGCATTATGATTGGGTGGCCAGCGTTCCATAGAGCTAAGGAATATTTAGCTAACCTTTAAGAAGACGCTCTTAACCCTTTGAGTGCGGCATGACGTATTATCACGTCATGGTTGTCTGTACGGTGGTGCTGATGACGTGAAATCACGTCAAGAGTACCGTGAGTGTTTCAGCTTTCACCAGGGAACTTTCTCTAGGCTCCCTAGTGAAAGCTGGAACACTCACGGTACCCATGACGTGATATCACGTCATCAGCGCCAGCGTAAAGACAACCATGACGTGATATCACGTCATGTCGCACTCAAAGGATTAATGCCCAATAAGAACGTGATTTTATCATTGTACATACTCAACAATCCCAGCAGACTATTTTAATGTGAGTTGTAATCAGGTACCTCTATACTGCATAACATTTTATAGCTGATTAATTTATATGACAGTTTTTTTTTAATCAGGTCGCTCCAATTTCTTCGTCAAAGTTTCAGGAAAACTTAGTCTTTCAGCACATCAAATAAAAAGCTCCGTCTTTTTGCGCTTTTTTTATGTTACGGCAACTTAAGTACATGAGTAATAGGCATGTAGAAAGATTACGGAACATGTCGCGCGTGTAAATTTTTACTGATGCGTTCCGAGGAATAACGCGCTCAGACATAAGTCTCATCCGATTAGGTTATTTTGCATTATAAATTTTTAAATGTGATGTGATAAGGAATTGAAAAGACTTTGCATCGTGAAGCTGAAGTATTGCAGAGTCACTTCGAGCGAGCAATCTGCTTTCATCTCAGGGCCGAACGGACAAGAACTAATATAATTTCATTTTTGAAAATGTTCACACCAGTGCAATTGAGCGCGTTCCGAAACTCAGTACCAGTACTGCAAAAGCGTTCCAAAATCAACCGGTAGCACTGTGAAGTAGTGATGGGTCGTTCATGATCGATTCGTTCAAAATGATTGAATCACCAAGTGAGTCAAATGACTTATGATTCATTTCGGGAAAATTATTCGATCAGTCAATCATTTTGTGTTTCCGTCTGCCGTGTGATTGAATGTGATATTAAGTGAAAAAACATATTCACGTGTACGTTATCCGTTATTTCTAGTCATGAAATTTCAGAGAGAGATATCTTCATGGGCATAAATCCATTAATATTTGGTCAGTGAGTTTATGTTTGTATAGCATAGTTAGAGACAAGGCGCTCATTTTAAAAACGATGAAATTAACCCTTGTTACAATACCAGCGCATCATTACAGTTGGTAAACTTGATAAGAATTTTAATTACCTGCTCAGTTGAAAGCTCCTAATTGAATGTAATTCAATGCTGAAGATCAGAAAACATTCATGCACATTAATTTGTGTAGTCTGAGCTAGTGATTTAATTTTCATGTACATAGTTTGAAGTTATTCTTCTTGAATTCAGAGTCTATGACACTTTTGACTCTCTAAATATTCTCGTGACTATAGTACTTGGAAATCTCCAATTTAATGCGGATCCATAATTTGTGGAATATGGAAATCAATCAGCCTTTCTAAATTTCTAAGCACGGTAGTAATTATTCGAAATCAATTATTCAGATTATTCAAATAGATTGATGGCACCAATTAGCATCATTCGAGTTTTTGAGTCTCTTCAATCTCGATTCATTCGAGTCTTTCGATTCACGTGAGTCTCGTGATTCATCTAATCAATCTGACTTACGAGTCATAATGAATCAAATGATTGAATCAGTTGATTGAATCTTTTAAGTGACTCGAATCAAAATGATTGAATCACTAAAGTGATCGACTTAGCCCATCTCTACTGTGAAGTGACAAATGACGTCAGTCAACTGATGACGTTTCCTAATTTTGTTTCTACTGACTCTCTGCTGCAGTAGCTGCTCTTGGGCTGCAGTCGCGGCAGTGAAGCCGTTGTTATTGCAACCATAACAAACAAATAGAGGAATGAATTAAATCAACGAGGTAAACAAATACATTTATAATTAAGAAAATCAGGGCTTGACAATTCCGTTCGAAGACTTGATTAATAGCTTAAGATTAACAAAGTTTATTTTGTATTCGATAATTTTATTTATATCATGGTTAATGAAATATGTCTACTAAACTTATCAATTCCAATCAGCAACAGCAGACGCGTATTAATTTTTGTTTCATCGGAGAAAATAACGAATAAGTATGCAGTAGCATTAGAGCAAGGCAATGAAAACTAACTAAAACGTATTCTTAACTAGATAAAACTAAAATGCTCGCGTGTTCATCTCAGTCTTATCAGAGAAAATAACGAATAAGTAAGAAGCAGCATGACAGCAAGGCAATGAAAATCAATATTTAACTAAAATGATCTTTTACAATGTCATCTGAGTTACCAATAAGAATTAACGCAATTAAAACCACTCAATAATAAATCACTACGCAAGTAGGCCATATGGAGTATCATGCTCGCAGTATACTACTGCCGACCGTCCCGAAACCACAGTTTACTGCAGCAGTGCCAGTACTCCTTCCCGTTCCATTCTACGGCAGCACTGCAGCACTGACAGTGAATGTTGGAATGCGCCCTTTGCAATAAAACACATGTGCTGCACAGCTTTTATTCTTTTTGCCAAGAATAAAGAAAATTTGGTCCCACTGCGGGACGTCACACGAGGAGGTAAAATTCTCTAATCGGCCGATGATCCGCAGGAGGCCCGAATGAGCTGAAATAGAAAATGACTCTGCGGACATGTATACAGAGAATATGCCATAGGAGTGGAAATAACCGTGAAAAATTAATGCGACTTGACCGGGATTCGAACCCGGATCTCCCAATTATTACCAGTCAAGTGACTGGGTCAGTTACATAACCAATCCGTCTTCCTCCAAAGCGGATTTCGACGGTGGTTTAATCGAACCAGGTATTCTAAATTCCACATTGTGGCACAGGAGACGTGGTGGTGCTTACTGTATAGAGTGTGGTCCGTTGTTCCGTTCCGTCGCCAATCAAATGTTCTGTTGCGAAAAATTATTACACGAATCAAGCCTCATTCAGAAAACGGAACTCAAACAATAACGAAACAAAATGGATTTAAAGACAATGTTTGGTCAGGCCCCGCTTAAGAAGTTTTCAATTCAAAAGTTCCGTGGTCACCACGTAGTTCCTCCAGAGGCCGCATGAAAGCACTTCCCGCGAGAAGTCTTAATAGTGGCTGTGGCGGCATGTAGATGACTCTGCGAGAAGTAGAACCTAGCGCCGATGGGCGTCCTATATTAGAACCACGTAAAGTGTTGACTGAAGTGTACGGGTATAGCGTGACTCATTCCTAATGCTATCGCGAGTCTCAGCATTTTTCTTCATGCCAAAAGCGTTTGGCCTGGACCCGCTAGTGAAGTTTCTCCTTCAAAATAGTCCATCTGTACAAGTCGTGAGTCGAATAGCCTCTAAAGGGGGCATGGAACGTTTCAGCAAAACGTGACATCCAATCTCGTCAGAATACAGAGCCCGTCTCGCTGGTCTTGCAGACCGAGTTTCCTAGGCGATGGTACATCACCCATGGGCGCAAAGAAACTACCAAAATGGAAAAAAACGGACCCCTGGGATTAGACGTAGGGACAAGAAAGCGATTCTCAACACCTCATGGACCCTTCAAGCTGTGTGAATTTTTCCGCGTCTACACTTGAGGTAGTTTGAGGGAAATATCATTTCACCCAAAAATCAACGAATTTGGTCTTATTTTAACGAAAACTATCTCACTCTTACAAAAATACCAAAATATCAGACCCTCACCGATCTCCTTTCCGAGATTTTTGACAAATAATATCAACCCTTTTATATGGGAATTGGTCGGTCACGTTTCCAAAGAGACCATATTTTTAAATAATGAAGCATTTCTAACACCTAGATCTCGTCAAAGTATAAACAGGTTGTAATTTTATTGCGTTCTCGACAATTTTTGAAAATAAATCATATTGTCACTGCAGTAATTTTTGCACGTCACATCAGTGTACACGCCCTTTGATCACTTAAGTAGACCCCAATATAAGCGGACTTGGATGATATCGATAGTGTTTCAACGAGGCAGTCCATAGAGTCGAGGCCTAGTCATCGATAGGTCGAGAAGTTTCCATGGTGATACGCAACACAGTTTTGTTTACATCATTTATTCGAGGAGTTGAGTAATTGTCTACACGATATCTTTTTTCATTAGTCTCTTGGGGGATGGCATACAAATATGTATCATTTATGCCAATGCCAAATATATCCGATGCCAGAGCCACTTTTGATGCCATATTGCCGTGTTTCAACACACTCCTCCAAAGAGATACCTCAAAATTTCACTGCTGCTAAATGCATTGTGCCTAATAATAGTAAAAAATAACAATTACTGGGGTGAGTTGGTGAATGGCGGGGGGCGGGAGGGTTTTTTCTTTCTAGCAAAAAAATTCACATCGACCGCGCAAGAACACTCTCGGAAAAAATAAAGTATTCCTGCGAAATCAAAATATTTTCATCCAACGCTCAGATGTGAAATTCACACTACTACTGCGCCATCTGGGATCTATCGTTGCGCGTCGCGGGCATCTTTAATTAAGAGGTATAAATTTTTTGTTAGCTATCCCTCCAATCGGAACGATTCCTCCAGGGCACTCCCCTATTGTCCTCTCGGTTCCCCCATGGTGACACAGTGAAACGTCCGAGAGATCCTGAATAAATCTATTTACAAAGAGTATGTACTTATTACTATCATCATTTTCAAATATCTTTGCGACTGGCCCTTCGTGCGTGCTCGGAACGATTCGAGCGGCATCGCGGTGGGAGGTGGAGCCTTCGACACCGGGTAGGTGGGGTGGGGAGAGAGAGAGAGGTGGACGTTGCCATGTTTCCTCTTCAGACTCTGTATGCGAATTGAAACTGAAGACCGCCTCTTTGTACCATTCCGAATGCAATGGAGATATGGCAACATAGCTACCTGACTCGCGAAGCGTACACGACGGAGGTCTGACAGCGACAGAATTTCCGAGAGGCTAGGTTCCGCCTTCTGCATTCTGGTTGGTTTTTGCGGAGTCACGTGCCCTCTTCCCTCACCCGCAGAAAACTTAGGTCAGCCTCTCAGTCGCAAAGATATTTGTAAAGGATTCTAAAGACTATTAGAACTATTGTCTACACAAAGTTTATCGTTGTTACTCATTACATATTCAATCTATTTATTTGTTGTTATTTATTGTAATCGTTTTTGTGAAGTTTAGTGTCCTGACGGAAAAAAACGTTTCAGACTGCATGCCCAGAAAAAAAAATCTCTACAGTTGGTGGACTGTATATAAGCTGTCCCTAACTCAGCAATTAGTGCAGTTCCTATCCTCTTAACTGTACTGGACAGTACTGCGGTTGAATTGCTGGGGATGATTTACACTAAAAGTGTTATGTAGAGACTGAACTGCACTGAAAATGTGCTGCATCAAAGTGCAGGAAATGTACTGCTGCAATAACTGTACTGAACTGTGCTGTATTACAGTGCTGAAAGTGCAGTGTGGTCAAAACTGAAATAAACTGTGTTGTACTACAGTGCAGGAACTGTACTGGGGTAAAAACTGTACTGAAACTGAGCTGTATTACGGTGCTGGAGGTGTACTGTGGTCAAAACTAATCTGAAACTGTACTGTATCAGAGTGCAGGAACTGTACTGGACTAAACTGTACTGAACTACGCTGTGTTACAGTTCTGGAAGTGTACTTACCGTGGCAATAACTGTACTGCAAAAATGCTGCGTAATGTGGCACACTGTATTGATTGTTTTAATTTAAGTATGTATAGTCTTTAGCAGACTTCCAGTCCAGTTACAGTAAATTTGGAGAACAGATCCACCTTAGTTACAGCACAATTTTGTTTCATCTGAGGGGCTGTCTCATTCGCGATTTCATTCCATTAAAATTCTCCCAATGGACGCAGGATCCATTGCCTATTATCCTCCGCCCTCTTCTCTCCCTGTCTCCCCTCGCGAAAGCAGCCGTGCAGCACGAGAGAGCCCCAAGGTCCCTGCACTCAAAGAGGACACCGTGCCAGGGGATGGTCGCCGCCCCCGCCGGTTACCCCATCGGCCCCCACCCCGCTCCCGTGCCGCCCTGGGGCTCCCCCATCGACATCCTGCCCCCGACCGCCTTCGCGTTCTGCCCCCCGGCGGCGGCCCTCTCCCAGTACCTGACGGCGCACCGCGCTGCCGGAGGCCCGCGGATGTCCCCGGCAGCCGGAGGCGGAGAGGGCCGCCATCCCCCGGTGCTCCCCGGACCGCCGCAGAGCGTGCACCACCACGTCGAGCACCGGCCCCCGGGGGACTTGCCGCCCCCGTTCGCGTACGCCCCACCCTTCCTCCTCACCGCGCCCTTCCCCCTGCCTCCGCTGCCGCCCCCTAACCCGGGGGCCGCCGCCGCTGCCGCAGCCGCCGCGGCCTTCTTCGCCACGCCGCGGGAACATCCCGGGCACGGACTGGCGTCCCTGGCGACGGCCTCCGCCTCCCCCGCGGCACCCCACCACCCTGCCCCCCGCGGAGCCGCCACCGGCAGCACCACGGCGAGCAGCAGCGAGGAAAACCAAGTGAGCAGCTCGGATGCGGATGTCAAAGGTAAGAGGGCGAAAAGTCACCTGTGCCCAAACCGAGGGGTATCCAACTCTGAGAAATGGTGTACGCTTGTTGAGAAATGGTCGCGAATGGCTAGAAATGGCTAGAAATGGACTAAAATGGATAGGGATGGAGAGAAATGGATAGAAATGGACTGAAGTGGACAGAAATGGATAGAAATGGTTAGTAATGGATAGAAATGGATAGAAATGGACAGAAATGGATACAATAATACAGAAATGGTCGGAAATGGATGGAAATGGTTAAAAATGGATATAAATGGACAGAAATGGATAGAAATAGACAGAAATAGATAGAGATGGAGAGAAATTGACAGAAATGGCTAGAAATGGACAGAAATGGCTAGAAATGGACAGAAATGGCTAGAAATGGACAAAAATAGCTAGAAATGGACAAAAATAGCTAGAAATGGACAGAAGTGGACAGAAATGGATAGAAGTGGTTAGTAATGGACAGAAATGGATAGATATGGACAGAAATGGACAGAAATGGATAGAGATGGAGAGAAATGGTTAGAACTGGACAGAAATGGTTATACATGGTTAGAAATGGACAGAAATGGGCAGAAATGGATAGAAATGGACAGAAATGGATAGAAATTGACAGAAATGGACAGAAATGGATATCAAAAGACAGAAATGGATAGAATTAGACAGAAAGGGTCGGAAATGGACTGAAATGGATGGAAATGGTTACAAATGGATGGAAATGACTGAAATGGAAATGCGGTGTCCAGTTGTTTTTGAAGTTGCGTACCCCTCAGTCCAAACGAATTATCATTTGTGTTATAAATACATCGAGCACAGGGGACAGCAGTTAAATTTGTAAATAGCAGTTTCGATAAACTTGGCAGCGTGACCGCTTGGGAGTATCCGCGTGAAGATGGCACTGATTAAAAATCAAATCGCTGTTTGTCGCTCATGTTCTATCTAATAAATTGTGTTTCCATAAAATCAATTTTAAGTCGCCAACGCAAAATTTTACTTAGTTTGTTAATCACTCTCGACTTATTCTTAAGCTGGTTATGCTCTGGTTGTTGACTTCAAACAAATTAGTGCAAACACTTCAGCCTATCGTAGTAACCTCCTTTTGGAAATCTCGTATTTATAATATATTCTGTATTGATTTTCATACTGTCACATCTGTAGTGATTATTTTGTCAACAGTATTGCTTCTTTGTCTTGAAGGTGCCCCCGACAACAGAGTATTGCCTTAGGGGTCTCCTGTAAACTATTTTTGCTAAGTGATTATGCAACTCTTGATGATATCAAGGGGCAATAGATTATAATTATTACTACTATTGAGCATTGTTTTCGTGACTATATTTCAGAACGCGTTGCCTAGCGACGCAATCCTCCTCACCGCAGACAGGAGAGAGAGTGTATATAAGTGTGTTCCAGGCGGTTAAGTGGAAAATATATATTACTTTTTCCGACTTTACTGATCCAAAATAGGTGATAATTATGTTCATATTGATATCAGGATTAAAAGAAGATTGATCCAACTATTTCCCATTGGTTATAACATTAACTATCGGGTAATACTATGGCGGAATAAGGATAATTTGGCTGATCAGTAATGAGGAAAACTCTGCCTAAGATGATGATACGGTATAGTACCAAAAGATAATTAATCTTTGATAAGAGATATAATTGGTGGTTTCAGGAGCAAAGTTATGGAATTAGTGAACACAATGATGATAAATAAAAACTTTTTTTCCACATGTTTTTATTTGATACCACCTGGGTTTCGCAACTCAACGTCATCTATGTGACGCTATTTTTTATATATTATTTATTTATTATATGTATTATAGCTATTTTAATGAGTTAGGTATACGTGGTAGAAGTTCCATTTATTTGGCTCCATTATTTCGTCAGTGTCTGCCATTGCAATTTGAATAATGTTCAATTACGAAGTATTGATATCATGAACTTTCAACCCACCGTGACGCCAAACTTAGTCATATGGTAATTTCGGTGAAGTCTTCAAGGGTTAACAACAGGGTCATGAAAGGTTCCAGGAAATACAAAATGAAACCTGAGCCTGGACCCTAGGGTAAACAAATAGAAACATTCTTAATCTCAACATCAGCCCTGAGGCATATGATGGAAATCGAGATATCTATTTATTGATAAAGTTTTACGTCGCTTTTACATAAGAAGTGGTAATACTGGGTTATTATTATTCAATCCTTCTCCTACACCCCACGTAAAGCACGTATTTCCTAGCCCAAGCCGAACCTGACGTTATTCAAACGATGTTTCTTCTGTATACATATGAGCCTAAAGTGTATAATTTATTACCTGTTTCATGTTTTTTTTTAATTCTAAACAAAAATGAAAAATCTACGATCTCGGCTGTTTACTACAGAAAGTCTAGAGGATGTTTTCGCATAACTGTAATACTATTTGATACATGTACTGTAATTTCAAAATGCCTAATGTCCTCTATTTAGATATATACATGAGTGCGTGCATATCCCATTCTGTAAACGATGGTACCCATAATTCACATTTACCTTCATGGTTACCAAAAGTTTCTCCCCGATTTAACCAAGGATATAATGTTGTAAGCATTCTCTGTCGGAGCAATAAAGCACTATTATCATTAAATGGCCATAGAAACGTTGGCAGCAGCAACTTTCCTCTCTTGGTCGGAAACCCAAGAGAGCTTCACCAGGATCATTCGCCGAAAAAATGCTGAATCTTTCATGCGTCGAATATTTTCCCAGACTGCCCGAGCGCCGCGGAGAAGACGGGACCCGAGGGTGCGGACCTAGAGGAGCAGTCGTCCTCGGAGGAGACGGTGGGGACGGCGCGCGGCGCCTTCGCGGACGACTCGGCGCCTCCGGATGCCGCCAAGTTCCTCGCCCGGCTCGCCCCCACGTCTCGCCCCGACAGTCCCTCTGCCCAGCCGCTCACCGGACTCACGCAAGGATACGACGAGGCTTCCCCGCTTCTGCTCCCGCCCGCGGACGGCGTCTATGAGTCGGCCGCCAAACTGCTCTTCCTCGCGGTCAAGTGGGCACGGAGCATCCCGTCTTTCCTGCAGGTATCTATTGCGCTGGCTTAGTGGACTTCGCCTTATTTTTTTTAAGGAATACGTAAAAAAATTCCTTCACGACAAGTTTTTTTTGTGATTCTGAAAAAATACTGCGATGATAACATGATTTACTTTCGAAAATTGTCGATAAAATAGACAATATCGCACTTTTAAATCTTTGACGAGATCTAGGAGATACAAATTCCTCATTTTTTAGATAAGATCTCTCTAGAGTGCATACACGAATCTATTTCCGCAAGCACCGAATGTCACAAGGCTTGCCACTTACGGGTTAAGGTATTTTTGCGAGATAGTTCCCAAGTCATAATGAAACCATGTTAATTTTTTTTTAATTTTAGCGGCTGTAGGTTGCATGAATTAAAAATAGCATTATAGCAATATATATATATATATATATATATATATATATAGCAATAGCAAAATAGCAGAGCATAGCATAAAATGGCTGGTATTTTTTGTCAAAAATCCCGGAAAATAGTTCGGTGAGGGGATCATATTTGGGTATCTTTGGAAGGGTGAGATTCTTTAAAATGAGACCAATGTTTTTGATGTCTAGGTGAAATGATATTCCGCTCAAACCATATTAAAGAGTGTATCACCAACCGGATGTTTTGAATCTTTTTCACACAAGGCACTTTTCTCAACAATCAGATGCTTGGATTGCCATCAAAATTATGCAGTGCAAAGCGGCGAATTTGCCAGAATGTACGCTCAAATGCTCTAAAAACATATGAATAACCCCTCTACATATTTGCTATCCTGTATCTAAAATTGGCGTAAGGATAAATTAACTCTGACTCTTCAGCATTTAAGAAGAGGAAAATGAAAAAGTATAAGTTCAAATATTGAACCTAGCATGGATTTCATTTATGCACCATGGGTAGAATATAAATTATAATAGGTTATATAATCATATATATTATTTCTCAAAGGTGTTTTTTTGTCGCAACGCCATAACTCCCATAATTCTTCATTAAAATTAATGATTCAAACATCGCTTTAAAGCTTATATTCCCCGCCATTGACGAAAAATAGACAAAGGGTTTAAAATTAAAGTTTTTGTTAAAAAAATTCAAATTAAAATTTTCGTTAAAAAATGATCAAAAATTAACAGTGCCATCTGTTGACAATATAATCAACTAATATGTTGGCCATGGTTACGTGCTTATAAGACAAGGTCGTTCGATATCTCGATTCTTCGCCTCTCGAGTCATGATACATGTATCTTACTAAATAAAATCACGCTACTTTTCCTACTCATACCATTTTAAAATCGGCATAACATACACAAGTTTTTGAAGTTACTATCTCATTTACTTTCTAGTATTTTTTTTCACGGCATGCGGTTAAAGTCGAAGTTGTTTTTTTTTGCTGCTAAGTTAAGTCAAGATTAATGCAGTATTTTTCCTCATTTTATATTAGTTATCAATAAAATAACCCTTTTGTCAGCTTAATAACCAATTGATGATATCGTACAATAAAAAAACTCAATTTGAGAGCTATTCAAGTGAATTCTGGGACTAGAAATGTAAAAAAAGTGAAATTTTTGAAAAAGCTTTAATTTGGCAATATCTCGAAAACCGTGCAACTTTCACTGAGGTCATATTAGGCTGGTTCGGTTCCTCTTAGGCTGCCCTAGCTCCAGTGTCGCTGTGGCGTGACATTTATGGGACACCCTGTATTCATGCATGATTCATCTGGAGGATTGGTCTCGGGATAATGAATTGTCTCCTGGAGCTACTAGTAGACGGAGATGGTGCTTGTTATTTAGGACAATATTAGAAGCTAAAAGGTGGGTGTGGCCTTTCCGCCATCTTTGTAAACCCTGATTTTTCCCTTAGCACTTACAGGCTGACGCACAAATTTTGTAAATTTACGATATTTTCCATCGATAAGTTCCTGGATATCCGCATGCATTTACGTCCTTAATATATATTCTTCTTGTTAATTATTTTACATACATAAATTCCAATTACGCCTTTAACTTCCGGGGTAGGCACCGTAACAAAGTTTCACTCATAAATACATATTTGCGCACCTAACTCAGCTTCCATAATTTCCTCCATACTGACCTATCCTTGCAAACCTCTTTTGCCTCATTTACCCCCATGCACCGCTTCATACGCGCCCTCCTGTCTTAAAGACTCCTAATATTCCTCCTCCCAAGAAATTCCTCAACCACATTCAACCAAAACTTTCTCGGCCTACCTTATCAGTCAAATTGATAATAATCCATATTCCCGGTGAAACCTACGGTAAAATCAAGTAGAACCCAAATCACTAAATTTCCAGTATATGTTTCAAGAGTTACTTGCCGTAAATTTCAAACAGATGGTGAATATTCTTGCTCTACATCCGCGAATCAGTCCATTCCGTCGTGATATTCGGAGGAAAGTAAGGGAAGTGCTGGGTTAACATTGTGGTTGTTACAAAGGATTTTAGATTTTCCCGGCGAATTATATAGGTGAAAGTTTCTCTGGTTTCACACCGGGTAAGGTTAACTAATACTCTCAACGTTTCGATGTCTGACTCAGCCATCGTCATTAGGATAATGGTCCGCGTGGGAATCTGGCGGTTATATATATACGATACCCCATTGTTGTGGGAGCCGTTACGATTCCTTTGAATCTCGTTCATAACCGGTCTCCAGGTCTTACTTAAATTGAAGCCGTTGTCTCTATTGATGTTATTTTCCTCAATTTGAATTATTATGGCTTCTTTATATATTCTTTCCCAAAATTTTGAGGTCCGGGAAAGTAGCGAGGTATTAGGGAAATCGATACGGTGACCCAGGGCAAGGCTATGTTCTGCTACTGCTGACTTTTCCGGTTGGAAAAGCCAAATGCTCCTTTCATGCTCTTTTATCCTTTTCTCGATGATCCTTCCTGTCTCGCCTATATACCCTCTACCACACTCACATGGTATCCGGTATACCCCAGTTGTTTTCAGGCCTAGGTTGTCCTTACAAAAAAATTTTTAATGATGGTCGATTCCTGGGGAGGACAAATAAATGCTGGCATGTACGATGAGCTATTTACTAATGTCAATGACGAACCTAGATGTACATTGAAAGTGATACCTCCCAAGTGCACCCCGTTATGCCAGCCTTGCGACGTTTATTTTTATAGACAAGTAAAACAATTTATTTCAAGATTACAAAATAGCAGTGTCCTATTAAAGGAAAAAAGGGAAATTACATCTCGAGAAGATGCAATTAAAATCCATTCATTGATCCACCATCAGCTATCTTCACCATTGTTCAATGAAATGATAAGTTATGCATGGTTTGCATCAAAATTATTGGAGGGGAGGATTGTATTTAGAAATGTCAGAGAAATGTGTTTTCCACAAGATCTGCGTACACGCAGATGCAAATGTTCCGGTGAGAGCTTCATTAAATGCTCTCATTGTAGGGAAATTATATGTTTCAAATGCTTTTATGATGAATATCATCCAAAAACTTGCTATTCAACGCCATGATTTAAATTTATAATTTCTGCAGTTTTAATAAACATGGTTTTGGATAGGAATTACAGTTTTTTGATTACCCAATAATTTTCCTTTACTGAAATGGAATTTCTTTTTCCCCCCCTCATAACCCTCCCCCTCACCCCCAGTCGCTTCATTAAATACGGTGTCCCATATTAGCTCCTCTCAAGCCTCTTATCCATACTCTTGGCACCTGTTTTCTGGCAGGAAAATCTTCGTGATTGAAGGAAAAGTTGAGTAAAAAATATCCGCTTTGGATCACAATTTCTAGGAAATTTAAAGCAATCAGATCGCTTCAAGATAAATATTAACATTTTTGTCTTCCGTTAATGTCCTCCAGAAAGTCCCACGACTAATCGGAGTCATTCCTGTCTCAAAAAGTATTTCAAAATCGGAAATACTCGGCCAATGCAGATAACATTCCATGGATGAAAAATCATAGCGGACAATTGTCTTTGTTCCACGAACAAATCGCACGCGAAAAGGTCACCCGGATTAGAGAACTCGATCGCGTTACACGTAGACGATGGGAAATTAGTCCCATCTGGAATGTACATTGAAAACCACATTCTTTTCCGGCGAAGATGCCGATACGTTACAGAGGAAATCGAGTCCTTTGAACACTTTTCCCCACAGTGTTTCTACGATGTTTCCTTTTATTCGCCCACGCTGTACTATTTTTTGACGACGCCGCTCGTTTCACGTACGAACATAACTGCAGAAGTGGTCGATCAAACTTAAGTTTATATAGCGTTGTCGATATTCAATTCCTGAAATTAGTGACTTCGGCGGACCAGCAACCGACTTCAGGCATTTGAAGAAGACGTACTTGTTATACCTGAGCCCAGAGATCATTTCGTCCAGTACCGAGGTATTGCTGTCGCAGAAATTGTTGTTACGTAAGAAAATCGTAGCAGAAACTTCCAAAAAGCATTACGTTTACTCTCCTCGGTTAACCTGTACTGGGCCCGAGTTTTTTGGGAGAAGTAACTGCTGCACGGAGGAAAAATGAGGCGTACGGATAGCTTGTGGCCGATGCCTTACGGGAAAAATTTTGCATGTTTTACATGAGCCAGGATCCTCTGATTCAATATTCATTACTCCCTCAGAAACTACCTGTTCGATACTACTGTTCGAATGAATTCACATATTTTCACATATATTCGGCATATTTCATACTCTCTCGCTAGATAATACGGATTCCCGTCGTGGCTGTACAGAATGTCTACTTATAGCACCATTAGAAAAACGCGAGCCAATTCCCGAGATTTTCATCTGATAGCAAACTAAGTGCCGTTGCGTGAGACATGCAAGATTCCGTACCGCTAATGAAAACATGTTAAAATGTCCCATCATTCTCTTTCTCCTTTACGCCACAGTTTACCTTCGTCAAATTGGATGGATATACCGCTGACTTTACAGGATCAGCGACTAATTTACACCCATTTCACGATTCTTCCCCGTTAGAGGACACGATGTTCAACATTCCACGAGAGCCGCTCCTTTCTCCTCCAACTCTCCTTCGGAGCAAATGATAAAAACTCCACAATTGTCTACAACACTCTGGGCAGTAGAAATGCCAGAAAATAGTTTTAAAACGAAAAAAAAACCGTAGTTACTGTCGTATACGTTCGGAATCTGGAATCTTTCGTGGTTTCCAAAGTATATTCGAGCGAAAAAGAATAATACATGTATGAACCTCGAACCCGCGACGTCCCGCTCCAACCCTGCATAATAGGTACTGCCACCTCAACCACCTCGGCCATTTAGCCTTGTTGTGTCAGGCGCGAAATCGTAAGTATTTACTAGGGACGAAAATGTTTATTAGCAATTTTCTCACGAACCCGGGAACTTGGGGCAGAAAGACATTACCAATTTCCGGCATTTTCACTCCCCTTTAAGATAACATATGTCTTGTCTTCGTCCTCGATTACTTTTACGCGATGTCTCCTTGTAAGCGTCAAAGTTCAATATTAGTCTAAATAATTATTTTAAGTTCCGCCTCATAAAAGTGGAAATGCTTTCAAATACTAAATTATTTTCTTACTGCTATGAATTTTTCCGCAGTTACCGTTCCGGGACCAAGCCATCTTGCTCGAGGAGGCCTGGAGCGATCTATTCGTCCTGAGCGCTGCACAATGGTCATTACCCATTGACGAAGGTAAGTCCAGGGAAGCAACAGTACAGCTTTAACACCGATAGATTTATTAAAAAGTATTCTACCTGCAAAAGGTAGGTTTTGTTGAAATTCAGAGAATTTCCTCCCGGTTTTCTACACTTTTAGGGAACTATCTACCTCAAGAATTTCCATTTTCGCCTCACCATACGATCAGCCCTTCTCCATCCCGTCCATGAAACCTGCTCTCTTTCTTCCCCTTACCCGCTTGCCTAACATCCTTCCCTCTATCACATTCTTCAGCAACCCATCACCCTTTATTACATCCTTCAGCCATCTACCCTGCCTATCCCGGATTTCATTCAAAAGTTTTCTTTCCTCGCCCACCATCTCCAGCACTTCCTCGTTAGTCTTCCTTTCCGTCCACTTAACCTTCCCCATCCTTCTCCACATACACATCTCAAATTCCTGCAGCCTATTCTCGTCCTCCTTTCTCAGGGTCCACGTTTCTGCCCCGTACAACGCTACGCTCCATATCAAGCTCTTCACCAGCCTCTTCTTCACATCCTTACCCATTTGCCCCGTCATCAACTCCCTTCTATTATTACTAAACGCCTCCTAAGCTAGAGCTATTTTCATCCTTCTGTCTTTGCTATTGTATCCCCTTTCTTCTAGCGTGTTACCTAAGTATTTCAAATACTCTACTTACTCAAGTTACTAGCGCCACAGATTGCACCATTCTTAGAAATTATATCTAACAAATCATTATCCGAAGGCAAAGTGCCCCCTAGACTGGAAAATAGCCAACGTCACTCCGATATTTAAAAAAAGAGAAATGGCCCAGGAAATCACCGGCCTACATCTTAAACATCATTTTATACAACATCCTCGAATACATTGTCGTTAGCAATATTATGACATTCCTAGAAATTCGTAACTTCTTACATAGCATAAGGTCAGGTCCTGCGAAACACAGCTTGCGCTCTTCCTTCATTATCCTAAAATCAGGTGAATCGAAAAAGCACGTCGACGCGATATTCCATGATTTTAAGAAGGAATTCGACAAAGTTCCTCACAAAAAAAAACTTCGGGGCGATATTCAGCCATTGGAAGAAGCCTATTATGAGGGAGGGAGGATAGGCTGCTGTGGGGAAGACGGCCACGGGAAAACCCGTGGGCCTTTATCCCGCGTGTAAACCACCCTCGCTCGCTGCCTCATCCCTTACCAAGCAACCGGTGGCCCGGCACTCTGTCGCCGGCACCGATTGTTCCCGTGGGGTTTCCCCGCGGTTCCTGGCCCGCTCATAAACGTCCCTTGGAAATACCCCGGTCAACGAACCACGAGTTTCCCTAGAAAATAGCAGATTTCTGCCGACTGCCTGCGTAATCGATGCCCAGCCGCACCCATGTATCAGTGGGTATCAAAGACGTAGCAGATAAACCATTCCCATCAACGGGTGGAACCTTTAACTGGGTCGTCGACACGTTCCCTCAGCCCTCATTCCTCCACGACCTCTGGCCAGGACCCCCTTGCGGGCCGCCCCCACGACAATACCACAGGAAAGTGTTAGGTGCAAAGTTCGATCATCGGAAGTTTCATCGGAAGAAGCGGGCAAATTCTAACATTTACAACTGTGGTTAATTATATTGGTCATTCCAGTGCTTCTTTCAGTAAGACACTGTGGAAAATTATCTCAAAATTATATGCATTAATATAAATGTGAAATTATTTATAACGTGATGAGTATGTTTTTGCAAAAAAAGTTGTTTCCTCTGGCAAATGTTTTAATATTTATTGTATGTAAAACTACTCGCTAAAAATATGTCTAAATGTATCGACGATTGAGAAGAAGATGGGTGAGAAAATTTTACGTTACGGGTTGCATAACATTGGTTTAAGGGCTTGCAGAACTCCGACATTTCTGTGTGCGGCGGACGCACCCACCGCACACAGCAATTTCGGTCCGCCGGTCCTTCGTTTCATTTGTTCAAAATAAAGATAAAAAATGTTTTATTATTTTTTACGGTATCCAGAGAGCCATATCTACCTGGCTATGCAAAAAAACTACTGCCGCTCACGGCGAAAGTTTTCATCAAAATGGCCCGCAGCGAAAGTGTTAAGAGGGATTAAGCCGGGAGTCCCTAGAGACTCGGAGGCTACACGCAAGGCTTAGCTTACTTGAGAAATTCAGAACTGGTGTGTTTCAGAGCGACACAGAGAATATTATCATGACGCCTCACTACATCCCTAGGTCTGATAGAAGCGATGAAATATGAGAGACACATTGCCGTACAGAAATTCGTTCTTTCCGCGCACAATAAGAGACCACAATAAAAACTGAGCTCCACTAAATACACTCCCATAATACACGTCACCATTTATCCTTCCAAAACCTTATCCCTTACATCTTTACACGGCTGGTGACCTAACACCCCCAGCCACACGCGAATACGGTGGCTCGCAAGGCAGCATGTAGATAGATACAGAAGTTTATGCCCTCCAACTTTTATGACCATCCTCGCTTTCTTTATCCTAGAGAATCCCATTACTTCTGTGTTTTAAGATTAATTTTAAAAAATGCAGTGTGGGACATTCGGAATGAAGATAAATCATAAGAAAACAAAAGTAATGAGATTCTCTAGGACAAAGAAAGCGAACCTAGTGATTTAAGTTGGAGGACCAACACTAGAGCAAGTAGAACAGTTTCATTACTTAGGTAGCACGCTAGAGGAAAATGGGCATAGTAGCAAAGACATACGGAAGAGAATAGCGCTAGATAAGGAGACGTTTAGTAATAGAAGGGAGTTGATGACGGGGCAAATGGGTAAGGATGTGAAGAAGAGGCTGGTGAAGAGCTTGATATGGAGCGTAGCGTTGTACGGGGCAGAAACGTAGACCCTGAGAAAGGACGAGAATAGGCTGCAGGCATTTGAGATGTGGGTGTAGAGAAGGACGGAAAAGGTTAAGTGGACGGAAAGGAAGACTAACGAGGAAGTGCTTGAGATGGTGGGCGAGGAAAGGAATCTTTTGAATGAAATCCGGGATAGGCAGGGTAGATGGCTGAAGGATGTAATAAAGGGTGATGGGTTGCTGAAGAATGTGATAGAGGGAAGGATGTTGGGCAAGCGGGGAAGGGGAAGAAAGAGAATAGGTTTCATGGACGGGATGAAGAAGAGCAGATCTTATGCAGAGACGAAAAAGGATATATTAGAGGGAGATAGGCCCATGAATGTGTAGAAAACCGGGCGGAGATTCTCTGATATTCAACAAAACCTACCTTTATCGGTAGAATACATTATAATAATAATAAATCTTCATGCCGGATTTCGCGCACCGGCATATTTTATTAAAAAATCCAGAATCCCTGACTAAATTTTTCTAAATAAACCGAGCGTTAAGGCCGCTTTACGCGGTACATTGCATTGTACAAACGGATGTATCATAGATTGTACAAGAAAGTGAATGAATGGAGCAAGAGCATGACAAACAGGCTGCCCGAGGGCCGCGTGCGACCTTTTGGAAGCACACTTATGGCCCGAATGAAGGATACTCAAACCGGTCGACATTTCGTTTCATTTTTTTTAAACTGGTACTTTTAATATTTTGTTGCTGTTGCAAATCATTCTATGTTGCCGTTTAGAATTTCTTTTTTTTATTTGTGAAAATACTTCCATACTTAGCAATCATGAACATTACCAGCCACCGAACCATTTCTTGGCACATCTCATGTCTCTAAGTTTAAGAAATACAGGGTGCGGCATTATAGCTTCCTTGTTTCAAAACGTAAAAAAGCACATTTTATGAATGAGAATTTTCTTTTATTTTCTGAATGATGTTGTAGGTCTAAAGTTTTGCGTTACATATTTTTGAAAATCATATCAGGTAGGTGACGCCCCCCATTTGTGTCAACCCCCCAAAAAATCCCATTTGTGGGTTTTTTTTCAAATCCCGTGTTTATGTCAACCGTCCAAGGACCCTACAAGACCTGAAGTCCGACATCCGAGCAGAAATCGCCAACATACCCGCTGCCATGCTGGTAAGGGTCATGACAAACGCCAGAAATCGGCTTATTCAGTGCATAGACTACGGGGGGCGTCACCTACTTGATATGATATTCAAAACTGTGTAATGCAAAACTTTAGATATGTACCTAAATCATCATAAAAAATAAAAAATTTCTTAGTCATAAAATGTGTTTTATTACGTTTTGAAAAATTGAAGTTATAATGGCGCACCCAGTAAAATAGGCTAGACCCCAGAAGTCAAGGGGTCTAAGTGACATTTTTGAAAAAAAATAAGTTAGGTACAGGAATGGGATGTGAAAATATTAATCTTTGAGGTGGTAAAGGGATCCAATTGATTTTCTTGATAGGTGCTGCTATCTAGGGTAATGCCTCTTAACTACTTAGTGGGTTGTTCCAAACATTTTCAACTTTGACTTAAGTTTTCTCTAAACATAGGTTTTGTTACTTAGACCTCTTGACTTCTGGGGTCCTCAATTATTTTTATTAAATGACTGCAATTAGAAGTCATGTGTGACCCTCATGGAAACAAAAATGTGACCCAAGTGAAGAGAAATTCCACGGAAAAAGAGCAGGAAAAACCCAAATGGAAGGATCAGGAATGACCGAACCAGGGAGATAGTCCAGGAGGGACCGATTTAGGGAAGGATAGAGACGTCTAGGCTGAAATGGTTTGGGTAAATAAAGAGGGTGGAAACTGACAGAATGCCGAGGAAGATTAGCGAAATTGAAATTCATGGGAAACGGCCTCGAGGAAGACCACGGGATAGATGGCTGAAAGGCGTGGAAGAGAGGATTTTTAAAAAAACCACAAATGGGATTTTTTGGGGGGTTGACACAAATAGGGGGCGTCACCTACCTGATAAGATTTTCAAAACTATGTAACGCAAAGCTTTAAATATGTACCTACTTACGGCATCATTCAAAAAATAAAAATAATTCTCATTCGTAAAATGTGCTTTATTACGTTTTGGCAAAAGGAAGTTGTAATGCCGCACCCTGTATTTCTTAAACTTAGAGATATGAGATGTACCAAGAAATGGTTCGGTGTCGAGTAATGTTCATGATTGCTAAGTATGGACGTAGCTTGACATATAAAGAAATTTTAAATGGCAACATAGAATGATTTGCAACAACAAAAAAAATATTTTACGGATTTAGGGAAAGATAGAGACGTCTAAGCTGAAATGGTTTGGGTAAATAAAGAGGGTAGAAAGTTTTCTACTAGAAACTGACAGAATGCCGAGGAAGATTAGCGAAATGGAAATTCATGGGAAACGGCCTCGAGGAAGACAGATTGTTGAAAGGCGTGGAAGAGAGCGTAGGGAAACGGAAAAAGTTTTAATGTTCGAATGAAAGAACACAAGAATCCATTCATTAACCAGGACAATAAGTCTATGTTTTCGAAACATTTAATTGATAATAATTATGTGTCTGACTTCGATTTTAATGTTTTGCAAGATGGGTACAAAGGTGCTAAGTTGGACTTTTTAGAAAGTTTCGAAATAAGGACATTACACCAATTGTACACGGAAAAACTCGTCAAGGAGGTGGTTTCCATGAACTCACCACTTCTTTCCGTAAGAGTCCCCCCTTCCTCCGTCTCAAAGGTTCCATAACACTGACCTTGCTCCCGAACCGACAAATTTTGTATTCTCCTTACTTGCCGCCCCCCACCTCTTTCCCTAACCCCACCCCCTCCTCTGTTGTAAGGTATAAAAGTGAAAGGCTGATGAGTGCCGATGATTGTTTAACCTCTTGATAATGGCGATGAGTCGCTGAAACCGGTCGAGGACGAATAAACCGTGTGGAAAACTACTAAGTTTTATTTCTTTCCTTATAACGGATAGAGGATTGGAGAACAGTGAGAGAAGAGAAATGGTGGGAGGATATTAAAAAGTTGATAGGCTTGTATACGAAGCAGACCCGTTCAGTGGCTGGAAAATGTAATAGATGATAATCATGGCCCTCGGGGTCGCACGATTTGGCATCCCTGAGCTAGGGTATTGTCCAAGGGAGGCGTAGTGACCTCCAACGGCAGAGGTCAATAAACAATTTTGACAGGTATTCCAAAATCGGGATGAAGCTGATATCAATATAAATACACACAGCCGAATCTAACGCGAACAAACCGAATCCAAGAAGTAAACGCACAACATTAAACAGTGATCATAAGCCCTACTAGTAGAAAACATTATTTCCGCAATATACTACCAGATTTGGTTGGGCAGACGTCTCATCCGTAATCTTTGTATGAACCGTGGGGCTCAGGTTAGGGTAGCCGATGGATAGTCGGGATGGGCCGTGATAAGATAGGGAGTGCAGCAGGGGTGCCCACTATCGCCGTTGCATTTTAACACGTATTCAAAAGAAATAGCAAGGGAGGTATTGGAAAGATCGAGGTATTAATAAAGGTAGGAGGGGGTCTAATAAAGTCAGTGAGATTTACAGATGATCAAACATAGGTTCGAGTCAGTGCGTTCGAGTGCAGTGCAATCGGGCGTCTGAGAAGAGATGCAAAGAAAAGGCTAGTGAAATCCCTGATATGGAGCGTGGCTCTGTATGGGTTGGAAACTTGGCCATTACGAAGCAAGGATATACATAGACTCGAGACATTTGAGATTTGGGTGTGGATAAGGATGGAGAGGATGAGCTGGGTGACGAGAAAGACGAACAAGGAGGTATTGGATACGGTTGGAGAGGAGAGGAAGCTGGTGGCGGAGGTTCAGAGAAGGCAGAAGAGATGAAGAGATAGCGTATTGAAAGGAGAGGGAGTGCTGAAGAGGGTAATAGAGGGAAAAACACTGGAGAAGCGTGGAAAAGACAGAAATTCTGAACGAAATAAGAAGAGGGTTACAATAAGAGGATTTTGAAAGGGATTCAAAGGCGTGAAAAATGGTTCGACATGCCAGAAATCAGGAAGTTAAGATAATAGCTGTCCAAAAACCGATCAATCAGGTGGTAGAAATATCAAATGAAGAAGAAATACTTCTAGAACTGATGGGAGTGACAAAATAAGAGATGCCGAAGCGAACGGCAGAAAAATCCCTCTATACTCGCACCACCACTGATTATAACTGCACGACAGTATTTTATGGTGGCTCTGGCCTCCGGGTAGCATTGTCCAAATTTTATGAAAACTTGAATATAACGTCTTTGATGCGTTTTATAAACTGATGAAAATAAAAGTGTATTCCAACTATTTTTACTCTAATTCAGCGTTAAAAGTGGAAATTTTAACGTGAGTTCTCATGGAGATGTCTCAGATTGCAGAGAAAAACACTGGGGAAGTGTGGAAGAGGAAGGAAGATGAAATTCCCAACTTAAATTCCAAAATGAATTCTGGACAAATAAGAAGAGGAAGACGATATGAGGAATTTAAGAGGGCTCGAATGTTGGATCTCTATATTCTCTAGGCCAGGGGCTCCCAACCGGTGGTACGCGTACCACTGGTGGTACGTGGAAACGTTTCAGGTGGTACGCGTGGGTGATACGAGCGATAGGCTAGTAAGGGCCTCTGTGTGCGTAAGTACGCAAAATTTACCCTGCTTTACGTTACCTTTTTCCCCTTATTATAAAAATGTTATTAATATACATATATCTTTATACATTTTTAAATAAAAATTAGCAAGAAAAAATTGAAACAAATCTATATATATTTATTGTTGTCTTGATAAAGGTTTGAAAACACCGAAATACAAGTGCATTAATAATTAAATATGAAGTTTTCTCAGTAATTTAATTAAATTAAAACAAGCCATTGGGCACTTTTCCGACAATAAATATATGTTTCTAAAGAATAATAGGACTGTTGGTACGCCAAAATTTCTAAAAATTTTAAGTGGTACGCAGTTGCCAAAAGGTTGGGAACCCCTGCTCTAGGCCATTACGCCTTACAGCGTGGCCGAAGAATTTGAGGGAGTTACGATGTATTGTTGGCGGAGACCGACTGCTGTCAACAATGCATCGTAACTCCCTCAAATTCTTCGGCCACGTTGTAAGACGTAATGGCCTAGAGCAGGGGTCTCCAAACTACGGCCCGCGGGCCAGATGTGGCCCGCGAGACCCTCTCATCCGGCCCGTGGAGACCTTTTTACCCACGGAAAAAAATGTTTAACATCTATGTCTAACAACATCTATGTTTCGATTCTTTTTTATTTGGACCTCGAGTGTGAAGTCGGCCCCCAAATTGCTGTTTGATAATTAATGCGGCCCTCGGGCTGAAAAAGTTTGGAGACCCCTGGCCTAGAGTATATAGTGCTCCAAGGCAAGGTCCAGGGCAAAAGACAGCGAGATCGGCCACCGTTCAGACTTAAAGACCAAATAAAGGCAATAACAAATCTAAATCTGTGTGAAGCAGTCCTCGGCCCAAGATAGAGGGAAGTGGCGCCAGATAGTCCGAAAGACATTAACTCAGTCCATATGGGTCACAACGCTCGTTATCGAGCCAATGACTGAGAGAGAATGTTGGATCTCGTATTGGAGGGAAAACAGAATAATATCTTATAAGTTAGAACGTTAAACAAATACTGTCCATAAACCTAGCAATCGGCCTATTTAATTTAACAGTGCCATTGTTCACCCCCCACTTAAGGTAGTACGAGAGAGATAGTTTCCTAATCATAATAGAGATCATATTCGAATTATACGTTTTAATTTCACCAGTTGTAGGACACAGGAAATAAGTATTGCAGTATTAATGGTGACATAATATAGTTTTACATGACAGAAATTAATTACAGACAGTAATTAAATGAAAATATCGAAATAAGTTTTTAACTTGACTCATTTTTCCACGCGGTGCGTTTAAAACTCCTTCAAAACGGAAGGTTTATTGCGACACCCAAGAACAGAATTAAACAAAAAATTAAGTAAAGGGAGTTTAAACATTGTATTGACTTCTAAACGTGTACTTGTGGTCTACTGAGAGTTTCTTGAAAACTGAAGAGCCAACAACTATTTCATCTGAGACTCACTGCCATACGGGATGATCCTGAGTTTTCTTACATTTCCATATTTAAAATGTTCTGTTTCATGTACTAATAATAGCCCAATTGTCCTTAGACAAAAGCAATTGATAGTTCTAATAAAAGATCAAATACCTACCTATAAACTTAAGGCATTAAAATCGGCCTAAATTTTTCAACACTGGAAGATTGGAATACTCAAATAAAAACCACCAGGTGTCACCGGAATAAAAGCGCAACTTGTACGAATGCATGAACCAAGATTTCCTGGACATGCATTTGTACATGATGGAACGGTTACCCGGAGAATTTTCGCGTTCATTCATGCACGCATTGACACGTACGGGTTAATGTATCGAGTAACCAGACCTGAATGCAATACACGAAGAGCGAGCTCTTGACGAGCAGCGATTCAACGTAAAAGCTACCTCACCTTGCGGTAAACGTTAACCAGACATCGGGAAGCCGGGTCTGTGATACCTTCTTTCCCTGAGTTAATAGAATTTCTCAGACAATCAAATATAGACGTTCGTGATAACAACTGGTTCCAAAGGAAACAGACAACTAACAGCCACTCGTTGCCACGACAACTCATTCACGAGTTGTCATGGCAACAGGTCACACTCTCTTCAAAGAATTGCTCTCGATAAAGAAAATAATAATGTTGAAGTCGATGACGACAGTTATTCGTCACCTCATGATTAAATCGCAGACATTATGTAGCCCTACTAATCCAGACGAACTATCACTTCGAATACATTCATTTCGACCGTCATCTATTTTTTTAATTATGTCAGTCGTTCCCTTTTTTCTATTCCCCCGCCTACTGGTATCGGAATATGACTCCACAGAAGCTACGTTGAAGTTTGATTCATTCTTGGGCTATCATGCACGTAATTATTGACGCAAGACTATTTTCACCAACTATCATGGATTAATTTGATAAGTAGATGAGCAGCTTAAGATCTACAAATAAATATAATGACATTACTCACCCCGAACGCCCTCAAAGGCATGTCGTCTTTCGAATAGGTCCATCCGCGATACACACCAACGCATACCAGAGGATTCTGACAACCAACTGTAAGTCTCGTGAGGTTGAGAAACGAAAAGCCGAACACTTGCCCTTCGGAGAAATTGAATTCATGGTGATAGATATTCTTTAAATATGTAGAGCTAATTATGCGAAGTTTAATGTGACAACCTTAGCTAATGGCACGAAAACTACCCCATCAATACACCCAGAGAAATAATAATTACATCAAATAAATGTTATCAATTACCAGAAATTACTTGAGGTCGAATATGAGAAGCTCAAACATAATATAAGGTAAAACTCACCACAAATCCTCTCAACCATTTCAGACAATCAAATATAGACGTTCGTGATAACAACTGGTTCCAAAGGAAACATACAACTAACAGCCACTCGTTGCCATGACAACTCACAAACAGGTCACACTCTCTTCAAAGAATTGCTCTCGATAAAGAAAATAATAATGTTGAAGTCGCTGACGACAGTTATTCGTCACCTCATGATTAAATCGCAGACATTATGTAGCCCTACTAATCCAGACGAACTATCACTTCGAATACATTCATTTCGTCTGTCATTTATTTTTTAATTATGTCAGTCGTTCCCTTTTTTCTATTCCCCCGCCTACTGGTATATCCCTGTATATTTATGATTAAATGTGTAATTATGTTGAATATGTTATTATAGATATCTGTATGTAGAACACACGGATATTTAAATCGACAACAGCGTCATCAACTCGGAGATATAGAACTAAGCCTAAATTGACTATCGGTGAGCGCCAACGACGAAAATCAGCGATAGCAGCACGGAGTAAGAAACCTCCATAGACAAGATAGCACGTAGACAAATATCAAACATGAATAACAAATTGTTTGAAATTGGAATAATGGAATTCTATGCTGTCACTCTATTTAGAAATAATTCCACGAACCATGTATGTACGAGGACTAAGGAAATGGAAATAGTCAACGTCGATTCCATTTAATATTTAGGCATCACAATTACGTGGGATCTGTTTCGGAGTGAACATTCTCGGGAAATATGTCGTCAAGCTAACTGATATTATTAATTTAAAGAATAATATGGAAGTTATCGCATTTCTCTGCTTGTCTTGAGGAGTGCGATGTGAAAGTTAACGAGTTCCGGTATTACTTAGGTACTAATTCTATCTCTAAGTCCCAGAAGATTACGCATCTAGAATGTGGAATCCTAAGGAAACAGGTTAGATACCGGAATTAGATCTTACGAAGTGACGAGCAGTTAGGTTTGCACAAAGATGCAAGGATGTCTTGGAGTGGTTCGAGGCTTTATCAAAGGAATTGGCATGAGATCCACTGTCGCAGCAGACACTAAAGAATAGACTTTAACCTATCAGTAAATTTGAGGTGCTTTCCTTCTCCAAAGATGAAATGAACATATATAACGCGAATTCAAATTGGTATACTTCTTATGTAGAATGAGATTACTCGAGAATCACAAATGTATGATGAGGAAAAGTTTATATTAACCGCATCCTCCCTAATGCCTAACGAATTGGGACACGGCTTAAGGAAACAAGGATTTGAAAGTATACCTCTGATCTTATTTTTGCTTATTTCACTTCTGATCTTATTTAGAATAAGTGTACACATACTTACATTGTAATCTTTTCCTTCGTCCTCCTCGGAACGCGGGAGCACTCGTGAAGGGAAAGGGGCGGGGAGCGCTGGAGGTGTTCATTAATTAAAAGGTAACTTGCAGTGTATGCACGATCCGAAAGTCAAAACCTTTGACTGTAATGTGATGTGACCCATTGGCAGATGTTGGGAGGAGTGGGTGGGAATAAGACTGGAGGGATGCTGAGTCAGTTATGCTACTGGGTTGCGTTCGGGGATCTTATGGTAGCCTCGACGACGGCGCGGTGCGGCAGCCAAGGAAGAGTACAGAGAGACGCGACCGAAATAAAAGAAGCTCTCGGCTGGCTGAGCGATTCTCTATAACTGCACGATGTATTACTATAATACACTCAATGCTTAACATTCATTTATCATTATAATCTTTCGATACGAATATAAATTACTGTAAAAGGGTAAAAATATTTACATTTAGTGAATTTCTTTATGCATTTTAAAAATTCCCTCCCCCCAAATTGTTTATTCCCCCCCAAAATTTTTTTCTATGGCGCAACTTGCGCCATACATCCCCCCTGTGGGCGGCCCTGATATTAACAGCTTCAGATATAATTGCTGTAAACTACTTAATCTTCATTAAAAACAACATTTAATTGCTATATGTAGCCAAAAATCTACTCGCAGTTATCTTCACGCACTCGAGGATAATATAAATAGTTATTTGAGTCATAAAATCAGAAAAATTGCTTTTTATGTATTTTTTTATGCTGAAAATGACCACTAATCTCTCCCACCTTATCGTCAATAAATTCACAAAAAATGCAACTTCTTTGCCGCCAACCACCTCAGAATCACAGCTAAATTTTCCTCAATCAAGGAACTTTCTGTTAAACTCTCTTAATTGTACAAACCAAATGCGAACGAATACACAAAGAGTGCATTTAATTGGTGGGTCAGATCAGTAATTAAAGAATTTTCCCTTTCTGTTTTCATATCTCGTTACAGTTTCTCATGCATTATTTATCCTTCGGTCTTCCTCTTAAGGCTTCCCCTTTTCCAGGGTTTCTTAATCATTCGCTGTCACTAATAATGAATGACCTATCCCTATGAACCTTGCCTTCCTCAAAGTGCTCCATATGGCTTTTGTCCTATTCTATTCTTTGGTACAGTTCCTGATTTCTGAAGAAAAATTCAGAAACGAAAATGTCAGCTGTTGCTCAAATCCATTATTCCCAATATTTATTTATGAGATTTACTCCCTCCATGCCTTCCGCGATCCACCAAGTGAGCCTGGTCGCGGCTTCATCTTCCCAGCAACGCGCAGGCAGCAGCAGCACCGACGCCGAGCTGGCCCGTGAGGCCCGCCGACTCCGGGACACGGTGGAGCGGTTTCGCAGTTTAAACGTGGACCACACCGAGTACGCATGCCTGAAGGCATTAGTGCTCTTCAAACCAGGTGAGAGGTCGTAACTCCCGCCGATGAGAGTGAATTCCTATCAATCGATTCTTATCGCACCAATCACACCTCAGGCAAGAAAACTTAACCATTTTACGAAATCATCATCAATATTTAGGTGCAAGATTATTGAAAGCATGGAATAGAATATTACTTTGTGCTTTCCACAATGGTTTCGACCAATTATGCCATCATAGGTAGGAGAGTGCAAAGCCAAATTTTATGTCATGTATCACTTTTCCACAAAGCCAAGCCTGAAAATTTACCTTGCAGAGAAAGCATGCGTGTAAATTTACTTTCCGACAAACGCGAGAGCATTACGCAGCGTCGGGTTTCCAAGAGGCTGCGAGTACCACAAGGCATAGAAGATTTCTGCTCAACTTATGACCGGTTGCAAGAATGTTTAGTTACGGAATCAATAGTTATGCGATCCATGAAGTTATGGACCTCATAAAAATATTCGAGTTTCAGGAACATGTATACATAAGTTTAATAACTTATCAACCAATAGTTAATTGCTTCGAATGTTTGATCTAATCTTCCTTCGCTGGATAAAATTTATAGTGGCTTATCTTATGTATAATTGCTAAGGCACATAATAATTAGTCAGCAGGAGTAAATAAACTGGTCATTATCTCAAAACAAGTCATATATCAAGTAATAAAAACTCAAAGCGGTTCATGGCGCTTCCGCCATCTTGGCTACTTATGAAGCTCATAACTCAATGCCATAATTTATGAAGCCATTTATGAAACCAATAAATTTATCGAATGTTTCTGCAACACTTATTGAATGGTTGCCATTGCTTATTGGTCCCATAACTCGATGGAATACTTACGTGCCGTTCCTGCAACTAGCCATAAGTAGGTTATTTGCAGAATGGGGAAACCGACAACAAGGTCCTTTCACCATTAAGGATTGGTTGATAATGGAAGAATTAATTTTGCAAGAGGAGAAAGAGCGGAAAGAAACCAAAGGTCTAGATAGTTCGAGCCGCTAGGGGCGGTCAGTCGTCAGCTCCCATTTCTTTGCAGAATACATAATACACTTTAGAAACATTTAGACAAAATTTGGAAATTGCGTTCAAGAAAAAATTACCTTTTATTAATGACTTAAAAATACAAAATTACTAATGCATCTTATTCCGCTTTTTCACCGACAAAATCATTAATAATGCTATAAACATCCATTCCGTTTGTTTACTGATTTTCTACAGATAATATAGAAATTACTTTAGCAGTAAATGACTTACTCTGAGCATGAGATAATTTTTAATTAGTTTTAATTTGGAATAACTCTGTCACAACTAGCTAGACTGCGCAATTGCTAAAAAAAACTCTTAATGTGCACTATATACATATCAGTGAATGAAAGTCAAATAATTGTCATTTGTAATTCTCGATATAGTCAAGGATTTTACTGTTCTTGGAAATATATTTCGGAACAACACTGAATAAAGAGTCTGTCCAGGATGGATCGCCCCTTAGGCCCACCCCTTGATCCTGAAAGATACCCTGTAGCGTCCTGATTAGTTTACTCTTAGAGTAATGCGCCAAAGGAGACCATAGTTAACCTCTAATGCGATGTGCTGTACTTAAGTGTGCTCTTTATTCTGCATCAAAGAAGGGATCGGAAATGCATTACGAAATCTTCACCACAGCCGGGATTGGAGTCAGCATCTTTAGGGCGGGTCTGGGCAGTATTTTGTATTTCAAATACTCATTTGATGTATTTTCAGGATTTTTAAAAGGCACTTCTGAAAATGTCAAACTTGAGCTTGAATTACAGCACGTGAATTTGGTACCAATTGGTTCTCAATTGACCCACCACGTCAGTATTTCAAAAATATATCGGAATTTTATATTCCAAATTCAATTTTTAGAGTATTGTGCCCAACCCCGCCTTATGGATATAAAGTCATCGCATCAGGGTTTTGTTCAAGCAGCGCGCCATAGGAGTAAGCGTTTGCCGTCTACCGACATAAAACTAATCGGGTGCCACTATGATTGCAACTCTCCAAGCTCAGATTTTTCATTCGATGATAATTTAAAGAGCGATACCACATGATTTCACGTGCAAGTAAAATCTGGAGGACTACACCATCTGACCTACTGTGTATACAAAAAAGGGTGGTCCAATCTGGCCAGGTTACCGGTTCCAGTCATTCCCCTCGATCATGTAGAAAACAATAATGTTTAACTGGAAATACCAGATCCGTCAGAGAAAGATAGGCTTTTAGGGAAATGATAGGAACATGCAAACTGGCTGATATAATTTTTCTCGACAGAGTTTCACCATTCGAGACAGTCACGGAGGCAAATCAAATCATTGTCAAATCAAGAACAAGTGTTCGCACGTGCATGGCCAATTCTCGACCCATCGTCTCCCGAGCCAGTGTCCTTATGAACTAATTTGTAAAACATTCTCATTCGTCACTTTAATGTAACAATTAAAACTTGAAGTGAGGGAAAATGAAAAGCTTTCGTCTCTATCCAGTTACTTCCCCACAAGAATTTATTCTCCCTTGGGGCCAATCTGCGAACATTTCCCCTTCCATGTATCTACATTTATTGCAAATATGGAATCTGGGGTGCCCACGCGGGGGTTCCATGAACGTCCAAATTTCCATTGCGCCATTGGAATTTTGGACGGGGGATTTTGAAAAATGTATTTGATAAAAAAGGTGGAAAAATAAAGAAAATTTTAAAACCTGGACGATGAGAGTAACAAACGTAATCTGCGGCATTCAAAATATTATTTTTGGGGCAGGGGTGCGGTAAGATTAAGAAAAATTTTTTCATGAAAGAAGGAAATAAATAAAATGTTATACATTAAAAGATAAGTATAGGATAGGATTTTTGGGATAAAAATAAAGACTTTTGTTCTAACTTATAACCCTTTTCTTTTAAATGTTACCTTTTAATGATACCATTATTTAAATGTATTTATTTTTCAAATTTAAAACGAGGAACCCGGAAGGAATAGCCGAATTTTATGGGGGAAATAGGAATTTGGGGTGGGGGGTTGCGCTAAAGCTTTTGAGGGGGATCAGGACTCCTGTATTGAATTGATTTAAGCACTTAAAAGAACAGTTGTCAAACTTTCATTACGTGAATCGACGCACATGAAGTGCGTTCCCGAACTTAAAACCGCCTTAATTCCGAGTTGTTACTTGCGATTAATAATTCATTTCCACCACACAGATACGAGAGGACTTCGCAACTCCAAACAAGTGGAATCACTTCAGGAGCAGACCCACATAATGCTCCTCGAGTACTGCAATGGAGCCGCCGTAGCCACCCAACGACATACGGCAGCAGTCGCCAGCAGAGCAAGAGCTTTCCGAATTGACGTGCCGGAGTTCTACCACCCCACGATCCCACTGGCTGCATCGCATTCCGCAAGGCTGGGGCGTCTCCTCCTGCTTCTCCCATCGCTGGGCTCCGTCAGCCGGCGGTCACTGGAGGAACTGTTCTTCCGGAAGACGGTTGGGGACGTCCCGATCGAACGCCTGCTCTGTGACATGTTCAAATCCAGTTGAAACGAGACAAAGCAGTAAGCTCGCGGCGGTTTTAGTCGGCGCTGACGTGTGATTCATGACGAACTGAGCACAAGTTACTTCATTCAATTGCTCTATTACGCCAGGCCCAAAGACTGGGAACGGACAGAGGACGCATCTCGCCGAAAGCGGTGCGATTGGCTCGATGTACGATTAGCAATATTTACCAATCGTCATGAATGAGAATCACCTTCATTTCACTCAGGAGAGCGCTGGAACGTTTTGAAATTTGAAAGCGATAACGAAATTGCCATTATCTCAGTGGTTCTTTTTTAAGAACATAAGTTCAAGACTGTTTCAACTTAAGTAAACTAGCTGGGATTCATATTTTAGTATACCTATGTATCTGTGGTTGGACCGCGGAATGAGAAAAATTGACCGTGGAACCCTTGCACAATGGAATACCTACCTATAATTAAGCCGTAGGCCTTCGAGGGTACATAACAAAGGTACCACTACCTAAGGTCAAGTGCTAGTTCTCATGGCGTAAGTATCAATGTTGTCAGAAATAAAACTTCCTCAGAGCAGATGATGATGAATGTGGATGCTTGGTCAAATAAATATGATCTCAGTGTTAAAGCCACATTCCCAGGTTTCCACCACCTACTATTTGTTGAAGAGAACAGTTCTGCCAACATTTCAGCAGTCATCTTCAGGTCGAAGGCCGTCATCAGCAATGCACAGAAAATACAATGGAAACCCCAGAAAGCCGCCTCAATGATCCACAAACCTTCACACACTAACTCAGCACTTTGAATACAACCATTGGAAAAATCAACACTAAATTTCAACAAAAAGTATTTCAATAACGTAACACCAGCTGGATGGTAAAATGAGGACGAGAGATGCTAATGCCATATGACACTTCCTTGGCAACTAAACCTGTATAAATTCGCTATCACTAAATTTCACCCGTGAGAATTGAAAAAAATTGAGGGTACTTAACGTATCTAAATGGAAGCCACATTTATGTGTACCTGTAGCTCAGAATCCTGCGCATGCAAACTACCATTAACTTAAAAAAATTGCCCTCTTTAAATGAGCGAAGGTCCTAAATTTCTTCCAAACCATTATAGCAAATACACTCAAAGACTTCAGATTTAAAAAAATCAAAGCAATCTGTGGGTCAATACTTCCGGAATTTCGAGCGCATACGTTTACGTGCACCAATGATGTTGACATCCTCTCACATACACTTACTTCCTCACCCAATGTTGGGCGTTAGAAAATATTTTTCAAGAAGAGCCAGCATTTTTAGCAGCTATTACTGTCCTTGCACATAAAATTTGGCATGTATTTCAGATGCTTCACGACCAAAATAATTCTTCCCGAATAAGAAATACTGAGGGCATTGAAAGGACATACTCCTAGAAATGGGTAAATAGTTAATTTCCGCAATTGATAGCTAATAGAGGATTTAATAGGAAATTCAATAGCGACAGCTAAGGGTTAAGGACATTTTACTCTTTATTTTTACACATTTATGAATTAGAAATATAAAACACTAAAAAAAAATACGGCAGCCCACACGCAACTTGGCGTTCTTTTGTTGTTTTCGTTCCAACCTTTAAAACGATAGCCTCACAAATGAATTGTATATACGTGCCTTAATTTATAACTAAGATTGTACCAAATAGATATCTGCCAACAAAAATGTTTGGAATAGTTCGGAATGAAGAACATCGGAAGTGAATATTACGGCAATCTACAGGGGCTGCGGAAAATTACGTAAAATACCACGATAACTCGTGGACATTACCGCGTATATTTTCAAAATGGGCCCTCTACATATTCCAACATTGGGCGGTTTCATGTAATAAGCATTTAGTCCCGAATCATTTCAGTCATGGAACTTTAGGAGAATGCTTTTCACACCAGTAGTGACTTCCTTTCATCAAATCAATCCTGAAATATATAACTATTGTCCCATAATTTCTGAGGATTCTGGTTTCCTAAAATCTTCCCATATTAATATAACACAAGAAAGGCTTCCAAATAAATATGACAAGCCAAGTAGATATACTTGAGAGTTAGAATTAACCTCAAGATGTAAAACTCTTCCACAATTTCACAGAGCTTCACCATGTTGGCCTCATCTTGATAACGTAAAACTTGCATAAGTTAATCTACAGCATCAGCCTATGTCACGCCACTATCATCAGTAGTTTCCATTCAACATGGCCATACAATCTATTTTACAATTTCTGTCAAAGATTCGCAATTTGTTTTCCCTTCCACCACAATATGGCAGCATTTCCTCTTACTTAGCAAGCAAGGGGCAAAATACTACAGAACATTTACCCCATAATAAATGGCTCATTAGCTATTTCTGGAGACCAGGCAGATAAGTCCATTTGCACCATAGAGGATAGGTTTCTTGAATGGTGAGGACGATTATTAGGGAAGAGATGGAAGTATTAGGAGAACACCACCATCGGGATTAACCTTCCACTGAGGTGTACAGACTAGTTCACAGCTTAACCGTCCTAACAACTGACTGATCAACATGTCCATCAGTCTTCCACCTGACCACAGATTGACATTCAAAAAAAAGCCACAACTAGAAATCAAACCCAGGTCCTTAGAATTGAAAGGCAGGGCTAGACCTACCACATCAACCTACTTGTACCATCAACTTTCCTCAAGTGAAAAAAAAAACATCTCTTTCCCAAGTGCAGCCATCTAAGATACTAGGAGCAACGGACCCAGGACAAAGTTGAACCAGTTCAGAATTTGTTAATTTCTCGGGCTCGCCACCGGGTAAGAAATTCGTAGGCAGCCGACGTCTCAGGTTCAGATCCGTTACTCATTCTCATGTTATTCGCCGGGAAAGTGTAAAATCATAGTTCAGAATTAAACAAAAAATTAAGTAAAGGGAGTTTAAACATTGTATTGACTTCTAAACGTGTACTTGTGGTCTACTGAGAGTTTCTTGAAAACTGAAGAGCCAACAACTATTTCATCTGAGACTCACTGCCATACGGGATGATCCTGAGTTTTCTTACATTTCCATATTTAAAATGTTCTGTTTCATGTACTAATAATAGCCCAATTGTCCTTAGACAAAAGCAATTGATAGTTCTAATAAAAGATCAAATACCTACCTATAAACTTAAGGCATTAAAAAATCTTCCAAGGTATTTAACAGGTGCAATGGATCAAGAGCCATTGCTTCCATTGATTTTGCTTCCAAAATATTTTCTAGCAGCTAAATTTTTCAACACTGGAGAAATTAACATTCATTGAAATAACACATCAAACCCACTAATTCAAAGGCATTTTCTGCCTCACATCAAGCCTCCACGAAAACAAATAAGCATTACATAACATGCAACAACCCAAAATGCAGCACACCAATTTTTTCTCCTACTGTACTTAGAACTGCCATATATTTTCAACATGGAGGCAACAAACTGGAGTAAACATACCAAAAATTTGTCCATCATCAGAAGTTACTATTAAGCCAATTATTGGAGGAAATCGTACTGATATCTGCAAGTTTTGACTGTATTAACTTCAGCAAGAGCAAGGACCATTTTAATGTGGAAGACTTGCGGAGCATCATGAGATGATTCGCCAGGGGTTCATGCACGTCTAAATAATGTGATTGGGTCCCTTTGGAGCATTTCCCCAGGATCAGTTGAACTTAATGATTCTAGATACTTCATTCCATTATCAAAACAATTAATCCACAATCAAGAGCTAAACCCTTAATAATGACATTTAACAAGAGATCTGATCCTGTCAATTCACACTGCAATTTTTGTTCTTAATTTTTGCACACTATGAAAATATTTGGGTGTGCAGATAAAAAAAATGTTCCAACCCATGGTTCAATCCGTCACAGACTCATGCCATTTCTTAAATCTCTGAAATTTTCATTAAGGCTCAAGCATATATATCCCAACACAAATGCTATGGGAAATATTTTTTAAGGCCTCTAGAATATTCACAATAAATATTTTCAACCTTAAAAATCCTTCCAAATAAAGATCTAAAACCTCAATGGCAATTATCATGAATAAATAGTTAATGAGATATTTCATGTTTTGTGGAAAATTTCTGTAAAAACTAAAATGGCATTGTCTCTTATGAGAGACAGGAAAGCATTTCCTAAAAAGGAGTTGTAGGACAATTAAACTAATGGAAAACCCTTCAGGAATATCAACTAATAATTTAAAGTTAATGAGAAAATGACAGCGACAATATTATAGCTCAGCACGGATTACCTCAGTGAATCTTTCATTATCAATGCAGGTATACTTGGTCAAAATATTATCAAATGATTACACTCTTTTCATTTACTCAAATGTGGAAAGAAATGAGGCATATTGTCTGCCATGAAACCAACAAGGGGCTTCACAGGAAATTAAAAAGTATGTCTTGAGTCCTTTCTATAGACATCCTAAATATAAAAATGTCTTCATAAACAATGATTGACTTGAATATACACTCAGGCATCTGTTTTGACTTGCTCAAAGACCTTAATTAAAAATTAATGTCCCTGAAATTATCTGCAGCATGAAAGAAACCCAGTATAAACAATGCGCAACAATTCTGAAGTCATCAGAAGTGCAATCAATTCAAGGTCAGTGGATTGTACATCAATAAAAGGTACGAGGAATATTTAACTAGAATAATTTAATTCCATGGTAGAAAAAGGAGAATGCATGCTTTGGACCAGAATCATTATAAGCACTTTTTTTTACAAAAGAAAGTGAGAAAGTTGCTATGTGCTAGTTATTTTATACTGTCAAGGTCAAATTTAATTTCTCTATAGACCTGGGCTAAGCACTCTGAGCGAAAGGGAAAAAGCAGCAATGGCAAAATTGTCAACAACAGTGATTAGATAATTGCATAGATCCTAAAATTTGATAAGGTTAAAAATAAATTAGCTGCTAATGTTATAATTATATTGCTTTTAAACAGCTTGTCCGCACACTCCCCCACTTAAGCCTGCTACATCAGTATAGAGTAGACAAAAATCTAACGACCAAACAATTATAAACATTATATGTAACTGAAGAGGTCAACTAAAATCTGTCACCACTGAAATAATACGCACCATGGACAAAAATCAAGTAATACACTCCCCCATGAAAAGCATAGCAAACACTGGTTTGAAAACACAGCAGTATTGATAAAACAAAAGGCCCTCAAAACATTGATTTACGATGGCTTTGACATGCAGCAGGCTTACTGGGGCAGCTAGAAAAGGGAGAGGTAGTTTTGGATTAAGCACCTGCAGAGCAGGTCACGACCCACACGGAGTAGGCTTTTTTTTATACATCAAAAAGGACCCAAAAATTCAAAGGATTTTTAATAGCAAAAAATTTGAGGTAGCAAGTGCAGGTTTGTGTATGTTCTTGTCACAGATTAGAGAAGAGGGAAAAACAAATTAAAGATGCATACACTCGCACACTTCAAAGAATATTTCACCGTGAACAAAAAAATCTGTAGTAAGCAACAGAGAAATTCTCCACCCATTTAAAAATTCATTTTTTTTATATATATCTGCATGCAAAAATTTTTTCAAGGGCAATAAATCAGAATGTTGAGGACTCCACACAGATGAGCTATCGTTGGATGGCATAACAAAACATCAGCATGCATTTCAAGTAACTGCTGCTTTGAAACAGATATAAATATAAAACAATGCCCATGAATTCACGAGGGAGCATTCTAAACACTCAGGAAAATCAAACTCCACACATGATTTAGAAACCAATGGAATCAGGAGAGCATTCTCCTTACCACAGAAATCAACATGCAGCACTTTTAGAGAAACACTCAAATGTACAAATTATTTGAGAGGAACCTGAAGTTCACATTACGGAAACTCAGGACCAACAATTCGGTACCCTTGACACAAAAAAATTAACTCCTTAACTCCATTAAAGAAAAACAACCAATCAATGCATGAGGAGAGTTGACCATCCAACAATAACCACAACTGCATGCACATAACATTTGAAAAAACAATCAATGCAGCAAAGATCACCCTGCTAGTAAATTACACAAATAAAAGCTAGTTGGAATACCCAAACCTGCCTCACAGATTCTGTACAAGACATTGCACCTCTTACTTAAGGGGAAGTAAGAGCAGGCGAACGGCAAAAGTGACACTTTTCAAAGCAAGAGGCAGGGAATGAAATCCTGAGGGAAGGAGGGCACTTGCATTGCGTGCCCAATTCAGCATGATCGGCATATTCCACACCCAATCAACTCCACCCTCCTCATTCACAGATACTCATTGGACCCAAATGCCAAGCTATAATTCCTTCGCTCCAGTTGGCAGTAGGGTTACATAGCTGTATTTGGCAGGTTGGTGTACTTTTCTCTTTGTACATTAACATGAAAAAGGGAACATATTTAACTTGGAAACAAAATTTAAATTTATAATCATCAGCAATATCCAGATGACTGATTTTACAATCTACAAAAAAATTGAGGCATTTTACAACACAGAAACAATCTTTTTACAGCTACTCTCCAATTGCAGAATAGTTGTTCTTACAAAGCTTTCCTTCAATTATGATTTACCTATTATAGTACCATCAATACAACTGTCAGCCATTTTGTTCAGTATCTTAGGGTAATTTAAGGGTTAGCATCATAACAGTTATCAAAGTATACTTTAGAAAATTGATATTTTTTTAAGAACCTACCCTGGTCAAAGAATTTCTTTCTATCAATGGTCAGTAAACAAGAAACTTGACAACAATAAATTTCACATGACTCACAAACAGAAAGATTAAAAAGGCTAGGCTCGTATGTCTCAGCAAAAAATTAAAAGTATTTTTTTTTCAAAGTTCATTAAGGATGAAGCCATTTCTTCCGGCCAGCTCTCCTCTTCGCTAATATGGTCACCATGATAAGATTTTCTCCAAATAACAAGGTTATGTTTTAAAATTTGGCATTCCTCTTTGACCACTATGCAAATCTCACTAATTCTGAGGAAAAGATTCATTTTATTAATATGTACCTGAGAACAATTTGTACAAGTTTGTACCTGTTATGACACCAACAACCATACTCATTAATTAATATTATCATAGTTTGGAGTGAGTGTATATTAAAGTTGTTGTGTGTGTTTTCATTTATCTGTACATTTTTCATCGGCCTATAATAAACAAATTATCTTCTATACAATACTTAGAAATACATCAGAACAGTTTGCATGCACTGATTATCTTATCAACCAACAATTATTATATTGCAACTAATAAATGACACCAGTTAACATTGAAGAATGAACAAAATTGAACTGGCAAGTTGAATGCAAGGAATACAAAAACCCCATATTTGAAAAGTATTTAACATAAACATGTGGACAACTTAAAAATTGACAAAGATACAGCAGTAGCACACAGAATATAGCACTTGACAGCACTGGTTTCTCAGATGATAATTAAATGGGGAGCGAAGATATATCTGTAGTGTGACATACGCAACCCACAACATTTACCCACAAGGTTTAAAGTATCCAATGAAACACTCGTGCATCTCAGCAATCAAATTAGTGAATGTTTTAAGTGTGTCCATACTGCATGTTCTCATTGAATCAACTATTTTATTATAATTATATAAAGAAGATAGCCTCTGAACCTGTGTAATGTATGTGCTTTTTTTTAACTCCTTTAAAACTTTAACATTGTCACACCCTCCCAGGCGACTGTTTTTCTTCACAGGTAATAAAAAGAAGAATGCTATGGTTAATACTTTTTCCTTTGAAGTGACATGCATATCATTCCTTTTTTTTTTTTGAAAAAAAAAAGAAGCTATCTTTAGTTCATGTGGCTATTTAGGCATACATACATTTCTTGTATCAATTCACCATTTTTTGTTTTATGAAGATTTTTTTTTTACAATTTTTCACCTATTTTTTTTACCTCTAGTCATCTTCCCCATCTGTCAAACTTTAGTAATCTATCTCTCAACACAAGAAGAACAACAAGTATTTATGAGGTAGTGGGTTTGCGTGGGTGGCAAATCAATTGTTTACCCGCATGTGCTGCCGTAGCAACAGCTAATGCAGCGCGTGAGGCTTAGTGGCCAACCCAAATCATTGGACAGGGTGTATGTCGAGCAAGGGAGGGAAAAGGCATCCCCTCCACAACAATAAGGGCGCATAAGGGGCGTGGGCAGGGGACAAGCGCCGCACAAGTTCACTCCCCTTCCCTGACAATCGCTCCTCTTTCTCTCTTAGCTTGCCTTTCCTCTGTACCCGCGTTGCCCCCTACCACCACCGCCTCTGCAACCCCAGAGCGTTATGCATGGTACTGCATAAAACTGTACACTATGTAAGAGTTCATATAATATATATACTTTTATATTTATATATTGATCTGGGAGGAACAGTGTCACGATGGCTGTTCTAATATTTATGCACAAATAACGGTCATGTATTTATACCACTTAAATCATATATTTTGCCCCAAAAATGAAGTCACCCAGTATAGAACCTATTCCCTGAAGATATGATAATGGCTTGAGGGACTAAACTTTTTAGACACAGGAGTATAGAAAGTTCTACTATTTAAGGCTTTCTTTCACGTGTGAGATCTAAATATTTTTTTCTCTCTTTTGGATTCAGAATTTGGCTCCATTAAAGAACCACTTAGCTAGGTATTACAACGGTGATTGGTCAATGAGATTTTTGGATGAAAAGTGAGCAGCTATTAGTCATTTTATAAACCTGAGGAAAACGCTTTTTCCAAGCACTGAAAAAGTTTTCTCCCAATTATCAAACTGACTCATGAATATGTGATGAAAGATTTTTTTTCTTCAAAACATTAAATTTGTAATGACAATGCTAATTAATCTTTTTTTTTTGGTACTTATCAATGTAATCGCTACAAATTTTTTTTACTAATTGCTTGCTGAGTGAGGAGTTTCGGAGGGAAAATGCAATTAACAAACTGGAGGTAAGGCATTAATATTTGATACAAAGTCATTGCTCAAAAATGCCAAAAGAAAAGGCATGGCACATGAAGCAGTGTAAAAAATATCCTGAGGTCCGTTGAAAATTAATCCTGAGTCAAATCAACAAAAATACTGTTTATATAACATCTCATATAGTATATATTATAGATATAAGTGTTTAGGCTTATACAATATTAGGTATCAATTGTGGACAAATCGAGGATAAGAGATGCACCTTATCCCCCCATTTTTGTTTTGCGGTTTCCCAGACATCTCCAAATTACAAGCACGTAATTAGTGAGTGTGATCTGTTGCGAGTGTGAAGTATGTGAAAACCACATAGATCCACTACATGACTAATACAGTACGGCTAATTAAGAGTACACTGAAGTACACTTCAAAGGAAAGAAAATAGATTCAAACCTAAGGGCATTGCACTTAAAAACAGGTTTTTTTTCACACATACAAAAATGCCCAGTACACCGCATGAAGTTTACAAAAGTTGTACCCAAGTCTGTGACCCGTAGATAACCATCAAACGGCTACCATTAAGAGCAATCGTTAAATCCAGCATTTGCGGTAGATGCATTATGCACTACTTTATTTAGTGGGACATGTATAAAAAAAAAGCTTTCTATACGAGACAGAATTGCAACATCTCCTCTTTTTTTATAGTTACGGTCAAACGTGGATCTGGTGACAAAATTTATTTCTTTTTCCTGCAAGGGTGAAACTATTACTTGATTTACAAGGACCCTGCACCACCACTCCACTGAAGTTGGGAATTGAAAAGTGATATCTTTAAACCACTTGCTATCGCTATGTTACTGCACATCCCAAAATGGATTGAAAGATATGATTTCATTGGGTAGCTTATGGTCTAACCTCAACGGTCAAATAAGCTGCAATCCCTGTGTTCCAATAAAGGAAAATTCATGTTTAAGGAAAAAGTATGTCATATTGGTATGGTGTGGGTGTTTATATACATATAGAAGTGACCATTCAAGTATGCACTAAGTGTCCCCCGTTAGTTTCACTGTAGTATAGTTAGCATCCACCTTGGCTTTTTTTTGCTAATATCAGCAAAGTACTTTGTACTTTGTTCAACCACAAGTTGAGTGATATCTACTTTAGAGAGATATATCAATGCTTTGAATATGTCAAATGTGTTTTGCTCTAAAATTTTCATTGGAGGCATCCTCAAGAATATCTATTCTTATTTACCAGTTAAATGTAGTACCTTTGTAGTTTGCTTATGAGATGAAAGGGAATCTCAATTAGAAATGAACAGTTTTAGAAGTTCAATTTCACGTTATGAATTTCAATAATCCAAATCATCAAATGAAAAAGAACCTTCATTTAAGAATTAAATGAAAATAAAAGAAGAAATTGAAAATGTGAGGCTCTGTTTTCTGCATGCACATGATGGGAAGTTAGATGTCAAATCCATTCTTTGCATTTTTTCTGTTTCTGTACTACCCATGTGTACAATAGCTCTGTTAGTTTTTGACTCTACGGATAATTTTGCCAGAGTATGGATGTGCTGCGTTACTAGCTCCCCTCATATTTTATCAAGTTTTCTCCATTTTCACCATAGCAAAATACTGCCATGTTTTAAATGTACTTTTTTTTAAAAGTCTAACAAAAAAGAGTTTCTCCCAACAATGTATCAAAAATAAACTTTTATAACTTTGTGTACAAAAAAGACCACGATATATTAGCAACAACAATGGTCCTTAAATTGTAATTTAACTTTTTTGTACTAACTAAATGCCAGGGTCTCCTCCAAACTGGAGGGAGTTACAGTCAGATGGTAACGACGCACTGTACCTCCAAACTTAACTCCCCCAGCAAAACCTCGTCGGAGTCGGATGGCTTTTGCCCTGATTCCATACGCTTCCCTCCTCCATCACATCGTTTCATCATAATCGCTCTCATTCCTTCCTTTTAAATTTTTTCTCCTATATCCTCGCAATTCCCCTATTCTCCCTAACCATTTTTTAAGTCTTTAGTTTATCACCCAATCTTACTAGATCATTTTTGTTAAATTCATTTAGATTTAAGAGGCTGCGAAAATACTTTTGGTATCTATCGCCGTCCGACATTCTCGGCACGTCCCTCCATTTAAAAAATTTATATAATATAAAGTTTTAAATACACATTGACTTTCTCTCAAAGAGAATCTTTTTTCCCTTCATGTTTCTATTTTTTTATAATTTTTGCTTCCTCGGTGGACGTCACTAGACATACATACACATTAATCTTCCACTATTTCTTTTCCAGATGGCCAGTGACACACTAGGATGGGCACCTCCCATCCCAGCCTTCCTTAAACCAAATGGCACTTCGAGCATATCCATCCACATGCACCCAGAGGAGCCCAACTTCCGAACTTCAGCCCCCAAAGTGGACGAACATGGGAATATAGGAGGGGGGCCAGCCATATGCCAGCAAGGGACGGAGGGATTTTTTTTGCAGGGACACCAGCATCAGCAGTCTTATCACAAAACCATTACTAACCACCAACATTAGTCTCTCAAAAAAATTGAAGCATTTTGAGATTGAGGCAGCGAACAACGGCACCCATAAATTAATGAGGAGGGGGGAGGAGGCAGGGCAAGAAGGAAAGCATCATCAGAAGCAGTAGCCGACACCTAGGAAGATGCCCACCTCCTTCCCCCGTGCCGACAAACTCTCCCCCCTCCCCTTGGCTGCTCTGCGGTCTCTCAACCGGCTCTCCTCACACTCTTTCGTCCCATCCCAGAAGACCCTTCCCCTAACCCCCAACCGAACATTCCGCACTGCCCATCACCAAAAACAGCAGCAGACCTCCCGAACCCCCACAGAATCAACCTGTCCTCACCACCCTTCCTCTCTGCACTCCGTCTTCACGTTTTGTTGGCACTCTTGCTCCTTTTTTTATATATTCGGTACTCGGAAACTCTCTTCCTACGACCCCTCCCCAAGTCGACCCCCAACTACCCCCCTCCCCAAAGCCATCCCTCCCCTCCTCCTCCCCCGGCAGCAGCACCTTGCCTCCGTGCGAGCACGACTCCGCAACTTGCGCAAACATACACACTCATACACGCACAGCCAACAACCAAAATCACACACTCTCTCTCTCCCATGCACTCACATGACTTAGCCTTGCACAGACTCGACACTCATCATATAATGCATGCTCCAGGTAATCACTTGCATTTTTTAAATCTTTAAAAAAAAAAAAAAAAAAAAAAAACAAGGCAAACTCAATGGCCTACCCGCATACTATCCCTTCCCGATAAACAAAGAAACTAGTCTCACCAACACACAAAGCTACAAGATCACTTTTTTGTTTTATATGCATATAAAAATTCATGGTAAATCCCTGAATTGAGTAGTGGAGGAGAGAGAAAGAGAGAAGCCATAGCGTGACTAACAAAACTCTTCCCTCTTTAGTCCCGCCTCCAATACAGCTTACATATTTCCTTCTTTGTCCATTTGGAATCCTTTTCTACTACTTCAAAACACAGACAATCCATACACTCCACTCAAATGTAACAGAAAAAGAAAATATGTAAATATAAATGTATATGTGTACGTATAAGACAACTATACCCACACACACACATTTAAAAGAGCTCCATATATATTTCTTATATATATATATTTATATATTTATACTATCCCCACCAGTTGCCCTGCCTTCAGATCCCCTGGGTTAATCCACTTGAGACACACCTTTTAATCACAGAGGACTGGGGCAGAGCATATTTTCCTTTTTATTTCTCCAGCCACTATCGACATACTTGGCCATTGGTTCATTACACATGGTAAGATAGAGACGTTATTTTCCTCTCTTTGGTATGGTGTGGGGGTGAGGTATGTAGGTTGCATCTCCTGCCCTGAGCGGGAGCCGCGCGCGCGCACTCACTCTTCCACACGTCAACACACACCGCCCTCCTCCATTGTCCCATTCGGCATAGCCCACACACGACGCAACTCTCCATCCACGCTACCCGCCCATAAGCACCGCCTCTCTCTCTCGCTCGCTCATCATCAACTCTCTCTCCTGCTCTCCACATTGCTGGCCGTCCCCTACTGTTGCTGCATCGGGCCAGGGGGCGAGATGTTGGCCGATGGGTCGCCCGCTCCACCGCCACCCCCTCTCCTGCCACCACCGCCGCCGCCTCCCGTCGATCCACCCCCACTGCTGCTCCCCCCACTGCCTCCCCTCTCCTGGCCCATGCGGTCCCCACCCCCACCTCGGCGCGGGCCCCCAGACGGCTGCGCCTGCATCACCATCGCTCGGATGCGCCTCTGGGCAGACTGTAACAGAGGGATAATCAAAGACATGAGAATAGACGTGGGCCATTCCAAAATTAAAACACAGGATTAAGTTTGAGGCATTACTTCATGGAAAAGCATTATGTGGAATGAAATGTTTTTTTGTACATCTACATCTATATACTACCCCACCACCACCTCAAAGCACCTCAAAAGGCCACTCAAGCCACCTGTTCATTCAGAGTCGTAATTGCAGGGTACCATTCAGAACATGAAAACATAATTCAAGACAACGTTATTCAACAGCCGTTTTCGTAAATATTATTCTTTATGATTTTATTTAGATGCTAAGTCAATTTATCATTGTAAATTTATTGATGACTCCTCAGGTCATCTTCCACATCTCTGTATAAAGTAGCTATTTGGTGCTTTTGAACCACTGTTGTTTATTTCCTTTGAGCATATATTTACTCAGCCTGTCTCCCGTATTCGTCTCTCTTCCTTGCACTTCTTTTTCTTGTTGAATCGCGACGATATCTTGTTATTCAAACAACCGCGGTCGTATTCGGGATACATTTCGCTCAAAGTTTGCGTCCGAAAACCCATTTCGTTCCCGAGGCGTCAAATCAGAGATTTGTTCAGATGGAAATGACCCTCGCCCTGCGGCTGGATGGAGTGAAAGTGTCGTTTGTCGATTGATAATTTACGGTTTGTCTGCTCCCACGTGTGGGGGAATGGTCTCCCGTCTTGTCGCATTATTGTGGAAATACCTGTCCGGTGATGTCCGCCGAACGATGCCGTTGACGCAGGGGATGGGAAGTCCACTTCGTGCGGAATGTTCCTATACTGAATGGCTTTGCCTCTGAATGGAAGTCTACATCTACATAATACCCCGCAAGCCGCCTCAAAAGGTGTGTGGCAGGGGGTGTTAGGACACCAGCCGTCAAAAAAAAAAAACAAAGTTCCGCCTAGCATTTATTAAAGTCCTTAATTGTTCGGGGGAAAAACGAATTCCCATACCTATCCGTTCGGCAAAATATCTCCCTTAATTTATCAATTCTGTCAGACCTGGAAATATAATGTGGTTCTAATATGATGTTCTCCGTGTCGCTCTGAAAGATATTCTCAATTGCTCAAGAAATCTAACCCTAGCGTGTAGCCTCCGAGTCTCTAGCGGCTCCCACCCTACCACTTAATCGTACGTACATCCCACACCACTTAATACCTATCATAGTTTCCACAAGTTTTGACAGTATCATCCCTAAAAACTGCAGGATCTATCCTGCACTTTTCAGGGATGCAGCATCCATCCGAGGATGAATTATTCTTCGCTTACTAAGGAAAATTCAAACAATAAGGCTCATCCTCCAAGTCAGAGGCAGATCTTCCACTGCTTGATTTTATCAAGTGTTATTCACACTTGCCATCTTGCCACTAAGACATATTAGATAACCGAGAATGCAATTGAAACATTCTATTTTCAAGCTCATACTGAATGTGGATGCTGGACTTGGCTACACACACCGGTATCATTAACATTTCAGAAAGTCACAACACTATTGCCAAACAGATATTTGATAGTGATACAAATAGAGTGAGAGAAAGGTTAACAAAGATAGTCATTGGTGACAGTGGAGGAAAATAACCTTCAAAGAGGTTTTAAGAATATGAGAGCATATATGAAGCAAAGCAAGAATATAACGCAAATGAAAGAGCCATGGTAGTGTAAGGCATAAAACATCGCTACATAGTGTGATAAGTGTTGTATTTATTTAAGCACCAAGGACTTTTACATTGCAGTTGTAATACATGTTAATACCAACACTAAGTCCATTACACCATGTACAGTTATCCAACAACATATATTTTATGGCTTTTGCGGTTGAATTAAAATATAAAATAAGTATTTTTTCGCCTTGAAATGATAATATTTAAAACTCCCAGATTTACCAGAAATTCCCGAATAATCGACGGAAATTTCCCAGATCGGAAACTTCCGGAATTCCTGGTTTTCAAGGGTCCGTGTACACCCTGTTATTACACCAGAGTCGACCTAGCCGGAACGTCAGTTGTATGTTCAATTTTCTAGATAAGAATTTGTTTTTTCATGCTTGTAGAATATCTTAAAGGTTTAATTTGATTATTGAGCAAGATACCAGTACATACCTGCAAAACAGAACACTAGGATATAACCATTTTTCATTAATCTCTTTACATCTCACAGAGGAGTCATTTTCTCCAAATCCCAATAAAATTCCCAGCTTTTTCCACATATTATTTTATTCCTGGTGAGGTTTTTTTTACTATAGTGAAAGTATCCTACATTTTAGCTTCAGAGTCAAATTCAAAACGTGACCAGTTCTAACCTATCAGCATACACAGCAGACACAGCTAGACAGAAAGCATACTTGGCCTTCTCCAATGCAATGTTCACACATGACACTTTTCCTCCTCCACCTTTCCTAACATCTACACTCACTAACCCTTTCACAAGTCTAACCCCTTCTATGTAATGTTGAGTTCTAAATAACCATCGGTAACGAGATAAATCAAGAGCTGTTGGACAAGAGAACTATCAAAACCACTAGAAATACAAAGTTGGGTAAATATGTCTCATCAATCCTGCCCTATGTCTAACTTGGAAACCAGGAAGTGGCGTTGAGGAATGAGCTGGTGCACCACCTGGATAGGATCAAATTAGGAATCAAAAAACTAGGCTCATAGAAACACCCCATGCCATCATGGATCATTAAGTGATTTTGCGGAGGATCTAAAGATGAAACCAAATATAAATTAGTAGATAGGAGGAAAAGGGAAAATAATTCACAGATACTGTGTGAGAATCAAGGAAATGACCGAGGTGAAATTTGAACAATAAAGACATGGTGACATACTGGGAATTTAAACAGAGTGGTAAGATTTTGTCTCTGAATATCAATGAGAAGGAAAGTAAAGGGCAAAAAAGATGGAAATAGCATTCAGAATTTGGTAAAGAACTTGAAAAAAAAAATTCTTCCACAAGACAGACTTCAGTATAGGGAAAGTCTGAAGACATCAATTATAATAGAAAATGGTGTAAGAGGACTTGGGAGAAACAGAAAAAGGAAATCTTTCACAGAAGACTCTAGACCTCTCTAAGATTAACAGCAGCCACATGAGATCAATACTTAGGTTGATTACAAATTTTATTAATCCCTCCGATGAATATGAAAAGGATTTTTGGATATCATTAAAATTAAGCCAGTCATACTAAGTAGATCTTTACCTTCCAAGAACTACATAAACTTTAAGTTGATAAATGATCAAAGAAGAATATTCAAAACGGTTTAGGGTATGGAAAAATTAAAAAAATTACAACATGATAATTGTAGGGCAGAAGTATCTTTGAGGAGAGGAAACAAGGATAACAAACTGATATTTTTCCACACGGGATAAGCAAAAGAATAAAGGAACAGCAACAAAAGAAATTTTTTTGGATGAGAATGAAGTGAGAGAGCAGCCGTTAGGTGGATGATAACAACTAATAACAGTTAACTATACTCTACCATGTTTCCCAGAATACATTCCCACTGTTTACCACAATTTCCTTAATGATTATACTTTTTAAGGCGGTAAAAGATATCCTCTTTGGCTACTTTGCCAGCCCTGTCCATTCACACTTTACCCCTTGACAAAAAACTTAATGCAACTTAGGCCACCGCGTTTCGTCACCACTATAGACCAATAAGCCTGACGTGATGCCCCACTGCAAAGAGGAGAACTCACCTGCACAGAGTAGAAAGGTCCGATGATGTGCACCGTCGTTTCTTCCCCGAGCGTGTGGCTGGGTGCCAATGAAGACGACGGAGATCCCTGGCCCGAGGCCCCAGCTGATGATACAGGCTGCTCAGGCGGCAGCTTCACCACACTACCCGTCATCCTCTGCAACTCCCTCACATTCTGTCCACCCTTCCCAATGATGCGTCCCACTTGACTCGATGGCACCAGTATCTCCACCGTCAGCCTCACCTCCTCGGCGCCACCACCCCCGACGAACCCTTCTTCTCTCATTTTCTCAAATATTAGGTACTGGGCCTGGAAAGGGTTAATGGATATTAGAACAGTTCTCATTACAACTCCAGCACAGAACTTCACAAGGAAGGAAAATTTGCAGTCAACAAAAGTGTACTCAATCTCGCTTCATGGTATGGCAGCAAAAATTTGGTGTACCACAACAGACATGGAAGTAGGCTGAATGCAGTTCGTATGGGGTATCTGAGATGCATTTCCAGGTATCTGCTGAATCTACTGAAATCTACTGAATACAACTAGCTGTACTAACACCTGTTCTTTTGTAAATCTCTTTGGCTAAGTAGTGAAAGCACATTCAAGATTTCATTTTCAATCAAAATTTTATATTTCTTGTTCCCAGTAAATTGTATTGATTAGTACATTGGAGTATCATTACTAAAAGTTAAGCAAAAGAATTATGTAGGAGGTATGCGGAGCGCATCAAGAAATAAATAATTGTCTCAGGAAGTAAAAATTCTAGTGTACTCATTCCCACTTAATTTTAAGGGCAGCATAAGTTGGGTAAGCCAGAGTAAGTAACAGATTATGCCAAATGCAAAGGGTATACAGTATTTTAGAAGTATTAGCAGCAAAAGTACAATAGATAGGGTAAGGAATGAATGGGGTCATGAAAAGATATGGGTAGGATGCCCTAGCAGTGAAAATGTATCAAATGAGTGTGCTCCATTGGTTTAGCCATGTCGTGAGAATGAATTGAGTCTAGAACTGAAGTTGATGCATTGTACAGTACATTGTAGTAAGTAAGGAAAGGGTAGACCAACAAAGTCATGGATGAATGAGGCAAAAGATTCTCAAGAGAAGGAATACTATGTCCAATGAACAGGAGGGTAGGCACCAAATAATGTACAAGAGTAACAGAAGCAAAAGAGGTAGTTTACCATTGAACATATAGGTAGGTAAAGTTATAGTTGTATAGATGAAATGATTAAGAGAGAGCCAGTTTCACATGCCTGACACTGAGAACTAAATACTTTTGACTGAGCCGATCCTGAAATGGAATGCTGTGATAGACATGAATGCAAGTAGAACTTCAAATTATTATTATCATGTATACTAAAAATGGTAAAAACAACAACTTCAAATAGTTTTTAAGGTTTAACAATTGAAAGACCATCAGCATTTATTGTATGACCGGTATCACATAGCATCACAACCAGAGAATGGTATTAAATCAGAAATATACATTAACATTCATTAGTAAATACATTATCTTAAGTGAATGTGAATTAGCAAATGTCCTCCCCAGAAGAGTAGCCTTAGCCAAGCTACCAGATTAAACTTCACTATGACTTCTGATACAAAAACTTCACAGGACTATAAATTAATAAATGCCTTGATGAAAGTATCTCTAAATGAATGAAGAGAAGCAGGGAACTACTGAAAATACAGTAATATTCCACATTCGTATTACCAGAAAAATGGTTTTCCCGGAAATTACATAATTTGTATCGAATTACATTAAATCCCATCCCCATATCTACCTAAGTTCATTTTCATTTTTCCCATAGTTTATATTACTGTGTGCTTGACGAAAAAAATATTTCCCTTCCTAAGATGTTACTCATGCATATGAGCATTCCTAAAACACTTTTTGACTCCTTATCACACATTTTAACAAAAAAGACAAGGATATCTGAGCAAATTAATGTAAACTGTTTCACGGATGAATTTGAATGTGGCAGGGAAGTACACAGTGCTATCAGTGTTGAAAATTTGAACAACTACAAATTGTAATCTCAATCTGCTCGAGAAAGATTCATAACATACAATGAATACATCACGGGACAAGGAGTTTGCTTTGTGCTTTATACAATGTAAGTAGACCTGTACAAGTAATTATTTTCTACAGAAGTTGAAATAATAAAGAATAAGAAAGACTCAAACAGATAATGAAAGAGGAAAAATATAAGACCTTTGTGAACAAAACATACTGAGCTTTATTTCAATGGATCTCACACACATAATAAAAATTTCTTTTCTTCATTCATTATTGAAGAAGGCTGCTTGCAGTAATCAAATATCAAAGCAGATCACATGTTCATGCGTCATTAAATTCCTATAAATTATTCTGGAAAAATAATTTTATCCTGCTTAGCAATGATGTCATTCATTCCTCATGGAATAATTGGAATAATAAATATATAAAAGGAGAATAGTTTAAGAAATAAATTAAAATATTTCTATTTTCCAGCTTGTCTGTCAGTTTCTTATTTTTAATTTACTGCAGTGAAGATGCTTGGAAAATTCTCTTTTTCCCACTATTTAAATTTTCCCACAATTGACAAACTATAGAACCCCTAGAGTAGTGTAAATGAGGGGGTCTCACTGCAGTTCCTCTTCAGAAATACTCCTACAATCCCCCTTTCAGGGATGTGTGACAGGTTTGGATTTAAAGTAGGGGATGCATTAATGTTTTGGTAAACCATTCAAGACGTGTAGTGAATCAATGTGATATATTTCCCATACATATCCCCAGACTTTTTAAATATTAGCATAGAATTTAACATAAAATTTTAAATATTAATAATTATTGATAAAAATAAATTTAAAAAATACAGCCACCAAAAACAAACCCGAAGAAAACACATATATGCATCTACTGTTCAAAATGTGACCTTCTCACTAGAGCTAGCCAACAGTAAATGCAAAAGGTTAAACCGAAGTAGAACAACCTTAAAACATTGTGGTTGGAAAATATTTGAAAGGAATTATTTCTATGCCAGGAGAGAATGACTCCATGCTATTAGTAACTCATTAACCATTTATACAATAAATGATGAGATCATGCTACTCTTCATCACAGAATTCTGAGAAGTTGTGTGAAATAGCAGTCCAAGAAAAAATGTATCCGGGGATTCCGGCCTGCATAATCAGATCAAAGACCCTTCAGTCTCCCATCTTTGACCTAAAGATACAGACGAGAATGGACCAGTGAAACTATTGTCTTAGAAAGGCATCTCCCCCAGAGGGAGCCTAGAAGAAATGATGTGGTCTGTAGGCGAATAGTAAAGAAATATCAATGCATAAACACATTGCACAGAAGAGAGCCCTGCACAGATTATTTCAGTCTATTGTGCTAGAAATTACTGTATTACTTTACTTTTACACATTGTACACTCGAGAATATATAAAAAAGTAGTTTGATTTGCTGAATGAATTATGCTTTTCAAAGGAAGATGGCTTTTCTCGTTTTAAGCCGGTAAAATTACCCCTAGACTTATGGTTTTATATCTAAACACATTCGCTGCTGCTGATGCACATGTGCGTCAAGGCATACTAACCCTACAGGCCATTGACATGCATGCGCATCGCAGCTGCAGGGTTTTTCCCTGTGAAGTGATTGCCGTAAATTTTGGTAGAAGATTTCCCTTAGAAGAGGCAATCTGTGCAGTTCTTGGCTTCATCAGATCAGCAGTTTTTGTATTTGTTTTCATTGTATTATTTAATTAAAAAATGAATTAAAGAATTGTTGGCTCCTACAGCAAACCATCAAAATTTCCGAGGCAACGAACATATTAATCATTATATCTGACCAACAACTGAGGATATTTTGTACTTCCAACCTTTTTCTAAGTGAAATAGTGTTATATGGCTTTGCTCGAGCAATACTTATTTTATCATTCAACACAAATAGGGCTGGGAGAGAGTAATTATACTTTTTCATACTTGATCTTTCTAACCTAAATGGAGGGGGAGAAATAACGATATCCTGAGTAAGAGAGAATAAGACCTTATGACAAGGAGTTTCCTCAGCTTAATTTCATTATTTAATTTTCAAATACCAGCAGGTTGGTCCACAAGAAATGTGGTACATGATGCACAGGCATAGCATTCCATTAGTATATAGAGCAGCAGACTAAGTACAAACCTTCCATTGAGCTTCCGGAGATCCAATGATGGTGACTCTCCTCTCCGCCTGGGGGCCCATCATACCCTGTTGCGGAGGCTGTCCTGGCTCGCCTCCTGGTCCACCCAAGGCGCCCTTCTCCTGCTCCAGGGGCGCTATCTTGACCGATGCACCAGAAAAGCGAATAATGTTTCGAATGTGCGTCCCCTTTGTGCCAATTATTGCACCAACAGCATTGTTAGGGATATAGAGGTAGGTAGTTTCCTGGATAGATAAAGAAACATATCCTTTAGATTAAAGTCTTGAAAAGAAAAGTAATTACAGATTTAAAAATATCCATGAGGAGGATACACATGAAAGTACATTTAGATGCAAAATACAGTATTATAAAGAAAATGATGACAAATAAGTATGCACCAGCAGCATGTGACACTCAATTTTCGATGATAACTTAAGAATATCTATTTGCACTTAACTGCCCAACTATATACTTTTAAAACTGTCAACAACTATTTACGAAATCTTAAGGGTCATTCAATCCTTCAATGCTTCCTTCATTCACAGTCTTTGTACTACATGCTGCCCACAAGGGGTTGACAGAAAACTAAAGGTTTAATGAATTTTTTATACCAACTCACCCTTGATCCACCTAATCAATTGGGTTGAGGATAGGTTTATCAGATCTAACTAAAAATTAAAGATCTAAATAATTAACATTTGAGCGGTAAAAAGGCTAATTAATAGGGTTTTCATATGAGGTTAAATTGGTGAATGTCCTCTTAATTATTCAATTACATACATATACAATGCAAATAAAGAATTTCACTAAATAGTTACTCCTTGGTACAACAACCTATTGACCTTTAAAAAAGCTTACTGAAATTTTCCACGTAAGAAGTTCCTGCATAAAAAATGTACCCTCTAAGAAGTTTTCCAGCTAAAAGGTCTCAACCAAAGACACCTGAACAATACATTTCTATGAAACTCTACCACCATACCAAGTTTTACACAATTTCTGCAAAAATTCTGATTTAATTAAGTCTCATATCCTTTGAATTGGTTAGCACCAATTTTGATCTTCACTGAATTGGTACCAAGAAGCCAAAATTTCTAAAGAGTCCATTTGATGATGTGAAGTCCACGACTCTCTCACTAAGGAGCATACCAAAGTATCTTCTTCAATTTCAATTAATGACTGACAGCTAGTGGCCGTAGTTTCTCAGTGAGATCATTTCAACCAATGAAAGGGGCAAATTGCTGAGAGGGGGACCACCTGGAGCTAGAGATGAAGATGGGAGTGAGGTGACAACTTACTGTGAGGCTGTAAATGCTCTAGCTTTGCTATGGGCATAAATTTACAGCATTTATGATGTTCCTGCCAGAACATTCAGATGCTTGAAGGAAGTGGAATCATTTTCTGTAGCTATAAGGAACAGGTTCATCTAACTAATTGTACTGAATTCCATCTTTTCCTCCTGTCATAGTCAAAAATAAACTGAATAGAGGGGTCTTTCAGCAAAAAATATGAATTTGTATGCATTTACTAATATTTAATACTCCAGTGAATTTCCTGTCAATTTTTATCTGCTTCCCCTCTAGGTAAGTTTTCCCACTTAAGAAATTTTCAAACCTCTGACACTTAACTTCTTATCATGTTCTAATTTATAGTTAATTTTAAACAAACTGACAACACCAATGCAAATTCCTGGTGCTAGTAGGCATTTGTAGAAGACATGATTGTATTTCAATAATTAAGTGCCTCTAATGTATCTAGTGAAGTTACATTCATAAGGAATGGGAATAACTCTCGATTAACACACTCCAATACATACTATAGAATAAAGGTAATCTGATTCCAGGGCAATTAAAACAATAGCCAATTTTTAATACAGATACAACAATGTTGAAGCATGTGACTGGTACACACTGTTTCGAGTCAGTTACTCACATAACTGTTTCTGCTCAGATAACTGTCATTTAGATTAAGTTCAAATAACTCAAACACATTAAACTGTAGCAAGGCTGTGTGATTTTTACAGATATGTATTACTTCTTACTAGGAAATTAGAGGAGGCAGAGTACAAAAATTTCTGCGCAGGGTGGTTCTAATACTTCAAAGAAACTGCCACTTCCTAAATTAATAACAATTTTTCAAATTCATAAATATTTATAATGAGCTGGAATCTGTTGCTAGTATTTCTTTGCCTCCCTTTCATTAGAAGCATGTGTTGCACAGCATAACTACATAAAAATGAAGTTTGGACAGTTAAAACTCAATACAAAATTCTACACGAAATACAAAGGCAAGAGTTAATCTTTCTACCAACTGTCCCAGAGTATTTTTAATATATTCCATTCAGTAAGAGCACCAAAACTGATACCAACTCCCAATCATACAGCACAATTATTCAAAAATTATGGAGAAAAATTTTACTGTTCTCTAAACCCACCCTGCCAGCACAAATCAAGTTCAGGGCAATGGTACACCATTTTTGCCTAACAGTTAAGCATCATAAAAACTTCGGCTACGAAATTTGATATTCTCCAACAATTCCCTCAGAAAGAGCAAAAAAAATAGGATATGGAAAAAGTTGAGGATACAGCTTTAAGGATTAGCTTTTAAGGATTAGTTGTGTACCCCCTAGCATCTTTATCCACGACATATCTCACCTTACATTCCCAAACCCACTGCATTTAGCCTACTCATACATTTGTACACAACACAGCACCCAAGAAGTAAAGAGACTGTCTCGAAATTCTCACTCCATCAACCATGACGGTTATAATAACCAGATAAAGCCAAATATTTTGGAATTACCTTTACTTCAGGTATATCTTGGGGAACACATACACAAAATATATATAGCACAGCTTTTATGACACTAGGATTTATCAAGCAGATAATACGAAGGTCTTTGGTTGAAAAAGTAAAAAGAAGTACAGCTATGCTCCAGTTAGGCTATACTTTGAATATCCCACCCACATTAGGGACCTTGGTCATAAAGATTTAACCAAAATTTTTCAAGATACAATGGAAAGTTCTGCACTTCATTAAAAATAGGTACAAGTGAATGTAGTGTTTCACAACTAATAGAGGAATTAAGTTAGGAGCCCTTAGACTTGGAGGCTACACACGAGGCTTAGTTTGCTTGAAAAATTCAGAACTGTTTCAGAGCGACAAAGAGAATGCTATTATGACACCACACACAATTTCTAGGTCCAACATGAGTGATAAAACAAGAGAGATACATTGCCGAACAGTTAGGAGCAAAAATTCTTTCTTTCCACACACAATAGGTGACCATGGTAAAAATCGAGCTCCCCTCAAAACACTCCCATACCACACTTCACCATTTCAGCTCCCAAATCCTTATCCCTTACATCTTTACACTGCTGGAGTCCTAACACCTGCCATAAGCCCATGTGGCAGCTGGTGCAGTAGTATGTACATTTTTATAGTAACCAATAATATAAAAATATGTCACAGGCGTGAATGGCAGACACACAGTAAACACAAAAAAAAGGAAAACTCACGAGATTTGTTAATATATTTCAGCGGACACAACTGCCTTCGCAACAGAATATTAGTAAGTAGTGATGGACAGAATTAAAATCAAGAGTGGTAGCAGATGGTGGAAGGGAGTACAGAACTGAAACGTTGTAGCAATAATAACAATTGTAGTTCTGTACTCCCTTCCACCATCTGCTTCCACTCTTGATCTTAATTCTGTAGAGCTCTCATTAATTTGGCTCTATCATGCGTTCCTCCCCCACAGCATCAATGTCTATCACTAATCCCCCTCTCCTTCCCTTCTATCCTTTACCTGTCACTACCTACTAATATTCTGATGAAGGCGGTTGTGTCCGCCAAAATATATTAACAAATCTCGTGAGTTTTCCTTTTTTTGTGTTAACAGTGTGTCTGCCAGTTACGCCTGTGACATTTTTATATTATTGTGCACTACACACATTTTCCATTGCTTGGATATATTGTAACCAATATATACTTAAAATTTGTGGGTTATCTTTCAATTTACAAAAATTTCCTCTCCTTTCCCCTCCTTTGGCTGACTCACCTGCAAGTCGGCTCCGTGTTGAGATCCAGGCGGCCCCTGCGCTCCAACTGGTGGTGGTCCCATGGGTGAGGGGTACATGGAAGGATAGTGGGGGTGGTGAGGTGGGGGGGGCGCCGACCCATACAGCCCTCCAGGCCCGGGTGGAAATGATCCAGCACCGCCACCGCCTCCGGCACTGCCGCCTCCCGTGCCGCCACCCCCACCCCTAGACGGGAATCCCATACCTGCTGTCGACATCATCGCCATCGGGTGGAGACCAGGGAACATCAGGCTCTGGGGCTGCGTCATAGGACAGGACCAACATTGATCAGTGCTTGAAGCCTTTCGATTTCAAAGAGAAAAACCTGGCTGCAAAGACTTGTTGCGCATGAATGCAGTCTGATTTACTCAATTGGGGGCAGAGGGGGAGGATAAAACATTTTGAAGGGAATAGAGAGAATTCCACAAAGATATGCTTCAGTAAGCGGGAGAGACTTATCCTGAGGGAAAGATGAGACTCAAAATTTGAAGTTTACAATGAATTTTGCCACAGACAATGGAGAAAAACCCCATGAGCAGAAAATGATGTCCCTAGGCAAAAGAGTGAATTGGAGTCAATTGATTACATCCAAAACTATTGAGTGAGCATGATTGCCACTTGTTAAAAAATTAAAGGGACATGAATTGCTTCGGGATAACAAAGAAACATTCTTTCATAAAGTTAATTTAACCCAAAATGTTTACTCACAGTTAACCAAAAAATTTAAGCATGCATGATTTCAGTAAAACAATGAAAAACAGCATTAAGTACATTCTCTGCTAGTAAAAAATTAAAGTTGATGGAATAATTAAGCCAGAAAAATGGATTGGCGCAAAAAATTACCATAACTTAGAAATTCCCACGATAAAAAATTCTGAATGGGCTGGGAACCAAACCAGAATCCTTTGACCACCACGGGAACTTAGGTTCCAAAATTTCCAGTGATTTTAAAGTAAGGAAACCTGGGACAAATGGCAGTCCTCACGTTAGCTCACTAAGCCAAAGGTCCATAATTTCATCCCTGGTTCAAGCCAATTTTTTCTGGTGGAAATTTATGCATGTCTTCGCTGTATTTTCCACAGGTAAGAATTGCCATCTAACTATCACATATTTTTTATATGATTGGATGGATAAATATTCAATAGCATGTCGTCAACTGCTTTGAACACAAATAGGATGTAAACTGTCCCTCATATTCTTGACTGATGGAGCTCATTAATTCATACATGTAATCTAGACTCACTGGAAATTTTTTTTTGGATAATCACGAATAATAAAATGATCCAGTGGCTGAATGAAAACCAAATGGCTGAAGAAAATGCTTTCTTTTCCCTTGAAGAATCAACAGATACGCGGGTCAAATAGGAATAATTTTCTAAGCAAATCATGAAGGTCTATATCAACGTCATAAAAAAAGAGCTGTTATGATGAAAGTAATTTTTAAAAATTCACTGCAATTCCATCCTAAGTCCCATAAGCAACACTTTTTTGAATAAATTAATGAATCAGCAACACCGTGCTGAACAGAAATATGATGCAGTTCAATCTGTCAATTGATTTAAATTGGTTATAGTAGGAATTATACAATGCCAAAAGTCAAAAATATACAACACCACCAAGTCTACAAGCAGTGTTACAAAGAATGACTGGTTTTCTTGGTGAACAGACAAAAGGATAACATCTTGGAATTCCTGCTGAATAGCAACGATTTCTAGCACTACAGTCAGTTTCAAAATTGCAGAACCTGATAATAACTGATATATGGTGTCACAAAGTTACCCATTATTAGTATGACGTTAACAAATTACACTGATGTAAGATACGCCGGGAACCATCAATTGCATAACCCAAGTTTGAAGCAAAATATTTTAAAATTCAGAAATGTTACACCTGTTACTTGAACATGTAATTGAAGCCTATTATATTCTGCCTTAATTGATTTCACATACCTTTGTTAATTGTCGATTATGTTTTGCATGATTATGTGAATCATGAAAAAACAAACAAAATTTTGAGACCCAGAACTGATTCAGTATGTCAGGTGCCTTATTTGCAAAGCTTTTCTAGAGGTTTTTTCAAAAAATAAATGTCAAACATTGTGAAATATCCTGGTTATCTCAGCCTTAAGGCTAAAGCTCATTTGCCATACTTATTGAAGTAGAGAGCTAAAAAATGGCGGTCACAGAATTCTACAGGGGCAAAGTTCATAATATAATGCAGTTATGTAAACTGCTAAATAATAGCTTAACATATGAAGTAAATGGCGTGTAATTCTGTATGAAAACTTGCAATGACTTTAGTTACTTGGTACAAAAAAGGCAAATTTCCCACATTTTTAATTTCATCATGAAGCACCAAATACAATTCATTAAGGAGCTCAAAAAACGGGCTGTTTTTTCCATTCTTAACACAATGATGCCTAACAAAATCACCATTAACAAAGGCATGTACCATTGATAAACACAAAATAATATGCTAAAATTTTATTCCCAATTAACAAATAGCCTTTTAGGAATTCCAAATCTAATGCTTTAATCTCAGGCTACATAATTTAGAAACTGACATTAATGTTTCAAGGGCAAAGTCAGCCATTTTCTTCATATTTCCCATTAAGGTAATGGCCGACAGTCATCAGAATGTAATAGCTGAATAACACTACTACCTTGAAGAAAACTCAAATTCTCTACTTCAACGCATTGCACTGGATAATGAGGTCTGATTTGCCTTAACTTACATACATAAGCTTCAATGCAACCAGAAGAAATCAGTTTTTTGCACTAGGCACATTTCCAGTGTTGAATGCACCAAAAACATACTTCATAGTCGACATTATGGAACTAATGGGATTTCAAGTATTTAGTAACATTCTTAAGTGAAGAAAAATATCTGCACATGTACTAAAGCATCTCATATCTAAGTCTCCAAAAATTGAACTGACACCAATAAAATACAATTATAAAAATGATCTAAACAAAAATAATAAAAATACTTACCGCCATGGCCTGTAGGTCATTTTCATAACTTTGTCTAAGCTTGGCACTAATCATTGCCTCTGCTTTCGACATGTTTTCTATTGATCCTTTCACTGTTATTATCCTTTCCAAGTTAAAGTTGCTTATTTCGTTGATACTAAAATAGAACAAGAAACAGAATGTTCATTAGAAAAGTTACAGCATGAAGTTCTATGTAAAAAATTAATTAAAAAAAACAGCATTATGCTTACAAGAGTATGTGGAAAATACAAGCACTCGATAGGATATGTTACCATACCCATTGAATTATAAATCATCCAGGACTAATGTAAAAGTACAGTTTTCGAGAGAGCCATTCCAAATAAGGCAATATATTGAAAATTATCAAGTAATGGCATAAAATTAATTAGAAAATGGATGTATTACTTCAAAATCACACTGATGTATTTGACAATCATTTTCAAACACACTCATTTCAGCCTTTAATGTTAAAACATTCCACTGAAAATGCTGAAGGCACCATTCTATTTAAAGATAGCAAATGAATTTACACTACCACAGCTTACAATCATGCCAATATTCATTATGTTAATGCCAGCAATTCATTTTGACATACAGTAAAACCCCTATTTTATACATTTGATGGGGACAAAGGAAAAAAATTGTACACCTCGGGAAAAAAATAATACAGAGAACTCTTAATTTGCAGAAAATTGAAACAAAATCACTGCCAAGGATATATGATTTCATTTTTTTAAATGAATAATACCTTAATCTAGAGGCTGCATCTGGCTGGTACAACTAGCATGGAAAAATAATAATTTATTGTTCCTTAACTTCAAGTTAACTTTGTGTGAAGGGCTTCCATTCAATAGCAAAACGATTTTTCTACTTTGACGATCAATCACCTTTACAACAAGGGCATTCACTAGTCCTTCGAAAATACTAGATGTCATCCATGCTTTCTGTTGACTGCATATGCTGTAGACAATATCGTAATGCTTTTTAAACATTGTGGACTATTTCCATTAACAAAGGGTTTCAGTATCTTGTTGCCACCTGCATTTGCTCGTAATAAAACTCTTTTATGAGCTTCTGATATATCGTGGGGATTGCACATACAGAACATTAAAGAAAGTAGGTTTTGTTAAACGTATAATAGGAAGGTCCTCGGATGAAAAAGTCAAAGAGAGATACTACTTCGCTTTGGTTAGGCCACATCTTGAATACGCCGCGAGCATTTGGGACCCTGGTCAAATACATTTAACCAAAAGCATTAATAAAATACAAAGGAAAGCAGCGCACTTCATTAAAAACTGCTACGAGCGTACATATAATGTCTCACAACTTTTAGAGGAATTAAGGTAGGAGCCCCTAGAGACTCAGAGGCTACACACTAGGCTTAGCTTGCTTGATAAATTCAGAACTGATATTTTTCAGAGTGACATAGAGAATATTATTATGACTCCTCACTACATCTCTAGGTCTGACAGATGCGTTAAATAAAAGAGTTACATTGCCGAACAGATAGGTACAAAAACTCATTCTTTCCGTGCACAATAAAAACTGAGCTCCACTAAATACACTCCTAAAATATAAGTCACGATTCCATCTCCAAAAACTTACACCCTTACATGGCTGGTGACCTAACACTTTCTGCCACACGCCCATGCGGTGGCTCACAGGGTATTATGTACATGTAAATGAATGGTATCTAAATTAGAAATTTAGATGCATGAACCATTCTGTGGATTGGTTGCATTCGAAAACAATTTGTATCACAACCGTTAAAATATTTGACGCACAAATTTTTCAGGGACGCTAGTGATGGTAAGCCCTAACACCAAATGAATCATTATGTCTTATTAGAAATGTAAAGAAATTCACTTAACATATTGAAGCCCTGTCAGCAAAAAAATTATACAACCCAGAGTTAAGAGGCTACAAATTTCAGGGTCAATTGCAATGAAATCAATGTTGACACAGCCTGTTTTATTTCCCATTGAATTTTTTAAATTACGATTTTCATCGTTTTTACAGAAATGCTGTTTCTCAGCAAAGCCAATGCACAGAGCACACTTTGAAGAATGTGCACACAATCCTTTTTGAAATGTTATTTAATTAAAACTCACTATAACAATTGCTTTGTTTTTATGTCTTTAGAAGTACTGGGATCATAATATTGAGTTCAAAATGAAGGCAATGCTGTCACAGCCATGTCCCTACAACTTGTACAAACGGAAAGGGTTGTTCCATTAAATCAACCACAGCAACCACGACAATAACTTTCAGAGAACCCAAGGTTTGACACACACTGCATTAAAATCTTATAGTGATTGAACCAAGAGTAATTATGTAGTAATCCAGCAAACCTTGGCATTGCAGGCTCATGAAATGGATTCCTTTCCATTGACACAAAAGACGAAGCATTTCAGCAAAATGATACAAAGAGTAATTACGACTAATCAATTGAAAATGAAACAGGCTATGTGTCGCCATTTGTCTCCTTACAGCTGGCCCAATTTGTCCACGGACTCAGGGGCCTGTAATTTTGCACTAACAGTAAGTCGTCAGTTGAAGTCTATTATGTGCTTCAGCTGCAATTTTGCTTCTAGTCCACTGTCCTTGCAGGATATTAAAAAAATTCTAGAGACCTGCAGTAAATGCCAATTCAAGGAGAATGAAATTCCACGGATGTAAAATTAAGGTTTCACTGTACTAGTTTCCTTTCTCAGAGTAAGACATTACTTTCTTTGCATTTTTGGTGTTTTTAAAATTCTGATTAACTTGAAATTTCTCCCACTTGAGCTAGTGAGTACTGACAAATTTTTAAGGTTTTGGTGGTAGCTATCATTGTTTACTGCAGAAATATTACTAATGAGGGTGGAGCAAATGTAAACGGGACTTTTCTTTCGGAGCACAAATGAATGAAGCGGGCAGCTGCTTCTAGAGTACACTGGTAGGACTGTCTGGAGTGGGAAGAACAAGTGCTTTTCGTGTTTGTACCTGTTTGGCAGTAGCACTTGCAATGTTGGAGCTACATGTTCACCTCCCTCTCCCATCCCCCCACTGCAAAACACACAATTATTAAATTTCTCACTTATGAAGGAATAAAATCAGTTGAAATTCTGCAAAGATTCACTACACAGTTGTGGGAATCAAACATTGCCAAGGACTCCCATGCTTTCCTGGCATAAGGAATTTGAGAACAAGACTTAACTGTTTATTTCTGACCGGCGTGATATTTCGCACATTGGTTTCAAGCATGAGCATCCCACACAGTATATGCTGCATATCACAGTCAGCTATTGAGTGAGGTGTAGGAATCCTATCGTTCCAAAAGATGTGACCAAGTGCTTCGAGACATCATTATCCTCCATGACAATACTCGGCCCAAATTGCAGCTCAAACTTGTACAAAATTAGAGGAAATGAGATGGAATTGACCATCCTCCCTACAGTCCCGACTTATCACCCAGCCATTTCTATCTTTGTGGGCCTTGAAAAGAAACACTAGGACGACAACAATTCCAAAACAATGAGCCATTTGTATGTTGGCATGTCAAAAGCCTGATGCAACATAGTATACGAATAAAAAGATGAAAGCTCATTTTAACGGAACACCTGTAAATTTGAGTTTCGTTGAAATTTGCATTTAGACATGATCATCAAAACAAGAGCCTAAATACTTGGTCCATATTTCAGAAATAACTAATACTCAACCACACACCAAATAAATATGATGCATGATGACAACATCATAGAGATTGGGGTAATATACTGAACTGGAAATTTAACTGGTTTTCTTTACTTAAAACCATACCCGTTGACGTAAGTAATAACCATAATCCCATTCATTTTTGGTAGGTTTATTTGATTATGCCACAAAATACTGACAAGGTAGACACAGAGGAAACCTAATTCTGGAACATTTTAGGCCATGAAAGTAACACAAAAATGGATCACATGATTTTTCTTATAAGACACAGGCATTTGTGACGATACAAATAAAATCTTCCTTCAACAGATTATTCTTCATTCTCCTTAGAATGTATACTATGGCATATGTAACCTTACTAGGTCATGGGAGACTGGGTCACCCATCTTTGACGGCACGTATGATTGATTCCTTCCTAGAGATATCTTCACTATTCTTGAGCAGAGGCAAAACGATGGAAAATAACTCTTCCAGTTTCAGCATTTTCTAAGTACTAAAATAGTTTAGTGCATTAAACATGTTCTGCATATGTTCAACTGCCCCATGTATTTGCTATACATCAACAGACTCAAATGTCTTCTATCAACTCTAACCAAGACCTAACTCTTACTTAAGCTCATTTGATGCAGGGCAAAACTAATTTCAAACTTAAATGAGCATTATTATATAATGAATACCTTATTCGTCAACTCAATTCAATCCACAGAAATATAAAGCCATCGTAACTCAACTTTTACAATTCATACTAAAACCAGCAACAAAGAAACACAAAGAACAAATGAATTACTAAAAATAAACCATACCTAGAAACTGTTATTTTAGTTTCAGTGTCCTGCATTATCCTTTTTATGGTATTTCCTCCTTTGCCAATAATCCTTCCGATAAGGTTGTTGTGAGCAAGGATCTTGAGAGATATCTCACTGTAATTACAGAAAAACTTATTAGTTTTGCATACAAGAAACACACAAATCATAACAACTAATGACCAAAAAAGGAAGTTTGAAAGAGTTTTTTCTTAAGATACGATCGAGACCATATTCAAGTTTAATATGAACAGTGACGTACAGTGAAACTCATACTGAACAACCACTTAAGGGGACCAATGAAGGAAGGGAAAATTGCATTGTTGACAATCATTCAGTTTCTAGAAAAAAGCGGCCGCTTAGAGAGGTGACCACATAAGGTTTCACTGCGGGTAATTTCCACAAGTACAAATTCTCTTTCATTAGTGAGTAAAAATGAATTTTTACTCACTCATGAATTTTTTCCCTTATTAATGATTGGTAAAACAACACACCTCTACAATTCTAATGTGATCCATAAATCTGAAAAATTTATTTTTAAACAATGTCTTCTCTAGAGCACATGAATGCAACATATCTGATAGAAAACTGCTTTGAACTTGAGGCAAAAACCATGAAAACGAGTATCATACATGGCTTCACCAGATAAATGAGATCTTTTGTTAGTATGATGCCAAAACCATTGACGCTGTGCATAGTGATGTCTAATTCAAACTGCCAGCAGCAGATACATGACAGCAGAAGTAGAACAGAACTGGTTCATTAATTAGGCCCCCACTGCCACTAAATTGCAAAATACTCTTTCAACAATACATGCGACACATAGAAGGCCATTAAGCAAAGGTGGAAGACTAAGAACGAGGATGAGCAATTCATATGATATAAAATGCCTAGTATTCAGACATTTAACTTAATCAAATCAGTAATATTGGCTAGGTCAGAGATCAATAGTTCGAGCTGTTTTAATATTATTTACAAGAAGTGATAAGACTGATAAAAAATGGCATCACATTACCAAATATTTTAATGAAGATACATGGGATGACATACTAGTAAGCTAATTGAAGTGGTTTACAAGACTGGGAACAACACAAAAGTATTTTGCATAACTGGGAAAAATTGATGCTTGGGGCGTAGACAAATTTTGGGGGTATTGGGACTAACCATGATACTACCTTCAAGGGAGTCAAACACCAGGGTACATATGTGCAAAATTTCCAACAAAGATAACCTCACCTTGAATGACCAGAGCTTGATCACTCAGGAATACATCAAGTGCCAGTTAAGCTACTGAGGAGTCCTAAGTGGATTTTTGTGGTTTTTCCAGGAACGAAAAGTTCAACAGTCAGATAATTGATTAATGATAACCCATAAAAAACCCAAATGGGAGAGGATGCTTCAATAGCTTAATTGGCTTAAGCATTTGGTGTGATACCCGGAGATCAAAGTTTTAAATCACAGTCAAGGCAAATGACTTTTCCATTAATGAATTCTTGTGGAGGGAACTGTAAGTTGAAGTGAGGTGGAGAGGAAGTCACTGGGTAAGGTTGAAATACATTAAAGAGGAATATAGGAGTTTTAGGTGACATGAGTTTAGGAAGAAAGTTTTATGAGTTTAAGAGGCACTATGTGAAGTAAACTGATAAATTTTACAAGAAAGAATAGATCATGCTGAGGAGTTAATTATATTAGAGTCAGTACAAAATCTTTCAATCATCTGAAGAACGCCAGAGGATTGAATTAAATCTGATGTGATTGATGGGAAACCACAACCAAGATCTTATTCACTAAGAGAAATATAACGATGGAATTCACCCCAAACCAGTACACATATAGTGGAGAAGTAGTAGTAGTAGAGTATAGTAGAGAAAACCTTGAACATCCCAAAGAAAAATAAAACTTCATTTATGAAAGTACAGAAGTGAAATAAAAAGATATACATCAAGTTTTATCAAATAATTTTTTTTCAACAAATTGATTCCTCTTGTGTTCTCCAATATTAATTAAAGACTAACCCCAACAACTTGAAAAAAAGTGATGCCCAATTGTAACAGATATTTTAACAGATCTACTACTATTCTTTTGCAGAAGACCTCTTTTCCTCGACCAACTTGACTAACTCCAACAACTTGAAAAAAAAGTGATGTGATGCCCAATTGCTACAGATATTTAAACAGATCTACAACTATTCTTTTGCAGAAGATCTCTTTTCCTCAACCAACGTGACGTAAGAGATTTTCAATTTCAATACCGATTACCTTATTTTGATAACCACAAACCCCATCCAAAAAATTTGTACCACAAAAAATGCCACTCCCTTCCAACCACAGTTTAACATGAAGCACACAGTGAATATGCACTCACCCCTTGTTCGTACTGCTAGCTTCCTGCAGCATTACTTCCAGAATTCGTTTACATGCATTCGTACAGTTCTCTGGGTTACCATAGATAGTAATAGCTTTCTCTAAGGAACCAATGTTGTCTTTTCGATGTACATCCACCCTAGAGAGAAATGATAAATGTGAATCATGTTATTATTTAAAGTAATATAAAAAGCAATAAAAGAATTCCCTTTAAAGGGAAAATTTCCAATCCTACTAATAACTAGCCTATTTATATAGATTAAACCCCATTTTGACATTAGCAAACCATTTACATCATCTAACCATTTGAAAGCCTGTCTTCCCATCACAAATCCTGAACAAAGAACAACTGTAGGCTAGTGGCCATTAACATTTTAGAGGAATAACCCTAAAATATGAACTGAAATCAGCATATCTTGTTTATGCATCAACTAACACAATAAAATCATCATGCAAGTGACATTCTAAATCCTGAAAAATTACACATGACATGAACTCATTCACTAAATACTGCCGAATTAATTCAGTTGAGCACAAAATTTGTACAAAAAGCTGGACAACAAACCAGCATACTTTCCTTCTGCAATAATGCACATACATTTCTCCAGATTATGTACAGAACAAATTCTACATAGACTTAAGCTCTCGTTTTGCTTGGTATGAATGTAATGGAAGTAACCATCAAAACATAAATGCCAATTCCACCTATGCTGCACATGTATGGAATTATTTATCTTCTCAAAAAAATTTTAACGGGGTAGTTATTAAAAAAAAATAAGAATCCAACGTTCATTTCCTGATATCCCATTTCAGCTATTCTTAGCAATTATTTCTCAATCAGTAACCTTTTTAAGTAGGTCTTGAAGTAAAACTAATTAAAAAATTGTCACACTCAATCAATTCTAGCCATCAATACTGGTCATAATAACATTTGTATGATAATCACAGAATTACAGTTAATTAAAGTTTAAATGGGAGAAAAGTATGGTTGTCAATATTACATTCATCTTCTGGCAAAGATTGCAGAATAAAGGCTGAATGGAGAACATTGAGAAGAGTACAAAACCATTCATGACTCTAGCCTTTGTAATGAAATATATAAGGTACATAAGGAATCTAGCATAAAAACTTGGTCACCACACTAAGAAACCATAGCATAACTACAGGATAAATAAAATACCTATTTAGACCAATTTCATCATCTTTGTGTGGCTCATTCTGCTCTGCACCATGACTTGAGAATTAAACAAATAATTAAAAGGCTATTTGTACAATTTCACAAAATTTCATACCTTTTCCGAGTTTCCCGTACAGAAAACACCAAGTAACTCCCAACAAGTAATACCCCAATTTACCCACCCCAACCAGTAACTTGCTACCCAAATCAATGCTTGTAGCCAACACAAGTTCAAACAAATCACACAAAATGAGTATGGCTAATAACAAGTTCTACATCTATAACTTACCGAGCTCTTGTTTGTTGCGTTATTTGCCTAATAGTGCTCCCTTGTCTTCCAATTATCGCCCCTACCATATCACTCTGTACCAAAATCCTGCAACAAAACGGAAAGTTATCAGTACATTGATTGCCTCTTCTAAGGTATTTTTTCAGCAAGGGTGGTTCTGCTGTTACTAAGACACTAATTAGTTTTTCAAGTACACATTATCAGAGGGCATTCATACAGACTAAAATAAAAAATGACCACCACAAAGTAAATCAGAAAAAAATAAAGACTAACAGGGTAACTATGAAAAATAAAGCTTGTAGAATAATCTCATCATGGAGATAATGAGACATCCATGAGTGAGAACTTCCAGCTAAGGATCTTAACCCTTTAATTTTTAGGATCAAAATGCCATGCGAACACACAGATTGTCTATCACAAGTAAGTGAATGCTGTTTAAACATAACTGTACAAACTGTGTCCACACGGCCCTGCTGTCATGTGAGATACAAGGGGGAGAGAAGGTTCCAGGTGCCATAATGACCCTTTTGCCCTTAGAATTATTCTCTAAGGGTGTGTTCTCGCCATTCTTGAATATTGCCTACCTTACAGTCCTCGGCTTGCCCATCAACATAAAGTCCTCAACAGGCCCATTAATTTCTATCTCACCAATCCATCACTGAAATATTCCATTCACGGATTCATTCCACCCGTGGACTTGAGCAATTACATCACCATCAACAAGTATCAGATCTAAAACTTTTAAGAGGTGCTTTTAAAGGGGCTTTCTCTTAGTGTACCTCCTAGTTCTTCCAGGAACATAGACCCAGTGCACGTTCCTAAACACAGCTTTCCATATCCCGATCAGAATTACAGCCATGATGAACAAGTACATAAAAAATCCTCCTGATGAGGTCTTTATTACAACCCCTTTCAACCACTCCTCATGATGCTATGTTAGCTGTGGCTCATGTTATTGTGTGTGATTTTCTAGTGACTATAGTTAAAGTTTGTTGTTATAATATTTCATGTATTTATCTATTATGTTGAAAGCCTGTTGTGTTGTTGGTTGTTGAAGGCCTGCGTGCTGTATTTTCTTTATGGTAAAAAAAAAAACAAAATTGGGGACCCCTTACCCTTGGCATAAGGGTGGGACTCATTTTCACACTTCTTCTCATCAACAGAACTAGTCAAGGTATCTAACCATGGTTTGTTGATTTATTTCACAGCGGAAATTGCAGTAAAGCTATTTATTGCCTACTGGTAGAACTATAGGCCCCGAAGAGAGTTCCTCATGATCAAGTGATCACTTACAAATACTTAACAAAACTCTAAAAATTAATTCACAACAACTTGGTGTAACTTGACTCAGTGCATGACAGTAGATGAGCTACTGAGAAAACCACCAGTCAGTAGACTATGTAAAGCGCCTTGATATCACCTCAAGCAGCCCTAGTCAAGTTTCGCCAGCAGGTATGAAATGTAATTGTGTGAAAATGTAATTGGACAAGTTGATCAAAATAGGGAACAATAACCCTTCATACACAGCAAACCTTCCATTTTTTATTCTCCTATAGTTCAAAACACCCTTTACTATTGGTTGTACACCTCAGCTGAGCTGTTTCACCCTGTAGATAGGTCTCATCAATTGATGGTATGATCAATTTTAGCAGTGATGCAAAACAACTGGTTAGAAATTTCTCTTACTAGTTCACTTACCAAAATTGGACGAAAGGCATACATGTGAAATTATTTACCACGAGATAATTCCGTAGAGAGGAGGGAATTGCAACGTTCATTATCCTCATAACAGAGAAAGCATCTCTCATTGCAAGGCTTCAGCACAAAAGGGTTATAGACATAAGAGGCCCTAATTCCAGCTTTCTATTATGGTATACTGCTTGCTTAAAGGGATTCAACAGAGCCTCAGGATTTTCAATTTACAGCAAAGAATTCAAGCTTTCCATTAACACAAGCTAATTACTAGCACCAGTTTTTAAGAATAAAAATTCAAATTCAGAGAAATGTTTAGGTCTAAGTGATATATGATCAGCAATGGCACATTCCATGTCAACTCTAGTAAACGAAAAAAAATTGTTTTCACACTTATGGGCTGGGACTATGATGAAACTTGATAGGTTTATCCCTTCCACCAAATAAACTAAGAATCAGTACAACTTAACTTTAATTAAAGAAAAATATGCACAATTCTACCCCCCACCAATCAGTTTATTCACCATGAATCCGTGAATATTCTTGTGCACACAATAAATATGACAGAAAAATCAAGATCGACACATTTTTAGAATATTGCACCATAACGAGAGTATTTAAAAGAGGGAATGAAGATGTCATCATCATAATCTAATATATAAAAATGAATATTTGTTTGTTCGTCTTCTATGAATTCCAATACCATTCATCAGATCATGAGTGGGTGAGTTTTTGTGCGTATGCCCGGAGGTTTCTGAATTATTTCATCCATTAAACAATAAGAGGAGTGTGAGTTATTTCAACACATGAGCGTTAACTTGCGAGCTTCTCAAACAAGCGAGGAATGACAAGCAAGCAACAAAGGAGATCGTTCACAAATAGCTCAGTCATGTGCATCAGAATCGTATCAGTGAGACATAATATCACAAGTATCAGAATCATATCAGTGAGATGTGATGCGTGTTAAAAGATACATAATTTATTTGTATGAAAGATAAGGTTTGGTGAAGTGGTCTTATTGTTTGCTTTTTTTAATTGTTGCATGCGATTTTCATGTACGCTTCGCATTTTCCTAAAATTGGATTTTTTAAGCTCGAAATTCTTAAATTTTTGGCTTACTTCAGCAGCAGAATATTTTTTTTTACTTGGAGACCACTGCATAGGAATGAAATGGAAACTCATGCCATCATTTGTGCGTTACGAATTCCTGTATAGGTATGAGGAATTCACTGGACTACAAAAAATCACTGTCTTTCATTCCTTTTGTACATGTAAGTGTGTCTGCTTTGTATATATGTGCCTATTTAGAAAGAAAAAGAGGCATTGCAATGCATGCCGGGCACAGCAGGCCCAGGATAAAATTATGTATCCACAAGATCACTGTTGGGATATATGATGGCTAATTTCATTGCCAAATTTTATTACTATTTCAAAGGGTAAATTACTCACCAATAGTTATTGTTTGAATGATGTTGAGGCATAAAATAATTCTTCCTTTACTGAATCCTCAGATGGTCAAGGTGCCAATACATAAATTAATACCAAAAGTTCTATTTTTAAAAACTGTTTTATAAACAAAATTATACTGCTTAACCTCATGTTCCTTTTCTTAAACCAATTCCAATTTTACTACCAGCATTAAAAAAAAAACTAAGGCAGATTACAGGTATCACATTCAAGTTACAAACAATATTGAAATAAATAGTGTAAACTTTACACAAGCTATCTGAGAAAAAAAGGGAAAATGCGAAATGAAGCAAAAGGTAGAGACCCAGGAATATTTGTCCTGGCATCCTTAACGTATGACTTATCAAGTCAATTGTGATATAATCCCTCTAGTCATAAAAGCCTGGATCTGGAGCTGAGAAAGAGACTAGCTAAATGTTATTCATGGAGCGTTTTCATGTATGGATGTGAAGCGTGGACATTAGGTAAGATGGAAAGGAATAGAATAGAAGCTTATGAAATGTGGATGTGGAGAAGGATGGAAAAAGTAAGATGGGTAGATAAGATGAGAAATGAAAAGGTTTTGAGCAAAGAAAAAGAAGGAAGATCGCTCCTAAAGGAAATAAGGAAAAGGAAAGGAAACTGGTTGGGCCATGTGATGAGAGGGAAAAGTATAATAACTGTGGCACTTGAGGGTTCAATTGAAGGAAAGAAAAAGAGAGGAAGGAGAAGAATTAAATTGGTGGATCAGGTGAAGAACATCAGCTATGATGAAACAAAGAAGGAAGCTCGGGACAGAAGTGGATGGAGACGACAGTGGTGTACGGGACCTCCCAGCAGACAGAACACCAGACGATGATGAGACAGAAGGTACGCCTAGTTGAAGCTGGCCTCCAAAATGTGAAATATAAAGAATCAGCCTCATGTTGGACAGCATTTAATTGCTGTATTTTCCTGCTTAAAGGTGCACACAGAATAGGCAATTTTTCACCAAATATCAAACCAAACATTTAAGAGATTGGATGATCTGAAACAAGGCCAAACGCTCAGCATTACGCTTCTTTATTGGAAGATTCGGAATTCAACAAGGAAAATGCTCTGCAATAATCCTACCATGAAATTGGTAATATTAGATGACTGGTGGTTTTCTTTGGGTTTTTTTCTGAAAAAAGCTAGAAAAATAGACGGCGAAATATGCTCAGCTAGAGTTTCAAAACTCTAGCTGAGCTAGAAAAATAATGAATTTATTTAATTTGATGGAGAGAGAGAGATATATAATCTACCAGGTTTCATCAAGATCAAAAAAGTTGGAGGGAGTAATGGTCTGGTTTAACTGACATGGATTGGTTATAACGTGAAGATTTACTCATACTGTACAAAAAACCATCTTTACAGGTAACTACTGTGATTACTACATAGCATATGAAGCACAGACTACAGGTGAGATTTTTATGTCCACATGTCTCTGACCGATGCGAGAAATGATTTAACTTACCTAAGGGGAAAGTCCGTTTGCCTGGAGGCAATTATGCAGGAGAAGAAAACAAAACATAAGAGTATAACAAACCGCGGCATCATATATTCACAATAAATCTCGCATAAAATGTCACGTGGAACATATCAAGAGGAAATGGGAACACATTGATGATGTGACTGCACTTACCGTAGTGGGAAGTCCGTTTGCCTGGTCGTTATCGGCATGTTTGAGAAGGGGATGAGACCAGTCCGAGGGCCACCCCTTCCTCCCCTCCCACCTCGGCCTCCCCCTCCACCCCGCTCCATCGCTAGCTCCACCTTCAGTGAGGCACCCTCAAACTCACAACCATTCAACTGGTTCACAGCCCTGGAAAGAAGAAGAGAGGGTATTAGTTTAATTTGCCATTACCTCTCATTGAACCCATAGTAATCATTCATCCTTTAGAACCCAAAGTAGATGTGAAGCAACAGAAAAGCCATATCTCTGATTTTTCAGCTAGGTTAAAATATTTTATGACATAAAATCATAACTAAATACCATTGAATAAATGAAAGTTGCCATGCCACTTGACAAGGACAAAAAATGTTACCCGTTACTGAGCTTTCCCTCTGTTATAATCACTAGATCACTTCACCACAGACCAAGGCAAATGAAGCATGCCAAGCCAGTATAACAAGCCTTCATAACAGTTCAGTGAATAAGTCTACAAAAAACATCTTGAAGCCATATCCCAAGTGCTTAGCAGAAAAAATTCGCGAAACCTCATAAATCTCACAGAAAAAATTCGTGCACAGTAATGGAGCAATGTTACCCAAACCAGTGTCGCCACTTCTTTTTTGGCCATAATTTCACTACTAACATTTCAAGCAAACATTAAAATTCTCCCGTAAATACTTCATAACTTAGTATAAAAATATGGACAATTTTCTGGTCCTGGAATATTGGCAGTGAGCTAAAATTCATTCCCAAGAAATAAAAAGGTGGCAAAAATTTGCCAGACAAAAACCAAGATCTAAATATGGTACTTAGGACTTTAAAAATTATTTTCCACTTCTGAGTGCATCAATACAACAATTTCACTGAGCAGTATTAGTTCAAATATTTTACATGACTATGTCAAGTAGTGTTTTATTTAATTGGCTTGGATGAACTAAATAAAAAGGATCTTTCAGACTTATGATGCACCGAGTCACAGAGAAACCTACTTAAAAATGAAATAATCTTGAATATTCCGAAGCAAGATTTAACAGCACAATATAGCAAACAGTTCACAAGTAAAGACAACAATAAACATTATTTTATGCAATGAAGGCAAGGGAGATGAAAAGTTTCCTAAATTTCGTATGATATGAATTTAAACAACTTGTATTTTAATAATTCCAGTGATAATAATCGTCTGCTGTAAATCCTTTTTTCAATTTAACTAGCTATTTTCTACAAACATTTCAATAATTTTTTTAAGTATCACAAATTTACAAGCCAAGTGGAAAACCACAATGGCAACCACAAAACACCAATAGTGGAGAATGATACATTAGGTTTTTCTACCCCTCTGTCACCATCTCTTGTCAATTTCTCAAAGCCCACTCAGCCATATCCATACATATGGAGAAAAATTAATGCCTTTACTCCCATTAGATTTCCATGCACCTTTCAAACCCCAGAACATATCCTTTGATTGACATCACCATTATTAAAAAGAGCTTTTTAATAGAAAACTCCAATAGTAAAATTTATTTTATGTGTAGCTAAAACTTAAAGAGCTCATGGAAAGCACGCAATTTCTACATAACCTCAATCTATTCACACAAAGACCACAATAATACACAGCTAAATACAATTATCTGATCAACTCAGAAAAGGATCGAAGGAACTGTAGTCCTAAAACACTATCTCAAATTCTTTACACCAAAGAATTATTCTATTATGCCAGCAGTATTCAAATCAAATCACCCTTTAATTAGCATGCAAGAATACATATTGATCACTTGAAAGATTTGGCAAAGTTATTTAAAGAGGACATGCCAAGCGGAAGATAATCACATGAAAGCCATCACAGGTTAGGAGATGATATGAATCCTCTTAAATTGAGCATAACCAAATCATGTCAAAGACTGTTATTCTAAATGCCTGCACTCAAAAAACAAGGATGTACACTGTTCTTCAGCACCTTCAAATAAATTATACAACTTTTATGGCACTTAAGAGGTTAATTCACCCAATAGTAGACCACATATATAGTAGACCAGATATAACACAGTATCATGCCTGGGCATGCCATACTACATTTTACAGGTTTAATCAATAGCTTTTGTCCTAATGCACAGATGGGACGAAGAACAAATAGAGACGTGTTCCACTCCTTAACTTTAACAGGCCATTCATTTTTCTTAAAATCGCAACTAATCCTTGAGTGGAATGGAGCAAAAGCCAAAAATGTAATACCAAATCAAGTGATAAGGATCAAATCACTTCACCAAAAAAAAGCTGAAATGAAGGAAATATCTATGGACAATTGAAATCCAAAGACTGAAAAATTGAATGAAGGAGATTAGAGAAAACTAAAATTACTGGAAATAGCATCTACAATTCTTTAAATGTTTAAATATTAGTTTTTTAACTGGGGAGGGGACTATTTTTTCATGAATGACACTGTGTTTTCATAGGAAGGTTGTATTGAAACAAAAAAGATTTAACAGCCCAGCATATGTATCAAGGTGTTCAAAAGCCCTGCAACAGCAGGAGTCTCAGAGGCAGAAAAGTTACATACATTCAAGAAAAAGGAATACTTCACTCCATAAGAAGCACAGAATTCAGTCAACGCTTAGAAGCATAGTCGAAAAATCAATAACTGCCATAATATCGAGAGAATCTTAGATTTAAGCCATCTTACAAGGTAGCAGAAGTTACAAGTGCATATTTTTAAGACAGACTCCTTCAGTAAAAGTGAAATTAGAAGTAGAAACATCACAATACAAAGGCAACTTTTCACAGAGAGGCAAAAGAAACGACGAGAATCCTAAAAAAGCAGCATAAAAATCCTTTAACACCAAGTAACCTATTGAATGACATTGAAAGCGACTGTCACATTTACAGCGTGCAGCACAAGGCGTCCACTTACTGCTGTGCCTGCTCCAGGCTCTCGTATCCAATTTGGACAGCTTGTGTAGCGCCATCCCCTCCACGTCCCCCGCTAAGTTTCTCACAGTTTTGCACTGGTCCAAAGGGAGTGAGGAGGGGCTCTAGGTCCTCGAAACGTACGTGTGGAGGAATATTGCTAACCACAATCCTCGTGTTTGAACCACTGCACATGCAAAAGGGAAGTAAACGAATATTAGCAAAATGCCGAGACCACATATTGAATCCTTAACATACGACACGAACTTTTACTTCAGCCTTTAAGTTTCAACTTTGGAGTACAGAGGAATAAAGTCAACTAAATGTACCACCCACAATATACAATCCATCTCCAGAAGTTACATTCACATTTTGACCTAAGAAAATGCTTATCATTAGAGTACACGCAGTCATTTGAGTCTCTATACACTTCCCAAAGCATCAGTACCTATGATTTCCATCAAGTTTATAATCCGCAAGTCGGAACTGTTTACCTGATTATTAAAATATTTTAACGCTTTAATTCAGTATCTACATGCTAAGATCAATGACACTCAGAATTACCATCTAGAATATTGACTACAGAATTCTATTGACTTCCGATTGAAAAAAACTGAAAAGTTATCTAGACATAAACTCGTGAAGTCATATCCTACAGCTCAAATTAAGGAACAAGTACCAAAAGGAAATTGCCTCTATTCTCTTGGTATATTCTCAAACATGGAAGTTCCAAAAATTAGTCAATTTTTACTATAACATACATTATTTCCATGCCCCACTTCAGGGGGTGACTTATTAGAAATATTTGGGAAAATAAGCCCCAGTTTACAGCAAAACACCCAAGAAAAGGGTGGAAAAAAATCACTAATTCCTTTCACATTACACCTCACATTTAGGTTTTCATATCATAAGGTTATTTCTTCAAAGAATTACCAGCATGAATGCTGACCAAGAAACAACAATATTACTTTGGGGACTCGTTTGAGAAACTCAAAAAGCATTGCTAGGGGAAGCATCCAAAAAGAAGCTAAGGGCCACCCTAATCATAAACACAATACTGGGTCAAGATGCAGAATGAATATATTCAGTTAAGAGGATAAGGCAAAGCTTGTGGCACCCGAAGTAGAACCTCAATAGCCTACTCTCCCTACACAGCCAACTCCCCATGTTCGATGAGACTTCAAACACCATGTATCCAGCTCTCAGCCCCTCTTCATGCCTCATGACAATTGCATAGATATATGAATGGCTGATAGGCTCTAAAAATATCCAACCAGCTCAACCCAAATCCTCTCTACCATATTCTCATATTCGAGCAATATTTTTCAACTGGGAAACAAAAATGGAGCAAAGTATTGTAAAACCAGAATTAAGGTTCACTACCTACATAGACAACTCAATTTTTATTCATCTAATTCATGCCACTTGTTAAATGGAGGTACTAAATCAGTTAGTTTATCCCACTGTCTCTCTAACTAAACTGCAAATACTGATAAAACTAAAATATAGTTATCCAAATATTTCAGGAATGCACTCAGGGTCGATTTCAGTTATCAAAAACATAATTACATTGACGAGGTAACCATAACAAAAAATTACCAGTTCTAGAGAAGAAAATTGACCAACTTGAATTAAAAAGAAAAGCGATAAAGCACTGAAACAACTTTAGAGGCAATGACATTTGAAATAAATGCCACAATCAGTACTGGGATGAATAATGTCTAAGGTTTCAAACTTTCAATGAATCACTATCTAATCCTAATTTCAATTCTAGTAGGTGATGATGAATGTCAGCCATTACTATCTATTTCTTGTAGCATAAAGGAGCCAAACGTACAAAGTGTCATAAGCAAAATACCAAATGGTAGATGGTCTTGGCACTTGGCACTACAGAAAAATCAACGAAAGGCCCTTTCGGATTAAATAATTCTTTTGAGAGCACATACCAAGAGTTGCATATGATATGAGAGAGAGGTCTGAGAAATTTGCCAATAAGTGTTTTGCCACAAAAATACAATCCACAGCTTGAGCTGTCAATTAATTTACATTATGTCTCGGGCAAAACGAAAATATGCTCTCGGCCTAATGGTATTGTGGGGAGGAGGCTGCTGAGCAAGCCAGGAAGGGAAAGCAAGAGAATGGCTTTTAAGGATATAATGAAGAGGGGTCGGTCGTTCGCGAAGTGAAGTACGAAATATACGAACTCGCAGCAACAAAATATTAATATAAGTATCCCGATACTCGCTTCTAAGCCCACATTCACCGGTTCATAGCATAATAATAATAGTAAAATAAATACCCTTAGGAGATCCACTAATCTATGGTGGTTCGCAAGGTAAAAGTTTCAGTATTAATAAAGTAAAACGACAAGGAATCCGTCAAATTAGCTTAGAGTTTAACACGGCATAACAGACAACAAAATGCACCGGAGTTGCTGGCTATTTTCGACGACTGCCCTTTAATAAAAAAAGCGATCGTCCCACGGCAGAAAAACATCCATCCACCAAAAGAATTACTCATGTAGCCTTCCAACCCGAAATGGTCCAAAAATATTTACGGCTACTTCTGGCACGACATGACAAGAACGAAGGGAACCCGGGAAAGTGCTCCTGCGTTTGGCAGTTATGGGCAAAACAAAGGAGTCTTTATTGCCTACCCAGCCATTATCGTTCATTGACCACACTCACTTGCGAGCCAGGGAGAGACTTTGAACCTGACCTTACAGAGCGAAAAACGTAGCTCACCCCGGGAAATATTTGTGGATGATATAGACACTGGGTAAAATACGACGCTCACGAGGCCAATTGCGTCAGCGACGCACGGTTAACAAACACGGATCAATTTCTCCACATAAGCACACTGGATCGCCACGATAGTTATACATGAAAGATCGTCATTTCACCCTAAACGATAGCAATTTCTCTGGGCAAACGCGAAGGCCAAGGGCGCACCAGCATAAAGTCAAAGTTGGCTCATTAAGGGAATAAGCGGATCACAGATTACCACTAAGACGCGAGATCGAGTTATAATAGTTTCAAACAAAGTATTGCCTATTCCATAAGATAATTTTCTGGTAAAACTGTGTGGAAAAGTCAAATACTTTCAACAGAGGTCTCAAATCGCAACTGTTAACAATTGCTCCTACACGAGTACATCAGCTAACACGTACCCAAAAGCACGGAAGAATAAGTAGAGGACAACCATGACGAGTGAGGCAAATGAATGTTAATTCAGACAATGACATTCGATGAGCACGAGGCATGTAATGGGTAAAGTACATTGGTCCCAGACACTGACACCTGAAGCTCCTGTGAAACTGAACGTAAAGAGACATCGGAAAAGATGTATTTTTCCTTTCACGTCCTCCGCGAGTTATTTTGAGGGCCTGATATGATCCTACTCAATGGGAACACCATGATATTTTACCTCCTTTTGGTTCCTCCTCTAATGTAGACACGACAGCCGGGCTGAGGCCCGACGTACCACTGCCAACCCATGCGACACAAACACCACATGGCGGGAACGCCGAACGGACGCGAAGCCGACCCCTCACGAGTTTCCGTGGAAGGCAGGCGAATGCACTACACTACACTAGCAGGCGCGCCTCAGCCAACGGAGAATCCAAGCCGTCTTATCGATACGGCATCGACTCGAACGCACCCCATCGACAAATCGATTCACCACTAAACCCACCCCACTCCCCCTTCTCCGCCCCTCCACAAGCTTGTTTGTCCTTGTGCACTTCGTCCAGGATGGAAATTATCCCCCCGCGCAAATGAAACAGTAATGATTCCACGAAACGATTGGCCTCCCCGGGCGGATCGTTACAATGTAGCTCACTTCTGGGAACCGCGTAATGCACCGAGCCCCCCCCCCCTCCCGCCTACAATAATTTATCTACCTTGAAATCATTGTAACTGAATGGCGAGGGGCCGGCCAGAGTGGCCGCCGCTTCTGGCACGCAAAGACATTTCCCCCGCGACCGAACTGGATGCCCGTATTAATGACTTTTTCACTCGAACGATAGGATCGCACAGCACGAATTTTACAAAACTTACATAATTGAAGAACTAAGGAGAAAGGAGACGGACCAAAAATGCGCAAACTAGCGTAGACGACTTTTGAATAAAGCTAACATGCGCGGAAGGAGCAAAACAATTTTGCACAATAAGTTAGAAAAAAATACAATAATTTTAGAAATTATTCCACAGCATAGTTTATGTTGATATTACAATAAATACGGACTAAAAAAGATAATCCTCATCCATGACTAAATCCATTTACAAAACAGTCAAGAGCAGGCTTTCTCGGCATTTTCCAATAACAAATTTTTGCTCATTTACGCGTGTTACAATGTTATATGTACAATATGCAATAATGGGCCCAAGATGTATTATACATACGTTTAGAAATTCCGCTTTACTTGTCTTCCGGAGTTATAGCAATGAAAAGGTTAAAAAGAACAATGTAGCGAAAGCACCACCTGTAGGATTACGTATATCTGATATTTGGGATGGTGTTCATTGAATATTTACCCTCATTCATTACAAATTGCTGGAATACTTTTTGGGTTACGTAACGATATCTTGTCACCACTTACAAAAGAGTGAATAAAAATCATATGAAATTATGATTCCTGACTTCCCATGAGGCCGACAGATATTACGAACCGCTGAAGGATTAACAGACTAGAATTACCGATTAGAATGAACAACAAACCAGCCATATCGTTTCGTGATGGGAGTTCACAATTTCAGCTCTTACATCAGTCAAGGTCATTCCACAGAATATTTAACACATTGTTCAAACGCGCCATGGATAATTGCGCAGTTGAACTGTAGTGTGATCAATTTGTAAACACTTCTAATGCCGTTTGGAGAAGGGATTTGACGTGCTCGTAGAATCCATGGGGGTAGTCTTAGCTTAAATCGTATGATCGAGAAAAAAATTATCATTTCCTTTCACGCCAAATAGAAATACAATATTTCAACTGCGCCACTGTCTTGGATGACCGCTAAAAATAGCGCATTTAACAATTAGCTCTCCTATCAGGGCGCATGCCCATCACGAAAACACTTATCTACTCTTATGCTATTTAGTCGCAAACAACCATTTATGGTTTCCTGTCTGGAAGAATAATTGTCACGGGCTCTTCTTTTCGCACTCGGGTTTTGAAACAATTCGAAGAATACTAATATAACCCTGTAAAGGAAAAAAATAAACAGTACTTAGGGACATCATCGCAGTTAAGCGATTTCGAAATCGCACCTTTGCACGGCACTGGGGAAAATCGAAAGGTTTTGAAAGTTATTGCGAATTTAATAAATTTTCCTAAGAAAGAGAAAAACCATATCAGGAAAAAGACTTTAGGGGCACTGAAAAGGTTTTATCCTGGATTCATTCATTCTACACAGAACCATAAACTTCGAATTTTTAGTGACGAAAAACGAAACAACACAAATGCATCAAACAGTTCCTACACCACCTGGAGATATACGTGGAAGAGAGTGCTCGCACAAACCCGAGAGAGAAAAATGAAAAATGGCGCCAAAATTGGTTTTGGCCCATAAAATGGCAGCCAATCAGAAGCGACTGGCTCTACTATCTAAACCCGACTAGGGAGAAGCGCTGCATCTTCGACCAGAAGACCCAGGATAGGAAAAGAAACGTCGGCAAAACAACGACGTGGCCGAATCCCGAAAAATGGATCGAGTTCCTATACTAAAAACGACGACCCAATCAAACGTCGAATCGAATCGAGATTTCGGTGTTCTCAACTCCGGAAAATGTCTGATTTCTAATATAAAACACCTATTTCCTTTTTACAGGTGAAATTCACTACATGTTCAAGCAAAAACATAATCTTCACCCGGACGATTTGTTCAGTGTGTAGCCATCACGTGACACATACGAATAGTGGGATTCTTTAATTGGTAGAAGGGCAGTTCCTTCTCCTAAACCACCTGTTTCTCAGAATGAAATGTTGCCAAATATACGGTTTATTATTCTAGTTTACCAAAACGGAAACCTCTATTATGCTCACAGTTGGCGCCCTAAGAACGAACACCGTCAATTAAAACTCGTGACGCACGTGACAAAGTTTGTAGAGTATCGATCACGATTTAGCTCTCGCGAGCATAATTGAAAAATAACGACTATGTGAGCGTATAAATTATCGGCAACCGGATTGCGCCCCAGGTAAGATGATATTCCGCCAAGAATTGAGCCCGGGGTTCTCAGTTCCGCCACAGATATTTCGAACCCATTGCACTACACCGGCACAGATATTGACTGGTTCATTATTAGACCCTCTCTGTTAACAATTGACTTTTACCGCAACATCTTTCCACCGTAGGCCGAGTTTTGGTTAATTATTTCCTAGTAGTTCTATTAACAATCGTCTGACTATTTTCTCCCATACTTTCCCATATTTTCTTCCGTGTCCTTTCTACGTGTCAGTCATGAATAGCCTCATTCATATATGGTCTATAAGTACTAGGTTTCTTTTAGTCTCAAGAGTCCGTCTCCTAACGCCATTTCAATGAGATATGTAACCATTTAGACAATGTAACAGTCTAAATCGACAGGTGAAATTAACTGTGTGTAGAAGAGAAGAAAGTTAATTTTTCGCCATCACGAGCGAGTATACACGCGTTGAAACAATTGGATTTAGAAAAAAAGAAGCAATGCATTTTTAACTAAATCGTCGGCCTCGGTGGTGGTGGGGTAAAGGCCTCGCCTGCTAACCCGAGGGTCGCGGGTTCGAGTACCGCCTGGGTAGAATATTATCTCCCCAGTACATGGGTGTGTGTGTGTTCGTCTATTGTTAATGTTAAAACACCCGATGTAAAAGGCCTTTGTTGTGCTGTTTTCGGGGTTGTGAGTATAAATAAAAATAAACAGATAAATCACTCGACTGAGAAACTTCAGCAATATTTCAACTACCTGTCCTCGGCTACGAAATAAATCTAAAGACACCAGCAAAAACGAAGTTTCGCAAATGACTAAAACAACCCAAGTTCGCAGAACTAAGCTCATGGCTGAACCATTCAAAATTAAAACCAGACGCGTGGTTTAAAGCGGGATCCCCAACAGTCTCCCCGCTTCGCCGTTCGCCACGAGAGAGACGGCACACGCCCCTCCCGCGCCTCCCCTCCTGCCCTTCGACACGCCTCCCACGCACGCTACAAACCCGCCCCACCCTCCCCCCCTCTGCCATCCATTCAATATTCGATCCCAAGACTACGCTCTTGACCTCGGGGCGGTGGTTGAAGGCCAAATCCCCATGGAGAAGACCCACCACCACCGCCAGCATACTACATCCTCTTCCTCCGTCTCCCCCGAACCTCCCCGCACCGGCCCTAACCCCACACTACCTCTTCCGGCCGCGGGATCCTTCTTTCAAGCAGCGCGGCAGAATCGGGTCGAGAAGAGGGGGCGGACAATGGCGCCTCTTTCGTGTGGCCCAACGCGACCGCGGCGGATGTTGAAGCCTATCCCCCGCCGTCTACTATTATTATGTTACCCTGTGCGCCGCCTCCGCGGCCACATATCCGATCTCATTAGGCGGCCCCTGACATTCGGCGAGTACCGAGTTACTGCTCGCCGACTATCCCGAGGCCTGTCTCGGCTCGACAGTGCATATAGACGCGTTGCTTGATACTAGCCCATTTTAAGGTAGTCCGAGCGAGATGGTTCTCTAATCATAATAGAGACCATATTCGAATTATACGTTTTAATTTCACCAGCTGTAGGACACATGAATTAAATATTGCATTAATATTGGCGCGATTAAATACTTTTATATGACAAATTTTAAGTAATTTAATAAAAATATCAGCATAAGTCTTCAATTTGATTCATGTTTTTCGCGCGGTGCGTTTGAAACTCCTTCAAAACGGAAGGTTTTTTGTGATACCCAAGAACTTATTGCGGTGACAATATGATTTATTTTCAAAAATGGTTGAAAAAACATAAAAACTACACGCTGTTAGTTTTTTACGACATCTAAGTGTTATAAATTCCTCATTTTGTACATAATGTCTCTCTGGAGTGCATACACGTCCTATTTCCCATGTAAAAGGGCTGGTATTTTTTGGCAAGTAACTCCGAAAGTAATATGGTAATGGGTTGAATTTTTGGTATCATTAGAGGGGTGAGATATTTTTCTTTAAAATGAGACCAAATTCATTGATTTATAGGTAAAATGATATTTCGCTCAAACTACCTTAACCGCTCGTGCTTTCCCCGCATCGTGCCGGTGTTTAGCGGCACAATGCGTCACGGGAACTCATCATCTACGGTTGTTCTGCCACGTGGCAGATTCACTCTTGGTTAACATCCATGCCAGTATTGTTTTTTTTTAACCAGCCTTGGAAAGAGATGGGAGTAGGAAAAGAAAATGGACGAAAATATTACGTACTAGAGATCCAAAAGTAAACGGAGTGTCATAGTTTCCCTCCTTGATCGTAACTGTAGTAATTAATGGTACGTGGGAGGAAGGAATACACGTGTAAGTCAATTCGATGGTGTACTTACTTCTATTATTTTTATATCCACGGGTTTTATCGATGGGAGGAAATAAAGACTGTAATTTTCATACCGGGAAAATTTACCGACAGAGATGATGGAACCGGTCCGACAATACACTTCGTGTAAATCACACATGAATCTGATACAGCCCCATAATAGTTTCTGAACACATTCGCTACCAGTTGCAAAGAACGTAGCGTGTGCAACACAACTGAGGGGAGGATTAGTTTGGTAACCCAAGGTGATACGCTACGTGAAAAGTATAACTACTGGTAAAATTTCGATGGAGCATGTTTCAAGATTACACGGAGGACATTATTTTAGTCACACATCACGCCTCCCGGACCGATAAGCGACAAAATAATAGAAGTACGCCGTCGAATTGACATACACATAAATTCCTTCTTCTGACGTATTAACAATTACGATCAATGTGGGAAACTATGACACTTCGTTTATATTTGGATCTCATGTATATAATGTTTTCGTCCATTTTATTTTCATTCCCATCTCTTCTCATACATACATACCCATCATGTCGTACCCTTTCGGGGTAGGCACAGTCAAAATGTTTCACTCATTAATACATAATTGTACACCTAACTCTCCTTCAATAATTTCCTCCATATTGACCTATTCTTGCAAACCTCTTTTGCCTCATTTACCCCCATACACTGTTTCACACACGCCCTCCTGTTTTTAAGACTCCTAATATTCCTCCTCCTAAGAATTTCCTCAACCACATTCAACCACAACTTCCTCGGCCTGCCTCTATACCTCTCACACCATTCATTCTACTCTCATATATCTGTTTCGTTTTTCGACTCTGATCCATTCTCTCAGCATGGCCAAACCAACGGAGCACACTCCTTTCATACGCGTCCATTACTGGAGCATTTAACCCACATTCATTCATGACCCACTCATTCCTGACCCTATCCATCCTACTTTTGCCGCAAATACTCCTCAGATAACTCATACCCACGGCGTTTGGTCTACTCTTATGTCTATCCTGACATATCCATGTTTCACCACCATATAGCAAAGTGGGAATACGTACAATTTTGTACACGGCAATTTTCGCTTCCTTAGACAAGCACTTATTCCTTGATATGCTCCACATGCTACCTACCACTTTCCTTCCAGCATTCGCACGCCTCTTTATCTCCTCATCTATTCTTCCATCTTTCGAATACATCTTACCTAAGTACACAAAATCATCCACCTGTTCAATTACTTCACCATTAGCCCTCATCACACAGTTATTCTCCCCATTCTCCTAATCAAAAACTACTACTTTAGTATTGCACGCATTTGCCTTCAATTCCATTCTCTCCGTTGATTCACAAAACTTATCTAGGAGCTTCTGTAATCCCTGTTGACTGTCTGAGATCAAAACAGCATTATCCGCATATAGAAGAACTCGCAAGTTTACGTTTCCAATCAAAACGCCGTCGTTTTCACTACATGCGTCTCTAACACATCCATTAATACATTAAACAGCCAGGGAGATATTACGCATCCTTGCTTTACACCCCGATTTATTACAAACCAATCACTCAGAGCCCCGTTAACTCTTAAACTTGCCTTACTATTGTCATACATCGCCATCATAACATTCAATTACTGCTCATTCACTCCAGTCTCTCAAACTTCAACCTTCAAAAAACCTCTCCTGCGCCCATGCGCCGGCTCGCAGCGTCATTCGCAGGTGGAGTTGGACGTATAGCCGTTAATTCGACGACACACGGCACCTTTGATGACAACAATCATGCAACAAAAACCATCGTATAATTGTAGAAAGTTCAGATAGAAAACGACTACGGTCTTCTATTTTTGAAGTAAAAACGACATCCAGCTAAGTTCCCAAAACACGTTCAAGAAATCCACAGGATTAGGTAGAAGTTACTAATGACATTAGAGAGTTCGGGGAACACAGCGCCTCGGGAATGAGTCTAGCACGAATGAAAAAAACCATTAAACCTAACTGGGCAGCAATATTCCCAGATAAGCATAGTAATGAGAAATAAAGGTATAAATAATATTTCAGACACTATCGGAAGAATAGAAATACCAGAACAGGAAATGGTTGCACTCAGGTAAAAGAATATTTGGTCTATTACTGCTCTGAAACTATTCGGTAACTGCTATGAAACTATTCGGTAACTGCTCTAAAAGTGGTCTGAAACTGGTCTGCAACTGCTCTGAAACTGGTCTGATTTGAAACATTTTTAAAATCCAGACCAGTTCAGTCTAGTAACAGACCACTTCCAAATCAGATGTTAGTCTTTCAGGACAGTTACAGACCAGTTTCAGAACAGTTACAGACCAGTTCCAGAACAGTTACAGACCAAATATTTTATGCGCAGTTTGAATAGTTTTGTTGCATATTTCCAGTTCTGTTAATAAGTTTAAACAGAATGCCGTTACCTTCGTTGCTGTTTTGGTGTTTATAAAAAATAAAATAACCATTTAACTTATTACTGATCAATCATCTGGGCGCAGCCATTTCCTCAGGAGACCGCAAAATGTCGCATTCGGGCGCACACTAAGCTTGCGAAAGGGGGCAATCAAAACACAACGCCCAATATATCCACATTCCCACACAATGAGTAAACTAAGAAATTTGAAGAAGTATTTCTTTAGATGTAAAAAAAGAAATGAAAAAAATTGAACTAAATCATTAGCCACACAGCTATTAAAAAAATAAAATTTTCGCATCTCTGTATATTACGAAAGCTGCAGCACTTTCTCCCCTCATCAATGCCTGGGGGAAGGCCAAAAAGCAAGATAGGCAGAATCCGACGTTCGAATGAGAGAGGGAGAGGACCAGATGTAGCGTAATGAGTTTTCCATCAACTTCGCATTTGCACGCGAAACGGGTACATACCCTAGCAAACAGCCCGAAAATGACTCCTACCCTCTCCGTACAAGCAGCACGAAACATTTTCATTCACATATACAACAAAAAAACTCGCGTTACGTGGAAATCATTATTGCACTATTAGAGCCACATTGAAATCATCTCTTTACCAGACGGGTAATTCACTTTTCTGACCACGACTGACTCCTGAAGTAACCCGAATGATTCAATTGATGCATATTTGAGAAAACTGATACGAATTTGGGATCCATCAAAGCCCGCGACTTTTGAGACAAATCATGGAGCGACCAATTTCCATTTTGTCTCACCTTGCACTGAGGACTCTGAGCCCTTAAAATTGAGAGCCGATGATTTTCACGATGGGGGAGGAAGTCGGCCTTTAGCTGGTTCGGAAAAAAATCGGTTAAAAATAACAGAAGTGGGTGAAACAAAATGTTAGGAGCCCGAAATATCTTAGAAGGCCGACGTTTTTAAAGGTAAAGGAAACACATCCAGCTCCCTGTTTACGTCATGCAACCTTGGGATCTAGAAGCAGGCAAAATAGCTTAAAGCACTCATGGAAGGTTCAGCGATCAACTCAAGCGGAATATTTTATTTCCACGGACAGAAAAAATACATCTTATGAAGACTATAACGAATGATGTGCAACTTTTTTTTGGTCAATTTTGGCTCGGTTAATGCTTTCATCGCCCGTTATCAACACTGAAGAGCGAGTTTTTCCTGCAGATGATTTCGTAAGAGACTGAGTACGCGTCGATTTCGCCAACGAGAGATAAAATTCTGATCAATACACTTCGCGGGAAAGAAGGGGATGACGCACTTATGCGCAAATTATAGCCCTTTGCTACAGAAATACAATTAGACCAAACTCTGATTTTGAAAGCAATACGTCTCTACAACCGCTTAAAATGCGGGTGAATTATTTAACACTGGTTCAGGAACCGCCCAACATCGGACCAATTAACCTAATGGAATAGTCGGTAAGGCACAATGGGTTGCAGACGAAAGAGGAATCGTCATCACCACATCTCCCGTTCTTTACCCCACATCCCTGCCAGTACCACTCTCATTGCAGGTAAGTTACGCATGCTCAGATTTCGTCTCATCACTTCCCAACGATCCCTTTTTCATCACCTACTTCCATTATATGATGCCCTAGTTAACGGACACCCTACCCTTGGCCTTTTCTCTTCACACATCTTGGTCTCCTAAGCGAAACGCAGCGCTCAATATTCTTCTTACTCGCCTCAAAACTGCCTTATTTATTTTATTGAATAGTTTTGTTGCATACTTCCAGTTCAGTTAATAAGTTTAAACAAAATGCCGTTACCTTTATTGCTGTTTTGGTGTTTACAAAAAATAAAATAACTATACAACTTATTACTGATCAATGATCACCGTTGCGGAAGATTGGAGGGAACTAAAAGCGTAATCAATCTCATAACATTACCCCTTATTTTATAAGGCTCTCCTGGCTTGATCTTAAATCAACAAGAAAAAATAATTCGTTGTCTCGGGCGTGACTTCATGGAATCGACTTAACATAATGAAAAGTAAAGAAAACTTTGTAATTCCACATAAATATTTATGGTACGACCTAGGTTTCGACGTGGCACATCATCATCACCAGATGATGATGTGCCACGTCGAAACCTAGGTCGTACAATAAATATTGATGTGGAATTACAAAGTTTTCTTTACTTTTCATTATATAAGAAAAAATAACATGGCCTGCTTCATGTTCAACCTCCTCAAATATGGGAGCCCTCAGTACATAATGGATCTTTTTCTCCCAAGTAGTAAATGCACTAATGTTGTTACTAGACAAGACCCCTGTTTTTTGTATCCCCCCCAGTTCCGGACAGCTACAGTCCAGAAATCGTTTACAGTTGTTGCCTCAAAGCTGTGGAATGAGTTGCCTAAACTGGTAAAAGACAGTGCATCACTGGTAATATTTAAGAGCAAGATTATCACACACTTACTTTCCGGAATGCTGACCATGAATGCTGACCATGTAACTCATTTATCAGTTCATTGATGTGATTAATGTCCATTGTTGCGTAAGAAGAAGCAATTCAGTTCCTTTTTTTTCTTTTCATTTGTTATGCTAAATTTTCTTTTTAAAATTTGTGTTATTTGTTTATTTATATGTTTAATGTTCGTTTTTCTGTTAGAAGAAGAAATTCAGTTCTTTTTCTACATTGCTAAATGACAATGTTGTATACGTCTATTGTTAGTAATAAATATGATAACTACCCTTTTTTGTTTCCTGATTGGCTTATTCACATATTAATTGTCTTGCACACCACTGTATTTCATTTCTATGTTCAAAAGGAGTTCACTCCTAGAACAATAAACGAGTTTATTATTATTATTATAACGTCATCGGGGAAACATTTGAATCAAGAGCTTGATATCTACAGTGAGGTGGAGCTATCCTAACCTTTCGTCGTCGGCGAAATTAAGTCACGCAGCAAAATAAATGAATCTGTCAAAACTTCCAAAGGAAAGCTCCAAGGAAAACAGTAGGTCTGTCCCGCGACGATTGAAAACAGAAATAAATCAGCCGAAAAGATACCAACAACCCACAACGCACATCACATCGGGAAAATTCCCACGCAACTCGGTCAACCTGAGTCGAAATGCCAAATTCCTCCAAAAAGGTATTTTTCACAGGGAAGCAAAATTTTCCGGACTAGCAGATGAACAACGTCATCGCTGAACTATTCGCCATGGGGACGAATGGGCAAACAAGTTGTGAGATGAAAAGTGGCACTTACAGTTAAAGATAAACAGCATAAAGGCAAACGACGGTTTGATCAGATTGACAAGATTAGAGAGATAGATTGTGGTACCAATAGATTTAAAATGTCATTTTTCCCGCGTACTATAAGAAAAAACAATAGGCAGCGTAGAAAAGGGATAGGTTGGTGAAATACAGTTAGAGTAGTCTGTAGTGCATGATGCATGTAATAACAACCAATAATCCCTTTCTTATTATGTAGATACTAACCATCTAGCTGCATGTGACCCTGTTCTCTAGCATGTCTCCCTAAATATCCTACTAGCATGGCAATAGTGCATGTTTGGTGATCTTCACCCCCTGCCACACAACTTCGTGGTGGCTCGCAGGGTATTACGTAGATGTAGATGATAAATTTTTGGATCTATAATTGACCTCTTAAGACTCATTCATGCATTAATTCTACGAACTCGCATCTCACCAATCATTCCCTTCCTCAACCAATCTCTTTGTCTGACACACTATCTCCTTGTAATTGGTGTAATGGTGCACCGTAGTAGCTGACTTGGGTGGTAGGGGTTTGAATGTGGATACTTGGCCGCTCAAGACACTGAGGCAAGGATTGACGTCTCCTTGCGTCTCAGATTACTTGCGTCTTACATTACTTAGCGTCTTAGATTACTAGCGTCTTACATTACTTAGCGTCTTAGATTACTAGCGTCTTAGATTACTTGCGTTTAAGATTACTTGCTCTTCTTACTTCTCGCGTTTTAGATTACTTAAAATGTTCTGATGAGAAGAGCTTCAGTGTGCCAGAGGATATTTTGACCGCGATATGTATCACTAGAAGATAAGGAATTGACAACATAGGAAAGAGATATGCCCGAACTAACAAGTACGTAATTTTTTCCACACACCGGTAGGGACTAATACAAAATCAGAGCGTGATACAAACATCGTTAACATGCAACTAGCCAGCCATTTCCCTCTTGGTTTCATTTCCTCTCTTATACAAGGCTTATGTTCAAACACTCCCTGCCACACCTCCCTGAGGCGCCTCGCAAGGTGGCATGATGTAGATATAGAGAGAAGAGTGCAAGGTTTGAAATTTGATAACTGAACGTCGTGTGTGGACGCAGGTTTCAAATTCCAGGAAAGGAATGTGCTGACGGAAACCTACCCAGTCAGCGAACCACGCAGACGCTGACGTAACAAGAAAAACAATTCGACCGAGCCACATTTGGAAATTCAGCTTAAAAATGCACCATGCCTCGCGCCAGGGCTGTCCTCGTAATGGGCTCTCATTGACAGAACCAGCGGATGAGGTAAACGAGCAGCCCGAGACGCTTACGCTATTTTTTGCCGGACACATTTCGCTAGAGCCCAACTATTACAGTAGGAACAATCACAAGCATACGATTAAGGAAAAAAGACTGCAGAACCGATAGATTCAAGGATGAAATTTTCCCAAGGTCAACAAGGGACAATAATAATACGACAGATGAGTTCTATCCTTACTATGATATATCCTTAATATAATATATCCTTAATATGATATGATATGGTCTCCCGATCCTTACTAAGTAGACTCTTTACTTGGGCCAACTAACTTGCTACGTTTTAACTCCGTTGTTTTATAAATACACTTTGTTCCCTAAGAACCTTATATGTTAATTTTTGTGTGACTTGTTTTTGTTGATTCTGTATATATTTAATATTATGTATTATATCAACCAATGTAAAAGGTCATTGTGCTGTTTTTGGGGTTATAATAAATAAATAAATAAATGTTTCTTCATTAATGACTCACACCGTTTGCAATGATTCAGTATCCAGTAGTACTATTAATCAATAGCATTAACGATAGCGACCAGTGGTTATCTTAGATTGAAAATTTGCTGCTCTTCTGCGGAGCGCTATCCTACTATAGTTTCTTGTTTGTCCGTGCATTGTTTTCCCGACTCGTCTGCGCCCAGCGGCTGGCGGATCGTGGGCGTTTCTGGATGTACAGGGATGCGAGCTGCACGAATATTATGCAATCACCCCGCGGAACACACCCCAGTAATGGCTTGCAAGGTACTACGTACATGTAAATGAAGCCTCTCGTGCAGATTATACCCAGACTCGGATTTACTCCTTCGTCTCGAGTCCGTTTCGAAGCTCACACGCACGGGAATTAGAGCACGCTTCGGGAGAAATGGCACGGAAGAAATGGAGAAATCGTAACGAAATCATTTTTCTTCTCATTTCCTTATCTCCGGCCACTCACCTCGCACGTCAACTGTCCCCTATACTCAACCAACCCACACCCCTTCCCGAAGGATACGACCTCGCCCCCCGCCCCGGCGACTGCCATTGGGGCGGGATCGCCGCGTTACCTCCGTGACGTCGCGTGACATCAAATCCCCCGCCGCGAAAAAAAATTCTCCGCCCCGCGCAAGGACTCCCGGGTTTGTCATTAAAGAACAATTAAAGACACGTGCGCGGTGCGGATATACACGTTAAAACGACACCCGGCGCGATTCCGCAACGGGCAGGGCATAATCCTGACGGCTAGCGCCACTTGCGGCTGCTATCAGGTGAGGTTATTACAGCTGACAATATATATTTTTAGGGACACCCAGTGAAAATAACCATTGACTATACAATCTAATGACTATGATTCAAATCACGATATTTACACTTATCTATTATTTATTTACCTTACCATAATTCAGCACGATAGGCCTTTTACATCGGGTTTTATTAAGATCAATATTAGACGTAAACCACCCATGTCTTGAGCGGGGAAATATTCCACCAAGTCGAGACTCGAACCCGCGACCCTCGGTTGAGCGGGCTAACTTTACCCCGTCGCCACCGGGGCCGACAATTTGAATGAAGTAGAATGATATTGTTATCAAATGTTTATCGTTTCAATGTATACGGCCAAGTTCTACAAAGAAAGGCCAAAAAAAGTAATGTTCAGTGCACACACAAAAATTTTTTTTGCAAAAATCCTATACTGTTCCTTCGAACCCACGTCAAGTCCTTATGGAGCGTACTTAATCACTACTTCCACTGACAACTAAGATGACCCCAATGGAAGAACCCACCTCAGGGTACAGGGCAGTTCCCAGCATGACGAAGCATGAATAGATGGAATATTCCGAGCCATGCTTGTTTACAGCGGAAAGTGACGCGCAAAAATGTTTTCTCAAACTTTGGGAACAACCACAAGGTCAAGTGAAAGCGAAAGTTCGCAGTGTATACGACGCTGATGACGGAAACTCGCTCATTAATGAACTCGGCTGGCACCAAGATAACGCAACGGAGTTTACATCATGTCGCAATAGAGACCTTCTCCACAAACATGTAGCTAACCTTGCTGTGTGTCTCGATGCATGAAGTTGACGCACGCGACGTGCTAAGATAACAGAAAATTTTCCCAATATTCAACTACGGTAGTAGACGTAAAATCTTCAGATACAGTAAAGTATCTAGGAATTACCAAATATCTTCTGATATACAGTGGGAAACACACACAAAAAATATATGCGGCACAGCATTAAAGAAACTAGGTTTTGTTAAGCGTATAATAGGAAGGTCGTCGGATGTAGAAGTAACGAGAGATGCTACTCCGCTCTGGTTAGACCACACCTCGAATACGCCGCGAGCATTTTAGACCCCGGTCATAAAGATTGAACTAAAAAATTAATAAAATACAAAGAAAAGCAATACGCTTCGTTAAAACTGCTACGAGCGACCATATAGTGCCTGGTGCGAAAGCACCCCCTGCCACACACCCTTTGGGTGGCTTGCAGGGTATGACGTAGATGTAGATGTATAGTGTCTCACAACTTTTAGAGGGATTAAGGTGGGAGCCCCTAATGACTCTGAGACTACACGCTAGGCTTAGATTGCTTGAGAAATTCAGAACTGGTGTGTTTCAGAGCGAGACAAAGAATACTATCATGGCGCCTCACTACATCTCTAGCCTTGACAGAAACGATAAAATAATAGATACATCGCCGAAAAGATAGGTACAAAACTCGTTTTTCCCGCGCACAATATGCGACCACAATAAAAACTAAGTTCCACTAAATACACTCCCGTATTACAAGTCTCCATTTCACCTCCCAAAACCTTATCCCTTACATCTCTACACGGCTGGCGTCCTAACACCCCCTGCCACACGCCCATGCGGCGGCTAGCAGGGTAGTATGTAGATGCCGATGTAGGGTGGGACAAAGGAGTGCGATGCAAATAACTGTAATAAAATATATCGATTTTTAAGAGTTATACTGCTCCCAGCATCTCAAAGGCCAATAGTATATGGGCATCCCTCCCTTCGAGACTTGGGTCTTTGAGAAGGGAGGATGTTCGTACACTTGAGGCGTTTGAGATGCAGCTATGGAGAACGATGAAGAGGATGAGCTGGGTGGCGAGAAGGACGAACAAGGAGGCACTGGGCATGGTTGGAGAAGAGAGGAAGCTAATGGCGGAGGTTCGGAGGAAGCTGAACAGAAGGCTGGAGTGTTGGGAGTTGTCTGACACTCAAATTTATCATATAAGTGCAGGGTACATAAGGTATATAAGGGCAGCGCTCTGATGAACGACCGTTGTCGTTAGGCATTTATTTTATTGTCATTGTTGTAATACGATGCTGGAAAGATGAGATTGATGTAACTGTTTGAATCTTTTGAGAGTGTGAACAAAGACATCAGAGAATCAGAAAATAGTTCATGTCCATTACCCAATTCCATAGTAAAGTAACATGGAAGACGTTTTGAAAAGTGAGGAAATGCTGAATAGAGTAAAGGAGGGGAGAACACAGGGGAAGGAGGAACAGGTGGAACAGGAAGGAATAGGATAGGAATTCCGGACTACATAAAAAGAGGGTGACGATATGAGGATTTTAAAAGGGAACGGACGGCGCATCACATATAAAGGGAAAATATTATGATATGCCAGGAATTATGAAGTCAGGATACGTACTCTCCAAAAACCCACCCATCAGCTGGAAGAATACTCGAATGAAATGAAATACACTGCTCCAGCTGAAAGAAATGCTACCACTTCATGTGATTCAATGTTTTTACTTTCTTTGCCGTTTCCACACTGTGGAAACAGTAAAGGGGACAGGCTAGCTACAAAGGAACAACAACGAGCTTGGAGTACACCAGATATTTCAAGTGATACATTCCCCTCTTCAAGTGACGTATTGCGAGATAGGCCGTGGGAAAGCCTTAACAATTTCCTAGCTTATTAACCTTTCTCCAAGAAACAGCTACGTCACACTGTTCCAATCCCATTTCACCGAACAGGATAGGGGATTATTTACAAAACAGTGAGCAGAACAGCTGAATGAAAAATTTGCTACATAATCTCCATCACTTTTTCCCCGAACCTAGACAGGAAAACTACGCAAGTTATCGAGCCGCAGGTCACGGTACGGAATACTCGTAGGCTAAGAAATTCTCTCCAGCAAGAGGCTGTGACCGCAAAAATTGTTGAATAATGCACCTAGTCATAAATCACACATATTTACTCTCCGCCAACAAAGATTTCGCCAATTCGTAATATTATCAACGCCCACTGATACTAATATTACCAATAGCAAGAACTGGCAGTAATAAAACAAGAGGTGGTAAGAAATACGCAGAACCAAATTAGAAGTAATTAAATGACGGCAGAGTAAGCAATAAAAATTTGAAGAGGAACAGCACCTTTCCCTTAAATACTTCAAATAGTATCTACTTCGATATTTGGCACAATTACTCCCGCAACCTTCCGAACCACACTAAATTCCAGAAAAATCAAAGAAACCTTCCAGATAAAAGAAGCACTTCGTCGCAACTCATTATCAGGCCTGATGATGCCGTAAAACAACGGGAACTAGGTCGGGACGAATAAAATTGCACGTGAATACACGTGGGTTACGTATTGCTTATCAGGATAAAAGACCTCCACGAAAAACAACAAAGTGTAAATGAAGAGGTTGATTTAGTTATTCTTTACTTTAGTTATAACTTATCCCACATAAATTTATACGAAGACGACCCCGGTTCCGACGCGGAAAGCCATCAAAGTCTGTCTTATAATAGACTATGTAAAGCAAATTCCACCAAATCGCGCCAGAGACAACGGAGATTAAATCAACTTTTGGGAATTCCTAAAGTTTTCCAGGAGGTATCAAATTCATGTTTCCTCTGTGGTCCCCCAGGATTAACTAACGCTTCAGCAGCATGCAACGCGATGCACGTCAGGTGTGGAACAATCCCCAGCCACAACACCCTCGCTAGGGTAACACGCAGATTACGGACGAGGCAGGGCCGGCACGGCAACAGCAAGAGCCAGCCGGTCGCCCGGCCGTGAAGAAAAGCACCGCTGCTTTGTTTCAACCCCCTTCCTCCCTCCTCAACCCCCACCCGACCACACACACAGCAGGACGCCGAGTGTGCACTGGCCGAAACTTCGCACAATGAAATCGATAGCGGCACATACACTCACATACATAAACACATACGCCAGTTATCAGATTAGCCCCGACACTATGCACACCACCCTCCTCTCATCACCCCTGGCTGCACGCACGTGCCATCGGCCGCCGTCGTGCGTGTTACTCTCCCCCGGTCCGACCCCGGGAAAACGCACCCGGACGGACGGCACCCGAAGACACACACACACACGACACCGCATCCCCTCCGAACCTCCCCGCACCCGGGTGAGGCGGCCTGCTCCCTTCACGCACCCCTGCCTAACCGAGCTCACGGTTTTATCGGCCGTAAATCAAATAGCGAAGCGACGACGCACCCTCCTCCTCCTCCGACCAAAGGCTTCCTCGGAGCAACGACACAGCGAAAAAGGGTTAAAGCGAAAAGATGGGAAAAAAATAAATAAAAGCCGCGCGCGCGAAGAAAAATCCCATCCCCTTTAATAAAGACATTTTCTCCGGTGCCGGGGTCGACGGCAGGCAAGGGCGCCCCGCACGGCGAGGGACCGTGTATATCGAGCCGCAGGCATTGACGGGAGACAGAAAAACGCTCGCTTTCTTCCGAGAAGATAATTCTGTCAAGTTTTGGATGCATGTGAAAAGTATGACGGGGTTTCCTCCAGATTCCCATTTTCAATATCACGGTGAATTCTTTCTTTTTCGCGAGAAAGATCACGCTTTTCAACGCAGTTGCTGCATTGCGGGGCCTGTTGTAGGCACGTCGAAAAGCACGCGCAGTGCCGGTCAAGGCTAACATACAAGGGTTGGGCAACATTTAATTTGGCCGGCCATTAATAATTTATTGACAGATGGTGATTTTTGAACCACGCGTAGGAGCGACGGAATCCTTAAGCCCCGTTCACAACAACTTAACTTGACTTAACTTGGCGCGACCTAGGAGTTGAGTTCGTGAGAAAGCAACACACTGGTTCACAACAACTTTAGGTGGCTTAAATCGACTTGGCGTAGTCTTGGAGTAGAGCATTTCTCAACTTTCTCTTAATTCTAGCCAATAGCTAGGCCTGGTTTACCAACACAGCCGCTAGGGAAACGGGGATTACGATATCGATAAGGCCCATCAATCGATTGTAATATCGACTTTGAAAGTGGCGTGCTGTGATTGGTTGGAAATTTCAGGCCCCGATTGGCACTCGGGAACAACTTAAGCAAAGTTAAGTTGTTGTGAACGGGGTTTTAGGGTTCCAGAATGACTCCTAAATATTGTAGTACCAATTCACGTCAGGAGCCTGAACTAAAATCTTTAGTTTCCTCCAAGATTCGAGTTTGCTATTTCGATAGGGATGACTTTCACCTTCTCTTTGTAGATGGGTGAAATTTCAGCCGCAAATTTTCGTGCGATTCCAGTCTCCGTTTCTTCCCACGGGTGGATGACAAAAATGCCAACGAAACAAATTTTTTTGCCCGTGCATTTTGTAGGGAGTTAGTAGGGAATCACTGTTACGAGACACGTGATGAGGCCACTTGGGATGAAAATTTATGCTAGAGGTTCGTAACATTTATCCCATTTTCATACTTCGTTTCCTTGTCAAATGTATAAAAAAGTATTTCGCTCATTGGTCGTACCGACGACCGTTCCTGTGGTCTTCGACCTCAACTGCCTACGCCTGGGGTCAGCACTGGCTACGTAATCTCTTTTTCCATCGTTCCCGGGACAACTTAATCGTTTTAAGCAAAGGGACTCCTTGCCCTTGTCTTTCAATGGTACCGATGAGACTTATGCTGAAAGGTCCAAGTTGAACCATACACTAGCCTGGTCAAATTTAACGGGGTTTCAACGTAAAAGTTTACCCAGATGGAAACCGAAGGAGGAACTTAAAATTCATCCAATGGGGACGTAGTGCCTGCTATGGTTGTCAGTGGATTGAGGTGGAGTGGTGCCGGTAAATTTCTTACTTTTAATTATACTAATAGAGACGACTTAAAAATTTCCCGCTTTTTATATAGCAGTTAATTTAATAACCGTTTTTAGTCCACTGAGTGGATTGATATCTTCTTATAACACCGGAGAAAGGAATTCCAGCGTATATTTCTAATTCAGAATACTGAAAACAATTTTTACACAACCCTTGACTGCGAAAAAATGTTACCCTGAAACATGTGGGATGCCTCTTAGAGCCACAAGCAAAAAAATTAATAAAATAATAAGAAAATAGTTCCAAAACAGGAGAGATTTAAATATCGGCCGAAGAAATGAGGTCAATATTTGACAAATACAAGAGTAAGATGCACTAGAAAACTGAAGTAATCAACTTCGTCAACGTACTCAGCAGACGTGGAAGAAGTTCAGTTCAAACACACGAAAAACTGTACACCAAGTTTATTCAGTAATTTGCAAAACATAGATAATTATTAATATTTACATACCCATCAGCTGTGACCGGTTCGTAAACGGAGAGGCAAACCTTAAAACAGTCCTACGATGTAGACATTTCACTCTTTCGAAGGGTGTAAAACGGCGCCAATTTCTGCCGGCCTATATTTTTATCAGCTTACACGCGAATCTAGAAATATCATACGAGTACTTGATGCACTAGCATACATGTGGATTTATTCTCGCTCGCCGTATGCGTAGATTCAAAGGCATGTTAACAAAAGAAAAATTCAGTGCTCAAAATTATCCGCCTGAACTGAGATGATAATTCATAAATCCTACACAAAAAAAATCACAGTAATTAGGGGGGGGGGTGATTTTTTCACCGATTATGTTTGTGAAATGAGAGAAAACTTCAATCAAATTGATACAATGTTATTGAGACTAGACAGAACTAAAATTGACACAAACCCCTCGATTACTGAGAAAAACACATTTGAGCTACCCTCGGCGAGAAACTCCGCGTTGTATCTGTGGAAATCCCGAGGCAGCTGACAATTCTCTGATTTAAAGCAAACTTCCCTGAATTTTTTCAGTGCCTTTATTTCGTGCATTTTAGCATTTCCTGACTCACAGGATTAGCAGATTGAGCCGTGGGCACTGACATCCGCTGAAATACTCTCGCTTTCCCCGAGGCGCGATAATTTATTTCGTTTAATCGGGGGGAACCATGGCCGTGTCGACAATCCGTAGTCGTTAGGCGTGAACAGCCTTCACGAACGTGAGAAGAGGCAATCCATTTTGCGGCAATTAAGGGATTAACAATTTCGCCGCAGCAAAAGAGAGCGTAGATAAGAATCCTGAAAATGCCAAACCGCGGAAAGATCGCGAGGAAGCGACTATAATTTAAGAATATACAACATCTAGCATATCTTCCTTCTCTTCCAAGTATTTTCAAAAGTAAATATATACACGCCTCATTGTCGAGCATAGATTAGCCACCTCCAGAAATAAATGGAAGACCTTCGTTGAGCTATTTTCACCGCTCAGTTTTCCCTTAGGAGATGAATACACCCAAATAGAAGGAACACCAATCTAAAGAAGCCAACAACATAGGCAATATCAGCAGATCAACGATGATTAGCATAAAACTGCCACGTGTGTAACATTTTCATTAGTAGTTGACTGGCCGTTTGCCCACTATGCTGTGCAATTGGCACGAGAGAAATATTAATCGAGAAAGAACAGCGTTTGCATAGAGAACAGTCGCCCAGAAGAATATGAGTTATGTGGCTTCCCCAAAACTTTACAGTGGAACATATGCCACAAGCCACAGCGAACAGCTCTAGGGCCAGAAGAAGAGCGTTAAAATGAACGATTTTAAGACGCAGATAATGGAAATGAAGAGCAAGTCACCAGGATTCAAGTGTTCAATCGTGTAATGCGGTTCATATGGTTATTTTGCCTAGCCTCAGCACAAGTTGAGTGGTTTACTATACTAGCTCAATAAAACATTGAGTCGAGATATACATCCGCAAAACTAGTAAAAAAAAATATCAGATGGACGGCAATCATCAGCGATTCTCCCACATAATCGCTCACATACCACCGCAGAACAGATGCCCAGCAATTGGCCTCCGACGCACAGATTTAATTTTAGAGCTTATATTCAAAACGTCGGGTCCATTTCTATTTCATAGAATTCAATAAATCACATTAGTTAACCACGGGAGATCGTGGGAAATGAAGTTTTTTAGACCAAAGGAACACGATGAGCCTACTCATAGAATATGCAAACGACTCGTAAGGCGAAAAATGTGGCCGAAAAGCTGGAGTTCTAACAAAGTAATATCGCCAATCAACTTCAGCCTTTACCTACAATCTAACCACAGGACCATGAATGATTTTCCATATGCCTTATCATTTCAGATTAGCCGATTCTGTTGTTTTCACACGACCACAAAAAAATTGAAATGACCATTTACATTAATACGATCATAATTTCACTATTCGAAACTATCGCGAAATTCGTAGGCGAATCTAAACGAAGCCTCATTGGGCACCATAAGAATAATGTTTCACCCAAGCTCCATTCACAGACTATTCCATGAAACAATAATCCCCCGAAGTGACAGAACAACTTCTTACGGAAGCATATTTCTTTTCCTGCCGCGCATTTAGAAGTTGCTTACGTCAGAACTAATCAATGAACAGCCATTACGTATTTCCTAGGCACCAGAAGGATAAAGTGCATCTTCCATCGTAATAAATGCCATCTCTTATTTCTCAACGAAATGCGCGTTCGCGAGAAGCTGCGTCAACTGTAAGCAACACATGAGAAAAAGGCTCCACTATTGCCTAGGGACATATGGGGAGCCACACGCTTCCCGAGCGACAGTGAAAAGAAATTTAGCACTTGTTGAATACACCTCCACATATCCTCCTAGGGTAAAGATCCATGCGTCATTCTCAGTGGAATATTCGAGGACTATAAAAGAAAAAAGAATAGTGAACTGCCCCACATCACCACGACGCACGGTAATGATTTAGCGATGCCATAGTGAGATAGCAACATAGCAGATAACATGATGAGATAGCAACGACACGTCAGAGGTTTTACTTTATAGCAAACAGAAAATAGTGCCGTGAAGTAGAAAAGAATCTTCCTCATATTCTGCTCCCAGCAGAGGAATCATGACCTATTCCAACCCATTCCTTCTCAACCACACTAAAGTCCAGGAAAACATCGGAACGATTAGCCGGAAATCCATAACTCAGCAGAGCTGTCAACGGTTTCCTGGTGGCTACACAACGGTGCTATTTCCCTTCATCTAACGCCTGACAAAGAATGAATTTTCAAAGCATAACAGTAAACTAGTTACCGACTTCATCGCCCGTCGTTACCGTCAATTGTCGAGTGTTTTAATAGTGCAATTAAACATGGTTTCCAAACATTTCTTCTCATATCTTTTGCCTAATCAAAATGAACAATTATTTGAGTTTCGCATTCAAACACACCTTTGAAAATATTTCCCCAAAAAGAAATAACGATGATACCCTGATTCAGAAAAAGTGGAAAAATATTACCTTCATACAAACTTCGTCCGATTGAATCGCTGTGCACACAATATATTTCATACAGACAGAAAGCAAAGGAAATAGATCGATGTACTCAGATTATTACCAGACTATCCATGAAATTACATAGTAAAAAAAACAACTAAAACGACAATTAAGATTAATACTTATACAAAACCGAGAACTCTTGAGGGATGAACCAGACTCATCTTGGACGTATTTCTTTTTTAACCACAATTTCCGCATCTTGGCATCATACTCACTAAGTGAGGGAAAGAAGGTAAGATTTATAGTATAACAGGGTCCACCGCTGCGACATTGATTGAAGCCCTGACTGAATATTGGTCTAAATAAACGAAAAAACAGAATTCCACATTTAAAAAAACCGCACACACAAAAAAACCTTGAACGAGTGTACGGTTCGTCAGGTCACTCGTTGAAACACGCACATCACAGTCATCTATCTCTCCGATGTAAGATATTTCACGCGGCGAAACGCGAGCCGTGCCATTGCTACAATGGACGTCCTCTACGTCACCAACGAGATAAATAGCGATAAACACCCCAGGGCCCGTTCCGATATTGTATTCATAATCACTTATCGTTCGATCATAAGATAGGTTGGCTACAGCCCTCCATCCTTCCCTGTCTAATGCTAGGTCCCTTAATATCTCGTCGTTCTTCTTACATTAATATGAACTTTCCTCTTTATAAGATTGCATTCTACACGAATGATCCCTTTATTTAATATATAAGATTACTACAATACGTACAATATAATCGAAGAAACTTGTGCTTTTCAGTATGGATACATGAGGTGTATGCGTCTACTGTCCATTACAGAAGTCAAGTCCGTCATGTTTCGGAAGCTCTATCTTCAAGTAGGGTACACAGATTTTAACGAAATTAAATCTATGTGATAGAATGATTATTTCTACGACAAATAAAACAAGCAGAAAATTTTTCCCATCCATATCTGGACCTTTAAGATATTTTATTTGAAAAAAATACACAAGATTCCGGCGCTCAAAATCCGATGGCCTAACAAAGGTTATCACCATTCTCTTACTATTTAGCGAAGAGATTAACGATTATGATGTATGTTAGCTAAACATGTTTTAACATAAGGGAAAAAATGTTTGTGCCGAATTTTACACGAGCTGTTGTAGTAGTCGTAAACTTCCGCTAATTTCAAAACTGAGGATGCGATTGGGATTTGAGTTACATTGTTGTGATCGCAATGATGCCAGTATTGCAAATATGTGTCGAGACGTATGGAGTTAGTAGATGTCAGGCCTGATTTCATTGGCTTTGTACGTAAGATCAGTCTTTCTCGATGAATGATTAGAGCAAGAAGTTCACGGTAACGATGACTTCACCGATTGACGCAGTCTGCCCTAGTCTTCAAGTCATAGTGTTTGTATGTTTCATTGTCCCTTCCAAAACCAAATTCACTCTCCACATTTTGAAACATCAACTACCCAGTGATGAGAAAGAAGATACAGCAAGAGTCCAGAAACATCGACATTATAGACAATATGCACTAAAAAGATACAAAGTTATCATTGGGTCGTCCCGTCATGTTATTGTTGATGGTGTTTAAAAAACGATTATCAGGACCACTACCAGCAAGAAAGGAAATTCAGCCTCCCTTGCGCGCGCTGACGTAAACTGAGCCTGCTCTCTCCATCTCGCTGTCCAAATATTTGAACACGCTTGACCACGGTATCTATTCCCAGCATCACGACGAAATTCACGCCATGACAGAATACATCTTAAGGCACGGAAAAGATAAGGAGTTTTAAACGGTCAATATCACAATCGTCCAGCCGGACCAACGCTATAACTTTACGGTGCGATTCGTTGCCTGAACACCAAAAAACATTAGTCTATTTAATCGTTATACACATGTACTTGCAGCAAGGCCTCGTTATTTTACGGCTTCTAGGAGAAGATAACGGGGGTATTTACGAAGTAAAAAGGATACAAAAACAAGGGTTGCGAAAAGTCACATGGACATGTTTGATTTAATCGCGTCGATGTCTAATGCAAATTGGATTGTCAATTACTGGGGGGAAAGTGACAAACAACAAGAGGACATATGCGCTATATAGGACTGGCGGGTAGGTTTATTATGGGACAGATTATTTGGGGAATTGAGGAACGGCAGAGAGAAACCCGGCGTCGGCTTTAGGCTGCTCTCAACTAGAGGAGCCAAACTGTTGAACGTCCCATCCGACGGTCGGAAGTAATGCATTTAAGTCAGTTTGAGTGAAATATCATTTCACCAAGAAATCAGTGAATTTGGTCTCAATTAAAAGAAAAATATCTCGCTCTTACAACGATACGAAAACATCAGCCCCTTACAGAACGAGCCCCTTCCGAGATATTCGGCAAAATATATCAGCCATTTTACATGGAAATGGAAAGTGTATGCACTCCAGAGAGATTATTTTAAAAATAAGGAGTTTCTTAACTCTAGATCTCGTCCAAAAATCAATTTTTAAAGTTCGTATGTTTCCTCAACTACAATACTCCAGCAACTACTTAGTATCTTTTTAGTATAGATTCTTATTTATTTATTAACTTAATTTGTCCACATTCAGCATACTTGCCAATTTACAGTGGCCCAATATAACAAACACAGAAGATAGACACATACCACTCAAACAAAACTAAGATCAATAATAATTTATTAACATTTTTTTTAAGGGCCCAGCGGAGAGAAGCGATTAAGTACTGCTAGCGAAATGAGAAAGAGCGCGTTGTGTTAAAGTGTTGGATGAAAGCAAAAACGGATCAATGTTGGTAGGAAGAGAATTTATCAGGGAGGAGAGGCGGAAGTGGAGGGACCGTTTGGTCAAGGATAACCTGGGAATGGGCTGGTGGAGTAGAGAGTGCGTACGGGTGGTTCTCTATAATATCGACGTTTCTGGAGATTTTCAGTATTTTCTTTCTCATCATTAGGTAATTTATACGTTAAAAACAACCTTCCATTGTGAAAGTTTTATACGTACCACGTGAAAAAATTGAGTCAAGTTAAAGGCTTCTATAGATATTTTTATTCAATTACTTAAAATTAGAGTCATAAAATATATATTATTGCTCCATTGATAATGCAATATTTGATTAATGCATCCTAAAGCTGCCGAAATTAAAACGTATGATTCGAATATGGCCTCCATTAAGACTAGGGAACTATCTCGCTCAAACAACCTTGACAGGTTCGCCACATTGTACCCAGATTGAGATCCCTTTGAAAACTTTCCGCCACCGCCGGGCCTCGACCCAGTACACTAGCCACCTACATAACCCCGGAAAGCTCCGAAAACAAATATGAGGTGTACATTCTGACGTGACATTAATATTACTTTGGACAAATGAAAATGGGACGAAAGGATGCTAAATGCCATCATAGAGGGTACGATGCTGGGTACGCGGAGAAGAGGAAGAAAGGAAAGGTCATTATGGGCGTGATGAAGAGAATTATGACATAGGCTGAGATGAATAAAGAAATTGTGTAAGGAAATAGGGGCCTCAACCGTAACAATGCAGAGGATAGTTATCCCAGATTTAATCTTTTTTCATCGGTTGATTACCCTAATTATAATCCCACTGATTTCTACTAAAAATCTTTTTCGACACCTAGGCAAATATGAGAAAGATATTAGATCGTATTTCTTCCTTAAAGCTGGGTTTAAATCCACATAATATTATAAAACTTGGATGGATGATGACTTCTCAGCCACTGAGAATGTTTTAGAAACTAAAATCACGTCTACAGATCGCAAACCCCTCGACCATAATTAAACAGAAGAGGATTGCTAGGTAGCTACATTGATAAACGTAATCCGATGCGGCGAATGAAAAATAAGAACGGCTTGGAGAATAAATTAAGGGCCAAAATATAATGCAAGATACTTTTCATAGCTTGAAAATGAATTAAGTGTGAAACCGTGAAAAATGTGAAGGGTGTATGCATAACTGGGGGGATCGGGTTGGCGTGTTGCCAAGAGTAATGGCATACCATACCGATGGTCAGGATTCATATACCGGCGGAGGTGGACATCTTTTGGAAACCCGATCCCCACCTGGGTTTATTGGGGAAGGCGCTTCAAATTTAGTGCTCCGTCTGTCGGATGAGACGTTGAACTACTGTCCCAGTGGCGTCTTTCGTTAAGAGAAGGCTAATACCGACGCCGGGTTTCTCTCCACCTTTCCTCCATCCTCCGGTAAACCTTACCTAGCCTACCTACCCACCTGACCTCAATGGCGCAAATGACCTCAGGCGTCGGTCGCTTCTCCGACTAACCAACCAACCATTGATTGACTGAGCGATTATGAGCTGGAGAATATTTGGTTACTGTAACTTAGAGACCATGTCAATCCATTTTCTGTTATTTTATGCTGACTCAAATTTTATTGAACTCATATTCTGTATACTTCAGAATTCGATATTAAATGATACCAAATGCGACGACGGATAGAATGCGGAAAAATATCATTTTTATAACTAAAATTAATGCCATTTTTACGGAAAACGTTAAAAAAGCGAAAACCCTCAAGATAGGGGATAAAAGTAAATTATAGGTACCTCACTCCCGTACATGTTTCACCGTTTGCTAATTCCTGGATAATGAAGGTAAAGGTCGGTAAAGTACTAAGAAATGCCACTGCAGTCCACTACAGTGGATGGAACAGAGTCAATTACAATTATGCACTCGTTGAATAATTAGGAACTGTTGAGCTTAGATTTCGAATTACAGCAGGCAACGTATGCCGTAAGCGAGTGGGAGATATCTTCAATCAAAAAATCATGAAGTTAGAATTCAGTATTCGTTCCGACTAGCACACCAGTCGCGATGGAACCGCCTAATGACCTTGCATAAACTAAAGATAAAATGCAACATAAGATAATAGATATTAAATCCGAAGATTCTTGCGATATTGAGTGGAATTTATGTATGATGCAGAAATAAAAAAAACATGCAATTACCCACAAAAATAAATTTTGATGATGATGTAAAAACATCGAAACCTAGGTCGCAGTAAAATTTATTTCTGTGGATAATTGCAAGATTTTTATTTCTGCATCATAAGATAAATAGAACCCAAGAGACTCCATCCATACTTCCGATTCCTTTTCACATGTTGAGTACACTACTTATGTCCCACCGCAACCCCAAGACCTTCGATTTCCGGTCGGCTCTGCCCATAATGTTATCGCATGCATGTTAAAACGATGGTATTTTATGGCTTATCTTTTATATTTCCTCTGAAAGCATTGAAATTAAGCAAAACTGAATGAAAAAATTACAAATTGAGAGTTGACAAACTTTTTTCTTACTCCCGTAATACCCGTTGCTCGCACTTTCTGCTTGATAGTTTCTTCGCTTTTTGAATCTGCTACATAGTTAATAAGAAGCAACGGTAATGATACATTAGGTATAAGAACGTAGGTCCAAACTCAACGGAGTAACTACTACCTCCTTGGAATAAACATAACTTTCGTGTTTTACGACTTTCAAGATAGTTTTTTACTTAGTGTTAGCCATTTTTTTTCACGAAAATTGAAGATTTGACATCAGATTCATAATTAGGGACCCAAAACAACCCCAACACCCAAGTTTCACCAAAATTGAACCATTATTTCTATTTATAGCCAACTATTTCCCATTCCGGACCACTGTGCGACCATGGAAATGACGAGGCTACGAAAAAAAATCTAGCACGACAAAAGCATAACCGTCAACGAAAACAGTACACCGACTGCAGCAGGGAAATCACATGCATCCATCCCCACCCTTGAAAACAGGACAGGATATGACGAAAGGGGAAGAGGGGTGTGGGCGCGCACTTCTTTCTTGCACTACGTCACGACATCTCCAGTTCGATTCTGTGAGCGGCAGACTGTGGGGAGGTGGGGGAGACGGGGCGGCGATACGAAGACGTGGGATGAGGAGGAGGGAGGGGAGAGATGGGCGAGAGGAGAACGGAGGGGAAGTAAATCGGCGCAGGAGGAGAGGGGAGGTAAATCGGCGCAGAAGGGGGGGGGGGCGGCGGAGGAGAGGAAGGGACATTCAGGGGCGGTAGGGGGAGCGAGAGATAGAGAGGCAGATCCAGCGGGGTCAATGTCCTCGCATCCCCGCAAGGACGCGCGGAGAGCACTGCACAACCCGGCCCCCCGCCCTTCCCCGCCCCCGCATCTCCACCCCCCTTCCTCTCGCTCTCACTTTCTCCCCAGGCACCCGCGACGCTACGGCTTCCCCCGTCTTCCCCTCCCCTACCCTCTCTTCCTACTACAATCCTCCCCCTCATTCCCCCACCTCCGCCCCCCCCCACATCCCAAAGTTACGGCACAGAGAATAGGAAAAAAAAAAACTCACGCGGCGTATCCAAGACCATACTGGAGCGCGGGGCTCTCAGTCAGTCAGTCACAAACGCGTGCATCTAACGCAGCAGCCTTGGATTGGAGTGGTGGAATGGCGAGAGGGGGGTGGTGGAAGGAAAAAATAAGACACCGCCACTTCTACGCCCATCGGTGCACGGAGGGGGGGGGGGGGGGGGGGCAAAAATATCGATTCTCGGCGATTCGTGAAAAAAATGTCGCGTGCCGAAAGCGGGATGACGTTTACTTCAACATACCCTCGCGCTCTTGAGCACGTTTTTACGGAGAGAAACGCGAGCACAAGACCACGCCTGGAAAATGTAACCCGTAATCAAAATCCCACACTACCTGCCATCAACTAGGCTAACTTTTTGCTGATAAGACTAATGGAAACGAATATTAATTAACATTAAGGTCATCCTCAGCACTCGAGGTCATTTGAAGTGTCTTGCCCGTGAAGTTTGTATGACGCTCCCTCTAATTCTCGAGAAAACTTCGAAGAGATTCGAGACTTTTTAGCCCAAAATCACTTTCAATACTACGAAAATGGACTTTCCTAAGACATGAATGGTACCTAATACACGAGAGATGAATCCCAAGCGATGCAGGATTGGTTCACGAAAACATGTCCACCCTTAAATTTTATCCTAAAGATGATATCTCGGCAGATCACAACGACTTGAAGCGCAGAACGAAAATCATTAAAATTTAAGACGAATAATTAAGGGAGCACCGAAATAATATACTTTCTCCGCTTGGAAAATTACATGATACGATGATGTTCCACGGTTCTGACACACAAATACCAAGAGAATTTCCGAGAATAACTATGCAACGATATGTATTTTTTCTGGGGAAATATAATGGGATCTCAACCTATTCACTAGGCATCAGGGTCGGGCTCACCACTCCTACTTTCTCGTCGACGTTATCGTAAACGCAAACGACTCCAGATGGGAAATAGACTCCGTTTCTCTTTAAAGAATTAACGTCATCAATTAGCAATAGTGATTTAAATCACTTAAGAAAAGAATATCACGTTTTTTCAACCATGAGTGCTACTGAAAAACACGATAACGCGCCTTTGGAGAATAGTGACTGCGCCACCTGTAATTAAGTAGTAGTAAGAGCGACTTGTTGCAAGGTCGGTAAGTTTTTTCAGGGGAGGGGGGCGGAAGATTAACTGAATGCACCACCAATGATAAAATAGGCACAGAACGAGTCCTAACCACAGATAGGCTGTGAAGGCAAATTGACTAAAAATAACTACCAATCTGAACCTCTGAGCGCACTTGGCTTCCAAGGATTAGACAAACCGAAATTTTCTACTCCAAAATCTCCGCAAAAAGCCTTCATACGCCAAATATTCTAATTACATGTCTATGTAATGCTTGCAACCCCCAAGTGCGAGGGGTAACGGAATGCTGGGTAACCGGCCTCCGTCACATGAGGCAATTAATAATTCACGTAACGAATTTCCTACCGGCAGCTGATTGAGTAACTTTCCTTTCATAACTCCCGTAGAGGAATTTCAGCCGTCCTAGAGTGAAAAGTACCTCCGTCAGTTCCTATTACGACTTCTGACCAGCGTTACCGACTAAATATGGTCAGCCAGCCGAGGTTAGTAAGTCAAGCACAACTGGCGGATCTAATACCAAATGTACCCAGCGTAAGACCAAGCTAGAGTAGTGGAAACGGGGTATATGCCAACCTTTCGCCCTGCCCAGCGCCAACCCGGCCACCCCTTGGAGAGTGAGAGACATCCTTTCCCTCCTTTGGTTCGAGGGGAGGCGTGGTTGAGAAATGCGCTCTCCCTCCTGTTCCTCAGGGGTTGTGCTGTGTGCGTGTGCCCCTGAGAGAGAGAGAGTGAGTGAGGAACGCGGATGAAGGGGAAAATCGGCAAGGGAGAGAGAGAGAGAGAGAGAGAGAAAGAGAGAGCGAGGGCGCGTGTGGCGTATGTATGGATTTTTGCCCGAAGAGCGTTACACACTGCGAAGAAGAAGACGGCTCGAGCGCCACGAAGAGAGAGAGAGGACCCCCCCTCTCTCTCTCCACCCGCCCCCCTCTTGTGGGAAGGAATGCCAGCGAGGGGACAACCCCCGAAATGTGCACACGCGCCGATGACACGCCTTCCCAGCACGCCTGCACGCGCGGGGGCTGGGCGTGCTCGGACGACAACTTGTTCATAGAGGAACGGAATACGGGGGTGGCGCGACCGTGCGAGGAAAGCTGAATGAGACAGGGTTCCCCGCTTTCCACTTCACTTGACGTCAGGTGAGTCCGAGGAGTACGCAACTTCAAAAACAAGTGTACACCGCATTTCTGCCCATTTCTATCCATTTTTGTCCATTTCTATCCATTTCTAACCATTTCTATCCATTTATATCCATTTCTAACCATTCATGTCCAATTCTATCAATAACTGTCCATTTCCCTCATTTCTAACCATTTCTATCCATTTCTGTCCCGCGACCATTTCTCAACAAGCGTACACCATTTCTCAGAGTTGCATACCTCTCGGGTGAGTCTAATTCGGCACATATCGGGGATCGGGTTGGTGTGGTGGCTAGAGTACTGGCTAACCACGCGGACGGCCAGGGTTCAGATCCCTTCAGGGGAGGATGCTTTTCAGAGGAAACCCGATCCCTACTTGAGTGTCTTGTGGTGGGCACTTCAAGTACAGTACTCCGTCTGTCAGATGAGACGTTAAAACCGTGGTCCCCTTGGCGCCTTTCGTTAAGGGCATGCTAATGCCGATGCCGGGTTTCTATCCACCCTTCCTCCCTTACCTAGGCCCCTATGGCGTAAATGACCTTAGCCGTCGGACGCCTCCCCTAATATCCAATCCTTCGGCAATATCGCGCTTCCCGGTCCATAAGATGTACTTTGAATTAGAGAAAGTTGGCAATTTTCCACTATAAAAACTTTAATGTTGGAACATTAAATTTTTAACTTTAATTGGAACGATTGAAGATAGAATGTTTCTTGGGTATTAGATTTTTAATTGGCGCTTTGCATGTGTGGTACGCGGGTTTTAATGTAATGTCGGTGTTCTACCATATCATTCATGCATGCCTGGTGCGAAAGCACCCCCTGCCACACACCCTTTGGGTGGCTTGCAGGGTATGACGTAGATGTAGATGTAATGCGACCGGTATCGATGTACTAAATCATCATCAGATAGTGTATAACTCATAGTCCATTCAAGTTTATCTTGTGGAAAATTGCTAATTTTCTTAAATTTCATAGTGATATTCCACAAAATCAAGCCTGTAATAACTTTTATATGTACTTTGAATTTCTTGAAAATTGTATTTTAGCTTCGCGTTCGACTTATGGGCCGAGGGGGAGGCTACGTTATCACATATCCTATTCTACTTCACCGATGGATCTCAGGTCTCTACTTACACCGCGTACTACGTTTCTGCAGCGTGCGAAACGATCACTCTGCATTTTTTGGTTGTTTCTAGTATTCACTACCTTGATTGCAGTTGATATTCTTGGACGTTAACCCTCTACACACCGATTGTTTCGTCAACCATGTGCAGTGATTTCAAATATTACCCCAATCGTGGAAGTATCACGAGCAAAATGTTACGAATAAGAGATTATAGTGACCAGGCTGTATAATTGATGTCACAAATGCATATAGATGTAAAGAAACCTAATCGGGTACAAAAAGAAAAAATCTTTTATATTTACCTCTAGGTCACTCAGCGTAATAGTGTTAACAATCCCATTTTCCATTGATCATCGAAGTTGAACGATAGCGGCCAAAGGCCGGTATTATAGTAACTGGTTAAATGTTTTTTTTTAATGGACACAAGTTAACCCTTCAATGACTGGTGCGCTTTATTCTGCACGTACCTCATCCAATTTACCAATGCCCAATGAGCTGAATTCGGTGCATACTGCGAAAAATTATAAATTAATTAAGCATTCCTAAAACAGTTTTCACTATTTCTCTGTGAACTCCTATTATTTTTTGATAAAAAACGAAAATAATCCTTAATATAAAAGATAGGCTAACCCATGTTCTTCTACGCGGATCTACACCTACAAATCACATGACGGGCGCGAGGCAAGGTGTGTTCGAATGCCGAATTTTTTATAGAGGTAAAGATTACAGAGGTGACCTAGGAGCAAAGCAGGAGAATGCGCTAGACTTACGCTTAAGACGACGCAATTCTAGAAAGTTATAGCAATTTAACCAGCAAATTGTTTGCAAGGATGATCGAGTGTTTTAAAACTACGTTGAATGCCGTTTTAACATATCCCTAATATTGATCGGCGGATTTTACTAAAGAAACTGAGCCCATCAATCAAAAGGATAACAAACCAGCTGGCAAAGATAGTCAAACAACTGCCCGGAATTTAAACGCAGAGCAAAAACGTTGTGACAGTAAAAGGCTGAATAAGATCATCGATGGCAAAAACTCTTGAACAAAGGGATATCACGGAAAATTCCATTTCTGGTCAATTATTTTGATCGCCGCTCGCTCTCAACTCCCGTCCAAAGCAAACTGATCATTTCATTTGGCGACCCAAGGATTTCCGGCCATTAATCACGCAACTTTTCGCCGAGGCCCATCCGTGGACGCGTCCCTTGAGCAATTGACAGCGCGGGAATAAAAACAAATTTTTAATGGCACCGGCAAAAAGCCTGGGTGAGCCTGCAGCTTCAAAGCCGCGTTATACACACATACTCCACCCATTCCCCGTTATGATCGATTTCGACATGAAGTCCAGGGGGGAGGAATGCATTATCTTCTCCAGTAGCGGTTCAATACAAATGCAACGGAACGCACGGACTGAAAGCGACGCCCAAGCGTCAAAAACGCTGGGGAATGGAGCGTGCCGGCTCTCATTCCCACTCTCGCCGTGGTGATTCAACTGTGCCGCAACACCATGCACCAATGTCCCACACACCCCCGACGGACGCAGGGGGAGGGACACCTATATCCGAGTTCGAAAATCCAGGGGTGTATTAATCCAACCTGCTGTTCGCTGCCATTCAAATGGCAAGCTTATGCGTTAACATTATGAATTATATTAATGGAGTGAAGCGCCACCTTGTGAAAGTTCACGATGTTAACCGTTATTAAGAAAACAGCCCAGTTCCATACCACTTATTATTCCCGATCGATTTCTGTGTCTTGGCCTTATTTACCAGGTAAATTGAATTTGATGTAAATAACTTGAAAATAAAGTCGATCGGGAATAATAAAACGTGTGGAGAGCAAGTGTTTTCTGGTGGTTAACAAATGGGGTAGGCTTCAAAATAAAGAACGCGAGCAGAGATCCGCAAGATACGAAAATGACCATTTTGACGGTCTTATCAGTGATAGCAGCAATAACTGGGATGGGAGTCGCTTTCAGGCCATCGGATAAAATTTAGTCTTTTATGAAAATTCAGAACAAATTTCCTCACAACGTTGTAATTACCATCTTACGAGCTCCAACATATTACGAAAATAAAATTCGGGAAATAGGTTATGCAGAACAGACAGGTTTAAAACATCGTTTTACCCGCAATCGATACGAGACCATGATGACTGACATTGAAGCAGGTTAGTCGACAAGCTGTATAGCTGGTTATTAGATATGCTCCTTAATGCTTGTTTCTTTATCTACCACGTAGTATTAACATTACATGTTTCGCATGCGTCCTGACGATGGAGTCATAGGCATCCACAGCTGTAGTTCCCTCGTAAAAATGGCTGCTCGCACAAGAGCGATGTTGATTAGTTCAGTCATCTTTTCGCAAAACTTTGACTAATCGCCATGAATAAATAAGTATATCAAAGAGTACTACACTTATCCCATTTTTTCCCTGACTTCTTTAGGAATGCAAAACTTACCCACAACACCAGGTTCTTCCTGACGATTGCAACCCTGATATTCGATATAATCATGCGTCGCCTCGTAAAAATTCGCCACTATTGAATTAAAATAACCCTTTTTCACACTGTTTAATTCTCACACGAGCGGTTTCATCACTCAGTCCCACCTGAGGGTGTCGCCCCCGCGATTATACGTCTGAGACTAAACAGTGAGATAAAGTTACTAAGTTATTTTGATTTAAGCTTACTCTTTATAAGTTCCGAAAATGGGACCAAGTAAAACTGAGTTCAGACACGCACACTGGCGCAAGATTGACGTTCAAATGTGGAAATTTACCAAGCAAAAACTTACTTTGAGGATGATCCTCAGTACGCCTTGAAATCTCTTTAACACTTTTTCATCCTGTTCTCTAGGCGAACTATTCGTCACGAGTTACAGTCCGAACTATCCACTTGATTAGAGCGACCATAGGGAAAATAACTCCATCTATTAACAAATAATATTCATGAGTAGTCTGTCGTATCCATGAATGTATGTGTTGCATGCTGCGTGAATACATTAGCGTGGAATGAGAGTGCGATGTATTAGTAGGAAATAAAAAAATAAGAAAATGGTTCATAGCTTAGGTTCGGCAAACAATGGCTCGTGGGAAAATTCCGGCTCATCACATCTCATTGTTTGGCCCGCAAGAGAAGAATAGATTTCCGAATTTTATTAAAAACATTTTGAACCTTAATTTCAGAAATTCATTTGACAGCAAAATCGCGGAGCCTTCACCAAACTTTCCACTGTCAGTGGCTAATTTGCATTGTCACTTCACGCTTAAAGGCAAATTTCAAGAGCAAAGTTTGACTGAATTCTAAGAAGGTTTTCCATTTGTTGCATATGTTCAGTTAAGTTCAAATGCACAGGGATTCAGAACTGTATTTGGAATTATCTACTGGTGCGAAAAAAAGCACGTTCAAGGATCAAATAAATAAAATCTCAATACAGAAGAATGATTTCAGATGAAAATTTGCAATGAGTTCTGATGATCGAGAGTGCTAACTTCGAACCTCAGTTTGGTGAAATATTTCACAAAAAAACAAGTCCATCCAGTACATCACTTCAATACAGCTCCAAACAATTGCAATCTATTCCTTTTTATTATTGATAGTGTTAGTTATTAATACGATTATAAAAATATTTTAGTTCAATAAATCTGTAAATGCTCGTCTTTTGCTTGTTATATAAGTAGACCCATCCACAGAAATATAGCGTGTCCCTTGGCCTGCTGAAATTAGAATATATACCACTTGCTCCTTTACAAAAGTTTGCCACCCTGGTTTAGAGTATAAGAATAGGTCGGAAAGGGTTAATTGTGATGACAAATAGGTGCGGTGACACTTAATAAAATGAGTACAAAAACAATCAACAACCCTCAGTTTCTTAGAAGAATTTGTTAATCACGATGGCACACAACTTGAGTCCTGATGGACGTCTCAAAATATTTCGCTCCGTTTTGAACAAAGTACCGCCAAAGCTGCATCCACGCCGTTACAAACAATAATTATGGAAGAAATTCAAACAACAGAGAAACGTAAATGACGTAACCAGAATTGGGACTACGAAAGGATATGCTAGGGAAGAATTCAGCCCAGCAAATCTGAGTTCCAAAGCCTAAACCAAACACTCAACAGGTTATTTGACTGAGTCTACTACGAAAATAAATGGGTAAAGGACACCAATAACGTAATACCACAACGAAACTAGTATCACTGCCATACTCAGCAAGGATCTGAATCCATAACGGATTACTATCCGTGCTCCTTTCAGTTACGTTAGGCGAGCACGAAAACAGGAAGTATTGGATGAATATAGGCTGCAACTGAACCCATAAAGGACATTAAAATAAATTAAGAGAACTTCCAGAACAGAAGAAATCCGGCGAGCACACATGCGTAACATAATTACTTCCCCATCGCCTTTTTTAAATTTTAACAGAAACTAACGAACTTGAGCCACTAGTAATGACGACACACTTCACATCCGGATGTTCGGCACACAGCACATGTTTACACGAAAATGGGGTAGTGTTGAGTTTATACATTTTAGGGACAACGGGCGTACTACACAAATCTGCGATCCGAGGCTACATGCCAAACAATCCACACACAGAAATTCCTCACGACAATTGCTGTTGACACCGATAAGGTTAATTCAGCAGGCTGGATAAGGTATGACCAGTCTCGGGATATACGTAATATCTACAGACCCAAGTTTCATAATATTAGCTCAGTATACAAGCAGGAATTAATAAAATTGGTTTTCATCACCGTGACATTCCAAGTTTGAGCAAGACACCTGTGAATTCATAGAATAATTCCTCTTAAGTTTTACATAAGTCCGAGTTACGTCCTCTGAAGCCGAAGGCACCGATAAACCACAGCCAGCTACAGCGAAACAATGGTCACTCGTTAAAACATTTTATTTATTTATTTTCACTGTCCCGAATACAGCACATTAGGCTATTTTACGTCGGGTGAACAACAGTAACAACCGACGAAACACAAACACCCATGTCCTGGGCAGATAATATTCTACCCATGCGGGACTCGAACCCGCGACCCTCGAGTTAGCAGGCGAGGACTTTACCCCGACGCCACCGGGGCCGAAGCCGGGGACATTGGGACAGAATTCATGAGGCACAACTGAAGACAAATTATACCTAGATATAAATATAATTTTGGTACGCTAAAAGGGCCTAATCAATAGATCGCATGAGATATGAATCACAGGGAAACATCTAAATGCCAGTGAGATCGTATGAAAGAAGATTTAAGCAGCATCGATCTTGAATTAAATCGAGCTTAAATTAACAACATTTTCAATTTAGAAAAGACCACTTCATTGATATTAAAGCTCCGACTCGACCATGCTCGTCAATGTTGTCTACATGTGCGAATTTCCACAGAGAAAAAATCAATGTGTGAATTGCGGGTGACTCCGTAAAAGTGGAATTCCGTGGCTAGTCCCGGATAGTTTGAAATTTATCAATGTTGTCTAGGCCAGCATTATCCCTGGTATCACGAAGCAACAAATACGTCGGCAGAGATTACATGAAAATTCCACCAAAACAAGTAGGTGTGCGTAGTAGATACAAATCCGATGGAAAATCAATTTTAGCACGCGAAATTGAATAAAAGATGCAAAAAAAGACAGGTGACATTATCTTTTCACGGTATTATTAAGGATTTTGGGCAGACTCTCTCAATGTCTTCAAAAGTCTACCCCTTAGAAGACTGAAGGTTTAACTGGATCATTTAAAACAAGGTTAACTTTGGGTAGTCCACGATAAATTTTGATAAGCATCCAGTCAACGCTAATGATTCAAGTGCAACCGAGATCTCTCTGAACTATGATGCCAACCGAGGCCGGCACTCTCCGAATACGAGAGCCACTGCACCCGGGCATGCATAGTGGGCGCGGCGGCGAATTCGTCAGTGGCGCGTCGCCTTCCCACGCGTGGGCGATGGAGGAGAGGCTGATGCACCGCGTGCACGCACAGCCCGTGCACCGAACACGCACACACACTGCACCCCCTCCTCTCTCTCTCTCTCTCGGCAGGGGGGCAGGGCGAGGGGTGGGCGGGCCATGGGAGAGAGTGTGGGCGCCGCGCCGAAACCTATTATCGATTTTCCGCCCACCCCCTTTCACTCCCACCCCTCGCTCCCCCCCCTTCCGCCGCCCCCGACCCGCTGGCTCTCCTTGGCTCGCCACTGAACTCGCGGCGTCAGCGGCCCACATCCCACAGCCAGGGTCCAACCCCCCCAACCCTCCTCTTCTCCTCCCATCCGCCCAGGTTAACCGACAAAACCAACGGCGGCACCACGCGGCCGGGCGCAGAGGGGAAGGACCCCAGGGGTCCCCCTTTGACGGGGAGCGCGGTTCGAGGCCCGCACGACACACGCGTGCATCGGATTGCACCTGCATTCCTTCGGGATGGGCTCATCCACCACGCGTGGGACGACACACCGTCAAAGTGACTCAAGTTCGACCCGAGCGAATCAATGTTTCATACAGGGAGTACGAGTTTGGTTAACATCCGTGGATTTGTTATGCGCGGAGGAGATTGGCAACCGAGGGCATTTGCGCCACTGACAAAGGAAGGCGGTAGGTTGGTCCATCACTACGGGGATTCGAACCCGGCACCATAGGATAGAAAGGCTACACCTGCTGATCCCCAAATCCTAGCTAAACGCCAAACTGCACTAGAGCGAGAATTTTTAAGCCAAGGGGGGCCGAGGTTTGAAGAGAAAGCAAGACATAGCACCTTGCATTCATTTTCCTATTAGGAACAACATTCAAAATAATTTTTCCGGATATTGAGGGATACACTTGGTTCAGTCAGCCTAGGGAAAACGTTATCAATATCAGACTTCCACCAACCGATATTTAATAATCCCGAGGCGGAGCTCAGGACGGTTTTAATGCCTTCTGGGAATTAATGGCCCTCCTTTCCGATGTAGCGAAAATAATTCATCAGTTCATGATTGCCAATTAATGGAGGAAAGGCAAATGTAAAAATCTTTTCACTAAATCGTCAGTCTCTATTGGAAGCTGCATGATTACAAATTGGAGGCAACGAAAACCTCGTATTTCATGATGTAATGATTATTTTCTAACGCCCTCAAGCACACCCGTCGTGTGCTTATTTTTGGAAAGCGAAATAAAAATCGAAATTACACGCCTAATTGAGTTTGATAGAAGAACTAGGATGGGAATTACCATCACAACGCATGGTTGAAATTTAGGTTAAACCTTTTAAGTAATTTCGAAACCGATTGGTTCACAGATGACGTTAGATATATATTGAGAACCCCTGCGTATTATGCTAGGTTTGATCATATTAACAAGATTAGAGAGATAGATTGTCGTACCGATAGATTTAAAATGTCATTTTTCCCTCGTACTATAAGAGAGAACAATAGGCAGCGTAGCATAGGGATAGGTAGGTGAAATATAATTAGAGGAGTCTGTAGTGCATGATGCATGTAATAACAACCATTAATCCCTTTCTTATTATGTAGATACTAACCGTCTAGCTGCACGTGACCCTATTATCTAGCATGTCTCCATTAAATATCCTAGCTGCATGTCAATAGTGCATGTTTGGTGATCTTCACCCCCTGCCACACACCCCTGTGGTGGCTCGCAGGGTATTATGTAGATGTAATTGAATCGTAAGATATTTTTTCCCATTATAACACATCTTAACCATGCATTTTACCTAGGGCTTACCGGGCTCAAATGCACTCAATAGATGCAATGACACGAAGTACAGTATAATTACCACTCATCAGAGACGGAAAACCCTAAAAGTAATGCTACACCATATAATATAAAATCTCAAATAAGATGAATACTAACAATTTCACACGAATTTACAAGGGAGGATTTACACACTGTAGGAGGTGGGGGACTCGATGTTCTTTTCAATTATCTTTTCAAAGGCAAACAGTTACACCACATGGAGATACTCTTCGGCCAAAAGAAGGCTCTTCGGCTAAAAGATAAAATATTTCCATCAGCTGCGTTTCAGTAGACGAGCGCAGCCACCTCCCACAGCCTCCTATCCACGATCCAAAAATAAAGGACATAAAATTTCTCATTTTCTTTTGCTCTAACCATCTCGTTCAATTCACACAAGTGCCGAAAAAAAATCGCGATTGCCGGAATTACGAGGTAGCATTAAAGAAAAGCTTTCTATCCTTTCCTAGTATAGTCTATCCCTCTGATGATTATAACAAAAAACTAGAATTTACGTCCCTACTTGGCATACATTTCCCAAGTATATTACACAAATTCCACCACCACTTGCAATTTTAGGTAATTTTACTAGCGGCAACAACAATTGGGTGGAAAACGCAAGAGGCGAAGGAACATCCCCAACATTGTTCCATCAGTTCAACAGAGCAGCTAAAGTCTGCTAGTTTTCATGCATAATGCCATATACAATTTCATTCAATCTCGCCAAAGCACTTTCACCATGACAAATGTACTACATAGCAAAATGAAAATCAAAGCCAAACATCAATGGCCTTCTCTTGCACATTTTTCGGATCCTTCTTAGGTGTAAAAACCAATCGACTGGGATTTATTCCGCGGTCGTCCACGTCATTGGACATCAGTTGCGCCGACATTTTAGGCCCCGCGAAGAGGCTACCCGGCGAAGAAGAGCTGAAGCGGAAGAAAACCGCACGACTTTCCCCACCAAAGGGCAGCGTATTCTACAACTCGTCGCCAGCGTGCATCAAAGCGTTAATGCGCAATCTCCGATGGCAGAGCAACAGTTTCCCGGAAGTCAAAGGTGGTTATTCCCGAGGAGCCTCGCGAGACAGTCGACGACACCAGAAGTATGCTCGCGGCAGGAGCAGGAGATAAAGAGGGAAGCATATCTAGGCATTATCTTAAAAGTATATTGACTGCGGCGAAGGCCTTGACCCCCACATTCCACAGTGACTCAGGCGGGAGGCAAAGTCTTCAAGTCGACGACTTCATATCTACTTTTTTTTATTTTATTATTCCGTTGCCGCGTGATAATTCTCGAGAATAGGGCCCCTCCGCTTAAGAGAATATAAAAATTTACACCTTGGTGCATAGCAATATTTAATCAACAGCGAAAACAATATTCGTTTCGCCGATGCAACAGCATTTACTAGGGATACAACAATTTTAACCGGCTGTCACGCTGAGTGACTTGGAGGTAACATACAGAGGAATTGTTTTTTTTGTCTCTGATTAGGTTTCTTTACGTCTATAGGCATATGTGACATGAATTTTACAGCTTGGCAACGAGAATATCTCTCATTCGTAACTTGTAGTTCCTGATTCTTCCACGAGTGGGGTAATATATGAAATAACTTCACATAGTTGACAACAAAATCGATGTATAGAGGGTTAACAAGTAGCCACATCAACATACGTGCTTAGGAAAGTAATCTAACAACTAATGAAGAGTTCCACCGGGCAATGCTATCAAAAATTCGAGCGTCACACATGATCCAGGAAGGGCATCCCCACCACACGAAATGAGACCACGCTACGGATAGCAGCAACGGAGCTCAGTAAGACATTACGTCTCCGTTTTAATTCTTTCCACCTCGTTTTTGGTGGTGCGATTAAATCCACTCCTCACTCCATACTCTAATGTAAACATGTGAAGGTTTCCGCCTACGTCCCTAAACATTTCACATCCATTACAACATTTCCCTTCGAACATACTTCTCCAGTTAGGCCTCCTCAAGACTCAAAATTGCTCCATCCAATATTCCAAGAACGCGATGTGAAAACAGCACACAGTTCGTAATTCACCACACAGTCCAATTTAACCCACATGTGACAAATAAATCCAGGAATCAATCGATAAAATTGTGTGCATCAAGTCTGACGCTCCGAGAAACGACTTCTGGTCTCGTAAGCATTAATAGCTTACGAAATAAATTTTAAACGTCTCTAAAACGAAGAGAAATTAGTCCGACGAATTGAAAAATAAGGAAACCTATAACGAAGAATCGAGTGAAACAGATAATCGCGCAGGAGTTATAATCCAATTATTACGACAGAATTTTCGACCGAACAACTTTTGACCCTTGAAAATGAAAAAAATCAAGGCAGATTAAAATATACCATGCAACGGAAGAAGCCTAGCAGAAATATCGACGTTAATATAATTATCATTAATAACTAGTGACACGAGATGAAAAGAACAGCTACCAACAGGTCGATGTTCAAAATCGTCTGGCTTTATATTTCCTTGTTCCTTCACGTTGCCAGCTCAGACGCAATACCATCTACGCAAGGAACTGATCTGCGAGGCATTCGACGATTCCTCTAGGTAACGGTAAACAAGAGAATAGCACGGCTTCAAGAAAGTGCAATGACCACGCATCATAGCCCCAGCGACAATCACCCCTCAACAACCCCGCCCCATGCGGAAGTCGGGAAGATACCGTAAATACGAGGAATGCCGCATGAAACGGAATTCTTGGCAAGAGACACCCCAGGCCCCGAAGGAATTCTTGCCAACTCATTGTGAATATCATGAAAGAGCGCAAAGCTGGATGAGATATTCCACCCCTAACCTCGTCAATGAACTGACCTCTAACCTCCTCTCCACTCCCCTCCGTACTTCATCGCAGGCGAACAGCCTTTTTCTTCCACTGGTCCGGAAGCAAAAACTCAAGGCTGGGAATGCGGAAATCATGCGCGAAGTACGATAACCGTTGATCGAGGGGGCCAATAAACACCGAGGTATGTGCACTCGGAGGCAGCTGCAGAGCAAGACGCCTTTTAACAGCTCGTCATGACACTCGTCGTTAAGTGCACCCCGGGAAACGGCTCTGCTAACATTTCGCAAGTGGCGACTTACCAGAATATAGACGCATCACTATGACCAGAAAATTGACAAATGCGTGCGAATATTGTCTTGTTACTCACAAATAACCGGGCCATAATTTGTTAAAGGTTACTCGGGCTTCCCACCGGGTCAAATTCTCCATCTTGGCCGACGTTTCGATAAACGAGTCGTCCATCGAAACGTCTGCCAAGATAGAGTTTGACCCCGTGGAAAACCCGAGTAACCTTTAACAACATCATACGCCAGGAAAGCCTTAGATCTCTCTTCGGGCCATAAGTTTCACTGTACAACCAATCCACTGTAATACTTCACTTTATTTTCTAAAAGATACTCCATGCCAAACATTTTTCAGCACACAGTTTCTCATATTTATACCCTAAAAATCGTATAACATCCGTTTCAAACAATCAACCAGGATTTTTTTTCAAAATGGAAAGGAAGCAGCGTCAGATTGACCTTCAACTCGCCAACAAAGTGTGTTATGAGCGGCATGAACGCACCTTGCATCGCTCTTAAAGTCAAGGAATCCAAAACGCTTCGCATTGGCGTTGTGCACAACGCTTCTACAACCTGGGGTATGGCAGCGAGAGTTTTGAAACCAGTCAAAATGCATCAACTGTTGAATATATGCGGGTTCCACATTATTGCATTAATATCGTATTTTACCGAGAGGTTTGGGAAATCGATGGCTGTACCGCACAAGAAATTTATTCGGATTACTTTATTACGGATTACTTTGAACGTGTTCCTCCGCACACTTTAATAAATGCTTGGCGGAAATTTTTTTTTTTATTTAAATTTTTTATTTTTTTTTTAACGGCTGGTGTCCTAACACCCCCCGCCACACGCCTTTTGAGGTGGCTTGCGGGGTAGTATGTAGATGTAGATGAAGATGTAGACGCCGGAGTAAAAATGAAATTTATTTCTTAGATTTTAAAGAAACTCAGATTTGGCAATTTTATACGCGTATATTTTATCTCTCGACCTCAGTCATCACGGTTAGACGTAGATTTTTGGAGCACATACAACGGACGACATCATGGTAGGAACAAAATACAGGAGATTACCACCACTATTTCCGTGCATTTCTTAAAAATAAAATGGGACGATTCCACTACTTTAGGTCGGACTCGTAATTTATTCGGATTACATTATTACGGATTACTTTGAACGTGTTCCTCCGTACACGACTTCCTTAGAGTAGTACGCAGAGACGGAAGAAAATAAGAGAGACACCGGCGAATAAACCCAAGAGTCAACTTTAAGATAAGAAATTAAGAGAAACCAAGATTCGGTATTAGACCACTCTCAACAAACGTCTCCAAGGGGTCCACAAAGAAAGGAAACTATCTAGTAGTGGGCATCAAAAGACCGTCAAAGCTAAATTATAGACTCATTGAAAATATTGATCTTGAATCATTTTCACTCACTTTTAACGTTGGCATAAGTAGACTTTATAGCCACATGCGAAAAAATGTTACTCGAAAGAAATTCGCACAATTTTACTACCGCGAAACATTTTTATGAACACTGTTAAAACCACAGCATTAAATTAAGAGTAAATTTTAGATGGCTGTTCCATAAACAAATGGGAAAGTATCGGTAAAAAATTATGTTGTTCAGTAACTAACGAAGGGTTATGATTATCAGATCATGGGAGTTTAATATGTATGGAAAATCCTGCCCAAGACTTTAAAAATGTGGCCAAGATTATACGAAACCCTGGAGGCAAAATTCGTGTGAAACAACTGATGGTGACAAAGGATCGGCAAACAAAATATCGACTGAAAAAATGTCGACTACGAAGTCTAACCGTCGATGCTCACCCAAAGTCCAAAGTTTAGCATAGCATCTGGTGGATATGAGTACTACTCTTAATATGAATATCTATCTTGTCAGGCCTCATTTAGAATATGCCGCTAGTATATGAGATCCGTACGAGGAAGGTATGATAAAAGAATAAGAGCGCGTGCAAAGGAGATCTGCTAGGTTTGTTAAATGCCGTTATGATAATTGTATAAGTGTTACGAGCTTAATAGAAGAACTAGGATGGGAATTACTATCAGAACGCAGGTTAAAATTTAGATTAAACCTTTTAAGTAAATTCGAAACAGAGTTGTTCACAGATGACGTTAGATATGTATTGAGAACCCCTGCGTATTATGCTAGGTTTGATCATCTTAACAAGATTAGACAGATAGATTGTCGTACCGATAGATTTAAAATGTCATTTTTCCCGCGTACTATAAGAGAGAACAATAGGCAGCGTAGCATAGGGATAGGTAGGTGAAATATATTAAGAGTAGTCTGTAGTTCATGATGCATGTAATAACAACCAATAATCCCTTCCTTATTATGTAGATACTAACCATCTAGCTGCATGTGACCCTATTATCCAGAATGTCTCCATTAAATATCCTAGTCGCATGTCAATAGTGCATGTTTGGTGATCTTCACCTCCTGCCACACACCCTGGTGGTGGCTCGCAGGGTATTACGTATATGTATGAACTCCACACGGAACCGCCATAGGAATCGCGATTCCACAAAAAAAATCTCCGCCAAACACGGGATATGAACCGGGCCCTCGGTATTGGAAACTAGTACTTAACTAAGAATTCCGGAGGAGAGATATAATTAGACAATCGGAATTTCCGTTTTTCTCCGCAGCGTGAGGGCAATTGCCACGGATTACCGACTACCCTCGCGGCCGGCCACCACGGCAACTTTCCCACGCTCCTCAGGAATCCCAAGACGGCGGGCAGCCCATTAAATGGAGGGGGATGAGGCCGCGAAGACAGCGTCCCAGGAGCTGGCGATGGGCGAAGAGTGCGGGTCAAGGGAAAGAAGGGGGAGGCCAAGTCGAAACGAGAGATGCCCGTTCGACACGGTGGGAATGATACAATGAGGCGGCGTTGTTGACCTTGGGGAGAAAGACGCCTTAGTTACGACATATCCACCCTCAACACTCTCGACCCTCGTGGTGGACCTTCGCGAAGATGAATGAAGCGACCAAGAGAGTGAGGACAAAAGGAAGTCACCGACGGCGTCTGCAAATAGCTCGTCAGCCTCTCGAGGTATTTAGCATTCTTGCGCGAAACTGTTGAACGACTCGGAAGAGAAGCAAACACTATGATTCCAGAGCATAGCAACGCGTCACATTCTAGTCAAAAGACACGACATGAAACTATACCCTTTAAAAAATAAAAAAAAACACCACCACATAGGGATATGAAAGCCCTCCTTTACCGATTTTAGAGAAAAAAAAACTCTCATCCGCGCTCACCTGATTAAAATCCACACAAATATAATGGCGGTATTACACTATGTCAAATTACTTCACATAGGAAGATAAGATTTTCTTTGATCATTTCACGAATTACTTTCAGGACAAACTACTTCGCATAATCATCTGATATCAATAAAACAATATCTAAATGGCTACCCACACTATTAATTATTTCCGACACCAGTATCAGAAACATTGCAATTTTCAAGGCTTGAAACGAACAATCAATCGCTGAAACTGTAGTAGTAAATAAGTAAAAGTGAACATTAAAATGTAGCTATTCATTTTGAAAACGCTTTTCACGTCAAGAAGAAACTGATGGATTTTCAGACACATTCAGCTTTATGGAAAGAGAGGTATAAACGGTATAAATCAGCCAACTTTGTACCTGCGATTAATTTTAGCACTTCTATAATGCATGGCAGGAAACTATACCGTTCTATCAATATATACTGTACGTTCCATCAACATGTAATAACGAGGATTAATTTTTTACCTTGTTTACTAGTGATTGTTTTTTTCCTGCAAAATGGCTACTGCGAATCTTAGATATAGAGCGCCGGAATGCCGGTCCTAATAATTATAAATCAAACCGAGTAAAAATCAGTTGCAGTAATCGCACGTAAAGCAACAAATGGAAAAAGACACTAAAGCATAACCATTGATACCGACGTAAAAAAAGTCTCTAATAACCGTGACCTTCGTACTTGTACGACTGGGTAGTGGTAAGAAGGTGGCTGGACCATTTCAAGGTCTCGGAAAATATAGCCAAAACATTGAGGATAAAGTACGTGAAGAAAATAATAGTTTCTGAAAGGCATATTTTAAATTTAAACAAACACCTGAACTCCCGTCGAAAAACGTTGATTCTGGGAGAAGGGCTGATATTGTCGCTCATGATATAAAAGTTGGGTACACGTTTTATACGACCTTATGAAGATATGAGGTAATTAAAATTACAAGGCAAAAATATTGATAACGGATTCTACTAACAGCGAATCTGGAAGTAATTGAGATTGGAGAGCATGGCTACACGAGCAATAAATCTTTAAGACATTTATTAGACATTATAGCTATTTTACACTTGTCAGGCCTCATTTAGAATATGCCGCTAGTATATGGGATCCCTACGAGGAAGGTATGATAAAAGATTAAGAGCGCGTGCAAAGGAGATCTGCTAGGTTTGTTAAATGCCGTTATGATAATTGTATAAGTGTTACGAGTTTAATAGAAGAACTAGAATGGGAATTACTATCAGAACGCAGGTTAAAATTTAGGTTAAACCTTTAAAGTAAATTCGAAACCGATTTGTTCACAGATGACGTTAGATATATATTAAGAACCCCTGCGTATTATGCTAGGTTTGACCATATTCACAAGATTAGACAGATAGATTGTCGTACCGATAGATTTCAAATGTCATTTTTCCCACGTACCATAAGAGAGAACAATAGGCAACGTAGCAAAAGGGATAGGTAGGTGAAATATAGTTAGAATAGTCTGTAGTGCATGATGCATGTAATAACTACCAATAATCCCTTCCTTATTATGTAGATTTTAACCTGTACTATACTGTAGTAACTAATATTTTGTTGTAATAACTACTGCAATTACTTGTAATAACTAATAATCTACTGTAGTAACTAATAAACTGTGACTCTATTTTCTAGCATGTCTACCTTATATATCCTACTTGCATGGCAATAGTGCATGTTTGGTGATCTTCACCCCCTGCCACACACCCTCGTGGTGGCTCGCAGGGTATTACGTAGATGTAGATGTTACGTAAATTTGGAAAGTGGAATCCTTCACGTAATGAGCGTTGGGGAACAAATATCTCGTACAAGAAGGGAGCATGAACGATGCCACCTCAATAGCTTGTAAGGAATGACTATCAAATACTCAGAAAGGAAAAGGGTTGGCTGGAAGAACAAATATCTCGTACAAGAAGGGAGCATGAACAATAACACCTCAATAGCTTGTAAGGAATGACTATCGAATACTCTGAAAAAAAAGGGTTGGCTGGGAGAATAAAAGGGGACGCACGGTGTACGCAGGAAGTTATAATAAGAAAGAAATGTACGGGACAAATACAGCGTACGTGAAGAATAAAGGGGAAGGTCTCCACAAATAAAAACGGAGACATGTTAAGCAATAAAGGAATGGCATTGTACATCAGTAGAAAAAATTCACATGACTGAAATAAAAAGGTATTTATTATAATTAAAAAAATGGAACAGCAGAAGAAAGCAAAAAGAGTAATCGCTGAAATTAATGAAAATGTTAGTCGGGAATAAAGTCCCAATCAAAGAATACGAAGTGAATCAAGGTGTAGTGTAAGATGCAGGGCTGACTACAGTCATACAGAATCGTCAACATTAAAATAAATGTACGCAAACAAAGGAGTCGTTAATATAACATTTATGGGAGGCGCTCAACTTGGTGGCAAGGTACAAAAGAGTGTAATTCGTTAACAGTCATCTTTTAAAACCACACCTAAAAATGAAAACAAACGCAGATCAGAGCACGTTGCATAGCAAGATCAAAATCTTAAGCTGCAGGGGCATTATGAACCTGTCTGCAAGATGATGCAAGTATCAATGGACTGCAATTCTATTTGTGCCTGAAAAATACGCACTCGGTCCCACATACTGCGCTGAGATGGAGAATTCATGCGCCGGGGTAAATACAGAAAGGCCGAGAATTATTGAGAGAGTGAGCGTCTAAGGAAAGCCATAAAAGCGATTTATGAAGTCAGTGATGGCAGGGTAAGAATGAATGGGACTTTGCGTGACATTTAAGTCGAGCGTATCGTAAAACAAAGATAAGTTACGTCACCATTGCTGTTCAAAGGACTCTTAGTGTAATGCACAAGAGATGGTAGCAATACCTCGGTGGAATGACTGGAGATAAAAACGAGCCAGTTGTTTGATATGATGATGCGGTGTTGCTGGAAAAATCTCATAGGAGGAGGACTGTATAACTTCCACACAAGATAGTGGGTTGGCAAGCAGAGACGGATTTATTTAAATATTTACATTGTGTACCATAGAACTCTATTAACGAAGAATGGTGAGCGTTGCAGCGTAATGAGGTTAAGTTGGGATACAATGGTAAAAAAACGAGTCCTCGTATCTTGGATGAACGCTTACCAGTAATTTTAATAAATATGAAAGTAGAGGAAAGATGAAAGGGATAGATTCTTGGCAGTATTGCGTAAAATTATTGCACTAATTACAGCGTTTACGACCGTTACACAATATTCCTCACTCCACTTCTCTCATACAGCACCCGAAGTTTGGAAACGGGCTGCAAGAAAGCCAAAGCTGCCAAGAATATCAACCGAACACTACACATTTTGCTTCGCTTGAAAATGATGATGAACATAACGATGACTGGGGGCTTAGATACAAGAGACAAAAGTGAAACAACAAGAGAAATTCACTGAGACGATAACTTAAGGAATGGAAAAGCAAGGTAGACAGGGAAAACGATTATAATTAACCATGAGGCCAATATTCTTTAGCATCCAAATATGCTCAGCGAGCCACGAGCACAGTTAGGTAAGTAGAGACTTGAAACAAACTGATAACTTGTATACTTGATAACTGTATTTATACGGCTAACGTGTATATAGTCAGAATGCGAAGCAATAATTTTTACCCAGCAGGTAGGTTGGTGTGGTGGCTAGAGTACTGTCTAACCACACGGGCGGCCAGGGTTCAAATCCCAGCAGAGGAGGATGTTTTTCAGAGAAAACCGGGTCCCTACTTCGGTGTCTTGTGGAGGGCACTTCATGTACAATGCTCTGTCTGTCGGATGAGACGTTAAACCGTGGTCCCCTTGGCGCCTTTCGTTAAGAGCAGGCTGATGCCGACGCCGGGTTTCTATCCATCCTTCCTCCCTTACCTGTCCCGTAAGTCGCAAATTATCTCAACCGTCGGTCGCCTCCCCAGTATCCAACCCAATCCCTAGAACATCTTGACAAAGGCCGTTGTGATAACTGTATAAGTGTTACGAGTTTAACAGAAGGACTAGAGAACTAGGATGGGAATTACTATCAGAAAGCAGGCTAAAATTTAGGTTAAACCTTTTAAGTAAATTCGAAACCGATTTGTTCACAGATGACGTTAGATATACATTGAGAACCCCTGCGTATTATGCTAGGTTTGATCATATTAAAAAGATTGGAGAGATAGATTGTCGTATCGATAGATTTAAAACGTCATTTTTCCCGCGTTCCATAAGAGAGAACAATATGCAGCGTAGCAAAGGGATAGGTAGGTGAAACAGAGTAGTCTATAGTGCATGATGCATGTAATAACAATCAATAATCCCTTTATTATTATGTAGATACTAACCATCTAGCTCCATGTGACCATATTATCTAGCATTTCTCCATTAAATATCCTAGTTGCATGTCAATAGTGCATGTTTGGTGATCTTCACTCCCTCGCGGTGGCTCGCAGGGTATTACGTAGACGTAGTACAAAATAGAAGACAGAATTCGCTATCAAAATCTTCTCCCAACACTTATATTGGTCTTATCATAGCATTGCACAGCTTAGGCCTACAGAAATGCATAAGTCCCGATATGGGAGAGAAGAATAAATATATTACATCGGGCAAACTTTAGATTTGAATTAGTCCCCATCCATCCAGTCGACAGACCGGAAGAGGAAACGGTCATCCCTCAAAACGAAAATAACTCCATTCAAAGCAAATATTCCCTCATATACATAATTCAGTATTAGATATACCAAGAACTGAACGAACGAGGTATCATGAGGCTGTTCATTGAGCACCTTTTACACGACGTTCATAGTTTACTACTTAAAGGTGGAACCAAACGGACGTCTATATAAGCGGGAAGCCAAAGAATCAATAAAGAAAGCCGACATAATATAGAATTAAACAAAAAGGTTTTATTACCGCAAGAAAATAAAATAATTTCAGGAACTTTTTCATATCCAATTCCCGCTAAAATTAATTTACCCTTCCACTGAATCACAAATTTCCGATAAAAAAAGCTTTTATCGGCTGAAAGTCATGACATCCAGCTGACCGGCGCTGGCGAAACTAGGAAATGTAGAATGAAACAATACCATGTTTGCCAGTAGATTAGGTAAACGCCGAGCATTATACAGCTATTCGCGGCTGACTATGCTAGGAGTGCGCCTAAATCTGCCCAGTAACGTTGTTCTGCAAGCTCCCTGCATGACTCTTGTGTCACATTTGTATAGTTACACAATAGATCATTTTAGTAGTTTCTGCAGAATGCTCATAAAGTGTTGCATATCGGCGAAGTTTCATTTTTTCTCTGTAGTTCGTGTTAAGTCAGCCCTGTCAAACACCCTTGAGGTGGCTCGCAGGGTAATAAGCAGAAGTAGAAGAGCGTTGGCGAAGGCTTGATGAACTCAAAATGAGGAGAGGAAATCCATAGGAACTCAAAATGAAGAGAGGGAATCCATAGGAACTCATCATGCCAGTACCAAGGTTTTCACAAGGAAGGAAGCTGGAGAATACGAGAGCTAGGTCAGTCCCGTCAACGAACCAAGTTTTTAAATATGCAACACGAAACACGCCCAACAAAAAAATTACAATCCCCACCGGCAGCCCCTGACACTGAGCGGCTTCCGCCACTTCCCCCCGCCCTTCCATATCTCATCGGCACGGCCAAGGCCCCCACTCGATCCACGGGGAACGGACTACACACCATATCGCATGCGCACACTGGACGATTTACGTTCTTCACTTTTCCCACCGAAGGAGGCGCTTTCTTTCAAATTTCGGACGAATCATAAACGCCGAATCCTTGCCACAGCATAAAGAAGAGATAAAATGCATACTTTAGCAAAATTCCCCGAAAATACTTCACCTTAGTAAGGATAGGGTTCCCAGAGTTTAATACAGCCCCAACCTTTTCAAGGAGCTGTTACGAGAAAAAACTACGACTCAATCATAAGATTTACTTCCAGATTTTAGCAGTACACTGATACAATATTCAGCTCAACAATCGATGCGTGACATTTTGATGGCTTTGAAGTATAAAATCACACTATTGGAACGGGTAAACAAGTAAGTAGCGAAGATCAAAATAACTATATGTGATAACACGAAACCGTATACACTCACGGCGAAAAAAACGAACTTGAGACCCTCGCCAGCCTGAGAAAATTTCTAATGATGAAGAATTTATATATTATACACGAGACTTCAAACTAAATGCCAATTTCTTTTACCAAAAAACAAAACAAAGGGAAAACTATCAGAACGAAACAAAAACAATGTCAAAAAGAACAATTTCCATTGGTGAAGTTGTAAATAGTACGGGCATTGCGCGAGGTTGCTCAGCCCTGATTCATACTGCATGGATGCGACCGCGTTCAACATTCGCCCGACTGCACGAAGAAACGAGGAAGCACCGCACTACTTGTATATATCTACACAAACGACCCGCATAACCGCCGGATGTGTGAGGTCAAACAACTGATACGAGCGGAGCCAACGCGAGCGAATACTCCGCACACTTGCACGCCCCTAGCATCACGATTACTACTCGAAAGGAATAAAACCGTGGTCGCCGATTCCCAAGATTTCGGTCGCAATGCTCCCCAAAACCTTCCCCAGCGAATGCTAATGCTCCCGATTAAACCCGGCCCCTCCCTCTCGTCCTCCTATACCCTTTCCGAGGGGGGGGGGTTATACGTAGGGGGAGGAGAGACAACCTCACTGCGGTGTTGCAACGGTTTGACGACCCCCGAACGGCCGCAAAAGCGCTGCATGTCCGCCACATCAGGTGCATTGTCCCCACCGTGCCGCGCGAAGAAGAGATGCAACGGAAACGTTCGGAATGCAAGGGAGGGCGCCATCATCACCTGGGACAATGCACTCTGCCCACACAACGGAACGATGGGCGGCGGGGGGGGGGAGGGAAACATTCCCAGCGGACAAGCTCCTAACCGTCACAAGGGCGCAGGGTAGGGGATGTCACGACACCAACCATGAAGGTTGGAAGGAATAGGTTCACAGGTTTTGGAAAATGGATCAAACCTCGACATAATTCCCCGAAAGCCACCTAGAGAGCGCGTGGCAGAGGGTGACAGAACTTCAGTCATAATTAAGGGAAGGTACACATAAAAGGAATTAGGAGAGAGACTAAAAGAGATGCGAAATGAATGAGTTGATCGCGCTATGACTTAATTCTAGCATTTAACCGTGCGTGGGAATTAGGAGTACTTGAACCCATATGTTCACCATTGTTGTGAATATCCCCTGTGCAAACCTTTTACTCGATCGATTCCAATTTTGCTTGCATTTCAAACAATTCATGTGATCTCCAAATTTGTGGCTGCTTCTAATGTACGCGAACCACTCCATTCATTCGTAGAAGTTAAAAACAAAACAAATTTTTTTCCAAAGCATTCTTTCTGCTCTAGGATCCCTGGTGCTTGTGGCATGACATATGATGCGCTACGCGAAGAGACATTTTAAAGGCTGACCGGTGAAGGCACCAGGGACGTCGAGAGCAGCAACGCGTCACTCATACTTCCTGTGTACTATTGTATCGAATCGAAGTTGCATAAACATTTGCACTCACAGTTACCGTGACACTGATATTGTATAATGTGGAGCATGTCGTACAAAATTCACCTCATGACGGGTATTTTCGGGTTCTTACTAATGCATGAAAGGTCGAAGTTTCAATAATATTGTAGGATTTAGTGTGGTACATGTTGAAGAATAGACATCCCCCGTGTCACAACCTTCAGGTGGCTAACAGGGTACAGTGCAGACGAAGAGAAGACGCGAGATGAAGGATGAGTGCATTCCTGACACGACCTTCAACGGAAACAAAACGGCATCGATACTCACCCGGGTGAACTTTTCGGCTCCAGGAAGAAAGCCTGAGATCTCAACAAGGCACACCGGGGTAAAGACAGGATTAGGGGACCTAGTATGCAAGGGGTGAGATGTGAACCAACAGCCTCCACGTCCGTTCGCACAGATGAGTTGGGCACACTCGAGGGGCACACCGGCAAGAAACACTTCTGGGAGGGAAGACCGGACCGGTGTCGCGGAAGACGACGCGAAATATGACCACGGGGTACAGTACGGACACGAACGATACGATGCGGGAAAAAACAACGGGGGGATAAACCAAACCGAGGCACACTCGCGAACTAAACTAAGAAATTGAACACACGGAGAAATACGAGCACTCAACACAAGGCGATCAACACGGAGCCCAGTCCATGAAGGATAGGAGAACCACACTGGAGAACCAAAAGCACAGAATGCAAGAGGCACGGCCGTCAGCGAGGACAACGCTTAAGACCCATCACGGTCCACACTCCTTGGCAGTACACGCCTCGTCTCGCACCCTCAACGGACTGTGTGGACGGTGGCAAAGGCGAGAGAGACAACGACCGCTCCCCGCACCACTCCCCCCAACCCGCTCCGCCATCCCTCCACGCCCGCCCCCTACTAACCCCTTTCTCTCCTCCACCTCCTCTTCCCTCCCCCCCGTCCCGGCATGCCGCGGGGCGCAGCACTGGCTGCAGAAGTGAAAGCGAAAGGATTCCCCTCTCTCACTCCCCCCCCCCCCGTCCCGCTAAAAGAGCTCTTTTCGCCCCGCTATACGACAACCCTCCCCGCCCGCCACCGACTTTGCCCCTCCGCGCCCTCACCCCCCCGCCTCCTACTTCGACAATCCCCCACACCAAACTCCTCCGAGCACGCTGTCGTCGCCACACAACGCGAACGAGAGCACATGGCAACCCCGCAAAACGCACACCGGCTCAAACTCGCACACACACTTCATCATTTATTTTTTCATATTTTTTTCCCTGAGACTCGCTCAAAAAAAATATAAAACGAAACTACTCCACTCGCCCCACGATCTTCCGCGTCCTTTACGTACGATCCGCTGGCACGGCGCCCCCCCCCCCCTCCCTTACTACGCGCCGAATATCCCTAGGATAGGCCTAGGTCCGGCACCAACACCACCTAACCTACCTTTCTCCGGCCCCGCACGCCCGGGCCGGGACTGGGCGGGCCCGGCAAAACTTGTGCCCCCCTCCCCCGACCACACACGTCCCTCAGTCAACACCGGACTCGTTTAACGATTTACGAATGAATCGAATTACGTCACTCGCCTACTACGAACTTCCTCGAGGTTTTTCTTTACAGCCACGATTCAAAATGTATGCAGCAATGCACTGAAGAGGCGTCTCCAAACCTCTTTCGATCTCACAATGAATACCCCTTGATCACCCATTTATCAACAATCTACCAACATGATAAAATAACCCTAATGAGTATATCCAAAAATGAATAGCCGCAATCATTGAGCTAATCCAAGATTTAGTACGGTTTAGACTGAAGTGAACGATGTTTCTTGGTTAGTAGATTTTTAATTGGCGCGTTGCATGTGTGGTACGCTGGTTTCAAAGTAATTTCGGTGTTCTGCCGTGTAATTCATGCATACCTGGTGTGGAAGCACCCCCTGTCACACACCCTGCCACACACCCTTTGGGTGGCTTGCAGGGTATGACGTAGATGTAGAGTAGATGAATAAAAATCTTCACGGCTTATACGAAAGCACAAGTCTCTACCAATCAATAATATTCCACGTTGGGACTAATTCATGCATGGAAAGTTACACGCCAAGATCATTTACGGAACATAGAATATTCTTTACCATGTACAGTACACTGTACTAACCCTCCATGGATGGAATTATGAATCAGCGTGAAAAAATTATTGCTACTATATTAGTATGTTAAAAGTGCTATTGAAGCATTTTTAAAATCAATTTATTTTATAACAACATTTATTTTGATATGTGACGTATTTGTATTGTATACATTTATTAAAAATAATACTTCACATGATAATAATGATACAAGGTATTCTCCAACATTACCTTCATTTCAACTACTTTTTTTTTACCTTTCCTAATTTTTTCTTCATAAGATAGCTTCAACTGTTTATTTCCGAGCTCCACCAGGCACGCCATCGTCAGTGAATAGCGTCTGACATTCATCATTTCAAATTGTTTGACAAACCGTCGAAAGAGACGCAACTTTCCACACACTTTTTCCGAAGCGTTACAATTCTGTGTATTGCAGCAACTAAATGGAAAAGCCTCTTAAAAAGCAGATATTTCAACGACTTTGAAACATAACAAATTTGACTCGCTCGTCCATTGAGGGTTAACAATACAAATTCGCAAGGCACGAATAAGAAGCGGACTCAGAGGATTTCAATAAATCTTCGCACCACACTTGTGGGTTACACGTCACACGAGAGTTGGGAGGTCTAGTATCAAATTTTAATGGCTCTACCAAATAAATTAGAAAATTAAAAAAAAATACTGGAAAACTTAGCGATTCCACAGATGATATTTTCATTGCCAGTCACCTCGAAAAGCTCACATCTACAAACAAACTGCGAACGAATAAAATATAAATTATATCCAAGAGGTCTCTTTTATTCCCACATTCCTCTGAACTCCCCACATCTCTCTGGATAGCCTAGTGACGAGATTCATAATAACCAGAAGTTGCAGGAGTCGTACTTCAGTAATAAAATATACTCCCTTCCTCGACGACAGACATTATGGATATAGCTATTCACACAGTTGTAGAAGAAAATGGAATAGTAACTCAGTAAAGAACAAAAATGCATTCGGTCTCTTCTAATAACATTTATTAGTCAAAATTCCTTTCTTCCACTCATCACTCGATTATCCGTGATCTCCAAAATTAATTCCAACATGCATACTCATTCCATTCTTCAGTATAATCTTTATTTTAAAATCTCATCTCAACTCTCCTACTTCCTCACCGGTATCTACTGGGCATAAGCATCTTGTTTCCAATACGATACTGCACGATTAAAGCATAACAATGATAGGGATCGATTATATCCGTCAATCAATTCGATGTAAAAATGCAACTTTCTTTTTTTAAAACATATCCAAAACTTGCTCACGAGCTCATAACTCCCGACGGGAAATTTTTCATCCGAGAACCTGGAACTACTGCGGAGACCGGCTAAATTCTTCGAAATAATTATTTAACAAAGTTCCAGCGAAGAGCCATCATATGGATATAATTTCAAGATAAATAATAAGATGATCAAATGGATGTAATATATATTAACAACACCACAGCTAAGGGAATATATCAAAAAGTCTAGGGTATACGAAAAAGTCCAAATGACATCCGAGAAAATTAACTATAATATGTATCAAACGAGTGAGAAACCCAACCAGGCGATGAAAAATTAGAGATGCACTCAATTCTTTAGCAAGCAGAGATGTAAAGAGATACAGAGGAAGTCCCTATGTGTTCAAAAGATTCAATTGTTTTGTATTTGGCACCCAACTATGTCGACTCCACAGACACTGTCGTGTGTACAAGTCAATTCGACTTTACAGACAGTGATACTTAGGCGCCAATACTCCAACGACGTTGGTAAAGGTTACTTCACCTTGAAGGCTCAGATCCGCTTCTAATTTCTGTTTGGAATCTACCTCGGCAATACGGAGAAAAGATGGGTCGACTCCAATTTAGAACTTCGAGTTTATTTCATCATAATCTCCTACACTACGAGAAAGATATATCAAGAGCAGTAATAGTCAATCTTGTTGCATCAAAAAAAAACATTATCTCCACCCGATAGGAAGATGGAATAATCAACCGAAATACATACATGTATAACATCCGGCAAGACATGAGAAGGATGAGTGGGCACGAGCTGTACGTTAGAAAGCAGTATGATGTGACACATGTCTCCCACGCGTCCATGGGCACGCAACTCCGCTCCGAGCTTACAGCACAGCGACGACGCGGAGCAAGTAGAGATCTGGCAACAATACGAGTCACCGAGATGGGCAATAGAAATGCCCACATGCCGAAGAGAGGAAGAGGAGAGCACGCACAACTTGGCAATCGTGAAGAAAAATTTTCCGCACGCGAAAGGAAGTAACCCCCCCCCACACTCCAGTGCCGCCCGGCGGGGGCGGGGCGGAAAGAGTGGATTGAGGGTAGGGGAGGGGATATGCACGATTTCCGTGCCAGCGCGTTTCACGTCCCTCAAAACACTTCACAACACAAACGGGCGAACTTGTCACACACATTTTACACGGCGTGAGTGAACTATGACATAATCGACCTCCATTTTACCGATACACAAATATTTATTATGTCTCATTCACGTGGCTCCAGCGTGAATAAGCCTGGACGTGATTCGACGTCCGGGTTTCGAGCAACACATCAGACCGTATGTTAGTCGACGTCAGCGTAGACGACAAGACAACGCATTCGCTTCGGTTTTTAAAAACCGCGAAAATATTTAACCAGAGGTTAATAGGGCTGTGATCGTCGTCATGAATAGTTCGAGTATTGACAGTAGGCAGGCAGTTAATCTTTCTCATTATATTCTCTACTCTCTTATTTATGCATGATGTAAATAATGATGTTCTTATTTATGCATGATATTTTGAATCTGTAGTAGCAGTCTTTGTATCCCTTGCATGTTGGAACGATTGAAGATAGAATGTTTCTTGGGTATTAGATTTGTAATTGGCGCTTTGCATGTGTGGTACGCGGGTTTTTAATGTAATGTCGGTGTTCTACCATATCATTCATGCATGCCTGGTGCGAAAGCACCCCCTGCCACACACCCTTTGGGTGGCTTGCAGGGTATGACGTAGATGTAGATGTAGATATCCTCAAGCATACTTCTCAGGATGACTTTTAAATACTATTATAACATTATGTTTAGACTTTGAAGTGGGGTACTTGACAGGCAGTGTAGCTGATTAATTGATGTTCTCCTTAATGCATGTTTCTAAATCTGCCTAATAAAGAGCTAACACCGTGTTTTGCATGTTACTTACATAACTACAATGTCAAGTTTACATAGTTGCATTACAGACTAGTTTAATGGTTCCTGTAAAATTTGTAGCATATCTATTGTGTGGTGCATGTTGCATAGGCAGGCAGTTAATCTTTCTCATTATATTCTCCTCTTTCTTATTTATGCATGATGTAAATAATGATGTTCTTATTTATGCATGATATTTTGAATCTGTAGTAGTAGTCTTTGTATCTTGCCTGTTGCATGTTGCCTGTTGCATATATCCTTGCATGTTGGAACGATTGAAGATAGAATGTTTCTTGGGTATTAGTATTTGTAATTGGCGCTTTGCATGTGTGGTACGCGGGTTTCAATGTAATTTCGGTGTTCTACCATATCATTCATGCATGCCTGGTGCGAAAGCATTACCTGCCACACACCCTTTGGGTGGCTTGCAGGGTATGACGTAGATGTAGATGTAGGGTCTTCGACTAGCATTCCTAAGAACGCGTCGGCACGGTTTAGCTTTCCGCGTGTCATCTTCCGCCTGGGATTTAGAACGCCACAAGAGAAAAATTCAACCGTAAGTCAGGAAAACCTCGAGACTTGCATTTTTAATTTCTCACGTTCACGACTTTCCCGATACAGATAAAAGAACAGATTTTTACCGCACCATGGTCCTACTCCGTTTCAGCATGAAAGATGTACATTTATAAGCTTCCGTTTAAGTGATATGCAATAACGAAATAAAATTGCGGATTAGCTGCCGAAGAAATAATATGTTGACTGATATTATGAATGGAAGGAGTTTCGAAGAGCTAAGGGAGAGAGCACAGGATAGACGAGCAGTTCGATTGAAATCTGTCAGAGGACAGATTCACCTTAGAAGATTAATGAGTTGTCTCAAGGCGTGAGTCTCAGGCTGAGACTCTCAGCACGTGTTCACAAAATGCTGCTATCGATGGTCAAGGGACATGGAAATCTCTGTGGTGACGACTTCATTCTACCGTCTAGTACGTCGATAAGCTGCAGAGAATACATAATGCATGTGTTACGAGTTTAATAGAAGAACTAGAATGGGAATTGCTATCGGAACGCAGGTTAAAATTTATGTTAAACCTTTTAAGTAAATTCGAAACAGTTTTGTTCACAGATGACGTTAGATATATATTAAGAGCCCCTGCGTATTATGCTAGGTTTGACCATATTCACAAGATTAGAGAGATAGATTGTCGTACCGATAGATTTAAAATGTCATTTTTTCCCACGTACCATAAGAGAGAACAATAGGCAACGTAGCAAAAGGGATAGGTAGGTGAAATATAGTTAGAATAGTCTGTAGTGCATGATGCATGTAATAACTACCAATAATCCCTTCCTTATTATGTAGATTTTAACCTGTACTATACTGTAGTAACTAATATTTTGTTGTAATAACTACTGCAATTACTTGTAATAACTAATAATCTACTGTAGTAACTAATAAACTGTGACCCTATTTTCTAGCATGTCTACCTTATATATCCTACTTGCATGGCAATAGTGCATGTTTGGTGATCTTCACCCCCTGCCACACACCCTCGTGGTGGCTCGCAGGGTATTACGTAGATGTAGACGTAGATGATAGTACTAAAGCGGGGAAATAGGCAGCCAGAACACTACGAATTACCTCATGAGAATAGCATTCAATATTCTCGGGTATGATGAACCAATTTCGAATTTTTCTGACTACCTCACATTTTAAAAAGGCATTCACTCCAACATTAGTTGGTTGACTAATGCGGAACCGTAGTTCATACTGTCAGTCGCGAGCTCCACATTTATTTCAACGTAGGAAAAGGTAATCGTTATTAACCATACGAAAACGGCTGCTGGGTCAATTTCCCAGAATGTGGTTCATATATCTTCGATTAGAGAAAAGCTGAATGGAGAGTATCTTGAGAGGAGAGAAATTTGGCCAAGTGGATTCCTTCACCTATCTCGGAAGTACCATCACGTGGGACGGAAAACGTAAAACGAACATAAAGCGGAGAATAGCCCAAGCTAAGAGGCCTTCATGGGAAAAACACAACTGCTGTGCTCAAAGAAGACAGGACAATAAACCAGGAAACAGAATGTGAAAACATTCGCGAGGAGAGTGGCCACCGGAAAAGATGACCAGAACAGACTAGAAGCCTTCGAAACCTGGTGCTGGAGGAGGATGCTGAAGGTAGAATGGAGGGGCGAAGTAAGAAATGATGAAGTGTACAGAAGAGTAGAAGAGAAAAGGACCACATGGAACACCACAGAGAAAAGAAGAACCAGATGGATTGGACACACTCTTGAGACCAAATGGGTTTGTGAAGTACATAATTGAAGGTAAAATCGAGAGGAAAGCCCCCAAAAGGAAGACCCAGGAATAAGTTCATGGACCAAATAAAGAGGAAAGTACATAGGGAAATCTACCAGGAAGTAAGAGACCTAATATTAAATAGGGAAGGGTGGAGGGCTGCAAGTCTACCAATCTTAGGATTGAACGACCAATGATGAGGATCTTCAATGTCTTTTGTTCTGATGACGTCAAGAAAAAGAACGTCATCCTAAGATATAGGACCCAGAGTCTGGGCTGAAACGTAATAAATCGGGCATGAAAAAAAGTAAGTTGCAAAACAGATTGTCAGAAGGAAAACGGAGCTCCATCAACATTGATTCTCCGAGAAAAGTAAGGAAGTTTTGCCACTGTTCAATGAACTCTTCAATAAGTGTTAAAGCAAAGAAACCCTACGGTAACTGAATTAGTGGTAAAATTACTTATTACTGAAGACTACTGGTGAAACTTAACAATATCATTCTACTCACAAATCTGGCGAAAAATATGGATAAAAGCAAACGCATGAGCTAGGGTAAAGGTAAGATTTAAGAACCCAGATTAAGCGTTGCCGTTCTTCATGTTTCTTCCAAGGCATGAGAGAAGTACAAATATGTCGCCATTTGTGGCGTGATACATCGTGCGATGACGAGTGACGACCCATTACGGTATTTAACTGGTCATACGACTCAAATCAGGACAATGTCGTACGATATGTCTCCACGATTGAGTTTTCTATGGATCTCCAGATCACTCCTCCCGAATCATACGGGAGATTCAACACGAGTCCTCGTCGTTCTTGAGGTTGAATGGTGAGGGGTGAGGGTTCCCGCGTACCATAAGAGAGAACAATAGGCAGCGTAGACAAGGTATAGGTAGGTGAAATATAGTTAGAGTAGCCTGTAGTGCATGATGCATGTAATAGCAACCCATAATCCCTTTCTTATTATGTAGATACTAACTATCTAGCTGCATGTGACCCTATTATCTAGCATGTCTCCCTCAAATATCCTCCTTGCATGGCAATAGTGCATGTTTGGTGACCTCCACCCCTTGCCACACACCCTCGTGGTGGCTCGCAGGGTATTACGTAGGTGTAGATGTAAGGAGTCACTTTATCGAATTACTACGCAATCACACGTACATAAAATCATCAGTTACGCTTTCAATCAACTGTATGTACGACGATATGGCAGAGAGGGCAGTCAAGACATTTAAGCTAATAAGCGTCATACGTAGAACTTGCATGTGGAAATTCTAGCGAAGAAACGACTCGGGGATCAAATTTAAGTGAAATTAGGAACCACCTAAGCATATTATGTGAGTATATAAAGAGAAGCAGACGAAAGTAGAACACTCATCTTGGGTAGGTATTTCCGAGTGAACCTGTAGCCATGTTTAACACTGACAGTTTAAATTTAGGCTCGCCGGAAGCGTTCAAACTCCTTGGAGCATTAATTATCCCTGTGCAAATGCTTTACCGCATTTTCTGCTCGGCGCGTCGCTGAAAAATTCTCTCCGCCGCCGACGCGAAGCCAGCAGGACTTAAAGAGATAGCCCTATACGGTCGCATTCAACGAAAGCAGCCGTGCTCCCAGAGAGAGAGACCGCAGACTCGGCATTCCGTGGGTGCAAGCAGGCAGTAAAATTCCGGAAAAATATTAGTCTGCAAATAGCTTAGATAAGTTCCCCCGCTAAACGAAGAGTGCGTAACTCACCCATGTTACCACCTCGCCGAAAGAAGACGTCTTCTCAGCTTCATTTCAGCGATAAGACTTCAATATGAGCGCGATGCACTTTAATCGTAGCAAAATTATACTTGGTAATTGTATAAGTGTTATGAGTTTAACAGAAGAACTAGGATGGGAATTACTATCAGAACGCAGGTTAAAATTTAGGTTAAACCTTTAAGTAAATTCGAAACCGATTTGTTCACAGATGACGTTAGATATATATTAAGAAACACTGCGTATTATGCTAGGTTTGATCATATTAACAAGATTAGAGAGATAGATTGTCGTACCGATAGATTTAAAATGTCATTTTTCCCGCGTACCATAAGAGAGAACAATAGGCAGCGTAGCAAAGGGATAGGTAGGTGAAATATAGTTAGAGTAGTCTGTAGTGCATGATGCATGTAATAACAACCAATAATCCCTTTCTTATTATGTAGATACTAACCATGTGACCCTATTTTCTAGCATGCCTTCATTAAATATCCTAGTTGCATGTCAATAGTGCATGTTTGGTGATCTTCACACCCTGCCACACACCCTCGTGGTGGCTCGCAGGGTATTACGTAGATGTAGATGTAATAGATCCGGCAAAAAATATAGTTAAACTACTGGAGGCAAACGCTCAACGCTCCAGAAGGTTACCTCGTAAGGGCTGATTTAACGACAATTTCGGGGAACCAAAATGGAATAATATAGAAAAATTAAGCAAAATCTTCCACGCTCTGAATTTATACAACAATGTACCCGGTCCGTCGTTTGCACACCTCATATATCCCCATTATTCAACCCTGATGACGTAATTAACTCATTCCCGAAAGTTGGCCACGTGCAGTTAAGTTCGGGTTTTAGCAAGACCATACATTGCCGGCCCCGGTTGCGGTAGGGTTAAGTCTTCGTCTGCTAATCCGAGAGTTGCGGGTTCGAATCCCGCCTGGGTAGATTATTCACTACCCAGGACATGGATGTTTGTGATCGTCAAATGTGTTAAATACAGTCCTGAATTCGCTCAATATAGACAAGTTATTAGTATTATTACATTCGGATATCCAGAAAAATAACATTTTAAGTCTACATTTACAATGCACTTTACGATCCGCCTCAAGAAAGTGAAAAAGAGCGTTCAAATTTAAGATATGTTTGAAATTAAAAACTGTATCGAATATAACCAATATGTCACACATGGGATTTTTTTCTTGCTTCAAATTTCCCCAATTCTTCGATGGAAATAGAATTCTTTAAACCTATTCGTCAGACGGTCTACCTCCCATATTTTTTCCGTATAGTTGAATACATTGATGCAGTGAGGTAAAACAATATACCTGTCAGGGTCAAAGTTCAACTAGCCCCTTGCCTTACCTTATCTAAATCGTGCTCGATTCCTGATAGTTTAAACGAGGTCTAATACCAGCTTTTCAAAAACTTCATCACACTTAGGTAATTCTGGCACAACATTGAGGATCTCCTTCACCGATGATAAACAATGATTAACTTTGAAACATTGATTTTTTTATTTACGAGCTACTTCCTCCTAAAGATTTTTTAGTACAACGAAACCTCGCCCTCGAATGAAGGATCAGATGTTGACACACGAAGCCAATCATCGTTAACGTGTTTTGTCACATTCAACATTGTTGAGTAACTAAGATATTCAATTTTCCACGCTTTTTGAATTCTGACTGACAATGATAAGGATACATCTCACCGAAGTCATGGTCGGCTGGCAATTAAAAAACTGTGAAAATAACAGTTTCTCCTTGCTCAACACGTTGAACTCGAAACATTTTCACCAAGGGACGCATTAGACATTATTTAATAACTTTATTACACAATGTATTTGTCACAAAACTATTTTTAGAGACCTGACAGAGCATTTTAAATTTCATCCGAAACTAAAATAAAAATTACCTTGTAAACGGAGGAAGGGAAAGCATCGAATGGAGAGCTGCCGAATCTCCATTTATCAAAACATTACGCGAATAGGCTCCACCAAAATCACATTCCTAAGCACTGCATAATCCCCATTGGAATGCATTCAATATCACCTCTGAGTCACGTTTCCTGTGCGCTGGCGAGGTGATTCACGTCAATGCCTCTTCTCCCCGAAAGATTTTCTCAAGGTCAACTCTCCAAGGAGCCTGCCAGACAAGGGATGAGTCGTAAAATTACTCACTATTCACGATCAATTCGTCCACGCACCACGTCTCGGAACTTCAAGGGTAAAGCGGAAAAATGATGCACAGAAGCAGGGAATCCTGAGCATCATGTTCTTTCCCTTATTATTAGAGCAGTTCAAATAACTAGTAATCTGTGAAGGTATTTGACGTAATTGGTCCGCTAACTACGAGGAAAAGTCAACAAAAATTTTCCTACAAATCCTAATACATCTACATCTACATCTACGTAATACCCTGCGAGCCACCACGAGGGTGTGTGGCAGGGGGTGAAGATCACCAAACATGCACTATTGCCATGTAAGTAGGATATATAATGTAGACATGCTAGAAAATAGGGTCATAGTTTATTAGTTACTACAGTAGATTATTAGTTATTGAAAGTAATTGCAGTAGTTATTACAATAGAATATTAGTTACTACGGTATAGTACAGGTTAAAATCTACATAATAAGGAAGGGATTATTGGTAGTTATTACATGCATCATGCACTACAGACTATTCTAACTATGTTTCACCTACCTATCCCTTTTGCTACGTTGCCTATTGTTCTCTCTTATGGTACGCGGGAAAAATGACATTTTAAATCTATCGGTACGACAATCTATCTCTCTAATTTTGTTAATATGGTCAAACCTAGCATAATACACAGGGGTTCTTAATATATATCTAACGTCATCTGTGAACAAATCGGTTTCGAATTTACTTAAAAGGTTTAACCTAAATTTTAACCTGCGTTCTGATATAGTGTATCTGAATAGTGTATCGTAAGGATACGCCATGGAATGGATACGCTTGGAAAACGGAACACGAGGAGACATAAAGGGATATTGTAATGAAGAAAATTGCATGATAGACCGACCACAAAATAAGGATCATCAGAGAAGATACATTTTTCAAATGTGAACTTCTAGAAACTCATTTCACCAGCCACCTGATTTTGATCCTTCACACGACCTTACTAAGGGTTTCAAATACCTTTTAACTCTGGTAAGGCTATACAGGATACATCTCTCCTTAAATGAATAAAATTCAGGGCTGGTTCAATTAATGATCAATTTCAATAGTTCTAAAAATTGCCAAGTGGAAGGGCAACATTTGTAACAACAAAATTGGACTTAAATAATACACGATGAATGCTGAATTTTCCAAATTTTTACCACAGGACATAGTGCTCTGGTAGTAACAAAAAATTAACGGTGGATTAAAATGCCAATAAGATTCCCAATTAGAGAGGGTCAAGTTAAATAGTTCGCGCGGAGTGTCGCGCTAAACGGGTCACAGAAAAGGTCCACTGGGACGCTACAAGAGAATCAAGGCTTTCGAAACTTGCTGGAGGCGGATGCTGCAAATAAAATGGAAGAATAGGGTCAGAAGTGAGGAAGTGTATAAAGGAATAGACGAGGAAAAAAACATATCTAGCCCTATCAGGAAGACAAAATTCGGATGAATAGAAAATGCTGCCAAGCTAGAACAATGACGATGAATGCTCCATGAAGATAAACACACTATAATTCCTCTATGGTCCAAGAGGACTACAGTTCACGGTCCGACTCGATGGAGGGAGTACTATACTTGAAATGCCCTTAACAACAGTTAAAACTGAAATCGGGATTCCTCTTAAACATTACCACTACCACCAGGGTTTGAACTCGCGCCCTACGAATGGGAAGCCAAAACCCCACACACCACAAAAACCCACTTCCCGATACCATTCAGGGCCACGATACCTAGAATTCAGCGATTGAACTAGTTGGATCAAAGTCACATTCTTTGACTAAGGTGACTAGCCTCGGGGCCATTTATTCAAGATTTTCTGAAAACTTGACCACAACATTTGAAGAGCGTTTTATTAACTGAGATGGAAATAGAATAGGGTTATTTGCTTAGTTTTACTGTCATTCAGCCTTGAAAGTGGAGATTTTAACATGAGCTCCTATGGAGTTCGCTCAGATAACAGCAGAATAACGTCAACTTGAACGAGCATTCTCAAGTTTTAAATAAACACTTTTTTAAGAAGCGGAAAGTCCTACGAAATCGAAAAGAATTAAAGTCTCGGAAAATCGTGGCATCTTACCACGTACAGTTTTTAAGTAAGTATCGTAAGTATAAGTAAGTTACAAGTAAGTTATAAGTAGGTTATAAGTTATAAGTAAATTATAAGTAAGTATAGCACGTTTTTGGCGAATTAGTGTCGCCATTGAAGACAAAATACGGTTGTTTCATGTTATTGACGCTTCAGTCGGCTCATCCAACATTGGTCGTTCAATCCTCAGCTTGGTTGACTGTAGCCATCCACCCTTCCCTATCTAATGCTAGCTCTCTTACCTCCTGGCATCTCTTCCTATGTACTTTCCTCTTTATTTGGTCCATGAACTTATTCCTAGATCTTCCTCTGGGGACATTTCCAATCGTCTCCTATGGCTGTGCAAATGTGGCCATAAATACATTCGTGGAATAAATTTCATATTTTACACCTTTATTTTTGGTTCCGAATATGTAAACCATTCCATCAGGGAAATCAATTTTTTTAAACTAAGTACATAAAAATAAGTCGCTTAGAATTTGTCTTGAACCAGTCAAGCGGGGATCGGGTTGGTGTGGTGGCTAGAGTACTCGCCTACCACACGGGCGGCCAGGGTTCAAATCCCTGCAGAGGCGGATGTGTTCCAGAGGAACCCGATCCCTACTCGAGTGTCTTGAGGAGGGCACTTCAAGTAAAGTACTCCGTCCGTCGGATGAGACGTTAAGCCGTGGTCTCCTTGGCGCCTTTCGTTAAGAGTAGGCTAATGCCGAAGCCGGGTTTCTATCCACCCGTCCTTCCTTACCTATCCCTCCCGTCCTCCCTTACTGTTAGAAGAATTAGGATGGGAATCGCTATCACAGCGTAGATTAAATTATAGGCTTAACCTCCTAAATAAATTTCAGGAAAATCATTTTACTGACGACGTAAAAAACATACTATTAACCCCTTAGTACTACGGTAGATTAGATCGCGCCAATAAAATTAGAGAGCTAGATTGTAGAACCGATAGGTATAAAATGTTATTTTTTCCGCGTACCATTCGGGACCATAACAGCTGTGATCGTCGTCATGAATAGTTCGAGTATTGACAATAGGCAGGCAGAAAATATTTCTCATTATATTCTCTACTCTCTTATTTATGCATGATGTAAATATTGATGTTCTTATTTATGCATGATATTTTGAATCTGTAGTAGTAGTCTTTGCATCCCTTGCATGTTGGAACGATTGAAGATAGAATGTTTCTTGGGTATTAGATTTTTAGTTGGCGCTTTGCATGTGTGGTACGCGGGTTTCAATGTAATTTCGGTGTTCTACCATATCATTCATGCATGCCTGGTGCGAAAGCATTACCTGCCACACACCCTTTGGGTGGCTTGCAGGGTATGACGTAGATGTAGATGTAGGGTCTTCGACTAGCATTCCTAAGAACGCGTCGGCACGGTTTAGCTTATGGTGCAAATGACCTTAGCCGTCGGTAGCCTGCCCAAATATCCAATCCAATCCAACAGGTCAAGCCAGAGCCACCTTGAATAATAATTTCTGGTTCACATCCAACTACAGTTTTGACGACACGGCAGTCAGCATCTTTCGGATCGAAGTCGGCATGAAAAACTTCTCACCGTGTGCAGCTAAAAGGGGTGTTGTGTACGAGGCCAGTTAAGAATACGAGCGCGAAAGGATCAAACACCACAAGAGGAGGAGGGTTGAACCCTCAGAGAAAGGGAAAGGACCAACGATTCAGCATACCGGGGGCGGGGGGGACCGGAGGGGGAGGCACGAGAGGCGAAGCATGAAAGAGGGCCGAGTAAAGAATCGCGATACGTGATGGTGCGTGACCGGGTAGAGAAAAGCCCATCGAGGCCTGGAGAGGTGCGCGCGCGAAGAGTGATGCTGAGGACGGGGCTTTGCGGGGAGAGGAGAGATGACTGCGATGAGCGCGTACGAAAAATTACAAGCCTCCTGAAAGGGAAACGCACGCTGGTACGTAGTAGGGGGGCCGTGCTTTTCACGAACCACCCACAGTACCGTCGAGCGACCACAGATGTCAGGTCCTGTCGAGGGGGGGGCGAAAACGTGGCAAGTGCCGAGGGAAGAGGCGAGGGAGGGTGTGGGCTGGGTGCGTGTGGGCCGCTGTGAGGGTTGATTCCGTGGCGAGAGTATTGAGTGAGAGCATTGGGAGGGTGGACGGGGGGAAGGAAGAGGTGCCGGGGAGGAGCCCCGTGAGGGGTGCAGCAACTCCGGCAGCCTCCTCCACTCCACACGAGAGTCACTCGCACTGCTAGGGACACGAGAGAAAGAAATCCCGATGACCAGCAAGCATAAGCAAGTGAGAAGACGATTTTTTCTTAGGCTAAACATACTTTGTAAGAAATATACAGCAGAAACTAGGGACTAAAAATTTCATCTTTTCCACTCTTGCACAAGATGGGCGTAAGATTAAAGAAATAGAGAGCAAAACTAATATCTTTAAAATTTCATTTTTCCCACTCATACACAAGATTGGACCAAAATGGAGTCGGTTGGACCAATTATAAGAAACTCCCATATCTACATCTACGTAATACCCTGCTAGCCACCACGAGGGTGTGTGGCAGGGGGTAAAGATCACCAAACATGCACTATTGTCATTGCCACACTCACTAGGAAGACTAAGTAGTTGCGTTTAACACCATAATATTATTTTTAATCACTCTCCCGGCTTGAAATGTATGCCATGATTTAGCATTTAATTAAACGAAGACTTCTTGTCGGGCGTTCAAAGTATTTTGGTAGTGCCAACCTATTACATGACATCTACGTCATACCCTGCAAGCCACCCAAAGGGTGTGTGGCAGGGGGTACTTCCACACCAGGCATGCATCATTAATATGGCAGAACACCGTAACTACATTGGAATCAGCGTACCACACATGCAACGCGCCTATTAAAATCTACTAACCAAGAAACATTCTATCGTAAATCGTTCCAACATGCAAGGGATACAAGGACTACTACTACAGATTCAAAATATCATGCATAAATAAGAGCAGCAATATTTACATCATGCATAAATAAGAACGGAAAATATATAAAGAAAGAGATCTACAATCTAGCTAATGTCACTATTTTCACTATTCATGACGACGATCACAGCTGTTATGGTCCCGAATGGTAAGCGGAAAAAATGACATTTTATACCAATCGGTTCTACAATCTAGCTCTCAATTTTATTGGCGCGATATAATCTGCCGTGGGGGTTAATAGTATGTTTAATAATAGTCAATTCTCTGGAACTCTCATATCAGCTTACGAACTTGCAAGACAAAGCCAATTAACGCAATCGATAATGTTGCATCGCTGCGGTGAATGGCTGTCGAAGAATAACTATACGCGAATAAAATTTTTGTCATTACTTTGTACATGAAAACATTATATTGAGAACGCTCGTACATACGTTCAGTATTTCACCGTCCATCGTCGATTTCTACGTTTAGATTAGGGTGAAATATTCGCAACCACTCATGAACCATTCACAAATCCAAATAAAAGGACTCAAACGCGAAGGGTATAACGTTGAAATAGGGATTCATCAACAAACTAGCTTCGTTTGAAATACTCATGGTAATGGAATCCGATAGCAACCTAAGGTATCATCTCCCTTATCCATAAGTTTAAATTTCAGCATACTTTATCGCGAAAATATCGACTAAAATAGTGCCGGAACATGAGTACTTACAGATATCTGGGCTCCATGTCTCTGAAAAATCAAATTCGAATAAATTTTCAATAACATGATAAAGCGTTTAAGCAAATGTGTATATGTATATGTATATTTATATATACACACACACGAACATCATCACAATAAATAATAAGAAATCTCTCAGAGCTCGGCATACGATCTTCCAGCCCAAACCTCTTAAGTATCACAAGCAGTGCCCCATCCGAGAGATATAAATAGTTATCTTTGAACATACAGTGAATTTCAAAATGCAAAACTTGTTCACAAAAGAAAAAGACGGCCAAACATATCTGAAATAAAATAACAAATAAAAGAAGTTTTCGGTCTTTTCAGTAAAAAAAATAAACTCTTAATACAATAAAATCGTCTCTTTCAAACAGGAATCAAGTTATAACTGAAAAAAATTCGCACATCGGTCTGATAGCCTTCCCATAATTTCGCCTTCAATAATAACCGAGATGAACAGATAAATAATACAAAAAAATGGCTTGAGCTATTGCAGAGAGGTGCCACGGGATATTACCCTGAAATTAAAAAAAAAAGTTTTAAAACTAGCCAAATTATTTTCCATTCCCCGCACATAAACGGCCACCTCTTCCACTTGTACGAACGGGCGTGCTTCTGAAGTTTGGGTCACGCAATAGCAATCGCCACATTTTCAAAGAAAGCGGGGCGCATGAAATTTATGATTAAAATTGACTCGGAGCTCGTTTCCAGTGACTTTCATTATTTCCCCATGATCATATTTCAAGTTCTGTGAGCCACTTCAAAAGCCCCTTTCAATTATTTCTAAATTTAAACATAATTAGGGCTAGCGGGCAAGAGTATCAAAGGCAATTCTACAATTAAAAATAATTAAGAGCCAGAGGACGAGAATATCAGCCTGGCTCGATTTCAATAAAAGATTGGAGCTGGCGGTATATAAATTTTACTTGACACGTAGGGTCCCGTCCTCATGGACGCCGTTACCACAAAAAAATAAGCAAGACGTTAACTTTCTGGAACGCGTCGGGGGCACTTGCGACCAAGAGCTAATTGGTGGTCCAACGTCGCTTTTTCCCCTTCGCTACATTATGATTGACCACGTAAAAAAAGTCTAACAAGAGGCTAAGAAACAACAGTTCGGCATACCGTAAACAACATTCACTAAACATACTGAACTTAACTGACTGGAAATAATGATTCTGAATTCTGGTGTTCTAATTTATTGAAAATGCAAGATAGAAATAAGATTACCTTTTACACGTCCATTCGAAATACATGATTAAAATACTTTTCATTGAAATATCGTATTTCAGGGTTTTCCTGATATTCAACTAAGGCACTTCAAAATGCTTTAGCATAATTTCCTCTTTGAACATTTGCAATTTCTTTGTGGATATCACCTCTTCGGAAGACATTGAGAATTTTCGAGGAGGTAGGCAAACTACAATAACATCGATAGCAAAAAATGATTTTTGAACTGAATGTTGTAAGTAGAGTGAAAAGTGAGGTCTAATTGGAATATTCACAATTATTTTTTAACAACTTGAAATTCCTTCAGCCGAGGTCCAGGGAACGATGTATCGCTTTATTTGAGTGAAATTCAACGCTGACATCTAGTAATGGGGACAGCTTAAGAAGACGTTGATTAAACTGATTTTAATTACACCGGAGAAACGATTAGCGACATCAGAGGACTTCACATTACTTTCTACTCCAGTGAGTACGACAGGATCACTGAAGAATCCCACATGCAAGGCTTTGGGGTGCAATGTGAGGCTTAATCATTTAACCCTTCAGCTGCGGCAGCTAGATCGCAAGCCTTCCACTGTGTGCGGGAAATATTCGAAGGAGGCTAGACCCCTCTATTCTCTACCTTCCCTGCCGCGAGAGGCAGAGAAGGTAGAAGACCCTTGCAATCCCCTTCCGACCCTTTTCCCGAGGTTCTGCGGAAAGGGCCCCACCCAGTAAGGGTCGGATTAGTGGAACATCAGTTAATTTGGCCAAAAGTTTTTAATAGGTGAAAATCTACAAAATATATATCGTATGAAGTTTGCTCATAATTTATTGTTTAATTTGGAACCAAACACCAAGGAAATCCGTTGATTTTTACTCGCATTGCGCTCTGCTAAGACTACCAGAGCGCATTTAGGGGATAATAGGAAGAAAGGTTAGTAGCTCATGGCAATGGAATGCAACCGCTAATAAGCGAGGGAGGGACTCGTTCGGGTAGGAAATGGGGATTGCCAATTGTCCCCCTCTTGGTAGAAAGAGTTTGGGCCATGAAGATCAGAAGGGGCTCGGGGAGCAGGTATGAAGAGAGGGTCGAACGTACAAGTACGTTTTTCCCGCAGTTGCCCGTACACACGTACAAGTACGTTCCCCGCAGCTGAAGGGTTAAAACTTAGCAATGACAAGTACCACAAGCTTTGCATCTCCATCCAGACGCAATCCAAGCATGCGACACGAAGCGCTTTGAGTAGGAAGTCAACTCCGCGAGGCTACTATCCTGAGATCATTCCCGATACGGGATGTACAGAAGTGTTTCCTCATTCCACAACTTGTAACTGGTAGAAGGACAAGGGTCCGTTAGCTCTACCCGGGATCCGAAGCTGCCAGTCACGCTCCTGCCGCAAGAAGCAAGAAAATGGATGCACGAAGGAAAGCCAATTGGCGGGTTCAAGTTGCAATGACCCGTCCAGAATTCTCAAAATCATTTTCTCATTTATTCTTTTCTCGATCATTTCTCGAAAAACATCGATATTTCTTCCTAATTCGCCGCCTTATATTTTGCACGTTATCTTCTTCGCCCGTAATTTCTACGTCGAACCTAACAGAAAGGTTGACTCTTAGTTACAAATTGCTATGTGCGCGTCTCTGAGAAGAACAATTGTGCACCAAATTGACACACGAAATCCGCTGCGGAAGCCAGTTTCGCCCGTATTTCTCAGACCAAATAAGGACTCTATATAAGGCTAAGCAATTTCAGCTAAATATCTTTAAGCAGCTAAATGGTCCATATCCCTTAATAACAGATAATAACATGTTAAATATGGTACGAAAGATTATTTTCTGTGCAGTTAGAACTGACATACTATATCTTATCCTCATCCTCCACATTGAGAATCAACGGGCATTTCTGCTAGTATATTATCGAGTTGGACTTCTTAATTATTGTATACTACACAGTAAGACTAGTACTATCGAATAGTGGAGAGACATTTCTGTGATGCATTTCTACGCTGCAATGCACTCTCTTAGAACGTTTTGTCTCACTTTCCCTAGTGTATATATTCCCACAGCGACTCATCCCCATACCTGGCGAGTCAAAATGGACAAATCATTTTGAACTCTTCATCATAAACCATTCAAGGTTTAGTAATTGTTGTAGAAAAGTTGTTTTTAGAAAATTGTTTAGAAAAAAATATTATTCACAATACCATATTTATATAACTAAACCAAAGCCAACATTGGCGAGCGTAGGCAGTCCTATTAGCTCAAATGTTATACAAATTCCCATAATATACCTACGCCAAGGGATTACGAGAGGTGATTTCACACACAGATAACCTAAATACTCACCGTCAAAACATTGCAGATACCAACCAAATAAGTTAAGTTCGCACGCAAGCACAAGGAAGAGCATATAGCCAGCTGTGCAGCTAAAAGTATCGATTCATGTTGAGAAACTGAGGAAGATTAAAGGGACCGAGTCGACGAAACGATGTGGTTCGAAAAACTCGCGACGAGAAGTCGGGAGACGTGATTACGCAAGAGAAGCGCGTAAACGCGTGCCTTAACAGAGGCGTGGAGGGAAGCGTCACTTCCATGATAGAAATGTGAAGAGGCTCAAACCAAACTTATACGAATAGACTTAGTAGAATAGATCGAAACCTTAGTCGGCGAAGTGAATGATATCATTTTTAGTGGACTTTACATATTTTCTTTTACTTTTCTGGATCATAGAAACGTGACGTTAACCATTATTAAGAAACACTAACCACAATTTCGCGCACTTTATTTCCTGATATATACATTACAACGTCTGAAGCGTAATTTTTAGGTATTCAGACAATGTACACAATACGTGTACCTTGAAAATGACGTTTCTGACGCTGAAATTACCGGGATATAGAGAATGTGGTTTTGTACTCTTTCTTAATTATGGTTAACATCGTTAACTTCCAATCCCCATTGGATTGGATATTTGGGGAGGCGACCGACAGCTAAGATCATTTTCGCCATAGGAGACAGGTAAGGGAGGACGGGTGGAGAGAAACCCAGCGTCAGCATTAGTCTGCTCTGAACGAAAGGCCCCAAGTTTAACATTCTCATCCGACAGACTGAGAACTGTACTAGAAGTGCCCTTCAAAAGACACTCAAGTAGGGATAGGGTTTCCCATCGAACACATCCAACTCAACAGGGATCTGAGCCCTGACCATCCGTACGATTATTCAGTATTATAGCCACCACACCAACCCGATCCCCCATCAATTAAGTGTGGCACCAGATAAAGTTACCTTCATTATGAAGAACCCGAAAGAAATTTCTACAACACCAACATGACCACCCACGCTTCAACGCAAAATAAAATACAGTCCCCTTGCGCCTTGACCATGGTTTCCCCGCTAGGGAAGAAGGGATTAGTCAGCGGAATATAATAAAAAAAATAACCAGCGCAGCATCCAACGACGACCGTGGAGACCGGGAGAGGGAAAAAGAGAGAAGCGAGCGATGCACACATGTGGGCGGGGCCAGCGACCGTGACCGCATTACGGGCGAAAGAACGAGGGTGGGTGGGCAAAAAAAACAAACCCTCCCAATTTCGCACTGCACACACACGCCCCGTGCATTCACGATGGGGTGGCGAAAATCACCTACAACTAAACATCCGGGCGCGATGGGAGGAGAGAGTGGCAGAACCCACCGCCTCGCGATGAATCCCTCCCCACTGCCCCGCTGAAAGGGGGGAAACTGCCAGAGTTTGATTCCGCTCGACCCAACGCACTGGCGTTCTCGTGATGATACAGTGCAAAACGGCGCACTCCTCCTCTCCGACCCCTCAGCTCATCGGACCTCACAATTAGTGGTGGGTCGTTCGCGAACGAACGGGACCGAAGGAACGGGTTCATGGATTGAACGAAAGGAACGAGAACCGACTTCTCCGGAACGACCGGTCCTTTCGTTCCATTCGGATTGGATTTTGGGGAGGCGATAGACAGCTAAGGTCATTTGCGCCATAGGGGTTAGGTAAGGGAGGAAGGGTGGATAGAAACCCGGCATCGGCATTAGCCTGCTCTTAACGAAAGGCGCCAAGGGGACCACGGTTTAACGCCTCATCCGACAGACGCAGTACTATACTTGAAGTGCCCTCCACGAGACACTCAAGTAGGAATCGGGTTTTCCTCTGAAAAACATTCTCCTCTGCAGGGATTTGAACTCTGGCCGCTCGTGTGGTTAGCCAGGATTCTAGCCACCACACCAACCTGATCCCCCGGATCTGATTGGATCCATTCCTCTAATATTTTAAATCCGTTCCGTAATTTGACTTTTATGATTACTTATTCAATATTTTAGAACGCGATTATTACAACATACAAATTATTTCTAGTTTCTAATGTAATTTTTTTTCAATGCTAAGTACATATGAAAATAAAAATTGATGACCAGTAATAAAAAGGAACGGAGAACGAGTAAAAAGGAACGGGTCCCAAAAAAGACCGGTGCACAGCGAGCGAGTTTCCAAAAATGAACGAGTTTGCCCATCTCTGCTCACAATGGCAAAGCCCGCTGAGAGGGAGGTGCAAGGGAAAACGAGTGAAGAGGGGGAGAGAGGGGAGGACGGAGGGGAGGGGGAGGCTCGTATCGACCACGTGTCCAACGGGTAAGGGGAGGAGGAAGAGAGGGGAGGAAGAAAGGTGGGCGGGGTGGTGGATGGATGGCCAAGTGCATACGTGCATCCACATGAATCCACTTTAGGGAAAAAAGAGACTGGAGAGGGCGCGCGTGCGGGGTAGCGATGCGCCGATGGGCCGATATTCGCCGCGAATCGATGCCGACGCATCAAACGCAAGAGGGAGGTGGACATCGTAGCGCACGACACCGTTATGTCCACGAAACCAAAGGAGACGGATAATTTTCTATATTCACCTGAAGATACGAAGATGTCTTAATCCAGAAAAAATAGATGTTGATAACCTCAACCGCCAACTTTTCGCAAATATATTTTCGCTTCACCATAGCACTAAATGGAGATGGACGTGGTACCGCACGACACCGTAATGTCCACGAAACCAAAATAGGCGAATTACTTTCTATTTTCGCAGGAAGATGCGAATATATCTAACTTCAATAAAATAGATGACAACCTCAACTGCCAACGTTCCGCAAATATATTTTCGCTTCACCACAATATATAAGGGAGATGGACGTCGTAGCGCACAAGACCGTGATGTCCCCGGCACCAAAAAAAGACGAATAATTTTCGCAATAAGATACAAATGTGTCTTAATCCATTAAAAAAATAGACGTTGATAACACTAACTGCCAACTTATCGCATTATTTTTTCGCTTCAACACCACAGAAAACGAGCCACACATCGTAAAAGACCGTGATTTCCCTGACACAAAATACTGACGAATATATTTTCGCAAGAATTCCCTATTTTGCAAAAAGGTAAGTAGATATATTTGACCAGAAAAAATAGGCGTAGAAACCTCGACTGTCAACACTCCGCAAATATATTCCCGCTTCTTCAGAGCTATAATGAAGTCGCAGTAGTTACAACAGTTCAACAAGGCTACAATTTCAATATCATTCAGTAATACATGTTTTGTACAGTATGTCAACAAAATTACTTGCTGACACCACTCACGTTACAGTAGTCATTAACTAATCCAGTGCCATTTCTTTGCAAATACTACGAATACATTAATTATAGCCCAGATGAGAGAAAAACATACAATTGACACGTTGGCAATGAATCACATGTAATTTCTTAACCTAGATCGGTTTTATCCCAAAAAAAGATATATACTTTAATTATTTAAAAAATCAAGGAAAAAAACAAATTTGCAAAATATTATACTTAGAAACCAATGGTAGAACAAGAAGTTAAGTCGCTGAAATCGTTAACTGACGTACTATCCGAAGTATTTCACTATTTACTTCATAGCACGGACGATAATGTCAGTACTGACACAAAGTTGGCCGAGAGACGATACCTCGGAGAGTGAAATATTTCATATCTTTCGACTGAAATAGAAAAGACGGATCCAACAGAACCGTGTGTGTATTTTTAGCCGAGAAGACAAATATCAGCCAACCTGAATCGTTCCTGAGACCAAGCTAGAGACCGTACGGTGCTGTATTGGACTCGAATTCTTCGTTCCCAACGAAATATGGAAAATATTTAGAGCCAGTATTGACGCTCAAACAGGAAAAAAATAGCTGAAAAAAAGGTTTCATATTTTTTCTATACGTCTCCGGACGGGTCTTGGAGAAGGCAATCGGCAATGTACTAGCTGTCGACCTGACATAGACGTAATAATCATGAATAAAGTCCTCTAAGCAAAATGAAAGACAAACGATGGATATAAATCTCCAATCAGATTAATGATTTTAAATGATTATAAATAAAATGAATTAATCAACTTAGAGCGGAGTCAATGCTCAAAATATAAACGGGAATTAAACTCCATTTTCCACTCCTGTCGGCCCCGGTGGCGGCGGGGTAAAGTCCTCGCCTGCTAACCCGAGGGTCGCGGGTTCGAATCCCGCCTGGGTAGATTATCCACTGCCCAGGACATGGATGCTTGTGTGGGTTAAATGAGTTAATTGTAAGAGAGGACTGTACCGTCCTAAATTCGCTCACAATAAAAGACAAGACTAACCTTCCTAACCATGGCGCACATTAACAGTATCAAAGTCAACTTCTTGTCTACTGGTAATCATTCCGTGTACCAGGCCCCTCATTCATCCATAAACGACATCATTTTACGTTCTGCCATCACTTGATGAGGGGGGTTAACTCTAGTTGTGTCCAAAACACATGCTAAAATCTAAATAACGGCTAAGTTAATTCGGTGGACTGATGGACAGGGGGCGCTCTGCTATCGACCATCGGGTCCCGGTTGTGATGCTCGGGTGATGCCCTGGCAAGCTCCCCTCACCAAATCCAGGCTGCGTTTGTCCGGGGCACCAGATATATTCGGGAGCGACCAAGGAGAACGAACGCACTGGGTCGCCCGGGTTGACTTCATTAATTAATTGCCCGAAGGGAATTCGAGGAAAAAAGATACTTCCCCTCAACTCGCAGTGAGGGAATAAGATGGGCTGGGATTTTCATCATGCCAACCATCCTTTAAAGCACGCAAACGTCTTATATTGCTATTGGTAACAGTACAAAAATACACGGACATTATAACGTACAGCCCATAAGTGTTGGCCACTATGATGCATTGCACTTCACCAATACAAAAACCATTGTAAATGATAAGTATAACTTAGTTTTTCCACATAGATTTATCACAAAAAGACGACCTAGGTTTCGACGAAGCTCGTCATCATCAGGTGGTCTTGTCGCAATAAATCTATGCGGAAAAACTAAGTTATACTTATCAGTTACAATGCTAAGCAAATTCCACTAGGTCATGTCCGATACAACGGACTATATTAAACATTAGTCCAGTTTTTGCGTGTTTATCATAGGCCAAGACCATAAATTCATAAGGGAGATCATTTTAGAACCCTGAAATTCTGATAGATCATCGACCTATGACGAAATTCTAGCACATCACAGATTAAGGTTGAAATTCAATGACGTCTATCACGCAGCATTTCAGCACGGTTCGAGCGGGATCGAACTGAAAACTGCACACGCGGCAATATTAATTCCAACAATACGCGAGGACGCCCACGCACCACGAAAACGCACGTCGATAAACACATGGGCGGCTCCACGCGGACACGAAACGACAATCAAGCCGGGCCGAGGGCACACGCCATGACATCACATCGATGCTCCGAGGGCGATTCTCACGCGCGCCGCGAAGAACATCGCCCGGCCCGGGGGCGGTCGAGAGAGTAGGGGGGGGGGGAGGCAGTGAGAAGGGGACGTGAAAGGGGAGGGTGGCAGTGGCACAAAGGTGAAAGAGGACGATAGTGGGGAAGTGGGAGGGGCGGGAGATGCGAATCCAAAGGGGTTAGGGGAGTCAGGAAAGGCCGGAGTGAGAGGGAGGAGAGATGTAGAGGAGAGTAAGGAGGAGTGAGAAGGGTGAGGGGAAGGAATTGGAGTGTGCCGAGTTACGCACACGTGCAGCGGGGAGAAGGGAAGGTGTGCAGGACGCAGTTGTGCAATGGCTCGGAAGGGTCGTTTCAAATAACTCGATGGCCCTTTCATAAAAGTTTTACACGGGGTGCGTGCTGTGTAATTTTTTAATCCGACCACCCCGCGCCAATTTGCCATGTCACGATCGCGGCGATGCTCCGCCGGTGACCGACCGATTGTTGGCGGAGGAAAAAATGACACGTTATTGCCGAACAAGTCTGCCGGATGAGGATCGTCGGAGAAGCGAAAGTGATGGGGCCAAACGGTCTGCTGCCCACGATATTTTGACACGCAAACCGCCCGAACGCCGTCACACGCTTTGATGAACGCCAACTAAACTATCGAGAAGATATTGAAACTTTTTATATAAATGTTGTAATGTACAAAATTGTGGTATGTAAGTAGTACATATAACGTAGGATAATAAAATTTAGACACAATTTATGTTCGGGAAATATGGAATGTGTAAAAGATATACGTTAAGTAAATAGACACAGAAAAAAACTCAGAAAGAAAATACGTTAAGGCCAACATTTGATAAAAAATCACCATAAGACGGGGAATACGTGGTAACATTTCATGATCCCAAATAAGAATTGAGACAATAATTTTTTCCCATCCCAAAAAGGCTAATAACTAAGTGGACTATTTCACGTTAATCAATGAGGCCACTATTATGGTTAAATTTTGATTTTTAAAATTTATCTTCACTATCCTGAATACAGCACAATGGGCCAATTAACGTCGGGTGAATAACAGTAACAACGGACGAGACCCAAACACCCATGTCCTGAGCAGATAATATCTACCCATGCGGAACTCGAGCCCGCGACCCTGGGGTTAGCAGGCGAGGACTTTACCCCACCGCCACCGGAGCCGACACATCTAGCGGAAAAGACGAGATACACAATATTTTCCGTATCGCTCACATATTAAGTTCCCTAGATTTTTTCATGGATTCCACCCGAGCATAAGAACTTCTAATCTTCCAAATAGAACAACCCATGGTTGGAGACTACGAACTTAAATCCGCTTAATTACAAGATAGATGTCACCAATCGGATTTTTGTGAATCTAGAGGCATAGCACTGTGAAGAGAGAATTCTCATCATACTTTACCCATTACTCTAATTAGTAATTGCACTTAAATTCGCACGCAAATTGAATGAGAAGTGGTCGGCACTCAAATATCACAATAAGGATACTATAAGACATTCAGGCACGCAACAAATAATTTTTTCGTACGAGGTTGGAAACGAGTCACACACCACAAAGGAAACGAAGCCAATTCCGCTGCGACATCAGATTCCACTTATATTAATTCGCCGCCGTAAAAAAATTAAGCCTCTAAATCTAAGCAAACGCGAAGAGAACGAATCCATGTCACAACACGAATAATAATATTCGCAAATGGAAATCAGGAGATAATTTGTCTACCTAAGACGGAGGGAGAGCATAAAAAAGTATTACTTATCTAAAATATTGGTAAAGATAAGAGATCTTGCGATTTGAATATTATGGAAGCATAACTCTAAGGAAAAATTTCAAATTCAATAAGTGCTATCGAAGACATACAATTTGCATGCACTTATCTATCGTTACACATTGTACTTTTCTCGTGAAAACCGCCCCACAGAATATTCTGGCGTAGTGAGGAGCCCACATACCATTCATTGCCGAAATTGGTTTAAGTAGCAAATGTTCAACCGTGTATTTTCCAATGCATTCGTAATCATGGCATTTAAACGCGGCTGTCAATGAAGTTCCAAAAAGAGTAAACAGAACCGCTCCTTTACAGACTTCACACCTTCGCCACTTCTAATTTGGCAGTGCCCCTAATTATTTATTGAGTACAAAGCTAAGTGAACCAAGAAAATTCAGCCCAAAATGTCTCTGAAAACACTTCTCCTGAGCTAAGAAGACCTTAGACTTCTTATTTTCAAGCATACATACATGCCGCGAATTCCCATCGTGTAAGCAGTGAAGTATTGCGATGAACGTATTCAACCTTGAAATATTAAATTGTTTTTACCTTTACGAGACAGCACGTGGAATGACAACAGGAAGACAGCGACACACGACATGAAAGAGAAGAAAAAAAAGTTAATAAGATCTAACAGTTTGTTTTTCACCCACACCCCATCAAAAAAATAAAAACATAAACCACACACACACACAAACCAAAAATCATACTTCACATGATAATAAACATTTTTTTTATTATTAACTCTCGCCACATCTCTATTGATGCGTCACCGCTCATTGCAGCAAATTATCAATCTTCAATCTTCAGAGACGTCGTTGAAATTCGCCATGAAAAAAATAATTTGACTCGACCGGGATTCGAACTCGGGTCTACCAATCGCCGTTCAGGTGTGTTATCCTGTAGAATTCTAGTTCGCATTAACTCCCTTCGAAATTCGCCTGAAGGAAGATGGCTTGATGGTGTAACTGGATAACACACCTGACCGGCGATTGGAGACCTGCTCTCCAAAAGTCCTCGAGTGAAATCTTCACTCGAGCTTCAAGTAAACGCCTCTATCACTCGTACTCGAGTGAAATAAGCCGTCGAATCACTCCATTCGAGTCAAACATTTTCACTCGTGTCCTTTGATAGAACTTTTCACTCAAACGGCACGAGTGAACTACCCCAACCTACCAACGTTCGAGTGAGTCTTCATTCGAATCAAGGGTTCCCGGGCATACCTACGTCATTAAAGATGGCAGGTCGGCGATATTAGGGAAATATAAACATGATAGCATAACGAATGATAGCTGAAAGGAAATATTCCACAGGTTATTCGGCCCTGTCGAAAATATATAGTGTGTTTGTATTTCTTAGAGGTTAATTTTTTGTAACATTCCCAATATATCTTTTTCCTGGAATCAGTGTTGAATTCAACCCTGGCCACACCATGTATCTTGATATTAATACTTAATGTGTATTTTGTTCAATTTTGACGCTGCATTTGCATTGCATTCTGTAATTTTTATATTTGTGTGTTGGAAATAAATTCACTCTAAACCTCACTCTAAAAACCCCACCCCGGTGGCGGCGGGATAAAGTCCTCGCCTGCCAACCCGAGGGTCACGGGTTCGAGTCCCCGCCCAAGACATGGATGTTTGTGTCTCGTCCGTTATTACTGCTATTCACCCCACGTAAATTGGTCCATTGTGCTGTATTTGGGGTAGTGAAGATAAATAAATAAATAAAATCTCACTCTAAGCGAGAGAACAATCACACAGCGCTTCAAGTGAATCTTTCACTTTAAACAACGAGAGAACAATCACTCGAAGCCTCGAGCGACGTCCCACTCGATACGAGGGGTGCAGTATTCACTCGAAAATGGAGGGAAACCTCATCTATTGGAGTGATACTTCACTCGAAGACATTTAGAGAGTGGGGTCAAATCCCGGACAATTCAAATGGTAAATGGCTTTTTCCAAGACAGTCCAGTCAAATGATTTTTTCATGGCGAATTACAACCCTCAGTATTATTGCAGCCCTGCGAGTGACTTCGTACCATATCATTTGTAAATGCAATGAATGGAAATTCGTCATGGTATCAGTCACACAGCTAAAATCAAGGTAAGTTATAAAAAAAACTTGACACAAAACTTGTCTTGCTAAAAATTGTCGGTCCAGTACAATATCCAGATAACAATGAGACTAGGAAAAATAAACCTTAACTCAAAATTCGCGTAAAGCTTACGATAATACGCCAATGGAGAGAAAAATATCTCGCAAAGTACGTTAAAACTAGCATGCACGGAGTCTACGCACTTAGAACTTAAAAAGAATATAAATGACAACAACCAATAAATAATCTAGCTTAAACGTTTAAAAGTTTATAAAGTAAAACGCACTAAAAAATGTATTCCCTCTTCTAGAGGAAACAGCCATTCGAAATAAATTAACACCTGTAAATTATCTTAATCGATCAATTTATTCCTGTCAGCATTACGCCATTCTTTTAATATGACACCCCATAAAACATCAAACGGGCAACAGTCGGCATAAATCGATTCGACAAAGCTGACGATTTCCCCAGTAATTTACAATCACCACATCCCTGGGTCTCTCAATTTGCTAATAAAGACGTCATTTGCAATCCTCGGGCTTTACAACGTTCGTCGATTACGGAAACCATGTGGTGTCCGTGGCATTGGAACCATAAAGGTGAGATGGCGAGAGGACGGCTGCGGGGGGAAGAGTTAAGGCGGTCGGTGGAGTATTGGTGTCATTTAATCCCATAAAACTTAAATAAGGGAGGGGCAGGAAAAGCCTCAACGAATGAAAAGGAACCGGGGCCACTTAACCGCCAAGTGATCGATCAAACAGTTATCACATGATGAAAGCGATATCAATAACACATGTTGGAAATGAAATATTTAAACTACCGTTTTGACGGTCTTCACCACCTGTCTTACACATATTTCTGCCAACTCTTCACTGCGATGAGCAATCACGCCACTTCCTCTGGGTAAATTACATTTTGAACGGTACCTCATCCCTTACTACTCCTTCCATGTACCAGACATGAAACCAATCATACCATGGGCGTATTAACCTGAAGAGGATGAACACACGTGAGTTAGGTGGCCGGAGATATGGATATTGAAACACGTAAGATTCAAACAATTTGATCTCCAAAGAAAAATGTCACATCTTCCTAGAGATACTTAAGGTGGCTCTGGATGTACTAAGTGAGTCAAGACAAACTCTAAGTTATAAATTTTTATTTATTCAGTTTAGGAAATCCTGCTTTTGCTAATGAAATGGGTCAACGGTAGAATACCTAAATTAAAGCAGATTATTCCTCGAATATATCTTTAATTACCACATTTGTCCAGCCTTAAGAGCCGACTGTGGCGCCATGAAACTACCGCATTTTGACTTCAATTACGGCAGTAATTCGCTAATAAATTGAAAAAATGGGTGGTAAGCTGCTTATATTTCATTTTAATTTCATTTCTCTGGACTTTTTACTTCTTACGATGTTTTAACCCTCTGAGTGCGGCATGACGTAATATCACGTCATGGTTGTTTTAACACTGGTGCTCAGGACGTTATATCACGTCAAGGGTAATGTGAGTGTTCCAGTTTTCACTAGGGAACTTTCACTATGCCACAAGTTAAAGCTGGAACACTCATGGTACCCATGACGTGATATCACGTCATGCCGCATTCAAAGGGTTCATTCAAAGCTTGAAATTGCTTTCTCGTTCAAAGTGACGTATTTCAGCTGTAATCTAAGAGTTCTCCATGTGAGTCCATGTTAAAATTTCCTTTTTCAAGGCCGAACTTTAGTCAAACAAGCCGGGAAACCCCATTTTATTTTCCTCTCATTCTGTAAAATGTACTTCAAATATGCTTTATTCGAGATTCCAGAAAATCAGGAATAAGTGACCCTGAGGTCAGAGCCACCTTAAGTATTAGCCACTTGTCGCACTATTTCCAAGATCTCAAAAATGGTTGTTTTTCAACGAGTCACAGCTGATAGCTCAATGAGACATAATTCACAAACAAATTCTGAGGCACAGATACTATGAGAAATGCAACGGCCCATACTCAGTTGGTTCAATTATAAAACGTATCTATATTCTTTCTACAGAATTGCAAAAATAAGACCGTGGAGGCGTTTTAAGCGTACGAAGTGAAACAAATAAGACGGGTAAAAGCCTTGACAGGGTGTCCAGCACCCGGGCATTAGAAAATTCCCTGAGATATCCAGGTTTTCCAGACATAATTGTTATTTTTCCAGAGGAATTACTGATTTTTTCCCGTTAATTATAAGAGAATGTTCGGTATGTTTTTTGGGAGTTTAAACTTAAGGATTATTTTTAAACTCGCACATTTGGAGGAAAATAAACACAAAACTTTAAAATAGTTTGAGAGAAAGTCACATCATCACCCTTTCTTAGATTTAAACATTGTCACGCTGGTGCTCAAGGAACAAGGTTATATTACAGCCAGCCTGGCTATGAATGGCATTGATATAAAATAATCAACTTGAAAAACTGAAGGAATTGTTTTTTTCATAATGTTGCTAAAATGCGACAACGCAAGGGAAATTTGACTTCAAAACTTGCCGATAAAGGCACGTTCATTACGCCACTGATTTACAGACCATGACCAACAAGAACACAATGTACCTATATAGAAAGCATTGTACCAACTTTCGGTGATTACAGGAATTCAAAATGCGACAACGCAAGGGAAATTCGACTTCGCAACTTGCCGATAAAGGCACGTTCATTACGCCACTGATTTACAGACTATGACCAATAAGAACACAACGTAACTATACAGAAAACATTGTGCCTACTTTCGGTGATTACAGGAATTCAAAATGCGACAACGCAAGGGAAATTTGACTTCGCAACTTGCCGATAAAGGCACGTTCATTACGCCACTGATTTACAGACTATGACCAACAAGAACACAATGTACCTATATAGAAAGCATTGTACCAACTTTCGGTGATTACAGGAATTCAAAATGCGACAACGCAAGGGAAATTTGACTTCGCAACTTGCCGATAAAGGCACGTTCATTACGCCACTGATTTACAGACTATGACCAATAAGAACACAACGTAACTATACAGAAAACATTGTGCCTACTTTCGGTGAATACAGGAATGCAAAATGCGACAACGCAAGGGAAGTTTGACTTCGCAACTTGCCGATAAAGGCACGTTCATTACGCCACTGATTTACAGACTATGACCAATAAGAACACAACGTAACTAGACAGAAAACATTGTGCCTACTTTCGGTGAATACAGGAATGCAAAATGCGATAACACAAGGGAAGTTTGACTTAGCAACTTGCCGAAAAAGGCACATTGCGTTGCTGTTTTATACATTGACACCACAGGAAATTCCAGATTCAATTCGATAGTTCCCTGATATTTCCAGTGAAAATAACATTCCCTGAGATTTCCCAGTCTTCCCGGTTTTCCAGAGTGCTGGACACCCTGCTTGAGCATATGTATTTGGTACATTACTGAGAAGTTGCGCCATAATTATTACCGTATTTACTCATTTCGACTTTTGCTGCTTCTTTTCTAAAACTAAAAATCTGAATATAATCCCCGTTATAACTAAATACAAATCTCGTAGAACGATTAATCGGCGAAAGGATCCGATCGGTCACTGAACATGAGTTCCGGGACAGTAAAAAGAAACGGGATTTCAGCTTCATTTGTAATCAGCCAAATTCATAACTAATAACATAAACCCACAGGAGTCGACGACATAACCTTCGTCCTCTTCTAAAACCACGTATTTAAGGTCTTCATTATCATATACTCTCCTCAGGTAACAGTCTGAAGGCTATGCTCCTTCCATTATATTTACGGAAATTAATCATCAATTACCTGTTAAATACTAATACCCTCCTAATAATACGTGCCTCTTCTAATTGGTTAGTATTCTTTCTGATAAAGAGGATCAAATTATTTCAATATGTCTTCAGTAGTATTCCCCTTTTTCACAAAATACTGCACCATAGATAAAATTAAGCCTACTCCTACCTAATATAGCCTATTCCACTTCAGGCCTTTCCGTAAACGCTTAATTTTGCTCTTCCCCAAAAATTTCGACCAACAGCGGAGAAGTTTACGCTTGTACTTGGAGACGGGTTCATTTGAATGTGAAAATATTTATGCGCGGAGGAGAGTCAATATCGCATTAATACTCAAGCGAAATAACTCTGAAATCGTTAGCGTTGCACCTATTAGGGGTGCACAGGGGAAGCGCAGGGTAGGAATTCTATCGAAGACAAGTAATAATAATAATAACAACGTTTATTATCGTGGGCTACTCTTAGCCCCTGAGATAATGAAGTACAATTTTTCAAATTAATACAATTTTGAAATTCAAAAATTAGATTAATAATACAGTGATGAAACTCAATATACAAAATCGAATTAATTATACAATGATGACAGAAGTAGTGGCTCTCACGTCGATTCCTTACGCATTGGCGCATCAGAAATGCGCACATGTCGATGTGACTACCGGAGATGATCAAACATAGAGGTTCTCCTACAATTACGGGAACGTACTACCGGAAGCAACCTATAGAGCTCTGAAGCATTCGTCTTTTGAGATGGCGATTGACGTCAAGGACAGCCCTTTCTGACTGAGATCACGCAAGTCATAATAAATCAAGTACTAATTACACACTCAACCGATTTTATATTCAAAGATGGAAAAGTATATTTACGAAAAAAATCAAACGGAAGAACCAAAGAAAACGATAAAATTCGATCAGAACAAGAACGAAGGTAGCCAGATGTTCGTGGTTCTACGTGTTTAAGAATGGCTTTCTTTGCGATGACGTTGGTTCGACTCCTTTATGTAAAGCAGAGTTACTTTTGCAACAACGCACTCCGAAATGTAAACGGTACGAGGTTAATACATATTCGGAACTGAGCATCGTATGATGTAGGCATCCTGATGGTGTCAACTATTTGGACAGCCAGAAGATTATTTACGTTATCTTATGGACAATTAGATGCTAGCTCACTTTTCTCTTCAATTTCCTCCACTGCTTTAAGTCTCACAACTGCTCAAATCGGCAAGGGGACTGCGAAAGTTCAAGATTATGCTTTCGTAACGAAGCCGGCTGCTTCAGTTACCGTAAAAGTTCCTTATCTGAAATAAAAAACAGCCCACGCTGCAGCCTGCGAGAGTTGAAAGCAATGCGATTACAGAGAGACATGCCAGGTCGCGTCAAAGAAGCACATGGTGAACATGAATACGTCGCGAGCAATGAAAGTGGCTAGCAGCTCGCCAGTGTTGGCGCGTTGGAGCCAGCAGCCATCGAGTAACCTCTTTGACTACACCATCATCATTTTCACAACGACGGCCACCCAAATGATTTTTAGGGGCCCTAACAGATAAAAATCACTTGGGGTTAAGTTGGGACTGTACGGAGGATGTTCCAAACGTTCCCAATGAAATATTTACGACTGATGCTGACGGTGAAATGCAGACGTTTGCGACGTTTTTATTGACTTACCCTCGTTATACAGTTGACTTCCACTCGAAATTTTCCTGCGCAATGTGATATCAAAATCATTAAATTTCCTAATCTTTCTATCTTCATAGGCCGCCATGTCGTAACTAAGAAAAAGAGAGAGAAAGGGATCGGGTTGGTGTGGTGGCTAGAGTACTGCCTAACCATACGAACGGGCAGGGTCCAAATCCCAACAGAGGAGGGTGTTTTTCAGAGAAAACCCAATCCCTACTTGAGTGTCTTGTGGAGGACCTTTCAAGTACAGTACTCCGTTTATCGGATGAGACGTTAAACTGTGATCCCCTTGGCGCCTTCCGTTAAGAGCAGGCTGGAGCGGACGCCGGGTTTCTATCCACCCTTCCTCCCTTACCTGTCCCCTAAGGCGCAAATGATCTTAGCTGTCGGTGGCCTCCCCAAAATCCAATCCAAGAGAAACTACTGTCACAGGAGATTTAAAACTTTCCTAACAAACTATACTGGTGACCTCTCCGCTGAGTTCCTTTCCCACCAAAATTCCAGAAGACGAAATAAAGAGTCTCCTGTCGAGAAGTCGGCCGCAATGAAGAACCTCACACGGTGGTTAAGACCAGTAAAAATACTTCATCACAATAATACTATCAGCGTGGAAATTCTCCGATCGCGCCACCCACTCAAAAGCCGTACCGTCGCTGACATATTCTGTCATTTCGCTCACGACCCAGTCCCCGGGACTGAGAACACACTCCCTCCTCCTCGATACCCTCTCATCCTCCTCCATCGCTCCCGATCCACCAACCAAAACCACCCCAAAAGCCAGCCCGGCGTCTCAACCTCAACCACCCCGTCTCCCCACCGCGCCCAACGTCTACCGATTCCCTCGCCGGCACGAAAGCAAGTATTTTTGGCTCCCCCGTGCATTCACAGCCGACCCATCGGGGAGAACTATCCTGAGAAACTCTCGTTAAACGAGAAATAGAACAAAAACCGGCGTCGCGACGAAGAAAATGGTCTATGGCGGAGGGGGTCCTCGACCTTTTTCGGTCCGCGGACTATTTGAGCGGATCAGGAAGGGGGAAGCAGGGGGAGGAAGTGTGGGGTGGGAGGAGGGGGACTCCGTCTCGCCTCCTCCGCCCACTCACACTTTCCCTTCCCGCCCCCCCCCCCACTCCACCCCCCGTCATCCCTCCTTACGAGTCCACCGTCTGGGGCGAGTCGGGGAAAACCTTTGGGGGAGAGGGAGTCGGCCGGCATACGGTGAGACAGGCCGCCGTGAGGGGAGGGGAAAGACAATGAAAACTGCGACGACGATAAAACGATGGACATCCGATGGAAGACTTCATACTTTACCGGGAGGATCGAGGTATATTGAGACGACACTACATCATCAAATTGAAGCCTGACAACCATATTGTTTACCCTGCTTTTTCCTCACTTTCCTTTGGATAGCACGACGGAATGGACGGATTAGCGGATATATTTATTACGTTTTAAGGTAGTGCGAGCGAGATAGTTCCCTAATCATAATAGAGACCATATCCCAACTATAGGTTTTAATTTCACCAGCTGTGAGACACACGAATTAAAAATTGCATTATTAATGGTGACGATATAGTTTTACATGACAGAAATTGTAAGTAATCTATATGAAAATGAAAATATCTGACTTTAATTTGACTCATTTTTTTCACGCGGTACACTTGAAACTCCATCACAAAGGAAGGTTTATTGTGATCCCGAAGAATTTACTGCGGAGACAACATGACTAATTTTCAAAAATAGTTGAGAAAACACACAAAGTACACACTGTTGATTTTTTTATGAGATCTAAGAGTTAGAAATTCTTCATTTTTTAAATAAGGTTTCTCTGGAGTGCATGCACGTACCATTTCCCATGTAAAAGGGCTGGTGTTTTCTTGCAAATATCTCGGAAAGTGATGTGGTGAGGGGTTAAATATTTAGTGTCAATGGTAGAGGGATATATTTATCTTTAAAATGAGACCAAATCAATTGATTTCTAGGTAAAACGATATTTCGCTCGAACCACCTTGAGTTGATATCTGTAATGAAAACACACACGTTAAGTCCGCGCAAATCTGTACATTGGCCAAAATAATCGATCCAATCACTTAACCCATTGAGGTATATGGAGAGGGCATAACATCATCAAACGCAAGTCTGACAACCGAAATAACTACCGCATTGTTTAACCCTGCTTTTTCCAAACTTTTCTATGAATAGCACTACGGAATGGACGAATTAGCGGATGTAAAGCGAGAATATCCACCATCTGTTAGAAATTTAAGGCAAGTAACTCTTGAAACGATTATTAGCCACTTAGTGCAGTGAATTCCGCTCGATTTTACGTCAGTTTTCATTGTGGATGCAGATGATTATTAATTTTAAAAAATAAACAAATAATGCATAACAAAAAATAATATATATTAGTAGAATTCATATTAAAGAAGTGCATGCCGATTTCCATTAAATTATCGATGGAAAGTATAGTAAAATTGCAAAGTGCGTTATCCCGCAAGCACTACAGGAAAATGAGGGTTAACCAAAATGGCGGACTGACTTCAGCTTCTGGCATTTGTCAGCATAGCATAGCAACGGTATGATATATATTGTGGGCACGGCTTCTCCTTTCTACAATCATAAGGCATTTCAGGAATCAGGATTCGCGGCATGATCCGAAAAAAAATACATTTTATCTAAGGGTCGCCTAGGGTCTCATGGTCACTTCCAGACTTTTAAAAACTAGAATATAGTACCTTTAAAGTACGTTTTATAAACTGAGATGAAAAGAAAATAAGGTTTCCGGGCTAGTTTTGCATTAATACAACTTTAAAAGTGGAAATTTTAACATGGACTACTATGGAGATTGCGCAAATGACAGCAGAAAAAGTCAAATAAAACGAGAAAGCATATTCAGGCTTTCAAATAAAACAGTTTACCAGAAGCGAAAAGTCGACGGAAATTAAATAAAAAGAAAATTGAGGCATCTTAACGCCTATCGTTAGTTCGTTTACCGGAGATTGTTTAGAACACAGCAGAATGAAGGAAATTTTAACGAGAAAGATTATGTTCCGGAAGTTTCTAATAAAAACTGTACATAAGAAGCAAAAATTCCCCGAAAATCTAATAAAAATATACATCGTAACCAACAAATTTAGAGGTTATTAGTGAATTACTGCCGCAATTGCTTTCAAAATACGGTACTGCCATGCAAATGGCGCCGCAGCCGGCTCTTACGTCCGACAAATGTGGTCATTGAAAATATATTAGAGGATTAATCAGTATATTGTGTACCTTAATTTTGGTTTTCAATTGGTAGCTCATATCTCTACCGAAAGCAGGATATTTTAAACAGAACATATAAAATTGTGTGACCTAGTATTCGACTTGACTCACACAGTCGAACCAAATCCACCTTAAGCCCATTACGACTTTCTTTAGTCTCTATCTTTCCAACTTTAGCGAGGAAATCCAACAGATCTTCTACCACTCGCTTCACATTTCTCAATTTGTTTGGGTATTCTTCCTTCGTCTATTCTTTCAGCGTGCTCTACCAACCTCTCTGAATTTTCGTATGATTTCGCTGATGACTTCCACGCCGACCTCAAGTGTCCGCTGTGTCTTATGGCTCTTCGAGAACATTATTCAGTACTTTATCTACAGTTTATTACAGATGCTTGTAATATTTGCTCATTTGCTTTCATAATTGGCGAATTCCAACAGTAATATATTTCAAAAAGCTTTAGTTTCATTTCAGACAATCAGCAGACGCCGCCCAACTTAGAAAGAAACAATCTTGCAAAAGTTAAAGCGATGTTTATTAGTTACCATGATTGACGAATTTATACATACTTATGCATTAAAATAACATCATCCCTTAGTCTTCAAAATTACACACCGACAAAGATTTCTCTCTTCTTATTGCTGTGACGCAAAATAAAAAGGCGATATTTCATCATAGGATTACGGTACGGTAATTAGCACTTATTTGTTTTGAAGTATTCTACCGGTGAAAGAAAGGTTTTGTTGAGAGTTTGAGAAACTTCGAACGGTTTTCTACACCTTTAAGGTCTTATTTATCTCTAGTATTTCCTTTTCGCCTCTGCATACGATCTACCCCTCTTCATCCCAACAATAAGACCAATTTCAGTGGTTCTAAACCTTCCTAATGCCGCGACCCTCAGGTACAATTCCTCATGTTCTGGTGACCCCCAACCACAAAATTATTTTCGTTGCTACTTTATAAGACCATCGGAAATATGTGCTCTTTGATGGTCTTGTGCGACCCCTGTGAAAGGGTCGTGCGACCCACTGGTTGAGAACCGCTCACCTATTCTCCTTCTTCCTTCCTTCCCCGCTTGCCCAACATCATTCCCTCTATTACAGTCTGGAACAACCCATCTCCAAACCGTAGATTAGGATTCGTAAAAAGGGTTCTAGGCAAATGCGATGAGAGAGTACGAGAAAGAAGCTATTTTACACTTGTCAGGCCTCATTTAGAATATGCCGCTAGTATATGGGATCCGTACGAGGAAGGTATGATAAAAGAATTAGAGCGTGTGTAAAGGAGATCCGCTAGGTTTGTTAAAGGCCGTTATGATAAATGTATAAGTGTTACGAGCTTAATAGAAGAACTCGGATGAGAATTACTATCAGAACGCAGGTTAAAATTTAGGTTAAACCATTTAAGTAAATTCGAAACAGTTTTGTTCACAGATGACGTTAGATATATATTAAGAACCCCTGCGTATCATGCTAGGTTTGATCATATCAACAAGATTAGAGAGATAGATTGTCGTACCGATAGATTGAAGATGTCATTTTTCCCGCGTACCATAAGAGAGAACAATAGGCAGCGTAGCAAAGGGATAGGTAGGTGAAATATAGTTAGAGTAGTCTGTAGTGAATGATGCATGTAATAACAACCATAATTCCTTTCTTTTTATGTAGATACTAACCATCTAGCTGCATGTGACCCTATTATCCAGCATGTCTCCGTTAAATATCCTAGTCGCATGTCAATAGTGCATATTTGGTGATCTTCACCCCCTGCCACACACCCTCGTGGTGGCTCGCAGGGTATCACGAAGCTGTAGATCTCCCCTTGTTACTTCCTCCAACCACCGACCCTGCCTACCCTGGATTTCATTCGGCAAAATCCATTCCTCGCACACCATACCAAGAACTTTTCGCTCATCTTCCTTTCCGTCCACCGCACCTTCTCCATCCTTCAGTACACCCAGCTATCCAACGCCTACAACCCATTCGCGTCCTCCTTCCACGTTTCTGCGCCATCTAACACTACGCTCCATTTCAAGCTCTATATCGGTGCAAAGTTACGGAGCAATAATGCGGTGGTGCGAAGTACGGAAAGAATATAGTTCCGTACGACAATGCCATCCTTTTCTACGTATTCTGAACGTGAAATTGCGACAGATATTCCGCCCGACCGTAAACTTTGATATGGAGCGGGATGTATGGGTTGGAAACGTAGTCAATGCGGAAAGAGGATGCGCGTATACCGAGACATTTGAGATGTGGGTTTGGAGAAGATTTGACAGAGTGACCCAGGTAAAGAGAAGTGCGCACGAGGAGTTGGAAATGGAGGGTAGTTGTGGATATCCGAGGAAGGCAGAAAAGGTGGATGGGTGATGTTCTTAGAGGTGAGGGCATGCTGAAGTGGGTGATGAAACGGGAGAAGGCTTAGGAAGCGCGGAAGAGGAACGAAAGGAGGGGAAATTTGGTTGTCATAAGGAGATGCAGATTGTATGGGGCACGTTACGAGAGATCTGATGGCGAGAGCAAGCTATGTTTAAGTGAAAAAATGTCCCACAAATTGAAAGGTATCGGCTAGGAAGGTTCAAAAACCTACTAATTAGTTGGTCAATGAGTGTACCTTATGTTATATCCTTTACACGGAATTCCCATATCGTTATGACAGGCAAATGCCTCCTTTCAATCGCCGAATACATTACCTTCTTCAAAAAACTTGCGATTCGCACAGTGTCGAAGGAACTACGTCCCGGCGACAGAACTCTGAAGGCAAAGAATGATTTAAAAGTAAGGGCTACAAAACTACACTTGAATCTACCCCATAGAACGATATACGGAAATAGTTACTGACATTTTACGGTGCAATATAATCCGGGTGCCGTATTATAAAATGATTGGACATTATTAATGAATTTTCACCACATTTTTTACTATGATATGATAGGGCATGAAGATACACCGTAAACCAGTATAATCCCAAGGGATCCCCAATATCTTCCCGAGGCAGAAAGGCTGAGCAAGTAAACGAACGAGGGGCAGAGAATTAACCAAGCGGTACAATTGACGTTTCCAGGAGATGCCGTATGTGCATCGGTAGCCTTCTGTAGGAACATATATTATCATCATAGCGGGACACGCATAACGGTGGCCTGGCTAGAAAATAAAATCCAGCGCAGCATATAACTTCAGCACACGAAAATTCTCTAAATTCATCTCAATAAAACGATGGTCCAGTCTCCATGAAAGCTTTGCATCAAAATATTACGGTCCACCGAATAACAAGGGTTAGATTAGTCACATTGAGGGACGCAATTTACCAAAATGCAATTGTAATCAAACTTTACGTCTAAGTTCACCCGTGTATGAAACTTGACCGTGAGAAACCTGGAAAATTTTCTCAATCAACAAAGTTGGCGTAAACATGGCAAATGGGCTTATCACGGCCATCCATCTAATGAACTGGTACCTTTTCTGGGGAAGGGAATTTCATTCCAGATATGTATTTTCGGGGGACGAACGGAAAAGGAACGGAAATCCGAAAGCAAATTTTTTCATGGCATAATTAATAAAAAAGCCTTTTTTCTTTAAAAAAGTCTTTTCTAAAAAAGACTTTTCAATACTTCAAAATGTGCTAGAAAATGCAGTTTCGCAGTTTTTTCGCAATTTTCAAAAATATTCCGCACCCCGTTCACCTGATCCCAGACCTCCCGGTACTTCACTCATCAAAAATATTCTGAATCCCTCTCTAACAGCCAAATTCTAGATGCGCCACTGACCCAGGGTATCTATTCATATCCAATAAGTACCGCGGGCATCAAATTAAGTGTCGTGGTTCTCATGATAAAGAGCACCTAACCTGAAGTCATTTTAAACCTGCCACTCGATTTTTAGACAGATGACAATCACGAACGAATGATTGACACACTGCTCAGTACGAGAGCAAAACTTCCTGTAGCCCCATTAGATACACATAAATTCCAAACAGTTAATAATCTGATAGGGGCTTCAGACTGGAAGACTGTGGCTGATTAGCACCAAGAATATGAAAGCCTCTAACGCAAAAGAACATTAATTAGCGCGCAAGTTAGTCCCGCGCGGAGCACGAAATAAAAAAACGCCTTGTCACGTGGCAACCTCGGTGGATTAGACGCATGTCAACCGATAATGACAGCAAATATCAAATTCAGCCAGACAACAACTTCAACATCACTGCAGATCTGGAGTTAAAAAAAAAGGCGCGTAATACATTATAACTACAAGGAATACTTATGAATGGCCCATAATGACGATTTTAAAAAGAATTCTTGGAAGTATGCGATTCCGCTGAGGAGAAAACTTTGGCGGGAAAGAAAGCATGTCAGTAAAATATCATAAATTTACAGTGAGCCACACACTGGCGTGGTATACAAGACACATTGCCGTATAACTAATACTTTATGATGCAAAAATATGTAAATCCTGATCAGTGCATCGCTACAACAACGGAAACATAATTCTCCTCGCAATGGAAATACACGCATAATATCCTTGGCTCGTCGATATTCGTGTAGTTATTATACAAATAGTACATTCACAAAAAATTAATAGATAAACAAAAACACTCTCTCTTTCAATCCTTCTGGACGGGGCGACATTGGAAAACACTGCATCAATTAAAATCACGATGATATGTATTTACCTCGTCAGCAACATTCCCAGGGCGCATCCAACAAATAGATAACAGGGTGTAAAACAAAATACTTAATCCGACACGACATACACCGTTAACGTCATTAATTTCTACACTTCATTGCGATATTACGTTGTTTCCACGGAGGACAGAGAATATGATACGCGAGGGTTCCGAGGGACCAAAGGGACGGCGCATTGGCCCGCCATCTACCAGGATTTGGGCCAACTCAGTGAATTCGCGCTCCGGCCGGCGGAACCGGCAGCCTTCTCGTAAGGGTATATAACACCTGTTCAGGGTGTCTTGCTCTCGGGAGCTAGTTTGCACCTGCTCTCACAATGAAGCGAGGAGACAGTTTCTAAATTCTACTAAAGCACACCCTTCGCGAGATACCGCCGGGACAGAGAAAGACTCTTTATTTTCCCGAGAATGATAAACCATTTAAGGGAAAATCCACGTCGCTCAACAGCGATGACCCCTTAGTTGGAAATTATTGTCGCTAATTAGGTCTGTAGGGAGTTTAACCATTCCACTCCCATTAAAGTGATTACCGCATTGCGTCCGTTTATAGCGGGTGCTAGAACTAATGAGACGAAGCAGCGCTTATCTTTAATTATTCCTACTTCTTAAAAAGGAACTTCTCTTTAATTTACAAATCTTATTAATTTTTAACATTCATCACACATATAAACGGATACAGATATCGTTTTAAATATACAAATTTGACTATTTCCGGTCGGGAAAGCACAAGGCCTCTCTTGTTCCATAAAGTGCACGCACCGCCTTTTTTGTATTCCAAGTTAATGAAAATTTCGATGGAAAGGAATCGGAGACAAATTATGAACGAACATTCCATCATTAATACACATTCATTCTCAATCGTTTATTTCTTCTCGACAATTATTCGTCGTAAGTATTCTTTCGCCCCATGCCACTGCCGACAACGCATTGTGTGGTACTTATTCCAGTCCAAATCCACGTATTCATTCGATTCGACGATGATTTTCATTCAACCCTCAGTACTTCAACATTGCCTATATATCTATTTCAGCATCTGAGGCATTTAAAATAAGAATCAAATCGCACTCGTGGAGGTCAGAAGCTTTTGCTTTTTCACTGAAATAAATTTACTCGAAACTTAAACAATGACGATATCCACGACAGTTGGAATCCTCCTTACCGCCTGCGCCAAAATAAATTACTCGGCTTAATAAAAGAAATGGTATCGGCTACGCGTGCTGCAAGAGTCCTTTCTGCTGTTATGGGTGATAAAGAGTTTGCTGCTATATCGTTGCTGTCTGAATAACTTGTCCTGGAAATACTTCAGGCACCTGAAGGCAAATGTGAATAATTCATTTCTCATACCATTGGGAAATCAGCTCTCCCTCAGCTAAGATTTTACAACTAATTTTCGAGCCGATATTTAAAACAAATATTATTGCAAACACGAAAAAAATCCATGATAAAATATAACACAACAATAGTAATATCCACACTTTAATGTACTACTTCAACACCGACCATGGTTTCGACATACTATGAAATTATCAAGGTTGATATTACTATTGTGTTATATTTTATCATGGATATATCGCATTTCCACCAAGTTAAGCGTGAAACGATTTCATACGTACGAAAAAAATGTTTTCCGCCCTCGTATATCAAAGAGAAAAACTAAGAACTCTCTCGAAGACGGCGCTTCAGGTGGCAAGAGAGCCATCATGCATTCACAAAACAAGTTCCTATCTCTGTCCGATCCACCAAAAATCATGTGGCCGCATCAACTCCGCATGTAGCCGATGAATCATAAGAAAGAAGTGGTACCTCCATGCGGATTCAAATCACTTTAAAGGAGCATGACTCGGATTACTGAATGCAAAAGCGATTTATCATCTTGACTAAATGCAATCGGCGATTTCGCTAGGAGAGATGCATGTGCGTGAGTTAGAAAAGATGCACGCGCGTGAGGTCAGAAAACCTACGGAAAAGTGTGTATTGAATGTTTTATGGCGCTCATAACGCTCTTTCCCCATTGTTTCTCAATCCAAAAAATCACCAGTAAATTTTCGATCGAGAAAAAAATTCTTGATTAATCAAGAAAAGAATATGTTCAGATTGAAATTTAAAATACGATACTTAATCAAGAAACAAATAGTAAACACTTTAAAAAATATCGATATTTTTCCGTCCAAGATAATAGCGCAGTTTAGCAAACCTAAGACACACATATATATAAATATAGGGTACCGGCTTGCGAAGGTCCTTTAGTAAGGCAGACATGACACAGTCGCGGTATATGTCATGTTCATCGACGATAAACTAGTTAAACGTCAATTGTTGCATCAGTAAACGTTTAGAAATGCAACTTGATAGTCCAGAACGATTTGTTAGACCTTCTACTGTAGAGAAATGACTCACCACTATATCACGACAAAGTTCACGAATCGGCGCATACTTATGCACGCATGAATGAATTGATGCCATTAACTTGGGAGGTTCGATGATGTATTTTAATAGAAAATACATCCAGAATAACACGCAATCACGTAGTAATCACGATTCACGTAATCACGATTCATCTTACGAGCCATGCCCTAGATCAAAAGGTATCTACTAGATTAATCCAGGTCGTGTGTCCCGAATCTTAAACGCACTAAATACTGCAAAGTACCCATATTTACACCCTATGAAAGCAAAACATCGTCCACCAATGTGTTGCTGCCTTATACATCTATTATTTATACAAAGCTGATATTAAACACAGCTTAAGAAGTTGCCAAGCATCACATGAAATCAATATTCGGACAATATTACAATTCAAGATACAAAAAAGATATAGGTAATATACGACGAAAAGCACGGGTAATTTTCGATACGAAATCACAGAGAGGAATGAGATTATGAGAACTCACATGAAAATTAGCTGAACTAATACACAATCCTAGTCCCACCAGTGTGTGCTGAACGTCAAACTATTAAACCAGCGTCATCATGGCGAAAAAAATACTGCTACATCTTACGACGACATTAAACAATATTTTTAAGTCTCTAAGTCAAAGTGAACAATTAAACAATGAAACGTTAACAATGTTTTCACGATCATATGAGGTAAACAAAGGTCATCATCTTGGATTCCTCGGTCCCGAGAATCGCTCCCCAAGACGGAAACGCACGGACTCGACATTTGGGTGGATTGATAGCCCAAGTCACATTAGTTTCCCACATCGCATGGCATATACATGCAATAACAATTACTCCAATGCAACGGGCAGGGAAGCATTTTGCCTACATACAAATTGGAAAGCACAATTGCGTCGGGTAAATAAATCAATTCAAACGGTCAGGGACTTCTCATGAAAGTGCAAACTCATAATTTTCCCTCCGGATTGGAGGAAACAGGCGAAATCGGCTAACTTCACTGCCTCAATTACGAGATAATATTGAAAATCATTTAAACGGAAGATCAAGCGACACAATACTAAATATTATCTTATTAATTCCGAATGTTATCCATCCACAAGACCCATCACTTCAGTTCAACATCACATTCAACACACAATCTTGATGCCCATTAAATTGAATTTGACTCAACACAGAACACAGCTGAACAAAAAATAAATTAAAAATTTTTACTCGTAATTTACCTCGGTAATCTCCTATGGATTGCATTCCAGTTAACATTTAGTGCTTTTGGAAACTCATAAACACATTTAACTCTTTACTCATAAACTCATTCAATATGATTATCGAAACAAGAATCTACCTGGTTGCTTTAATCTACTCGACTTAAGCTTAACAAGAATCTACTCGGCTGTCATAAGAAAATCTTTGTTACCTGATTTCTAACTATCGCATAGTTGGGCACTAACTTCGGTTATTTCTTCACGAAAATTCACGTTACTATTGTAGTATATCAAAAACTTTGTGCCTTCCAGAGTTGTATTATTGAGATTACAACCGGTTTCGGCAGTACGCCATTATCAGGTACACAACCGACCGGTTGTACTCTTAATAAAACTGTGGAAGACAAAAAGTTTCATTTACTACTATGTCGACCTTCCACCAAATAAACCCTTCAACCTTTGAATATTTCACGAAACTAAAGCCAAAAATTATCATGACAAATAGGCAATTATATCAAAGGCACAAAGTTCATAACCGGTCTTAACTACTAATAATTCCAAAAAAAATATATAAATATGCTAGTCCTTGGCCATTAGGGTGGGTAGATTTAGGAAAAAACCGAGTTTGAAAAATACTTGTTTCGTCAGTATCATCAATTACACTAGATAAAATGAATTTACCACTAGAAGTCCATACCTATACTAAATAGTCCGATACATCGTTTGCCGTGACTAGATTGATAGGGATATAGCCACGGCAATTCTCCCAAATCGTGTAATGAGTTTTACTTATCATTACCTACACCGCGGTTGCACTGAACTAAGTCTCCCTATTTCTCTCACCTATACTCATTTTCTCCATCCCGACACCCGATTAAAAATACGCGAATATGTCATATAAATTTCGCTAAACCTGATACGCAGGATAAATATTACTGTTTTACGATATAAATGCTTAAGGCCGCTTTACACGGAACATTTTTTGCACAAGCGAAAGTATCATAGATTGTACAAGAAAATGAATGGAATTAGAGCAGGTTCGATTTCCCGTTTAGTCATTCAGACGACCATACTATTGGCCGCTTTACACGGTACAATTTCCCTCCTGAAAGAGTTCATATATTCCTTCGTACAATAAAATGTACCGCGTAAAGTGGCCTTCACAAGGTTTTCATTATTTATCAATCCGAAATGTATGAAACTCACGGGAAGACAACCTTCCCACAGGCCTCTGACCTTTGAGGCTACCTAATTCTCCTGGAAATTGTTAACTATTTGAACTAAAAATTGTGGAGTAATAATCTTATTATTATCATTCGCATCGCCGTAAGTGCCACTATGGCAAGATCAGAACGGTCCTCAGGCGCCAATGCTACTGTAATGCACGTCAACTGGGAACTGCATAAAGTAACACCCCAAAAATCAAAACGCTATAGACGTTAAATGGCCGGTCTAAAAAAAATTCTTAGAGCGATTGTACCAATAACAAAAATGAGGCAATGCCTACTTGAGGCAGTTAATGATGAGCACTACAGTTGAAGCTTGTTTAAAAACCACTTCTAGTCATTCATATGAACTTTCTTATCTATTATTTTTCCCATCAACTCTTCATCATAACAGATACTTCATTTCATTCTCGAAGTCCACAAAACAAATAGCCGAATCTTAAGTAACATACTAGCAGGCAGCTAGCCTGCTCACTTCGTGAGCAGGGGTGTGAACCCGCTGGGGGTTAGTGTCCTAGTCTAAAAATAGCTCCTTGGTGGAAATGTTTTTTTTTCATTCACTGTTCTCCTTTGTTGTTTTAAAAGCCATTTGAATAGGAGAGCACTGAGGGTTTCTTTTGTTTCAACCTTTACACTCTTCCACTCTCCCTTTTGGCCTTTCTCCCTTCTGGTTGTTGCAAATACAACCCAAAAATATAATTTACACCTTTGCACAGATGGTAACCTAACACCCCTGCCACACGCCCTAGCAGCCGCTCTGTTGGATCTTAATTAAACTAACTAAATACACTCTTTTTAATTCATGTCTCCATTTCATCTCCAAATAACTTACACATTTGCACGGCTGGTGACCTAACACCCCCTGCCACACGCCCAAGCAGCCGCTGTGTTGGATCTCATTTAAACTAACTAAATACACTCCTTTTAATTCATGTCTCCATTTCATCTCCAAATAACTTACACATTTGCACGGCTGGCGACCAAACACCCCAAGCTATAAAAATCCAAAAGTACTACCAAATCATGAATACAGAGATTCCACATTCAACGCACCAAACTTCTAGCTCAAAAATTGACAGAGAAAGAAACAAAACGGATAAATAATGACTGACACGCTACTAAATTAATATATATAGATTAGTTAACATAACATAGTAATTGTTACATGTTTGGGTTGCCAACACTCAACAGATAAGGCCCTTCACGCGTAAAAATCTGGAGCATGTTTCCCAACTTAATATAAAAGTACCTTTAAACCGTAGTTTACATTATAATACATTATACAGAAATATCAACGGCTTGTAGTAGTTAAACTGAACTAAAGTAGAAAGTCAATAGAGAACGACATAAGTGAGGAGTGAGAGAAACTAATGTATTGTGGTTATATATCCTAACAAAACAAAAATAATACCTAATGACCGTAAAGCTATAACCCTGACTGACCACCAACATGTTATATCCTAAGGACGTAGAGCTCCACCCATTCCATTCGTAATGGCTATCCAGTCATTGGAGCTTCACAAATTCCACAAGCTAAAAAGAAAAATTGGGAAGATTGGCGTGAAAATCCGTTTCCTTAAGAATTGTAAACGCAACAATTTGTACCCTAAATTTATAAACTCCTTACCCCTATATAAAAACGTAGCCACCAGATAGACCACCAGGATATAACTTTGCGGTCATTTGGTGATATTTTATCTTTTGTTATTCTAAAACCGTAGAACTCCACCCATTCCAGTTACATATCCTAGTCACAACGGTTGAACCTATCTCCGCCCGAAAAGCAAGAAGCGAACTCAGTTCTACTCAGCGTGCTCCGAGTGTCCGTTCTTTTTCAATCCTTGCCAAACGGCAGATGGAAAATGGTCTTTTGAACAGAACAAAATGGTATACCATCCATGGCAAAACCCTGAAATAAATCGACAGGCCTGAAATATGTCTTCCTAAGAAATGAATCATTAAGAGGGCTCGGAAGGATGTAAACTACACGATTGGTCATTAATCGTCATCTTTCCCCGCGCCCTTGCGCTAATTAAAAGTCCTTTACATGCCTGGCACGAGAGTTCCATGCAAAAAAATCTCTCCGTCGAAAAACTCTCTCCAATCATTCACGATCATCGGGCTTCGCCAATTAGCCGTGGTCCATTAATTACATCAAGTTCATTAAAGCACCCCTTATGCCCAACCCCTGATACCGGTGTCACGAAATGTCAAAATCCCTTTCACGCCACACTCATAAGACGCCACGCTGGAAACGATATCACTGGCTTTCCGCAGCATTTTTAGAAAGAGGTTTGTATGCGCGCGCGTTGAACACGCCCCTCCCCCGGGAAGAGAAGAATAAAAAAACAAGAGAACCAAACACTATACTACATCGATGGGAAAATTATTACACACACAAACTATCAGAGTTCTTTGATAAACATTGCAAGGCCAAAGAAATCGGGTTTTTTAATACTTCCATTCACACTGCCCGATCCTTGAATACCTCTTCTGCTTACATTACATTCATGAATTGCATAATACACGCCCTCTTGTCCTCAGGATTTCATAAGATTCTCCTCTTAAGAATACCTTATTAAAATAGTAAATTTATCCATTAATTCTCGGTCTCACCCTTCCTATCATTGAGTTCACTATCTGTCATCAGAATTAATGGATAAGAGGTGTTTAAACTTCAAAATCAGTCCCTTAAAATGTATGTACTAATATGTAACAACCGCTGTGATCGCTATTATCTTCCGTGCCGCATATCTTCGATAGAAACATTCAGAAATATCACGGGAGCCGTATGAATAAAATTTAACCTTCATAAAATAGCAACATTAGGTTCTAATCTTTCAAAATATCAATGTACATCTTACTTAAATAATCTTATATCATCTTCACCAATCGTTCAATCTTCACCAATATTCACTTTATTCAGCACTGTAATAACGTAAACAAAAATTATTTAGTTACAAAGATTTCATTAATGCAATACGTCTGAATTGGAGAAGCTGAAGTCGATACATCGGCGGGCGCCACTTACAGGGTATACCGTCCTACTCAACTAATCACCGCAAAAATTAGTACATTATCACACGAATCGTCCATTTACGGTAAAAAGTCTACATGAATTCGCCAAAAGCAATCCACAGGTAGTGGACGCAATTACTACGAAAAAAGTTGATAAGAAAAAGAAGGTCCTTCGGATGAGCTTAGCGCACGAAGTATGGCGCAGTTTTATGAAGCTATTTACTACCAAATCAAAACAAAGTTTCCATCTTCACTATAGAGATTTCATAGAAATAATAATGTTAGCAAAGGGACACCTCTATGGTAATGCTGTACAGCGATCAGTAAACATACTTTCGTTGACAAGAGAGCCTCAAACAAGATTAACGCACAGACTACTTTTTGCGTCAATTACTACACTTAAATTATGCAGTGACTCGATAAATACAAAACAAAATTATAATTTCTCCCATGATATTAAAAGACAGGTAACCCATCATTGTGCTTTTATTTTGTCATTGTTTCCTCGAGTCATTCGCTCTTCTAAATCCCATATCTTTCACAAATATATCTCGTGTAGCTTTCATTATCTTCCCTGTTCATTTGTATTATAGCAGTGCAGAGCCGTCGTAAGTAGCGCACGATGGCTAATACTTTCACGATTGAAAGTTCAAGCTACTATCAATAATGGAAAAAGCAAAATTATTCTTCGAGAAACACTACTAATATTCTTCACATGTTCTTTAATTGTAAAGTCGTGCTCTCAGAAGCAAAGGATGTTGGCTTCATAGGCCTAAACCTTTTCGGAAAAAAAACATTTTAAGCATCGTAGGTGAGAAAACAGTCTCATTCACAGAAAAAACGGCATAAATTTCTATATTTTGTCAGCCAAAGAAGAAAACATCATGAAGGGATGATGTCGAACAGAGACAGAGATCACTGAGGCATCACTAAAAACCGGTCTACTTAATAATAAAACAGTGGAATAGACTTCAGTAAGAAGTGTTCAAGACTCAAGCCTGACCGAAATAACAAGGAACCAATCAAGAAGAAAAAATACGAAGCCCATACAATACACACCCTTACCCTGAACATCCCAGAAAAAAATCAGGGCAAGACACTATAACAACAAAAACACACGTCACAATTCGTCCATACGCTGTCTCAATAATTTTGTTTCATATTTCATTCCTTTTTAGGAGTTATGTCTTAGCACCCAGGGCAACTTTCCCTCGCCCGCAGTCTAGCACGTAGATGTTCGCGCCAAATAAACTGAAACTCTCTTTTTAAACAAACTAAGGCTGTCAAGGGACAAAAAGACCGAATGAGAATCCGCAAAATAAACCTGTTAGTTAACAACTAAAAAATAAAACACCTTTCATAAACTCACAAGTTGAAGAAGAATACATTTCATAAACAACCTCAAACACGTCGTAATAAAAGTTACACGGCTCTATATGACTCACAAAAAACTTACAAGAAGATAATTAGCTAGCCATATGGCAAACGATACGTGCATTCCCTCACCGGCTTCGATTGGCATCCAAGTACTTTAGGTCAAAGGTCACAAATCTCACTGGGTGAGGTGCATGGTGGGAATAATACAATGTCACGAAAAAGAAGCGAATATCTTAATTCCTCTTCCTAATATCATCAATAGGGTGAATTCAAATAAAGGTTTCCGTAGGCTTGAAGACATTCAGAGATAACAGAGGGTAGAGCATCGAAATGACCAGCACCAAATAAATTTATACGGACATATATGATTACAAATACTGATCACTTGTTTTTTTAAAAGAGAACCAAACAGAAAACACCATCGGAATAACGGCGAAGCCATAACCAAAGAGGTAAATGGCGGAAACAATTGTCTTTCTTGGAGAGTGAATCTACGATAGAATTCTTAGCAGACAGAATAGATAATACAGATAGAAGTAAATAGCGAAGAAACGACCAATTTCCTCACGTGTGGTAGGTTAGAAAATGAAAACCTTAAATCCATATCGATACAAACTTTCCATTTCCTATCGAGGCGTTCTCAGGATTCAACACCAACATTTTAAATGAGAATTAATCACTTTTATGGATGACTATAATCAGTGGCTATAATTTATAATCAGTGGCTGGTGAAAATAGAACTTCGATTCTTGACACAAAACTATTCATCTAGGCATCCACGCACGATACCCGGAATGCGATCGTGCAGAGATCCTAAAAACGTGGATATTTCCCCCGATTGTGCATACACCTTCAACCTCACGTTAAACATCCATTCCGATTTAAACAACAACACCGTTTGGCCGACGACACAACGCGAAACCCACCCCAAGGGTGTGGAGCAAGGTATGAATTCATGAGGCCAAATGTAGATAAATATCCCAGGCGTACTGCTTTTCCTACCTCCGATACCATGCTAGAAATAATTAAGTTTTCCACCTCAGAAACGGAAAAAGAACAGGGAATTTCCCGATACACCAACTTCTACTTGAGCAAAACGGCTCCACACCCTGTTTGTAAAGCTTTCCTACGGCTATGTCGGGAGGCAACTCCCTCTTTGAATGAACTCGTTCGAAGTTGCGGCAATCATTCAACATATCCACCGTTAGAACATGCGCAATTCCGAATACGAGAGGCCCCCGTACGCCAAACACGGGAGTAAACAGGGGGAGTCCACTGCATCAGAAGCACGAGCCCGACCGCATCCACACGCTAACAGTGCGGCGAATACAACTCGGAAGTAAATTCCCAACAAATTACCCATTTCCACCAGCGTTTATCTCCGAATATTTTCCTGGCAATATCACGGTTTCTATAAATGAATCACAATTTATGCTTTCTTCCTTACTTCCTTCCTTGAATCGCGAAAGTCTTTACCCGAGAGGGATAAATGTCACCATGCATGAAACACGTACAGCACACGAGTTTGTTGATCATAAAACCAAAATAGCGTAAAACGATAACTGTATAGTTCTGGGTTCCTCTCCGTGTTCAGTCTCTTTCCTCCAGCTCATTCCATTTTTACATCTTCAAAACGGTATCCTTGAGTTTTAAGAGCTCCAACTACAACAATTCACCGTTTAACCTTAGTCCTTAATCCAACGACAGTTATTTAAGGCGAGATTCGAACCCACGACATTTTTGGTAGCCAAGTCGGCTGAAAACCATCCTAGTTCACTTCAGTCAACCTCAACTTCGCACCATGACCTCTGGTCGCTATTGCGAATCATAGATCAACTCACGACGAGCAACAGCGCGTAAAACATACTGAAAATGAAACCGAAGTTCCATTGCGAATTTCAAGGGTTTTATCCCTCTACCTCCCTGATTTTATGGTAATCCTCACAAACTGCACATAATACAAAAAGGCTTTAAATACCTCAGATGAAATAAATTCTCATAAGACTTTGAAACAATACTGATAAACAACTGATGATCTTTCGAGTGCGTCATCGTCCCCTCATTGAAAATTTGGTCGCCTTTATAGATTTCCCCGATCACATAGTTATACCAGTATTCTAAGATCAAGAATGGTATTTGTTGCTATTTGGTGAAGGCGATGGACGACTGTAATAAATAACGTGATTGAGAATAGATGGGAATGTAGACAAGGGAGGGATAACTTGGGGAATGAAGAAAGGGCGGAGAGAAACCCGGCGTCGACATTAGCCTGCTCCCCACGAAAGGCGCCAAGGAGACCACGGCTTAACGTCCCATCCATTTACCGGACGAAGAACCAAAGGTCCTCTCCACACGGCGCATAAGTATGAATCAGGGTTCCACAGAATATTCTTTTCCACCACCGGTATTCGATCCCGGGCACTCAGGAAGGAAAGCGAGAGCTGCAGCCACTACACCTATCCAATCCCTAGTTACTATATTTATAGGGTTTGAGCACCCTTCGAGATACCCCACCTTTCCCCGTTCGGCTACAACAATAATTTTCGCCGCAACTCGGCAAGAGAACGAGGGATGCGTGAGGGGGGTTTTCGCGGGAGGCGTGGCCGCCATCACCGGGACTCACCTCTCCTCCCCTGCGTGACCCTCGAACCCCGACATTTCCTCCGAGCGTTGTGACACGGTCATCTTCCCGCCAACCTTCCCACCTCCGTCCATCTATCCCCCCAGAGGTCGAGCACCCACCAAGGAGCACCCGTGCACCGGAGTCACACACACTCGCACCAGATAACAAGGGGACCACTCCGGAACCACCTCCCACCCCACACGGGACGACAGGAAAACCCCCTCACTTTCCCCCGAGAGCACCGAAAAACCAACTCCGGGACGGGTGGGGGCGGGCGGGGGAGAGGGGGGGGACAAGCAGAAGTGGGGGCGGAGGAGGGAGGGAGGACGGAGCAGGAGGCGGCGAAACCGCGCGGGGGCGGGGAGGCAACCCGGCGTGCGCTACGTTTCCTCCGAGTTCGGCCACCCGCGCGAGAGCGATCCGGATCGATGGCCCTCACACGTCACGAAACTTCATGAAACGTCGGGATTATCCCCGCAGCGAGCTATAACATCCGAGTCTAAGCGATGACGAATCTCTTCCAGGGGCAGATCAGCCTGAACGTGTATAAAACCCACTAGGGATCACAGTCCGGGACAAACGTGGACACTTCCGCCAGCGGAAAGATCCCACCAGATGCTCAACCAGAAGCTAGTCCACACGGCGACTCTTCACAGGGGTGAGTTCAGATGAGACGTGGGTTCACCCCACAACAGAACACCGTCCGGGACGAATCCTGTCTCCTCCGCCAGCGGAAAGATCACTCCAGAAGCTCTTCCACACGTTAGTCACCACACGGTACTGGGGCGGGCCGAGACCGGGATCGCCCGAAGATCTTCCGGGAGTAGCCGAGGGGGGGTAAAGGGAAGAGCCGGCGAACGAGCCCGGACGCACCGTACGTATCCAGACCACCACCCTCCTCTCCGACCGGCGGCGCGGCGACTGACCGCCTGACGGGGCCCCGCAAAGCGCTCTGCCCAAATTTCGATCGCTGAAGGGGTGGCGGCGGCGACGGCGCAATGTACAGGCGACGGTGAGCCCGCCCGGAGAGCCGCGCCTCCTGCGGACGGGGGCGGAGAGGGAGGGGGGGGGGGGCGGTCGTGCGGGGGCTGAGAACTGCGTGGGGTGCGACATCTAGCGGGGGAAAAGCGTGTCGGGGCAGTGGGCGATTCGCCGCGAGACACGGCACGCGTGCGACGGGCGCGTGTTGCGCGGGACAAGGTGCAAGCGGTAAGAAAAGCCCCCGGGAGAAGCGATTTCGAGGAAAAACCTTCAAGTGACGGGGTTATTAAAGGGCAAGGCGGCTCACGTATTACACAAGTCAGTTCCGCATGAATCGACGCCTCAAAAATAGAGGAAAGGTGTTATGACAGACGTGGAAAGTGGAGAGTGGAGGAAAAGAGAAGCCTATCACGGCGCCGGTTTCAGCTACCCCTAGTTAACCTCTTCAGGTCTCAAGCAGCACACATGCTACATCTTGTAATTAGCTATTCAGGCTCCAATTACCCATCGGTTTTTAATTCAGGAGTTTGTATTTTTCTGCACACTGTTATATGTATTCGTGTTTTTGTCTCTATTTTTTTGTTTGAATAGCAAGTATCTTAAATATATATACCCAAAAATGTTTGTACTCTTGTCATGTTAAAACATCTGGGAATACAAAGCGGAAGGACTGAAGAGATGAAAGACAACGAAGGGCCGCGGTATACCACAAACTAGTACCAGCTATATACTTGAAATACTATCCGCAAAGTAAAATCCAATGGAGGAATAGGAATTCCAACCTACAAAAAAATTAATTCTACCGAGATTTGTATCCAAACCTAGTAGATGGAAATAGCAACACAAAAACTACCTCTCAAACATGATCCCTAGATTAGCCTTACTTGAAGTGTTCTCTCAGTGGCACTCGAATGGGAAGCAAGTTTCTGGAGAAGAAAATCTCTGATATAAGCGGGATGCGAACTCAGGCCTCTGGGAAGGAAAACCAAACTAGCCACAAAAATAATCTGATAACCGGAATCCCCACGATCACTTTTCCCTGAACAGCTAATTTAATGGAACTCGGGTGGTTACAGCTTTTCTGCTGAAAAACCTCCACCACTGTCGGGGACGAATGGTTGGATTCTGGAAAGCCATCACATTAACTATCCCAAGAATTAAGGGGAGAATGATTATTAAGATAAAATATAAACTTTGCACTGCATTAACACAGTCAAATTAATAAAGACAACAACTTTTGACACTATCCAGTCCCCATACAACGCATAGTGAGGCTATCAGCCGCTTACAGACTACTTTCCGAGATTTTTGGATGAAAACTATCAGCATTTTTACAAGGGAAATTTTACGTCTGTGCACTCCTGAGAGATGTTTTACAACAATGAAGAATTTTTAACCTAAAGATCTCATCTAAAAGATAAACAGTGTGTATTTTGCATGTTTCTCTACTCTTTTTAAAAATAAATCATATTGCCACCGGTGTAATGTTTTCAGAATCGCAAAAAACCGACTGTTGCAACGGAATTTTAAACGTACCGCGTGAAAAGAGAGGCAAATTAAAGACTTAGATGGACATTTTTATTTAATTTCTTAGATTTTCAATCACATAAAAGTATATAATTACACCATTAACAATCAAACATTTATTTCATGCTTCCTACGGTTCGTGAAATTAAAACGTATAATTTGAATATGGTCCCCATTATGACTATGTCGCTCAAACTACCAAAACTATAGGTTATAGAACCGGCCCTTATGGTAGTTTGAGCATGATATTTCCCACCTCATAATGGGGACTATATTCGAATTATATGTTTTAATTTAAGCAGCTGCAGGATGCATGAATAAATTAGTGTATTATTTATAGTGTATTAGTATACTTTTATATGTCTGAAGTTCTAGTTTATAAAAAAAACACAACTCATTGATTTGACTACTTTTTTTCACGCGGTTTGCTCCAAAATCCTTCCAAACGGAAGCTTTTTTTACGATTTTGAAAAAATTACTGCGGCGACAGTATGACTTATTTAAAAAAAACTCGAGGAGACATACTAACTACACACTGTTAATTATTTGACGCGAGCTAGGTGACAGAAATGCCTCAAATTTAAATATGGACTCACTTAGGTGGTGCGAAACCTAATATTTTCCTTGTAAAATGGCTGGTATTATTTGTAAATAACATCAGAAAGTAGTCCGGTTAGGGGCTGATATTTCGGCTTTTTTGAAAGGGTAGGATATTTTTCTTTAAAACCATGATGAAAAAAAATGAGACCAATTTCATTGATTTCTAGGTAAAATGATATTTCGCTCAAACTACCTAAAAAAATAACATAGAAAGAATCTTGCGATATTGATTGGAATTTATGAATGATGCAGAAATGAAAAAATTTGCAATTTTCCACAGAAACAATTTTACTACAATCTAGGTTTCGATGTTTCTACATCACCATGATATAAAAACACGAAATATGAAAATTTATAAATTACTTACAGATTCACATCAGGTGCACCTGATGATGATGTAAAAACATCGAAACCTGCGTCGCAGTAAAGTTTATTTCTGTTGATAACTGCAAATTATTCATTTCTGTACCTTAAAAATCACCTTACGAGGAATGTCCATGTGGAGCGCGCTATCAACGAAGAATGCTAGCGGTTTTTCGGACTGTGCGGGATGCATTAATCCCAGCGGGAGGGGAAGGGGTGGTCCGTGACAGCAGCGCGCAAACCGACGACGATGCACAGAGGAAGGAAGGAAGAGGCCGTGGTGAGAGTTCGATCGCGGGAGAAAGGGCAGGGGGTGTACGAAAATGGGGTTGCAAGAACGAAGAGAGAGTGTGAGGAGGAGGCATGCAGGAGAGGGAGGAGAAGAGGCAAAAGGGGGCAAGTGAACGCCGTGGCAGAGGGAAAATGAGAAAACCGAAGTCGGGGGGGAGGAAGGTTGGGGAGGGGCAGCGGAGCACGTAGATTTTCCCCCATCTCGAGGGAGCGGTGAAGGGCGGCCCACACGCTTCCCAGATGCGGCCCCCACTCATTTTACTGCAGGGAGTGGGGCGGCGGCGATGGTGGGCGGAAGAAAAGGAACTTCCCGCATGAAATAAGCATATGATCTACCCTATTCACTCGCATATTGTACCTCACCGCTACGGCAAGTCCGTTTCATCCCTTTCCCGTCTCTCTCACCGATCTCTACTAGCTCTTTCGTAGCCCGCGGCGTACCACCCGATGCCACACAACCTCAAGGCCGCTTTACACGGTACATTTTATTGCATAAACGAGTATATGAATTCTTTCATAAGGAAAATTGTACCGTGTAAAGCGGCAAATTATATGATTGTCTGAATGACTGAAAAGGAAATAGAGCCTGCTCTAATTTCATTCATTTTCTAGAACAATCTATGATACATGCTCGTGCAAAAAAATGTACCGTGTAAAGCGGCTTTCTTGTCATTGGTCCTGCAATCCTAAGATTGGTTGACTGCATCCCTCCACCCTTCCCTATCTAATGCTAGTTCCCTTACCTCCTGGTACCTCTTCCTATGTACTTTCCTCTTTATTTGGTCCCCGAATTACTCCTGGGTCTTCCTCTGTTTTTCCTTCCAATATGTTCGGCCTAGGCGAAATATTATTTATTGGTAAGAACAAGCACTTTCTAGGAATAAGATTGAATGTACCGTTTCCACAAATCAAATCCAACATATAACGTCGATTTCCCCACTGCTTCTCTCATAACTCTGCCTCCCAACTCCGCAGGCTGCCTCACCACACATCATCCCGTCCAACATACACATCCTTCCTCTCCAACATCCCCCACATTGCATGAGTGGTGCACCTACTCGTAAAAGCAAAAATTATTTTGTTGAAATCGTCACACTACCGGCGGGTTACCTCATATTGTTAGCGGCAGGATCTGGGAAATACAACCCCAAGAAATTTTCTTCTCGATCCTTACGTTTAAACAGATATCACTAAGTTCAAAATAGGTATCAGAGCAAAATAGGTATAATTTCATATGGAAACGAATTTGGTCTCATTTTAAAGAAAAATATTACACCCTTCAGTTAATTATCAGCCCTTACGAACTGCTTTCCGACAAGGAAGGAAGATGTAGCTGGCGCCACATCAGCAACAGTTGAAGAAGACCCTAACATTTTCGCCAATCGATTTCGTACGAAGTTAACCACACATTCATTCCCCCAGATCACGACTAACAAGTTCCAGAATATACAAATATACCAAATTACCTTTTCAATAAATATTAAACCCAATTTCAACTTGAATCCGTTGCATTACATTGCTCGCGATCAAAATTACGTTCACACATTTACTACTTAGACGAAAAATCAATCGATACATTTTTAAATTCTTAAAAATCATATCAAGCTGGTTTAAGGTTGTAAATTGAAGCTTGGTGCGGTACAGAACAGGGACCGGAATATGAACCTGGCTCATTTAACCGAGCACTGATGCTCTGACAAAAATATTGAAACCTTGGGCCGTAAAAAAATCAAAAATATTACTTCATTAATGATTGTTCATCATGACTATTTTTCCATTTCTCAAAAAGGCCACCACAAGTTAAATCTTATAATAAGCTCAACAATTGGTGGTGAGAGAAGAGCTACACGTCGGCATTATCGTGTCAATTGTACGACCGACATTTCGCCCGTCAACAATTGCGAAAACATGCTTTTCGTGCACTTTCACCCGGGAACATTCAAATTTCTTAACACTCCACCGATATCCTTACCCTGATTTCATATACTATCGACAAATCAACGTTTTATTTCTCACAACCGCAGGGACCATTCACGACAGGATGGCTATTATGGCAGGCTTGAAGCTACCGAAAAACGATGATCCTAACAAGCACGGGCGCACTGCAAAACCGCTGATTAGCAGCAATAAAACGCCCCCAGAAGCGTCACATTTCTTCCCCATAGTGATACGTCCAATGCAACGAAATTTTAAAACCACGGAGGTGGAGAACATGTAAATTACATCTAACAGGCTCAGACACCATGAGGTACAATCGCTCGAGTTCCGGCGTTAATGACGGGTCGCAGGCGACCGCTCAGAAACACTATAACAAGGATTTCCAAGGCTACCTCTCGGAGGGAACCACAAGGGATGGAAGCGAATCGTAGTTTCAGGAGGATCATAGATACGTATCTGAAGGATTTCAGCGCTCACCTCGACGCTGCGATGCCGAAAACGCGCCGAGCATCACCTATACCATAACGGCGGCACTGATTAGGGCCAATTAATGGAGCAGCCAACCGTGTATGCGGCCAATCTCATCCACAGCTTTCATTCATCCAGTGAGCGGCGCAGGAAGTTCCACTCAAGAGCCGCGTCAAGTTATGCCTATTGGATCGCAGCAAACGGGGAGAGACATACACATCACTCCGTTCCCTTTCGGAGCCGGCATTGTCAAAGGGGCTTCATTCTCGGCGCTAAGCCTGTTTTACACGGGGCACGTAATTGCACGATCTGATGTATGCACGAACGTGTGCTTCAAATTGTGTCGTGCCAGGCGGAAAACTGGAGGAACACACGCCCGAATGCATGAACGCGAGATGGCAAAATAGCCCCTAATTTAATTCAATAATTATTGCGCGCCAAATTATGAAAAACATGCAGTCTTAACCCTCTACGCACCGATTTATTTTGTCCACCATGTGCAGACATTTCACATGTTACCCCACTCGTGAGAGAATCAGGAACTAAAAGTTACGAATGAAGGGCATTTTCGTTGCCAAACTGTAAAATTTGATGTCACAAAGGCATACACACGTAAAGAAACCTAATCAGAGACCAAAAACTCTACTACATGTTATCTCTAGGTCAATCAGCGTGATAAAGGCTTAAAGTGTGCTATTTCGTGCGGCCTGTAAAACGGGCTTCAAACCTTGACAAAAAAGGCACATATTTTAACAAATTTCCTCAAGACAGCACTTTCCTTGCAAACCTCTTTCGATTCTCTCACATTCGAGTACCTCTCCATAGAATCTCTTTTGATATTAAGGTTGCTCTTTCCTCTGGGTAACTTATTCAAAAGCAACTTTGAAGTGCGTTTTATAAACTGAGATGAAAAATAGTATTTCCAGTCTGGTTTCATTGTTATTCGGCCTCGAAAATGGAGATTTTAGCATTGGCTCTTATGCGGTTTTTTGCCCAGATTACAGCAGAAAAACGTCAATTTGAACAAGAAAACTAATTCAAGCTTTTATTTAAAACTGTATAAGAAGCGGAGAGCCCTTCTAAATAGGACCAAATAAATTATAGGCATCTTACCGCCTACTTATTATTAAGTTATTAGCAAAGTACTGCCGTTCCGTGTGTTTATTCTATAGTGAATTTCTCCTCCGCTTATGCGTCTCATTACTTTTGCTGTAGATTTAATTTAAAATGAAAGGTAAAATGGAATTTTTTACTTAAATGGATGACTAGCAAGAATGTCAATAAAAATTCGTTTGGCCATTGTGAAAATATTTCTACTCTTTTCTTTGCTCAGCCAATGACATTCTTTGAAGCTTTGTTGAACTGTTTTTTTTAGCATTTTACTTTTCATGAGAAAAGGATGTTTCCATCCAGTTTGGGCCTTTTGAGAGGACATTCTACGGCTGGGAACTGGTGAGTTTATATCCATATCTTTGAGCGAAACATTTAACCTAAAAATCAATGTATTTGGTCTCATTTTAAAGAAAAATATCTTATTCTTTCAAAGTAACCAAAATATCAGTTCCTCGCCGAAATACTTTCCCAGATAATTGAAAAATAATATCAGCACTTTAACACGGGAAATGGTAGGTGTACGCACTCAAGAGAGATCGCACTTATTATATGAGGTATTTCTAACTCCTAGATCTCGTCAAAAAATTAAGAGTGAATAGTTTGCATGGTTTCCCGACTATTTTCTATATAAATCATACTGTTACCGGAGTAATTTTTTCAGAATCGTAAAAAAAAATCCGGTTGGAAGGAGTTTTGAACGAACCGCGGGAAAAAATGGGTCAAGTCAATGACTTATGTAGATATTTTTTTGATAAACAAGAATATCAGACATTAAGGCATATTATTGCACTAAAAAAAGACACAATTTTATTCATCCTTCGTAGAGCTGCTTAAATTAAAACGTATTATTCAAATACAGTATCCATTATGACTAGGGTACTACCTCACTCAAACTACCTTACACCCGTAAGCCCACGTAAAACCAAAATGACGAGTACAATGTTAAATACCTCTTAAAAAAGGGCGGTTAACAACAAAAAGGCCATCGAAAAGTTACACGGAGAATTTGATTCGGCTTAAGGTAGTTCGATCGAGATAGTTCTCTAATCATAACAGAGGACATATTCGAATTATACGTTTTAATTTCCCCAGCTCTGACACACACGAATTAAATATTGCATTATTAATGGTGCAATAATATAGTTTTGCAAGACAGAAATTGTAAGTAATTAAATGAAAATATCTACATAAGTCTTTAACTTGACAATTTATTTTTCGCGGTACGGTTGAAACTCCATCAAAACGGAAGGTTTATCGTGATCCCGAAGAATTTACTGCGGTAACAATATGACTAATTTTCATAAATAGTGGAGAAAACACACAAACTACACACTGCTGATTTTTTGACGAGATCTAGGAGTTAGAAATTCCTCATTTTTTTAATAAGGTCTCTCTGGAGTGCATAAACATACGACTTCCCATGTAGAAGGGCTGGTATTTTCTGGCAAATATCTCGGAAAGTAATGTGGCACGTGGGTTGAATTTCTGGTGTCAATGGAAGGGTGATATATTTTTCTTTAAAATGAGACAGAATTCATTGATTTTTAGGTAAAATGATAATTCGCTCAAACTACCTTAACAGGCGAGATCAAATGTTCAATAAGGAGGCCTTTAAATCCCTCATTTTCGACTTAACGTACGCGAGGTAACCGAGAGAAACATGGATTTCGTTGCATCCATCAGTCACGGCTTCACCAGATTTTCCTCCGGGCAATATGCATAGCAGCTTGCCATGCATGGTGGCTTATTTAATTGAGTATGAAGGGCAGGCACCCAAGTCCGCCAGGAAGTATTGCCGGAGTACTCAATATCCGTCGGCACCCCTAATTGCAAGCGAACGGCCCCTCTCCAAAATCCGTCTTCCTTTGAAAATGACGGATAGCACCCGACCGACTGCGATAGGACGAGCAGAGGCTTTTGAAGTTCACATGCCAAGTCCTTCATGCATCGTCTCCTTGGCTTCATTTATCATCCTTCACTTATAAAGATACCCCACACACTTGAAGCGAGGAATAAAAAAATGAAAAATAACGCCCGAGGGAAATGTGATTACCTTATTAACTCAATTCTTCTTTCCTCAAGTATGAACTTCACAATCCCCAAGCACTTGCCATTTCAACCCGTTAGAGTAATCAATCTTTCCACTACTTCTGCTTCTGTGTTATCATTTTTTTCTTATTCTACAGGCATCCGGGGGTCGAGGGATACTAAAAAGATGAATATCCGTGAGGACTCCCAAAATAAATTAAATACTGAGTGTGATACGCATCACTGCTTGCTTTTGTACGTATTCGTTGCAATTAGTCATAATAGGAATGGATAAACGGAGTAAAAATCTAAAACTTAAGCAGATACAGGAAGATGATACATCGTATATTATCAAAAATAATGATACTGACGGGAAAAAGGTACAACTAGACAATTAAAAATAGTGAATCAACTACTACAGATGCACTAATTCACGAACAGAGGTATTATGAGAGAAAACAGATTCAGCTCAAGAGGAATTTAAGATAGGAACGTAAGTAAAATAGACTTTCCTCAAAGGGGGGAACTACACTGAACATTTAAGCGCAAGTTAACATTTGTGCATATCAAAATTACGTCCACATAGATACTAAAGTTCTAAAATATATCAAAAGCCGTAAGTCATACCTGCCCAAGTAAAAACCCCATCAAATTACATGTCGGCCCCGGTGGCGGCGGGGTAAAGTCCTCGCTTGCTACCCTGAGGGTCGCGGGTTCGAGTCCCGCCTGGGTAGAATATTATCTGCCCAGGACATGGGTGTTTGTGTCTCGTACGTTGTTACTGTTAACCACCCGGCGTACATTGGCACATGGTGATGTATTCGGGATAGTGAAGATAGATAAATAAATAAATAAATGTATCGACTCTTTCCGATTTTGTGACGAAGAAATTCGACACGGAAAAGTAAGTGTAAAAAATATGACGCAAGTGCAAAAGGAAATTAGGGCTACCCTGACGAGGGTCAGCTCCTAGTCCTCCGACTGACACCTCCGCCTCCAACTGATACCGAAACACCCCCGACTATGTATCCAGCAACGGGAAAGAAGCGCTGGTGTTCAAAAATTCAGACGCAAGCAATCCAAAAAATCCGTGTACCATAATCATGGACTACAAAAATTTAAATTATTCGACGAAATTAAGGTTCTTTTAGCATTTTAGGGGAGAGGATAAAACAGGAACAGCCACTAGAGGAGGCTCCTACAACCTCCTCCGAACGACGTGAGGGGTAACATCCCGTCCACGGTGGACGTCGGTATTGACTGATGCGGAGAAAGGTGTCGCAGGTGTAGATGCTGAAGTATCATTGCTCCTCATATCATCACCCACCGACCTTTTACATAATGCAAGCTTCTATCGCGTCTACTTCCAAAACCATTTCCCCTTAACACGTTCTCTTCGAGCTATCCACCCATTTAACAAATGGCCACGGAGTTTTTTATAAAATTAAAAAAATAATGTAAATAAAATTGCTTAGATTTAAAAATTCTTACTATGTTTTTTAAATTAAGGTGGTGGGAGCGCTAATCGTGATTCATCTGAACATTTAATACATTTTCAAGTAAGCCGAAAAAAAATTCTTGGACCACACTTTTAAGTACATTTATTTATACGATGCAATTAACTGCACACGTAATAAAGTAATTGACAAAAGAATTATATTTTCACAGTCTTCGCCATCATTAAAGCATTGTCATGATTTGGGTTTACGGCGATGGATTCGAAATTTATGCGAAAATCATACATAAAGACGTGTTTTACTCGGCATTATGCCTTGATATTAGTTAGCAACCAATCCAGTGTTGTGAAGTGCATTATTTCGCATTTGTGGGTAAATTTGTAATCATTGAATCGAATTATTTCGAAATATACGTCAAGTACCGTAAGGCTAGATAAGTAATAAAGTACCAATCAATAGCCAAGAAACCAAATCGGTAACACGTATTTTTTCACTTTTATTTATACTGCCCATTTTAAGCTAAAAGACAGTAACTGCATCATTGTTGGTTTTGAGATATGGCATGCTTAAGTTTTCATCTTCGATTATTCATCTAGTCCATCTTCGAAGAGATCGCATGTTTTAGTTCATGCTTAGATTTTCAGGGCGAGAAATACGAAGTCAATCAAGTCATGATAGAGACCACAATCGAATTTAATTGTTTTGAGACAAATTCTCAGCAACCGAATAAATATATCCATACAATTCTTCAACTTGACATTTTTTCACATGGTACGTTTAAAACTCCGTCACAACAGATTTTGTTGAGATTCGGATAAACTTACTGCGGTGACTAAATGACTTATTTAAAAAAAATGGTAAAGTAAAAATACAAACTACAGACTGTTAATCTTTTTAAGGATACCTGGGAGTAATATTTTCCTCATTTTTTAAATAACATTTCACTGGAGTGCATATACGCTCCAATTCACATGTAAAAATGTCTTCCATCTGTTGAAAAAAACTCGGAAAATAGTTCGGTAAGGGGCTGATATTTTGGTTTTATTTGGAAGGATGAGAAATTTTTCTTTAGACGAAACCAAATTCATTGATTTCTGAATGAAATGGCATCTCGCTCAAACTACTTTGAAGGATGGCTTGCAGGTCAATGGAAAGAAAATTAACAGAATTACAGAAATGTAAAACGTTACAAGAACGTCATATCTACGAGTTGGTCAGCATGAGTTTCGCAAATATGCCTCGACGAGGGTTATTTGGCCACGGGTACGTGAACCCGGATATAAATTGGACCCTTAGCCATCAGACGATTCCGAGGGAGGTGCTTTGTCTCACATCATGGACTCGCCCGTCAACGGCAAAAGTAGCGACAATGAATGACCATTAATTATTAACTGAGCGAAGGGAGGCCACGAAAACAGTGCTCGGTGACAGAGTTTTCCACTTCCTTAATTCAAGAATCATTTCGTGATTAACGATTTACAACCCCTTTGACAAGCTTACCACACAATTCCGCCATTCTCCGGAATATCCAACGCACTCAGTAAAAAATGACCGTCCATTGCAGCTAAGTACATACATCAATGAATATACATCATCCCTCGACAAAGTCATCGATCCCAACGGAAGGAAAAGAATTCACAAGAGGAACATGTCTGATGCGCCAGGAAACGTGCCTAAGACACCCATTGTTGGCTGGCTAGTGATGTCAAAACCAGGGTAAGATTTGCCGTTGGCACAGACCGGTACTACCGAAGGGTGATTCCATTACAAAAATACACAGCCACAGAGTTTGGAACATAGGACAACAAAGGGAGAATTGAGCTAGGGAGCGAAGTTATATCGCCACACTGTCAGTGAAACTTCTCGACCTGATATGAGAGATAAATTGAGCATATGGTGCAATAATCCAGAAACTGAACTATACAGGGGCACGGGGATTTGTACAGGTCGAAAACTTTGCAGATAAATTCAAACACAGCAGGCACATGGCCAGAACACACAATCACTCCCGCAATTGTTAAGATATCTTAAAATTAAATATCTTAAGCTACCTTTAAAGTCGATTCAACTTCAAATGACGTATAAACAGATTCAGTTTCAAAGTTAAAGTAGCAGAAACAATGACGTTAATAGCAGATAGTACTCACAGGATGCAAATTACATCAGGACGAAGAATGATCCGGGTTTTTTCATCAAGACTATGATCTCTTAGCAGTATAATTCGGCCCTAAAAGGTACTACAGTACACTTTCTACGACTGCTATATTTAGTGGACCGTGATTACGATAAAATCCAGGATGAAACGATTTGAGAATAAGTAATTATTCTTACGACATAGAAAGGTAGCAAAGAGCAATCAAGCATGATGGAACAGCCACTCTAGCATCTGAGTATTCCTGTAGAACAGAGAAAAAGATAACTGGAGGGAAACATGATGATTCAACCCATATGTCATTCTAAACAACTATTGTTGCACCGCAAAAACAAAAGCTCACCTTATCCACCTACTGGGCAATGGACATGTGAAGGATGAAGGAAAGGAGGAGGAAAATGATGCATTATAAATCACTTCTTGAATGATTTTGATCCATTTTGCTAGGAGGATAGAAGCCCAACAACTTTTAAGTACGAGCAACTCGCCCTAACCGGTTAGGAGTGCAGCAGATCACCCATTAGAAATGCTATTTTTAGCAGAGTTCTTATCATTCATCCTGGCTGCGACCGTCCGTCAATTCATCCGACCTCAGGCTTATTTCGGTAGGGATTCCTACCTGATACCAAGGGAAGGTATGAAGGAGGAATACTATGGTAAGTAACAAGTGTTTCCAATTCTAGCAATGTTGAGCTTCATGAACACTAGAACTCCCTTATCCACCACCAATTAGGGCCACGGAAAAAGTATTATCAAAATCAAGAACAAGCCCAGTTTTAACAAGGAAAAAAAAAACAAAATTATCGAGGAGATGACACGCATTGTTGGGCTTCTTGGCATTTAAAAAATACAATCATTTACAACATACTCTCAGAAAAACCTGGGTGTATTGCTCCATCATAATTCAATTGAATATCGTGTATAGTGTAGTAAAAAATGAAAGGAAGCACATGATAAATTTTCAGACAATTTTGAGGGATTTTTTACAATACCACGAACTAGATCACATCCCACATAGTTATGTCATATAAGACGACCTTCCCACGGAAATATTCGCGAGGAAATTTCCCCTAGCCAGCGCCGCGATTCTTTGGGGCAAGAATAAGGAAAGCTGATAAAAAAGGTCGTCATTAGATAGTGTCCGTAAATAGTTTCAAATCCAAAGAGTTCAGTGTGGGCAAAATTAACGAATTCATGGTCTCAAACGTAATAGTATCATACCCTCTAAACACACGAAACGCTCGTGAATTTTTTACACAACACCTTTGCTTTCTTCCACAATAAAGATATAAATTTCACAGGAATAAACTCCAAAAATGGAAAAAGCAGAGGAAAATTCCAGATCTCTTCAAAGCATTCAGTTACACGGAGATTCGCCGTTTTCCGAATAGCCCAAGAAGGGTCTATCCAAGATAGATCAATAGCCCAAGAAGGATCCATCTACTCCACATATCTTTATGTGAAAAATTACATATTAATGTAGTCGATATTCAGTCCTGATAAGGCATTAGAAATGCGTTTACGGATTATCCGGACGTCCGTCAATCAGACCTCCGACTCAGACCCCTTGCTGTCGTAATCTAAAGAATTCAAAACGATGGAAGAGCTAGTATGAGTCCACAAAATCTACTACCATTTCGGAAACACCGGCAGAATCATCCCAATTTCTCGCCCCACATAAGAACCCGGCATGGACGGGAAAATATCGCGTGATACAATTCGAAAGAGAGAGAAGGAAGAGAAGAAGGGAAAAACGAAGGAGCAGATGGAAAGGTGGGAAGGGGCGAGGGCAGTGCTGCCCGAGGAACGGTTGGAATTAGAACTAACCCACACGCCAGCCCCTTCCCCCCCCTCGATCAGACGCAGGTGCACTAAAATAAAAGGTATGTTTATGTTAATGCGACCGGGCAGGAGCAGGGAGGTGAAAAATAAAAGAAGGCCGAAACGGAAATGGAACCGCGGCGGCGGGAGAGAAGGAAAATGGAGTGGATGAAGAGGTTGGCATACTTGCGGCTCACGGGACTGGATGCGGCCCGCAAATACGTTTCATCTAACTTATCTCCCGAGCGCCACTTCTCACACGCCCGATCCCATATAGAGGGTAAAAATGTGCTACTTCACCTTCTGACTGATTATACGTAGAAAAAGCTAGAATGAGGGGAGATAAGACACTAAACTCAAAAACAAAAAAAATCTGACGGGTACAGTCCGCTAAAACCTCCAAACATGGTCGGATCGAAAATGAATATTCGGTTCTTACTATTACGATCCCTGTTATTTGAATCGCGCCTGAATTATCGCCAGTTATTATTGTCGGCCCCGGTGGCGACGGGGTACACTCCTCACTTTCCAATCCGAGAGTCGCGGGTCCTAGTGCCGCCTGGGTGGATTTTTCACCACTCAAGACAAGAGTGTTTGTGTTAGTCCATTACAAACACACGCGATGTAAAATGCCAACTGTGCTACTTCCGGGCTAGTGAAAATTAAAAAAAAAACATTAATTATACCTGCCCAATATTTAATATAAGCTCTGATACAAATGGTATCCTGAAACGAATGAACCAGTAGGCAGAACGTAAGATTTCCATCCGCTTACAACATTTCACATTAGACCAGGGTTGAAATTTGCTATGAAAAAATCATTTGACTTGACCGGGATTCGAACCCGGATCTCCCAATTGCCGGTCAGGTGTGTTAGATCCACCGCGACAGTGGCTTTGTAAGCACGACTCCGTCTCATATGCTACAATGTAGACTTGAAGCCTGAACATCTAGTTCGCATAAACCCCCCTCGAAATTCGTGTTGAAGGAAGATGGCTTGGTGGTGTAACTGGCTAACACACCTGACCGGCAATGGGGAGATCCGGGTTCGAATCCCGGTCAAGTCAAATGATTTTTTCACCCGTGCGAGTGACTTCGTAACACATCATTTGTTACATGCAATGTTTGGAAATTTCACATTAGACCTACCGATGCTTCCGTCTGTAAAGGTTGATGTAGTGGCCATTTTCACGCCTTCGAACCTAAACTGTCTCTTTCTTGAAAATATCGTCTCGCAACTTCTTAACTTATTGGTAAATCAAAATTGGTCGCAATATTTACGAAAAAAGACAGAGCATACGACAGAAATGCAACTACAACACGTGACTTAACGGAATCGGAATTTCGTCAGCGTCCGCCTAAAGAACAGCCATATAAAAATCTACGCTTATAGACGACTGCCATATAAACGGATACTAATTTATTTTATGGACAGAAAGCCATTGAGACGCATTATGCACTTATTCGTGGCTATATTCCCATAGCAGATGCCCATTTAGGCGATTTATTGCGGGACCATATTATTATAATCACCGATGATTCTTCCTTCTCTCCAAAAATTAACGAACTCCATTGAATATTTAGTAAAAAAACCAATCAAAATAATTGGCATTGAGTGTCTTTAGTATTGCGTAATTATTATTTAGGCAAAGATAATACCAATCTAATTCCACTGCGATCCTACAGTCACTAAGGGCAAAAGTGTGGGAAAAACTTCCATCACAGGGAAAATATCGTAACTCGTTTCTTGTCCTATTTTTCACCTCCGCAGATTTCATCTTCAGGCAACGAACGCATAAGTTAAACTTTAAGCGATTACATTTGTAACTTAAATGGACCGAAAAAACATTAAGGAAGCTTCTGTGAAAATATTAATGACATCTGATAATGAAAATTTTACGGAGTCCCTGGCGAAGTTAGCTGTTTAACTTCGATTTATTCGCCCATGAGCAGCTACATTTCCACTAAAATTATTACCTGGGGTGATTTAAACATTAATAATGTTTACACGAACACATCACTCTCAAAATATAAGTTCCAAAACCATCACGGAAGAACACTGCAGGGGTAACGTTTAAGAGTTAAATTGAAAAATAAAAGAAAAGTTGCCGCGTAGCGAATATAGAGCAAGTTTTACAACTGACATTTCGCACGTTCATACGCTTACATCCAACGACGTGATTAGTGCAACAGATCCAGGAGTTATATAGAGGAAGTATTTAATAATGAGAAACACTAGTCGAACATTTTCACAATTTTAATTACAACGTAATACGCGTTCAATTATAATGTACAACTTACGACTTAGTGAAAGCATGATAAATAAATCAGTAGAAGAGAACAATTTTTTATTCGTATTACAATGTCATGAAGACATAATCGCGACGCTATAATTCCATACCTCCATAAAACATTAAATAACGCTACCCCAAAATTGTAGAACGCTTCTCAAGATTCCGCGGCTAAAAGGCAGCCTCAACGGAAAGGACACCCATTACAAAATTCTCACACACAAATAATTGTCAACCTATGGAATAGCACAGAAAGCGGCAAAATCTACGCACGGCCGAAAAATCGCAAACCTTCTCCGCCGAAAAATAATCTACCCTGAAAACCGAGAGCTCCGGAAGTCTTGAAAGCTGAAGCCGCTGCCGGCGCACAAGGGGATGAGTTTGCACGATCTGCCTCAGGATTCGGCAGAGCTCATGACGCATGACACCCAGAAAGTGGTCACATCTAATCCCGAGGATCTCCTTCTGCTGGAGGCTGCAACCTCCAAGCCCCCTTTTCTTAAGCACTGCCTTGTCTAATTCCAGGGATTTCCCTTATTCCCGGGACTCCAGCCCGTAGGAGAGGAATACGACACAGGGATGGGGCAAAACTCGACGAAGAAACTCATTTTGAGGTCGCATTAACTAATTTTAAGATAGCTTAGGTACATCTCATAATACATAATTTTCAATGAATTTTCCAATTTACGATAAAGCATCTCTCATCTTTCTAACGATACAAAAAAACAGCCACTGACCGAATCACTCCCCGGTATATTTGTTGGAAATTGTGAATATCTTATTTCACATTGTTACATAATTTGCCAATTTATGATTTAAAAAAAAGTATATATCTTACTAATGGTATAAAAAAGGCCACCAACCGAATTACCCTTATAAATATTTGTCAAAAAAACGGAAGCCCTTTCCCCTAGGATTAAGTAAGGCCCTGCGCTTCCGAGGCAATTTAAAAAATGGAACATTTCGGGAGCATTCATCACAACTGAAATTTAACGCAGTACAGCTCGAATACTTTCTTGACTATTTTATTGAATAAATACATTACTAACCGACGCACTTTATTTATACAAAATAGCAAACAAAACTTTGATGATAAATGAGATAGAAACGAACAGCCTGAAGCACATAAGTTGAGTTTTTGCTTTCCACATGAACATTTAGTTTATTACTAAGAATTTGCAGTACAGATCTAAGTTTTTGAGAGGTAAATATTATAATATTCCCTCCATACTCCATAAAAGTTTAAATTGAAAAAAATCTTCAAATATTTAGCTCTAGCATGACTAAAGAGAAATCTGAATTTGAATTCTTTCCCAGAAGAATTTGCCGGAACAAAACTTAGTTTTATGCGAAGTTAATATTAAAATATTCATTCCATACAACTGTTTTAATTTAAAAATAAACTTCGAATGTGTAACTCCATTGAGATTAAACAGAAATCTCGCTCAAACCACCCAGATGAGTCAAGCCCTCCCTCTCTTTGTTTACTCTCGTCCTCACATGCATCTTCGAACTCCCGGCCCTGGCATTACCCGGAATCCCTCCCTTCAACTCCATCCCCGGAAAGGGAACGAAATTCGCGGATATCCCAGCCGTTTGCCGCCTTCGTAGAAACGCACCCAACCCTCTCCCTCTTCTGAGAGAAACGCCGACATCACACACAAGAAATTCCACCCACCCGGGGCGACCATGCCAATTCAAAATTTCGCCCAGAGCACTGTCTTATAATTCGATTTTTCACATTCGCATCGCGAAATTCCCTGAATAATTGAGAATTCCGAGTTTGCCGAAATAAAGTGCGTATTTTTTTTCCAGGTTCGGCAAAGGTTTTTCCAAAACGTTCCTTCGCGGAATGCTGCTGAAAAGCCCCAGGCCGGGCATACTGCTCTTTCTCGGAAACGTGAGCGGAGAGAATGGAATCAGTAAAAGGAAAGGTAATAAATGCATGGAGGAACCTCCGCTCGAATAAATAGGCTCACAGAGATAAAACCTATTCAAGAAGCTCGCACCGTGTTCCAAGTTAAATACAAACAATTGAATTCTCTTCAAGTAGCATTTGAGGTATCATTTGATACCATCTTCCCAAGAACTTCCGTGAGCGATCCACAGGTTAATTACCACACCATTATTTACAAATAAAACGAACGATACTGAATAAATTCAACCGAGGAAATTAGCTGCTAAACTTACAATACGAGTACAAGTCCAGGTTCAAGTCAAACTAGTACTTTTCGAAGAAACCTTAACTGATGCAGAGTAACCGCAGATGCGTAAGAAGATCTTGATCAGAACGAAGTTAGCATATTTGCTTGTAGATTGATAACGTAAAATCAAGAGTATGTAAGAAGTGGTAAAAAAGAAACTCGTAAGTTTTCCATACGTATGGGAACGCCAGCTAAAAGACTCCTCTTTCATATTACATAAATATACTAAGAATTCCTAATTATCGTGCCTCGGTACGCTTGAACTCTTAAAATAGCATTTTCAGTTCTACAGCCAATATGAATCACTCAAAGTAAACCCAAGTTTCCCTTCCTTCATATGCCTTACGCAAACAAATCTACATCTACATAATACCCTGCAAGCCACCTCAGGGTGGTTAGCAGAGGGCCTAGGGGCTAATAAATTCCTCTCAAGTATTAATCACCAATCCTAACTAACGCCATACTAATCTCTCACCCCGGCTGCAGAGGTTTTTCCTGGGGGCATTGCCCACAAGTTAACTAAAACCTTAGACTGGGCAACGGACGTAACAAGAATTCTAATTAGCCATACTTATTTCCACAACTTTCCATGAAATAGCATTCTCCAATAAGGATTTTCCCTATACCCTCAGCTCCCTACTGCATTGATAGGGAAAAGATACTTTGAGGGCATTTGAAATTGTTTCCTCGTAACAGTAGTGGAAAATTAACTAGGTTAAAAAACGCCAAAAGTGCCGACTACAGAAAATATAAATGAAGAAACACATTGCGCGCTTGGCATTGATTTCCTTCATTCAAAAACATTTAAAAGAAATGCTCCAGGATACGCGCTAACATATCTAGCAGCCGCATTCTTTCTACCGCGCGAGGGTAATCCCAACCCCTTCCGAGAAACTCGGGGTTAACAGCGTACATTTAGTCTTAAAAAGCCCCGGTCTACATGCAAATTAGCCGCCACTTACAAGAGAAGCCGCATTATATTTTTTTAAATCCACCCTAAACCGATACCGTACGAAGGAGAACACTCAATAGAGAGCGCTTAAGTTCCACGCAATGGGAAGAGCATCCATGCTCATCCGAGCCCTCCACAAACATGTTCACATCATACGCAATTTTTTTTTATCCCCAACCTGCCTCCGCCAAAGGCACTCTCGAAACCGAGATCAATTCGCTTCATTATCGCTCCCATCATAAATCGACCTCTTGAGGGAGAGGAGAGAGAGAAAAAAAGAATAGCGAAACCCGAACTCCTTAGAGTAAAAAAATAAATAAATAAACAATTCTTAGAACAACCCCCACCACACACACCACGGGCCCGTGACCACCTCCGGTTAACACCACCTCAAACCCCGGCCTCTCTCCTCACACTCACTCTCCTATTGATCCGCTCCGGGTGGTGGGAGGGGCGGGAGGACCTTTTGGGGGAGGGGGGTCGGTGGGATGGGAGGAGGAGAGGAGGGGTCGCAGATGGATGCAACTCTCGCACAAGGAGCGACGACCCCTGACGGGATGGGGGCGAAAGAGAAGAACCCCCACCGGCCACTGGATGCGCCCAAAGCCGCCACCGCCGAGGTCATCATGAAAAGAGGGGACCTACCTCACAAAACTTGGATCGGTTTGGTTCATTGAGGTTCATAGATAGAGAGGGCACTACGTCATCAAACTGTTGCCCGACAACCGAAATAACAACCATATTGGTTATGTGACTCCTTTTTCTAATGGCTATTTTCCTGGACACCTGGAACGATGGAAAACATTGTAAAATAGCAAAACTAGAGCGTTAGCCCGCTAGCACCATAGGAAAATGAGGGTTCTCTCCGTAAACGTCAATGATAACAACAATACGAAACATATTTTCGCGTTTAGGAGGAAATCTGTGCGTATGTCATCGAATTATTTCAAAATATATGCGAAATGCTTAAAGGCTGCGTGTAAAAATAGCATTGAATTGCCGAGAAACCAAATCGGTAACATACAATTTTTTTACGCTTTTATTTATACTTATTACCAATGATTACGCCTATGAGATGTTTCACGCCAACTTGTACTCGCACGAAAATCGCTCCGACCAACTTCATAATCTCTTCTACCACATAAAAACATGGTCTTCTCATTCTACCCCTTCCTCTGACACCATTTATTCCTCAATTACAAATTTACTTTGCCATGATACTAATCTATGTCTCACTGAGGGATCCGGTTTGGACCAGCCGATACCGTTTTCGACTCTCATTCAAAGGGTTCGAGACCAAGCGACGGAAAACATTTTCCAGGCTTGCCAACTAACTTTTGCACGCTACCCGAATTTGACCCCACTACTGAGAGGCAGCAGTCTTAGCAGAATGCATTGGGAGCGCAGGTCAAGGAGATCGGACCGGTATTAACAGCCACAGCTTCGGACGAGAGTGAAGTTTACGGAATCGGCCGGGGTACTGCGATGTGGAAGGAAACGGGGAAACCACCACATTAGTCTCCCTAGAAAATACTGCTCTACATGTATATAAGACGTAATGGCACTCCTCCCAGTCAAATATTCCGGAGGTAAAATAGTCCCCCTATCGGATCTCCGGGTTGCTAAGGTCATTCATGTAATTAGATAGATATATGAGGGAATGGAGGGGAGGGAACCATAATACGAGGAATGGGGGAAAAGGGGAGGGATAGAGATAGGAGGGAACATTCCACGGACGGACCCGATATTTCGACACCCTGCGTACCAGTAAGGATTCCGAAATACTGGATTTAATAACGATCACCATCGTCATTGATCCGCTCTATAACAGTTTCCAGACAGTGGATGGGTCTCTTAGTATACAAGCTTCACCACGTGTGTCTATCCTCCCACCACATCTCTTCTTTCACCGTTCTCCAACCCCCCCTTCCGTTTCTCTATGCTCTCTTCCACGCCTTTCAACCATCTAGTCAGTGTCCCACTAGTCCAACCCCCCTTCACGTGGTTGGAAATGGGCAACGGAACAAAGTAGAGGATAGCTTGTGGGGGTGGTGTACACTGGGGAATTTGCGAGCCATGGCACCAACTCGGTAGCCGTGAATGTCCCATAGGAACCCTGAAAATAAACGACTGACTTCTGGTGAAGCTGTGATGAGCAAGTCAGCACTGGGTGTTCAAATTGCTTTCAACCAAAAATAATGGTAAAATAATTAATTTAACTCACGCCCTTTTAAAATTTTTTCACCACAGAATTACCATCAATTGAATAAGAACAGTTAAGTCATTTCTCGCTATTGATTTTGATGAATAAAAAATGGCTTCTTTGGAAAAGAACTTATCAGGGAAATGAACACAATCAAGAATATAACCGTTTTACATCCAAGTATTCACATTTTATTCAACTCAATCGTAATGAACACGTGAGCAATGAACGAACATGAACGACCCTACCCTGGGTGGAGAATATTCTACCCAGGCAGGGGCTGAACCTGCAACCCTTGAGAGCGGCAAGACCTCAACCCCGTAGCCACCGCGCCGGAAATATAGAAATTCTATGAAAACTGAACGACAAACTAGAATATTGAATTGATAGCACCAATCGAAATAACGCAGAAATTGGCAGAATTTATAAAATAAGTACTGTTGAATCATTTCTCGCAATTGCTTTTATGAATTAATGAGGCTTCTTTGGAAAAAAAATGGGCAGCGAATTGACGAACACAATAAATGATATAAAATTTCACATAATACTGCTACAATTAATATCTACAATACAAGGAAATAAAATTTTACATTTCAATTCATTTGTTCTAGGCACTTTTTTTGGGAAACGATCCGTTCTTTTTATTTTGTTATTTAACATTGTAAAATCGTATTTTTAAACTTCGGGACATTGTAATTCTTGCAACTGTCGAAATACTTGGAGAGGGAGCCTCAAAACATTGAGAAAACCACCCCGCGTTGAATCAAGCCCAAAAGCATTGTATTTATTATATGGAGAGTCGAACTAATGAGATGTCGAGTTATCAGGAGGGTAATATAAAACGACCTCACTCACTACTCAAAGGACGATCGGGATTGACTGAAAAATCTTCGTCGCTGCCACAAATGGAACCCGGGCCCTCGATATGGGAAGCCAGTACTTTAGCCACCAACTGACCTCATTCCCTGACGAAACTAATGAGACGTAAATTCGACAAGTCTCTAAATCTAAAAAAATTCATTTTTGTACCAGATGGATGTAACTATTTCGTCTTTTTCAACGACCCATCTCTCGCGTGAACAGGTTAGACGAAAGCAGGAAGACAGCAGAGAACAAACTGAACCACGAAATGCCACTAAAGCGGATTATGCATACCCATCGCGGTATTCAAATCCGCAGCATTGCAATGACCATGTAATGGTCGGTCATGTTGCACCTATTTAAGTGCCTAGGGTGGATTTCTTTGGAAAAGAACTGAGCTGCGAATTGACGAACACGATCAAGGATAAAAAATTTCATATAATATTTTTCAAATTTAAACAATAAGAGGGTATAACATTTTATACTTCCATTCACTTGTTTTAGCCACTTTGTTAGGGAAAGTGTTGTTTTTTTAACATTTTATTCAACATCTGAAACAAAGCTAGCGGCGAGACCTCAAACCCGAAGCCACCGCGGCCGGAAATATAGAGATGCTAAATGCTAGAGAAAATGCTATAAAAACTATATAACACACCATTTATGGCGTTATCACGCGTCGTTGAAGTGTGACACTAACATATTTCTCTATATGACAGATTTTCTCATGAATTAGCTCTTCCCGTTCCGCCAATGCGTCTTTTCTTTTCCTTTTTTAGCACCATTCCCCTCACCTTCGAGAATATCCCTTCGTGGAGGAGCCATGATCCCTCAATTAAGGTTTTTACCCCCTTTTATTGATAACATTACAACATACCGCAACCCTTCAATCCTTAACCTTCAAAATGATTGAATCAACTGCTACTGCCCGTAAAAAAGGCATGCAATCACTACCACGTAGCATTCCCCAAAAGAGAACGGGGAATTCGAGAAAGATCAATAAACGTCTTAAACCCCAGCGGAGAATATAAGTTAACAGAAACCATTTTTCAATTTCACCACGCGACCATTCCAATTGATCGGCTCTGGACGGCCACTTCCATTCACAGGCAAAGCCATTCAGTAGAGGAACATTCCGCACGAAGTGGACTTCCCATCCCCGGCGGCAACGGCATCGTTCGGCGGACTTCACCGGACAGGTATTTCCACAATAATGCGACAAGACGGGAGACCATTCCCCCACACGTGGGAGCAGACAAACCGTAAATTATCAATCGACAAACGACACTTTCACTCCATACAGCCGCAGAGCGAGGGTCATTTCCATCTGAACAAATCTCTGATTTGACGCCTCGGGAACGAAATGGGTTTTCGGACGCAAACTTTGAGCGAAATGTATCCCGAATACGACCGCGGTTGTTTGAATAACAAGATATCGTCGCGATTCAACAAGAAAAAGAAGTTCAAGGAAGAGAGACGAATACGGGAGACAGGCTGAGTAAATATATGCTCAAAGGAAATACACAACAGTGGTTCAAAAGCACCAAATAGCTAATTTATACAGAGATGTGGAAGATGACCTGAGGAGTCTTCAATAAATTTACAATGATAAATTGACTTAGCATCTAAATAAAATCATAAAGGATAATATTTACGAAAACGGCTGTTGAATAACGTTGTCTTGAATTATGTTTTCATGTTCTGAATGGTACCCTGCAACTACGACTCTGAATGAACAGACGTAAATGCTCTCTATTAGAAAGAAAATCTACTCTAATAAAAAGTAAATCCACTAGACGGTTATTTCCCACTATCGAGAAGAAGGAGCCTTCCATAAGTCTAAAATGCTAAGATGACTGTCGTTTTCAGTATCTCGATGTATTTTTCGTGTTCTACCGTTAAAAGGTAGGCTTTGTTCAAATTCAGAGAATATCCTTCCGATTTTCTACACTTTCAGGGTTTTATCTACCCCTAGTATTTCCTTTTTCGCCTCCATAAACGATCTACCCTTCTTCGTCCTGTCCATAAAACCTATTCTTCGGCAGGCCTCATTTAGAATATGCCGCTAGTATATGGGATCCGTACGAGGAAGGTATGATAAAACAATTAGAGCGCGTGCAAAGGAGATCCGCTAGGTTTGTTTAAGGCCGTTATGATAATTGTATAAGTGTTACGAGCTAAATAGAAGAACTAGGATGGGAATTACTATCAGAACGCAGGTTAAAATTTAGGTTAAACCATTTAAATAAATTCGAAACCGTTTTGTTCACAGATGACGTTCGATATATATTAAGAACCCCTGCGTATCATGCTAGGTTTGATCATCTTAACAAGATTAGAGAGATAGATTGTCGTACCGATAGATTTAAAATATCATTTTTCCCGCGTACTATAAGAGAGAACAATAGGCAGCGTAGCAAAGGGATAGGTAGGAGAAATATAGTTCTATAGTAAAGTTCTATAGTAGTTATATAGTTCTAGTAAATATAGTATAGAGTAGTCTGTAGTGCATGATGCATTTAATAACAACCAATAATCCCTTCCTTATTATGTAGATACTAACCATCTAGCTCCATGTGACCCTATTTTCTAGCATGTCTCCCTTAAATATCCTAGTTGCATGTCAATAGTGCATGTTTGGTGATCTTCACCCCCTACCACACACCCTCGTGGTGGCTCGCAGGGTATTACGTAGACGTAGATGTATTCTCCTTCTTACCCTTCTCCATTTGCCTAACATCCTTCCCTCTATCACACTCTTGAGCAACCCATGGCCCTTCATTACCTTTACGCCCAACGCACCTTCTCTATTCTTCTCCACACCCACATCTCAAACGCCTGCAGCCTATTTTCATCCTCTTATCTGGGGGTCCAAGTTTCTGCCCTATCCAACGCTACGCTCCTTATCAAGCTCTTCACCAGTATTCCGGAATACAATGCAAAACTATCCGCGCAGGTGAAACACAAATACTCTCTTATCCTAACAGGTACCCACTCCCACAGTAGTGAGTATGCGACAAAGGAAAAGTTCTCGGGTAACCCACCAGGTTAGAGGCTCTCTGCAGGGTAACAATTATACCTCCTACACAGATATCGTACTCACGGCAATTGATTGCCCTTAGATGTCAAGTCGGACGCTGAAAGGTATTGAGTCTTTGACCCCGTGGTTAACCGCAAACAGATCCGGCATATCTGTCGCAGGTACGTCCAAAAACGAGAGCGTTCGTCGGAAACTTATCAGAGCAAGCCGGGAAAATGGAGCACCTGAATATACTTCCTCAGATAGTTTCAACAGAGACGCACTACTCCAGAGGCCTCCCTCAGAGATGAACACCGAGTCTGGACTGCTTTGACTGTATGACTCACCGAAAGGACCCCACACCGGTTTTCAGCGAAACAAGAAGCAGACATATCCAAACTCACCTGTAAAACAAGAGAAACAAAAAGATTAGCATAAGCATCATGGAGGTACTGCAATTCCACATAAAATTTTATTTTATACCGGACGTGACGCCGGAAACCGTTAACCTTAGCATATGCAGTTGCACTCAAACGGTCGGAGTTAATAGGCATTACGGGCAGTATCCCGAGGGATCACTTTTTTGACATTGCACCACGTTTCAAGGATCACGGTATTATAGCCTAAGTTTTACAGCCATCGCATTATGTGACATTTTTACATAAAGAAGATAACGTCAAGTTTTATACAGGATGATGCGGTAACGAGCTAGAGAAACACCCGAGCTTCCAAGACAGCCGGAGATTCAGCATGCGTATAGTTCTAAAAAGTCGAAAATCCTTCATCACTATAAACACAGTACATAAAGATAACGATAGATATGTTATTATGGCGAAGACAGAGCCTCGCCTGGGAACAAATAATAATGTTTTTTTGTTTTTTATTACTCCAATAGAGAATGCGAACAACTTAATATATTTAGTTAAATCGGGGAGTAACTTTAGGTAGCCATGAAGGTAAACCTGAATTATGGCAACCATCGTATACAAAATAGGTAATGCATACTTATATTACCAAAATTTGATTAAATTTACATCATTATGAAATTACAGTACACGTATCAGATAATATTGCAGTTACAAGAAAACATCATCTAGACTTTCTTCCGTAAATAACCAAGATCGTATGTTTTTCATTGTTGTGCTTACAATTTTTGAATTAAAACAATAAACAGGAGATAAATTATACTTTAGGTCGTTTGTACAAGAAACATCGTGTGAATAACGTCATGCTCGGCTAAGGCAAGGAAATGCGTGCTTTGTGGAGGGAGTGAAGAGAAGGATTGTACAATAATAAGCTAGCCAGTATTATCACTTCTTATGTAAAAACGACGTAAAACTATAAATATCTAGAATTCCACAGGATAAAAAAATGAGAACGCAAACTATTTGGAATTTGAAATGAAAAGTCCGAAAATTACAAGAGAAAGGCAGAAAAATTTAATGCAAACTCAATGAAAAAAATCCATTAAAACAAAACACAAATAACAAAAACATCAACATATGGATAGTAAAGGAGCTGTGGATATCAGGATGTAGAAAAACAGCAAAAACTGAAATATAAGTTTCCAGCTCATTAATTGGCGGTAACCAGCCTCGAGACTAATGAAAAAGAGCGGGAAAGTGACGACCAATCAAAACCAACTTGATCCTGATGAGATGGTATAACTTAATGACATCCTTCGGTGATGGACCCATTAGCCCTGAAGAAGATATCAGACTAAGCCTCCGAAACGACAGAGAAACTGACCAACATTACCCCGTAGGAAACCTGATAGCTCAACAACCTAATTAAATCGTCATCTCCCAGTTGTCCAGTAGTTTGCACTGATATCTCCAAGAAAATTATACCCTTCGGACGGTACAAACTACAATACGCAAAGGAAGGACTGGGCAATAAATAAACGAAACCAATGAATAATAATTTTACAAATTCAAAAGAAGGCTTCGTCCACTCATGGCCCAACTTTGCGACTAAAAAACAAGTCAAAATTTAAAATAGTGTTTCTTAATCACCGCTTCGCACATTAACGCGTGAAATTGTACATTGATAGGGAAAATGCGTTATTTTCCCCCTTGCTAACAAATACATTTCCATCATCTTATTTTCTTGGAAACTTTTGACGACATCCTGAGAACAAAAGAAAATATGATACTTAACTATCTCCACTAACTACGTTCATCTATAACCCCTCATTAGTTATTTCCATTTATACTCTTCCGAGACATACGAGAACTGGATGGGAGAAAACACCAAAATGCTTAATGCTACCAAGAAAAATGTTAACATTTTCAAAAATGAATAAATTATGAAATCACCTCCTTCTTGGCCAGAATAATATTTCTACAAGGAAAGCCCTTCATCAGGCCGTTAGCCTTCTTAAACGTTTCACTCATTAAAATTCATGAATTTTTTTTCTTTCGCCACGAGCGAAATGATGCCACCTAAATTCACAAGCACGTGCCTCGTACATTTGACGCGAATTCCATTATGAGGGCCCGTTAAATCCTGATGAATTGGTCATTGTGGAAAGATTTAAAAACTATTTTTTACGTATAAGAACGTGAAAGCGGAAGACTACAGAAGAAACGCCAGGTGATATGAACCGCGGCCATCAAAAAGGAAACACCGGAACACCAAAAGGACGCTGAGACACTAGGAACTTAAGTCGATAAACGACACCAGCGGGTGAAATTTGAGAGAATGATTTGAGCTACGGTACCAAAGAAGACTTATTAGGACCACGTAAGTGTGTGAATACTTAAATCTTCACTGCTGTTCCCGTCTCATGTAACTAGCCATGACTTTCTCCATAAATTAATCACGGATTCGACGAACATAATCAATGAGATTTAAGATTTCTTTCAAAACAAGAGTTATTTCAGCATTATATGACGTTTCTTTGAGTTGAAACTCGTAGTTGTACCAAAATATCCCGTGCAAATGAGCAATCGAGTATAACTAAGAGCGGATTATTTCCACCATTCAAGTATATGTCAGTTGAACTTGTCTAGACATGACGAACATATATATTAGTATACATTGCACATTTTAAATGTTTATTGCCGATTCAGGTTTCGACTGCACATTAATCATTAACAAGGTGTGGAATATACTAAGATATTTTTTCGTCATGTCTTTGACTAAGTTCCGCAAAGTTAGACCTTCAACCTTTAATATTGAACTTGTCTAAATAAAACTTGAGAAGAACCAAGATGGTCCAAGAGCGGAGTTAACTTGGAGTGACGCTTGGTAATTAGGGAAGCCGCGACTAAATTTTCCATTTTTAGACCCACAATATGCCGCCGGAGAATGATAATAATTAGCTGCATAACAGCCATACAACTTCACTGATTGCACAAAGGGCTCGAGTGCCTGGGTAAACTAAAGCTCCATTCAGGGCGAAATGGAGGCTGGGAGCTGATAGGAAAATTCTCCACGCGTGAATGCATGCAGAATAATTGAATACTTGGATTTATTACGATCGGAGACCCTTCAACTAAAAGCGGATTCCCATAAATTAGATAAAGAGTATAATGGGCCATTGCCAAATAACAAATAGTAATTCTTACGAAGCGATCTAGCGGCTAGGGCTGGATTTTAGTGGTTGATCGCTATTTTCCCATTTCCCTTTCCAATTAAGTGCATAGATGTTGAGTTCACTTTGTGGAAGTTGATGAACATGATGATAAAAAATACACTTTGCACATATGTAAGTCTATATTCTACTTGAGAATGAAGTAAATGGTCGTAGTTAAAAAAATGTGGAAAGTACGAAGTGTTTTTCAGTCAACATCCTCGCAAGTGTTTCACTGACTATGAACATATATTAATTTGCTACATAAGCAAAAGAAATACCCCTTCGTTATGCAGCACAATCTAGGGTCAATAGAGGTGATGTCCAACTCACGCTATTTTCGAAAATCAAGCTTTAAATATAAATATGCAAAATCGTTTGACTAATCTCATCACGACGGACAAACAGGGAAATGAATATTCAGGTAAAACTAAGCTGAAAATACTCTATACTATTAAGAAACAAAGATGAAATAATCTAGGGACGCATTAATGAGAACAATCGCGACTTCCTGACCAGCGACGTATGTTCAAATGCTTATTTACGAGTGCCATAGAAACGTAAATAAACACCATGAAGGAGATTCTCAAAATCGCCTTCGGTGTTGTCAAACTTTGGGGGGAAAACAAGCGAGCAAGCCAATAAAAGGTTCAAGACGAAAAACCGTAACCACTAGAGCTGTTGAGATTCATTCAGTCCATGCAACTCAAAAGAGCAGAGAAGCAGCCAAGGTCGTCTGGGAGAGAGCCAACTAATGCAAGTCAAGGAGAAAGACACGCCGTCTGCAGAGGTCATTTCGTTATTCAAACAAGAAATTGAATTGGTAACGGCTTATTTTTTAAGCCCGTCGTGAGTCAGCTTGAAATTAGGGATTCAATATGGCGGAAGTCGGGACTTCTCGCAGGACTAGGATAAAAACCTCTTCTCTGAGAGCGGTGATTGGAGAAGTTCTTCCCCGCTTTTGAAATATTTATGATGGTTGGAGCGATTTTCATTTATTTCAAGATTTGCGCGAAACTTTGTATTCGTGTACTCATTAGTAATATGTATAGATAAAACCGAGAAAAAAATCGCCCACTGTTCCCACTTCGGTTTCTTGGCAATTAAATGCTATTACAACACGTAGCCTTATGGCACTAGACACATGTATTTCGAAGTATTCCGGTTACATGCGTTCAGATTTTCTTAAGTCAAAAACGTACTTTTCATGTTCTTCAAATGATTCCTGTAGAATATCACGGCTTCATGCCGAATAAAAACACGTTTTTATGAACGGTTTTCACAAACATTTCGAATTCTGCGCCGTACAAACATATCTACATTTGCGAAACACCGTGCTAGCCAACACTAGAGTGCGTCTCTCTCGCGAAAAATAAGGTGAAAGCGTTGAGGTTTCAATCATTTAGTTTCAACATTGATCAGCATTGATTGGCTTTTCAGACGGAGGAGAGAAATACAGCATAATAATAGAAGGTTTGAAGCGAGACAAGAGTACCATTTTGACGCCACAGTCCATCTCTGGGTCTGACAGAATCGATAAAATAAGAGGGGTACATTGCCGAACAGATAGGTACAAAAATTCGCTCCTTTCACGAACAAAATAAAAATGAGCTCCTTCAATAACACTCCCATAATGCACTTCAACATTTCACCTCCCAAAACCTTATCCTTTATAATTTACACGGCTGGTTTCCTAATAGCCCCTGCCACTTGAAAGTAACAAATTTTAGGATTTTAAAAGGATTCATTTGAAGCTTGATAAAATTCCCCCCTTTGGAAAAATCTCCAGCTACGTTCCGCCGCTAGCTACAGCTAGGGTAACCAAATTAAAGACTTTCTGGACCCATTTATTTCGGTCTTAACTACAGTGCTTTTTCCGTTGTCGCAAACTATCAGATGTTATAGGTATGAGCTGTACCTAACAGATAAGTACGAAAATTCGTTCCTCCCACATACAGTAAGTGACCATAATAGAAACTGAACTCCACTCAAAGCACTCCCATCATACAATTTAATATTTCATCTCACAAAACCTTATCCTTCACAACTTGACGCGGCTGGTGGCCTAGCACCCCCGGCTACACACCCATGCGGCTCGCAGGGTAGTACGTAGATGTAGAAGGTTGAATCGCAACCAAATACAACATCGACAGAAATACCAACGCAAAAAAACACGTAACTCCCTCAACCAACCCTTAAAGAGAAAGTACCCCAAATGAACGACTCGTCAACGACCGACTACAAGCGGCACACGAGTTGTACAAAAGACTACGTACATTTGGAAAATGACCATTATATGATACAATCACCCAAAAATCAAGTACAGAGAAGCAAAGAGGCGAAACACGACATGGGACCTCACTAAATTTCAATTTGGTCTAGACGCCACGTGCACCCAGGACTAACCCCCACCTGCTCATCCAACGGCAGACTTATGAAACGGGCAAAGGGTTTAAATATCCGCTGGACCGACGAGTGGAGGGGGAGAGGCGAGACACGTCACGTGGCTCGCCGACTGAGACATTTACATACATCGCCGTGACGCGTGGCCAGCCTCTGGACTCCCTCAAACCCCTTGCCACAGCGCGAGATAGCCCGCTCCCATTCGCCATCCCGAACCCCTCACGAAATAAAATAACGCGATAACATAGGGGAGAATTCAATAAATAATAGTACTCGACCTAAGTACTTAATCGTTTCGCATACTTACACACTAAAAACTAAACTTGTATTTTAACTTCATTCTTACAACACAATACGCATGGAAATATCATTTCATATTGTGTTCAATAAACGAAATTAATTAAAAATAACAGGAACAGTATTCAATAAAATACACGGCAATTTTGAGGCGGGGTGGAAGAATTCGACTAATGGCCGAACATTTAGTTATGGAATCAATAGTTATGAGATCCATTAAGTAGAAGATGTCATACAAATATTCGGGTTGTAGGAACGCATCTAATAGTTACATAACTTATTTACCACTAGTTAATAGCTTCGAATGTTTGACCTAATCTTCTACCGTAGGATAAAATTATGTAATTTTTAGCTTATGATGAATTGCAAATGAATATGACAACTAGCCAGTGAGAGTAATTTAACAGTTCAATTTTCCCAAAACAACTCTTTTATCTATTAATTAAGTCTCCAAGCGGTTTATTGCGCAACCGCCAACTTGGCAACTTATGGAACTCAATACTCCATGCCATAAGTTATGAGGCCAATAAATTTATTGAAAGTTTCTGCAATACTTATTGAATGGTTGCTATGACTCAAGGGTCCCATAGCTATATAGAATACATGTGTGTCGTTTCAGCACCTGGCCATATGTGGATTTCTGCTATGAGGAAAGATGTCGCGTGAAGAGAACAGATCAAGGGTAGGGTGACTTTTAGCTAGGGCACTAAATGATAAAGGTAGGCGGTAGAAAAGTGATCATTGAGAAGTGGAGAGACGGAATTTGTGTACGTGTAACAGATTGACATTACGAGTGATGCGTGCAGGGATATTTCTGGATAGACATTGTTTCAGTTTCAAAGGGACCGGGGTATTATCAACTCGGTTGATAATTTTGGGGAGGCGACCGACTACTGAAACTAATTTCGTCATAGAGAATAAAATAAGGACATTTAAGGAATCCAGGAGGTATGGATGGAAACCCAACGGCGGGATTAGCCCACTGTTACCTAATTTAACAGAAAATTTCCTCCACGGCCGGGATTGGGGCCCTACAAATTAGAAGCCAGGACTCTACCACACCTGCCAGAATCTTAACTTATTTCCGGTAAACTTGAACAATTAGACCACGTGGGCATTTAATTAATATTAATCTCCAAGTTGAAGCGGTTAATACTTTTCTCCCTATTCTTTCCGGAATGCACTGCGTTGGTTGCTAGCAATAGAACGTTCCGCCTCCCTTCCTAGAGGAATAACAAGCAAATAAAGTCAACGCGTTTTTAAGCGCGAGATTTGTGAAGTACATCTAAACGTCAGGTAGTTGATGCACTCATTATCAATGAGAAAGCTAAACCATGTCGGTATCAAAATCTTTTTCCCCATTAAACAACTGTTTAACCAGGTGAACCGGGCAAAGTTCACGGCATTCTTTTTTTACAAAAATTGTGTGGTTCAGTCACCAACCACGTACGGCACCAAAATTTCACGAAATACTCAATCAGTGAGGGAACGTCCATCCAATTCTACGTAATAAATTAAACATTTCGATCCCCTAAAACCAGATTCAAAGACACTATTCCCGCTTCGGACTGAAAGTAAAAACTTATTTAAACACTCATTCCCTAATTCTTAAAGATCTGGTGGTTTTGGAGGACGAAAAAATTTTTTGTTATTTATTTTGTTATTTATAACCGAATATTTTGTTTCCCAGGGTCAAGAATATGACATTTTCTCCAGAAATCACGATAACTTGAGGCAAATCGCGTTCCACTATTTAATACTTTACGCCATGATTAGGTGATGAAGCTATTTTCTCCTAAATCATTACCTCGAACCGAGCTCCGTTAATAACCATTACATTTCAAGCTATTAATATCTTGCAAATTCCAACGTACTACGGTACATCAGATCACGAGAATAAAATAAGAGAAATCTACAGTAGAACAGACAAGTTTAAAAAGTGGTTTTTCCCGCGATCGATAAGAGACCATAATGATTACCTTAAGACCTAAGTTAATAGGACAGGTAGTGCAGCTGGTTAATTGATGGGCCCCTATCTGCCGAGTAGTGCTATCACCATGTTTTGCATGTTCCCTGCATGACCTTGTGTCACCTTTACATAGTTACATTATAGATTAACTAGTTTCTTTAGCATTTGTAGCATACCTATAGTACGTGTACAATGTATGTGATAAGTCACCCAAATTGCCAAACACCCTTAAGGTGGCTTGCACGGTAACATGTAGATGTAGACTAACATTCCCAGCCCACTATCTCCAGTTTCATTTCCTCTAATAATGTGGCCAATGTTCTCAGTGGTTTCGATTACGCCCGAAACACAATTCAGACGAGTAACCTTCATCCCATCATAATTGAGAAATACATTTTGGGACAACTCACAAATAAATCAGGCGGCTTAGTTAACTGAAGTTAATATAACTCCATGCATTACAGCCTGGCATACGCCACTAAGGCCGTTTACCGGAGAAAATAGGGCCTTTAATCATCCCAAAGTGGAGAGAGATTTAACTGTTTTATGGAGTGCTATAAATGGAAAACCAAACTAAAAGGAACATGGTGACAAATGTAGGAGAGTTAAAACGTTTTTAGCAATCGCGGACTGTGAGATAAAATACGAGCATTTATATCCATAAAAGCGAGGCAGGGTATTTCTCTTATCCGAGTGGATCTTATCTGCCGAGATAGTCCGAGGTGTTAATTATTTCCTCGATGTCACAGCGTTCCTATCGCTAACCGTTTTTGACAAGTGGAGCGGATCCCCACACCAAAGTGCTTAATTAACGCTTCCTCTAATCGGTCGCAAATAATTGCACGATGGTGGTCAACTGAAAGAAATGATGTATCGTGACAAAAGTAGCAAGTAGATGTCGCATTCGATCTTCGACTCAGAACTGAATAAACGCTATCGGCGAAGTGGACGAACTTAATCGTTATTGGAATTTGGGGCGCAATAAATAACATTTAAAAATCATTTCAAGCGAAGTTAGATGCTTCTCGACTCGAAAGCAATTTAGGCAACCTAAATATCAAGTTAACGGTTAATACTCATTTTTCTCAAACGTTTACCATGTGAGTGATACTGCTGACCGAAGAAAAGAACTGTTTTACGCACCTATAAACCTTCTAGAACAAGTCTATGAAGCTAACCTCCAAGCTAAGGAACATTTCAAAGCAGATATGACAAGACGTGAAGAGGATCTAGTAGTAACTACAACCACAGAATTTAATAATCTAAGAGCCTTTTTCTTATTTCTCAATTCGTGCACACTGCTGATCGCCTTATTTTTAACGGTATGGGTTTCACCCATAATAACGTAGAGACTTCCGTTTTGTTTATTATCTTCGTAAGGGCTGAGTTCCAATCGACCTTCCCTAGCGTGATAAAAATGACTGAGGCGTTCAATTCTCCGTCCTATTCCCGACAAGGAGCGGTACATTACTATTGAAAGTTTAATGATAAGGCATTATTCAACCGTGTTTGTAAACGAACTAAAAGGGTGGGTAAAGCTTTTAATTTTCATACCTCATTACCAAGATATACTATTCAATAAAAATACTGACAAATATTGCTTAGTGAAGGCTAATCATGTTCATTGTTATGTCCAAAAGAGGGAGGGGGAAAATTATAAATTTTACGTGTATAAAAATACTGCTTTGAGAGAGTTAAATTATCATTTTTAGGGGTTACTTAGGTTCATGTTAAAAAGGTGGATGATACCTATTAGTTTTATAAATATCGAACAGGAGATCCTCTTCCGTTTTTTTGGCTGTATTACAGCTTAACGGAGAGATAAAGGCTTACGTAGAATTTCATTATTGTCAGCCTACGTCCAACCATAGTGACAGGTGCCACTACATCACATTCAGCAAACCTTGGTTTCAGCAGCATGTTGTGTGTACAAATTTTATTGCATTGTATGAATCTTGTACATTATATTAATTCTAACTCAAAACTGTAACAATAGAACATATAAAAGCCAGAATTTATTTTATAATTATGTTTGTGAATGCTAGCTTCTGAACTATAGCCAGTGTATTCAAGGAATGGCAAATCCTAAACAAGAAAGTATTTCTTCGGGGGTGCCTAATCTCACCCCCAATTTGAATTTGTTAAAATTTATATATTTATTTGGGCGAAATATATGTTAATCCATTCTATTCTTTGAAAGTGCCAATTTCGTTTCTAAGTTAGAAATACCACCCTATAGCCGGAGGTACAATATTGTCGAAATCAGTAGGATATTCAACAAAAAATCGTGGAGTATAATAATATCTAGTAGCATTCTTATAATTGTTATTGATGCGGAAGATGAAATGGACGGACAAAATAAGAAATGATAAAGTGTACAGAAGAGTAGAAGAGGAAAGGACCATACGGAACACCATACAGATAAGAAGAACCATACGGATTGGCCACACCTTGACACAATGGGTTTGTGAGGAACATAATTTAAGGCAAAATAAACGGAAATGTCCAAAGAGGAAGACCCAGAGATAAGTTCATGGACCCAATAAAGAGGAAAGTACATACGAAGAGATACCAGAAGGTAAGGAAACTAGCATGAGATAGGGAAGGGTGGGGGGCTGCTGTCAACCAATCTTAGGATTGAACGACCAATGAATGAGTCTCCTTATTGTAGTACAATGGATAAAGGTATCGGAGAGGTATACCTGAATTGAAACACTACTGTACCACAACGTGGTACACCGCTGTACCACACATCCAAACCCAGGAATCCCCTGCTGTAGGATTGGATATTTGGGGAGGCGATCGACGGCGAAGGGTCCTTTGCGCCATAAGGGTGGAAGGTAACGGAGGAAGGGTGGATAGAAACCCGGCGTCGGCATTATCCTGCTCTTAACGAAAGACACCAAGGGGACCACGGTTCGTCTCATCCGACAGGAGGAGTACTGCACTTAAGCGCCCTCCACAAGGCACTCAAGTAGGGATCGGCTTCCCTCTGAAAAACATCCTCCTCCGCAGGGATTTGAACCCTGGCCGTCCGTATGGTTAGCCAGTACCCTAGCCACCACACCAACCCGATCCCCTCCCCAACTGTACCACACCCCTACTACTTGAGGCACGGGGAAAGCGCAACTGAACATATATTCACCAGCAGCCGGGGACGGCTCAGCAAGCTTGCCATAAACACAAAATCACGAGGCAAGCCGTCAAATTTGTGCGTGGAGTGAGCGCAGTGTTTGACGTGGCGTGAATCCAACAAACTGGGAGGTGGAAGGGGGGAGAGAAAATGGCGCCCGCGCATGTCGCGCTGACTGCGGAAAAAAAGATTTGCGCCACACGAAAAAAAAAATTACGCGCGCACGATAGCAACAATACTAATTTTTTTCCTCCGGTGGGAGGGTTGGAAGTCTTTACGCTGCGGATAAAATAATAAAATTCTAATCGGCTCCGAATTAATATCAGAAAACTTTCACTTTCGGTTTACAACCTCTCCGACGCACGTAGGGAAGCAATGAAATAAGTTGTGATTGACGGTCTTTTTGATTGCGATAATGATACCGGCGTAACAGAGAACCTTGGTCGCCGTTTCCGTGAAACATTTCCACTCGCCCGAGAGCTACTCTCGCGGCTCGACATGTTCATCGTGCGCCTACAGTTACACGTATCAAAGTAATCAAGATTTTAATCCAAGCAAATGCAAACCTAAACCAGCTCCATAGCGTTTTTAACTACATATGTGCAAAAGTACATCTTGCGGTGAGCAATGCTTCGAGAGCAATAAACTTTACTTAAGTAAAACATTGACGGTTATGGCACATGATATTCACTAGGTGGCAAATATATATCTATTTGGAAAAATAATCCTGGTTTTCTAGGAGGATTTTGAGAAGTTTGTCAAGTGTACAGTTTTCCATTCATTGCTGGGTCAGTGGTGGGCGTCGCTAATTAATTTTCTCAATAAATGAGCAACTACCAGAAAACTTATCTGTACTCAATTCAACTAAACATTATATTGGGATAATAACACTAAAGAACAGCGTACATATCCAGAAAGTTGAACAAATGTGGGTTTATACTATCCATGCCCACAGCTCGCTACCCACATACTGCCCACCTGCCATATACTCTTCCTCAGTCATGGGCAGAACAAACCCTATTTTTTCACTTTTCTGGGCATTCACACTGTTCTTTTGTATTATTATCCCAAAGTAAGGTTTAGTTGAATGGAGTTCAGGAGCTTAACTGAAAATTTTAATGAAACAAGCAGCTTAATTTGTCACAATACCAAGCGAAAAAACTAAATAATTAGGTTCAAATCAGTAGTTTCAAGCAATCAGTTTGTCGGCCCCAATGGCGGCGGGGTAAAGTCCTCGCCTACTAACCAGAGGGTCACCGGTTCGAGTCCCGCCTGGGTAGAATATTTTGTTTGTGTCTTGTCCGTTGTTATTGTTATTTACCCGACATAAATTGGCCCATTGGGCTGTATTCGGGGCAATGAAGATAAATAAATATAAAAATAAATATACACAATATCGGCTACAGCAGCGATTTCTCGATTTTGCGTAAAAAGCCATCTCAACAAAACTCAGACAGGATGTCGCTTGCATTTCCTAAAACTTACTTGCGAAATATTCCGCGCCATTCATTAAATGGATAAGTCGAGGAGAATTTCCCAAAGAATTCGTAAATTAAGTAGGAATCCTACAGCAAGGGTAGGAGTTTTCTCGGTTATCAATGAATTCAGGGAATGGTGGCCACCCTCCATTACCCATAAGTTCATATATTTCGTAAGATTAATTTTTAAAAACTCCTCAGAAATTCAGTAACTTAACTATAGGATAAACTTGGACGACGGATTGTTTGCATGATTGTAACTATTCAGTATCCTGTATCGCCTGCGCTAAATTAAGCCAAATGAGTCAAAAATGTCAAGGGCTAATCCGAACAGACACATGGTGACGACAAAGGCAACATAAATTAAACAAGTGGGTATTTGAAAATAAAGAAAAACGTACAAGATACGGTAACCCACAAAATTGAAGGAAGTACAACGGGGGATAATAAAAATGGCACAAAACCACTGGCATAGAAGCGGAGGTGGCACTCTGAAATAACAAGATAGGTTCAATAGAAGAAGAGATAAAGGAAAAGAGACAAGTAAAGGAAGCGTGTGACTGAGGCCAAACCCCAGTTCGCGTATGGGTGTCCATGGAATCAGTAAAAAGTATGGATTTCCGTCCGGCTGGTGAGAGGACACATGCCATAGAGCTTAATTCACGAGGTAATTTTTCACGAGCGAGTCCAGGAACATTTTTCAACAATCAGCCACGTACATTTTTCAACAATCGGAAAATGATATGCTTAAATGTAGAAAAACGAATGGAAGAGGCTTTCCACTATTGCGGCGAACCCTGAAAATGATACGAAAAACGTGACTAAGACATCATTTGAGGTATCACTGCCGCATCACCTTAACTTATATGCGAAAATAATCGACTGACATTTGATATAAAAAAATAGCTCTAATGTTCGTGCCCTGACCTCTTCTGTTACAGATGACAAAATGCACTGCATACCCAGTATGCCACAGGGAGTGCAGAGACTGCGGCGAACATCAAACAGAGTAATTACCTCACAAACTCCCTCCACATTTACTTTGCGCCTGCAAAGCGTCAGGTAGCGGGTTCGGGTCGCGGTTTCGAATCCCAAGTGGGTGTATTTGTCATCACTCAGGGCGGCCGCGTTGCGAAAGTAATTCGTCAGATGTTTCGAAATATCCCGATACTGTATGTCTTTAGTGTTGTTTTCCGTAGAGGTTGAGAACCAATGCAGTTTTATGATAGAAAATTCGTCAGAAATGTGGTCAAGCTCATCTGACTCCCCGAATGTGGCACACAGTCCGCTTACATCTATTTTTAAAAGCACCGTTAATTGATTTCCAGTGCAATGTCGTCGGCGTTCAAAGAAGTCGGGAGCTTTTGACGACGAAATTGATATGAAACACCAACAATAGCCTTTGATCGCTAGAGAACTCCAAAACTCCTGCAGAGGGTTTTTCCTTCGATGATATCACCTCCTTACTTCCTAACGTTTTTTCCCACGAACGTAAATACATATCTTTCTTCACAATTAGTTTATGTATTTACCTGACGAGGGGTTAGATGGAAGAAGGGACTGCCTTAGTCTCAATCTCGCTCCAATAAAGACGCCTTATTATATTTATACAATATCCACCTTAAGTTTGCCTGAACCTACAGCCAACTTCATACGAACTTCCGCCGAGTTCCTTAAAATGTTGGCCTCTTTTTCTGTTCTGCGAGTTCTACGATTACCGGACGTCTCGTGATCTCCTTCCCCATTCTGTCTCCACCTTGAGCTTAAACAGCCATTTTCCATGGTGCATATATCACTGACGACAACATAATGCGGTAAGCTCCAACGAGACATCGCCAGGGGACGCGGAGGAGAAGTGGGTGGAACTGTACCGTCCCCCAGAGAACCTATGGAGAATTCAACATTTCTTTGACAGAAGGGCCTCGAGGAAAACGCTGTCATCAGACCTACGATCACATCACATCACCGCTAGGGAGGCAACCATTTCAAAAACCGCGCTAAAATTATTTGAGTTACTTGAGGTGGCTCTACGCTTATGGCCAGTTGCAGGAATATAACATATGTATTCTATTAAGTTATGGGACCCATAAGCCAAGGCAACAATTCAATAAGTGTTGCTTAAGCATTCGATAAATTTGTTGGTTTCATAACTTAAGGCATGGAGTTTAATTTCCATAATTAGCCAAGATGGCGGATGCGCAATGAACCGCTTGGAGATTTAATCACTTGATAATAGAGCCGTTTCGCGACAAATGACCAGTTTGTTTACTCTTAATGACTAATTACTATCTGCATTAGCAATCAATCATACGCTAGGCTTTCGTAAATTTTATCCAGCGGTGGAAGATTAAATCAAATATTTGAAGCTATTAACTATTGGTAAATCAGTGAAGTAACTAGTAGATGTGTTCTTGCAACCCGAATGTATTTATGAGATCTATTTTAACTTAATGGATCTCATAACTATTGATTCCATAACTAAAAGTTCATACAACCAGCCATTAGTGCGTCAAAACAGATTTTAAAAACATTTTAATTAATTCCAATTAAAAAAATACAGCTTTCCCAGATAAAATGGGCTGACCATTGAAAACCAACATTAAGGCATAAAATATACAAATTATTACACGGAAATAAACGGCGCCCCACTTGACGCCCCAAGAAGCGGTCCTGCGTCAGGACTGCTACAAGTCGAAACTAAGGGCTTAAAATACGACCTTATTCTTTCCAAACATCTTTTGCTAAAGGCAGAGGAAATTCCAAGAGCTGGCAACATACCGTGAGGTCTCGAAACCTGGAAAATTAGGAAACCTACCGCATTGAAATGACATCGGTGGTCCCGAAAAAAAGACCTCATATCGACAACTATAAGTAGAGCACTCGATACACTTCGCGATCCTTGATAAGAGAAAACAAATACACCAGGAATTCCGCGACGAGGCTTTCGATGAATAGATTCCGAGGGAGGGCGCAGGACTTCTACAAGTCGTAACTAAGGGCATTGAAACATTATCCTACACTTTCCAGACATCTAACGCTAAAGGCAGAGGAGAGCCAAAGTGCTGGCAACATACCGTCTGGTCCCTAAGCCTGGAAAAAAAGGAAATATACCGCACTGAAATGACACTAGTGGTCTGAAAAAATTACCTCCTATCGCTAACTATACGTGGAGCACCCGATACACTTCGCGATCTTTGCCAAGAGAAAACAATAACACCGAGAATTCCGCGAGACTTTAGAAGAATAGATGCAGAGGAAGGGTGTCGGGCGCCGTCGCAGACGGACATTTAGAATGATCGAGAGGAAAAAAAGGTCGATCGGGTGGGAAGCGGAAATAAAAAAAACAAACACTCATCGGCATAAACTAAGCCTCGGGACGGCCCCAACAAACAAGGCGAGACTTCATAAAGGCCAGGTGACGACCGTAGGGATGGCTGGGGGGGAGGGAGGGATGAGTGAAAATGATCGAGAGGGCCACAAGGGCCCCATGGCGGAGCGTAGAGGTCAAGAAACTCACACAACGTGTAGGTATATCATGCCCCAACCAGGGATAGGCGAAGAGGAGGCTCGATGTACACCGGGAGAGTGGGGATGCGAATCGGAAGACGGGGCGAGGGAATTCCGGGATGAGAGAGCGGGAGGAAGGCACTTGAGTCGGCGGGGTTCCGTGGTGTGGGGGGGCCGGGAGAGGATGGGGCACTGCGGGCGCCTTTCGGGTGCGGGGAGCGGGAAGCCAAGTTCAAGCACCTGAGCCGATCGATCGCACGTGCCTCGGGAGGGTGGGCCGGGCGAGATAAAGGAGTGGGGTGGGTCGGGATAGGCCGAGTAGGGGGATGGCGTGCAGGAGGAATGGGGGAGGTAGAGCGGAGGTGCAGCGGGAGAGGGGGGAGGCTGGATAGAAAGTGAAAGTGCGGCACGATTGGATGGCAGACGGGGGAGAGGGGGGTTGAAAGTGCATGCGCTTTCGCGGGGGCCCCATCGACCCCCTCTTGCGTGTGGACGGGAGGAATAGGAGGGGGGGGGAGGGCGCGGAGTAGGAAAATGGGTTTACTGGGTGGCTCCGGGAGCCCCTTCTACCCCCGCGGTTTCCGGGGCCGACTACCCCCTCGCCCCAGATGCGAACGATAGAGAGCACGGATCCTCGGATCCCGAGCGAAGGCATACGGCACGCGTAAAGCGATTCCCTATCTACATCTACGAAATACTGTAAAAGTCACCACTAGGGTGTGTGGCACAGGGTGATTCCACACCAGGCATGCAGCACTCATTCCAGTTCAAATCAGAAACGCGCACGTTCCCCCGAATGCCAGGCGCAGGCCAAAAGCAGTCAGGACAACGGTAAGCAGTCACACCAGAAACCAGGAGAGTGATATGTAGAAGAGCATACTACCACGCAGTGCACTACTCAAGATACAACTACTGGTTAGTATTATTAATGCGACAGATAAATAGCACTACAAGGTACTAAAACATGCAAGAGTATATCATTCCGGAGAATGATTGCGAGGTTAGCATAGAAAATTCATGTTAAGGTATTTAGCACTACTGAAAAAACCTATTTCACCAGGTCAATACCCTGTAACTGATCTATCGTAACTATTATGGTCCCTTATTGTGCGTGGAAAATATCTTAAATCTATCGGCTCCGCAGTCTACTTTCTTAATCTTTTTCCAGTGATTGTTCAACCATAATAGTTTGGCTCTAGCAAAATATGATGAACGTCCGGCAAAAAATAGTCCACATCAAACTTTCGTAAAAGATTTAACCTATATTTTTCCCTTCGATCGGATAGAGACATCGTGGCAAAGGGCATCTTTAAGTATTCTACCGGTTAAGGTAGGTTTTATTGAATGTCAGAGAAACTCCTCCCGGTTTTGTACACTTTCAGGGGCCTAAGTAACTGTAGTATTTCCATTTTCGCCTCGGCATCTACCCTTCTCCATCCCGTCCATAAAACCTATTCTCTTTCTTCCGCTTCCCCGCTTGCCCAACATCCTTCCTTCCTTTCACATTCTTGAGCAACCCATCGCCCTTTATTACATCCTCCAGCCACCTACGCAGCCTATACCAGATTTCATTAAGAAATATCCTTTATTCGCCCACCATCTCAAGCACCTCCTCGTTAGTCTTCCTCTCCGTCCCCTTGGATGGAATGAATTTGTCGACGCCGGTTGTGCGCGAGTCCTCGCCTGCTACCCCAGGGTAGCGGATCCCGCTACAACCAACCACACAGCAAAAGCTGGAAATTTTCAGTTCATAAAAAACTTGCTAAAATTCAGTAAATTCTCAGACTTAAACTTTTCAGCTTTTTCAGTAAAAAAAACTATCTGAAATTAGGGAAAATTCCTGATTTGAAATTAGTCTTGGACATCAGCAAACAAACATTATTTGTCCCTAAAAAATCTGGATGTAATGTATTTGCTCTCCACAAAAATAATTCCTCCAAATGGAATGCAGGGTAACTTTTTTAATTGCATACTTTCTCTGAGGACCCCATTAGGTCTGAAATTCAAAAAACTTAGGAAATTTTGCTGAATTTCAGCAGGCTTACCTTGCTTAAAATCTTAAGCTTTCCAGATTTGCTTAAAAGTTGGTATACAACTTCAGTTAAGGAAACCTTGCTACATTTCAGCAAATTTGGGGGAAAATATTTTACAGAGGAGGACGTGCCTGAGTCCTCATCCCTTATTACGTTTGTATATCCCTTATTACGTTTCTGTATCGTTCGAATTAAGAGACTTTATCTGCTGTTTTCCGGGAATATTGAAAACAAATTAATTAGACGTGCATAATCATTCCGCAGAACAATTTATAAGCCATTAGTAACTTGAGCCTATAACCGTACCCTTACTGCCATACCGCAACATTTATATATTTCGTATTATACTGAAAGCCTCGAAGGCCTTTCTGACATCATAACAAGTAGTATCGGAAGGACGCATAACCGTGAATTAAATCTGGGAATTAAATAACCTGGGAATTAAAAACCTTACCTAGGCTGAATTCGAAACATCTACACTACCGGGACTATGACCCTAGGGTTAGGCAATCAACGATTTACCCCACCGCCACAGGGCCGATAGTGTTAAGTATACTATGAGTGGATATACGGGATATTCCTGGGACCACTTTACACATGCGGAATCCAGGGCCTGCTCCCTTCACCCGACAATCGAACAACAAGAGACCACGGGTCATCGGATCCCTTTCAAATGCATAAGGGCTTCGGAGGCGACTTCCAATCGCGGAAAAAGGGGCTATTAGAAGAAATACATTTTAAATGTCAGTCACAGTATCACTGCGCTGAAAAATTCATCGGCTAGAATTGAATGCCGGCAGTGGCTTATTTTTTAATCGAACCTCAACGTTAAATTGAGGACAACGTGGAGAGCACTTTAAGTCGAGTACTTTGTCCGCCGAATGGGACGTCAAATAGACTCCCACGTTGCGCCTCTAGCCTGGACAGCGCTGATGTCAACGCCGGGTTTCTATCCACGCCCCCCTCCATTCCCCTGATCATCCTACTCTCATCGACTTACCCACCAACGGCGAAAATGACCCAAGCTACGCATGGTCTTCCCGCATAACAAACCAGCCATGCCCCGGTTATGGGGACCCGTTGTACCCCAGACGAATCCAGGGCCGGCTGCCCTTATTCCGAGATGCGAAAAACTAAGGGGGCGCAGACCGCGATGGACGGATGCAAATGTATCCGGCGCCCGCAAGAGATTCACCATCGTGCACCCTTTTCACGGAACAATAAATTGGGTAAAAAATGTACTCGTTTCATTTCAATAGCATTATGATTTATTCGACGTGTTATTTTATTAAGGGAATATAAAATGAAAAGTCCTGCCGAGGAAAGCAGAGGGATGAATATGGTACCCTGATTAAATATTCGTTAAAAAAAATAAATCCTGATAAATCCGTTTATTGCTTATTTACATTTTCTGTGTGATTTTTGGGTCCCTGACATAGGATAAATCCTTGTAAACCCTGAGTATGCGTGAGATTGCGATTCCCAAGGGTTACTGTTTCCCAGCATACCCGAGTGATTGTTTTTTATTTCCTTTTTCTTATAGGTTGCTTACCCTATTTTAACTGGCCTCCCCCAAAACTAGTGCCTATCACGTTTACGGCATTTGGTTTTTCTCTTTCTTTCTTGAGTGAACTTCGTCCGTTGCACTGGAAGTACTGAGGAGTCCTTGCCGCCGAAAGAAGCTAGCGCCACTGCTAGTTCTCTCTCCATGCCACAGTAATGCCCATGCGGTGATGTTACGTAAATACTTAACTGCTTTTGAGAACACGACTCTCCGTCCCTCCTCCTGTCCAACCTCTTTCAATACCAACCTACCCAAAACTTATCCTTAAGAAGGGAGTTGTAAATCGCAACCCAAAGTAAGCAGCCAACCGCTAATTACATCCTCCTTCCGGTTCGGCTGCGTGCAGCAGAGGAAAAAAGTAATCTTCAAATGCTGAATCGGCATTCCTTATAATCTCAAATGCTCTTCCTCTGGAGGCGGTGCTAGGTTGTATGTAGAATTTTAAAAAGCATACTGGTTGATTGCATAAATAGAGCGAGAAAAATGTTTTCAACGGGAAAAGGAAGGTACCCTTGATCAATCAAAACCTACAATAACAGAGGGGACAAAAAGGTTGATATACTGCAAGGATCGATTTCAAAGCCTTTTCTTCTAACGCGACACGTAAAAAAATTATGAGTGGAAGGAATGGTGGACGGAAAGCGTAGAAGGAAAAGAAGGCATATAATGGACAAAAACTAATTGGTAGGAAAATACGTGAAAATGAAGCAAATTTCGATCTCTTAATTCAGGTTTCAACGTATAAGCCCTAGAGATGAGGATATGGAGGAAGATGGAAAAAGTAAGTTGGAAAGATAATGTGAGAAATGAGTAAGCATTATAGAAGAAAGTCGAGGAAAAGACTGATGGAAACGATTAGAAGAAGAAAGAAGAACATAAGACATTGTTTGAGAAAAGATTGTTTGGTAACGACAGGAATGGAGGATGCAAAGCGGAGAAGGAAAAGAAGGCACACATTGGACAACATCAAAGTTGAGGGAAAATACGTGAAAATGAAGCGATTATCTGAGAGTCGAATAAAGTGGAGGCGTAGTGCGTGAAGAAACCAGTCAATTAAGGCAGAAAAACATGAATGAATGATACGAGGAAGTTATTATTTCGCTACCGCATAGGAACACAAGCCAACTATGATCAATTACTGGCAAAAAATTTGTATCCAACATGGTTTGCCTCCTTGGTAAAGGTCCAATGGACTCCAAAAAGGAAATGGAATATGCTGGACCTTGGCTCAACTCATTACGAGGAGCTCGGTTGCTTTATAATGCTGTGGCAGGAGGAATGCACAAGTCAAGCAACTCCGAGCCACGTAAGGGGTTCCACGAGGTAGTGGAACTTAACCTCAGCATTAAATCTACCACTCCTTGCTTTTGATACATGGTACTAAATCAATGTAATATCCTGGTCCACATGTGTATTATAACATCGACAAACATTCTTTGGCCAAGTCAATAAAACCAATACGCACATGTGACAGGCACGGAGTTATCTTTCTCCATTAAAATGGCGAAAAAACGTAATTACGCAGGACATCCCTATACCTACTTGTGAGACAGTTCCTAGCATTAGGATGCTATAAGGTAGTTTGAGCGTAACCTACAGTAACAGAGGAGACATTAAGTTAGATATATTTCAAGAGTCGCTTTCAAAGGCTTATCTTCTAATACCACACGCAGAAAATTTGACCATAAAAATAATTGCGTACTTGTCCAATATTTAATGCTTCGAAATATTTGTTTTTCAACACCAACCTCTGCGAAACAGTCGGCCAGTCTCCTATTACTAACTGAAGTATCCAAGGAAATAGTCCCTATTTTTCGTGATACTTAACAATGAAAATGTAAAATACAGATTGAGATATGATACCGTGGAACCGTTCCAAAACGAAAGAAGCAAAATACTAGATTCCACTAATAAAAGATTTATTTTGTCTGATTAGTCTGATGTTTCAACATCATCTTCAAGTGTTAATGATTAAGTGTCATCGTAAATATGCAATTTAATCATTTAATTATAAAACCTTTTGTAAGTGGGAAACTGCAAGTGTTTTGCTTCTGCCACTCGTATTCATAATAATTAACTAGTACCTCAAGTAACGTAGCTAGAGAGTACGAACATATGATTTCATACATATGTTATTATATATCGTGGTCTAACGGTTAGGGTTGGCTTTTGGTGGCCCATTTTCACGCAGCTTTTCCCTCAAAAAAATGCCCTTCCTCACACTATTCATCCATTCAAAGAAGACTACTTGCAACCTTCCTCGTTCCATACAATCTGTCATCCTACGGAAAATATATTGCGCACTTTAGAGCCGATTCATGCTGATTCAGCAATTTTGAACGGTAGAAACATGCCCCAACTACACTAATGTAGCTGTCAGTCCGGCTCCTCCACGGGGCCTGGGATACGGTCGAATTCTTGAAGTGCCTCTTTAGGCGGAACATGGGAGTGGGTCAACTTTGTGTTACCCGAACTCATCCACTCCGTTTAGTTTAAAAACATACCTTAAGGTTGACCAAAACATTCGGATAGCGAGATTAAAAGAATGTACACATAGTATTGTTACAATTTAGTTCTAATATAAAAAAAAATAATCTGGACCATTGCTCTTAGACGAGGCAGTAATTCTATTCTCGCCACTTTAAGGGGAGGCTATGTTTTACTCTTAACAATACGATAATGCCTACAATTAAAATACTCAGATTTAAACATTACATAAAGATTACCCAATCAGGAAATTTCCAGGGAATTGATGCACCTCATATGAAAATAAAAGAGCATTTAGCGTGAACCTTAAAACTCGCGTTTATATAATTTTGGAGAATTTGAGAGATAATAATACAAAATGCCGGCCCCAGTAGCGACGGGGTTAGGTCCTCGCCTCCTAAATCGAGGGTCGCGGGTTCGAAATCCGCAACGGGTGGTATTTTCACCACTCCGGACATGCTTGTGTGTGTGATTGCCTGTTCATATTGCTATTCACCCGAATCAAAATGGCCAATTGTGCAGTACTTAGGCTACTAAAAATAAATTAATCTTTTAAAACAAAAAAGGAAAGGTTTACGGGCAGTCACAGCTTAGCCAGCACAATTCTTAACTGCTAATAGCTAATTCAGCTTTCCTTCAAACAAGCCACTTCCTCGGGCAGAAAACATTCCCCGGTTCATCCCTTCGTAGCTTTATTTACATCCATACTTTAGATTCAAAACGAAAATCTCAATCATTTACCCTAATACCCGATATCCTAGCTTCTACCGAACTTTCCACTTCCTTGCTCTCCACCTGAAGAAGTCCTCTCCAACACCACTGCTTCGTCCAAAGTACCTGATCGATAAACTCTCGCCGTTTATCTTATCTAATACTCCTAGTCAATGGATGAAGTCCATTCGGGCTTTTCACCGGGCCAGAAAAAAAGATTAATATCGACGTTTCTCAGACTAAACTTTACACCTTCAGGCGTCACTTCGTGGAAGTATTTTATATTCGAATCCATAGTGAAAATGAGCATTGTACATTTCCACCCTTAATTGTGGAATTTGTGGAATGTGCAATGCAAGAATAGGCGTGAAAAAGTACAATGCTTACTTTCCTTACGGATTCGAATATAAAATACTTCCACTAAGTGACGCCTGAAGGTGTCAAGTTTAGCCTGAGAAACGTCGACATTATTGAGGAATTTGTGAAATGTGCAATCAAGGAATAAGTGTGGAAAAGTAGAATAATCACTTTTATTACGGATTTCTTAGGCTAACTAAGCCATCGTCATCAAGACCAGAGCTGAGACGACTTTATCTGCATCATTCGCCAGGAACATATTAAATGCTTCACTGTATGTCTTCTTCCCGTCCAAGGATATTTCTTCACCCTCCTACAAATCCCATCAACTCCTCAAGGCTCTTCATTCAATAAACACCGAGTTTGGAAACCATAAAACTGTTTTCCATTTCAATTATCTTTTGTTGAATTTTTTTACTCACTCACGCCTCTCTCATCACCTTCCTTTCATTAAACGCTTCCGGTAAACGTATAGCTCTCCTCCACATACCAAAGCCACAACCACCCGAAATACTACCTGGATGGGTTGTGTGTTCCACCCTCAGTTCTAAGCTCGCCCAACGTTAAGAACTGCCCTGCCTACCGACTACTTGGATATTGCGAAGAGATCCCTCTCGAACCGAAAGGAGAAACTGAAGCGTCGTATTTCTTCCACCGATTTTCACTTTAACGACCCCTTTTAAAAGTGAATAGTACCAAGGGAGCCGCCCACCTCCAATTATCTAAATATAGCTTCAGGTATATTAACCAACGAGATACACATGCAAATGCTTTCACTGCTGCTCGGTTCACCGTTCGTGAAAAAAACGAAAAAAATCAAAACGAAGGAACACAGACCGTAACACGCAAATAAAGGTGAAATTCAAGCTTCATAATTCACTGAGTAAATAACCTCCGCCGCTCTAGTTTTTTTTTGCCACCACTTGGCTCATGGGAGGCGTTCCTCTACGGGCAAACACACTCCAAAAATCCTTTAAAAATTAAAATCACGGCGATTTTTGGCATTGGGTTTCAGTTGAGTTTTAGATGTTGGCAGTGGTGTAAGGAAGAATCACTTGCACGTACCATAAACAGCAAATTGTGAGCGAGTGACCAATGGCAACAATTTGAAGTCCTACAGTTCAATTATTCCTCTATGGCTACGGATGAACTTCTAAGTTAAAGAAATTAGCACATTACCACGTATTACACGAGATAATAATGGATTGAACAAGTGGAGGGTTTCAAGTATCTCGGCAGTATGATATCTGAAGATATGTAATGCTCAATGAAGATAAGAAGAATAGCAATGGCAAAAGATGAACTTCAAAACAAAAAGAAGGTACTCTGTGGATCGATGAACAAAGAACCAATGAAGAGGAGAGTGAAGTGTTATATATGGAGTGTGGCGTTATATGGATCAGAGACTAGGACAATTAAGAAGACACAAGGAAAAAGACTACAGCGAAACCCCTCATAACGAACACCCCTATCAACGACCAATTTTCTGCGGAACCGTCCATAGTAGCTTAATTCAGGTATCGCAAGATGTGTGCATCAAATTTTTATGCATTGAAATTTCCCAAGAGCAACTAAATCACGAGAAATAAACGTATAGATTTGAAAAAACCGTCGCTTCAAAAATTTTTCCATTTCTATCATATCAGCCGCCCGTTAATTTGCAGAATACATACTCCAAGAAACTGAACCCCTGTCGAACAACCACACCTCTTAACGACCAAATTTCAGCGGAACGGTGGTCGCTTAGTTCAGGTTTCATTGTATACGCCCTAGAGATGTGGATATGGAGGAGGATGGAAAAATTAAGTTGGAAAGATAATGTGAGAAATGAGTAAGCATTATAGAAGAAAGTCGAGGAAAAGACTGATGGAAACGATTAGAAGAAGAAAGAAGAACATAAGACATTGTTTGAGAAAAGACTGTTTGGTAACGACAGGAATGGAAGGAATGGAGGAGGCAAAGCGGAGAAGGAAAACAAGGCACACATTGGACAACATCAAAGTAGAGGGAAAATACGTGAAAATGAAGCCATTACCTGAGAGATGAGTGAAGTGGAGGCGTAGTGGGTGAGGAAACCAGTCAATTAAGGCAGAAAAACATGAATGAATGATACGAGGAAGTTATAATTCCGCTACCGCATAGGAACACAAGCCAACTATGATCATTAACTGGCAAAATATTTGTATCCAACATGGTTTGCCCCTCTAGTAACGGTCCAATGGACTCCAAAAAGGAAATGGAATATGCTGGACCTTTGCTCAACTCATTACGAGGAGCTCGGTTGCTTTATAATGCTGTGGCAGGAGGAATGCACAAGATCAAGCAACTCCGGGCCACCTAAGGGGTTCCACGAGGTAGCGGAACTTACCTCAGCATCAACACTACCACATCTTGCTTTCGATAGATTAACATTCTCAGGGTAATAAATAAATAAAGCTAGATAATGTTAATCTCCTGGTCCACATAAGTATTCAAAAGAGGCGACAAATCTTCTTTGGCCAAGTCGCTCACTAACGCAATGAGCAAATGTGACATGCAGGGCCTTACCTTAATGTAAATGTACCAATGGACATTAAAAAAAAAGAAAAAAAACTCCGAACTCAATTAGGGATGGCATGCAAGGCGTAGGTACTAGTAAGAGTATTTCTACCATTAGGATGCTATGAGGTAGTTTGAGCGAAATATTACTTCACTTATATATCAATGAATTTGGTCACATTTTAAATAAAAATATCTCAACGGTCCAACGATTCAACAATATCAGCCCCTTATTGAACTACTTTTCGAGACTTTTGACAAAAAAACAGCACTTTAACATGGGAACTGGTACGTGGATGAAATGTAAATTCAACGTTTCAAGTTGTCCTTTTTGAAAGCAATAAATTTACTTAATTAATATATGGCAATTAGGAGAAAATGATCAAAACCGACGGATTTCCGAGTCCTAACGCCGCGAACTTAACTCATTTGACAATGACTAAGTGAAACGGAACGGCGTTATAAGTATGCTGCGATTTAAGAAGCAGCAATTAACGATGCAAACACTGTAGTGATCTTTCACTGGGACAATGTTATATAATAACTAAATAATGCGATAGACAAAGGAACCGTAACTTTATTGTTCTTACCTTACCATCGTACGCCACACTTTTTTATTTTATTTATTTTCACTGCCCCGAATACAGCACAAGAAGCCATTTTACGTCGGGTGAACAACAGTAACAACGTACGAAACACAGACACCCATGTCCTGGGCAGATAATAACTTACCCAGGCGGGACTCGAACCCGCGACCCTCGGATTAGCAGGAGAGGACTTTACCCCGCCGGGTGGCCGACAAAGCCGATTTTCCATGGTTCTACACGATAATGCACTCTACAGAACCGAAGAATACAGAAAAATGGTAAAGCACAACAGATTGACAATATTTACCCAGCAGAGTGCGTTCCCCAATATTGGACGGAACAATGTTTCGACACAATAACATAAAAAAAACTTTCACCGCAGGAAGAGCTCACTAACATTGTATTGAGTAATAGCAGCGCCCATAAAGGTTGACTCTGAATCAAACTGACGGGCCTGGAACTAATGCTGACCTACGTTGATTTAATTCATTTCCTTTTACTAATCACCACTAAAATAAAAAAAGAATTGTGATCTAAAAGACGTGATTCCCAGTCAACGTCTCTAGGAGTGATCCCCCCAGTCCATTAACGTACTCGGGTGTTGTACCTAGTGCCTAGTCAGTCCTAGATCACCGATTACCACATTCATTCCTGCCCTGGGGGAGCTTTCTACATACGAAGCCGCACGCCCGGGACAAAGCGCTAACCCACGCATACCAATCTCTCTTGCCTGAGAGACGGTTAAAGAGAAACCAGACGCAGTCTTGACAGCAGGAGCTCATTATCACTAGGCCTGAGATACGCATATTCCCACGAACACCTCCACTATACGCCGTCATAGATAATATTTCGCAGAATTAACTAATTACTTTAAAAAAAAGCAGAGCCCTTATCACGTGACTCCGAGTGAGCGTCTCTGAAAGTGACCCTCCGAGCCATTTACCTCCAGCATGCACACCCTTCCTTTATCGCAAAAACTCCCCGGCCCTGTATCACGAATTATAAAACGGTAATCCCTCCCCTGCCACACCTTTCCCTAACAAAATCCTCACTCCCGGGACTCAGGGAGCTCACCCACACGAGCCGTATACGCCCCTCCCCATACCATCACCTCGATCCCGGTCCCACCCCCTCCCCGCTATCATTCACCGGGCACGGCCCACCCCTCCCGGGCGACGGACCCCCAATGGCCATCGTCCCCCGGTGTCCCCGCCCACCGGTGGGCGTGGCCTCCACACCTACCCGCCCCCCCGGACCGCTTTCCCTCACTCCCGGGGTGTGGACGAGCCGCGTGGGGCAGGAGAAACGTGGGGGGAGGAAGTGGGGCGGGGAGGGGAAAAAGTATGGGCGAGGGGTGAGGAGCGGGAAGGAGGAAGGCAAGGTCGCAGGAGGTGCCACCACCTATGGGCCGCGTGAGAAAACACGACTCCGGGGCCGTCTCGTGCTCTCCGCCATGGCACGTTTGAGTGAGGAGCGGGGGGAAGGGGGTTGGTTTGGGAAGGAAAAGAGAGGAGCATGCTAGGTTTCTTCGTCGGGGAGGGTTCTACACGGCGGCGTGCCGGCGGGCGCGACGACACAACGCTGGTTCAATCCGGCGCGCATGAGCGCCAGTCGTGGGCACAGATTACCCACGCTGGGATACATATATACCCATCACGTCAATGAAATTTTGGCGGTCATTATATAAACTAATGGAATCACTTCCCAACAGACAGACTTCATTGCTTCTCCATTGAGAATGGCTGTGGAGTTATAACCGCCGCAATACATACACATCACGCGGCTATCCTTCGGGATTGGTGGAGCAAAAACGTTCAACTTTAGGTGATAGGCTTGTGGAGATAACTCCGCTAAAATAATTTCTTCCTTACTGCCCTATCCTCTTTTGTTTCAGCTACACTACCTTATATAAATACACTAGCCTCATACACGACCTCCTGCTCCAAAGACTTAATATTTCTCGTCTTTAGATCTCATCGTCACTTCCAACTCATTCACCCATGATTCCCTTTCCTCTAATAGCATTCACTGCTCTTCATCCACACAATAACCTAAAAGGCACCTCAAGGAAGTGTGGCACGGGGTGTATTATTACCAAAGAAAATCACTCCATCATGCAAGATGCAATCAAACTATGGCTATAACCTCAATCAAACTATATGTTTTCAGTGGTACTATTGGAAAATAATCTCTCATTGCTCAAAACCTCAGAAACAAATTAAACATACCAGCTCCAAAATATTCGAATAACGTGATTAGACATATGTAAGACAACAACAATAATTTATAGCATTATTCATAAGTGTCATTGCGAGTCCGAAACAGGGGGTGCAATTGAAGGTATGTTAGCAAGGAAACGAAAAATGATAGCAGGAAAAATTTTGTCTGCCTGTAGATATGCCTCCAGTAAAATCCATGTTCAACAGAATAGCAACCACTGTTCCATCACAATCAGGATTGACGTCCAGTTTAACTGGTTCAATGTCAGAGTTATTTCCTAGTTCTCAGCCATTAAAGTACGCAAACCATGAAGGAAATTCAGTTTTGTCGCTACCATGAGAAACACGCGCGGGGAGATTATTACACAGAAAGTCTCAGCCCTAACTTAGTCTCACTTCTTGCCAAGCGCAGCAATAACTTCACCCATATAACAGCTGTATTTTACCAAAATTTAGGAATAAATTGTAACGGAAATATTAATGAAGTGAGAAACTAATCTTACGCCTACGAGGTATTTGTCTCCTCACCGAATATTGTAATTTGCTCCACCATTAGCGCATTACACTGCCGTAACCGACATCTGATAGTAAACATCGCATACGTATTCCAAAATTAAACAGTTTCACTCCTAATTATGGCGGAAGGCGTATCTGATCCCAGCATCACAAGGCAAAGCTATTAAAAAAAATCAGGATATACTACAAAACCCGAGTTTTCGCTCCGTATATTTGAATTACAGAAAAAAGGTCCTGTTAGCGCTTTAATAAGTACATTAAACCGAAATAAACATTGCGTCATAGGAGAAACAAAGGACTTACTCAACCATAAGTACACTGAACAGTTTATTTAACAATGCTGCGGCGATTAAGGAGTGATTCCGAAAGCACTATTGTTAAGGTTTGTACATTTGTTTTGAAACAGGAAAGCTTTGTAGCTGAAGAAAAGGCATTAAACTTTCAAAAAGCACGCTTCACTAGGTATGTAAAATGATCAATTCTATTCGCTAAGTTTATCACAGACACAAGAACAAGCAACACAACGTCTTCCGAAAAGACAAAATTTTCATCTATACACACGTGATCGGGGTACCATTCCATCCCATAAAGCACATCATCCTCTTCCTCTTAGTGGTCGGCGGCTGAGAGGATAGATACGGCTCAAATTGTAGGGATTAGATGGGTATGTCACCAAAATGATTAGGTGGGAATAGAGGAAAGGCGGTCAAAAACATAGCGTTTGCCCAACTCTGAAAACAGGCACGCATGACAGAATACACATTCCGACCTTTGCATAGTCCTCCTAAGTTCACGAAACACAAAACTAGAAAATAATCAAGCAATCAGGCCACATCTTAAAATATTAATTCACCGTCAGTACAAATGTCACATTTTGTAAGCGAGCCCCCGGGCGATAATTAGCGCAACAAATTTTGGACAGTATAATTTGCAAAATTCTATTTGCATTTCAAACACGATCTTATCGGCCTTAATCTTTGAAAGCATAAAATCAAATAATTCATCCTAATAAATAGTCTTATAAAAATTTATTCCCCGCAGCAAACACCGCAACTGACTCGAAGGGAACTATATTACTCCTAAATATGACGTACACGGAAAGACACCTCAGAGCGTGGCAGGGGGATTCTAACCAACATATACTACCCTTGATCCAATTAAATTTAATGAAACTAAGACTAAATGCATTAGAAAAACATACTGATACCCATCAAGGGTTGACATTTCACCAACATACACCGCACTATATTCGCCACCACAGTTTCGACAACTACAATATTAATAATGCTTGATAAATCAGGGTAACACGTCCGAAAGAGCAATATGGTAGGATACAGAAAACCTATCAGTAACAACATACAGAGCAGGAACATAAATTAGCACGGACGAAAGAAAAATCGAACGTTTTATCACATTGATGCATTTGTCAAGATTTATAAAATCCGAAGATACCGGCGATATTGAGTGGAATTTATGTATGATGCTGAAATGGAAAATTTATGTGGCTAATGGCAGATTTTTCATTTCTGCTTCGTGCAGATTCCCCAATTTTCTATGAATGTGGCTTCACATAAACAACACGCAATTGAAGATCTTTCAGTTGCGCCACCAGGACGTTAGACACACCCCTGCGCCTTCACCATAAAGCAACAGGTAATATAACTGGTGTCGTCACCATAGTGAGGACGGCTCATATAAACAACTACCCCACAATCACACAGATTACTGTGACGACACAGAACATTCCCAACATATTCGGCTGCTGGAAAAAAATATTCCCGCGGCCCACTCAATTTTTAATACCGCACCGAGTGAAGACCACGTTTTAACGGCGGGCGCAAGGAAATCAACACACTCTTCCAGTCCTTATCCGGGGGAAAGTTTTTTATAAACCGAGCAAACCACCTGTCCCCCTCTCCCTCCCTCGATAACTGTTCGGCCGACAGCCGATCACAATTTTCCACGAAGTGATCCCAAATTCTCCACTCGTACACACATGGGAGATGCGGCTAAACAAATGTCCGATAACATCTACCCGGTGCTCGATTTGAATCATCCCCCTCACCCCCACCGCCGCCAGTCGCCTTTAATGACACCCCCGAACATCTTGCGAGCGGCCACGCGAATTGCGAATTCCACGAACGTGTGACGCCACGAGGGGGGGGAGATGGGCTGATGAAGGAAGTACTATCGCCTGTGACCGTTGAGGTGCACGCCACGCCCTCATTTGGCTACTTGAAGGCGAGACCGACAATCTGCGCCGAAGGTGGGTAGGCTGATGAGGATCAGCGGCTTAACCACGATGGATCGGCCGAGGCTGTGTCCCGGAGTGGGACTGGGCGGAATTTGAATCCCAAAATCAATAACCTGTATCGGACTATTTAATATTGGAAAACAATCGCATATTGGAATATTGGAAATATTGTAATATTGCAAATTATGAAAACATTAAATGTTGGTATGCTGGTATATTGGAAAATACTGAACATAGCAATATTAACACGTAAAAAACAAAAACCGGTGGCAGAAGTGTATTACAACCGAGGGGGGTTACTTCGAAAATGGTACTTCCTTAACTATGTAAATTCTCCAATAAAACAAGAAAACCAATGTAAGCTTCTTTTCCCCAATCATTGCTATGAATCATGGATACGACAGAGATCATGGATTTGGTGTTCATGCTATATGCATAATGGTGGAAAAGGAAGTGCTGCACGGAATGCCACGTGCGCAGTCAGTTTTCAAAGATTAGGGCGCTTTCCGACCACCCTCCTCGCCGGCTTCTAATATTCAGTACTTAAATTTTTAACATTGGTAATCCAATATTCAATATTCAAATCGCAAATATTGGTTCTTCAATATACAAGACTCTCAACACAATTTCCGACCACCAATATCCATCACAGGATATTGGCATAGGTCGCTAATACCAATGTAATTTTGGAATCCCAATAGTAAAAAATATTGATATTGGAACCAATATATTGGAAAACTGCCCAGCACTATCCCGGAGACCCCTGAGTTGGGGAAAACATTAAATATTCGTATATTGGAAAATACTGAACGTAGCAATATTAACACGTAAAACTAACACGTAAAAAACAAAAACCGGTGGCAGCAGTGTATTAGAACCGAGGGGGGTTACTTAGAAAAAGGTACTACCTTAACTATGCAAAAGTCTCTCAATTAAACAAGAAAACCAATTTTAGGGGCTGGAGAGGCAAAAATTACTAATTTTGGGGTAATTAAGGAGACTGGAGAGCGAATCGTGAGTCGTATAGAGCACATTTTAATAACTTTTCAATTAGTCTAAAAAATTATAATCCACATTGAAATAAGTTTTATACTAATCGACAGTTATCGTGTCAAATATAACTGTGGAAGAGTATAAAACTTATTTCAATTTTTTAAGTAATCTATCGATTGAGGTAGGTTTTGTTGAATGTCAGGAAATCTCCTGGTTTTCTACACTTTCAGGGGCCTATCTCGCTCTAGTATATCCGTTTTCGCCTCATCATACTTTCTGCCTTTCTTCATCCCGTCTATGAAACCTATTTTAGAAACCTAGAGACAGAAGCCAGCTATCATCACCACTTCACAAGAAAAAGGGACAATTTAGTGGTGCTTCACTTTAGACAATCCAAAAGTGCCAATTGTTTTAATGCACTTAAACTTCGATTATTTAATATACTGCCCCGAGAGGCTAGGTTTGTCAGCCTGTCTAGGTTCAAATTGACCTTTAAGCGTTGGCTTTTGTGTAAAGCATTCTATTCATTGCAGGAATTTGAGGAGTGAGATACTTCAGACCTCACGTTTTAATTCCTGATTTCCTTTTATATATTTTTTCATTTGTGTTCTTACTTTTTATACCTATTGACGATGACCATTGCATTGTATTGCTTAATGTCAAATAAAAATTATTATTATTATTATTCTCCCTCTTTCCCTTCCCCGCTTGTCCAACATCCTTCCCTCTATCACATTCTTGAGCAATCCCTCGCCCCTTTTTAAATCCTCCAGCCACCTACTGTGCCAATCGAAAATTTCATTTAGCATAGATTCGATATGGTATTCGAATCGGTATGGTATAAAATACTTCCACGGAGTGAAGCCTGAAGGTGTAAAGTTTAAGTCGAAAAAACATTCTTGGACCAAACTTCACATAATTACACCAATTTATACGATGGAAATACCGACACATGTTGTAACATAAATAATGGAAGAACTATGCTTCAAAATTTTCAACTCAGTGTAAGGATTGCTATGACTGGTGTACGGCACGAAATTCGAAATTTACCGAAATCCGTACATAAATAAGCGTTATTTATTCGGCAGAATACCTTGATATTTAGTATAAGCCACTTTAAAAACTATGAAATGTATGTGTTCGCGTTTAGGAGAAAAACTGTACATATGCCACCAAATGATTTCGAAGCATATGCCAAGTGCCATAAGGCTGCAAGTTAAAATAGAATCAAATTGCCTACAAATCAATATGGTAAAATGCATTTTTCCGATATTATCAATACATATTGTTCATGAGGACGCGAATGAAAAGTTACACGCAATCTGTACATAAACTAAAACCGCTCCTATCACCTTTTAAACATTCCTTGTTTGTGTTGGTTAACGCGTGCTTACATACCAAATTGTTTCATGAGTGTTTTTATTTATCTTTTTTAATCTTCCTTTACTACCCCGAATACAGCACAATGGGCCAATTTACGTCCGCTGAATAACAGTAACAACGGACGAGACACAAACACCCATTTCCTGGGCAGATATTATTCTACCCAGGCGGGACTCGAACCCGCGACCCTAGGGTTAGCAGGAGAGGACTTTACCCCGCCGGGTGGCCGACAAAGCCGATTTTCCATGGTTCTACACGATAATGCACTCTACAGAACCTTTTACCTTTACCCCTCCGCCACCGGGGCCGACAACAAAACAGCGGCCTTTTTTCAGCACACAAAAAATGCCAGATTCCAACGAGGGGTGTAATGAGGATCTCACTTAATAGTCAGAGGGAATTAGGAATAAAAAGTAAGCTTGTCGTACAACTTTTTTAAAAACTGTAAAGATAATTTCTTGATAAATACTAAGGTTTTCAAAGGATTATTAAAATATTTAAAAAATAGCAGCGTCTAATTCCTTTGGTAAAATTTACCGGTGAAGGGTGACTTTCTCAACCTCCGAGCTAAGATGAATCATTTGAATAATGATACTACGTCGGCTTTGGCGGGGTTGACGAAATTTTTAAATACATCAATGAATTTATAGGCGAGAACGAAACCTCTAGGAACAGAAAAAACTCACAATTTTCATTAATTAAATTTCACAGAATTACCAAAAACTGTAGAATGATAAGCACATTGGCGGTAAAACTCAAGGATTACGTGGCTTATACCCTCATCCTCGACTGAAAGAAAGCAGCCAAACAAGTACGGGGGTCTGAGAGGAAGGGTGCAGAGAGACCCAGCAAGAGTATTGCCCTCTGCCAAAGAAAGACAGCGTAGATAAATACAGGGGCCGAGGGTGACCCAGTGGTAGCGTTTTCGACTACCATTCGCATCGAGGATCGCAGGATCGAGACCAAGTGACGGAAAAGAACTCCAGTATCCTACGTTTACATGCTACCCGAATGGACCACACTACTGAGAGGCGGAGTTCTCAGCAGAAGATATTGATGGCGCAGATCAAGAAGATCGGACCGATATAAACAACCATAGCTCTGGACGAGAGAGAAGTTCACAGAATACTGGTGGTACTGATATGCGGAAAGCAACGGGGAAACTACCACAATAACATCCCTAAAATATGCAGCCCTGCATTCAAGTCAACCAATCTGAAGAGGATGATGAAATAAATGATGAATAACAATGGGGCTTCGAACAAAAAACAGTACTCTTCTCTGTATGAAGTGCAATTTACTTGTTACATTGAAATTTGTGACTTGAGTCCTCTACAAATTCTAATGCCAACCTGTGGTAATTGTATCTTCAAGGGTATGCGAAACAATCTTGGGTAATGACGGCTCCAAGTTTAAAATACCAGTAAGAAATCTACGGTAAGAAATAATCTACGGTCGGCCCCGGAGGCGGCGTGGTAAAATCCTCGCCTGCCAACCCGAGAGTCGAGGTTTCGATTCCCGCCTGGGTAGAATGTTCAAAGCCCAGGACATGGGTATTTATGCTCCTCAAATGAGTCAATTGTAAGAGAGGACAATACTAACCTAAATTCTCTCATAATAAAGACAAGTTATTATTGTCACGAACGCCATTCAAATTTAATTAAGCTCAATATTCCCAGGCTAACCTAGAGTAGCCAAATAACAAATCTACTGTGAACATGATAAAATTAAAATAATAACGATCCATCGATTAGTGGTACACTTTTTGAAAATCGGTGACGTCAATCAAAAACTTTCCCTGCCACTGCCACCCTGTCTGAATCCGAACCCGATCCCTAGAAGTAAGAGGCCAGAGCTTACTGCACCACATCAACCCTATTCCCTGGCACACTGACACCTCAGACAAGGGGCGGACGGCCTCCTAACGTCGTAGAGCACACCCTCTTGTCCTCTTCTCCTCTCGGGCGGCCCTCCTCCTCCCCGACCGCCGCCCTCCCTCCCACACCGACCTGCATATCCCTCCCCCCCTCGACGCTTCCTCTTCCAAGAAAACGCGCTCCGCTTTTCCCGTTTGCCTTGCCCGTGGAGAGTGAACACGGAGAGCGGGATTTCTGACCCGACCCTCACCGCAGCTCTGACAGAGGGACCGGCGGGGCCCTCCGGAAGTCTTCGGGCGGCAAGCGTCTCGATCCCACCGCGAATGCCCCAAACAGAAGAAAACGAGAGGTGGAAGCAAATGAATCCAAACGAGGAGAGATTGCCTCGCGGGTTTGAGAAACGCACACGAACTTGCGCACATATCCTGGAATTACCTTAACTTCAGATATATAGTGGGCAACACATATACAAAACATATGCGGCACAGCATTAAAGAAACTACGTTTTGTTAAGCGAATAATGGGAAGGTCCTCGGAAGAAAAAGTCAATGAGAGATGCTACTTCGCTCTGGTTACGCCACACCTCGAATACGCCGCGAGCATTTGGGACCCCGGTCATACAAATTTGACCAAAATAATTAATAAAATACAAAGGAAAGCAGCACGCTTCGTTAAAAATTGCTGCGAGTGTACATCTGGTGTCTCACAACTTTTAGAGGGATTAAGGTGGGAGCCCCTAGAGACTCGGAGGCTGCACGCTAGGCTTAGGCTGCAACAGAAATTCAGAACTGGTGTGTTTCAGAGCGACACAGAGAATATTATCATGACGCCTCACCACATCTCTAGGTCTGACAAGTGATAAAATAAGAGAGATACACTGCCGAACAGATAGGTACAAAAACTCGTTCTTTCCACACACACTAAGCGACCACAATAAAAACTGAACTCCTCTAAATACACTCCCATAATACATGTCACCATTTCCTAAACCTTACATCTTCACACGGCTGGTGACCTAACACCCCTTGCCACGCACCCATGCGGCGGTTCGCAGGGTAGAATGTAGTTATCATGAGTATGCAAATGAAAAGTTTCACGCAAATCTCTACATAAACGAAAATGGTTCCAAACACCTTTTTAAAAATCCTTGTGTTGGTTGCGGCGTGTTTACATATAAATATGTTTCATGGGTGCTTTTAGTACATACTAAAATTGCCAGATTCCAACGAGGGGAATACAGGATATCTCACATAATAATCAGAGGGAATTTGGAATAGAAAATCAGCATGACGTAGTACTTTTTAAAAGTGTAATGATAATTACCGGATAAATAGTACACGAAAGGCTCGTACTTGCACACATTTCATATCGAAGGGATCCCTAGCATACTACGATAATTTGATCTTGAAAATAAAAGTAGGTAAATAAGATTCCAGAACGGACAGATTACATATCCATTTTTCAAGCGAACGACAGACAACTTTAAGGTACCAATAGCAGCCAACAAGATTTCACAATTATGTTTGTCATACACAATGTTTGTAACACAAAACATAACAATAAAGTAATGCAGAAATAAAATGAGCAATTTTCCATTTGGATACTTAACGGAAATATGCTCATTTTATGGCTGCATTTTGCAAAAATTCCACTCAATTTCCCAAGGAACTCCAAATTTTATAACCCTGAATTGTAATATGAAGCTGACACTGCACCAGACACGCTGATGAATGCGGTTTTCTCAACCGAGTTATGTGCAACAGGGACATAAACCATTCCACGTACATCAAAGGGACTCAAGAAACAATGGCACAGTATATTAAATGTGAAAACAACTAACGAGTTATTTGGGTAAGTACACGGGCTGTGGGGGTTTCATTTGTTCATTAATTTGTTCATATTTAAATAATATTAGTCGCTTGGAGTACCTAATGGTTCCCAACCTAGGCAGTGGTGTAGCACGTTATAAGGGTGGCGAAGAAATTAAAATTTGTGCGCATATTTTAGAAGAAAATTCAGAATCAAAAAACGGTGGCCTCGAATCTGCTATACATACAAAACCACACTAATTAAGCAATTTCAACATGCCTAACTCCAGTGGTATTACCAACTTCAATAACAATATGTACAGAAAACTGTACAAAATGCCATAAAATCAAAGAAAAAATTTATTTTTATCACCAGTCCTGTTTAGGGCCCGTAAATATTTGACGCTGAATTTTCACTTTATGCATATTATTTGCATGAATTCCTTAAATCCTCCTCAAGCCGAAACTAGGCCACTCGGAATTCCCGAATTTCCCAAGCGTTTCGCAACCAAACTATTCTACACCTTGTTGTTGTATTATTCAACTTCGGGATCCTAGAAAAGTTTTACGGGATTTCCTTCGCCGTGGGCAAAAGAAGAGCCTATACCACTACCGTGTGACAGGAAACTGTAATCGAAAACGTTGACAAACGCTAGATAATCATCAGAGACAATGAGGAAGATAGAGCACATGTTACGAAGCAATTTAGGGGTGTGGCGATCTGATATGTAATAAGCACCTTCGTCTAGCATCCCCGGTTTACCTATATTTTCTGCATGCAAAAGTTTGAAATCACCTGATGGCCGGAAGACATGCGTTCTCTTATTCCTCTCAGATAGGATAAGACATAGTTGGATAAAAGTGAGCTCGACGCAGAACAATGTACACTTTCAGCGTAAACACGAACATACGTCACTCTACACCCCTTCTGGGTAACTATGGAGAACCAAAAGAACCAATGTAAGAGAAAATAGATAGGGCAAGCAACTAAATGGACGCGAAGGCATCATCAGAGGCTTACTAAAAATTTGGAAAAAATAAAAAAAAATGGAAAATTTCCAGTCATTTAAAAACTATATAGTATATAAAAATGTAGAAACGTCGCACAAAGGGAAATTGAGAAAAGTATCAGAAGACAAGATGCAGGAGCAAATACATCACAATTTTACAGGACAGTGGGCGAGGAAGGATATAAAGAGAATAACCACTGGAAGAGACGAACGCATGGACTAGACCCAATTTTATTCAATCAATCCTAATTCTCAATCATACATCTGAGGAGCGAGTCCTAACACACCGTGCAACGTATAGCATTAATGTAGAGCAGAGGTTCCCGAAAAACTCGCTTGCCCCTGACAGACCATCTTCCAAGATGGCATCACTGCAATCAGCCCCGTCGCAGGATAAGCATGATTTTTATAATTATTCCATCGTACAACATGTTTCACGAACCACAAAACACGCAATCCAGGTCGGAAACCGCTGATGCCGAGCAAATAACTGCTAAGACTTGAACAGCAAGGCGTAAAAAATCGAAAAACTTGGGTCTAACATCCTAGGCAGGCCTGATTTGTGAGTTAAGGGTTCCATTTATCACCGTATCATTTCCCAGAGGTACTACATCTCGGAATTATCAAATGTGGGAATTAGCAATTCGATTTCAGAAATAATTATTGAGCAGTGCCTCCAAAGTAAGAGTAGTAACGAGAAAATCACAAAGAAAAACAAAAAATACAGACGCAAATAATATGCGACCTAATAATCAAAACGGGCTTGATCAAGGCACGTCATTAACACAAATCCAGAGAAATCCAGCCATATTCTTCAAAACAATAGAAAATTACTTCACATAAATTATCCTCGTAAATTTAGTTTTCCTGAGAGATAACAGGCTAACACACCCACTTGGCAATTGGGAGAAACGCATAAAAAAGCTCGGTCGGACGACATGACATATCAATGATGAATAACCATACTTGTCGCTGGCAAAGATCGCCTTTCTAAAATTTGCCTTGACAAGAACATCCCAATATATTCAATGTGCCATTATATAATATGCACAGGAAGTGAAAAAGTGGAGAGAAATTTCGCAGAGTAAATGAACCAGATACGGTACTTAAGAAATAAGTCCATTACATAAAATTCAATGACATACGAGTCAAAACCCTATTCAAGTTTACAAAAGCAATCCTAAAATGAAGACGCTACAACGCGGCGGGACAGTTTGAAAAAATATAACTGAAACTGTGCATTACTAAGTTTTAATTACCACATTTTTCTGCGAAATTAAGTATGAGACAGCATTACAAAATTACACAAATGCTGACACCAATTCGAAAACAAAAAGAAATCAGCACAATAATACGAATCCAATCGGCTGCCGCTGCATCCAATCGGTTCCTGTGCAACGACAGAAATGACAAGTTAACCCTGATCACTGAAATTATCTGTAAACCTAAACAGCACTCTTTAAGCTACCTCTAGTACAAGTGAGACAGAAGATATGGAATGAGAACACTCAAACAATACTATCTTACGACACCTCCCGAGCTACATCCGAAAATCGCATTCACAAAACTCTCCGCTCCTATGAGAGTCCAATACGAAAAGGAAAAAAAATCCGAAGCGGAAGACGACGCTCGTCAATCCTTTTACACACATACAAACTTCGAGAGAGAGATGAAGACACACAAACCCCTTTCCAGGAACACGACGTAAACGAAACATTCCCACGGAATGGGAATATAAAAAATGAAAGAAGCCAAAACGGGATCCACTTCGCTCACTCAACGTAGACTATCGATCCTCTATGACGAAACATTTTACGAAAACAGGCACACTACCGTCGTTTGGATCCAATGACTAATAAAAGGGATTTACACAGCAGGATGGACAGGTTAAAATGTGATTTTTCCGGCGAGCATTAAGAGACTTACCGAGGACGATAAGCCGGGACTTTCTATAGTGTTGCTGTCTCATTGATTAGCTCTCTAATGCGTTGGTCTCAGATTACAGCAAAGTACTGACAGAACTTATCGCATGCTTCCTCCGTAACTTTAAAACCTCTGTACATTGGCGTTGTCGCTGAATACATTAATACTCGTAATCCTATTAAATCCACAGAACGTACAGTGATAAATCCATCATGGTGCGACTAAATTCACAAAGCTATAATTTCCACACTTTAAATAAAAACTGACCATGCTTTCGATAATTATCAACAAGGTGTTGAAACACAAAGTTAGGAAAACATAGTAGGTTCGTACTTGAATAAGTAAGGAAAGTACAACAGTTTTTTATTTCACGCTATGATGGATACAGACTATTTCCCCAACATCTGAAATGCTTCCATACGTAGAATAATGTATGTTGGTGCATTTTTACCTCCAAACGAATACTTGCAAGTTTCTATCAGTAGAAGGCGTCAGTTTAAAGCATGTTGATGAAAACTCACCCCCTGACACACTCCCTTGAGAAGACTAGTAAGGTACAATTTTAAAGTAGATCAAAATAATTGTACGGAGCAGGCAACGGTATGGCTGCCGGTTATGGTATGAATTTTTATATTATCAATAATAACTAAGTGCATGTTGATTGTTCGTGGGCGATGACCGTACGTAAATATTGCAAGTCATCCAAAATTTTTGGGCGTGTCACCTTCGATACGCCTCATTGGTTTACCATCACTGATCTATACTTATCGTTGAAATCAATTATAACTATCTCGATCAATAAAGTATAGATAAGAAGGCTCTTGAATATTCGGCCATTAATACATTTAACTCACAGCCAACGTTTCGCCAAATATTTTGGCATCTTCAGGGAATTCAGCTTAATACTGAACAGTACTGTTACCGCCAAAATATTTGGCGAAATGTTGGCTGTGAGTTAAATACACTGTTTTGTTTTTAAGTATTCTACCGGTTTAGGCAGCTCTTGCTGAATGTCAGAGAATCTCCTCCCGGTCTCCAACACAAGAGATGACGACCTCGGTAGCTTTGCCTCCCCCGACGCCGGGCCCGACACCCATCCCATTGGGCGGCGTCCCGTAGTTGCCAGGATTCATTTCTCTTTGGTTGAATTTCATTTTCCAGAGTAGTAAATTAAATATACTAATGACCAAAAATTCAAGAATCATATAATTATCTTCTCGTTGAAGATTATGCAACTGGAATGAACTTTTGGCAATGAGCTTGGTTTGTCTCATCCACATCGCATTCCCGCCGCCCCAAATATCGTACGACCCAAGAGTCGACCTCCTTCCGGACGGACGCGGAAACGAGAAGGAAAAACTTGAAAGATCCGACGGGATCGGCCACGTCGAAAATGTCAATCGAACGACTACCGACCCAGAGAGAGAGAGAGAGAGAGACGAGGGGGTAGGTTGGGAAGACGCAAGACGAAGAAGATGCTAGCGAGCAGAGAAGCCTCCCCTTTGCGTGGAGGATTCGAAGACGGGCAGTGTGTGGGGAACGGGGCCGGGGAAGGTGGTGGGAGAAACGGGAGGAGGACGAAGGATTCTACGGCAAAGGGGAAAGGAATGCAGGGACAAACCCAAAAAGGTCGAAAGGGGGAAGGGAGGTAGAGAGAGGGCGACCGGAGATGGGAAAGTCTGCAGAGATGGGGAGGGGGGAGATGTGCTAAGGGATTGGAAATGAGGAAAGGGCGGGAGGGGCGGGTGGAAGGTGGGGGGGGGGGTAGGAGGAGGGTGTGGGGAGAGTGGGCGTTGGGGATGTTCGAGGGGAGGGGGGTTACACGGCTGCTTCTGCTGACTTACCTGTCCACTCCCACGACACACGCATTTCGCACCCGTTCCGGCGATTCTCGAGTGCGTAATGGGCCTGCCTCGAATAACGGGGATTCACCGCGTCGACTGCGCTCGCGGTGCAACGATGCACGGAATTCTCATGGAGAAATTTAATGCTTGAGCGGCAAGCGCGAGCATTTTATTGCTCATTTTAAAAGCTATTCGAGTAACAAAAAAGCTATTGCCACACATTCCATTTTTTAAATACTGTTTTATCGGAGGAAATCTGTAAGGATTTAGTAATATAAATGAGGCCAGAATAATATCTTCAAATTTTCGCCTTTTGTAAAGCAACGTACAGATCTGGATTCGCATCGCGAAATTCGAAATATGAACGAAAACCACAGGTGAATAACGTTGATATTTGATGGTCGCCAATACAATGATAAGAAAGGTATTATTTCGAGTATCGGGGAAATATGGACGTGTAACCGAGTTCATACAAAATGTACCTCATGTGCCTTAAGGCTACGTGTTAAAATATCATTAAAAGCCCAGACAACATATCGTTAACATGCTGTTTAAAATAATAAATAACAAGAATATTATATTTTTTTAAATTTCGCCTCAAGGCAACGTAATGACCTGGATTCGCGCCGCGGAATTCGAATTTTGAGCGAAAACCACATATAAATAATTTTTTTTTACTCGGCATTATACCTCGATATTTGTGGGCGGCCAATATAATGATATGAAACGTAATATTTCGCGTTTCGGGGAAAATATGGACATATTTAATCGAGTTGATACGAAATATATCTCGTATATGTGTGCCAAAAGGCAGAGTGTTGAAATAGCATAAAATAACCAAGGCACCAAATCGGTAACATGCTGTTAAAATAAGAACTTATTCTATTTCGGCGACCCCAGTGCGCAACTCTAGAAGAATCAACTTTGTAATTATTCGCACTATAACGTAGTTTCCCACCGTTTTCTATGCATATAATTAATAACAAACACATGCTAACTTTCACACAAATATGAACAGTAAAAAAATCACTTAACTACGGAGTGACAGAGGTCACTACGTAAATACATAGACCTACGAGCATACCTAGGTAATATTGTGTCCTGCAAACTGCCATAAGGGATTGTTGAGGTGTTACTAAAGGTAGTTAGAGCGAAATATCATTGCACCTACAAATCAAAGAATTTGGTCTAATTTAACGTAAAACGTCTTACCCTTCCAAAGATACACGTATAAAAATTAAAATACTGGAATTATACTTTTACAGACTCAAGAACCCGACATCGGGAGATAATATTTAATTGATTTCTCGGGCAAGTGCTGAGCGACTGCTCGAGTTTCGATATTCGCTTCTGTGCATCAGCAATTCCATGCATCTAAACACCAAACGGCTCCTCAAACTACCGCTTTCAATTTAAAAAAAAGTCGAAAAATCAAGTCAACTGTTTCCAGGACGTCGACGACTGGAGAACAAGCGCGGACGTGCATTCCTGTCTCTCAGTCGGGAGTGGTCGCTGGAATTTCCGAAGAATGCTCCCCGACAACCCCATCTCGGATTCCCGCTGCAACTTCAAAACGAGCACAGTAAATAAAGACAAGATTTGTTATACGACGGAGTCACTTGCATGCCACTGGATCATCGACGACGCACCTCCAGTAGATCATTGAATGTATAGTCCACCACTATCAGATAAAGAGATAGGTAAGGGTAAGCAATATGAGTGAAAAGGTAGTCGTTGCACATGAGCAAACGGTGGCGAACAAAAGACCCCTCAGAGAAAGGATTGAACAAGAAAACGAAATTAAGTCCAACGAGGATTCCACAGATTTTTTTAGTAAGGAGGAAAACTATGTCAAACATCGAGCAATAGGGGAATTGAGGCAAAAATCCATTAAACCACAAGAAAATACATTTTAAAGCATGAAAATACTGGACATACTACAAGTACATACTTTTAATGGCACCTAGAAACTATTCGGACATCTAATGTATCTCGTACAAGTATTTTACATCTAACCTTAAAAGCCTTTCCTGACAGGAATAATCATAGTCAATGAAATCACTCGGCAGATTTTGACGCGTTTTAAGTCTGTTTGTATAGCATAAAGCTACAAGGACGACATAAAGGGATTGAATAACAATCCTCCAATTGCATTTTGCAATTTTAAGACTAAATTTGGCGCACACATTTGCATTCCAAATGAATTCTATCTCACACTTATCTGCACGTTGCAATCAAATTTTTTCGTCGGATTCAGCATGAAGTTGGGTCACCAAATTAGACGCGATACCAACGAATGTAGGCATGACAGCAAACTGGGATTAAAAATCTTTGTAAGGTTAACATAACCTGGAATTTGTACAGGAATAAAAACTATGAAATATGTACCGGCAATATGGTTAGCGCCAGTCGCGGTGCCTCGACTAAGCTTCCAGTGTTAGGAGTTCACTGTTCCAGAAAATCGCATGGAAAAATAACTTCAAATATCATTATTATATATGGTTAGCAGATGTCCATCAAAAATAACGAATACCACCTTTCACAGATCAACACATACTGATACGACACGAGACGAAAATCTGATGCTACAGACGACCAGACTAGTCTTCAAGCGAACATATATCAAAGAGTCCGGTGAATAAGAGATTAATACGCTGTTTAGTACACAATTAAACATGGTATACGTACAAGAGGCCAGCAAACGTTGCAAAAGACCGTAACTCACCACATCCAAGAATTTAATAATTTTAAATGATGCGATCAAAGAATCAATTCAAATATAACCACAAGCATCGAGTAATTATGATCTGATATGACATATCTACGCTTGCAAATTCCTCCTATATTGAAAACAAGTGCCGAGCCCAGAAATAAATACCTAAGGAAAGTCGATTCCCCGAAAAAGCCATAATTTTATTCGCGCATAATTACCCCGTAGTAAAATGCTAAATCGACCGATACGAATTTCATCGCTTTAAGACGCCGCTATGTCCACGTTATAGCCCAGCATGCCTATATCAGAGGGCGGCGGCAGTGAACGGAAAAGTGATTGACCTACAACTTAATTGCACCGATGCCGAAGCGATCGAGGGCCACGCGCGGAGCCGGTCCAACAAAACATCAATCCTGCGAAGAGGAGACCGCAAGGAGCTCAATCATTTCGCATGCAGAGGGAGGCTTTCCGTCTTCGCCGTTTTGAAGAAGGCATTTCAATTACCTTTCAACCGGTATCGGCCGGCTTGATTTACGGCAAACGATATCTATCCGTCTAATACTGGTTTTGCTCCCAACAGGTTCCAACGAAATGGGCGATGCTCTTCGAGGATTTCGTCTTACCTACCCCAATGAACAACCCCCCACTCAGCAGGCTTTAAGGATGACCACACCTTATCGATGAGCAATTTCCAAGTACGTTTTACGACTGGTTACTGTTGGCATCTAAATGACGAAAATGTATGAAATGGCAGGAGAGCAACTCACTTGTGAATATACCGCTGGCAAATGGGACTCTTACCGATCATTAAAAAAATGCCATTTTTCCACGAACCATAAGGGATAAATTTCGTGATTCGTCACTTCGCGATATTATCCCCGGAACTTTACAAGTTATACCAAAAGGCTTACAGACGCGTTCTTTTGATCAAATGAAAACTATCAGAAAGTCCAGCAACCTTTGCAATGAGATACTTTTTCCGCAACCCTCACCACTCCTGTCCCAAAAAATTTCCCTTCTCACAAGCCCCTAATCTATGTTCTCCTGCCTTCCCTCCCACAAATTAGTTCGTTATTCAAACCCCCCATTCTTGGCGTAAGATTACTATCGAAAAAATCAATAAATAAATAAGATAAGCAATTATACATGAATTATACCTGCAATAAGATAAACAATTATACCTGATGATGCAGCAAGATGCAAAACGCGTTGTATGATTATAATGAATAACTGTGGAAAAGTACAATACTTGTATTCAACAGGGGTTCGAATACCATAAGCGACCTTCATAACTGCGATACATCAGTTCTTTGAAACTGCGACTATTACTAGATGCAGTAGACTTTTGTCCCTGTCCTTAATCACTTAACATTATCATTATCAACTCATGTGATCAACATGATTTAGTATCTCGTAGCACTAATCATAAATCGAATTCATAATACTAACCAGTGGTCGTATCTTTACGAGTGTACTTCATGTTCCTCTGTGTAGCATATGGGACCCTTAGAAAGTAGGACTAGTCACAGAAATAGATGTAATATAGCGTAGAGCAGCTAGATATGTAGTAAATTGTTACGGTAAAATTAGCAGTGAAACTAAATGATTGAAAGAATAAGGGTAGGAACCTCTAATTTAGGGAAAGGAAAAATATAGATCAAATGTTTTAAGAAAATTTGATGTTAACTATTTCTATCTTACTCTAAAAATCTAACCATAATTACTAACTGGTCCCAAATGAAATATCCGACATCGTTTAGCACCACGTAACACTATCATTTGCAGTAGCAATACTAAGTTATTAGTTTAATTATAGCTAGCGTTGCACGGTAGCATGTTAGTCTACCTAGCACTCTCCGAGTTTCTGGTCTCACCGCGCATTGTTATCCCGACTACAGGGTGGCTACTGATATCCAATTTTTAAATTCCCTGACCTTTCCCTGACTTTTTCCTGATGGATTTACCAATTCCCTGACCGATCGCCAAAAGTTCACCTATTAATGGAATATTTTTTCTCCTGAAATAAAGTCTCTACATTAGCTTTGAATTTTCTAAATTTTCTAATCATCGTCTCGTATTTTTAGAACTGCATTCATGTATTAACTATAAGCTTGTGTGCTCCAGCAACTTTACGACCTGAGTTCCGGAAGTTAAAAAAACGCGAGGTAAAATTTACCGAACAACATGGCCTCGGATTCCTCGTGATGAGCGTAATACATTTTGATAATGATTTTTAACACAAATAGGCAAATATCGCAATAAGGATATACAAAAGGGATACATTGTACGTCTGATTCACAACTAAATAATTACGATTCACAACTAATAAGAATCACAACCGAATACTCCACGAATTGATGGTCTTATTCCATGCACATCAGCGACGGACGTCAGTTTTAGTTGGTGAAATAAAGGGCGGGACTGTTACCAGAATTCCCTGACTTTTCCAGAAATTAAAAATTCCCTGACAATTCTAGGTTTTCCCTGACGATCGCCACCCTTCGACTACCTTTGACCTGCGCCTAGGGGCCGGGGGTAAGTGCGCAGTTCTGACTTGAATCGGGATGAGTGCTGAATGCCTGGTGTGGAATAATCCCGTGCCACACACCCTAGTGGTGGCTTGCACGGTATTTCGTTAATGTGGATGACAGAATTGAAGACAAAAATTAAAATCCTCAAACGAAACAATTATTCGCTTCTCGAAAATGTATATACTAAAGCCAACTCCCTAATCACCGCAACAAACAATAGTCACTCGTACGTACATATCTAAGATGAACTGAAAAGTCTCAGACGGCCGCTGCATACGATAAAAGCACACTAATAGCAGATGGAAACTGAAAGTTATAAAAGGCGTGTAGCCAGCTTGAATAATAATTGAGCTTGTAGAACTTAGTATATGTTACAGACATCAAGATCTAAAGTGAAATAACTTTTTTACATTTCCATAATAAGTCGTGCGGCGTTTGAGGTGATGCAGTTTCATGCATGAGGAAAATCGATCAAAATTTAATATTTTTATCGTTCACGTCGAAGAAAAAACACCATTTGATTATTCCACTTTACGTTGGCGACATCACTTGCAAACACAAGCCGTAAAAAACGAATTTTGCTCAAGAAACGCAATGAGCATAATTACCCCATTTAGTCCATTCATATGCGCCAATATAATTAGTATATTTGCGACAAAATTTCCAAACTGAGGTAGGCAAGCTTCCTTCCGAGTACCCCGAGAGACCACGCACGTGGGAGACTGTAGAGGCAATTAATGCAATCACGAGGTCTTCCAGAAAGGTTGTCGATAGTTTAAATAACATTTATGGAAAGCCAATTTATTAACACCTCTGGATAAGATACCGTAAACACAGTCGTTTCCATAGAAGGGATCTGCGGTCCTCCCAACTAGTTAGGGGACCTAGGGATTGCGTGCGACATCGATTTTAAAACACTAGTAGCGCATCCCGACCACTAGCAGTAAAAGAATGGCCAATTTTTTTTCCAACTAGGTCATCAATACCTTACGAACTCCAACATATTACGGTGGACCAGATCATGAGAATAAAATAAGCGAAGTAGATTCTAGAACAGAAAGGTTTAATATGCCGATTTTCCCGCAATCGATAAGAGACCATAATCGCTACGTTCAGACTCTGAATTAGGTTAGTTGACAGGAAATGTAGCTGATTTATTCATACGCCCCCTAATGCATTTCTCTAAATCTGCAAGCGAAAACAATTGCATGTTACGGATTAGGTTTCAGGGCAATTTAATGCTATTGTAACACTTAGCATTGTGACCCTTGAAGTATATTTCGAAATTAATCGATGACATACGCCGAGATTTCCTCCTAAACGCGAAAGCAAACGTTTCATTTATTTATAAAGGATCCTAATAAATATCAAGGTATCATGACGAATAAAAATACACAAGATTTCCACCTAAATTTCGAATTTCGCGCCGTACACCCCAGTCATAACAATGCTTTAACTGAGACGAAAACTTTCAAATATAATTCTTGCAACATTCATATCGCAACATGTATGGTTACTTCCAACGTATAAATAGATGTACTTGACTGAAGTGTAGTCCAAGAATTTATTTTTCGACTTAATAGAAAAGTTATGAAAACCTGCACTCAACGACTCGCGATTAGCGCTCTAACCACCTTCACTTCGCCGACATTATGTTCGCCTATTGCCATGGCTCGCTTAGACTGCAGTAGAAATGCGCAACAATGTAAATAAAATTACTGCTTGCCAGCAAGTTCACTGACCATGTGACACCTTTTCAGACGGCTCTAGTCTTACTAAATACCAACTAAATAAAAAACAATAATAAATACCAATAATAAGTAGCGGCTTGAATTTTGGTTCTTGCGCCGGATCAAGGTTGTAAGCGAAGGAAGAACAATCATGCCCCGTTCAAATAACCAGCAGTAAACCATGATAATCCATTACCAGAATTAAAATTATTTATTAATTTCCGCTACACCGAAAACAGCACAGATGGCCTCTTACAACGGGTGTATCAACAATAGACAAACCAAATACCCGTGTACTGAGTTATGAAAAACCCACCCAGGCATCCTCGGAACCGCTACCTTCAGATTGGCAGGCGAGGACTTTACCCCGTCGCCACCGGGGTCGACATATTAGTTATTATTACGCCTAGATGGGACCAACAATGCTAAAGTTCCTACCCAGGTAAATTTACCGTTGTCATCCACCCATAATAGCTGTTCTCCACCATCCGAATGCACATCAATAACAATGGTCACGAGGTCATTCGTCATCTGCAATTAACTGGTAAGTAATGATAAACAAACGGGTACACGTTTAAAATTAGAAAATACTGAAGATGGGCGTGAATTCCGGTACGGCATACCGACGTGTAGTACAGAGGTAAAAGCAATAATTCGAAAGGATCTTCTAGGGGAGGCCCCTCTCATACAAGAATGCGAGCCCTCAAAGTAAAAGCAGCGGCGCTGGACCACAAAAACTCGATCCCGCAAGGACGCCGCAGCCTCCGGCGGCGGCCCTTGCACAAAAATCACGCCGTGTGCGCGCCATTTAAATAACTCCCGTACGGGTGGTGGGGGAGAAAAAGGGGGAAGATGGGGGGGAGGCGAAGGAGGAGGCGTAAGAAAACATTCGCTGCGAAGCGGGTCCTCCCTGGACATTCCCCGCCCTCCCGTGCATTAGCGCACTGAGACCCTACTGAGAGTGGGGGGAGGAGGAAGACAGAGAGAGTGAGGAAGAGGGGTAGGGCTGGAGTGAGTGCCACCCTCTCGAAAACATCCCCCTCACCAAGAGCAAAACACCTACAACGCAACTACGTAAGAATGCGGACACCGTAATACCGATGGGCGGGAGTGGGGGGACACGGTGGAGGGGAAGACGGAACGAGGCTGGGAAATGGCGAGAGGGTGGGACGAGAGCGTCAACAAAAGGAGCCACTGAACTACTGTCGAAGGAGAAGAGGCGCGAGACTGGAGCTAAGAGAAGGAGCTACGAGAAGGGAGCTACGGAGGGGAGCTATCAAGAGGGAAGCTGAGTGAGGGATATGAGAGAGGGGAGCTACGAAAATGGCACTACGAGAGGGGATCTATCAGAGGGAGCTACGGGAGGGGGGCTATGAGAATAGTTACGGAGGGGAGCTATTAGAGGGAGCTACGGGCGGGGAGCTATGAGAATGAAGTTACAGAGCGGAGCTAACAGAGGGCGCTACGGGAGGGGAGCTATGAAAATGGCGCTACGAGAGGGGATCTATCCGAGGGAGCTACGGGAGGGGGGCTATGAGAATGAAGGTACGGAGGGGAGCTATCAGAGGGAGCTATGAGAATGAAGTTACAGAGCGCAGCTATCAGAGGGGAGCTATGAAAATGGCGCCACAAGAGGGGAGCTATCATAAGGAGCTACGAGAGGAGAGCCATAAGAATGGAGCCTCGGAATGCAGCCTCGAAGAGGAGGGAAAGGGAGTGAATAAGAAAAAACATTACGAGAGGAAAGGATACCGAAATCGAATTAGTGTGATGACAAGGGAATAGAACTACAGAGAAAAGCTAAAACAGGGAACGTCAGATGAGCTAAAACAGGGAACAACGTCAGATGAGCTGAAGCAGGCACTGGAGGATTAACTGAGGGAAGAATCTATAAGAATGGAGATACGAGAATGGCGCTACATGAAGGAGCTAAGAGCAGCGCAAGAAGAAAAACGTACTTAGTGGTGAAAAAACCGAGAAAATCTAAAGGAAGGTGAGACGGTGGCGGAGATAAAGAAGGCGCGAGACGAAAAACCATGAGTAGAGATGCTATGAGAAAGGAGATACGAGAGCGGAGCTAAAAGAGGGAGCTACGGCGGAAGAGCCACGGGAGGCGCGAGAGGGGAAGCGTAGTTAGTGAGGGGAGAAGCAATGGACGTGGGAGAGGAGAGAGACGCAGGTAGTGAGTGAAGACGCGGGAGAAAAGCCGGCCGGCTCTCGCCGAGGGAGATGGCGGGAAAGAAAGGCTCTAAACTCGGGGCGTAGGGGGGGGGGGGAGGAGGTTGGGAGGATGAGGAACGGCCCAGAGTGGGGAGGGGCAGTCCAACTGGAAAGGCAGGAGGGAAAGGCACGGGGTGGGCTCCGAGGAAGAGGGTAAGGACCGCAGTGGGCCACCAGAGGGGCTGGAGCGGCTCAAGAATGCCCGGAATCCGACGCGCGCGAAGAGAAGAAAGGTACGAAGGGGGGAGGGGGGGGGGGTTGGTGGGCGCGTCAAGGGGGGGAGGGACGGGTAAGAGAGAGAAGGGAAAGGAGCGAGCAATAGGCAATATGAGGAGAGAGCGTTATATACCAGGAGGAGAGGTGGGCTCGGGCGGAGAGGCCTAGGGACAGGCGGCAGTGGCAGCGAGGAGGTGGGTGTAGAGTTGCGCAGAGGCGTGCATGAATAACATGGAAGCGGGCCTACAAGACAGGGGAGGCGGCCGTGTCAAACCCAGGGGTGAGCAGAAGCGGCGCCGCTTGGCGTCGGCAACCGGCGCAAAGGTATCCAGAAAATAACGAGGGGTACACGCACAAAATAAACAGCATAAGACAACTTATCCAAGATACCCCAATTGATAATTCGGTTCGCCTTCCTGAATAATAGGACAGATCCTTCAACGGTAGTTAAGGCAAACAGCAGAACTTGTAAAGAATTCAAATGCGATATGGTACTTTTTCCACAGTTTTTTATTTCACTGATGATGTCGCCTATGTGACGAAACCGGTCGACCTGAAATAAAAAACTGTGAAAAAAGTACCATATCGCATTTGAATTCTTTAGAATGGATTTTCACAAAGTTATGCCAGAATTAAAATAAAAAAGCAGCACTTGTGGTGCAAGGTAAAATATAGTAGTCACTGAGCAATGAAAAAATTGAATTCGGAGACAAACAACCGCATTTAGTAAGCGATCATGGATAAGGTAAAAACAATATCATGACCATAGATTTAAGGAAGTTTGAGCTAGATAGTTGCCTAGTCCTCTTAAGAGACCAAATTCGAATTATACGTTTAAATTTCATCAGCTGCAGGAAGTATAAAATAAATATTGTATTACTTATGAAACTATGTTATCCTCTTACAAGACAATTTTAATAAATTAAATAAAAATATTTAAGAAATTGTTTGATTGTTTAACAAAAAAATGTTTAAGTCTTGAATTTGACTCATACATTTCGTTTGGAACGTTAAAACTCCTTCACAACGGAAAGTTTTAGTGATTCTGAAAAAATACTCTCGTGATAATATGATCTAATTCCACAAATGGTTGTGAAAACATAAGAACTACACGCTGTTAGTTTAACGATGAGATCTAGGTTTTAGAAATTCCTCATTTTTTAAATAATATCTCTCTGGATTGCATATACGAACCAATTCCTACGCAAAATGGCGGGTGTATTTTGGCAAATATCTGAGAAAGTAGTGTGGTAAGGGTCTGGTATTTTGGTATCATTGGAAGGGTGAGATATTTTTCATTAAAATGAGACTAAAAATCATTGAATTCTGGGTGAAATGATATTTCGCTCATACTACCTACAGGAGCAATATATCCCTAAAAATTCCTTCGCTCCTTAAAAATAATCAAGAACTAGCATTCATGGCGACAAGTGAAAATGACCAGAAACAATTTATTAACAGGTACAATAAAAATACAAAAGTCATAAATACAAATTAAAAATGAAGCATTTTAAATACGCGACATGGAGATTACTTCATGTCGATGAAACCTGGTCCAGGGGAGAAACGAAGAGAAGTAACTGGAGGCGTTTGAGAAGCAGAGACTGCAGAATGAAAGATGAGTGCAAAGGAAGGCAAACTTCCGAGTAATTTGAATGAGGGAGAAGAGAAGAAAGTTGCTCAAGGCTGCGATGCAGGTAGATGGTTGAATTGATTACATCAATTTGGACTAAGGTGTTGTTTTTTTTAGGTGCATAACGATAGGAGATAAGAGAAGTTTAGATAGATAGGATGTGATGAAAAGTGGCAGGCAGTATACAGAACTCAAGGGAGAGACTGTCAGAGAAAAAAGTACGACCCTTCCGAGTTCAAATGGCGAAGAGACATAAAAGGCAAAGCACAACATAAAAGGTAAAACACCAAATAATAGCCTTTCCATTAAATCGAACCAACAATAGATCACAACGAATACAAGGCACTGTCTCTGCCGTTACTCAGTGGAACTCCATCAGGAATCAATAACAAGTACTTGGTTATGATTCCATTCTTTATTTAAAGCAACACGACTTAGGTTTCGGCATGTCATGCCATCATCAGACCGTTTTGCTTTAAATAACGTATAGAATCATAATTAAGTACTTGTTTTTCATTCTATAGGTCACAACTTGGGAGTATCTTCGTTCAACTCCACGCAACAGTAAAAATATTTAAACATATTGTACTTTAAGGAATTAAAAAAGGCTACCCATTTTTATAAGTTCACCCTCACTGTACTACATCCAACGTAAGCTAAATGTACCTGCCATGAAGCTCATGGTGGAGTGGAAATTAAGATTAAAGGCAAACCTAACCCAAAAAGGTTTCAGGGCATGAGAGGGAAAACGTTAAGTCCCGCCCTTTACGTTCTAGTCCCGCCCAGCACCTGTAGACATCGAGAAAACACCACCACGAGCAAAGCGGGCAGATTCCAGGGATGTTTCCCATTGCCTGCTTCACCAAAACATAAGGAGCGAACGAAGACAATCACCAGAATGAAATTCTCCCTTCACCGGCAGAGGTCGAAAAATTCTCTGCCATACACCGAACCACTAGCACGCGTGAAGTTTCCTCACAAAATTTATGGCGCCGAGATTTCCGTCACTTGATATTTTCTCATTTCCTGTGGCGGCTCATTAAATCTAAAACACCTTGGAAACGGTAACGAACATCATTATAATTACTAGTTGGACAGGAGCGCTCAGCCACATCCGAAGAAAGATTAAATATTCCATAAATGATTAAATTAGAAACGTGTTTAAAAATTAAAAATAACTTGGCAGAGTTTGATTTTCAGTGAAGTTCAGAGTTATTAGAAATGTGAGAAGGATTACTTATCGGCAACAAAAAGTAGAATTTTAAAGTAAAAACTAATGTAATGAAAAGGTGAAACCGGAGACCTGTTAACTAAGTAACAAAACCTACCAGTTCATTCGGAATTTCTACATTAATATTGTGACTAAGAATTTGCCAATAAAACATCGCAAATAGATAAGAAAAAACAAACTATGGAGAGCCCAATCAAAATTGGCTAAGCCATTCAGCCGAAATTTAATTAGCCACCCACCCAGGAATTTTATTCTTGCAATTAAATCCAACGTTAGGAGGTATGAGGGGTTCGAATAATACCATAATCAAGTCTACCGGCACATGTATCACAGTAACGGGGTTAACAAGGCGTAAAACTAAAGCAAGCAGATCGGAAAACGGACGACTGCCTAACTGCCACTCTTGAAGCGATCAGTGAGATTGAGTCATATTAATGCAATTAGTACATCCGATGAGACTGACAACGGACGAAGATGATTTCATCTCACACGGCGCACAATTAAAATTGTATCAATTATGCAAATGAGGGGTAGTGACGCGTAAGCTACTGAAAATACCAGACTTCAGCTTTTCTGAGCCCCTCCCTAGGTGAAGCAATTATGCTCACAATCCTCCTCCATGAGATGAATTTCCGTAACTAGCACGCTTATGTGCAAATAAAAATTCAATCAGTAAGTAACAGCTGATGATCTAAATACTTGTACAATTATCTATGAAAAATAAGATATCCCCGGTGATATTCATAAAATCTCACAATGAAAGGATCTCGATCAGGCAACACTGAAAATATCACTTTGAATCTCCATACACACACATTTTTAAGTGACCGATCAGCTCTGAAGATCCGCCTTAACGTAGTTAGAGCGAAATATATTTTTACAAATAAATACATGAATTTGACCTCATTTTATAGAAAAATATCACACTTTTCCAAGGATATAAAAATATCAAGCCCTTGCCGGACAAGTTTCCGAGATTTTCCAAGAATCACACCCGTCCTTTTACATGGGAAATGGTTCGTGAATGCTCTAAAAAGTGAATTTATTCAAAGAATGAAAAATTTATTGCACCTAAATCTCTTCTAGACTGTTTCTAGGGCTTCCTCAACTATTTTTGAAAATAAATCATATTGTCACCGAAGTAATTTTTTTAGAATCACAAAAACCTTTTATTGTGAAGGAGGTTTCAACTTCCCGCGAGAAAATAATAAGTAAAGTTAAAGACATATAGGAATATTTATTCAATTATTTAAGATTTTAGTCATATAAAAGTATACTATTTCAACGTTGAGAGTGCAATATTTAATTCACGCTCTCTACGTCAGCTGAAATGAAAAAGTATGGTTTGAACATGGTCTTCACTATTACTAGGGAACTGCCTCAAACTACCTTCACTTAGTACCTACAAAGATCGTTTTTTAATGCAACTGCACGAAACATCGAAACATTTTTAATTGTGAAACAATAAAAGTATTCCACAAAGTACAGCCTAAGGTGGTGTCTTAGTCACTTTATTACGATCAAAAAGATAGATGCGAAAAAAGACGGTGCTGAACGGCATCGCCTTCTGAAAATCAGGTATTTCCGACGAGATGCTCTCGCCCAACGCCTCCGGCGTGCTAATAACCCTGCCAGGCCTTTCACACTTGCCAACGGCCGTAAAGCGATACTCCATAAACACCACATCCCATTCGAAAACACGACAGAACTTCTGTTATGCAGACACTTCCGGAAACTCTTTCCCGCATCCACCCTTCACTCATCTGGAAGAGATGAACCTTCCCATAACATGAGGAATATTTTCCGGAATGCGAATGCAAATATCGTCACACGACATCATAGGAGTTCATTCCCCAAAAGATCAACTATTCTGCTCAATTCTTTCAATTACATGTTCTACCCCCTATCGCACATTTGACTTTATTTCAGAGAAGTTTCATTTATCTATCCCCGGAAATCTCTAACCTACTTTCAATGGCAGGTAAAATGGAAAACAAAGTTAACTCTTACTTAAAGCAAATTAAAAAATGGCTAATTGAAAATGATGATAATGAAATACTATTTGCAAATGTCCATGAAGTTGTTTGTTTGAAAGGAAATCAATAAAATTTACGTTAATTGTGAATTGTACCAATTACAAATGAAATATTTTGTTATGTTCCTCTGCACGAAATTCTTGGTTACTCTCACACAGGTTAACCTAAGTTAACCTAACGCTTCCCTATTTATTGTTAAATTGGGATGTACTTTGTATTTAAGAAGTTAGGAATAAATTATTCTTATTTAGTCACATCAATATTAATACATTCAAAAGGGTTCGCCAGTAAACAAATACATATTTCTTAAATTCCCAGATTTTAGGTCGAAAAACTTAGCGTAAAACATCAATGCCCACAACCCGTGTTTAAGACGCCCACAGTTCAGTCATTTTAAAGTTTTACGTGGTGTATTGGAGTTTGATGAACATCGAATAAACGGATAGCGTTATGAGTTATCAATTAATTAACATATCACAATCAACTCATTAAAACGGTTGCACTAATTCAACCCCAGGAGGCAACCTTAGTTCATTAAGATCGATTGGGACAAAATTACATAAAACCTCCCGCCGATTGGTGGACGAATACTAAGGATACGTGAAATAAAGTTAACCATGACTAAAATGAGGGTACAAGTCTCATTACATCTACATATACGTGATACCCTGCGAGCCACCACGAGGGTGTGTGGCAGGGGGGGAATATCACCAAACATGCACTATTGACATGCAACTAGGATATTTAAGGGAGATATGCTAGATAATAGGGTCACATGGAGCTAGATGGTTAGCATCTACATAATAAGGAAGGGATTATTGGTTGTTATTACATGCATCATGCACTACAGACTACTCTAACTATATTTCACCTACCTATGCCTTTGCTAAGCTACCTATTGTTCTCTCTTATGGAACGCGGGAAAAATGACATTTTAAATCTGTCGGTACGACAATCTATCCCTCTAATCTTGTTAATATGATCAAATATAGCATAATACGCAGGGGTTCTCAATATATATAATGTCATCTGTGAACAACTCTGTTTAGAATTTACTTAAAAGGTTTAACCTAAATTTTAACCTGCGTTCTGATAGTAATTCCCATCCCAGTTCTTCTATTAAGCTCGTAACACTTATACAATTATCATAACGGCCTTAGGCACGGCAGAAAATATTTCAGGCTAGCTGGCTTTAATGAGTAACTGAGACACTGCTATTCATACATTGAAAGCAAACGTAGAGGTCAACTTAATAGTACCGCCTCGCTAAACATTGAATAATGGCTCAAAAAAGCAAAATCTCCGCAAACGCTCCTCATTACACAAGAGCAAAATGAAATATATGTGCCATAAATCACATACTATTGATGCAAACCACATCAATAACTGACAACGTATCGAAACACGAAAAACCTCTATAAATACTTCAAAAAATCCGATCAACAACAAGGGTTGGATTATATTTTAGGAAGACGACCGAAAGCTGAGGTCATGGAGGGGACAGGTAAGGGAGGAAGGGTGGAGAGAAACTCGGCGTCGGCATTATCCTGCTCTCAACGAAAGACGCCAAGTGGACCACGGTTTAACATCTTATCCGACAGACGGCGTACTGTACTTGAAAGGCCCTCCACAAGACACTCAATAGGGATCGGTCTCCCAATGGAAAACATCTCCCTCTGCAGGAATTTCAATCCTGGCAGTCCGCATGGTTAGCCAGTACTCTAGCCAACACACCAACCCGATCCCCAGGCATCTCATTTTCGACATCTCTTTAAAAAAATTACGTACCCAGGAAAACGAAAATGCAGTATTTCCTCGATGAAAAAACTGAACACTGAACAAAACCAAACTACTAACACGGCTACAGTGACCATCCGATATATAGGGCACACTACAAACGAATACTTGGGGGGCAAATCATGCTCGAGACGCTGGCGTAATTGAAGTAACCAACGAGACGAACCGAGGAGGACCAAACCTTAATCCCGACGGATCTCCACAACTTCTGACGCAACGGTGAAGATGCACGACTAATGACAACAACGCCGGGGGTAATGAAATTCCTTCACGACCCGATGGAGCGGGAGCTTACGGGGCGGGGGAAGGGAAGGGGCAGCCACACTAAACGTCAAACTCGAGAAGCGACAACGAACGCGACCGGGGAAAAGTCGCTCGGGGAGAGACGACAGTGAGAGAGAGAGAGAAGGGAAGAAGGCGGTCTCCATTAGAGCTGCAACTTTAAAGGCGCACGCAGTGAGGATGAATGAAAGTGCTGGCGGGGCGAGGAGGAGGGGCAGGGAGGGAGAGAAGTGTGTGGCGGTGGGGGAGGGGGGCGAGAGGAGGGGCGGGCAAATAGGGAGTGGGAGGGAGGAAACGGCCCCCCCCCCCACACACAACACGGGGACGAAGACCTCACTCGGCCGCTGCCGATGGAGGGGCGGAGGATGAAAGAAGAATGTGGCGAGGGAGTGGGGTACAAGGAGAAGGAGAGGAGAGAAAGCAGAGGAGATGAAGAAGAGGAAGAGGCGGACGGGTGAATGGGAGAGAAACAAGAGGGAGGACCATCCGAGCTACGCTGGGATGGGAGAAATTCTTCCGAGGACGGTCTTCAAAATGCCTCGTTTCCGTTACCAACAACCTAACAATTACTCATAGGCACGACGAACAGGCGCTAGTTCGTCGAACATACAAAGGACAGCACGCATTGTAGACGGTGTACATCTACATCCACGAAATACCGTGCAAGCCACCATTAGCGAAGAGGAGCTAGGTTTGTAAAACGATTCTACGATAAGTTGGCTAGTGTGTCTGGATTGTTAGAAGAATTGGGATGGGAATCACTGTCACAGCGTAGATTAAATTATAGGCTTAACCTCCTAAATAAATTTCAGGAAAATCATTTCACTGACGACGTAAAAAACATACTATTAACCCCCTCGTACTACGGCAGATTAGATCGCGCCAATAAAATTAGAGAGCTAGATTGTAGAACCGATAGGTATAAAATTTCATTTTTTCCGCGTACCATTCGGGACCATAACAGCTGTGATCGTCGTCATGAATAGTGCGAATAGTGACAATAGGCAGACAGTAAATATTTCTTGTTATATTAATTTACGTTCTTATTTATGCATGATGTAAATATTGATGTTCTTATTTATGCATGATATTTTGAATCTGTATTAGTAGTCTTTGTATCCCTTGCACGTTGGAACGATTGACGATAGAATGTTTCTTGGTTATTAGATTTTTAATTGGCGCGTTGCACGTGAGGTACGCTGGTTTCAATGTAATTTCGGTGTTCAATGTATTTCGGTATCATTCATGCATGTCTGGTGTGGAAGCACCCCCTACCACACATCCTTTGGGTGGATTTCAGGGTATGACGTAGATGTAGGGTGTGTGGCACAGGGTGATTCCACACCAGGCATGCAGCACTCACACCAGTTCAAATCAGAACCGCGCACGTTCCCCGGATTCCAGGCGCAGGCCAAAAGCAGTCAGGACAACACAACGCAGTTAGACCAGAAACCAGGAGAGTGATATGTAGGAGAACATGCTACCATGCAGTACACTAATTAAGATACATCTACTAGTTAGCATTATTAATGCGACAGATAAATGGCACTACAAGATACTAAGACATGCAAGATTATATCATGCCGGAGATTACATGCGAGCTTAGTAGCTAATAATCATGTTAAGATATTTAGCACTACTGAAAAAACCTATTTGACCAAGTCAATACCCTGTAATTGATCTATCGTAACTATTATGGTCCCTTATTGTGCGTGGAAAATGACATTTTAAAGCTATAAGCTCTGCAGTCTATTTCCCTCAAATTATGTCAGTGATCGTTTTTACCATAATAGTTTGGCTCTAGCAAATTATGTTGAACGTCCGGCAAAAAATAGTCTATATAAAACTTTCGTAAAAGATTTCACCTATATTTTTCCCTTCGATGGGATAGGGATTCCCAGCCTAATTCCCTCGACAATTTAGCAACACTACCAGGTTTATCGTAACAATTTTAACAAATCATCATATTGGGGTAACATCATTTTGCATAATGCTGATTTCTGTACAAAAAAAACTGAACTCGACACGTTAACCCCTTATGCACCGATTTTTCCGCCCACCATTTGCAGTCATTTCATATGCTACCCAACTCGTGGGAAAATTGGGGACTTAAAGTGACGAATGAGAGACGTTTTCGTTGCCAGTTGTACAATGTCACGAAGGCATATATGCATAGAGAAAGCGAATCAGAGACAAACTTTTATATGTCACATCAAGGTCACTTAGCGTGATAGAGGGTTAAAAGTCATGTGATCACATCCTGTAACGGAATCAAATTCGATGACTACTACTTGAAAGATTTGTTTATTCGCTGAACTGAAAAAGAAAACTACTTGTTTATTCGCTGAACACCAAAATAGCACAAAGTTACGCACCTAATACATTGGGGATATAACAGATAATAAAATGAAATATAACAACAACCATTAACTATAATCGTCATTCGCCTACACAAGCCCCAACAGCTGTGGCAGTTATTGCTATTTCAGTATTAACTGCCATAACACACCCAAGGAAATCTGCGAATATGCGGCACAAGTTGTCATTTCGAATACAAATGCAAATCAACGAAATCACCGAACAACCTATACTATACTTATGGAGAATACAGAAAAATATCACAATCCATATTAAACGACCATGCTGTAGCAGTAGTTAATGCTGAGTGGGATAGAGGAATTTTTACGCCTTCATATTTGGAAATACCGCTAGTAGCAATACTGGAGATTTGGAGAAGGGTTAAAATAATACCCTCCGAGCCATTTTGAAACAATTTTGACCTGATATTTTAGTCCCCCATGTAGCCTCCGAGTCTCAAGCGGCTTCCAACTTAAGCCTTCTCATAAGCTAAGTAACACACACTCTTCACCCGTAGAAGTTTATTAACGCAAATATCGACCAGCGCGAGCTGGTTTCCACTAACCAGCTGATAAAATCAGCTGGGATAAAAGTTTCAGGAAAAACAAAAAAAAAAGTACGAGAATTTATACAGGGGAATTGGTTAATTTCTTTTATCGGCAAAGACTGCGTAAGTTTTATGTTAAAACAACAAAAAATGTCACTAAGACACCTAAAATTCCCTAGTCATCTCATCTACTGGCGTAATGCATCATACTGATCAAATTGAAACTTTTCTGTGGGTTACCACATAAGAGAGAATACAATAAATTGATAAAGTAAGTAGGATTCGGGCATATGATCAACGATTCCTTGCCACTATAAAAACACCGCCTCGATCGGGAATCGACCTTCGGCTAGCAGAGCAAATGGGCACCCCACCATGCTGATAAGATTTATTTATCATCGTATGAAATCCGGCAGACTTCGGGGATTTTTAGTGGATTTCTTCCTTGTCCTGCTATATTCATCAAGATTTAAGGGATCTCGTGGTATTTCTTAATTAGACGTATATAATCGCAGCCATACGAGGAGGAAATGACAACTTGAATAAGGCATATGGTGACCACATTTAAGTTTTTGCAATAGGTACCCCAAGATACCGGATGCTCCACAATTGGAGCACCCTTGGAGCATGGGAAAAAGGTTCTCAGTCGGAGAAGCGCCGTGGCGTAACCGCCACGAAACGCCATGTGCGACTCAGAAAAAAATTGACGGAAAAAGTTTCGAGGACTGACCTCCATCCATTGCCGACATGCTCCCCAGCCGCGTCTCCGACGCCACCAGGCCCCCTGCGGACGAGAGGAAAAACATAATCAATAATGTTGACAATTGGGAGGCCATCACATTGCGGGAACAAAGCAAACTCCGTGCACAAAAGTGTATGACGCCTGATTCATGGCGCCGAGGGTCGAGCGGAGGGAGAGGGCATCCATTTTAACCACGATGCCATTGAGATCCTTGCGTTGAATAGACTGACAAATGGTGCCGAGTTCTAAGAGGCTGCGACTAGGAAGCAGCCAGTACATCAGCCCGCAGTCATCTGAAAGAAGCAGCTCATCCTCATGAATGACGATACATGTACATTATACCCTGCGAGCCACCTCAAGTGTGTTCGGTAGGGGGTGTGTTACCATCATCATGTAATAAAGTAGCAGACAGTAGACGCCATTAAGTCGATGAATGACTAGAAGGAAGGAATGCTGCTTCATCAAAAGCCAATAGGAAACCAACCACACATTAATCTCAACTTACTCAGGGTGTTAAAAAAAGCGTCGAATATTTTGAGAGGTGTAGCACATAAAAAGAGAAATGTGTTATGTGGGGGAATGGACCTAGAACTGAGGAAGAGACTGATGAAATGCTGTGTGGAGTGTTGTTGTATTGATTTGAAACGTGGACCTTGGGAAGAAGAGGGAGGGATATGATCAATGCTTTTGAGATGTGGGTGAGGAGGAGGCTAGAGAGAGTGAAATGCGTGGATAAAGTAAGATATTAGGAGGTGCTGGGAAGAGTTACGGAGGAAAGAACACTGCTGAAAACAATACAGAAGAGAAAGGGAAACTGGATCGGACATGTCTTTAGAGGAGAATAAGGAGAAATTAGAAAAGGAAGGTGGTTGAAAATGACAGACGAAGTGAAGATAAAAAGAAGTTACAAGGAAACCAAGGAAGAGGCCCGAGACCGGACGAATAGGAGACAGCTTAGGTGTTTGAGACCTGCCAGTAGGCAGATTAGCACTTGATGATGATGAGCACTCATCGAAACAAGAAAAAATGCCCATTAAACATGGGTCCGTAAACGCATAAATTCTGGTATCTGAACACTTGTTCATAGTAGGTGCACAACGTGACGTCCATCAAGGGCAATGCATCACCTATATCCTTGCAATATTGAAACCAATGGAACGACTCGGCTCATATCAAAACCAAACATCTTTTAGGTCCTCCTATGAACATGTGTTCAGATCTTAGAAGTACGCGTTTATTGGATTTTTTTCTAATTTGGATACGTACTAACAACTGTCAAAATGTTCGACACTTTTTTGAACACCCTGCACAAGTGCAAATGCCCTTACTTGACATGAATTCTGATTTGTGCCCGGGTATTAAACTACCAAGTTACAGTTATGTACAGGGTACCTAGACTAACCTGTCATGCTCTGATCACATGACGGCAAATTATTCTGTAAAATTATCAACGCTCAAGATTAGTATTTATATGCAGACGTATCGATTGATCATGCTTTTTCCGTAATTATGTACGTCAACAACGCGAAGTAACAGATGGTTACTTAGGTTTAGGAAATGTCTACAATGATTAAGTTTAAATAAATAAGCAACCAATCACTAATAATAGCGTTAGTAATGAATCTAAGGTAACGGAAATAATTACTGGTGAACTGTCATCCGCAACTAGACGGTCATGTAAATGAAAATTTCACACACTCATCCTACGAGTAGATACAAGTACACGGAAAATTTGGACATTTAGAAGATACATATGTTAGAACAATGCTCTTTCAATTTTTAATTAAAGCATATTTCTCGCGCCAAAAATTTTCAGAAGTAAAATTTGGACCGTCAATTGCAACTGACCGCTCGTTAACTAAAAGCGTAATCAGAATCGATGAGAGGAAAAGAAATTCCCCACAGCGAGTGGAGTCGTTTTTTAATATGAAAAAGAAATTCTGGCGACAAGGATTTGAGTTCTAAAATTCACCTCTGCGTCCGAATCGCAGTACGTTTCCCAGCACTTTTTTGTCTCACTTATCCCGTCGACGATGAAGCGAATTCTAACACAAAGAAGCTATTAAAAAATAGATGAGTAGCCAAAGAGGGAGATCAAATTCTCAAAAACTTATTGATTCCTGTAAATATAAAAAACTCTTCCTCCTAGACCCTAATTTTTGACTATTTAGGGATCTGAGATGCAACTTAAGACACGATAAAAAAATGAAGTTCCCAACCACGTACATACCGAGTTGAAAGACAAAGAATGACCTCCCAAAAGGAAAAGAGTCGCAGCACTTGAAAATTAAGCTGATGAAGTAAAAGTATAACCCTTAAAAATATCTATTATTAAAACATGAATAGAGGGATTGTTATGGAATACGACAAACGGCCAATCATAACGGTCAATTCATAGCCAAATCATAACGGCCAATTATGGACCTTTCAGCGGATGAAATAGACAGTGCTTCAAAAACGCACATTTGCAATTCCAACAGGCGAAGTTTCCACTCGAATGCTGAGAGATAATCCTGAGGATGAAACGATACACACACTATCTATCGCGGCAGGAAAATGCTTCCACTTCCAAGCGTGGCACTAATCACATGAGACGTGAACATTACTTCGATGAAACATCCACCTCGCATCAGAATAGGTTCACAACAAATAAGCAGGCAGGAAGTTACAGACACACTTGAACAGAATGATTGGAGGCAGCAAACTTAAATACATGACAATTCGAGAAAATTCACGCCCATTAGATTGCAACTAAATGATGTATTTATCGATTAGACCCGAGAATCAATTATTAACTACGGAAAATGGACTTAGTACCGCAATCTGGAAAGAGTTATCAAGCGTTTATATTCATGTCCTGAACAGCAGCACTAAAAATCGTATCAACTACGAAGAAAACATAAAATAGGGAATGGAATACAAGAGACCTAGAAATCTGATGATGAATCACAAATTCAGGGTTCGTTGATTATGAAGGATAGAACTCCGGCAGAGATCAATAGCTACACGGAACTACATACGAAACGAACGCCATTAAGGACAGAAAATATTTAATTCGAAATTTATTAACAAACTCCAATTGCATTCCCACCACTTAACGGAGCACAAACACGCCAATTTAACACTTAGCTATTCAGAACGATAATATTAAAATTAATGGTAGAAAAGACAACTCCATCGAACATTCCATACAGCTGAGCCATCAACGTACTTCAATTGTCAACGTTCTCACACAAATATAGCACCATATGGAGATTGAACTGATGATAAACTAAGTAAATACATAATCGTGCAATGACAACGACCGACGCATTTTACATGTTTACTCGCGTTACTGCGCAGAAGTGTAACAATGCATGAATCTTCGACAGTAAAGAATATGATATTTTCGGTCGCCAGAAAGTAAAATAAAATAGATTCCGGTCAGGCTTACCTTTTCTTGGTACCGCCAGCAACAGATGGTTCCACGACTAGGGTTGATCCCAAGAAATTGAAACCTGTAAGAGAGATCGATGTGATGAATGGAAATGTATACAAAACCTAACATTATGTACCAAGCGTTATACCACTTAAGTCGTGCTGAAGCATAGCAATTCTACATGTTTTACCATAAACAATCATTTTCTGTGCGAGTTCGCACAGAGATTCTAAGGAAAATTCTCCAATATTACGGAAAATATACTAATTGTTCCACCTCAGACTCCCCTTGAGTGTTACCTTTGATATTTTCTTAATTTCTAAAACAATTCGGGTGATAGATGAAAGAGAACAATCTCCAAAACTGCCACCATAGACGACAACAATGATTACCCTTAGAAATCACCATATTCGGCCCCGGCGGAGACGGGGCGAAGTCCTCACCTGCTAATCCGAGAGTCACGGGTTCGAGTCCCACTATCGTGCAACGATCCTCCACTCAGGATATGGGAGTTTACGTAAACTGGGTTGGGAGCGGTATCGCTCATCCAGCCCAATACAAACAAGCCCAAATAATAATACTGTAGTAATAAAGGTGAAATGAAGTGGAGATAGGCCAACAACCAATTAACCATTGGCATTTTAATGTTATCACTAACTTTACTTTATGTGATATCTACATGTTAATCCATATCGATAATTACAATGGGACATTAATGTGCGCTGCCGTTGTATAGATATTTGCAGCGCACTGTGGTGGGTTCAAATTTAAAGGATGGATTCAAAACAGTTGCGGGATATATACATTCTGCATGAGCCCATATTGATATTCTTCAAACAATGATCATCGGATGATTACTCTAGGGGAAGTTTCCCGCGAGTCGAGTAGGTGCATCCAATATATATAACCGATATTAGACGGATACGAAACTCTTCTCTCCCAAGAGAAATTCGTACCCTCAACAAGAGCTGTTAAGAGATGTTAAGAAATATTCATGAGAGTTCAGATGCACTAGTATCGAGAATACGGGATTATCTAGCTTGGTAACAGGAATACATAGGAACGACACGGACTGGCAAGAGAATAGTCGATAAAGAGGGTAATAATTAAGGAAACAATCATAGATGCATGATATGGCCTATTTCAAAATCAGGTATTTCAATATTGTTAAACCCTTTATTTGACAATTCACTCTATTTATAAATACATACGACGTGGCATGCTGTCTTCGTACTTAAATCATTTTCATAAATTAACACAGTTAAACCAGTTATTTTGACTTGGTGGCCCAATCCTAATCCCGAAAATGCCGATAATATATATCATGCCGAAATGCTTAGGCGTCACCATCACTGAAAACATATCATGGGAAAGTACGAGAAAGAAGCTATTTTACACTTGTCAGGCCTCATTTAGAATATGCCGCTAGTATATGGGATCCGTACGAGGAAGGTATGGTTAAAGAATTAGAGCGCGTGCAAAGGAGATCTGCTAGGTTTGTTAAAGGCCGTTATGATAATTGTATAAGTGTTACGAGCTTAATAGAAAAACTGGGATGGGAATTACTATCAGAACGCAGGTTAAAATTTAGGTTAAACCTTTTAAGTAAATTCGAAACAGAGTTGTTCACAGATGACGTTAGATATATATTGAGAACCCCTGCGTAACATGCTAGGTTTGATCAGATTAACAAGATTAGAGAGATAGATTGTCGTACCGATAGATTTAAAATGTCATTTTTCTCTCGTACTATTAGAGAGAACAATAGGCAGCGTAGCAAAGGGATAGGTAGGTGAAATATAGTTAGAGTAGTCTGTAGTGCATGATGCATGTAATAACAAACAATAATCCCTTCCTTATTATGTAGATACTAACCATCTAGCTCCATGTGACCTTATTATCTATCATATCTCCCTTAAATATCCTAGTTGCATGTCAATAGTGCATGTTTGGTGATCTTCACCCCCTGCCACACACCCTCGTGGTGGCTCGCAGGGTATCACGTAGATGTAGATCACTACAAGCCATACGCAAGCGTAGTCCGACGACCCCGGCAAGTGTGAATGCACGATGGGTTTTCCGAGTGTGAGACCGTGACTCCACCAAGCACGCCCACGATAAGCTCTTATCAGCTTCACGGAGTAGCATTGTAATATTTGCTCGGGTTACCACAGGCGGTATCGCGTCGGTACTCGATTCGAGAGGAACGGAAAAATCTCCGGCCACGACAGAGTGAGCGAGACAGCTTGAAAAATGAAACTAGTGAAGTTTCCATAAACGGTACAACAGGCTTCATTTAGAATATGCCGCTACCATATGGGATCCGTACGAGGAAGCTATGATAAAATAATTAGAGCGCGTGCAAAGGAGATCTGCTAGGTTTGTTATAGGCCGTTATGATAATTGTATAAGTGTTACGAGTTTAATAGAAGAACTAGGATGGGAATTACTATCAGAACGCAGGTTAAAACTTAGGTTGAACCTTTGAAGCAAATTCGAAACCGATTTGTTCACAGATGACGTTAGATATATATTGAGAACCCCTGCGTATCATGCTAGGTTTGACGAGATTAACAAGATTAGAGAGATAGATTGTCGTACCGATAGATTTAAAATGTCATTTTTCCCGCGTACCATAAGAGAGAACAATAGGCAACGTAGCAAAAGGGATAGGTAGGTGAAATATAGTTAGAATAGTCTATAGTGCACGATGCATGTAATAACAACCAATAATTCCTTCCTTATTATGTAGATTTTAACCTGTACTATACTGTAGTAACTAATATTCTATTGTAATTACTACTGCAATTACTTGCAATTACTAATAATCTACTGTAGTATTTAATAAATTGTGACCCTATTTTCTAGCATGTCTTTCTTATATAGCCTACTTACATGGCAATAGTGCATGTTTGGTGATCTTCACCCCCTGCCACACACCCTCGTGGTGGCTCGCAGGATATTACGTAGATGTAGATACATACACAAACAGGGTAGAAACTGTCAAGTAAAAGTTATTTAAACCTTGACATCGATCAAAAACTTGTAACCAATTCAAATTACGAAGAGGAACAAAAAAATTATCGGTGAAGTAAAATTCACTGCCCAAAAGTGTCAATGTAAAAAAATCTACTAGTGGGATTTAACTCTGAGAAGGCAAAAAAGAAATGCATCACGATCGCATGATCACTGTCGATGAACCCATGTGACAAGGATTCAGAGAGCGAGTAATAAGTACGCATCTACATCTACGTCATACCCTGCAAGCCACCCAAAGGGTGCGTGGCAGGGGGTGCATCCACACCAGGCATGCATGAATGATACGGTAGAACACCGAAACTACATTGAAACCAGCGTACCACTCATGCAACGCGCCAATTAACAATCTACTAACCAAGAAACATTCCATCTTCAATCGTTCCAACGAGCAAGGGGTACAAGGACCACGCACCACGAAAATAAAAAATGAATTAACTAAGTACACTATCAGCCATCTCATTCCTATCCGTGTCTCTCTCAAAAGACTACACAATTTCAATAACACTGGTAACATTTAAGGACAGAACATTCGGACAAATGTTTCAATCCGTCTTATAGAAGTCACGTCCCTTCACAGTGTCGTGAGTTACGCGGAAGTGATCGATGGCATAGATATCCTTTCGATTTTAGGAATTTGAAGTGCACTGGCGGGACATAAATGTTTGTGAAAATAAGAAGAAGAATAACTAATGACGCTTTAACTTGTGCTTTAACCGAAACCACTGCTCAGCTATTCCACGGCTATTTAATTTAGAGCGGAAAACAGAAGATACGGGGAAAATAATGAGAGAGAATATAGAGAATTTAAAATTGATTATCGGGTAATAATAATAATAAACTCGTTTATTGTTCTAGGAGTGAACTCCTTTGGAACATAGAAATGATATACAGTGGTGTGCAAGACAATTAATAGGGGAATAAGCCAATCAGGAAACAAAAAAGGGAAGTTGTCAAATGAATTGCTAACAACAGACATATACAACATTATCATTTAGCAATGTGGAGAAAGAACTGAATTTCTTCTTTTAAGAGAAAAACGGACATTTAACATATCAATAAACAAATAACACAACTTTTAAAAAGGAAATTTAGCTTAACAAATGAAAAGGAAAAAAAGGAAAAATAAATCACATCAATGAACTGATGAAATCATCAACGGACATTAATTACATCAATGAACTGATAAATGAGTTACATGGTCAGCATTCCGGAAAGTAAGTGTATGATAATCTTTCTCTTAAATATTACCACTGATACCACTGAAAGACAGATTCACTGTCTTTTACCAGTTTAGACAAGTCATTCCACAGCTTTGAGGGAACAACTGTAAACGATTTCTGGACTGTAGCTGTCCGGAACTGGGGGGAATACAAATAACAGGGGTCTTGTCTAGTAACGACAATAGTGTATTTACTACTTGGGAGAAAAAGGTCCATTATATACTGAGGGCTCCCATATTTGAGGAGACTGAACATGAAGCAGGCCATGTTATATTTTCTCCTTGATTTAAGATCTCCTTGGACGTGTATGAAAGGAGTGTGCTTCGTTGCTTTGAAAATGTCGAAAGAATGGATTAGATTCGAAAAATAAAACAGATAATGATAAAGGAGAGATTAGTTTGAGAGGAATGGGTTGACCGAGACAATCACGGACGAGTGTTGTGGAAAAGATAGAGAAGACTAATAATAAACGTAAAAACATTCGTAATATAAAAAATAAATTACAATAGTATTCTTACGATGAGGAGTACGCGCATGAAGTATGAGTGTAACCGAAGCAAAAAAGCAGATACAAGTACAGGCTGGTGGGGAGAAAATCATTAAACCGAAGTCCTAAAAGAAGTTTGAGCGAGATGGTTCCATAGTCATAATGGAGACCATATTTGAATCATACGTTTTAAAATTTGCAGCAGAAAGAAGCATGAATTCAGTACTAATTTATTATAGGACAAAAAATTACCACGGTTAAAATATGATTTTCTTAAAATATGTATAGAAGCCATAAAGTCTAACCACTGTAAATTTTTTGACGAGATCTAGGAGTCAGAAATTCCTCATTGTTTTAAAAGAAATCTCTCTAGAGCGCATTTATGTTGCCTGGCATTTTCCATGTAAAATGCCAGGCATTCTTCGCCAAAAATATCGGAAAATATTTCGGCAAATGGCTTATATTTTGGTATCCTTGGAAGAGTATCATATTTTTCTTTAAAATGAGACCAAATACATTGATTTCTACATGGAAAGATTCTCTCAAACTACCTTAGAAGTCAATCAGCGAGAACTTATAATTTCTGACCGATCCTACCCAAAAGGAATCGTCGGGATGACTACGCATGTATTTGATTAACTTGGGCCGCTAGCACTTTTACTGACAGGTGCCAATATTATAAGCACTTTCACAAAGAAAACTGACAAGGCCCTTACGTTGCGTGACCACAGTTGATCTACAGCATCCTTACAAGTACACGGAATTCGAAAAACTTAACAGGAAGCGACATGACCCACCGGAAATATCAGACGCGCATTGCCCAACGTGTGTTTCACCCCTAATACGGGGAAAAATGGAGCGCACACGCGAATACGGGTGAAGGGTACCATTGACATTTCCAAGAATAAACCGACTTCGCTGAAATATGAAGGACCCAGAGGAATCATAAGTTTATCCTTTTTCATCTTTTTGACCAACATTTCCGCGAAATCCGCCAGTTTATCGCGGGCAATTACAAGCTCGCTAGCGAACGCCTTTTGTGCGAAAGGATTACTGTGAAAAATAAACTGGGGGATATTATCGACTTCAATATTTCCGACGAAAATACGCACCAGATAGGGCACACCGACGATACATCAATACTTCACACAATCGCCACCATAAACACAAAAAACAAAAGTAGGGGGACAATTCATGAAATGCAAAATGGTTAAGAGTGGAATGGAATGTGCCAGAAAGGAGAGCACGAAAATATTAAGCAAGAAGGATGGAAGGATTAAGTTGGAAGGAACTGAAAGAGGTGTGTGTAACTTACTGCGCACTCGAGGGTCAAAGACAAGGAAAGACACCATAAAATAAATGCCTCATAGTAGGACATGAAGAGTCCAGTAAAAAGGAAGGAGAGAAACTGACAGAATGAAGATGCAAAGCAACCAAGCAAAAAAGTAAGTTAAAGTGAAGTGGTTGAGCGATATGCAAAGAATTGCCTAGCCTTTTTCAAGAACAGTATTAACATGAAAACTTCACAATGCTCAGGAATTAACAAAAACTTAGTTTTACGTAAAATATTGATTGGGCGACCGGTTTCGTCGAATAAATATATTACACTTAAAACCTACAAAGTTTCTGTTGATTTCTGAGCATTACGGAATTGTGAATTTACGAAAACTTCAAATGAAAAAATGGCAGTATTGCAAACGAAATTTTAACTTACGCCAATGAGTAATAATTGAAGCAAAATTAAAGCATTCGACCATCGAATATAGTCAACACACGTAAGGGCAGTACGTTCTTTACAAGAGTTCTTTACGCGAAGTCGTTAAAATTCATTCGTGCCCCTAAGAAAGAGCTTCCGGAAAATATCCAATAAAATATTTAGTACACTTCCATGAAATGATAAGAGCCGCTCAGTACAGTTTACAATACATTGTTATTTAGGTCATAAAAAAGGGAGGGAATGACTGCTTACTGCTAAGAATGAAGAGATTATAGAACATGCCACCACTATGCTCAAAGAATATACTGTTAAAAGAACCAGTTCGTGAAAATCTTCGCACTCACTGGGTCTGAGATTTGGACCGGCGAAAAAGATGATCACAAACAATGGAAGCCTTCTACATCTGGTGTCGGAGAATGATGCAGATGAAATGTGGCTGCTAACATTATGCAAAATAAAGGAGTGTACAAAATAGTCGAAAAAGAAAAGTGAAAATACAGTGTAGTAAGTAAAGGAAAACCATGTAGATTTGACACACCCTAAGAAACAATGCACTCATCCGGAAGATAAACGAGGGGAAAAAAGATTCCTGGAGGAAGACCATGGGAAAAGATAAGGGTAAAAAAGGTGTAAAAGAGCCCACATCTACTTCTTCGAAATACCGTGCAAGCCACCACTACGGTCTGTGGCACGGGGTGATTCTACACCAGGCATGAAGCACTCATCCCAGCTGAAATCAGAACCAGGCACTTTCACCCGGAGGCAACGACGGATGGAGGGCAGCAGTGACATTATCTTACGATTGAAACGATGACGCTAATACTGGAAGTATACATTATAGTAAATCTTCATAGGCCGAAATAACATCATCTCAAGTTCCCATAAGACACCTGAAATTGTTTCGAAATCATTATCCGAATAAGGCCTCCATCAAAAACTTAGCAATAAGACCCTTGCACAAAGCGACATCTTTTGAGAACCAAATATCGCGAGGGTAAGCTTAAATATTAATAAGGATATTGTATCCTTAACATTATCTGTGATACTAAGGAATTGAGCAATTAGTGATTATTGATGGATAAATTTATTTATATACAAATCTATACAGTGATATATTAAACTTCAAGTGCAAAGAATGGTCAAAGAAATGGAGAGGCCTCGGGCGATGTATACCAAAATGCACCGTACGATCAACTATAACGACTAGGATAACTACTAAAATACGATAGAGAAGTATGGTTTCAACTTCAACTGTCCTGGTACACAAAGACCCACAATGAAACATGACATCCTTGTCCGATGAGGAACTTGAACTCATGATGATTGCTAAGCCGGCGATCCACCGACATGGATGACGCTAACAAATCATTAAAATGCTTGAAAAACAAAAAAAGATGATAAAAACAATCCTCCGAGTATACTGCTAATTATAGCAGCTGTTATTTAGTTATATACCGCCCCTTTACCTTGAGAAGGGACATAACAATACACTAACAAATAGTTCCCGCGAAGTGGAGCGCAACATTTATCCTGCTCGAGTAAATGATGATTGAAGCCTCATGAGAAGTCTTCCCCGAACGTAACTTAGTCTAACAATATATTAAGCAGAATAAATCTAATAATTTAAGGATTATCTTTGCGGAATATGTTAATGTTCACCATGTAATAAAAGAACTCATTGTATTCATCCGAACACAAGTTTTATTTCATCAACCCAAGTTTCGACGGGCAACTGTCGGAGGAAAAGACCTTGAAAATGACGACAACACGATGAAACCTGGGACGGTGAAATAAAACTTAGGAGAGAATGATACTAATAATAATTTCTTTCCAACAGAATATTTGGTAAATCAGCAACTGATAGTATGCGGTGCGTTTGACGCTTGAAGCCAGCCTAGCGTGGACTTTCCACCCCTAGACACACATCCTTGAGGCGGAACTCATAGTACCCCTTCTTCAATCTAGCATACTTTCTTCCGTTCCCCACTAACTCCCAAGACGCAAGAACATCGAAGAAAATAAAATATCTAACGTAGAATCTATTAAATACTTAGGCGTCACCATCACTGAAGACATGTCATAGGGGAAACACATCAGGGAAATAACTAGTGTAGTAAACCGTAGATTAGAATTTGTAAAAAGGGTTCTAGGCAAATGCGATGAGAGAGTAAGAGAAAATGGCTATTTTGCACTTGACAGGCCTCATTTAGAATACGCCACTAGTATAAGGGATCCGTACGAGGAAGGTTTGATAAAAGAATTAGAGTGTGTGCAAAGGAGATCCGCTAGATTTGTTAAAGGCCGTTATGATAAATGTGTAAGTGTTACGAGTTAAATAGAAGAACTAAGATGAGAATTACTATCAGAACGCAGGTTAAAATTTACGTTAAACCTTTTTAGTAAATTCGAAACCGATTTGTTCACAGATGACGTTAGATATACATTGAGAACCCCTGCGTATTATGCTAGGTTTGATCATATTAACAAGATTAGAGAGATAGATTGTCGTACCGACAGATTTAAAATGTCATTTTTCCCGCGTACCATAAGAGAGAGCAATAGGCAGCGTAGCAAAGGGATAGGTAGGTGAAATATAGTTAGAGTAGTCTGTAGTGCATGATGCATGTAATAACAACCAATAATCCCTTTCTTATTATTTAGATACTAACCATCACGCTGCATGTGACCCTGTTCTCTAGCATGCCTCCCTTAAATATCCTAGTTGCACGTCAATAGAGCATGTTTGGTGATCTTCCCCCCCCCTGCCACACACCTTCGTGGTGGCTCGCAGGGTATTACGTGGTCGTAGACGCAAAACCTTCTCCTACCATTTCCACTAAATTATACCTTCAGAATTATGATAACAGTTTATTGAAATACGAATACGATACCTAACTGCAAAAAAATACGCAAGGGAAAGCATGAAAATACAAACATACTGACTTAATTTTCGGCTTTAACTTGTTCTCCCGTTTGATACCTAAGTGTCAATACTTGAACGCAGTGTTGGGTTATTTTCGATTGCGAAAACAACGATGTGATTAATTAGTTTCATCGATGATGATTGCATCGATCGGTGGTCAAATCTTGTCCAAATGCATGAATACTATGATATGAAAAATATCAAAAGGTTCTCAGTATCGAGGGTGAGATACAACAACCATACTATTTGGTGATCAGTGATCATTCGTACGCGATAAATGCCGCGATGTTTGGAGAATTGACTCTCGGGACCGCTATCCAAATGGCAAGACATTTTTCTTGAAACAGCGATAATTATGTTATGCGAAAATGCTATTTCTATCGTACTGTTTCATCCATTTAGCAAGCCTAAGTCGTCACATCATGGATGCAACAATTATATAACCATGCGACATAGCTCTTCAAAGAAGTTGAGGAATTGGGCTACTTCTCCCAACTATGTAGCCATCATTTGTAATACGCTGCCAGTATTAAGATTAATGATGGAGTACAAAGCGTGCGGCGAAGATCGGTGAGATACGTAAATTGTAAGACAACAATTCCATCATTATATCAAGCCTTTTGGAACTACTAGAAGACTCAATCTTTAATGGAAGTTGCTAATTCGACCTACATTCTGGCGACGTCAATAACAATACACGAATCCCGATATAATACGGTAATTTAGGTCATGGTGAAAAAATAAGGAAAATAGCCTGCAGAAAGGACATGTTTAGAATATCATTTTCTTCGCGATGACGGGAAACCATGACAGCTGCCGTTTTGCCATTAAGTTTCTGGATAGACAGAGTAGCTTATGGGCCGATATGTTCCCTAATGTTTGTTTCGTAACCTGCTTAATTATTCGGTCGACCTTAACAGTCCACCCTCACACCGCCCCGTGAGCCCGACCCGTTCGGAGCGGCCGGACGAGAATCGCAAAAGGTCCGGATCCGTGAACGCAACAGCCACGTGGCGGGTAAACGGAATGGAAAACGGAAATACCAGAGGCCGAGGCAACATTCCGGGTGGAATCCTACGAGTCAAAACGTAAAGGAGGGGCGAGGAGGCGCAGGACTCTGTACCCTCATCGCGAGGTTAATCGAGGGAAGGAGGACTGGGGGTTCGGGAACGGGGAGGGGAGCGAGCGGTGGGTGGGGGCGGGAGGGGCGGTAACGGCCGGGAGGCGGAGTGGGGGCGAGGAGTGGAGAGCGTCGAGCGGCCCCGCTGCCCGCTAAGCCACTCTCGACGATAACCCACCAGCCAGCGCCATTGAATCATCACCCCACTACTCCCGCGCAATCCTGGCCACGGTGCTTCCGGCGAGAGCCACAACCACGTGATTTCCGCAAAAGAAATTTTTGAATCATGCTCACGAGACTGATTCACGGAGAGAGGCAAACTTTGCTTCACCTGACGCATAAGGGGATTATTGTAAGAAGCAACTACGAATCAGGACAACGAGTGACCAAGCGCGACCGTTCCGAGCAAGAGCCCTCATGAAACGATGCGCGAGAACAGAGTAGAGCGATTTCTGAGAATTACGGAAGGACTTCGGCGAGTCATCCATTGACTCCGTAAGCAAAGAAATGCGGCAAATGAGGAGAAATACGTGGTGATTGACTAAATTACATGTGAAAGATGGACCCAAGAACGCGTACATCTACATCTACGTTCTGCCCTGCGAGCCACCACGAGGGTGTGTGGCAGGGGGTGAAGATCACCAAACATGCACTATTGACATGCAACTAGGATATTTAATGAAGGCAAGCTAGATAATAGGGTCACATGGTTAGTATCTACATAATAAGAAAGGGATTATTGGTTGTTATTACACGCATCATGCACTACAGACTACTCTAACTATATTTCACCTACCTATCCCTTTGCTACGCTGCCTATAGTTCTCTCCTATGGTACGCGGGAAAAATGACATTTTAAATCTATCGGTACGACAATCTATCACTCTAATCTTGTTAATATGATCAAACCTAGCATTATACGCAGGGGTTCTTAATATATATTTAACGTCATCTGTGAACAAATCGGTTTCGAATTTACTAAAAGGTTTAACCTAAATTTTAACCTACGTTCTGATAGTAATTCCCATCCTAGTTCTTCTATTAAACTCGTAACACTTATACAATTATCATACCGGCCTTTAACAAACCTAGCGGATCTCCTTTGCACGCGCTCTAATTCTTTTATCATACCTTCCTCGTAAAGATCCCATATTATCCCATAGTGGCGTATTCTAAATGAGGCCTGACAAGTGTAAAATAGCTTCTTTCTCTTACTCTCTCATTGCATTTGCCTTGAACCCTTTTTACGAATCCTAATCTACAGTTTGCTACACTAGTTATTTCCCTGATGTTTCCCCATGACATGGCCTCAGTGATGGTGACGCCTAAGTATTCAATAGATTCTACGTAAGATATTTTATTTTCTTTGATGCAATAATGATTCCGGGGAAAGCCATTATTTTTTCAAGTTCATTATCGCGCATTTCTTCAAATTTTATTCTAGCTGCCAACTATCACACCAATCATCAATCGCATCCAAATCCTTAGCTAAAGATTAGCATAATCATCCTCGGTACCGTCATTCGTAGCTCCACTGAAAGTTTGCGTCAGTCTTGCCCATGACCAAGCTGACGAGCGGTTTACTTAAGGACTTATACACCTTAAACACTTTTTGTTCTTCATTTTTTAATTAACCAGAGACAGGAGCAACGTTAATCACGATGTCCAACAATCCAATAACACAAAAAACCTTAACGATACGTCGGAGCAGTCAAACTGAGCTCCTTCGCATTGACTGCCCTGACCTTGTTTCCTTCACGATTTCAGAATACCCAACTACTCACTGTTGAACTGACAAAACAGGGGCAACGTTAATCATGATGTTCAACAAATCAATAGCAAAAAATTACCCCATCATTCCCGGTTTTCGGAAACAAATCCTGAATATTATACTGCACCAAATCTCTCTTTTAGGGTAAATGCATTGGTAGCTACTTAATGCAACTACGCGGCCGCTTACCACAACCATAAAAATAGTAATTACAAACTCTATTATAAAAAATATGTCTGAGAAATTGATCCTCGCACCAAATAATAAGGGTACTGCCACCTGACCAGTTCAGCGATCAAGGCGCAGGCGATAATGAGCAGTTTTTATTTGATGAATTTGAATCACGGACAATAACGAAACTATTCCCAATATACTAGCCAATATTCACACTTTTCTCGGCAGGGGAAATTCCCAAAATATCACCGCTTCTCCTGATCCGTGGAAATCTAGCTAACTGAAGGATTTCGTCCGGGTACTCCACCGGGTCATCCTCTCCTTACTGTCTGACATTTCGATGCACAACTAGGGCTCAACAGGGCTGATGAGCGAATGAAGACGCACGAGTCGGGCAGCGAGGTGTCAGCCAGTAAGATCAATATGACCCTGTGGAGGACCCGAGATGAATTCCTACATCAAGTACGCAAGAAAAGAACAAGATCTGACATCCGACTTAATTCCTTCCTAAACCCCGAAAGCGCAGCGATTCCTTCCTAAAACAGAATGCATCATATCCGCAATCTACCCCCAGATGCCCTCTCGTCATTACTCTCCGTTACTAATCTTCATAATAACTCAGTTAAAACTGATCTTAAACTCTTCCAAAGCACTCTGAACAAAACAATTGGCAGCCCTGACCTCGTCTCCTCTATAAATTTCAGAACACTCTCCTACCAGACCCACCAAGACTCACTCTTGTCCCTATTTCCCTACTCCCAGATTATCACTTACCATGCGCTCCCGTATTTTTCGTCTCTTCTCTTCTACATTCCCTCCCTAAAAATATTGACACTTTCGCCTTATCTTGGAACGTTTTCGCCGACCAAGCCGAGGGTCGCTCCCAATCAATATACTTCCACTGTCTCCCCATGTTAGGGTATTATTTGTTAACTATCTTCCTGTTATTGTTTTTGCGTAATTCTAGCTCTATGCTCACTTTTTGCTAACTATACGTTAAATTCAAAATGGCTTCATGCTGCAAAGCATCTTTCCTTCAAATAAATAAATAAACCCAGAGTGAGTACCTGCGATTCGTGAAACAAAGAGAAAGAGAGCGCATATCCATTGCCCTTATCCTTGAATTTCAAACGCTAGTTTCTTTTGCCTCTGCGACCAGTGTTGTGCCTACTATGAGCACGGCCTTGGTAAAAAAAACACCCCTTATTCATACTTCCGTCGTGGCTAAGTCTTCCTCACCAGACAACAAAATACATTGGCCCAAAGCCAGAGGCTGGAACCCGGAAAAAGAATGAAATTCCAAAGATGTCATCGGCCAAAGAAATCAGTCAACAAAGAATCGATAAGGCGCTTGGCGACCAGATTACAGAGCAGCTTCAAAAGTAAACAATGACGACACTAAAGTATATATAAGTTGGACGAATGAACGATATGTAATCCATTCAGAACCTGACGTCATTACAAAACCAGTACCAAATGGAGGGATAAGGGGGTCGTACGCAGCTAGCATTGGATTGGAGCCACTTAAGAATCGGTGGATACATGTTGCACATCAATTCCCAGAACATTGCAATACAGGAAAGTTACAGTGCGGCACGGAGGGTATTTTTTCGTCTACGAAGTCTCTCTCAAAACTGTCCCATTCCATTTAGCCGTAAGTAGGAGAGTCCGAACCACGAGTACACAGAAACAAGCCACGGTCTTAAGGGATTAAAACGGTAATGTCGGAGCGACATGGCTACGTTAATTATTTTATTTAAACAGGAGGGCGTGTATGAAGCAGTGTATGGGGGTAAATGAGGCAAAAGAGGTTTGCAAGGATACATCAGTATGGAGGAAATTATTGAAGCAGAGTTAGGAGTACAAATATGTATTTATGAGTGAAACTTTGTGACTGTGCCTACCCCGTAAGGGAACAGCGTGATTGGTATGTATGTAAAAAAGGGGGTCCGTCAAAGAGAAATATACAGTGTTGGGGGATATTAAAGGAGCAACAAATACTCCCAAAACAGAAAAAAATCTTTGTACGACACGACCGAGATCACCCGCTTCTCATTCTGGTTACAAAGCAATCTAAAATTGACGCGACGTCAATCGCCCATACCCGCATAATTAATTCAGTATCAACCAACCATCCAAAACTGCATGACTTCCTATCGCCTGGTTTGACCACAGTGAATAACATTATTTGTGACTTTCAGCAGGCCGTCCACAATCCTCACAAAAAGCTAGGTTACCGGAAACCAATTTATATTTTCCCCCATTAGTATACACTAATCAAACATCGATCAAATGATTTTTTTATTTTCTCCGTCTTTGTGCCAAGATATTAATGCTGTCACGTAAGCTACTAATGTTTTCTCGTAAAATAGAATTCAACGGTCGTCCTTAACAATCCTGCAATGCGGGAGGAACTCGAAAAATTCTAATTTACAAGATAATAATGCATTAAATATTTAACCACCGCATTAAAAAGTTGACCATTTCAATTAGCTTTCAAGAAAATGCTCAGGCATTGAATCTTATCATGTTAAATTATTCAGTGACACAATTTTTACGTAACAGTCATTTCCTGACCATCACCACATCTTCCGCCTTCAAATTAACTCTTGAATAACGTAAGTAACAACTTGGCGACAGCTTAATAGGTCGGACCAAGCAAGCAATTAAATTAAGTACCTATTCTCATTAGGTCAAGGGCCTATTTTTAATGCCAAATGTACAGATGTAAAACAGATCCTTTAAAGTTTCATCTACATCTACGAAATACCGTGCAAGCCACCACTAGGGTGTGTGGCACGGGTTTCATAGAGCTCAAAGTAAGAGGCACGTCTCATGTGAATTGTCTTCATTAGAATGCTGAACTAGTTAAATGAAATGATTACTCCATTTTTTCAAAGACCATGGCCAGTAAACTTTAATAACAATACCTCCCTTTAGACAAATAATGAAGCAAAGTTATAGTGAACAGTGATAACATACGTTTGCTGCAGCTCTCGAAAACCCCATCCGATAGGCTGTTCCATAAGACTTCATCTTAACATATTTCAGAGTAATAATTGAAAAATTAGGGCTTAAAAATTACTTTCAGCCCATGTTATGTAGGGAGATCATGAGTAGTGAAAAATAACTCACAAAAGGGTATAATCTAAGATGCATACATCTACACATTACCCTGCAAGCCACCTCAAGAATGTGTCAGGGAATGAGTTATCACCAACATACACAATAATTATCGCAGAATTTTAATTGCAGAATAGGGTATAGTAAAAGAATTAGGGACGATCAAAACTCATTTTCTCTAGTGAAAAACTAATGGCTTTAGAACGATAAACTTAAGCGGGCAGGGGACTAGAACAAACACAATACTATCATTTCCTCAGCAAGATGAGCGGAAGTTATGTAAGCATCTTTCCCTAAAAATTAAGGCTATTTTAAGGTTTCACATACGAAATACCTATCAATATAGTGGTCATCGCGAGTGAACCGGCAATTGGAGTCGAGGCAACACTTTATATAGAACGATATCAATCTATGCGGGATAAATATTGAAGACGCCAAACGCTGAGGCAATAAAACAGGAGAAAACTGGACTCCGGGGTAACACAGGAGAAATGGACAATTAGGCCACGGTGAAATCCTTTATTCATGTCAGCAAGCAAAATTAAGCTCTTGGTGACAGTTACCAACCTCCATACACCTTTGCAGGTAAGCCCTTCGATGAGAATTTAAGAGATTACGGTTTAAAACGTCCGTAAAAATGCTAATTAGTTTATACCCAAAGTTATTAGGCCAGTACCTAGAGACGGAACCGATACAGTCCAGAGAAAAACTGTTCACAAAGTAGAGAAGTAAATTCTTGATATCCGATACCTCATTTTAGTGTGCATTACTTTTACTTTAAAACATCAGTAGACAAAAGTATACTGTTAGATTCAATCCGATCTCACTTCGCCCACTCCAACACACACAGTGATAGCTCTCCTGGGAGTTCCGTTTGCCTACCACAACGTCTAGATAACGAAAATTTGAATCTGAACGATCAACATCAATGAAAATATGAACCCAGTCAATATTATAAATGATATATAAAACGCATGTAGGTTGGGCGCTTATGAAATATATGTCACGTTAAATTTGTTGGGCTAATTAAGACATTACTTAACTTCTTGTTATTCTTTATTATTTTTGTTCGTTTCATTTTATTACATCGACCAATGCAATTAGCCATAGTGCCTTTTTTGGTGTTATGGAATAATAAAATAAAAATATGTAATTTCTGGGCTTAAACGAAATACAATTGAAATACCATATCCCTCAACCAGAAAATTCATAGTCCACCACAATTATCAACACAACCCCGGCTTTCCAGGTGCATAGCACATCATCTCCAGCAGATCAAAAGGATACTAAACCCATGTAAATAACTTCTGCACCATCTACAGTATTTCCTTCACCCAGGTATGCATCATCTTAACCTACATATTTTTGTATAAGGAAAAACAGTAAGAAAATAGAGGGACGTATAAACCTGGAATTCAAGAAAGCTCTTGACTGCTAAAATCTTCAGTCTTCGGCCTTCACCAAACAATAGCCACAAATCGTTGTAGCCGTCCAATAAATGCGACGACAGACCACAAGAACAACAACACCGGTTCCAAAACCTTCCTTTTGAGTAAGTCCGGCTTGTGGTTCACAGCGGAACGCGTAGCAGAGTTTCGGGTTCATAAAAATTCCGAAACACGCGCACAATCCATAAAATTCGGAGAACACAAACTGTCAGAGCCTGCATATACACCTAAGCCTTTCGTTAACATTCATGGCTCATATACCTCTACCTTGCCATCTATTCATTGACACGTACTAAAACGAAGAAGCAGGTGCACTGCGAACAGTCCAAAACTTCCAAAAGTACTCCAATTATGGTGGCTGAAGGGGCAATAATCGCAGGCCACTAGGCGCACAATTTAAAAACTATGAAGGGAAGTGGAAAAAAAGTTCACCGACCACATTTAATTGAAGTATATCTCCTTATGCAGTATGACGTTCAGATCACGAGAATCAAAAAAGGGAAACAGTTTGTAGAACAAACAGGTTTAAGCTGTCGTTTTTCCCGCGATCGATAAGAGACCAGATAGTCTGCGTTCATTCATTTCCCAGACCTGCCCCGCAGTTTTCCAAGAAGAACATACCACAGAGACCTAATAATCATGTTGTACGATAGGTAATGCTGCTAATCATCTGAATTTCTCTAATTTTTTAGCTTCATTTTGCTACAGAGCATAACTAGAATGCCATACATGTTCCCTATAAGCATGACTCTTGTATCAGAGTGCAAATATGTTGTTGCAAAATACATTTCCACTCATACCTTTTATAACATTAGTAGCACACAGCGCAGCGCATGTTGACAGTGTTTTACCTCCTCACAGTTACGTCTACATCTACTTTGCTAGTGCCGTAAGTTATGTTATTTTATTAAATACTGCAGGAAAATATTGAGCATACTGGTGAAAACTCAACTCCTGCACAAATGTCAAACATCTACACCACTGACTTAGCTCGTAGAGTACTGTGTCGCAGGAGAGAGCAAAAAATGGAAAATTATGGTGGAACCCAGAGATCCTCCAAGTCACCATACTACAGGGTTCCAAAGCGTATATAATTAATTGTGTAGGACAGTGCATAACATTTGAAGAGCTCCGGCGGTCTCTGTTGACACATGGATCAGACATAACCAAAACTGTATCTAAAATTAACTCATAGAGGAAACAAAAATACCTATTAAGATTACCATTTAATAAAGAATGCAAACTTAGACGACAAACCACATGGGCACAAGGTACAAAAACTTTTCAGGGGCGGGCAAGGGACAGAAGTCTTTATTCATTATTCCTTAGGAAGAAAAAACAAGTTCTCCGCTCAAACGAGCAATCACCCCGAACGTCAGGACAAAAAAAACAAATCCCACACGGCACTTACGACTGGAATCAAACAAAATATGGAAATCACAGATGACGGTGTGCTGACACTTAAGTCGAGCTGTAATTAAAGTTTACAATCGGGAAAAGCGGAATGTCATTCATAATCCTGGCTCCTACTTCCTCTTCGTACCAAAACAAGCAACATGAGGGACGCCAACGGATGAGTCGAGAGAAGGCATCCAAAACAGACCAAGCTCCATCGTTTTTACTTCCATCATGAAATCGTGAGGGCCGACTGAACGCAAGGCCCAGGAAGCATCGACGCCAGGGTTCGACAGAGGGGGGGAAACTGAATCTTGAGTTATCAAGCCGTAAGTTACCAGCACGGCTACGAAAATAACGTGCCGCCATCCATAATACTACATATTGGGCAATTTCCCTTAGACGAGACCGGAAGTTGTAAATGCTTTGAAGGGCAGAAATACCGAATATAGAGGTTGACTCGATACGTAGCGGAAACCATACCACCAACTACGGGCGGGAACGACTTCCTAAGAAGCTTATCGGACGGCTACCATTCAAGGATCTCCTTCCGTCAACGCCCATGAAAGACACGCCGTCGACCAGAATACGACCCAGGGCAATCACATAACTCGAATAACAACGAGATGAGAACAGCCACGAGACATGACGAATGTCAAGCACTACGAAAGTGAATAGCTAAATATACAAGAGGCTTACTATTATATAGGATTTCGTTCCTCAGCCGAGAAAAGAGAAAAAGCATTATCACACAGCCTCGAATACGAAGGGTTTGATCAACTGCTTAGTCCGCCTTACTCCGCGATTCTACTGAGGAACGGGCACTACGCCACTGTCATCAGACCCGCTACAGCAACACCGCTCACAGCCACTGGCTTTCATTTGCAAAACATAAACAAAATGGTTCAATCAAACAACAGGTTCATTCAATCATATTAACGGCAGCATATTTGTCAAGTCAACGCTTTACCGTCGATGTAGCAATCTATAATCAATAAACTGAACGCCGTGACAATGTTGCCACCATTTCGTGAAAAATATGCCATAATCAAAGAGAACAAGCATTTTAATAGATGACTTGAGGTATTTCACAACCCAGCAACAGTGCTCCCCGATGTGTAGGTACCCACGTACAAATTGTCTCCTACGAGTTGGTGCAGACATTGTTCTGCGTCGATTAGTCTTACTTTTGGGAGTGGGGTAACTAAGATTACTCTCTCCGCAATAGCGCGGTTGACAACTGCAATGCTCCCATGAGTTTACAAGAGGAAGTTTTCGCCAGTATTAGCTCAAAAGAGTACGACATCAAGAACACCGAGAAAAAACCAATTGAAGCTTGACGAGACAAAATAAAATAATCCAAATAGACCCATCACTTGCGAAAGACTGATTGCCGACCAATCAACCAATCAGGCACTAAAGGGCACACTACTTCAGTAATCACTCTCCACTCCAAAATCGCGCAGTAAATGACTTCATGGATACCACTCGTACCAACCAGCACTCACGTGAAACAATTCAATAAAATCTGGAAAACAGAATTTCATTTCATTTGGAATTTCACAGAACTCCCCTCTGAGTCCCACTTAAATTTCAGCCTTCTTTCTGCACTGTTCTCCTACCTCATCGTTTTATTCCATCATAACTTTACAGTTTAGCATCCGCAGCACTTCTCCTCCTGATAGTTCAGCACAACACGAATTAGAAATGACGATGCCTAGTTTCTCTATTATATCCTCCAATCCAATATCAACCGCCAATAAAGGCCAAAATACCTCAACTACTCCAATCATCGACACACAAAAATTAACTACTGAAATAGAGGGTGCGAAGTATGCGAAATTATTCGACGTAATAATAACATTAACGACTGTAACCAAACCGTTATTCATCGGGGACCACGTCTGTCTGTAATCCTAATTAATTCGGTTGAAAACATGGTATTTTATTCATCATGAACACCGACAACTTACAACTGGTACAGCCAGAAGTACATACAACTGTGAAAACACACTGTGAAAATTAGATCAAGTTTATAAAAAGAATTCCTAAAGGAAACAAAAACGCAGAACGTATAGGCTATTTGACCCGCAGTAAGGCTATAGTACCAGAAAATCTAGTAGACGAACCGACGCCAATAGATAAGTCATGCAAATGAACGACAGAGGCAAACCATTCCGAGAATATACTTAACAATAAGACATCCCCGAAATATCGTAAAAATGCGCGCTGCGAACTTATTGACACCGAATGACAATTCATATCTTAAGGACCCTGACCACTAACCTTACAAAAAACGCATTGCCATCCGATCGGTTAACTAACACGATTAAACTACCTAACGATTTCCTTGTGATCAAAGAACGCACGCCGCTCGGGAAGAATTCTATATAATGGGATAGAAGAAAATATCCCAGTAAATTTACAAAATAGGCGGTTACGCTAAACACGGAACAACAGGTTTTAAGTTAGCATGTAGGTGTAACACCAACGACGAAGTCGCAAATTAAAGGGTGAAACTAAAGCCGCTCCATCATAAAACCACAGAAAGAAAAATTACAACAAAGTGACATATTTAATGCTAATCGGGTTCGGCAGTAACTTCGATTTTTTTAAATTAATATCAGAATCGTACTTACTAGACCTATAAGGCAAAATAGGAATCCACGATGTGACCGAATCAGGTGCAGACACTATTGTTGATGAGAAGAACCACATCATTGAAAACCCTGTAGCTTGTACAGCGGAAATGTTATTACCAAAAAAATGCTATTCAGGAATGGATAACCAATGTAATCAAAATATAAAATTGAAAGAATCGAACTCATCACTACCAAAATCGCTCGTTGGAAACGCTTAACGTCCAAGAAATACCCAAACGCAGTGCTATTTATGTTTCTTGTTCATGCGTGTAATTTCCAATGAGGAGAAGTTAAATCAATCCAAAAGGCTGCAAAACAACCACGCCACATATAAACACATATTGTACGCATACCTAGTGACACAGCAACTCTTGTCTAACCTCTTCCATCAAAACAAATACGTACGCCTGTATGCATTATTGGTAAATGACGGCAGATGTAACTAAAAACTCTATAAAAATTAGATTATTATGAAGGCCTATGCAACTTTCGATACGTGGAATGAGGAACGGTGCAACAGACGACACGTTCGCAAGGACATGATCAAGTGGAACGTCGCCCGAATCTCAAACGTGAAATGTGGCAACAAAAAAAAGAAAATGATCACAGGCGAGAAGACGACAATCACATTTCTCACGCCGGAAGAAAAAAAAATAAACGACCACACGCTCGCAGACAACACTTGGATTATTAAGCAACACTGAGATAACACACATCTCGATGCAACGTGACGCCCACTTCCAATCAGTGCTCGGCGATACCTTACCTAATACAACACTGGAAGGAAAAAAATGATTTATTTTTGAGGAATAACAAAGGAGAAATAGGGGACTGCAGTAAAAGTACGTCAAGTAACTATCATATTTGATGTATTAACCCCACAATTCTAGACTACAATTTGGAGACGACAGGAGAATTTTCATCACATTCAACCACGGCAATAGAATGAAAAACAATCGTGGCACACAATAAGAGGGTTGCGTAACTGACAATAGCCCATTTAAGGAACCATAGTGCACCAGGAACGGGAGGAAATTAAACTGAAAACAGGAAAGAAATATTCTTTCCCTCAACTGACATCCCTATAATCAGGAAATGCGTGCTGAACTTATCACAGACGCCTACGCTAAAGTCGCAAGAAAGTCGTTGCCCTTCCCTAAAACAGCCACGCTTTACTAGGGCAAGGCTTTTGATAAAGCCTTCATTCAATATCAAAATCTATTTCAGCAATAGCATTTCCCGTAATCATTTTTAAAAATTGAAGTTAATTAAGCTCAAAAAAATTAAGCCATTCGTAAAATATCACTGCTGACTTAGCCACATAATGTATCCCACGCGTCATTGTGGACAAACTAAAACAAAAAAAAGCTGAGTTTCACAACTCGAACTGGGAAGCGAAAAAACAACTCGTACTAGGCCTTTTACTACCATCTTCCGCCCACGTCCCCTTAATCTGACCCGAACAAAAGACGTTGCGGAGCCCTCATTCGAAGGGAAACTTCCGGTCCCAGATAGCGAGCGCATGTGGCAACGGCGTCTCCGAGGGGGCCGCCCGCCGACAGCACGGAAAAACTCAGCACGCATCGGCGCCGACACCCGCGTGTGGATCCCTAAAGGCGGCCGCGCCAGAAACGCTTCGTGGAAAAACGAACACCGACGACCGAAGGGGGGAGAACCCCGGCAACCGCGCCGGGCCACGCCGGGGGAAAAACCGGGGCAACGCGGGAGACACGCTCCAACGCCGAGAACGACGACCCCCCGGCGGAGAGAGGAGGCCCGGGCGCCGAGGATAGCACCGCGGCGACGCCGACGGGAGAAGAGAATAGCGTCCCTCGGGGAAGGGATAGAGAGGACAGGATAGACGTGGCGGAGGCGCGGCAGGCCGCCGAGACGCAGAGGGAAAGGGGGATGTAGAGAGAGCGGACCGGAGCGGGTGGAGAGGCGAGACATGTGAAGAGAGAGACAAGGCACCCCACTTCCGACGGGCGGGCCAATGGGAGACCCCGACACGAATTAATCCCACCGTGCACGTAACCCACGCTCCGGTTGGCCGTGGACGATCGGATTGGGGGGATAGAAACGGGAGCGGGAGAAGAAAGACGGCCAGACGGGAGGAGGAGGGTGGGGGAGAGATGGTGGTGCAAGGTGCAAGGGCGAGGGAGATGAAGGAGGAAGAGAGGAGGAAAGCGAATCGAAGTCGAGGCGGCGATGTATCGAGGGATCGCAGATCGAGAGCGAGAGGAGGAGGAGAAGACGAAATTGGGGGAGGGAGCAGAAGCGGCGGCAATTGAAACGTCTTCGGCAAAAAAGTGAATTCTGCAGCCGGCGGCGGTCAATGGCCACCACGGCCGTGCCGAAAAAGCTACGTGCTCCCGCTTCTTGCCTGCTGCTCTCCGGAGCCACTTAATTCTCGCCCGATGAGTCCCGCGCGAGGAATGCTGCCCGGACAGGGGGGGAGAGAGGCCCGCGAAGGGATGCGATGCTGCGGGAATCGACAGCCCACATAAAATTCGATACGCGCCCGGGTCGCTTCCGAGGACAAAACTTCCTAATTAAAAGTCCAACGCAAAAAGCCGCGCTGCCTTCTTCATTGCTTGGTGAAATGTAGAGGATATCGTCCGCTCCCGCTGTTAGAGAATAAAATCCAAACCCATCCGTGTACCCTAGCTCATCCCCACAAAAGTGAAGGTGACACTCTCACACTTAAATTAATGGAATGCCTTCCCGATATAACAAACAGCAATTCAAGAAAACTATTAAATCACATAAGAACACGGTTCCGGTTCAAGGCATCACGATATTTGTCTAATTGCCGTTTTTGTCGCGTGTAACTAATAAATGTTGAATGGCAGTGTGCCATTTACGCCAATTCCACCGATACCAATTCTACGAAACCTAACCCTCTCCCATATACAACAATGCATTCGATAGTTCTCACAACGGGATACCATTTGTGTACAAACAGAGTTAACAATTCTACACCTTCAGTAATACACCATGAAAAAATGACTTGATTCTCATTCAAGAGACCTCCAACTGGCAGTCAGGTGCATTGGCGAATTACATCGCTAAGCCTAAACAAAATAATGGAACTGCTAAAACTATAGGAGACAAACATAAAATAGAGAAAGCCATGCGATAGATGACCAGGACAAGTCGAGACGAAGATAGGAGGAGAAACTAAGAAAAAAAGATAGCATTGAAAGTGAGGAGGGAGTGCAATAAATTGAAACGTAGATTGAACGTAGATGGTGATGACGATTTTCTCGCCTCTTGAGAAGACTCCACCCATCAGAAACAAAAAATGCTTTCACCGGTCGCCTTTATGCCCTGCCACCAACTGAATCCGGCTGTCATGTTGCATCAAAAACTGAACATGAGTAACAAAAAAACCAAGTCGCAAACAAAACCCCTTACGATACGGTACGATTCAAGAATCCAATATATATGCCATCATATCAGCCAAAATTAAAGGAAAAGACCAATTTAGGTAATAAAATACCGTGACATCGTACCTAATATTTTAACTATGGCAGAATCAAATCTCAAATCCCAACTGATAAAGCACAACAAACTGACAATTCATGTATTGTAAGGTAAACATATTTGGGAAATAACCGATCAAGCTAATCGTAAATTTGAATTCGTGAAAAGAGCACTTTTCAGGCGTGACCACTGTTAGGGAAACCAGCTATTTCTCCCACGTTAGACCACACTTGGATTACGCTGCCGGTACTTCGGATCCTGAAGTTAGGCTCAAAGACTTCTTAAACCGCGGTCATCGAAGATGGGCAAGGTAATTCAACGGCCATTAAGACCAACTCGTTAGTGTCACTGACCTTGGGAACGCGGATAGGGATCTTTTTTAGACCGTCGATTAAAATTTAGACCTAATCTTTACCTAAGTTCGAAGCCCGTGTATTTCCAAAAGACGTCAATGACATTCATGAAACCGGACATACTATGGTAGGTTAGACCTTGGGAATGCAATAAAGGAATTTAACTTTAGAACGGTCAGGATTAAAATGTAATTCTTCCTACGAATGATAAGAGACCATCACAACTGCCAATTAGACATTTGGCTATGTTGACGACCGGCAGCGTAGCTAGTTAATTGATTTACTCCCTGAAACTTCTATCAACATCAGCAACCGAATACCAATAGCACGTCTTCGTTATTTCCGGTGTAACTCTTGTCCATCGGCTCATGTATGTAGTTATATATAATATCAACATAACTATCTCACATTGGTAGCACATAAATGGCGCATGTTTGCGTAATTTCGCGTCCTGGCAATTATAAGCAGGTCGTTTCCAGTGCATCGGTAGCCGTAGTTACACATAAAAGGGGTGTAATGTACGGCACGTCGGTGATAACTCTCTCACTGCCAACACCCTCGAGAGGGCTCGCAGTTTATAATTTAGAGAAATATTCAGGACAAACGTTGAAAATATATCGCAGACAAAAATAATTCATCCAAAAACATAAATTTTCGTTAACAAAAGAGTTAACGGTAACACAGGAATCAGTGCAACAGAAACAAGTAAACACTGGTTGCTCTCAAAATGGCAGCTATAGAGGTTCTCACCAAGATAAGGAGAAATACTACTTACTTCAAAACAATCTAATAATACACAGCCAAGCTAGGCAAAAATTCTATGTGAGATCATGAGGAAAAGGGTAACTGACCCAAAGGAATAAAATAAGGTTCAGGTCGAGAGACAAAAATTCTCTTCGTTGTAACGACGATAGACACTCGCCCAAAACAAAGAAAAAATGGGATGAAAAGGATTTTCATCGATATTGTAACATTGGAAATGTAGTTCTTCGAATACCAATCCAAACCACAAAATTCATAACAACGACAAGCTCAAAATGTTTCACATTTGAAACGCATGTTACTTAACCACCTTGAGCAGAGGTAAGGCATCAAGATACTGGACAGCATCAAGACTAAACATGGAATTATCAGCCTATGTTTTAGTGAAAAATATGACGAAGAACCAAATAGTACAATTATACAAAAGTATGCAACAAGAATAGGAGACGAAGAGTATATTTGACCAAAAACAGTAAGATAACACGCGAGAAAGCTTCTAGGGAAGAAAAGAAAGTATGAAGGAAATTCATGAAGTTGGCATAAGTACGACGAATAGCGCATAGCAAGTTGGAAAAGCTTAAGGTAGTGTGAGCAAAGTATCATTTCACTAAAATTCAATGAATTTGGTATCATTTTAAAGAAAAATATTTTCCCCATATCAAAATATCAGCCCCATACTAAACTACTTTCCGAAATTTTTGACAAAAAATAAAAGCCCTTTCTCATGGGAAATGGTACATCTATGCACTACTGTGACTTCATATATGTGAAAATGAGGAATTTATAACACCTAGATCTCGTTAAAAAATTGACAGAGAGTAGTTTGGATGTTTTCTCGAATAGTCATAAAAATTAATCGTATTGTCACCGCAGTATTCTTTTCAGAATCGCAAAAACACTTCCGTCGTAAAGAAGTTTTAAACGTACCGTCTGAAAAAATGAGTCAAATTAAAGACTTAAGTAGAGGTTATTACTAAATTACTTAGAATTTTAGTCACATAAAAGTATATCATCGCACCATTAATAATTCAATATTTAATTAATACTTTCTACGACTGCAGAAATTTAAACATAAAATTCGAATTTGGTCCCCATTATGACTAGGGAAGAATCTCGCTCAAACTACCTTCACAAAACTGGTCATCTTTCAAAACATCAACTTCAATTCTGGAGTCACATGTGCTTAGTCCGCTACTGCAACAGCGCTTGGTTACCCCAGGGGATAATTACAGCCAACTGATAAGCGACAGTTGATAACTGTAACCTATCTAATGCATAAACACCAAACGGGAGATGGGTCGATTCAAGACATTAATCCATGACACGTAACGGCCCCAAAAATTACTCCAAACATTACAAATACATTAGAAAACTATAACGAAGTGGGCGAGAACAGCCAAGCTCGGTCCAAAAACCACTAAACAATTCCTACAGCGATATAGGTTGTGAAACACATTGATCCCATATGCAAAGGAAGTGACAGGAGATAATGTTTTCGCACCTCTCCATAAGTTCATGCAAAATGGGAAATGTTGAGAGACCAAACACGCTCTCCCAAGCATTTCCTCTCACCAACTTTGGGAAAGCGCACTGAAAATACAAACAAGACGACCTTGACAATCGCATGATACATAAGGCTGAACCCTTGGTGCCGACTTGAGAAATAAGGAAAATACGTCAACGGCAACTTTCCCTGATAAGGAAAGATTACCCCATACACGAGCATATTCTACCAGGCCCGACCTCCACCATATACGTCGGAAGACAAAACTGATGCAGTATGGAAAACCAACCATTACATGGCCTAGTGATGAGTGCCTACAGCCCCATCAAACACGTCACACACACATTACACCAAGTCCATAGTCCCAATGAAATACTTCTGAAATCCCACCCACGGAAATCAAGGTATAAAGTTATCCACGACGGGAAAAAATTTCTTTCTAACGCTAAAATCAAGGCAAAATTAGATGAAAAATATTGCCAAAAGTGCTCCATAGGCTTCTAACTAGAGATTAACAACTAATGGCAAATATGGCGATGGTAAACTAAAGAGAAGCGCTCGCTCACAGCAACAAGAGTGGCTCAAAATAACGACAGACACAATGACAAGTAGAATGGCTGCAATAAACGTGCACAGAGAAGGGAAAGCGGTGGAAATGACGATGACCAACACCTATTCATTTACTTCCGAAAAGAGAAAAAATGGCTATTACGGGCAATTAATAAGCATAATGTGTAATGAAGGCAGAGAAACACTGCGATTAATAATCGTGAGACAAAATGTAACCTAACAAACATCTATTCAGGAAATTCCAAATACTTCTGGTTGAAATATCGTTAAAATTTCATGAATGGTACATAAATAAATAGCAATATACCTATATAGAGAAAAATGCCATACCAATAAATATACATATATAAACGCTGGGTGAATCAAAATCGGACGAGTTTTTTCCGCGAGTAAACGTGAACGTAAACACATGGAGAAAATAACATTCAAACCTGAAAAAAATTGAATATCAGCCTCAATCCACCTATTAATTCTATAAGAACACGCACATAGTCGTTACATAAAATGCTAGAACCCCCTTGCATTTTCCACGAGGAAAACATCTTTTGCAAATGCGAAGTGAAATCCAGCGGTCACGGTGAAGCAAAATTGCCGCAAAAATTGAGAAAATCCGACCAAAGTTAAGTGCCGCATGAAGGTGATGAAAAATCATTTCAAGTCACTCGAAAAGAGGGTGATCGATTTGATAGAGTGGTAGTGAATCGAACATGTTAATGATTAACGAATCAAGTCGGTCAAGTGGCAGAGTGTTGGCTCTGAGAAGAATTCCACTCGCAAAAGATAAACGCGGAGCACCTAACCACCCCTAATGGAAGCGAGACAATGGTACAGAAATCATAGGCACTAAAAGGTGTTGATAGAAATTAGTTTGAAAAGCTACCCATCGTCGGCCGAATGGCATCTTTAACCCAATCTTCAATCCCAGGGTCAGCCAAAGAATGATTATTCTCCCACTGACTCGATGACCCAGGAGATTCGCAGAACAACGGTGAACACCCACGACCACGTGTGACTAAACATGGGGATTTGAGACTCCCGATTCCCACGGAAAAATGAGAAAAAAATAACCACCCATCGAAAATCTCGGAAGAGACACAGGTGAGTTAATTTACATCCGCAGACAACACCGCTAGGCGAGGAGCCTCGATCGACTTGTGACAACGACCCATCGCCGAGATCAAACTCGCCCAAACAAACATTCAAAATATGTGCTTGAGAACACAGTCGACGACGACGCTTTGGGAAAACGGAGCAGGAGAGAAAGAGAGGGAAGATGGAGCAGTCGCTCGAAACTACAACGGCAACATGTCGCGTTGGCTCCACACCAACACGGCGAATCTAGCACGTGACTCCGCGAGAACGGGAGCCCGAAAAAAGAGAGCGAACGATAGAACACCCCACCACATGTGTTCAAAGCCACAGACGCAACACAATTACGAGGCCGAGTCGTAATAAAAAAAATTGCCGGCCTCGCGAAATGAAGTTTTCGCGGATGGTGAAAGGAGAGATGGCCGAACGACTGGGCGAGCTTCGAATGAAGGAATTCTCATTGCGAAAGGAGAATATTACCCCCCACGTCAACGTGTCCGACGACCCAAAGGGCCATTAATCGAGGAGGAGGACACCGGGAAGTCATTACGAATGAGGCCACCGCTTCATAATTCAATACACGCTTCAATTTATTGTAACGCGCAAACTCGGGTTGCTCTACCGCAAGAAAATACGAAAATTCAATACGAAATTTTTCCGAGAAAAATCACGAAGCGGCGAAGCGATAAGCGGAGGATGAAACGGCAGACCACGGGGAAAGAAATGTACACTCGAATGTGTCAGAAACAAACGTATTTGCAAGAGAAACCAAGTCTTAAATATAAGGCGACATGTGCTTAAATGAGCAAGTTTTTTCACATGCGACGTACAGGTAGTTCTGTGTGAGGCCGACACATACCTATAGAGATATCAAGTCAACATTATTTTTAAGAAATTAATAAAACATTACAGGAATTCAGACGCCGATGTTTTTTTTATAATTTCGTGCGGAATCAGTGCAACTTTCAAAGGTCAAAGTTCTCTCACTGGAAGACAAACTGATAGAGCGATTTACAAAATAGAAGGAGATATACGTGCCTTAGATTAAGTCCAATTTAAAGGAATCATCGCGCCTTCAGCACTAGCGCACGAAAAACAATGCAAAACACATGAATGTCGAACTAAAAAATTAAAATTTTAAATGAGAACAATATCAAGCTCCTCGGTAAAAATGGAAAAGAGAGAAGTTACTTTCCACGTGGTAGGCCACATCCAAAGTACGTCAACAACCATTCGAACTTTTCACAAAACATGACTGGCGAAATAAAAACGACACTAAGGAATACTGAAGGCTACACTAAAAACCAATACGAGCGAAAAGCGTGTTGTTAAGTTGATGAGGCCAAGGCTGGGAGCCGCGAGACACTCGAAGGCTACACAATAGATTTTGGATTATTTGCAAATCTCTAATCCAGCGGGATTTAGTATGACACAGTTGATATTATTTCATGTTACAAGGAACTGACAGAGGCGGCAAAATTCACCTTTCTAGGCAACAAAATAATAAAGCGGGGCCTAATTTAAAGACAGTTCGTTCGCAGTTAATTAACTTTTGTCCATTCTCTTCTTCCGATTCTCTTTCCGTACTCCCTCTCCTAATTGTGGCTTGTATCTCAACACTCACGGCATTGAGATGTAGCATTGACGAAAAGAACACCTTCAGAATGAAAATGACTCATAGAATCAAAGCGGTGATTTGCGGATTGACCACATATTTCAGCGGTAACTGACAGAAAGTTAAATTATAAAAACTGTCCACTAGCACCAGCTATTAACAACAACCACTAAAACAGGAATAAAGGGAAGAGGCACAATTGGCAGCATACGATAAACCCACAAGTAACATATCAAAACTAATTACATTCATACCTAAAGCAGACATACATATGCCTTGGGGGACTGAACACCATTAATACAAAATTAACACTGCCAAGCTAACTGCTAATAATAAAACACACCACGCTCAGAATGTACGATTGAAACACAAGTTCCACGCAATGCAAACGCAATACGATCCAAGAAAAGACAAGCTCACAAAAAAACTGATTGGCGATGCGGTTATCAAGCACAGGCCCTGGACACCGATAAGATGTTTCATGGCAGCGAACAACGCTCGCTATCTAGAAAACCGAAGGGCATGTGGAGAATGAAAGGGCTTACACACAGACCTCCATCACTGCAATAACCCAGTCACATAAAAATTGATGGCTCCCAGCTTACAGTGGATGTGGAATCGATCACATTTGGCAGTAAAATAATACTTACATCGCGAACCCTAAGTGATAATAGATAATTGTGAATGCAGTTCTTGAATAACTCAAAGTTAAGAACCTAGAGGAAAGTTGTCAGACACACCTACGGGTGATGAAAACACCAGTGGAAACGTCGAAAGTAAACTGCCTGAAGGATGAAAATAAACTTGGGGATAAAAGAGAAGGTAGAAAAAAAACTTGAGGTGGCAAGCATAAATCACACGGCGGAGAAGAAGGATAGAATTTGAGACGCCTATTGCAATGAATAAGGAGTCACAGACACGCAACCACGGTTGTAAGACACCCGGCAGCTGCCGGCGGCCAGAAATTACACCGTGAGTACAATTTCTATGGGACTATTTTGAAACGTGGTAGGCTGTGAGCCGGCATGGCGAAAACTAACTTATAAAAAACCGAAATGCTAGCCGGTAAAATCAATTACCACCAAGCCAACGATCTTCATTCAAAGTTGAACTAGCAGTCACAGCATACACACGTTTGATAAATCGTTTTCGGGATGCAGCAAAAAAATTCGCATGAAACGTTGATCTTAACATGAGAAGGACTCAAAAGCTATTTCTAAACCGAGGAAATGCATCGCCTTCTTACAGGCATGATAAAATACTTCTAAGGCAATACGACAAAAATTCACTACCCAGTCAGAAATAATTAGCACACCAAGAATAGATTGCACATCAAAATGAACATGAATATATCGACAACAGCACAATCATTTGTCCGTTACATAGTATAGGTGCAACAAGCTGCAAGCCACGGTAACGCTAGCGTATAACAGATTCAAACTAGGCAAGCAACACAAAACACCAATGAACGTGGTTAATAACATAAATATAATAATGACAACAAGGTAGAATGCCAACGTAGAAATAGAAACGTGATGGGCTGAGCAGTTTTAAAAATTGAACCAGCATCTTAATAATATCTTGAGGGTACAGAGAGCACGACACTAATGTTGGTGATACACATATGGGTAATATCAAATCAGTCACAACAAGAGCACTTGTGGTGTAAACATTCTACTCCCTGATGCTAAACCTCTAATACCCAATTGCTTATCCAACACCCGAGTATTTCTCAACTGACAGCAAAACATTTGACACGAGCTACGATAATTATGTCCACGGATAAAATACTAACAAACAAAATTAATAGACAAAGCTGCGTGTCACATACATTACACAAGATGTAGACGGAAATTTCAACAGAGCAAACACTACTTTCAAATAACTAGTGCTAACAGAGAAACCACATACCTGGAAACACCATACTACACTACATGATAGGTAAAAAGTATTTCATATACAAATATATGGTGTACCATCCCGGCTCACGTCCAAGAGAATTCAAAATAAACTAGTAAATACGCAGATAAAACACCAAAAGGCCATAAACACAACTAATAAATATTAGTCAGGAATGGCGATAGGAAAGAATGGCTAAAAACTAAAGGAACAATACTGGTAAACAAACAATACTAGTGCTACACCGACAAAATTACACCCGTGCCATTGATGACTAGTACGAATCCCTTCAGAATAATCCATGTAGTTACTTCATAGAAATGCAGTCACGCAATCGTAACATTTAGCTTAAGCACCTTGCATCAAAAACTATTCTATATCATACCAAATATTCCGGGGGTTCATTTCATAACACACGAGTCAGAAAACAAAAATAATTGCCCGTTAATGTGAAATCACATTACCAGAATAATTACAACAAGACGGGATGAGATAGTAATAGAACAGGAATAATCACAATTGAAGTGTAAACGGGTAAACACTGAACACTACACAACTGTATGACATTTCACAGCATTTATTAACAAGCATTTTGATGAGAACTTCAAAAATAAACCCATAAAGCTCGCATTGCAGGACTTAGACTCTGTCTTCAGCAACAACATAACAACAACCGGCATAATTCATGCATGGAAATGTTCACCATGCACTTTGCAAACGACACTGGAATACATTCTTCTAGATTAATAAGCATCTCAACATGTTACATTTCATTACAACACGTCGTATTGTAGGGAAAAGCGGAAAAACTAACAATGCCGAAATGTATTACCAATTATCAATTATATAAAACGCTGTGACTATTGTGGCAACAACATAGGAGGTTATTTACGTTCTTTGGCAGTCAACAATGGTAACACGACCGCACTACACCGGTGAAATTAAATAAATAACGTAATAAATAACGTTTACCGGCACCCACTAACGAACGGTACACACAGATAACAACTCACGAAAGATAAATAGGCAAGACCATTAATGTCCAATGGTCAAAATAATTACACTAACTCATAAAAAAGAAAACACAACGCTTCCGAGATTTCTGCGAAGTCGACTGCACTTGAAAAAGCCCATCAACCCGAACTGCCGGTGACCTTCAACACAAAACTTGGTAGCCATGTTGGATTTTGAGAATAAGAGTCAAGCGCACGAGGAGGGAAGTACGACTATTTCATCGGATACATTGTTGAACAGAGAATCGACAGTTATCACAACATCTGGTACACTGCACTTATAATACACACAGAATATTAATACATACCGTTCAGTTTGTCAATCGCTCTGTCCGCCATAGATTGATCGGGGCAATCCACGAAAGCATATCCGCCACGCTTAACGAGGATAGTAGCACATGTAACGCTGTGATCTAAAAGAAGTTGTCTTAAAGTCCCTTCAGTGACGTCTGCTGGTAAATTTCCAACGTAAAGCTTACTCATAATGAGTTCTAGTAAATTCACAGGCTAAAAACACTGTACTTTAATAGTTAAAATATTAGCACCTTGCACAGTCTATTTAGAACGTCCTCGGACAGAATACACAGACACAAACGTTGAGCCTCGCGCGCCACCGCTCTTCTCTCCCTCACCGAAGCCGGGAAGCTTGAAAAATACTCGTCCGCGCCGATTGGCGCAACTGAAGGGCACGTGGTTTCAATCATTCCCGCCTCTCTATTTGATTGGACGAAATGATCATTAGTCCTGCCATATAGGAAAATACGCAAAACAACCCGAATTGGTTTTGCATTAGCTGATTGTTATGCGAAATTATTTTTGATGCCATGGGAATGGCGAAAAGGTGACTTTTAAAATTAATAAAATAATTAATAAAATGTGATGAAGACTTGCGAGCTTAGTAATTATTTGAATTTGATTAATGAATAAGAAATACGCAATAATATTCACCCTTTGAAAATTTTCAAGGACTTCCTCGCTGTTATTTACCAGTAACAACAATTGCGAGTGACGGGTTTTGGTTCGTTAATTATAAACTGGACTGACGACGTGGTATTGGAGATGCGTCTCTAAATTAAAAATACTTTTACCTAAAGATGGAATGTTACGCCTCAACTGGACGATACATTGTAAATATATTTCACCGGAAAGTATTTTTACTTCTAAAAATTACGGGAGAAACATTTCGATTTTTCAGTTGAACGAATAACAGCGGTTGGTATTTTTCATAATGACAATGCATTTACTCCAAATCATCCCAATGAACTTAAACAAAGGTTAGATATCCAGAAATTTTGTTCACAGTTTTTAATTTAGCAACTATTGTGGCTAGACGCAAATACGACCGCTGTAGATTTGGAATACTTCCTTCATTTGGATAAACTTTCTTCTTTAATTATCAACCCTGGTTTCTAAGTCTAAAATCTCTTTTGCACAAAGAAGCACCACAGTGGTAGACAGAATCAGCATTTTGCAATGATTTGAAGGAACTTTTTGTTATGATGAAAACTTCAATTCAAAATAACCGCCCCAAGCCAAAATTAGCCTCTACAAATTCCTCCTTTTGCTACAAACATTTATAGCTCGCACATTGGGACTGAAGGCATGTTGTTTCCGCTGTCCTTCAATTTTTTTCTTCTCATGCTACACACTAAACTTTAGAAAATCTATTCTACAGCTCCAGTAAAGGACTCGTCTCACTTATAAATGAGCGTTGGAAGTCATGTCACTAAAAGAAAATTGATCCGCGCTACGGAGGCTTCTTTTCAAGTCAAATCATGGACACTGAATAAGTGATCATTCATTTCATATTCATCCAAGTAAATTTTTCCCCCTTCATCAAAGGGATGTGTAGCATGGAGTGAATTTTCAAATTATCTCACCAAAGCTCCCGCCACACTACCTCCAATCATCACGTATCTATGGCACTACGAGCGTAAATGCACCACAAAAATACTAATTCGATATTTAAGAATTTGCTATAGAAATATGTATTTAATATCAATAAACAGGAAGGGGAAGGTGAATGTTTCCTCGCGTTCATGGTCTTTCTAGTAAGGCACCACTTCCGATTCGACAGGACTCAGGATTAAAAAAAAATGCCAGTATTTCCTCCAGCTGAGAATTGGCTTGGGAACTTGACCCACCTTCCCGGTCCGACGGCCGTGTGGCACCTATTCACGGAGTGTGAGAAAGGGAAAAAGAGCCTTGGGACACGGGCGTGGAAGTAAAGGTGAACGAGGACCCCAACAGAATACCCTTGCTTTCAGAGACCATTTTCCTTCAACCAGCATAGAAACTGTTGGTGAACGAAAACAATTTTCACTCACTTTTGCGTAACATTAGACTGGCATTAACTAGATCTTTGCGCCGAATCGTGACTTAATTTTTTTTTATTCCCAGAGACAGGCTTTACAACCAGGGTTAGAGCAACCATTATAACGAGGATTATACTCACATGCGTAAAGTTAGATATTCCGTGGACTGTACAAGACGCCTCGAGGTTGAGTGTCAAGGAATGACTCCACACCAGGCATGCGCAAAACGATAAACACACTAACACACATCTATATGTACATGTAGGTAACCCTGCAAGCCACCGCAAGGATGTTTGGCAGGCGGTGACTTACCACCAACATGCACTACATGTAAAAATTGATTTCATCAACATGCACCACACAATAGATATGCTACAAATTTTACAGGAACCATTAAACTATTCTGTAATGCAACTATGTAAACTTGACATTGTAGTTATGTAAGTAACATGCAAAACACGGTGTTAGCTCTTTATTAGGCAGATTTAGAAACATGCATTAGGGAGAACATCAATTAATCAGCTACACTGCCTGTCAAGTACCCCACTTTAAAGTCTAAACATAATGTTATAATAGTATTTAAAAGTCATCCTGAGAAGTATGCTTGAGGATATCTACATCTACATCTACAACTACGTCATACCCTGCAAGCCACCCAAAGGGTGTGTGGCAGGGGGTGCTTTCGCACCAGGCATGCATGAATGATATGGTAGAACACCGACATTACATTAAAAACCCGCGTACCACACATGCAAAGCGCCAATTACAAATCTAATACCCAAGAAACATTCTATCGTCAATCGTTCCAACATGCAAGGGATACAAAGACTACTACTACACATTCAAAATATCATGCATAAATAAGAACATCAATATTTACATCATGCATAAATGAGAAAATAGAGAATATAATGAGAAAGATTTACTGCCTGCCTACTGTCAATACTCGAACTATTCATGACGACGATCACAGCTGTTATGGTCCCGAATGGTACGCGGAAAAAATGACATTTTATACCTCTCGGTTCTACAATCTAGCTCTCTAATTTTATTGGCGCGATCTAATCTGCCGTAGTACGAAGGGGTTAATAGTATGTTTTTTACGTCGTCAGTGAAATGATTTTCCTGAAATTTATTTAGGAGGTTAAGCCTATAATTTAATCTACGCTGTGATAGCGATTCCCATCCTAATTCTTCTAACAGTCCAGACACACTAGCCAACTTATCGTAGCATCGTTTCACAAACCTAGCTCCTCTTCGCTGGACGCGATCTAACTCTGATATCAACCCCGTTTCGTTATATTTACATGCAGACTACTTCTATCATACTATACTACACACCATTGAGAATACTTGCCTGGTAATATGTAGATCTACATCTACGTACATCTACGTAATACCCTGCGAGCCACCACGAAGGTGTGTGGCAGGGGGTGAAGATCACCAAACATGCACTGTTGCCATGTAAGTAGGATATATAATGTAGACATGCTAGAAAATAGGGTCATAGTTTATTAGTTACTACAGTAGATTATTAGTAATTGCAAGTAATTGCATTAGTTATTACAATAGAATATTAGTTACTACGGTATAGTACAGGTTAAAATCTACATAATAAGGAAGGGATTATTGGTAGTTATTACATGCATCATGCACTACAGACTATTCTAACTATGTTTCACCTACCTATCCCTTTTGCTACGTTGCCTATTGTTCTCTCTTCTAGATGATTTAGTATGTAGAAGTATTATTCATTGAGAGTATTAATAATACTAAGATGTATGTATATCTTACAGATGCATTGTTTGTTAGGATATTCTTCTACGTATCATTCTCCTGGTTTCTGGTTTGACTGCGTACCGTTGCCCTGACTGCTTTTGGCCTGCGCCTGGCATCTGGGGGAACGTGGGCGGTTCTGATTTAAACTGGGATGAGTGCTGCACGCCTGGTGTGAAATGACCCCATGCCACACACCCTATTGGTCGCTTGCACGGTATTTCGTAGATGTCTACCTCATGTGGGAGGCTGTTATCATACATCAAGGTGACAATTAACTCAAGTATATTTGGATAACTTATGAGGGCTGACTTCTGTATGAGGAGCGCTGGTGTTAATATGACATGTATATACTGAATTCCATTATTAGGAAGTTGCTCACGCCAAGCCGCGCTTAGATTTTGTCCAATCATAGTTTGAGTCCACTCCTCCATATTAACCCGCAGGCCACCTTACGCGTGTGTGGTGGAGGGTGCCTCATCACGACCATGTACATCTACATCTAACTACTACCCTGAAAGTCAACTCAAGTGTGTGTGGCAGGGTGTGATTGATCACTAACATGCACCATAAATCTGAGGTAACTCCCATCACACAACAGACACGCGACCAATGCTACAGAAACTAACATTCTATATCAACATATTACCCTCGTAATATGTTGATATAGAATGTACTACGCACTACGTATTATTATATTCGTACTACGGCAGATTAGATCGCGCCAATAAAATTAGAGAGCTAGATTGTAGAACCGATAGGTATAAAATGTAATTTTTTCCGCGTACCATTCGGGACCATAACAGCTGTGATCGTCGTCATGAATAGTTCGAGTATTGACATAGGCAGGCAGTAAATCTTTCTCATTATATTCTCTATTTTCTCATTTATGCATGATGTAAATATTGATGTTCTTATTTATGCATGATATTTTGAATGTGTAGTAGTAGTCTTTGTATCCCTTGCATGTTGGAACGATTGACGATAGAATGTTTCTTGGGTATTAGATTTGTAATTGGCGCTTTGCATGTGTGGTACGCGGGTTTTTAATGTAATGTCGGTATTCTACCATATCATTCATGCATGCCTGGTGCGAAAGCACCCCCTGCCACACACCCTTTGGGTGGCTTGGAGGGTATGACGTAGATGTATCCTGAAAACCACGTCGAAGGTGTTTGGCAGGTGGTGACTTATCACCAACATGCACTACAGTTTAGGAATTAACTTTCTTCGACGTGCCACACACTATAAATGCTACAAAAACTACTAAATTAATCTATAATGTATCTATGTAAACGTGATGCAAGAGTCACGCATGGAACATAGGAAACATGGTGTTAGCACTACGCGGCAGATTTGTGCATAGGTATGTATGTGATACTCCTTACCCAAATAATCTTTTCTCCCACACTTATCCACGACTTCCTTGGTCATTCCCTCCTATCACTCTCATCATTTGATTCTCATATATTTCCTGTATCAACGGGAGATCAGAACATGAGAATAAAATTAGGGAATAAGTCAGCAGGACAGACATTTAAAACGTCATTTTTCCCGCGTTCGATAAGAGACCATATTAGCATAGGGCCGATTACACCAAAAAGTAGGTTGACCAAAAGGTACCATGCACCAAACAGAGTGCACCACACTATGCGCATGCTACAATTACTACAAAAACTATTAAATTGATCTATTAAGCTATTACGTGAACTTGAGACAAGAGTCATGGGGGAACATGCAAAACATTGTATAAGCACTTCTCGGCAGATTTATAAACATACATTTTCTAATGTTCTGATCCACCGTAGTATGTTGGAGTTAGTAAGATATTGAATATTTCGTCGGAAAATAACCCTTCCTCCAGAAAATAATTTAATATTCAATTTTAAAAGAATACGATGGGCACGCCTTACCTCATAGTCTTGATGCAATTTTAACATTGCAGCTCGAGCATAAATAAATTATCTTTCAGGTGATTTAATGGTAACATTTACAAAACCACAACTTAAAAAACACACACGACCCGAGTTTCAACGCTTGAGCGTCATCTTCAGGTGGACCTGAAGACATGAAGATGACGCTCAAGCGTTGAAACGCGGGTCGTGTGTGTTTTTTAAGTTGTGGTTTTGTAAATGCTACCATTAAATCATCTGAAAGATAAAATGGAATACCACAAAGTTAACAAAGAACTTGTATTATTTATAAATAAATTATCCCTGTTTTATAAATAATTCCTCGGGTTTCATTGTAATGCATTGGCGTTGTGAATCAGCTCGCGTGTAGTAAACAAGCACTTATCAAACCAAAGCTAATATATGGTTCTCACCGCTCCAAGTTTTTTTTTCCTAAGCTCACAAATTGAGTATATCCTGCTTTTCCGTCCGGTTTTTAAGTATCCACTCTCGTGATAATTCAGGCAGCGTCCACGGAAAAGTTTTGTCCAGGAAAAGTACGTTTTGTCCCGTTAGCTTACTCATGTCACCTTTTAACTCTCGTTATCTCTTGCAACGACTTCAGTGGGAATCGCTATCAGACCATCGATTGAAAATTAAACTCAATATTTATGTAATATCAAAACCAATTTATTTTCTGACGAAGTTATCAATATTTTACGAACTCCAGCATACTACGGAAGATCAGATCATGAGAATATAATAAGGGAAATAAATTGTTGAACAGAAATACTCAGAGAACAGAAAGAAATATTTTAAAATGTCATTTTTTCACGCGATCGGCAAGAGACCATTATGGCTGAGTTCAGACATTTAAGTTGGTCAGTTGACAGGTAGTGTAGCTGAGTAATTAATGTGCTCCATAGTGCATGTTTCTAAATCTGTCGAGTGGTACCAACATCATGTTTTGCATGTTCCCATGCATGACTCTTGTGTCACGTTTACGCAGTTGCACTAAAGATTTATTTAGAAGTTCTGTAGCATACGCATAGTGTGGCGCATGTTGGTAAAAGTTAATTTCTACACTGTCGTGCACGTTGGTGATAAGTCACTTCCTGCCAAAGACCCTTGCGGATCTTGCAGGGTAATAAGAATATGTAGATATCCTGCTTCTTTGTCCGGTTTTAAGTATCCAATCTTGTGACTTCAGGCTGCGGCGACGGGAGAAGTTTAGTTCATGAAGAGTACGCTTTATCCCGTTAGCTTACTCGAGCCTCAACGTCCTGTGGCCTAATCCGTTCATAATGCTTAAACCCATCCGAGATAGCTGTGCCTAAGATAGGAACTTTCTGTCATTCTAAGGTGACCACCCACAGATCTTTTCCTTCCCATGAGCCCTCCTCCCCTCCCCCGCCCCAGTGAAAAACAGGGGAGAGTGACACCTTGCAGGGGCCGACCCCACTGAATGACTGTCCTTGGTCATCGCCCTCTGGAATATCATAGGCGATGGTCGAGGCAGTCCTATTTCCTGTCGCTCACTGCGCCCTGAGTTAACCTGCGTTTGGTGCACAAGGGAACGTAAAGGTGGTTTAAGCGAGATAATTCCCTAGCCATAATGGAGACCATATTCGAATTATACGTTTTAATTTAAGCAGCTGTAGAAAGTATGAATTAAACACTACATTATTAATCCATACTTGCAATTATACATGACTGAAAGTCGAATATATGACTGAAAATCGAATAAAATAGGAACTTTCTAGGACGGGAGAATAGGACGTAGAGAATATTTTCACGACTCCTCACTACATCTCTAGGTCTGACCGATGCGATCAAATAAGAGAGATACACTGACGAACAGATAGGTACAAGAACTCGTTCTTTCCGCGCACAATAAGCGACCACCATAAAAATTGACCCACGCTAAATACACTCCTATAATACATGTCGCCATTTCATCTCCAAAAAACTTACACCTTTACACGGCTGGTGACCTAACACCCCCTGCCACACGCCAAAGCGGCGGCTCGCGGGGTATTATGTAAATGTAAAAAAAAAATATATGTCCACATAAGTCTTTGATTTGACACATTTTTTCACGCGATACACTCAAAACTCTTTCACAGCGGAAGTTTTTTTTTACAATTCTGAAAAAACTACTTCTGTGATATCATGATTTATTTTCAAAAATAGTCGAGAAAACGGACGAACTACAAACTGTCAATTTATTGACGAGATCTAAGCGTCTGAATGCCTCATATTTTCAAATAAGGTCTCTCTGTACATCTACATCTACGTCATACCCTGCAAGCCACCCAAAGGGTGTGTGGCAAGGGGTGCTTTCGCACCAGGCATGCATGAATGATATGGTAGAACACCGACATTACATTAAAACCCGCGTACCACACATGCAAAGCGCCAATTACAAATCTAATACCCAAGAAACATTCTATCGTCAATCGTTCCAACATGCAAGGGATACAAAGACTACTACTACACATTCAAAATATCATGCATAAATAAGAACATCATTATTTACATCATGCATAAATAAGAAAGAGGAGAATATAATGAGAAAGATTAACTGCCTGCCTATTGTCAATACTCGAACTATTCATGACGACGATCACAGCTGTTATGGTCCCGAATGGTACGCGGAAAAAATGACATTTTATACCTATCGGTTCTACAATCTAGCTCTCTAATTTTATTGGCGCGATCTAATCTGCCGTAGTACGAAGGGGTTAATAGTATGTTTTTTACGTCGTCAGTAAAATGATTTTCCTGAAACTTATTTAGGAGGTTCAGCCTATAATTTAATCTACGCTGTGATAGCGATTCCCATCCTAATTCTTCCAACAGTCCAGACACACTAGCCAACTTATCGTAGCATCGTTTCACAAACCTACCTCCTCTTCGCTGGACGCGATCTAACTCTGATATCAACCCCGTTTCGTATGGATCCCATACACTAACAGCATATTCCAGATGAGGCCTAACGATTGAAAAATAACAACGTTCTTTCACTTTCTCATCACATTTTCCGAGTACTCTCTTGATAAAGCCTAGCTTCCTGTATGCTTGACCGCATATTTCCCTAATATAGAGCGTATTCTACCATTTCCGAAGTAAAAGGCATGGTATTATTAGTCAAAAATCTCGGAAAGTAGTGGGTAAGAGGCTGACATACTTGTCTCTTTGGAAGAGTAAGACATTTTTATTTAAAATGAGACTAAATTCATCGATATCTAGGTGAAATGATACTTTTAACTCAAATTACCTTCATGAAGGATTCAAAGAGTGGTTTAAGGATGTTGATCCATCCATTTCATGACTTGAAAAGTGGCCTGGCGATACTATGCTGCCACCCACGCCAGAGTAAACTTCATGTTTCAAGATTCATCTACATCTTCATATTACCCTGTAACCTACCTCAAGGGTGTATGGCAAGTGGTGCCTTATCACAAGTGATGTGATGTAACGAAGTAAAAGTAATCGAATTACTTGTAACGATTACATTTTTGGTAATTTTTACTATTAATCGATACATTTTTAAAAAGGTAATTTTTACTGATAATCTACTTCAAAGCTCGTGCGAGTAATCGTTACATTTGAATAATCGAAAGTGAAAATTTGAATTCCTCGCGCGCTGAACGCATCGATAGGCAGTTTTAACTATATTGTCAAAAGGGGGGAAGTTTTCCTAGTTTCTAATGAAGTAAATCAGTACTTGCTTTGTACTTCAACAGAAAAAGAGTTACTTCACCAACTTCCAATTCTAAAAAGAGCATTTATGGCAGGTAGCGTAGCAAAGGGATAGGTAGGTGAAATATAGTTAGAGTAGTCTGTAGTGCATGATGCACGTAATAACAACCAATAATCCATTTCATATTATGTAGATACTAACCATCTAGCTGCATGTGACCATATTATCTAGCATGTCTCCATTAAATATCCTAGTTGCATGTCAACAGTGCATGTTTGGTGATCTTCACCCCCTACCACACACCCTCGAGGTGGCTCGCAGGGTATCACGTAGATGTAGATTTATCAAAGCATACGCTTTCCTGCCATCCAGTGCTCCTTTTTTTTTTAATAAGGGTTTTTAGTGTGAGTAAAGACATTTTGGCACCAAAGAGGGGCAAACATTCAGAAAAAAATTTTAAAATGCAATTTTTTTTCAAAGTAAATTCAAATTAGTGATTTATCACCAAAATTCACCACACCTAACGTATGCTACAGAAACAATTGTATTATGCAACTACGCATCTCCTGATGGTTTCAAAGTTTTTAAACACAGGGTTTCAATGGTTCTTTCTAAACCTTCATACCTCCATAACTTTCGGATGAGAAGATCTAGGGAGACTAAACTGGCGCTATTGTTTCGCTACATTTTAGTTCTTGGGGAAAATAATATTCAAGAAATGCCGCAGCCGTCAAAAATACCTATTTTACAACCGCCCTCTGCCGCACACTATTAGGTGGCTGGCCGCGTTGATGTGGAGTTTGACATAGTTTTAAAATTATGACTATTTTCCAGTTGAGATGAACTCTACATTATTTTCTTCAGAGAGAAGGAGAACTATTGCATACTTTAAAAAATCATGCCTTGAGAAAATTCTTCGGACAGTTCACGCAAATTAATACCCATATTTATGTATTTATTTATAATAACTTCGGTTGATCCTTTGTTTACATCTACATCTACGAAATACAGTGCAAGCCTCCACTAGGGTGTGTGGCATGGGGTGATTCCACGCCAGACATGCAGCACTCATCCCAGTTCAATCAGAACCGCGCGCGTTCCCCCGAATGCCAGGCGCAGGCCAAAGCAGTCAGGACAAAGGTACGCAGTCAAACCACACTACGGTTTAAAAATATTTCAGCCGTATCGTTATACTTTTTGATTTGTTAATAGCCATAGAGAATGATGAATGCGCCAAACACACAGTGAAAAAATCATACGCGTGGACTGGGATGTCAATGAATTTTCTCTGTGGATTCCACGCATAACTGACTTCCATAAGGGTGACCCCCGCTTAAGTTTGACCCTATGTCATAGCTTACAGAGAGATGAGTACATGCAACCACACTTAATATATGAAGATATACCAGAGGTTCATATTCATAATTTATTCACGTACCTAAGAAAGTACGTTCTTGCTCAATTATTCATGAATAACAGAAATTGTTTGGGTCTTGGAAGGTCTGTAATCAATGTAAGGAATGGAGAGGTAGTTAACCTCAGGTTTTAGCAGTTCCGGGTAATTTACATCCACATAATTCCCTGCAAAGGAATTTAAGGGTTTGTGGCAGGGGGGAGCGAGTATTCTTCAACATTTCAAAATATTCACAGCAACGTATTTTACTGAAGTAAATGACGCTATGACTATCTGAATGCGTCAGCAAAAAAGGCAGAAACATGTCGGCAGATGAAATTTCACTGGCGTGAACTACTCCTTAAACACATACCAAAGAGCATTATGATCCTAGTACGTTGCAACAGTAGGAATGCACGGATACATAAGAATTATGTAGGAAACATAAGGTAAGTTCAATTACGAATATTTTATGTAGACCATATTTTGCCGGACGTTCAACTTATTTTGCTAGAGCCAAACTCTTATTGTAGAAACGATCACAGGAATAAGATTAAGGAAATAGACAGCAAAACCGATAATTTAAAATATCATCTTTTTCACGTACAATAACTGACCATAATAATTGCGATAGATCTGTACTAGGATACCTTGACGCTCACTTGGTAAAAATAGGTTTTTGCACTTGTACAAAATATCGTAACATCATTATTAGCTACTAACTCCGCAAGAAATTCCTGTATGATACAGCCCGTATATGATTTAGTACATTATAGTACTATTTATCAGTCACTTTTTTAATACTCACTAGTAATTGTTTCAGAAATTGTATACTGGATGGTAGCATGTTCATGTACTCTCCTAGTTTCTGGTCTGATTGCGCTCTGTTGTCCTTACTGGGGTTGATATCAGAGTTAGATCGCGTGCAGCGAAGAGGAGCTAGGTTTGTGAAACGATGCTACGATATTTTGGCTGGTGTGTCTGGACTGTTAGAAGAATTAGGATGGGAATCGCTATCACAGCGTAGATTAAATTATAGGCTTAACCTCCTAAATAAATTTCAGGAAAATCATTTTACTGACGACGTAAAAAACATACTATTAACCCCTTCGTACTACGGCAGATTATATCGCGCCAATAAAATTAGAGAGCTAGATTGTAGAACCGATAGGTATAAAATGTCATTTTTTCCGCGTACCATTCGGGACCATAACAGCTGTGATCGTCGTCATGAATAGTTCGAGTATTGACAGTAGGCAGGCAGTTAATCTTTCTCATTATATTCTCCTCTTTCTTATTTATGCATGATGTAAATAATGATGTTCTTATTTATGCATGATATTTTGAATGTGTAGTAGTAGTCTTTGTATCCTTGCATGTTAGAACGATTGACGATAGAATGTTTCTTGGTTATTAGATTTTTAATTGGCGTTTTGCATGTGTGGTACGCGGGTTTCGATGTAATTTCGGTGTTCTACCGTATCATTCATGCTTGCCTGGTGTGGAAGCACCCCCTGCCACACACCCTTTGGGTGGCTTGCAGGGTATGACGTAGATGTAGATGTACACGTCACCATTTAACCTCCTAAAACCTTATCCCTTAAATCTTAACACGGCTGGTGTCCTAACACCCCCTGCCACACGCCCACTCGGCGGCTCGCACGGTGTGTGTTAAGTGGAGCTCAGTTTTAATCGTGGTCGCTTATTGTGCGCGGAAAGAACGAGTTCTTGTACCTTTCTGTTCGGCAATATATGTCTCACTTAAAAAATTAACGGAACTACCTGGAAAATAAACGAAACCAAATAATTGGTGCTTCAATATTCATACTCTCTGAAGTTTTTTTCTTGTTTTTTTCTATGAATTCTATCACATAGAGCACTTCCCGCACATTTACTGCGCAAATAAGCATTTCTATAATCTATTAATGGTATTGGATTCTGTAACATTTGTCGCTCAAGTACATCTTTGAAGTACTTTGCTGGAAACCACATGGATGTAGTGCTGAGATGATTCGGTGAATATATCACTCCTTTCCACACACCACAGAGATGGATTTTGTGGAGCCATAAATATGTTGATACGAATATTCGCCAAATCCTTTTCCCACGCACAATTTGTGACCAATCACCGCTACTAATGCCAACACTCGGTTGTTTCAGTGTTTAATAAACCCTAACTGCAAGTTGGAGATGCTATGAAATTACCCTTGATATTACATAAGAATCAGGGTTTTGTATGAAATATCTACATCTACATGTACGAAATACCGTGCAAGCCACCACTACGGTGTGTGGCACGGGGTGATTCCACACCAGGCATGGTGCACTCATCCCAGTTCAAATCAGAACTGCGCACGTTCCCCAGGATGCCAGGCGCAGGCCAAATGGAGTCAGGACAACAGTGCGCAGTTAGACCAGAAACTAGGAGAGTGATACGTAGAAGAACATGCTACCATGCAGTACACTACTCAAGATACACCTACTGGTTAGCATTAATAATGCGGCAAATAAATAACACTACAAGGTACTAAGACATGCAGGAGTATATCATGCCGGAGATTGCATGTAAAAGGCAAAGGTTAGTATCTACAATTCATGTTAAGATATTTAGTACTACTACATCTACATCTACGTAATACCAAGAGGGTGTGTGGCAGGGTGTGAAGATCACCAAACATGGACTATTAACATGCAACTAGGATATTTAAGGGAGACATGCTAGAAAATAGGGTCACATGGAGCTAGATGGTTAGTATCTACATAATAAGGAAGGGATTATTGGTTGTTATTGCTTGGTTGTTGTTATGCATCATGCACTACAGACTACTCTTACTATATTTCACCTACCTATCCCTTTGCTACGCTGCCTATTGTTCTCTCTTATAGTACGCGGGAAAAATGACAGCTGGTGAAGTGCATGCAAGTTACTGGCACATGATAGATCATGTTGGTGATGATTTACCCCTTGCCACACACCCTTGAGGTGGCTTGCAGGATACTACATAGAAGTAGATGCATTCATTAATGTAATAATAATACTTTCCTCATTGATGAATTCGCAGTATGGAAGGAAATATTTAGAAATATACTTTATATAATTTCCTTAGAGAAATGGGTCTTCCGAAAGAATCTTTCTTCACAGCCATTAGGGCAAGAAGGTCTGGTCTACAGGCGCATTGGCGGGAATAGTTCTTCGAATATTCTTACCTGAGACCCAAGATTTAATACCCGTTCACCTGGCAGACCCAAAGTGCACCCACCTTTCTTTCACCGAGCACATTATTTCGGGCCCAACCGCTTTCCACGACCCTTTCGAGGGTCCCTCACGGGCTTTAGGAAGAGTCAGTGGGGCCAACAGTCGAGTGTTTGAATATGTTCCCAGGACCAACCACTCTCAGGAGAAGAGAAGTTACTTGTTGATTGATGTCGGAATCAAAATACGTACATTTAAATAATGCCATACATGCCACCTCCAGGGTGAGTGGAACATTTTATCTACTTATTACCCTGCAAGCCACCGCAAGAGTGTTTGGTAGTGGGTGACTTATCACTAATAAGAACTAGAGTGGAGAAATTAACTTTCAGCAACATGCACCACACTATGGGGTACGGGATGCTACAGAAACTACTAAAATAATCTAAAATGTAACTATGAGATTGTGACTAAAGAGTCATGCAAAACATGGTGTTAGGACTACTCGGAAGATTTAAAAACATGCATTAGGGGGTATACGAATTAATAAGCGACACTACCTGTCAGCTAACCTAATTCAAAGACTTAACGCAGCCATTATGATCTTTTATCGATCGCGGGAAAAACTAAATTTTATATCTCTCTGCTTTACAATCTCTTTCCCTTATTTTATTCTCTCGATCTGATCTACCGTAGTAAGTTGAAGTTCGTAGATGTTGATAACTTCGTCTGAAAATAAATCAGTTTTGAAATACATCAGGCATGCAATACTAGTCCCATGTTCTACCCTAAAGTAGTAAGATTCAGAAAATCAGGAAGCAATCATCTAAATGTACTAACCACATACATACTTATAACACCCGCACAATTCAGAAAGCATTTACACGGCACATTCCTCGATAAATAGGAAAACAATGTACTCTCAGGTCTCGCAAATCTCAATCCAACACGGTAAATGATGAATTCAAACGCGAAGCACTTATCAGGCTGTGGTGTCCGAGTGGTTAAGGAGTTGGACTTGAAATCCAATGGGCATTGCCCGCGCAGGTTCGAATCCTGTCCGCAGCGTTTTCTTTTTCGAACGGTGTCAGATTCAAATGTACCAGCAATCAAGGGCTTTGTAAAAAGGGAACTTAAGGTAAGTGCGGCTTTAAAGTTAGATAAATTAGCTGTTTTCCAATGTCAGACCTTGCATACGTGACTAAAAAACGTCATTTTTAATCGCTTTAACCCATAAGTACATACACCCTCTTTTCTTATGCTAAATCAGGCATGCAGTGTTACAGACCGCTTCTCTTAATTTCCAAATTTTTCGTCCCATTAATACATTTTGTTAATTTAATTAACATATTTGCTCGAATTTTCAGCTAAAGTAATCGTTTTAAAATCATTTACAGTAAAAATAGGCATAAAAAACATATGAAAATGTAATTGAGTGAGTATTATTATTGCATATTGGGTTTAGGACCATATAATACGACAAGCAGTACCGAAGAATACGACCTCGGTCCAAATTACGCGGGAAAATGAAATTTATATAAAAATATTTGCAAATATTACGCGGACTAGCAATGGTGAAATTTAAGCATGCTACTGCCATCTTCATTGGGTATAGTTTGTCAGGAAAATTTATCGTTTCTGTCGTGCATTAATGGAGTTACCTATGAGCACGCGACTTTAGGCGGTCCAAATTACACGGGAATGAAATATATATAATAATAATTTTAAAAACCATGCTCACTAACAATGGTGAAGTGCAAGCGTACCACTGTCATCTTCATTGCGTTTTGTTTGTCAGGAAAATGTATCGTCTTTCCAGTGCATTAATGGATTTAGCTATGGGCAGTCGAAGTTAGGCGGTCCAAATTACACCGGCTTACCCTACAAGGATGCATTTCCCCTATTATGGTCCAGCTTGGAATATGATAGCCCTTAAAATAGCCGGTTTAAATTTTTTTGTTTCCGCGCGAGATAAGGGATCAGAAGCGCCGATGAACTGATATCTTTGTGAAAGTCGTTGAACAGGTAGTCTTAGACATCCACGAATGCAACTTTTTTTTCTCTAAAACCAGATCTAACAGGCGTCTAGTATGTATGGAATGCTTGAAAAACCAAACTCGAAAATGTATCACATAGAATACTCGTCTGGATACGAACACATTTGTAATATGAGATCACAGGCGTAACTAGGAGGGACTTAACACTTTAACTCCGGGATTCCACAAGTTTTTTAAAAGCATGATTCGTTCTTCAACATCTTACGCCGCCTTCAGTTCATACGCTGAACTTTCATAATGTATACTGAAGTCTTCAGACTGTAAAATGAAGATTATGTCAGGCATATTGATGAAAATTTAATACTTTTCTCCACTTTTATTTTGTTTCACTACAACCAATTGTAGCCGCTACTAGTAATACTCGAAAATTACGTAATATTGATGTCGAAAATGGTTGTAGATTAACAAAATAAAACTGCGGAAAAATTCGAACTTTTTTACTAAACATGCATCTTATAAACCTCCGCAAAGTTAATTTACCAACAATCAACTTTTTATGTTCGGCGTACAAGACTGGTTCCTTAGCGGTCTATATTAACCCGTGTATGGTATTCTACGATGGCTACGCATGGCATTCTAAGTACCCGCTACACTCAAATATGTCCCCAGAGTGACCCTAGCACTCAACTCTAATGAGTCGAGAGGGGTTCGCGACGATTATATCGTTAATACATAATAATGAAAAAGAATACTTTGCCTGATTCCAACAATTTATTTTAAGGTACGACTATTTTCGACGCAGCGGCGTTATCTTAAGGTTCACCCCGCTACATCTAAAGTTTACTCTAAACTAGACGTACCTTAAAAAAAATTAGAATCAAACAAAATTTTCTTTTTCCTTATTCATAATGAACTCCCACAATGTTAAGCATGAAACCATTGAGATCATCGTCAATATAGCTTGAAACAGTAAAAGATTTTAAGAAGATGTTTAGAATTTCGTTTTTTCCCCGATCAATCGGAGATCATAATGGATGCCAATGAGACTTTGAAGTAGGTTAGTCAACAGGTAGTGTAGTTGATTAGTTGATTTGCTCCCTGATGCTTGTTTTTATCCTGCCATGCAGTACTAACATCACGTTTCGCATCATCCCTTCTGCTTCTTATATATAGTTTACGTAGTTGCAAGACACAACTATACAATTAGTTCCCGTGCCATTGATAGCATACCTACAGTGTAGTGCATGTTAGTGAAAGTTACTTGTATATAGATTACGGCGCATGTTGGTGATAACTCACCCCCTGAACAACACCCATGAGGTGGCTTGCAGGATAATACGTGGATGTCGATGTAGAATTTTATAAATTGATCTACGACACTTTGCATATTTGTCTGACGGAGGGTCGAAAAATGCAATGAAAAATTAGAAAACTGTTTCCTGATTTTATACAGATACCTACCTAGATATAAGTGTAAAAGATTGCTCGGGGGTGTAATTGGCTGTCGTACTTAACCAGTAGTTAGGGGATCTGGGTTCAAATCCCGGTGCAGTTGAATGAATGAAAAAAATTAATTTCCTTACACTCTTTTTAAAGAATGATTGCATTCCTAATATGTGCGGCCGCACTGAAAACTTGTAGTAAGTATCTCTTTGCCCTCACATAGTTGGAAAATACACTAAAAACTGATAACTTCGAATAGACTGGCAGCTTAGAGTTTAGCGGACTTAGGTGAAATTTCACCTCATGCCACATTTTCAGGTTACTATGCTATGGATTCATGTATGTTACTGGTGCAACATTTGTTGAGTATTAGGCAGTGAATGTAGTTGGAAACTCATCCCGTGCCACATGCCCCTGAGGTGGCTTACAGGTTACTGTAATGATGTAGAAGTAAGTTCCCAATCGATTTTATATCCTTTGAGCTCAAAAATATTTTCTATGAACCGCTTTACCAAAAAATCCAATGAAAAAATAAGATTCGGTTGAACTAAGAGCTTATGTTATAGAGAAAAAATGTAGAGCTGATAATTTTTCAAAGTTATTTTTTTCAAGAAAGACTTGACACAACAAAAGTTCTCATTGAAACCTTATTAATTAGATATCTATTTTTGAAATTAATATTCCAACCACTAGACACCTAATTAGAGCTCGTTTCAAATATACATTCGGCGGAATTTTTTATTTTTCAAAAAATAGTCACGATATACTTAAAAATGTGACCGAGTGTTGAAAAGAATTAGGGTGGTATCTGTAACTGATCGAAGGGAAAAATATAGGATGAATATTATGTGAAAGTTAGATTCAAACTCTTTTACGGATGATGCAAAGTATAGCGCAAAATATATATTTCGCAAAATCCAAAGTATAGCGGTGGAAGCGATCACAGATATTTGATGAAGGAAATGGATTGTGGCACCGATAGATTTAATGTCAATTTTTCCGCGAACAAAAAGGGACCATAATAGTCGCGTTAAATCTTTGACATGGAATTCCCACCCTTACTAGGTAGAGTAGACATTGTGATTTCGGCATACTAACATACCATTGTTATATTTAATAATGAGAAAACACTTGGTTATTATTTTATTTAGCATGAATATAGACAACTTCCACCAAGAACAGCCTGGTAGAGTTCAATTTATATCATTGTTACTTACATCTCACCCCGCTGAAATACCATGCCTGATTCTGTATCACGCAGTGCTCATAAAATGAAAGCGTTATTAATCCTTGGGAACATCTCTGATTCCTCCATTCTGCCCCAATAGGCGACTTTCGATCGACTGACTTCTCAACAATCGCCTTCTCCACTCAATTAAATGCCCTCTTACTCTCTCCCAGCGATCTCTTATTTCCCGGATCTGTGACATGTTCAACACCATTTCATGCACCAATCCTATGACAGACCAATCACTGTCCTTCCCCATTTACACTTGTCAAATCAGGAAAACAGTTACCTCATAATCACCCTTTTTTAATCTTGATGTCTTGAATTGTTGACACGGTTGATTCATTATGTCATATATTTTTATTTCGTGTAAATTCCCTAAATAATTGATAGATAGGTACTCTATGTAAAGGTGGAAGAGCGAAGATTACAGTGGTATGGGCATATGATGAGGAGGGAAGAGGGGCATGTCTTGAGGGGAATGATGGACCTGCAGGTGAACGGGAAGCGACCCAGAGGAAGACCTGGGAGGACCCATGGCTAGATTGCATCGTGGAGGGAGAAGGAGCTAACAACTGAGGACACGAAGGACAGGGCAGAATGGAGAAGGAGAGTGAGGAACAGCGACCCGTAGTCTCTAGGGATTGAGCTGAAGAGACTGAATAAGAATCTATGTAATGGCCAACGTAGGATGTGTTTAAATAACATCTTTTTAATAAATTCAATACTAATCAGTACTGATAGTGGACGACTTAACCCGTGCTCAGCATATTAGCACGATCACCAATGTAATACTCTCCTAGCTTCTTGTTAAGCCCTGCATTGTTCTCCAGAGCATTTGTGACCCTCGTCTAGCGGCCAGGATAATGTGCAGGTCTCGACTTTAAGGTAGTTTGAGCGAAATATCATTTCTCCTAGAAATCAATGACTTTGGACTTATTTTTATAATAAATGCCTTTATCTTCCAAAGATACCAAATCATTAAGCTTCCAAGGATATCAACCCCTTATCGAACTAATTTCCGGAAAATTTGACAAAAAAACACTAGCCATTTCACACGAAATATGATACATACATGCATAAACTCAAGAGAGACCTTACTTAAAAAAAGAGGTATTTTTAACGACAATATCTCGTCAAAAATGAACTTGGAGTAGTTTGTATGTGTTCTAGAGAATTTTTGTAAATGACTCATATTTTCACTGCAGTGATTCTTTCATAATAGCAAAAAAAATCTTCCGTTGTTATGGAGTTTTGAACGAGCCGCGTGAAAAATAGTGAAATCAAATTAAGTAGATATATTTTTTTGATTGCCTAGAATATCAGTCATATAAAAGTATATTACTGCACTATAAATAATACAGTATTTACTTCATGCCTTCCTCAGCTTCTGGAATTAAAATGCATAATTCGAATATAGTCTCCATTATGACTAGGGAACTATTTCTAACAACTACCTTAATTGGGGCAAATGAGTATTTCCTGGTACACTGGCAGCCCTAATGGGGCAATTTCCACCTCCAGAGCCCTGCGTTTATTTACTTTTGTCATAGACCTAAAATTAAATACCTAAAGAATAATTTGCGACGAAGTACGATGGTAGGTATGTATATACATTTATTAAGCTAAATTTGAGTCCATACATATATATATATTTTATGAGATTTTGCATCAAGATAATTTTAGAATTATTCAAAAATCGATGGCGATAAAAAGGAAAATATGTATTCAGTAAAACTTTTCTCTTTGAAATATACGAAATTTTGTTTCTAAGCCACTTAAGATGCAACCTTAACTTTGTTATAAATTTCTCGAAAGAGACCCCCGAACTCGAATTTTTTGGGAGTATTCCATCCCCTCGGAGTCGCTAGTTGCACATTACCCTCCCCGAACTACAGGTCTGGAACCACCCCTGTCCTGGTGTGGCATCAACCCGTGCCACACACTCTGTAGGTGGATCGTACGGTGCTTCAGTGGTGTATCATTTGGATGGGAAACGCTTTCTGATCGTCGATTGAAAATTAGACTCAATATTTTATGTAAATTTAAAGTCGATTTATTTTCAGAGGATGTTTTCAATACCTTACGAACACCAACAAACTACGGTAGATCAGAACATGAGAATAAAATAAGGGAAATAGATTGTAGAACAGAGAGGTTTAAATTGTCGTTCATCCCGCGAGTGACAACAGAACCATAATGGCTGCGTTAAGACTTTTAATCAGGTCAGTTGACATGTAGTGTAGCTGATTAATTCATATGCACCCTAATGCATGTTTCTAAATCGACCGAGTAATGCAAACACCATGTTTTGCATGTTCTCTGCTTGAATCTTGCGTCGATTTTTCATTGTTACGTCAAGGATTATTTTAATAGTACCTTACCTTACGAACCTGGTGTCAACACTACGCGGCATATTGATAATGATGTATTAAGGAGTGGCTTAGGGAATGCATAACAGTGTAGAACTTAACGTTCACCGACAATCACCACACTATAGGAATGTATTGAAGAGCTACAGACCCTACTAAATTAATCTAGAGTGTAATTACTTAAACGAGATAGAATAATTGTGCGGGGAACATGAAAAACATGGTGTTAGCCCTACGCGGAATATGATAGTAATACCTTACGAACTCCAGCAAACTACGGTAGATCAGATCATGAGAATAAAATAAGGGAAATAGATGGTAGATGTGAAAGGTATAAAATTCCGTTTTTCCCCGATCAATAAGAGACCATTACTGCTGCGTTGGGACTTTGAAGCAAGCGATTAAAAATGACGTATTTTAATCTCATATGCAAGGCCTGACATTAACAAACAGCAAATTTATCTAACACTACCGCCGAACTTACGCAGGAAAGTTACCTTAATTTCCGTTTCTACAAATCCCTTGATTACTGGTATATATATATACATGGCACCGTCCGAAAAAGAAAACGCTGCGGACAGGATTCGAACCTGCGCGGGCAATGCCCATTGGATTTCAAGTCCAACTCCTTAACCACTCGGACACCACAGCTTCATAAATACGTTGCGTTTGAATTCATCACTTACCATGTTGGATTGAGATTTGCCAGATCTGAGAGTACATTGTTTTCCTATTTATCGAGGAATGTGCCGTGTAAATGCATTTCTGAATTGTGCGGGTGTTAAAGGTATGCATGTACTTAGTACATTTATATGATTGCTGCCTGATTTTCTGAATCTTACTACTTCAGGGTAGAACATGGGACTAGTATTGCATGCCTGGTGTATTTCAAAACCAATTTATTTTCAGACGAAGTTATCAACATCTACGAACTTCAACTTACTACGGTAGATCAGATCGAGAGAATAAAATAAGGGAAACTGATTGTAGAGCAGAGAGGTATAAAGTTTCGTTTTTCCCGCGATCGATAACAGACCATAATGGGTGCGCTAAGAGTTTGAATTAGGTCAGCTGACAGGAAGTGTAGCCGGTTAATTCACACGCCCCAAAATGTATGCTTCTAAATCTGCCGAGTAGTGCTAACACCAAGTTCTGCATGTTCCCTGCAATACTCTTCTGTCACGTTTCATAGATGGGAACATTATAGATTATTTTAGTAGTTTCTGTAGTATTTGTATCATACCGATAGCGTGGTGTATGTTGGTGAACGTGAATTTCTTCAATGTAGTTCATATTTGTGATAAGTAACCCTCTGACAAACATAATTGTGGTGCCTTGCATGATAATATTTAGATGTAGATTTACCAAAGTCGGACTGGAAATACGAGTTTACATGAGGCCCATAGCTACAGTATCATGTAGTGTACAGATGTTGGCGTGAAGGAGTATGGAGATTACGCCGTGGTCTGTAAAGAGGATGAACGGGAGAAGGTACTTGGTCCGGTGGGTGGGGAGAGGAGACGTCTGGAGGAGATAGGGAAGAGGTGGAGCGGGTTAATGAGGGGCGGAGGGGGGCGCCGAAAGCCGCGATAGAGGGAAGGATGTTTATAAGATGGAAAGAGGGGGGAAGGAGAATGGGTTTTATGGACGGGATGAAGAGGGGTAGGTGGGGTGGAAGGAGGGGAAGCTGATTAGTTCATTGGCTCCTAAATGCCTGTTTCTAATTCTGCTGCGTAGTACTGGTCGAACCTCATACACTTTTCCTATACATCTCTGGTATTTCTGTGCTTTTATGTAGTCACTCACTTTCGTCAGTCTCACTTGGTGGTATTCCATCATTAAAAAAATTTCAAGATGTCAACTTTTACTAAAACCAATCGAGTGGTTTTAGTAAAAGTTGACATCTTGAAATTTTTTTATGTAGTCGTTAAAAATATAAGTACAAAAAGGTTTCCTTTCATTGGTACGTCTACATACTATCCATCAGATGGGACGTTACTTTCTGACTCGTGAGCACCTTCCGTTGAGAGTGATTATGGCGCCGGTTTCCTCCATATCTTCCTCGATCCCGACCTGATTCTCTCCGTGCCACCCTACCCATCGATCCATCGTAGCGTGAATAATATCGGGCTGTCTCGACGAAATATCAAAGTCGTCAGTAATTGATCTGCAATTGACGTAATTATGTTTTTGCTTACATTCTACGCCAGACGACACCATTCAAAACGAAGATTCGCATCTACCTCCACATTCTACCCTGCGAGCCGCCGCATGGGCGAGTGGCAGGGGGTGTTAGGACACCAGGCGTGTGAAGGAGTAAGGGATAAGGTTTTGGGAGGTGAAATGGTGACATGTATTATGGGAGTGTATTGCGTAGAGCACAGTTTTTATTGTGGTCAATTTTAGTGCGTGGAAAGAACGACACTTTGTACCTGTCTGGGGCGCTGTAATCAAGGATTCATTTCATTTAAGGAGTTTCCCATTTTGATATTTTTTAAATTGACAACCCCAAAAATTGTTGGTGACTATATCTATATTTTAATGCAAATAATGTACCCATTACTGTTGACAGAGTTGGAATGCGAGCAGAGAAGATCAGCAGGATACGTAAAAGGCCGTCGTTATGATAGTCTCGTTAGCGTTACTGACCTCTTGCGACAACTTGGATGGGAAACTCCTTCAGACAGTCGATTGACAATTAGACTCAATATTTTATATAAATTCAAAACTAATTTATTGTCAGACGAAGTTATCAAGACTTTACGAACTCTAAAATGAAACGGTGGATCATATCATAAGAATAAGATTAGGGAAATAGACTGCAGAGTGATCAATAAGGCACCGTAATAGCTGCTTTAAGACTCTGAAGTAGGTTAATTGATTGTTAGTGTAGTTTATTAATTATTTATGTCCCTGATGAATTTTGCTAATTATGCCGCGTAGGGCTGACACCATGTTTTTCATGTTCCCCGCACAATTCTTCTATCTCGTTTAAGTAATTACACTATTGATTAATTTAGTAGAGTCTGTAGTTCTTTCATACATACCTATAGTGTGGTGATTGTTGGCGAACGTTAATTTCTACACTGCTGTGCATTCCCTAAGACACTCCTTAATACATGATTATCAGTATGCCGCGTAGTGTTGACACCATGTTTTGCGTGTTGTCTAAATGACTCTTTTATCTAGTTTACTTAGTTGCCGTATAGATTAATTTAATAGATTCTGTAGCAATTGCAGCATAATTATAGTTTGGTGCATGTTGGTAAAAGTTAATTTCTACACTATAGTTCATGTCGGTGATAATTCACCAACTGCCAAACATCTTTGAAGTGAAGTAATCGTCTCCGGCTTAACTTTGTGGAAGTGAGTTATATTCATGATAAAAACAAGTTAGTTCCAATCCACACAGTTTTATTATAATATAACATAACATAACATAACATAACATAACATAACATAACATAACATAACATAACATAACATAACATAACATAACATAACATAACATAACATAACATAACATAACATAACATAACATAACATAACATAACATAACATAACATAACATAACATAACATAACATAACATAACATAACATAACATAACATAACATAACATAACATAACATAACATAACATAACATAACATAACATAACATAACATAACATAACATAACATAACATAACATAACATAACATAACATAACATAACATAACATAACATAACATAACATAACATAACATAACATAACATAACATAACATAACATAACATAACATAACATAACATAACATAACATAACATAACATAATATAATATAATATAATAATATATATTTATATTTATATATATAAAATATAATTATATCCGGGTTTCAGCAACTTCGTGCCATCATCAGAACTGATGATGGCACGAAGTTGCTGAAACCCGGGTCGTTTAAAATATTATTGTGTGGATTGAAACTAAGTTGTTTTTATCATGAATCTTTGAAGTTGCCTGCAGGGTAATATTTAGATTTTGATAACGGCCTGATTGGGCAGAGCGAAGTCGTGGGAAACATGCATCTGAGGGCGCATGCATCGCCTTGGCCGCTGGGAACGGTCCAGAGGAGCGGATGCGTTCTCTGGGAAGAGGTCCGTCAAAGAGAGGGAGATGTGTGGCGGGGGGGTAAGGAGGGAAGGGAGGCGACCCAATGGCCACGAGGAGGGCGCGTGATGCCGTTCCCTTTCTTAAAGGGAGCGAGAGAGGAAGGGCCGGCCACCTTGGCTCCTCATCATCCACGAAATATCCACACAAGGGAGGAGGGGGAGGGCAGTGACAAAAGCAATCGGGGGAGGGGGGGGCGGGGGGTAGAGGGAGGATAAAGAGAGGATGAGAAGAGGCGAGACCGCCGAGTAGACCAAACTCTTGGCGGGAATGTCGCTCGGTCTTCTGGGATCGGCAGGACCGGATGTTGATAACGTGACGCCACAACGGCCCAATTGTTAACAATTTTTTTTCTCCCGCTGACTCTCTCGGAGAACGATAATCACGCCAGAGACAAATACATGTGAGGGGATATGGGTTGGTGATAACGCAGCGCCGGAGGGAAATTAGAAATCCTCGGCGGACGCAAGCCTTGCTTCGTCAGCGCTCTGCGTCCAGACGACAGGGCTGTGGGATTTTTTCCAATGACGATCTTCATATCGCATCTCATTAAATCGTCTCCGTTCTTAGAAGATGACGCAAAGGTTTATTACCTCGGTATAATTGTTTACGCTGCAGAATTATCTACGTCTACACAACTCCTGAGGGCCAAACCATGGGTGTGTAGCACTAGGTGAGTAATCACTATCATGTATTACACTACATACATTAAAGTTAGTGTAACTGAGGCTTCTAATATATCAGTAAAAACCTGATTAAACCTGTCAAACGGCAAAAATCACAATTATATGCGCTGCACTACAACTTTCTGCCGATGTAAGACAGTTTGTATTATTAAATATTATTATTTTTACAACAACACCAACGTACAGAGGCAAAAGATGTACACCACAAGCATGCACGACCTGCTGTTAGTATTTAGTAAGCAGATAAGGATCTACATCCATATATTACCCTGCAAGCCGCCGCATTAGCGCGTGGCAGGGGGAGTTAGGAGTCACCAGCCGTGTAATGGATAAGGTTTTGGGAGGTGAAAAGGTGAAGAGTATTATGGGTATGTGTTAAGTAGAGCTCAGTATTTTATAGTAATCAGTTGAGCGTGGAAAGAACGAATATTTTTACCTATCTGTTTGGCAACATATCTCTCTCATTTTATCGCTTCTGTCGGACCTAGTTCTCTGTGTCGCTTTGAAATACACTCATTCTGAATTTTTCCAGCAAACTAAGCCTAGCGCGTGGCCTCCGAGTCTCAAGCGGCTCCCACCTTAATCCCTCTAAAAGGTGTGAACCACTATATGTTCGCTCGTAGAACGTTAACGAAACGCGCAGCTTTCCTGTGTGTTAAATTTATTTTTTTGGTTGAATCTTTCGGCCAAGGGTCCCAAAGGCTCGCGGCGTATCCGAGTAGTGGCCTAACCAAAGCTGAGTAGTGCCTCTATTTAACTTTTTCATCTAAGGACCTTTCTATTTTACGGTTGACAATTCCTAGTTGTTTAAATGCTGTGCCGCAAATGTTTTGTATGTGTCTTCCCCACGATAAGTCTCCTGTAATTCCTGGGTATTTGACTTTTGATAAAGACTTTATGTTTCCTCCACCCACAATGTGATGAATTCCGCATGAAGTTGCCGCTAGTATATAGAATCCGTACGAGGAAGGTATGATAAAAGAGTTAGAGCGCGTGCAAAGGAGATCCGCTAGGTTTGTTAAAGGCCGTTATGATAATTGTTTAAGTGTTACGAGTTTAATAGAAGAACTAGGATGGGAATTACTATCAGAACGCAGGTTAAAATTTAGGTTAAACCTTTTAAGTAAATTCGAAACAGTTTTTTTCACAGATGACGTTAGATATATATTAAGAACCCCTGCGTATTATGCTAGGTGTGATCAGATTAACAATATTAGAGAGATAGATTGTCGTACCGATAGATTTAAAATGTCATTTTTCCCTCGTACTATAAGAGAGAACAATAGGCAGCGAAGCAAAGGGATAGGTAGGTGAAATATAGTAAGAGTAGTCTGTAGTGCATGATGCATGTAATAACAACCAATAATCCCTTCCTTATTATGTAGATACTAACCATCTAGCTCAATGTGACCCAATTTTCTAGCATATATCCCTTAAATATCCTAGTTGCATGTCAATAGTGAAGTGTACGGGTGGATATTCTAAGATACAGGCAATGGGGAGTAAATCAATAAACTGGTTACATTACCGATGGACGAGTTCTTACTATAAGCAGTTCTCAAGTGTATAAAAACAAAACATTGGGCATGCTTATAAATGCATCGGCAAGCCAGTCCAATTATTCCAGCGAGAGTCTTGAGAAATTCGAGCTCTTCCTCATCCACCGACCACGAATTCCTTTTTGTCGTCACGCATAAGATACCTCAGCCTCAGAGGCACTCCGCTAATGGGATTACCTTCTGCTGCATGGGAGGACTATGGGTGAGAAATCAATCAATCAATCGACCGTTAAAACTTGAAGGATTTCACCGGTTTACGCTGTGTCACGCCACTTAACGGATAACAAATTGAAGGGTTATGCAAATGTTTTCGAGGCGTTTGAGAGGATTTGTAGGTGAGGCTCGGTAAACGCCATGTGATTCCCACCTAGCATCGGAAGCCGTATCAGCGCCCTCTAGTAGTTGGGAAAATCACAGGTTTTTTTTCCATTCGCGATGACTATATTTCTGTCGGGAAATAACTTTAACCACTGCCTCCCGTGCTGTGGTAAGCTATCGAGACACGAGATAGAACCGGGAGAACCGCAGAAAAATAATTAATCCGGAACGAGTGCCTTAATGAAGTGTTTTCGTGATGAAAGTATTCATTTTTAATGTTTCAAGCAGGAAATATCCATCAAATTGAAAACAGTCATTTTCGTCACGATTCGTTCTACGGCGATCGCTTTCATCGGTAAGACGACATCATCTGGAATAATGCGGTCATCTTAGCGATTAAGACTTCTCAGGCTGAAAGCGTATTTTGTGGAAAAATGTCGATTCTGATCGATTTTAAGATTAAAACATGACAAAGAGGATGCAAGCGGATTTACCCATCTTGGGCAATCGATTGTAAGTAGGATAATGAGCATCTCCTAATGAACCTATTGTTGCCCAGGAGGAAAATTGATAAGTTTCCGTAAAACTATGTTTATTGCTTCGGTTGATGTTAAAATAAATGTGATAAAATTGTCAATTTTAATGAGATTACATCCAAATTTAAATTTAATTTGTCATTTTTCAAATTGTCAAATTTAAAATGTCATTTTTCCCTCGTACTATAAGAGAGAACAATAGGCAGCGTAGCAAAGGGATAGGTAGGTGAAATATATTTAGAGTAGTCTGTAGTGCATGATGCATGTAATAACAACCAATAATCCCTTTCTTATTATGTAGATACTAGCCATCTAGCTCCATGTGACCCTATTATCTAGCATATCTCCCTTAAATATCCTACTTGTATGGAAATAGTGCATGTTTGGTGATCTTCACCCCCTGCCACACACCCTCGTGGTGGCTCGCAGGGTATCACGTAGATGTAGATGTAGATGAAATTAACAAAAAATCGACTAGCAATCAACCAATGAGAATATATATTTGAAAAATATTGCTTTGATCAATTCAGTAATTATGGATATTCTCGAGTCAATACAAAAACATTAGCATTCACCGAAGAAAAAAATCGGTTATCAGAGCCAACTCTATGCCTAAAAAAATAAATTTGCCTCTTGACGGAAAATATCTCGGACCCTAATCAAGTCTAATCTTGACCAAAGGTCATTTTCTATCGTTCCATGTACAAATGATACCGCACGCAATCACGGTGTAGAATTGGTGGAGTAACTGGTGGAAGGGTTTCGTGACTAGGTTTGGATCCCGGTCAAGTCAAATGATCAATTTAAAGAAAATGTTCTTGGTATATATGTTAACCAGGGATTATGAGAGTTGCGGTAATTCTGCTTGAAATAAACAGGGAAATAGAGAATAGAAAAAGAATAAATTTCTAAATAAAAATAACATACTGATAGCAGTTATAGATAGAATATTGAAAGATGGAATAAAGTGAAAAAAATGAATGATGGTTAGTTAATAATTATTGTAGACGAACCAGAAGAACCAAAATAATAATACGAACTGGGAAAATAAAGTAACTTACGAAATTAAATTAATGAAAAGATAAAGATTGTCTGACAGCAACCAATCTTCTCATGGTAAAGAGGGCTTAAAAACATAGATATGGTATCCTAATAACACACGATAATGTAACATTAACTTGGGTTGAACAACATCATAATCACTGGGCTCCTTACCCTGATAAAAATGTCTGGCATGATTTTGTTGTCTAAATGAATTAGTATTTTAAGTGTGGATAAATTATTGAACTTAGTGACGCTACTCAATGGTTGCATCTTAAACAATGTCATTCATGCTCGCCAACGTAGCACTCTCTTAGTTGTTTTCGGCATGTCCCTGTACAAAATAATGGATTATTCAAATAAAAATAAGCAGAAGGAAAAATAAAGTAACATTCTTTATTCTCAAAAAACCTAGATAATCACTGGTCCGGCGGAAGTGACGTTCCATAGGCATGCGATAGCTAGTTAGAACCTAGCCCAAGGAAAAGGAAACGCTGAAGGTCACTAGATCGCCCCCATGTCAATGGCCTATTTTCAACACGTGGCGCGCAGGGATACACGCGCCCAATGTCACAAAAGCAGAAGAGCTTGTGCCGGTTCTCCTCCGCGTCCTTCGAGGCTGGAGGTTTCTGGTGATGAGTTCCAACGCGGCAGTGAGGAATGTTACATTCGCGCGAATGCCACCGAACGAAAATAGAAATGAATGATTCAAAAATAAATAACTGATCAAAAACAATAATAGGATAACATTATGATGATCGCAATGTTGTTCCAGCAAGTGAAGACTGACAATTTATTATATATTAGTGAAGCCTGAGAATTTATCGGATAACATTATGCTTTCGATGGGTAGAGTGAAATATTATTTGATTTGCTCTCTCATCATTTCGCCTTAATTTGCAAAGTAGAACAAGCAGCACGTCTGAAATGCTCCCTGTACGACTCTTGTATCACTGTAAATCTATTCATTCACACCAGTTCGATTCCATACCAGGCGTGTGGCACTCGTCCTAGTTCAAATCAGGACCTCGCTCGTTCCCCCGATCGAAAGGCATGGACCGAAAACAAGCAATCAGGAGAACAATGCACGGTCAGACCAGAAACTAGAATAGTGCATAGGTGAACGAACATGCTACTATGCAGGACACTTCTTAAGAAACCACTACTGTTTAGTATTAATAATAATATTAATTTATAAATACCAAAATATGCCAATCATGCAGAAAAGACTAGGAAAGTTGGCGAACGTCCATGACATTATTTTTGAGATGTAACTAGGGCCTAGTTTCGTGGTACCAGGAGTGGGGTTTAGAACTAAATATTAGTAAATGCAACACAGTTCACTTCCTGCGAAAGTCATCACACAAAAGCCAAACCAACACCGTGGGTGGAGTAAACATAAAATCTTCAAATACAGTAAAATATATTGGAATTACCTTAACTTCAGATATATCGTGGGGAGTTCACATATAAAACATATGCGGCACAGCATTAAAGAAACTAGGTTTTGTTAAGCGTATAATTGGAAGGTCCTCGGGTGAAAAGTAAAAGAGAGATGCTGCTTCGCTCTGGTTAGGCCACACCTCGAATACGCCGCGAGCATTTGGGACCCTGGTCATGAAGATTTAACCAAAAAATGAACAAAATACAAAGAAAAGCAGCACGCTTCGTTAAAAACTGCTACGAACGAACATATAGTGTTACACAACTGTTAGAGGGATTAAGGTGGGAGCCCCTAGAGACTCGGAGGCTGCACGCTAGGCTTAGGCTGCTTGAGATATTCAGAACTGGTGTGTTTCAGAGCGACACAGAGAATATTATCATGACGCCTCACTACATTTCTAGGCCTGACAGATGGAATAAAATAAGAGAGATACTTTGCCGAACAGATAGGTACAAAAACTCTTACTTAGCTTACTCGAGCCTCAACGTCCTGTGGCCTAATCCGTTCATAATGCTTAAACCCATCCGAGATAGCTGTGCCTAAGATAGGAACTTTCTGTCATTCTAAGGTGACCACCCACAGATCTTTTCCTTCCCATGAGCCCTCCTCCCCTCCCCCGCCCCAGTGAAAAACAGGGAAGAGTGACACCTTGCAGGGGCCGACCCCACTGAATGACTGTCCTTGGTCATCGCCCTCTGGAATATCATAGGCGATGGTCGAGGCAGTCCTATTTCCTGTCGCTCACTGCGCCCTGAGTTAACCTGCGTTTGGTGCACAAGGGAACGTAAAGGTGGTTTAAGCGAGATAATTCCCTAGCCATAATGGAGACCATATTCGAATTATACGTTTTAATTTAAGCAGCTGTAGAAAGTATGAATTAAACACTACATTATTAATCCATACTTGCAATTATACATGACTGAAAGTCGAATATATGACTGAAAATCGAATAAAATAGGAACTTTCTAGGACGGGAGAATAGGACGTAGAGAATATTTTCACGACTCCTCACTACATCTCTAGGTCTGACCGATGCGATCAAATAAGAGAGATACACTGACGAACAGATAGGTACCAGAACTCGTTCTTTCCGCTCACAATAAGCGACCACAATAAAAACTGAGCTCCTCCAAACACATTCTCATAGGCCATGTCACCATTTCACCTCCAAAACTTTTACATCTTTGCACGGCTGGTGACCTACCACCCCCTGCCACACGCCCATGCGGCGGCTCGCGGGGTAGTAATTAGATATAGATGTAGAGAGCAGCATTACTAATTCCATCATTTTATACACGCTTAGAATACAAATTCATTCAGTAAACAAAGTAATGACAGACATTTATATCAGGAAAGGAGTTAATGAATATGATGTTGTTAAAACCAAGTTAATATTACATTGGCATGTGTGTTAGGATACTATGTATATATTTTTCAAGTCCTCTTTACCAAGGGCAGGTGGAGGTTCATAAAAACGATCTATGTTCACAGATGAAAAAAAATAACTTTGTATTCTTCCACTGATTTATTTTCTTGGTACAACATGTTTCGACACAGCGGTGTCATCATCAGGTAATCTACCAAGCATAATGATAACTTAGACATTATTTTATGTTTTTCGATGGGTAGAGTGAAAGATTATTTGAATTGCTACCTCATTCTTTCGTCTTTTTGCAAAGTAGAACAAACGGCACGTCTCCCGTCTCACGTCAGTTGAATGCTCCCTGTGCGACTCTTGTATCACTGTCAATCTTTTCATAAATATCATAGTTTCCATAGCATAAGGTGATGACACTGTTGTGTTGAAACATGTTGTACCAAGAAAATAAATCAGTGGAAGAAAAACATGTTATTTTTTTCATTTGTGAAAATCAACTTCCCCATAGTTCAGCCTAAAACCATGGAACGTATGATGTTATGTTTACTAAATTAATTAGTATTTTCTTGGCTAATACGGACGAGAGATTTCTCACAGCTCATGAGAGCCCGATATCACTTTGCTTGGTTGGATGCTCGCCTTGAGGAGTGTCAGCACTATGCCATCAGCGGCGGGTGTGACGTAATGCGAACTTTAATTAATTAGTAATACTAAACAGTAATGGTTTCTTAAGCAATGCACTGCATAGTAGCAAGTTCGTCCACCTATGCACTCTCTTAGTTTCTGGTCTGACCGCTCATTGTTCTCCTGATTGCTTGTGTTTGGTCCGCGCTTTCGAACGGGAGAACGGTCGAGGTCCTGATTTGAACTAGGACGAGTGCCGCACTCTGAGTGAACTAGGACGAGTATGGAATCGACCCACGCCAAACACATTCTAGAAATGGCTAGTTCATTACTTCTAATTCTGCTGCTACTATTCTTCTTACCCAGCTAGCCACCAGATGGGTGTTTGGCAGGGGGTGACTTATCACCAACATGAACTATAGTGAAGAAATTTACTTTCACCAACATGCACCACATAATAGGCATGCTACAGATGCACCAGAAACCACACAATTATTCTATAATGTAATTACGTAAACGTGAAACTAGAGTCATGCAGGGAATAGGCAAAACATGGTGTTAGCACTACTCGGCAGATTTAGAAACATGCATTAGGGGGTATTCGAATTAATCAGCTACATTACCTGTGAACTAACCTACTTCTTAGTGTCAACGCAGCCATTATGGCCTCTTATCGATCGTGGGATAAACGACATATTAAACCTATCTGTTCTATAATCTATTTCCCATATTTTATTTTTATTATCTGACATACCACAGTATGTTGGAGTTCGTAAGATATTGAAAACTTCTTCTGCAAATAAATCGGTTTTGAATTCACATAAAAGATTGAGTCTAATTTTCAATCGACCATCTGAAAGCGATTCCAATCCAAGTTGTTGCAAGAGGTAAGTAACACTAGCAAGACTATCATAACGGCCTTTCACGTATCTTGCTGATCTTCTCTGCATGCGTTCTAACTGTTTTTAAGCCTGCCTCCTGAGGATCCCAAACACTGGCAGCGTTTTCTAAGTGGAGAAAAGTAGCTGATTTCTCTAACTCTATCGTCGCACGTTCATAGTAATACCCATGCGTATTGTGCTGGGTTTGATCATATTGGCAAGATTGGAGAGATGGATTGTCGTACCGATAGATTTAAAGTGTCATTGCTCCCGCTTACCATGGGAGAGAGCAGTGGGCAGCGAGGCAAAGGGATGGGTAGGAGAAATATAGTTAGAGTAGTCTGAAGTGTATGATGCATGTTGTAGCAGCCAATGGTCTCTTTCTTGTGATGTAGTTGCTAGCCATCTAGCTGCGTGTGACCCTGTTATCTAGCATGTCTCCCTTGAGTATCCTCCTTGCATGGCCATGGTGCATGTTTGGTGATCTTCACCCCCTGCCGCGCACCCTCGTGGTGGTTCGCAGGGTATTACGTAGATGTAGATGTACTCTTTTAATAATCCCAATTACTTCGTAAATGTAAATATACGATAAGGAATGGCATCGCTGAGACGGATAGTCAACCTAATTTCTCGAGGAGGATTTGACGACTGCAGACGAGAGATTTCTCACAGCTCATCAGAGCCCGATATCACCTCGCTTGGTTGGATGCTCGGCTTGAGAAGTGTCAGCACTTTGCCATCAGCGGCGGGTGTGACGTAATGCGAACTTTCACTGGGAAGGTGTTCCGTCTAACAATCCGTTCATCTCAAGGGTGCCACCTCAAGGGTGTTTGGCAGGGGATGAGTTATAATCAACGTGCAATATTATGTACAGTCACTTCATAAAGTATCGCGAAACACTACGCTAGCGGTTCGTATAGGTCGGATGTCGTAGCTCGAAATAAGTTGGCTATCCTGAACTATCTCTGGTGGCTATGTCCCTCTAGCCTTTCAATAAATATCATACTGTACCTGGAAATGCTCATAGTCAACAGACATGGCTCAGGATAGCCAACGTATTTCCAGCTTCGAAAGCCAACCTATACAAACCGCTAGCATAAAGTGTCGCGATATTTTATGAAGTGACTGTACATGTAACTCACCGATATGCACTACACTATAGGTATGCTACCAATGCTACGAAAACTATTCAATTAATGTATTATGCAAAACAGGGTCAAAGTTTCCCTGAATTGATCTATGATAACTATTATGGTCCCTCACTGAACAAAGAAAAAGGAGTTCTAAATCTATTGGTCCTGTAGTCTACTTCCATAATCTAATGCCTGTGATTTTTTCTAACATAATAGTTTTGCTCGAACGAATTATGTTGAACGTCCGGCAAAAAAAAGTGGACATCAAACTTTCGCTAAAATATTTTACCTAGATTTTTCCCATCGATCAGAAAGAGGTTCCCTCCCTAATTCCTTCAAAAATTCGGTAACATTGCTAAGTTCATCATAACAATATTTAACAAATATTGCTGCTCTCCGCTGTATTCGACGTATTTCTGAGAGCAGTCCCACCTCATGTGTTTCCCATATGGTAGCGGCATTACAGTGAGGACCTGCGGAAGAAACAAACTTATCCACGGAAACACGGCATTAAATCATAGGTGAGCACCGTCAAATAATATCATGATATGCTTGTCTCTGACCGAAGGAATCAAAAATATTTTCCCCCCCAAACAGCACCCTCCTCTTGGCATATTTCCCCAACCACAACGAACGTTACGATTTGATTCGGATACCCTTGCGGTCATTCTTCCCTGAACAAATGGTAAGGGTTCGCAGGTAAGGTGGATCCCGAGCCCATTGAAATTTCCGACGTTGGGCTCCGTCCGTTATGTTGCCCCTACTTCCGAGCGTCACATCTCAAAGCGACCGACCCAGGATGACCGTTTGGGTCATCCGGGGTCGGTCAACCACCATTCGATACCGCGGTGAAAAAATTCGTCGGGCAATGAATGACGTCAAGGGAATGCCAGGTAGCTGAGAATCACTTTAAGAGGGGCGACGGGAGATTTGCACGACCCCCAGTTTCAAAAATTCTTCGAGTCTTGTGGTGGGAGGGGCGAAAATGGTCGTTTATTTCAGATTCATCACATCTACATGTATTCATTACTCTGCAAAGCACCACAAGAGTGTTGCCAGGGGTCACTTATCACCAACATGAACCACAGTGAAGAAATTTACTTTCACCGACAAGCACGACACTATCGGTCGCCAATAAATACTGCGGATACTGCTAAAATAATCTATGATGTAATTATATAAACAAAATAAAACGTGACAAAAGATTCATACCTTGTCGGCCCCGGTAGCGGCGGGGTAAATTCCTCGCCTGCTACCCTGAGGGTCGCGGGTTCGAGTCCCGCCTGGGTAGAATATTATCTGCCCAGGACATGGGTGTTCGTGTCTCGTCCGTTGTTACTGTTATCCACCCGGCGTAAATTGGCACATTGTGCTGTGTTCGGGATAGTGAAGATAAATAAAAAAAGGGAACATACAAAACATGATGCTAGCACTACTTGACAGATTATGCAAAATGCATTAGGAGGCATGAAATAAATAAATCAGCTACACTTTCTCTCAACTAACCTAATTCAAAGTCTAAACACAGCCATTATGATCTCTCATAGATTGCGGGAAAAACGACATTCAAAAACCTCTCTGTTCTACAATCTACTTCCCTAATTTTATTCTCATGATCTGATCTAGAGAGAGTTCACAGATTGGGGGATGGGGGCGAGATCTAGGAGTTGCTCACAGATGACGTTAGATATATATTGAGAACCCCTGCGTATTATGCTAGGTTTGATCATATTAACAAAATTAGAGAGATAGATTGTCGTACCGATAGATTTAAAATGTCATTTTTCCCTCGTACTATAAGAGAGAACAATAGGCAGCGTAGCAAAGGGATAGGTAGGTGAAATATAGTTAGAGTAGTCTGTAGTGCATGATGCATGTAATAACAACCAATAATCCCTTCCTTATTATGTAGATACTAACCATCTAGCTCCATGTGATCCTATTTTCTAGCATGTCTCCATTAAATATCCTAGTTGCATGGCAATAGTGCATGTTTGGTGATCTTCACCCCCTGCCACACACCCTCGTGGTGGCTCGCAGGGTATCACGTAGATGTAGATGTTTAGATGTAGATCTACCGTAGTGTGTTGGAGTTTATTAGATATTGATACCTTCTTCGGAAAATAATTCGGTTTTGAATTCACATAAAAGATTGAGTCTAATTTTCAATCGACCATCTGAAAGCGATTCCATTCCAAGTTGTTGCAAGGGGTAAGTAACACTAACAAGACTATCATAACGGCCTTTCACGTATCTTGCTGATCTTCCCCGCACGTTCTAGCTCTAGCTATTGTGGTTCAGATACATCAAGTGGTGCGATAAATCTGATCACATCACAGCGTGATGTGAATAAGACTTCTGAAGCGACGGGCTGAAATGCCACGTCATCCGCGAACAATGGATGCCCATGATAGAACACTGTCACTTTTTAATTAGGCTAATTAATAGGTAGTCTGATCTTAATACTGAATCCCCTCCGTAGTACCAATAGTACGTCACGCATGTCTCCTTTATAACTTATAACCTGTCTCCTTTATATTATAGGCTTAACCTCCTAAATGAATTTCAGGAAAATCATTTCTCTGACGACGTAAAAAACATACTATTAACCCCCTCGCACTACGGCAGATTAAATCGCGCCAATAAAATTAGAGAGATAGATTGTAGAACCGAAAGATATAAAATGTCATTTTTTCCGCGTACCATTCGGGACCATAATAGCTGTGATCGTCGTCATGAATAGTTCGAGTAGTGACAATAGGCAGACAGTAAATCTTTCTCATTATATTCTCTACTCTCTTATTTATGCATGATGTAAATATTGATGTTCTTATTTTTGCATGATATTTTGAATGTGTAGTAGTAGTCTTTTTTATCCCTTGCATGTTGGAACGATTGAAGATAGAATGTTTCTTGGGTATTAGATTTTTAATTGGCGCGTTGCATGTGTGGTACGCGGGTTTCGATGTAATTTCGGTGTTCTACCATATCATTCATGCATGCCTGGTGTGGAAGCACCCCCTGCCACACACCATTTGGGTGGCTTGCAGGGTATGACGAAGATGTAGATGTATAACTATTTTACCCCCGTACATCAATATAGCAATAAGATACATTAATGACCTCTTGCAAAAATTTGAATGGGAGTCGCTTTCAGATCGTCGATTAAAAGTTCAAGACTCAATGTTTCATGTCAATTCAAAAGTCATTTCTTTTCCGACGAAGTTATCAATATCGTACGAACTCCAACATAACACGGTAGATCAGAGCATACAATAATGGAAACAGATTGTAGAACAGAGAGGTTTAAAAACTCGTTTTTCCCACGACCTATAAGAGACCACAATGGCTGAGTTAAGACTTTGAAGTAGGTTAGTTGACAGATAGTGCAGCTGATTAACTCATGTGCCCCCTGATGCATGTTTCTAAATCTGCAAAGTACTGCTAATGCTTGCTTGTCACCGGCATGAATCTGGTATCACGTTTACATAGTTGCATTTCCGATTGGTTTTGTAGTTTATATAGCAATTGTAACATTCCCGGGGTGTGGTGCATGCCGGTGAATATTTCTACACTGTAGTATACATATTGGTGATAAGTCGCCCCCTGCTAAACACCCTCGAGGTGGCCTGCAGGGTGGTATGTAGATGTAGAGGTAGACGAGAATTCTACGGGTTGATGAGACCATATACGACACGAACACGTCCGATTCCTTCGGAAAAGATACACCTCGGCGTCTCTACCACAAAGGCAACCCTCCAATTTCACTTCAGCCACGAATTAAGGATCGCTTTTAACAAAAAAGTCAACGGAAAATTTTTCCCTGCATCCTGAATTATGCATCGATGAAAGGGAACGTTGAAGGGACTGCTGGGGTTCCCGCCTTGCCTTCCGACGCGGAGAGAGAGCGGCATAGAGGCGTGAGGAGACCTTTGGGAAGTTTTTGGGCTTGCAAAGGGAGCGAGGGAGAGGAGGAAAAAAAATCTATGGACAAAGCAAAGTGGAAAAGGGTCTCCCCATCGGGAAATCCATCTTCTGCTACCTTCTCGGATTTCTCGGACATCTAAACACTCGAAAATTGTAAGCCAATGCAGAAAAACTTGCAATGGAATTCGTCTTGAAGCTTCACTCGGCTTGAAGCCTATATCAAATCGAAGGGAAAAATATAGGTTAAATCTTTTACGAAAGTTTGATGTAGACTTTTTCTTGCCGGAAGTTCAACATATTGTGCTACTATTATGGTAGAAACGATTACAGGAATAAGGAAATAGACTGCGGAACACATGATAGTTGCGATAGATCAGTTCTAGGATACTGAATAGGTTAAATAGGTTATTTTAGTAGTGCTAAATATCTTAACATGAGCTTTAGATACTAACCTCGCATGAATTCTCATACAAGATATACTCTTGCATGTTTTAGTACCTTGTTGCACTATTTATCGGTCGCATTAAATTTCTAACCATCAGTTGTATCTTGAGTAGTGTACTGCATGGTAGCATGTTCTTCTACGTATCACTCTCCTGGTTTCTGGTCTGACTGCGTACAGTTATCCTGACAGCTTTTGGCCTGCGCCTGGCATCCGGGGAACGTGCACGGTTCTGATTTGAACTGGGATGAGTGCTGCATGCCTGGTGTGGAATCACCCCGTGCCACACACCCTAGTGGTGGCTTGCACGGTATTTCGTAGATGTAGATGTAAATGTTAATGTTTTTAGAGCGAGATTTTTCCCACATTATAATGGAGGCATATTGAAATGATAAGTTTTAATTTCAGCAGCTTTAGGAAGCATGAACCAAATATTATGTTATTAATGGTGCTATAATGTAGTATACTAATCCTAGCATGCGGGAGAGAGAAGCTGAATGCAGAAGTCACCCTGCGAGGAGAAAAATTAGAGCAAGTGGATTCGTTCATCTATCTCGGAAGTACCTCAAAGTAGGACGAAAGAAGTACTACGGACATCAGGAGAGAAGTGGCCCAAGCTAAGAAGGCGGTCATGGGAAAAAGACAATTGCTGCGCTCAAAGAAGATAGGACTACAGGAAGCAGTATGTAAAAACATTCGTGTAGAGCGTAGCACTCTATCGATCGGAAGCATGAACCATTAGAAAAGCTAACTAGAGAAAACTAGAAGTCTTTGAAACCAAGTGCTGGAGGAGGATGCTGAAGATAAATTGGACATACAAAATAAGAAATGATTAAGTGTACAGAAGAGTAGAAGAGGAAAGGACCATTTGGAACACCATAGAGAAATGAAGAACCGGATGGATTGGACACACCCTGAGACACAAAGGGTTTATGAAGGTCATAATTGAAGATAAAATAGAGTGAAAAACCCCCAGAGGAAGACCCAGGAATAAGTTCATGGACCAAATAAAGAGGAAAGTACATAGGAAGAGATACCAGGAGGAAAGGGAACTAGCATTAGATAGTGAAGGGTGGAGGGCTGCAGTCAACCAATCTTAGGATTGCACGACCAATGATGAATGATGAATATACAAGAAACAAGTCTGCTGAAAACCCTAAGAAGACGGGACAACTTAATCGGCTACATCATGAGACATGATGGAGACAATCGTCAAGGGACAAGTCAATGGGAAGAATGGCAGAGGAATGCCTCGTTTGAGACATACATAGAACAAGATGAAAGATGTTAAAGAGAAGTTACACGTAAATATGAAGATTCCGTTGTCTCGGGCGTGATTTCGTAGGTTTTGCCTAGTATTGTAAATGATCAGTATAAGTTATTTTTTCCACATAGATTTCGAGAATACATGTAGAAAAACTAAGTTATGCTTATCATTTACAATAAATATGAAGAGATTAGATGATAGGAGAATTAAGTGGATGGCTGCGTCAAACCAATCTCAGGATGATTGACTGATGAAAATGATCTTATACTTATATATGATAAATTGTCTATGATGCCTGGCCTAATGTTATGTAATTTAATATAAATATCTATTTAAGTTTTCAACTTCACTCATTTTCTTCACAATGTACCTGTAAAAATCCCTCTAAAGGCGACGCATCACACCCGGTCGACAGGTCGGATTTGTGATGATTTCCGACCCCAAAGTTATTATTAAAGTCTTAAGTCATCAACTTGAAATTTTTATAGTATAAATAATAGACCTTTGCCCAGGGAGGCTCGTATCGGAAACATGAAAATTTTATCCCTGAGCATAATTAAACCATCGGGAAAACGGCAAGATGTAGGGTATATTTTTATAAAAACTATTATTATTATTGACATATCTAAAACTAATGGAGATGTATCAATCCCTCCTCTATCGGAATGCTAAGTAACAGTCGTCACGGTTGTAAGATATAATCTGTAATTGGTATTTTCGACAAGCTGCCTGCATGGTTTTCGGCCATGAAATACTCGGACGATGTTGCAATTAGTTCTGTCTTCTTTCACAGATCTTATATAAGCGCTGCCTGTACTTACGCGCCGGAGACGCGCTACAACTTACCGACGACTGTTGCCTTGTGCGAGAGTTATCCTGGAGTAATAGACTCCTGACACCAAAACTCCTCGATCGGGTGCGAGTGACGCCATCTTGTGGATTTTCGACAGAACTTTTCCTTACCAAAGGGTATGATGCGTCCTCTTAACGGAAGGTGTTTCGATATCCTGAAGAAATTACCGCGTTGACAAAATTATTTATTTTCAAATTAGTGGAGTCAACGTACAAAGTACACACGGTATTTTTGGATGAGATCCAGGTGTTACAAATGCCTCATATTTTAAATAAGGTCTCTCTGAAGTGCATACACGTTCCTATGCTCATGAAAAAGTGCTGGTGAATGTCGTCAAAAATATCGAAAAGTAGTTCAGTAAGGGGCTGTTATTTTTGTATCTTTGGAAGGGTGAGACAATTTTCATTAAAATGAGACCAAGTTCATTGGTTTCTGGGCGAAAAGATATTTCGCCCAAAATATGGTTAAGATTAAATGGTTTAAGATTTGGAATCCTAATCGCTGTGATTAAAGTCATCAGCAAGGTTAATGGTAAACAATTCGAGCTTTAATTTCAGCAATTTTTTCGTACTTTTGAAAATAAATCGTAATGTCCTCGCAATAATTTTTTCAATATAAAAAAACTCCATTATGAATAGGTATTAAATGTACCGCGCAAAAAAGTCAAGTTGAAGACTTGTATGGATATTTTTATCAAATTACTTAGAATTTTAGTCAAATGAAAGCATCTTATTACAAAATTAATAATGGAATATTTGATTAATGCTTCCTACAGGTGCTGAAAAAGGATTTAAAATTTATTGTATTTATTGTAAGTTCACGTTTGATGTAATATTACATCATAATTACATACAGGAAAAATGGGGGAACTTAATATTACGAACTATCCCTTTGTCCGTTTGTTAATTTACTTTGAAGGCGCCAAACTTGGATAATTTTCAGTTTTGAATTGCTGCGCGGTAATGTCTGACTACTTCAATGCATCCCATGCAGCAGTGATCAAATCAGGACTTCGTTTCGATAGAAATCCATTATGTGTATGACTAGGGATGCAGGAGGGTGAAAGTTTTTCAAAATCAGGAGTTTAAATTTCTTTCCTCGTTCCGAGGGTTGTATTTCTGTACTGTGATCTTATGTTTATAAAACGTTCATTCCACACATTATGACTCACGGAATCTAAACAAGAGCAGAGACCATTAGAACTATGAACCTTCTCAAAACCACTGAAATAAAAAACTGCTTCGAGCGAACATATAGTGTCTCACAACTTTTAGAGGGATTAAGGTAGGAGCCCCTAGAGACTCGGAGGCTACACTCTAGGCTTGGCTTGCTTGAGAGTTTAAAAATGGTGTGTTTAAGAGCGACACATAGAATATCGTTTGATGCCACAGTATATTTCTGGGGCCGACAGAAGCGATAAAATGAGAGTGATACATTGTCGAACAGATAGGTACAAAAACTCGTTCTTTCCGCGCACAATAAGCGATCACAGTAAAAACTGACCTCCTCTAAATTCACTCCCATAACATACGTCACCATTTCACCTCCCAAAACCTTCTCCCCTACATCTTTACACGGCTGATGTCCTTACACCCTCTGCCACACGCCCATGCGGTGGATCGCAGGGTAGTATGTAGATGTAGATGTAGAAATGAAGACACTGCGATCTTTGGAAGGAAAAACACTACAAGACAGAATACAGATCCGTAAAACCTGCAACGTGGAAGATAGTGTATGTTGGGACAGAAGGAGAAGATGCTTTTCGAGAGCCCACATGGAAAGAATGGATGACTCATGGATTCCTAATATTGTATTACGCGGAATTCCAGTGGGTCACCCTCTTACAAGAGAACCAGATAAGAGATGGAGAGATAGCTGGACCTCTCCACCTAAGGACCATGGATAGAAGAGAGCATATATGAAGAAAACAGATCCAACATCTATCAAAAGTAACAGAAGTTGAAGGGGTAAAATTGCGTCCTTCGAACATCAATAGAGCTATTACGACTGCAGTGTAACAGCCGATTTTTAAAACTTTTTGGAGTGCAAATCACTGTAAGAATAGAATATCCAGGCTTCTTTTGTTTAATTAATACGAGGATATTAATTTACAAATGTATTAAGAATGAAGAATAAATCTAATCGGTATTTTTGTTTAACAAAAAAACTACCTTTTTCCAAAATCGCCATTTATTTGAATACATTCAAAATTTCGGAAGGGGGGGTGAGGTCAATGTCAAGAGGCATAAGGGTACGAGGTAAATGAGTTACAGTAAAACTAGCCCTGAAAACCTGTTTTATTTTCATCTCAGTTTGTAAAATTCACTTCAAATATGCGATATTCAAATTTTCAGAAAACTATTAACTGACCCTGAGGCCTGAACCATGTTAAGGTGGTTGGAGCGCGAATCGCGAGTCGTTGAATGTTCACTTAAATAACTTTTCAAATAAGTCGAAAAAAATTCTTGGACCACAATCCGCTTAAGTACATCAATTGGTATGTTGGAAATAATCCTACATGCTGTCGCATAAATGATGCAAGCATTAAATTTTAACAATTTCACCTCAACGAAAGCATTAATATGACTCGGATTCATGGCACGGAACACGAAACTTGAGCAAAAACTGTGCGCAAATACGTATTTTTCTTGTTCAGGAAATAACAAATACTTTCTGAGTTTTACGTAGAATATTTATTGGACGACCGGTTTCGTCGAGTAGCCGAGATCATCAGGTCTCAAGCTGATGACGTCGACTGGACCTGAAGATGTCGACTATGCGACGAAACCGATCGTTCTATAAATATTCTACGAAAAACTCACAAAGTATTTGTTGAGTCCTGAATATTATGGAAAAGTATTACAAGGTTGGCTGAAACTATTAAACATGCTTTTTTTATTCTACATGATACCTTGATATTTAAAATGAACAATTACATATAATAATACGAGATGTATGGTATCGCGTTTAGAAGAAAATCTGTACATATGTCATCGAATTATTTTGAAATATACGTCATGTGCCATTGGTTTACGTGTTGATACAGCAATGAATTGCCAAGAAATCAAATCGGAAACACGCAATTTGCTCCGCTTTTATGACTACGTATTACTGATTAAGATGCGTATGAAAAGTTTCGCGCGAATCAGTTCACGAGCGAAAATCGTATCCAACCACATTAATCGGCTACGGAGAACTTGGACAAAGCCCTGGCGGAGTGGATAGGAAGGGGGAAGTTTGTGCAAACGCAGGAAAAACATAAGATTTTTTGTTAATTTCTCGGTAGGAGGAGGACGTGGATGTGTCCACATCTACGTCTACGAAATACCGTGCAAGCCACCACTAGGGTGTGTGGCACGGGGTGATTCCACACCAGGCATGAAGCCCTCATCCCAGCTGACATCTGAACCGCGCACGTTCCCCCGGAAGCCAGGCGCAGGCCAAAAGCAGTCAGGACTACAGTGCGCAGTCAGACCAGAAACTAGGAGAATGCTGAGTACAAGAACATGCTACCACGCAGTACACTACTCATGATGCAACTACTGGTTAGTATTATTAATACGACAAATAAATAGCACTACAATAAGGTACTAAATATGCAATAGTATATCATGCCGGAGATTACATGCGAGGTTAGTGGCTAATAATCATATTAAGATGTTTAGCACTGCTGAAAAAACTTATTTAGCCTAGCTAATATCCTAGAACTGATCTATCACTACTATTAAGGACCCCTTTGTTTGTGGAAAAAATGACATTTAAAATCTATCGGTTCTGCAGTCTATTTCCTTAATCTTATTCATGTGATCGTTCCTACCATAATAACTTGGCTCTAGTAAAATATGTTGAACGTCCGGCAAAAAATAGCCTACATAAAACTTTCGTAAAAGATTTAACCTATCACCTTAACCTCCCTTCGATCAGATAGAAGTTCCAACCCTAATTTTCTCAACAATTCAGTAACACTGCAATTTTTATAATAATATTTTTTAACAAATCAAGCTGCCCTCCGTTATATTCGATCTATATCTGAAACTAGTCCTACTTCGTAAGGGTCCATTAATTACGTGAGGCGTTTTGGGGAGGGAGGGGTCGAGTCGAATCTCACCCAATCTCACGTGGGGGAGAGGGTCTTGACAAATATCACGTAATTTTTTTCCGCAAGAAACAGTGTGAAATTGCGAGAAAACTGGGTTAAATTAAGTAAAACATGTTTCGACACTTAAATATGGCTAAATCCTACACAATAATATTTATCGCGGTTATGCGAACTCCACAAAGTAGCACAGTAGCCCCTCGATTGTTTAGCCGCCACCGGACAGCCAAACGTGCGACTCGACAAACGCTCCGGTGTACGAGCCGTTCTTCGTAGTCTTAAATACTAGTCTTAAATACTAGTCTTAAATACTAGTCTTAAATAAAAATAATTAAGCAAATGATGATTTTTAAAAATAAATCCAACGCAATCAAGCACAAATTAACGTATTTACACTAAAAATACGCATTTTGAATAATCTCACGTGAGATTATGGAGAGGGGGGGAGAGGGTCGAGCCAAATCTCACGACATCTCACCAAAGGGGGAGGAGGGGGGAGGGTCGAAAAATCGCCAAAATCGCCTCACGTAATTAATTGACGCCCCCATACTAGCTGCGTACTCCAAGCGAGGTCTCACGAGAGGAAAATAACATCGCTCCTTTACGTAGCAGTAATGTGGAGGAGGGGGGAGAGGGGCGAGCAGATGGGGAGAGGGAGGAGGGAGGACTAAGGGAGTGAAATCCTCGAGTCGCTCAGACGGAGAGAAGCAGTTGGCCCATACGTGTGTGAACATACATACGCACACACACATATATATGTATGTATGGCCACGCACCAAACCCCCTTCCCTAAATCCACGCACGAGGGCGTCTCGAATTTCACGGAGCGTCACGCTTTGGCGCACGGATTTTGCTGCACGACGCACGCCTCGCCGTGCGCCGCTTGTTTACTCTCGAGATGGGATGATGTTTGTGGGGAAGTGAGTGGGAGGGGCTGTGGGGAGGGAAGGGATGTAGAACGAGAGGGAGGAGAAGAAGTGAAGTCAACGCAATTGTGGGGGATGCACACCTCGCATAGCTCGACTTTCAGTGGTTGGGGCGATTTTCGTTTGTATACTGATTTGAACGAAACTTAACGTACACGTACTTATTAGTAATATGTATAGATAAAAGCGAAAAAAAAAATATTCCGTATAATAACGACGTTAATGACGAGATTGAGGGGGAGTTGTACTGTGAGGGTTTTTCCCCATATTTTTCTAAGGTAATAACTTTGCTTTTTTTGTATTTTTGGTAATATCATTGTTTTAATTTTTACATGTATGTATAATAGTATTTTCTCAGTATCTGTGTTACCACCGGACCATATGGTCTACTTGTAGCAAATTCTTAATAATAATAATTTTAATAATAATAATAATAATATCAATTATCCAACATCTTTGTCTTTATAATATAATATACTAATAATACCTTTTATCCAAAATCATTGTTTTTATAATGTAATATACTAATAATGTCAATTGTCAATAATGTCAATAATAATGTTGGTAATGTCCAATATTTCAAAATCTCAGATATCCAAACTGCAAAAATTACAAAACTGTGTAATACGTTATGTGTGCGATGTAGCATTTAATGAGCATATCACACCGTATTACTATGAATTAAAAATTCTTAAAATTGAATAAAGAAGAAAATTGCAAATGGGTGTGTTTATGCACAAATTATTAAAAACAAACTCCTTCTTACATTTATCAGCCATATGAAGATAATTTGCTCAAAAAAACAAAAAACACCAGAAATAATAACAAATTAATTGTACCCTGCCACAGAACGTCTATGTATCATAACTCTTTTTATGTAAATTCATGCATTGGATGGAATTCTATTCCGCAAACGCTGAAAAATATTAAGTCAACCGAAAGATTTAAAAAATGCTTGCTGTCTTATTATCTCAGTGATAGTTAATATTTTGTTAAATATCTTGGATTAAATTCATGAATATGCTACCTTTGTGATTGCTACAATGTATTGAGCATGGAATTGTAATATTTGTTGTGGGCAAGTGCTGTGATTTGCTAAGATTCTTGTAAATAGTGAAATGTTTTCTATGTGATTGTTATTATTTTTTGCCTGAGTTGTAATTACTTATGCCTGCTCCAAGGGAATTCTTTCCTAGAGCCAATAAATCTTATCTTATTTTATCTTAATAATACCTTTTATCCAAAATCTTTGTTTTTATAAATAATGGCATCAATCCTCACGTATGGACATTATCTCAATGTCCGTACGTGAGGATTACGCCTGACTTACTTTTTTACGCCGTACGCTGAAAACAACTCCACATCCGACGCTTTTTATTATTTTATAAACAATAAGAGGATGACCAATAATTTTTTTATGTGATGTAGAAAGCAAACAAACTACATTGAGACGAATTATAGACGTAATCTGTGCTCAAGAAATTCCTAATCAATGGTTAACAATGGCTCTCAACCACTAAATACATTACATAAAGAGTTTTTGGATGCGGAAAAGATATGACGATTCGAAAATGCTATATCGACTAAACGTCATGAAGTTAGCACTTTCACAATGCGATAAGTATTGCGACGTCTCAAGAATTGCTGACCCTTGGATCGCATGGTCATGCGATTATCCCTGTGATACAACTTTTATTGTTTAGTAAATATTTAAAAAATCAGTCGAAGTAATAGTACTTTTAGTAGTGGAACCCATTTAGTAGTGAATGTATAACATAATTCGAAGAACATTAATGAATTTTATATGTATAAATTTACATTTTCTTGAACAAGAAATTAACATTTCATGAGAAGTATATATGTGAAGCGATTTGTGTGAAAAATGTCAATGTTTTAATGGCTATCTCAAGTGCACAGCTGAATCATAAAGAAAATTGCTACTTTTTATCTAGAATAGTAAATATCTAGAAAAGTAAAGGAATTAGTGAATGATATTCCGTGTTATTTGATAAGTGAGAACTTTTTCTATGTAATAAACCCCAAATTCATTGATTGTTACAAGTTACGGTTTACTTATGCCAATATCCAGAAAAGTTATCGAACATAGAGACTGATAACCTGTTTCATTAGATAAGTGAGGACTTATTCTTTTGATTACCAATCCAAAGTCATTGAATACGTGTGTTACGGTTAATTTAAGGAGTCAATTGACAATGAATTTTTGAAGTTCAGATCGCTTCAATGGTGTAGCAATCGTTACTTCTGATGAAATTTTCATTTCCCGTTAAAGATGATTACAGTTAATACTTATTAAATTCATTTATATACTTCTAATTAAGTAATATATTTATTACTCACTGGGTACCACAGCTAGACGTACTAATCTTACGACCAATTCGCTAGGTATTGACAAAAAAATATAAGTTTTATTCCACTCCTTGACCGCTTGTGTTAAGGTTAATTTATACCAATTTATAGAAAAATTGAGCATTTAGTTGCTTACATTAGGTGTTTTATGAGGTAAATGAGAAATATTTCTGTATCATATACCGAAATTCATTGAGTGTTACGAGTTACGGTTTATTTATGCCAATAGCTAGAAACGCAGTGCAATTAGTGCCTGATATTGTTTCATTGAATAATTAAGAACTTTTCTTCAAAATGAAACCAAATACGTTGAGTTTCATGTGTTACGGTTTAATTTTTACCAAAACCCAGAAAATTAAAGCAATTTGTGGACGATATTCCGTGTTATTTGATAGGTGAGAACTTTTCTTTATAATAAACCCATTATTCATTGAGTTTTATGCGCTGTGAGTCGAAATATCTCGCTCAACCTTCCTCGACAGCAAGACTGGGTCACTTCCCACACAATCTCCTCTAGTTCTATCTAATCCTAGAAATCTAACGGGTTGAACCGTCGACGAGCCTGACAGGCATCGCCGTGTGCCGATGAGGGAACGTCTTTCGTCGGGCCGACGGCGAACATTAGTGAGAGACTCAAAACACGCATGTCCGTCGTCAACAGGTTTTGATAAATATTACCAAAGAGTTTACCGTGGTTTTCACTTTTTGACGGCCGCTGAAAGGGAGATCGGGGAATGGTTTTAGTGTAGTTCTGTTGCCCTAGGTTTTCAGTCTCCTCTTTATGTCTTGAACCTATCAAAACAGCGTCCCACTGGAATTAATAATCAAGCCGGGACGTTATTTCCCGCCCGGCTCAAGTCTTATTTTTTTTCCAGGGTTTTCATCTTACTTTCGAATGACGCGGCAGTTTTTCTATTGGATATTGGTTCGGTGAATGGTGTTCCGCTTCCCTGCAAATAGCACTCAACTCAACATCCCATCAGCGGTATGACTTAAGGTAGCTTGAGCGAGATAGTCCCCTTGTCATAATGGAGAGCATATTCGGATTGTACGTTCTAATTTCAGCACCTGTGGGAGGCATGAATTAAATGTTGCATCATTAATGGCGCAATAATTTACTTTTATACGTCTGAAATTCTAAGTAATTAAAAAATATCTGCACAATTCTTCAACTTGACTCGAGTTTTCCAAGCGGTAGCTTAAAAACTCCTTCACAACAGAGAGTCGCGATTTTTGCGAAAATAACTGCGAGGACAATATGGTTTATTAAAAAAAAATAGTGGAGAAAACACACAAATATCATATTGATTATTTTTGACGAGATGTAGTTATTAGAAATTCCTCATTTTTAAAAAATAAGGTCTCTCTAGTGTGCATATATGTACCATTTCCCATGTAAAAGGGCTGGTATTATTTGTCAAATATCTCGGATGGTAGTCGGTAAAGGCGCTGGTAATTTGTTTTGTTTTTTGGGTGAGATTATTTCTCTAAAATGAGACCAAATTCCATGATTTCTAATAGGGGGTATCGGGTTGGTGTGGTGGCTAGAGTACACGGGCGGCCAGGGTTCAAATCCTTGCAAAGGCGGATGTTTTTCAGAGGAAATCCGATCCCTACTTGAGTGTCCTGTGGACTGCACTTCAAGTACAGTACTTCGTCTGTCGGATGAGACGTTAAACCGTGGTCCTCTTGGCACCTTTCGTTAAGAGCAGACTAATTCCGACGCCGGGTTTCTATCCACCCTTCCTCCCTAACCTATCCCTTATGGCGCAAATGACCTTAGCCGTCGGTCGCCTCCCCAAATATCGAATCCTATCCGATTTCTAAGTGAAACGATATTTCGCTCAAACTACCATTAGGTTAGTACCCTGGTCACAAGACCATATTCAATTTTATTTTTTTATTCAAGCAGCTGCAAAAAGGATGATGCAATCATCGTATAATTAAGTACGCTAATATTTTGTTTGGAACTCCCAAGATTCCAGTGAAATTGAGGATAATTAATGTATAATGGAGAAGTAAAAGGGTGCAATTTTCCACAAAAATAACATTTACGTCGACCTGGGTTTCAATGTTTATACATCATTGTCAGGTTAATATAGGAGGCATGCGAAACATTATATAGGAGGCATGCGAAACATGCTGTTAGTTCCCACGTAAAGACAAAGAAATAAACATTAGGGAGAACATCAATCCATCCGCTGTACTGCCTATCGACAAACGCAGTTATATTCTCAATGGCAGCTTTTATTCCACAGAGGTCTCTTGTCGTTCGCGGGAAAAATGACATTTTGAACCTGTTTGCTATGCAGTATATATCTCTAATACAATTACAGCGACTCTAATCACAGCTGATATAAAGAAAATAGTGTAATATGTTTGATGCAAGCAGCAAAATGTCATTTTTACGCAAAATGGATTTGTAATTGTTTGTTTTTAAATTCGAGAATGGTTGAAACATTGTTTAAAGTAAAGCTTCTCTATCTAAACTGAATGTTATTGATACGGAAAACTGTTAAAATGAAGGGAATTCTCCCAGAGAATTAGCTACTGATAGAAGTCACGCCTCTCAATCCATCTAAGTTTTTTTTAGATTTTTGTTTAGTTCTTTAATTACCGAAGTCGTAATGCGGTGATTGACATGAAACGGCGTCACAGTTGGGTATTATATATGAAAGAAGTGCTCATAAAAAAATACATCCTCGCCGCCCCATGCCAAAATTTCCACATAATTGGGCCATTTTGCCGCATCCAGATGGCCAGCTCTCTTCGGCTTCTTTCACGTTTGTTTATTTTGTAGTAACCGTAGTAACGGCGTCACGGTAGGGTCAGAGGGATGATGTTGGTTGGCTAGGAGGGACTGGATGCCATCACAGTGAAAGAGGTTACTTATGGTTACTAGATGTTATCCGTAGCCTGCCCACTTATTTTGAAAATATACATCTACATACTACCCTGAAAGCCGCCGCATGGGCGTGTGGCAAGAGGTGTTAGAACACCAGCCGTGTAAAGATGTTATGGATAAGGTTTTGGGAGCTAAAGTGGTGACGTGTATCATGGGAGTGTATTTAGTGGAGCTCAGTTTTTATTGTGGTCGCCTGTTGTGCGCGGAAAGAACGAGTTTTTGTACCTATCTGTTCGGAAATGTGCCTCTTATTCTATCGCTTCTGTCGGACTTAGAAATTCAGTGTGGCGTCAAAATGATCTTCTCTGTGTCGCTCTGAAACACACCTGCTCTGAATTTCTCAAGCAAACTATGCCTAGCGTGTGGCCTCCGAGTCTCTATCGGCTCCCTACCCAATCCTTCTAGAAGCTTTGAAACACTATACGTTCGCTCGTAGCAGTATTTAACGGAGCGCGAAGCTTTCCTTTTGTGCTTTATTAATTTTTTTTGTTAAATATTTCTATCTCGGGGCCCACATGCGTATTCGAGGTGTGGCTTAACCAGAGCGAAGTAGCATCTCTCTTTGACTTTTTTAATCCGAGGACCTACTTTTTTTTCGCTTTATAAGTCCTAGTTTCTTTAATACTGTGCCACACATGTTTTGTACGTGTGTTGCCCACGATATGAGAATTACTGACCCGACTATTCCGGTCTACTTTCCCTTTCACTTCACTTTCTTTGTGAGTGAATCGATACATCTCTATGTAGAGACTTTTATCTAGGTTTGACCACTCAACACATCAGCAAATTGATACATTTGGGTCGAAAAAGGAGGATTCAATTCCCTAAAATAAGATATCCAAACCACACATTTTTACTGTCAGAAGGGGAGTTTTTAAAGTGGTGGGCTCGTGGATTTACCAGCAGGGAACAGACCGGAGCCTCAGTTTCACATGCTATTAAATAGGTATAACTTACAATTAGGATTACGCATTACTCTCGATTATCACAGCCTCTTCCTCAAAGCTGGCGTCCCCCACGTGGTACCCATATTTGTAACCCTATTGGCTGTCCCAAAAGTGAGACGCTTTAAGGAAGAGAAGATAAGACCTTGAAACTGTGGAAAACCGGAAGGAGTTTCTCTGACTTTCAATAAAACCTACATTTTACCGGTAGAATACTTTTAAAAAAATCTCACTAGGGATTGATATCGCATTCACAGCAGGAAGTCATGATGATCTTCAAAGGTCACTGAACACAAATGTCCAAGTTCCTCAAGAATGTAACATAAAATTAACAAGAGGAAGACCAAAATTCTAGTATGAGATAGAGGGAAGCTAAAGCCACTTTCCAAGAAATTATATGAAGTGAATTCCTTCAACTAGATTGGAGGTGCATACCATCACGTGGGACGGAAGACGTACAACGGACATAATACTAATAATAATAATAATAACAACAACGTTTATTATCGTGGGCTACTCTTAGCCCCTTAGATAATGAAGTACAATTTTTCAAATTAATACAATTTTGGAATTCAAAAATTAGATTAATAATACAGTGATGAAACTCAATATACAAAATCGAATTAATTATACAATGATGACAGGCAAAACAAAAAATAAAAAAAAATCACTGTAAGCTTGGAATTCGTAATACAGCCGTACATATTACTGCAGAGAGCACTACTAGGATAACATTTAAATACATGATTAAGCATATAAACCGTGAGGAAAAAGGTAATTAATGATAACAGTAATAATTACAAGTATAAAGTTGAATACATTCATGTTCAATAGATTAATTATTCTTCAATATGTATAAGGCATCCAATTTAACATTTGTTTAATTTTACTTCGTTTCAATTTTAGACAGACAACATTTTAGGATTATTTATTAGGATTTCATACACCTTGGACATGAAAGCATGGATGGATTTAATATTTCTAACTTTAGATGGTAGAGAGTTCCATACTCTAGAAGCGGTTAGGGTGAAGGATTTAGTGACGTGAAGTGTGCTATGTTGAGGGATGTGAAGGTCTACGGGATGATTCCTAGTGGGTACTGTAGGTAGATCTTTTTTTCCAGGTAAATCTAGCAGATAGGTAAAGGGGATTGCGAGTGGATAAAATTTTATAAGTAAGCAGAATAACATGGTATAAACGTAAAGCGTAGAACAGTCTGAGCTAGGAAAGCGTCCATGATGAAATAAAAATTACTCTGTTCAAAGAAAAAATGGCAACAAACGAGGATACAGTATGCGAAAGCATTTGTGTGGACCGTGGATTCCTACGGATAGGGAACATGGAACATTGGAACAGCAGAAAAACAGAAGTATTCGAAATCTGGTATTGGAGGAGGATGCCGAACATCAATTGGACGGATAAAATAATAAATTAAGAAGTAAACAGACGAGTAGAAGATGATAGGACAATATAGAAAACGATACATATTTGAAGATGGATTGGTGACGCACTCAGGCCTAATGGGTTTGTGAAGAATAAAACTGAAGGAGAAAAATCCCCACAGGACGGCCAAGTGATAATTACAACTTACATCTACATCTACGTCATACCCTGCAAGCCACCCAAAGGGTGTGTGGCAGGGGGTGCTTCCACACCAGGAATGCATGAATGATATGGTAGAACACCGAAATTACATCGAAACCCGCGTACCACACATGCAACGCGCCAATTAAAAATCTAATACCCAAGAAACATTCTATCTTCAATCGTTCCAACATGCAAGGGATACAAACACTACTACTACAGATTCAAAATATCATGCATGAGTAAGAACATCAATATTTACATCATGCATAAATAAGAGAGTAGAGAATATAATGAGAAATATTTACTGCCTGCCTATTGTCAATACTCGAACTATTCATGACGACGATCACAGCTGTTATGGTCCCGAATAGTACGCGGAGAATCTATCTCTCTTATTTTATTGGCGCGATCTCATCTGCCGTAGTACGAGGGGGTTAATAGTATGTTTTTTACGTCGTAAGTGAAATGATTTTCCTGAAATTTAGTTAGGAGGTTAAGCCTATAATTTAATCTACGCTGTGATAGCGATTCCCATCCTAATTCTTCTAACAGTCCAGACACACTAGCCAACTTATCGTAGCATCGTTTCACAAACCTAGCTCCTCTTCGCTGTACGCGATCTAACTGTGATATGCAACACCGAGGTCCTCCCGTCTCCTGAACGCGGGCTCTCCAGCACGTACCAATAAAGGACAGAGTACATGAGAATAAATATTCGGTAGCAATAGAACTAGGAATAGATAGGAGAGGATGGAGGGCTGCGGTCAACCAATCTTAAGATTGAAAGACCAACGTTGCTTAGATCGTCATTGCGGAGTAAAGACTAATAATAAGGTAATAAATGTAACGAGATTCTCCGGGAGACTAATGGTTACTGTTATCTGGCCTAGAAAACTGAAATTTATACTGAAGGTGCGGCGAAAGCTGGACGTGATATCTGCCAAACCGATAGAGATACGTTATTTTGATTAGTATTTTTTTGAAATCCTCAAGGTTGAAAATAATAAAATCAACTCTAATCTCATACTGTGTAATTTTTTTTCAGTTGCCGTCTATTGGCTTAACAGAACAGAACGAGCATGCAATTCGGTTAAGCGCGTTCCTAATGATTGTGAATCGACTTGTCAGAGCTAACGGGGAATAACCTGCCCCTTGGTAAAAGCGGCGGATCAGAACTATATTTTACATAAGCTGAGGAGAACGCGTAGAAGGAAACCATAAGCGCCTTCTCACCGAGGTCCTCCCCGTCTCCTGAACGCGGGCTCTCCAGCACGGGCGGGAACGGAATTTCGGTTCCACCAATGGGAGAACGCGTTTGCGCCGGCGCACATGGGGAGTTAAAAAAAAAAGAATATCACGACCACGTGGGTACCATTGGCGGCCGGAAACGCCGCGTAGCGCTTTAGGGAAGGACGTCACCCGTAACATGTGAGTGTTATCTTGGGAAAAGGTAACGATTTAATGAAATATCATTGGCGGAAGTTCCGTCTCTCATCCCATTTATGAGCCACGGATTCTTCACAGAGAATTACCCCATCATGGCGGATTCCGTATCATTCTGGCATGGTGTTTGTTGCGGCTTCGGTGCTTATGAAATTGTTATTTATCCTCCAGAGTTACGTAACTCTCGTCATCATCTTACGTTGACTAACAAATAATTGAATAAATGCAGAGCTATTAAGTGTGCCTTTATAATCACGGGAGTTGTTTCCTGTAGCTGTAACGTTCCATTTTAACCTACTCGCTCACTCTGTTCACGTCAGGGTTAACTATGTAGTTCTATCCTGCCATTATTTTATTCCCAATTACTTTTTTTTAAAACTTTGACGGAATATCTTCATAAAAGTAATGGATGAAATACGTTAGGTAATGCACTAATTCATTAACAATTTCAAAAACAAGCCAAAAGGTTGTCTTGTGCCTGAATGGTACATCTAGATCTCCTTATTACCTTACAAACCACCACAAGAATATTTGGCAGGGGGGTAAGTTATAACTAATATGAACGAGTGAAGAAAAAAACTTTCATCAACAAGCACCTAACAATCGGTATACTACAAATGATACAGAAACTACTTATGTAATCTATAATGTAACTATGTATACTTCACACGAGAGTCATCCAGGGAACAAGCAAAAGATGGTATTAGCACTACTTGGCAGATTTAGAAATCATGCATTAGGGAGCACATCAATTAGTCAGCTACACCACCTGTCGACTAACCCACTTCAAAGTCTACAAGCAGCCATGATGGTCTCTTAACGATTGCGGGAAAAACGACGTTTTAAACCACTCTGTCCTATAATCTATTTCCCTTATTTTATTCTCATGATCTGATGTACCGTAGTATGTTGGACTTCCTTCCTATAATATGGTACCTGTACCATCTGAATCTGCCGGTTGAAACGTGTCGTAGCATTATAAATCCTATCACCTTATATTGCGTTGTTCTGCCGCGTGGCAGGTTCACTCATGTTCACCTCCATGCCTGTCTGTCCCGTGCCAATTGCTTGGCTTCGTCATACTTTCCTTCAATCTCAGTATGCCCATCATTCTGTACCTGTACAACATACAATAACATCGCTGCAACATCATAAACCCTCTTTCTTCCATGTCCATTCTTAACTTCTGCCATTCCCTCTCACACTGTTCAGAGCAAGCACTCATTCCTATTTTCCGACGAAGTTATCAATATCTTACGAACTCCAACATACTACGGTAGATCAGATAATGAAAATAAAATAAGGAAAATAGATCCATAATGGCTGCGTTGACACTTAGAAGTAGGTTCGTTGACAGGTAATGTAGCTGATTAATTCGTATACCCCCTAATACATGTTTCTAAATCTGCCTAGTAGTGCTAACACCATGTTTGGCATGTTCCCTGTATGACTCTTTGCGTCACATTTACATAGTTACATTATGGATAATTTTATTAGTTTCTGTGGCATTTGTAGTATGCCCTCAGTGCGGTGCATGTTGGCGAGAGTTTATTTCTTCACTCAATTTCATGTTGGCGATAAGTCACCCCCTTCCAAACACACTTGTGGTGGCTTGCATGGCATTCAGTGGATGCAGATGAAGAATCCTCATACAATGACCTAACCCATTCATCTTTCTTTTCCTGATTTTTCTCAACCAAATGCCTCTCTCCTCCAATTATTAATATATCATCACTCTTCACTCTACCCTCCCATTTAATTCTTTCCGTCCTTCTACAGATCCACATTTCGAAGGCCTCCATTCATCAGAGTTCGCATAAGTTTGATGAAGACTATTTTTTGCCGGACGTTCAACATATTTTTCTAGAGCCAAGCTATTATGGCAGACAAGATCATAGGCATAAAATTAAGGAAATAGTCTACAGAACCGATAGATTCAGAAATTAATGTTTTCCACGTACAGTAAGGGACCAGAGTATGGGGCGTCAGTCTGGGACCCTTATTTGGGAGGGGAGATAAAGCAATTAGAAAAAGTTCAGCGTTTAGCCGCAAGATTTGTGACGCATTTTTTTTTTTTTTTTTTTTTTTTTTATTTTAAATTTTTTATTTTATTTAATATTTAATTTTAAAAGGAAGGCTAGTGTAACGGAGATGATGAGGGTATTGGGCTGGACATCACTAGAATCGAGGAGGAGGAAAGCACGTCTCAAGTGCATGCATAAGGCATACATTGGCGATCCTGCGTGGAGGGACATATCTGAAAGATTAAAAAAACCTAGTTATCTGGCGAGAAAAGATCACAAATATAAGATAGAGCCTCCAAGGCAGCTCTCAAACACATTGAAATATTCCTTCCTGCATCGCGGGATAAGGGATGGGAATGAGTTACCCAAAGAAGTATTAGAGCCCTTCCCAAATAAGACACTGACGTTAATGACGAGATTGAGGGGAGTTGTACTATGAGGGTTTTCCCCCCATATTTTTCTAAGTCAATAACTTTGCATTTTTTTTGTATTTTGGCAATGTCTTTGTTTTAATTTTTACATGTATGTATATTGGTATTTTCTCTTATCTTTGTTACCACCGGACCATATGGTCTACTTGTAGCAATTTCTTAATAATAATAATAATATCTGGGGGGATCGGTTCCAAGAAACTTTGGCCCTCACGAGGTAAATTAGTTTTTATACCTGTGCTGAATATCTTTCCATCAGTACTGACTACTCACCCCGCATGAAATTCCCGGCAAGATTTAGCTTTATGGATGGTTTAGTACCTTGTAGGACTATTCATCATTCGCATTAATAATACTAACCAGTAGTTGTATCTTGAGTAGTGTGCTGCATGGTAGCACGTTCTTCTACGCATCACTCTCCTAGTTCCTGGTCTGACTGCGCACTGTTGTCCTGACTCCATTTGGCCTGCGCCTTAAGTCCGAAGGAAAGTTTGCGGTTCTGATTTGAACTGGGTTGAGAGCTGATTACCTGGTGTGGAATCACTCCGTGCCACACACCCTAGTGGCGCCTTGTAAGATATTTCATAGAAGTATTCTTTTTATTTAATCTTTCCGCAGAGTCCACGTCTCTGCTACAATATAAAAAATCCTTTTACATCAGTGGAATACATTACTTTCCTCCTCTTTCACGCTTATCCAGCATTCACCCCGTTGTAACGACCTTCAGTGTAGTATACCATTGCTTCAAACTACCTGGAAATCATACTTATTTTACCAGATTATTTTTCAGCATATCTTGTTTTCAATAGCTATCACTTGTAGCATTCCTGCCTTTCATTCTGCTCATCGGACCTTCCCCATAATTCTTTAATCACACAGACGCAAAAATCAAAGCGTTCAATTCATTCTTATATCCTTTACATCTAAGGTCTCCGTTAGGAACCAAATCTATCCGGCAAAGGACGAAAAAAATTTAATATTCTTTACAGCCAAAACGTAATCATGTTTTTCGTTGATGCAATGGCCCATGAACAACATCTTTAGAGAAATATTAGAAGTATAAGGGATGATGAATGAAGCAATTCATTCCCTAATGCTTGGTTTTTTAATCTGCCACGTGGTACCAACATCATGTTTGGCATGATCCCTGCATGACTCTTGTATCTCGTTTGCGTAGTTGCATTATTCATTGATTCAATGGTTTCTGTGGCATTGTTACCTTACCAATAGTGTGTTGTATGTTGTTGAAAGGTACATGCACATTATAGTGCATGATGGTGATAACTCACCCCTGACAAACTCTTATGAGGTGGCATGCTGTGCAATACGTAGATGTGTCAGAAGCAACAGGGGAGGACATTGTTGAAATAGATTCAACGCCAATAATTGGCTCTATTTGACACCACCAACTACGGCAGAAGATGGCGTGATACATACTCGCTGCAACACGCCAGAAATCTCACACCTATGAACCAAGAAACAGAAAACTCAAAGTAAATGCGAAATGAATAGCGTAGATCTCGAAGAGATGTTTAAATTGGTGGTTTCTCAATAGGAGTGGAACACCGCCGAGGTCCAAGACCTCTCTCTTTGTGGCCCGCGGGGAATTCTTGGGTCGTCCCAATCTAGCATAGAATGCCGGTCCGGAAGACGATGATAGGCGAGAAAAACCGGCCGGCTGGGTTGGCCTACTCGTGATCTAGTCTCGCCTAGTTACGAAACGGATGGGAGAGGGAGTGGGGGGGGGAAGGAGGGGAGAAAGTGACCATGACCTTTCCGAACAACGCTGGCTGACCTTGCTGCCCAAGTCCTGATTCGCCGATTGTCCTGGGACCGCCCTCCCTGAGTTTTCGGGTGTAAAACTGGATCTCTTCCTCACGGGTTTGCCGAATATTCTATCGGGAATGGGCAATTTCAATGAGCACAGCGTTTGATCGGGTAATGGAGACGGCGGGTGAGAAAACGCCGTGTGCCAGGTCGGGAAACTTTTCGTAGATCGGACCGGCCGAAATGTTGACTTGAGCTAGTAAGCAAAGGTTAGGCCCAAGGCCCGACCATTGAATTCAGGATAAACTTGATTCCCAAGTCGTGGAGAAAGGTTGAGCAGTAACCGAACGAAACGATAAACTCAATGCCAGTGTGTTCCAATTTCTCACTACATAGATTAAATCTTTTACGGAAGTTTGATGAATACTATTTTTTGCCAGGCGTTCAACATATTTTGCTAGAATCAAACTGTTACGGTAGAGACGATCACAGTCGTGAGGTTAAGGTGATAGACTGTGGAACCGAGAGATTTAACACTTTGTGTGCGACATGACGTGATATCACGTCATGGTTGTTTTTACGCGGGTGCGGATGACGTTATATCACGTGAATTGTACTGTGGGTGTTCAAGCTTTCGCCAGGTTCCATAGTGAAAGCTGAAACACCAACGGTCCCCATGACGTGATATCACATCATCAGCACCAGCGCAAAGACAACCATGACGTCATATCACGTCATGCCGCACTCAAAGGGTTAAAATGTAATTTTCTCCACTTATAATAAGGGACCAAAACAGTTGAGATAGATCGGTTCTAGGACACTTTGCCTCTCGCTAAGTAGAGTAATTGTTGTGCTTCTGCTTAATACCGTCATTACTAACGGCTCACCTGGCATGAAATTACCGGATTTTTTTAGCTTTTGTATGATTCAGTACCTTGTGGTACTATTTATCAATCGCATTAATGATACTAGCCAGTACATGTATCTTAAATAGTGCACTGCGTGGTATCATGCTCGTCTACGCATAACTTTCCTAGTTTCTGGTTTGACCGCGCATTGTTATCCTGACTGCTTTCGGCCCGCCCCGATCGGCCGGGGGAAAGTGCGCGGTTTTGATTGGAACTGGTATGAGTGCAGTATTTCTGGCGTGGAATCACCTCGTGCCACACACCCTAGCGGTGGCTTGCACGGTATTTTGTAGCTGTAGATGTATATTAAACGGTGTTATTGATCACAGTTTTGACAATCTATGGCTTGAAAATGGGAGTTTACGCCTTGCGGGCTTTGATTTCATTAACCCATTTCTACAATGGATACTGACTCACATTTATATATGCCCATCACGCCGTTTCCTATTGAAATGGGCACGATGCAAAATATGTAATTCTCGGTGAAAGCCGACCCGGATTTGAATAATTCCTCCATACTCTCCCACCTTTGCATTCCACTTTTGCGTCAGTCACACAAATGGATAATGGCTTCATAAACTCGGTTCCTGTGATTTAGATATGACTTCTCGTATTCCTACTCTCACGGTGGTTGGAGCGCGAAACGTGAGTCGCTATTATCTTATTAGACCTTAACGTCAAACTGAAGGAATATGGAACGTTAATAAGCAAGAAAAAGACTAGCAGTATAACAATAGGAGGTAAAGGTGAGAGGATCAGTAATAAATTAGGAGGCGAAGCGATTGAACATGTGGAGAGCTTTTTTGTATTTTGGAAGAGTCTTCGCCGAAGACATATCCTGTACCAAGAAAATAAAATCAAGAATACCAATGGCAAAAGAAGAATTAAAGAAGGAGAAGAAACTACCCTGAGTACCTTTGAAATAAGAATTGAAAAAGAGTCTGGTTATATGTTCCATCTGGAGTGCGATTTTGTACGGAGCAGAGACATGGGGTTTGCGGAAAGATGAAGTAAAAAGAATAGTGAACTTGGGAATGTGGATCTGGAGGAGAATGGAAGGAATTAGATGGGAGGATGAAGTGAAGAATTGGGAGATGCTGCAAAGAAACGGAGAAAAGAGTGAATTGGTTGAGAAAATCAAGAAAAGAAAGATGAATTGGTTAGGACATTGCATGAGGAATGATGTGCTTGCTGACGACTGTGTTAAGAGGGAATGATAATAGGGAAGAAAGGACAAGGTAGAAAGAGGTAAAAAGACGTTGACCACAGTTAAGACTGGAGGAAAGTATGACGAAACCAATAGGCATCTACATCTACATCTACGTGATACCCTGCGAGCCACCACGAGGGTGTGTGGCAGGGGGTGAAGATCACCAAACATGCACTATTGACATGCGACTAGGATATTTAACGGAGACATGCTGGATAATTGGGTCACATGCAGCTAGATGGTTAGTATCTACATAATAAGGAAGGGATTATTGGTTGTTATTACATGCATCATGCACTACAGACTACTCTAACTATATTTCACCTACCTATCCCTTTGCTACGCTGCCTATTGTTAAAGGCACAGGGCAGAGACAGGGCAAAGGCACAGGACAGAGAGTCATGGAGGTCAAGGCACGCCTCAACCCAAGAGCTAATAAACTTAGCAGCACACTCAGCAAAATAGCCGATAACAGTATAGTAGTGTTTCTGACGTTTGTTGCAAAACAGATGGGTAATCATCAATAAGGTATATGCAGAGGGCGCTTGCTATTGTGGACAAAGCTAAAAGTTATAACGTGGGTGTGGGCGCACTAATTTAACATATTTCACGATATTTTCCATTGACAATTCACTAGAAATCAGCATGAATTGACATCTATAATATGCCTTCTCCGTAAATACACTGTTTATTTATTTGAATGGTAAATAATCCGAGTTCCTGGGGAAAAATCGCGAAGTCATGTAGAATCTGTAGCACAATGTAGCTAATAAATATTTCAAGATCTACTTGGCTTGAATGTCGGACATAGGGAAAGATTTTTGCTTTACACCCGATAATTCGTCAAATCCATGGTACTATCCAAAGGAAGGTAGAGAAAGAGCAAGGATAACTAATATTGTTGTTATTTTGATTGTCGGGCAACAGTTTGATCTCATTTTCATCAATGGTAATTACCTTCTGCCATACGCGCTTGTGGTGGCTTGCATGGCCATCATCATCAGTAATCATCAATCCGGAGATTGGTTTGCTGCAGTTGTCCTCTCTCCTATCGGCCAAAGAGATTTATTTGCCTGATGCATTACATTCTTGGTCTTCCTCCGTCATTCTTCCCATTCATATCTCCTCCAAATATTGTTTTCAATCAGCTTTTCTGTCTCTAATGTGCCCAGTTACGTCCGTATTGTCTTCTCCTCAAAGTTTTCACCATATTTCCTTTCTTTCCCACTCTTAGAAGGACTCCTTAGCTGGTGATTCTACCCGTCCATTTGATCATCATTCTTCGATATCACAACAGCTCCTCTGATTGAATCTATTGCGCTCACCAGCTCTTATTTTCTTGGCTTCACAGCTGTACGCTGTCTGTATCAGGAGCGATTTAGGTATTTTCTTCTCGTATGCCTCATCGAAACCGGCCACTATGTTTAGGTAACGTGTAATCGATTCTATTTTTCAGTAATGGCATCTAAAAATGTATAGTGCCCTGAGAGCCAACTCAAGGGCACTTGGAAACATATCTCTTTTAGAACCGACCATGGTTTTGGCTCCTTATGTCTTTATCTTAGTGTGTCTGGACTGTTAGAAGAATTAGGATGGGAATCGCTATCACAGCGTAGATTGAATTATAGGTTTAACCTCCTAAATAAATTTCAGGAAAATCATTTTACTGACGACGTAAAAAATATACTATTAACCCCTTCGTACTAAGGCAGATTAGATCGCGCCAATAAAATTAGAGAGATAGATTGTAGAACCGATAGGTATAAAATGTCATTTTTTCCGCGTACCATTCGGGACCATAACAGCTGTTATCGTCGTCATGAATAGTTCGAGTATTGACATAGGCAGGCAGTAAATCTTTCTCATTATATATTCTGCTCTCTTATTTAGGCATGATGTAAATATTGGTGTTCTTATTTATGCATGATATTTTGAATCTGTAGTAGTAGTCTTTGTATCCTTGCATGTTGGAACGATTGAAGATTGAATGTTTCTTGGGTATTAGATTTTTAATTGGCGCGTTGCATGTGTGGTGCGCGGGTTTTAGTGTAATGTCGGTGTTCTACCCTATCATTCATGCATGCCTGGTGCGAAAGCACCCCCTGTCACACACCCTTTGGGTGGCTTGCAGGGTATGACGTAGATGTAGATGTAGATGTATCAAGTTGATTCGAAGTATCCCCATCATGGTTGGTAAATATGGGAATAAAGTGGCGCGACAATTCATGAAGTTCATCCATTCAACGGGAATAAAATTATTTTTTTTCACTAAGAAACTATTTCTTAAAACTCTAAGCGTGGAATGGCTCTAGAATGGAAGTCACTCAGAGAAACTTAATAAAATTTCCGAAAATAGGAACTTTGATCTAATGCTGGGAAGCCTCATCTAATGATTTTGTTAATTCCAGCAAGAGATTGAAGTGTGCCTCTCCCAATTTTATTTTTCACTTTCCGGAGGAAGAGGCCGAGGCGTCCACATAAGAAAACCTAATGCCTGGAGAGGAAGTAATTAGTGCTAGCACCAAGTTTTGCAAGTTTCCTGCGTGACTCTTGTGTCACGTTTATATAGATACATTATAGATCATTTTAGTAGTTTCTATAGCATTTGTAGCATACCGATCGTGTGGTGTATGCTGGTGATGGTAAATTTCTTTACTATAGTTCATGTCGGTGAAAAGTTATCCCCTGCCTAACAGCCTTTTGGTGGCCTGCAGGGCATTATGCAGTTATGGATTAAAGCGTCCACGCGAGCTTTCGGTTCGCTGTTCAGTGCACCGAGCGATGGCGGACCCATCGTGCGAGAGTGATTCAATTCGAGCCACAGATGCAGGGGATGTTGGCGGAGGGAACACTCGCTTGTATGTATGAGGAAAACAAGGCCGAGGGGATCTCGACAGCCGAGTGCATTCGAGATAGTCTTTCCCCCTGCTTTATTGTAGAAGGCGGAGGGTGGGGCGGGAGGGCGAAATGTGCATTTGCGGAGGACTGGAAAAAAAAGCGAATCGATTTTCGGTGGGCATGCACGGTGAGTGAGCCAGGGCAGGGACCCCGAGATGCGTTGTGCCTGCCGAGCACATCAGGGGGAGGACAGTGGGGTGCAGCGGATGCGTGTGTGACGGACGCATTCGTGGAGTGGGGAGGTTGAATCGGCTGCACTTTCCCTCCGCCTCCTCCTCAACCGCGCTTCGCTCCTCCTCCTCCTCCTCCTCACGTGGTGGTGTGAATGGCCGCCATGTCAGCGCGGAGCCGACGGCAGCGAGCCCGGCGGACGTCTCCCGAACTAAAAATCTCTCTTTTTTTTTTTCCCCCCCCTCTCTCAGTCACTCTGTCCCGGCCGATATCCCTCCTCCTTCCGCCATTCCTTCGAACACGCGCTCACAGGCGGAGAGCGGTGTTATCCACCAGGCGCGCAGAAGGTTGCAGACGGCTTCTCGACGCACGCCCGGTATATCCCTACCGTTGGCAGTACTGGAGGGCACTGAGAAATTAAGGGGTTTACAAGGTTTGAGAAACGGACGAAAATTAGGTCCGAAAAGAAGATACCTTGATCCCACAATAAAAGTTTTTGTTCACTTTCCACAGAAATGTATTAACCGACCAAGGTTTCGACACGATCCATGTCATTTTCAAGGTCAAACAAAGGTATGACATACGAGACTTTTAAAGTAATTTTCATTTAATTACTGAGAATTTTAATCAAATAAAAGTATATTATTGCACCATTAATAACGCAATATTTATTTCACGCTTCCTACAACATCTAAAATTCAAACATACAACTCGAATATGATCTCCATTATGACTAGGGAACCATCTCGTTCAAATTACCTTAAAAAGACTCACTCGCCAATGCTTGTATCTTTCTTTGAAACCTAGTGCCAACGGCGGGCCGAGCGTATTTGTGGTGTAACTCTTTTAACTCTGTGTATTTGTGTAGTTGTAATAAACATAAATACAAACTGCCTTACATCGGTAGCAAGCCATTAATGCATCGCATATTTTTGAAGTTTCGTTTTCTCGACAAGTTTTAGCAGGATTTTTCTGATGCATCAGTAGTCGCAGATACGTTGACATGAATAGATAGATATTAATGCAATTCCGCCTGACGACAAATACTGGTCGGTTGCTGTAGATTCATCGGTAGTCGTAGTTACGTGAACTTTAATTGGGTGTTGTTTGATGCATGTCAGTGATAGCCATTAAGTTAGTCCGAGCGAGATAGTTCCCTAGTCATAGTAGAAGCCATATTCGAACTATACATATTAATTTCACCAGCTGTAGGACACATGTATTAAATATTGCTTTATTAATCTACATCTACATCATACCCTGCAAGCCACCCAAAGGGTGTGTGGCAGGGGGTGCTTCCACACCAGGCATGCATGAATGACATGGTAGAACACCGAAATTACATTGAAACCCGCGTACCACACATGCAAAGCGCCAATGAAAAATCTTACACCCAAGAAACATTCTATCTTCAATCGTTCCAACATGCAAGGGATTCAAAGACTACTACTACACATTCAAAATATCATGCATAAATAAGAACATCAATATCAACATCATGCATAAAGAAGAACATAGATAATAGAAAGAGAAAGATGTACACTATAGCTAATCTCACTATTTGCACTATTCATGACGACAATATCACAGCTGTTATGGTCCCGAATGGTACGCGGAAAAAATGACATTTTATACCTATCGGTTCTACAATCTATCTCTCTAATTTTATTGGCGCGATCTAATCTGCCGTAGTACGAGGCGAGGGGATTAATGGTGAAATTGATATAGTTTTATATGACAGAAATGAAAATTAATTAAATGCAAATATCTAATAAGGTTTTTTGTTATTCTCAAGAACTGATGATAAATTGAACTCCACTACTTTTGAAAATTTAACAAGAATGATAAATTTTCAAAAGTAGTGGAGAAATAATACAATCTACACGCTGTTTCGTCCCCCGGGCAGATGAAATAAAACTGAACAATTTAGTAATTCTGGAATCGATTAAAGACACCAAGACGGAATTTGGTTGGGTGTGTGAGGTGATTGTTTTGCAAGGCATGATCTCGGACATTGGGGTAGATAGAGAGGGCATTAATTCAATCAAACTGGGGCCTGACAACAGAAAAAAACAACCACATTGCTTAACCCTGCTCTTTCCTTACTCTCCTTTGGTTAGCACGACGGAATGGACGAATTAGCAGATGTAAAGCAAGAATATTAACCAAATGTTCGAAATTTAAGGGAAGTAACTCTTGAAACATACATTATTTACCTAGTGCTTCCGATTATATAGGATATCCCGATTCTATTGGAGTGCCATAGAAAATGTGACCAGAAGAGACTAGAAGCCTCCGAAACCTGGTGCTGGAGGAGGATGCTGAAGAAATAATGGACAAAAAAAGAAATGATAAAGTGTACAGAAAAGTAGAAGAGGAGAGGATCAGATGGAACATAATACAGAAAATAAGAATGAGATGGATTGAACACACCTTGAGATACAATGAGTTTGTGAGGAACATAATTGCAGGTAAAACAGAGGGAAAAGTCTCCAGAGGCAGACCCAGGAATAAGTTCATGGACCAAATACAGCAGAGAGTACATAGGAAAAGCTAACAGGAAGTAAAAGAACTAGCATTATGAAGGGAGGGTGAAAGGATGCAGTCAACCAATCTTAGGATCGAACGACCAATGATGATGGGTCCTATTAGATTTTATAGATATATTCGCCGGAAATGGGGATTATTATTGATTTAAATAAATAAACAATAGATATACGGAAAATCTATATTACAGAAGTAAGCATATCTGATTTATAGTAGGTTATCAATGGGAAAAAATCTGAAAATTGGAAAATTAGTGCGTCAGGCCGTAAGTGACAACTAAAGGAAGAATAAAATTGATCGGTTTGATTAACATCGGGGTTAACATTGATGGAGGATAGATCACTACCACGTTACAGCTATTAGAATTAGCCACCATTACAAGCGCCCTCTCCATCTGCCTCACTGGTCGAGGATATGAAAAGAAAATCACGGGAATACATCTACATCTACGTCATACCCTGCAAGGCAACCAAAGGGCGTGTGGCCGGGGGTGCTTCCACACCAGGCATGCATGAATTACACGGCAGTACACCGAAACTTCATTGAAACCAGCGTATCACACATGAAACGCGCCCATTAAAATCTACTATCCAAGAAACATTCTATCGTCAATCGTTCCAATATGCAAGGGGTACAAGGACTACTGCTACAGATTCAAAATATCATGAATAACTAAGAACATCAATATTTACATCATGCATAAATAAGAACGTAGAGAATATAAAGAGAAAGATCTACAGTCTAGCTAATCTCACTATTCGCACTATTCATGATGACGATCATAGCTGTCATGGTTCTGAATGGTACACGGAAAAAATGACATTTTATGCCTATCGGTTCTATAATCTATCTCTCTAATTTTATTGGCGTGATTAATAGATTGGCGGGGTTAATAGTATGTTTACATATTTTCATTTCATTACTTACAATTTCCATCATATAAAACTGCAGTATTGCACCATTAATGATGTAATATTTAATTGATGTGTCCTACAGCTGATGAAATTAAAACGTATAATTCGAATATGGTCTCTATTATGACTAAGGAACAATCTCGCTCGGACTACCTTAATCTTATACCTGCTATCGTTTCGATCGTAATAGTTTGGCTCTAGCAAAATATGTTGAACACCCGGCAAGAAATACATAGTCTACATATAACTTTTATAAAAGATTTAATCTATATTTTTCCCTTTGATTAGATAGAGGTTCCATCCCTCAACAATTCAGTAAAACTACTATGCTTTTCCAAACAATTTTTAACAAAGCTAGCTGCCCTCCACTGTATTCGATCGATATCTGAAACTAGTCCTACTTCGTATGTAGGGTCTCATATACTATCAGCGAAATACATTACAGTGCATGTTGGTGATAACTCATCTCCAGCCAAACAACTTCGAGGTGGCTTGCAAGGTAATATGTAGATGTTGATGTGTGTTTATCCTCCACTAAATGTATGTATGGCTGTATTTTGTACATCTACATCTACGTCATACTCTGCAAGCCACCCAAAGGGTGTGTGGCAGGAGGTGCTTCCACACCTGAAATGCATCAATTATACGGCAGAACACCGAAACTACATTGAAACCCGCGTACCACACATGCAACGCGCCAATTAACAATCTACTAACCAAGAAACATTCTATCGTCAATCGTTCCAACATGCAAGGGATACAAAGACTACCACTACAGATTCACAATATCATGCATAAATAAGAACATCAATATTTACATCATCTACATCTACGTCATACCCTGCAAGCCACCCAAAGGGCGTGTGGCAGGGGGTGCCTCCACACCAGGCATGCATGAATTACACGGCAGTACACCGAAACTACTAGGAATATTTCCGTCGAAACTACGATTTTTTCCCGTCGAAAGGAACTGACTGCTCTTTGCTGTGTGAATGATAGGGAGGTCCGTCATATTCCTACGAGTGTCAGTATTAATGCGTACTAACCCCATAATTGCACCCGCGTCTTCGCCACTTTTCAAGTTCTCTCCTCATTATAGATCCCCACTCACTGCTTTCCCCCACCTCTCCTATCCTCCCTCTCCCCTCCTCACCTATCCCCTCTAACCCCCCCCCCTTCCTCCCGCCCTCCCAATCCTAGAGAAAAAAGAGGGCGGCAGCTGTTCGTATTCCCTACGTCCCTACCTCTCCCTCAAACCCTTTCCTAGCCCCTCCCTAAGCCCATTTCCCCTTTCGGCCCTTCTACCACTTTTCTCCTCTCCTGAGTCCAAGTCTCTTCTATGCACTGTTTCCAATAGCAGTTTCCAAGTTTATAACGCAGCCGATTAACAAGCATTCTCGCCAGTGTTCGTACCATTAAGGTATATGGCAAGGGCACTTGCTATGCTAGAAGCTGAAGCCAGTCCGCCATATTCGTTGGCACTCATTTTACAAAAGCGCTTGCGAGCAAATGCCGCGTCTACATTGACCGCTTAATTGAGAATTTAATTGCAACTTTCACTTAAGTGTACCATTTACACGCCCTCTCATCACTTAAGTGACGGGTCAACTTAAGTGGACTTGGGGACCCCTAATTAAGTGAACTTGGGTGATATCGATAGTGTTCCATCGAGGCAGTCGAGGCCCCGTCATCGATAGGTCGAGGAGTTTCGATAGTAAAACGCATCATACTGGGTGCTTTCGATTTGCTGCTATAGCCGGCGATAGACGACGCCGCGGTGCTTTCGATTTAGTCGAATAGCCGTCTATCCCCGGCTATCGGTGGCTCTCCGCTATGAGGAGAGCCGAACAAAGCAAGATCGATTTGCGCAATTGCCGTCTATCGCCGGCGATCGCCATTCTAAATCTAAAGCACCCACTTGCGTTTACATCATTTGTATGAGAAGTTGAGCATTTTTGTGCATGCTATTCTTCTTATTTATTTGCTTTCGATGCTTAATGTATTTAGACATATCAAAATAAACTGAATAGTTGCGCGATGCAAAGATCTTTCCATGAACACTAGCTGGGGCTACGATAGATTTAATATCTGCGCGTAGACGCTCGTCTGTATTTTTGTGCTGGTTTTAAGTAAACCTTACTTAAGTGCACATTCAATGTAGACGACGTATAACGCTATAATTTTGCAATTTGACTATGTTTTCCATTAATAACTTACTACAGATCATCATGCACTTACTTCTTTAATGTGGACTCTCCGAACATACTTTGCTTATTTATTTAAATTAAAAATAATCCACATTCCTGGGGAAAACTAGGGTAAAATCGAGTAAAGTCCACAAAATTAAGCAGCAAATAAATGTTTCAAGAGTTACTTGCCTTAAATTTCGCACGGATGTATGATATTCTTGCTTTACGTCCGCTAATTCATCCATTCCGTCGGGCTATCCATAGGAAAGTAAGGAGAGAGCAGGGTCAAACAATGTGGTTGTTGGTACGGAGGCTTCAGCGGTGATTTATTGAGGTCAGTTTAGTCAGGACCTGACGATTCTAGCTGTAACGTTAGCGAAACTGTTGTCCGTTAACATCTACGTCATACCCTGCTAGCCACCCAAAGGGTGTGTGGCAGGGGGTGCTTCCACACCAGGCATGCATGAATGATACGGTAGAACACCGAAATTACATTGAAACCCGCGTACCACACATGCAAAGCGCCAATTAAAAATCTAATACCCAAGAAACATTCCATCGTCAATCGTTCCAATAGGCAAGGGATACAAAGACTACTACTACACATTCAAAATATCATGCATAAATAAGAATATCAATATTTACATCATGCATAAATAAGAGAGTAGAGAATATAATGAGAAAGATTTACTGTCTGCCTATTGTCACAATTCGAACTATTCATGACGACGATCACAGCTGTTATGGTCCCGAATGGTACGCGGAAAAAATGACATTTTATACCTATCGGTTCTACAATCTATCTCTCTAATTTTATTGGCGCGATCTAATCTGCCGTAGTACGAGGGGGTTAATAGTATGTTTTTTACGTCGTCAGAGAAATGATTTTCCTGAAATTTATTTAGGAGGTTAAGCCTATAATTTAATCTACGCTGTGATAGCGATTCCCATCCTAATTCTTCTAACAGTCCAGACACACTAGCCAACTTATCGTAGCGTCGTTTCACAAACCTAGCTCCTCTTCGCTGCACGCGATCTAACTCTGATATAAACCCCGCTTCGTATGGATCCCATATACTAAACATGAATCAACGCGGGAAAAACCCGAATAAACTGACCTCAATGTGGTTGTTATTTCGGTTGTGAGGCTTCAGTTTGAAGACGTTGTGCCCTCTCCGTATACCTCAATGGTTGGTACACCGTGCTAACGACATGACAACAGGGAAAACAGTAGCAGTCTTTAATTTGTTGGATTCATCCGATGAGGTAGATGAGGAGGGCATTATCATCAAACTGTAGCTTGAAATCCGAAGTAACAATAATATTAGTTATACCTGCTCTTTCCATATATTCTCCTGGTCTCACTGATAATTGAGGAGTACATGACGCATTTGGCGCTACGATGCAATGCCTGTATGCGTCTTATCGTAGAGTGAAGGGTGAGTCTGATGATTTTGAATGGCTAGTTACTTGGGGAGGCGACCACCCATGGTAATCATACGTCCACTCTTTGAAATGACAAAGTTCCCGACCCATGCCGCGCCGGGCTCCATATTTTAGTTTTCGTCGAAGTTTTCTGCATAAACGGAATAAAAAATGAATAGATAAAGCTGAAGAAGTACCGTACTGAGGGCCCCCGCGCACTGGCAACTTTTTCAAAGCAACTATTTAGTTACTTTGAAGAAGTTCCAATGAAACACACGGTATTGACTGTCGCCCCGCGCACGGGCGACTTTTTAGTTGCCGCAACTAAATAATTGCGTCCGAACCTATTCCGAGAGTGAGTAAACTGCTGCCGGCAGGAATAGACCACGTAGGTTTTTGCCCAACCCCGCGCACTGTCAACTATTCAGTTGCTTGACGGCCCTTGTTCGGAGCGCTTTTCGGAGTACTTCAATAACTACTAATATAAAGCAATAAAAATGTTGTATTTCCATTTCTTTTGCAATAAATAATTTAAACTAGTAGTGGTATAAATATTTTCCTTCTCTTAGAGTCACTGCCAATCTTTCTTGAGGTGGTACAGCCTGTCGTAATGATGTATTTTGGGAAGTTATTCGAGGTCCAAGGGTAACCAGCAGTTGATCAAAAGTTTCTATGCTCATTCTAAAATAATTATAGAACTTATTTGGATGTTCTTTCAATCTATCAAACAGCTTATAAAATTGCCCATCAAGAAGTCTGGAACTAATTATAGGATGTACCCAAAACTCTTTGTTCCTTTGCTTATTGTTTCGCTGTCTCAGAATAAGCGCAACAATACAAGTAGCTTCCACGAGATCCATTGTAAACTGAGCTGAGAGGCAACTATTTAATTGCCAGTGCGCGGTGGCGGACAACTCACGGGTGAGTAAACTGTTTGGTTGACGGTGATTAAAGTTGCCAGTGCGCGGGGGCCCTAAGACCAGTCTCTTTTTTGATATGAAAAGTTATGGTTATGTCAATAAAAATACTTTAATTTACTTAAAAATCCTTTAACATTTCGAAGCCCCCTTTTCTATTATAATTATTACGAGCACTCTTCGACAAAGGAGACAAGCGAATGACTTAGTCATAATGGTCCTGCAACAACGTTGTATTTACCAATAGCCGAAACATCTAATCAACAAGAAAATACTACCCTGTGAGCCGCCGCAGAGGCGTGCGACGAGGGGTATTAGGACATTATGAAGAGCGCCCTTTACTTTTCAGGTTAGTTGGCTGATTACTTGTAGAAGGTGGCCCAATATTGAAATCATCTGCGCCAGTAAAGATGGGTAGGTATGCTGGAAAGAGAGTATTTTTTGACAATGAAGGAAAGGTGGAGAGAAACACGGCGTTATCATACACTTCACGATAGGCGACAGAGTACAACATACCAACCGGTGGAAGAAGTGCAGCACTCTAAGTGCACACCAGAGAGTACGGACTGTCCGTTCCAAAATCGTGTGATCTGAGTTAAAAGCGTAATATCTAAAGAAAAACACCAAAGCGATTTCCGTCATTTTCACATCAAATTTAAGCTTATTATATAAGTAAGTCAGATTCGGGATTCCGTAAAAAAAACACCTCCTCTATTCCCGGAATCGAAACCGGACCCTCGGGGTGAGAATCCAGTACTATGGGGACCAATCCGACCCCATCCGAATTGCGCGCTCAACCATTAGCCACTAAGGCGAGTTTTCGAATGGAAGTCACTTCCATGACAGTAGCCATATAAGTCGCTTGCAAGCGACACTTCGATGTGCAAGCACGTACTTCCATTGCAGTTGTGGTCGATAGTGGTGGTAATCGACAGCGGTTGCTAGTTGCTAGGAAACTAGGCTAGTTTCTATTTTTTCCTACAAGTAGCATATTGGTTCTGCGATATAATCGTATCGCATCCGGTAAAATCCTGGTCACACGACAGCAAACGGAAATAATGAAAATATTTATTATTGCTTGAAAATATTTTAAATCCGAAAGAACTCTTTAAGGTAATCTCTATGACTTATCTCTTATTTGATAATAATGATGATTTTCATAATTCTCATACTAAATACAATGTAATAATGTATAATTATTGTAGTTCATACTAGAATCCATATTAAAACAATTCTTGTACTTTTCCACAATATTTATTAATGTACTAAACGTTTCGCAGCTTGCTGAATCCTCAGGTACAAGTTTTTACAAGTTATTTATTGATAGCTACGATAGTAACCAACGCCAACAAGCTGAGGGGGGGGGGGTTTGGAGAACAAACTAATTTTTGGGTGTAAAGGCAGGGGATCATAGGTCAGGGGCTTGTGAGAAGGGAATTTTTTTCGGAAAGGAGTGGAGAGGGGTGCGGAAAAAGAAATTCCTTGCAAAGGTCGCTTGACTCTCTGATAATTTTCATTTTTCCAATGCATCCATCTTTAAACCTTTTGGTAGGACATGTAGAATTTCGGGGTACAATTGTTTACATGTTATTTATTGATAGTTACGATAGTTACCAACGCCAATAAGCCGAGGGGGGGGGGTTGGAGAACAAACTAATTTTTGGTTGTTGATTCCTTTTTTCGGATTTTCCGCCAACATGAACCAACGCGGCGAAAAACCCGAAAAAAGGAATCAACCTCCATCCAAGCCCCGCGGAAACCTTCATCAAAACTAATTTTTGGGTGGAAAGGCAGAGGAATTTAGGTTTGGCTCTACGCTGTAATTCATACTAATTTATTTTTATCCACTAATGCCTATGGGACTCAAACAGCTGTATAAAAACGACGTTATTGTCAAATTTGGGTGATTTTCATAATTACCATATTAATTTTTACTTCCGTCATCCATTTGTTTGGAAAAAGCCGGATATAATGTGTACGCAGAACGATGTCCTGCAAGGGGCGACACGATTCGATACATCGCTACACTCACTATTTCGATATAATCCGACTTCCATGTGAAAACCCGCCTTTATGTCACATACCTACTGTCGATTAACAATTGGTGGGAAGAAATAACGAAAAGGGGGAAAAGTAAACAAAATATTACTAGAACACAGAGAATCCCACTATTGATTCTGTCGAAAGGCTATCGGACTCCCTCAACAGAAGCGTTGCAAGTAATTACCGGGCAAATACCAATTGACCTAATGATAATTGAACGTAGGAAAAGATTTGTAAACCGGAACAACAATGAAGATAATTTGGAAACAAGAAGAAGATTCCGGGATGAAACCATTCGAATGTGGCAGGATAGATGGGACAAAAGCCAAAAAGGAAGAGAAACGTTCAAATACTTTCCTAAAATCAAAGACAGACTGGACGCTGATTATATCACGCTTGATCATAACGTCGTGCAATTCTTGACAGGTCTCGGAAATTTTTCATATAAATTAAATGCATTCAAACTAAAAGATTCTAAAAAATGTGAACACTGTGGCAACATAAGTGAGGATGCATGGCATACATTGTCTGAGCGTCCTATTTTCGAGGAATATAGAACCGAAACTCGAAATAAACTAGTAAAAGAAAATATACAAACGGAAACCAGAAAATTTAATAACTACAAATATTTGGCTTCTCATAAATTCAACAGATTCAGGCGAGATATCGTGGAAGTTCTTCATAATGTAAGAGAAACGATTGCACTTTTCCACAAAATTGTTTTAATGCGTACAACGCGTTTCGGCTCACAGAGCCATCATCAGGTATAAGAATGCATCAGGTACAGCCATCATCTTGTACCTGATGATGGCTCTGTGAGCCGAAACGCGTTGTACGCATTAAAACAATTTTGTGGAAAAGTGCAATTGTTTCTCTTACATTATTTGGCTTCTCTTAAAAAAAATGGCAAATGAAATATTAAACACAAAAAGAAGAAAAGAGAATCTGAATTAAAACATCCAAATTCAAAGAAAAATTATAAAATAAGCCTAGTAAAGGAACCAAAATACCGGCAAACAGCCGTAGAATCCTCAAACCAGAAGGGGATCTCAATAACTGTTGTGCACTTCTGTTGCGCAGTATTACAAAGAACAATACCAATGAAATGTAAAAGAACTCGAACCAAGACCGGAATGAGGCAACTTCCCAATGAACCTTGCAATACAATTGCAAGGGGAGGGGGACAGCTGGCTAGTTAAACACTAGCGAAACAAAGTGTATAACCACACAAGTTGCACTCTAATCCGTAAAGAAATTATAAAACAAAAGCGGACCCCTGGAATAAGTGAAAACTTACAGTCCAGGGGGGGAGGAAGGAGGGCCCGTGGGGGCAATGGCCCCGTAATAGCTGTCGATTAACAATTGTGTATAATTTATGTATATAATTCAATTTTTGGGAGGAAAGGCAGGGGGATTTAGGTTTTGCTCTACGCTATAATTAATACGAATTTGTTTTTATCCACTAATGCCAACGGGAATCAAACAGCTGTATAAAAACGACACTATTGTCAAATTTAGGTGAGTTTCGTAATTACCATATTCATTTTTTACTTCCGTCATCCATTTGTTTGGAAAAAGCCGGAAGTAATGTGTACGCAGAACGATGTCCTGCAAGGGGCGACACGATTCGATACATCGCTACACTCACTATTTCGATATAATCCGACCTCCATGTGAAAACCCGCCTTTATGTCACATACCTACTGTCGATTAACAATTGTGTATAATTTATCGCATCCATAATATCATACTCATACCAGTCCCCATTGATTTCGTTGTCGTCTTCAGCCATGCAGCTCTGTGAGCATAATTTTCGTCATCAACATTATCTGTTCCTACTTTTTACGGATAGAGTTCGACAAAAAAGATTTTCTCTTTCGACTAAATTCGAGTTCAGTCACTACGCGTCTTTTTTTTTTACCTTCTTTAGTCGCCACACCCGCTACGGAGGCTCGGCCCTTGGTTTAGGATCTGGAACAGGAAACAAGTCGTGAAACAATATGCCTCATAGAGCAGGATCCCGTCTTTCTCTGGGCCCTTAGGTTGGTGACCCCTGTCATAGCCAGTAAGCCATCCGGCACTCAGTTTCCCATACAATTCGTGGTAGGCTTCGCTAGAACTGGATTTCCCCGCCCTGTTTACAAAAGGTGATACTAGAGCGGTTTGGGGTGATACTAGATCGCTTGGATCAAAAAAATTTGTTTTTGGGGCCTATAAAGAGGAGGGGGGGAAGCCTAGCTGTTTCGATGGGCCGGACCTCCTCTCCTTCTGGTCTCCCGTTCAAATCACGGCTCTCACGTTTCATGATGGCCGGTGGTGAGTTTTTGAATTATTCCCCGAGGTGGAGCGAATGATGACGATGTGTCTCTGGGAAACTTTGGCCATGGAAGTCGAAATATTCTTCTCCGGAGTAGTCACCGAAGAATTAATTGTATTAAGCCGAAGAGAATTGTTTTCCGGGTGCTCTTCCGCGTTTATCCATTTTTGAGGACAATATTTCGCCAGCGCTCCAGCTGGCTTCTTCAGGTCCGCTGAAGTGAAGCTGAAGAAACCAGCTGGAACGCTGGCGAAACATTGTCCACAAAAATGGATAAACGCGGAAGAAATCCTGGAAAAAACATTCTCATCATTTAAAAGACTCCGCGGAAGCCTTCAACAACATTGTGTTGTACGGTAGTTTGAGCGAAATGTTATTTCAACTAGAAATCAATGTATTTTGTCTCATTTTTAAAGGTAATATCTCACCCTTCCAAATATCCTAAAATATCTGTCCATTACCGAAATACTTTCCGAGTTTTTTCACGAGAAATACCGGTCATTTCACATGGGAAAATGGTATGTACATGCACACCAGAGAGACCTCATTTGAAAAATGAGTAATTTCTAACACATAGGTCTCTCAAAGAAATATAGTGTTTAGTGTGTATGTTTTCTGAACTATCACGTTGTCACCGCAGTATTTTTATCCGAATCGATAATTACCTTCCGTCGTCAAGGAGTTTTAAACTTGCCGCAAAAAAATGAGTCAAATTAAAGACTTACGAAGATGTTTTTATTTGATTACTTGAAATTTCAGTGGCACAAAAGTATATTTTTTCACCATTAATGATGCAATATTTAATTCACGCTTCCTACAGCTGCTGAAATTTAAACGTATAATTCGAATATGGTCTACATTATGACAAGGGAAGTATCTCGAGCAAACTACCTAAAAAGACCCACTCCCAAATGCTTGTATGCTTATCCACGACCAATTACGAACGGAAGGCCATTCATGCTTGTGGTGTAACTCTTTTGACTCTGTACATTTGTGCAGATACCATAATATCAGCCCCTTACCGAACTACTTTCCGAGATTTTTGACGAAAAATACCAAGTCTTTAACATGGGAAATGGTACGCGTGTGCACTCCAGAGAGATCTTGTTTAAAAAAATGAGAAGATTCTAACTCCTAAACCTCATCGAAAAATTAACAGTGCGAAAGTTGTAGGAATTGTAAATTTTTTTTGAAAATAATTAACATAGTTCCTTCAGCATTTTTTTTTCAAGATTGTAAAATAACCTTCCATTGTGAAGGGGTTTTAAACGTACCTCGTCAAGGAAATGATTCAAGTTAGAGGCTTATATAGATTTCGTATTTAGTTACTTAGAATTTCAGTCGTATATTATTTCTCTTTTGATACTGTAATATTCAATTCATGATTCCTACAGCTGCTGAAATGAAAACGCATCATTCGGATATGGTCTCCTTTATGACTAGGGAACTATCTCGCTGAAACTTCCTTAATATCTTTTCTTTGACTACCATCAATGAGAGGTCCTATGGGGTTTCAGGGTACCTCTCTTATTTACTCTTTCGCTTCGGCACACGATCTAATCTTCTTCATCTCGCCCATAAAACCTATTCTCTTTCTTCGCTTGCCCAACATCCTTCCCTCTATCACATTCCTGAGCAGCTCATCGCCCCTTATTACTCCCGCCAGCCACCTACTCTGCCTATCCCGGATTTCATTCTGAAGTTTCCATTCCTCTCCCGCACACTAAGCACTTCCTCGTTCGTCTTCCTTTCCGTCCACTGTCTGCTTCCACTCCACCTACATCCTTCTCCACACCCACGTCTCAAACGCCCGCGGCATATGCTCTTCCTCCACTCTCAGAGCACACGTTCCAGCCCCATGCAACGTTACATCTATATCTTACCCTGCAAGCCACCACATGGGTGTCTGGCAGGTAGCGACTCGTCATCAACATGAGCTACAGTGAAGAAATTTACATTCACCAACAAGCGCCACAATATACGTATACTACAAATGCTGCAGAAACTACTAAAATCATATATAATGTAACTATGAAAACGTGACACAAGAGTCATGCAGGGAACATGCAAAACATGATGTTGGTACCACTTGGCAGATTTAGAAACATACATTAGGATGCATATGAAGTAAACAGCTACACTACCTGTCAACTAATCTAATTCAAAGTCATAATGCCAAAACCATTGTGGTATCTTATTGATCGCAGGAAAAACGACGTTTTAAACCTTTCTATTCTACAATCTATTCCCCTTATTTTATTCTCATGATCTGATCTACCGTTGCATTACGTTACGTTCCATATTCCTCTCTCACCGGCCTCTTATTTACGTCCATACCCAAGATCCCCGTCATTCGCTCCCTTGTATTTCGAAACGCTTCCTTAGCTAACTCTATTCGCCTCCAAACGTCTTTGTTAATGTGTCCACATTTTTCTAGCGGACTACGCAAGTAATTAAAATGCTTTACTTGTTGCAGTTTATGTCCTTAGACTTCAGAGACCAGCCTCACTCTCTTTGAACTAGAGAATCTTATGGCTGGTGTGAAATCACTCCGATTCACCCTTGAGGTGGCTTCTAGAGTACCCACTGAGCCCAATGACACCGTGGATAATGTATGGAAAATAATTCACTTGATTTTTTTGTCATCTCCTTACATAAAAGTCGGTGATGTCAGCCAAAAATTTTATGAGTATCTACTATGATCTGATTTTCAACCATATGATTTCGCAAAAGTTTCAGTATGGATTTAGATGCAGACATTTAGGGTTAAGAAATGATTTGACAAGAGCTGATCCAGCTGCCGCCGAACGAAAAGGGTGGCTACCCTGCTCACCACGTCACTCCCAAGCGCCCCGGCCTATATCTAGGTGGCGTTGACCGAGCAGACTTAAGGCGTAACCCCGGAAAGCGATTTTTCTCCAATTTTCAACCGGACAAGAACAAATGGGCACTTGCGAGCGGGTGCTCCCGAGATACCCCTGGCATCTGGAACTTCGATGCTCGTCGTACTCGGACATCGAACGGCGGCAACGTCTGGGGGGACTTGGAGGTGGGGTCACCGGGGTGTGTGGGGGAGTGGCTGGGAGGAAAGAGGGAGAAGAGGATTGGGCAGGAGGGGTGAGTGAACGAGGGTCTATTTTGTCGGCTGAGAGGGAGTGGATACACCTAGGCTCTGCCGCTACGGTCGGAGGGCGGGAGAGGTAGAAAGGACGGCGGGGGAGGTGATGGAGGGACGGCCCTAATAAACCTTCGGTAGGGACCTTCGCGTTAACCAATAGCTCGCCGACTGTCTTATGGCTCGTTGCAAGAGCATTTAGTCATGGAATCAATAATTATAAGATCCATGAAGTTATAGATCTCATAAATATATTCAGGTCGTAGGAACACATCTACTAGTTCCATAGCTTATTAACCAATAGTTAATAGCTTCGAATATTTGATCTAATCTTCCACCGCCGGATAAAATTTACGAAATTTTTGCCTATTTATAATCGCTAATGCACACAATAATTAGTCAGCAAGCGTAAACAAAATGGCCATATGTCTCCAAACAACTCTTTTATCAAGTAATTAACTCTCCAAGCGGTTCATTGCGCATCCGCCATCTTGGCTACTTATGGAACTCATAACTTGATGCCAAAAGTAATGAAACCAATAAATTTAGCGAATGTTTCAGCAACACTTATTGAATGGTTGCCATGGTTTATGGGTCACATATGTGTCGTTCCTGCAACTGGCCATTAAGCGGAAACCTGGTTGAGGAGTCACGTTCGTAGATATAACCTTCTTAACTTAATAAACAAAATCTTTAAGGTAGCTCCGGCCTGACTACGGGTAGCTCGGCTACTGTGAGTCAAGAAAAATACTAAGATACACATTTATATTTTAAGGTAGCTCGGCTACTGTGAGTCAAGATAAATACTAAGATACACATTTTTATTTACTCAGTGTAAAAAAAATCCCGATTTCGCTGCTCAGATGGGAACCTCTTGAAAAGAAAAATTCAGTTGCAGAATATTCTGATTATTCCATTATATACTTTCAATAACTACATTTGTCGAGCCACAGCAGCCAGCTGCAGCGCCATTTGCATGGAACTACCGCATTTTGTCTTCAATTACGGCCGGTAATTCATGAAATCCGGTGATAACACAAATAAGTAGATATGTAGTAAGATCCTTATATTTAATTTTAACTCTCTATCCCAGAACTTTTCGCTTCTAACTAACAGTTTTAATTAAAAACATTAATACGCTTTCATGTTCAAATTGATGTTTTTCTGCTGTAATCCGTGCAATAAACATCTGAGGCCATGTTAAAATCTCAACTTTAAAGACCGAATCACAGTAAAACTTTGAATGCAGTAACGTTTAGTAGCCTTGAAACCCTATTTTATTTTTCTCTCAGTTTAATAAAATGCTCTTCAAAGATGCTATACTCCAGTTCTCAAGAAATAAAAAATAAGTAACCCTTGAGTCGCAGCCACCGTAAGAGGCTTGTATCCTTGTTTATTTTTCTAATCGCCGCCGCTGCCAAAGAGATTGAGGATATAATCTCTCTCCATAGGGAGAACCGGGAGGAAGATGGAGGGGTGGGGGGGGGGATGCGGTGCCCAACTAAGTGGCGTCACAGCGCTCTCTCTTGGCGCCGGGCGCTCCGATCTACTCCAATTACGGCAGTAATTCGCTAATAATTTTTTAAAAAATTGGTTGTGAGATGCCTGCGTTTAATTTTCATTCAATTTTCCAGGACTTTTTTTTATCCGGGAATTTGAAGAATGGTATAGTGGTAGCGAAATATGGAGGCAATTTCGTTGAGTACTCCTGTCAGAGGAATAAACCATTGCCGATAAACGATTTCCGGACGGAGGGGTAAGATGGCTCGAGTCTGACAATTTAGGGTTCCCAAGGTCGCAAACATTTGGAGGGATTAAGGTGGGAGCCCCTAGAGACTCGGAGCCTACGCGCTTGGCTTGGCTTGCTTGAGAACTTCAGAACTGGAGCGTTTCATATCGACAAAGAGAATACATTATCATGATACCTCACTACATCTCTAGGTCTGACAGAAGCGAAAAAATGTGAGGAATACGTAGACGAACAGATCGGTACAAAAACTCGTACTTTCCGCGCACAGTAAGCGACCACAATAAAAAATGAGCTCCATTAAACGCACTCCCATAATAAACGTCACCATTTCAACTCCCAAAACCATATTCCTTACATCTTTACACGGCTGGTGTCCTGACATCCCGTGCCACACGGGGAAGTATGTAGATGTAGATGAATCCTACGATTAATACAAAAATTGTAAACATATCACTTATATCAACTTTCTTGCTCAATATGGCTCTTGTATCCAATTTTTTGGATGGGTTTCTTAGATGGATTATGAATCAATCAGCGTAATTTTGATTCTGCCTGGCTCTGATTGCGAACTTTAACGCGATATCTTCCCCTCCTCTTAAGTGGAGTTAGAGTATGTTGACCTCATTGCCAACATTGCGCCCTCTCGCCTCCTTTACTTCGCCAACTCCTTCCTAAAGATCCGTATCTTCAATAGCCGTAACATTCATCTAATCAACAAGAAAATACTACCCTGTGAGCCGCCGCAGAGGCGTGCGACGAGGGGTATTAGGACATTATGAAGAGCGCCCTTTACTTTTCTGGTTAGTTGGTTGATTACTTGCAGAAGGTGTCCCAATATTGAAATCATCTGCGCCAGTAAAGATGGGTAGGTATGCCGGAAAGAGAGTATTTTTTGTCAATGAAGACATTCGAACTGTAATTTTTGGAAGGTCATCTAACAACATAATTTAATTACCCTGGAAGAATGTAGGCAACTCAATATAATGCCTGATACAAGGCAAGCGAGCATGAGGTAACAGAACACGCAGCGTGCAAACCACAAAGTAATCCAGGGTTACACAGCATTTGACTCGTCGAGAGAGAAGGGTGGAGAGAAACACGGCGTTATCCTACACTTCACGATAGGCGACAGAGTACAACATACCGACCGGTGGAAGAAGTGCAGCACTCTATGTGCACACCAGAGAGTACGGACTGTCCGCTCCAAAATCGTGTGATCTGAGTTAAAAGCGTAATATCTCAAAATAAAATACCAAAGTGATTTCCGTCATTTTCACATCAAATTTAAGCTTATTATATAAGTAAGTCAGATTCGGGATTCCGTAAAAAAAACACCTCCTCTATTCCCGGAATGTAGATGTAGATGAATCCTACGATCCATACAAAAATTGTAAACATATCACCACAGAGTATTACTCTATGATATCACTTATATCAACTTTCACCTCCTTGACGTCTCTTTTCGCGCGCTGCCACCGGGCTCCGATACCCCTGTAATAAGATTTCGTGTCAGAGAGAGGCAGACCTTTGTAACAAGGTGCTCTTTGGCACGTATCTTCACCTGGAGCCCTTCAAATACGACGTTACCTGTCTCGGAGTGACTGATGGAGCAGGTAGCGTCATACGCTACCCGACGGCGGCTTCTGTTGCGTGGGTGTTCCCCCCTCCCCCTCTCAAGAAGATCGATGGACGCCGGTCCATGCAGGTGAGCGAGCGAGTGGGCGGACAAGGGTTTAACCCCTTAAAGGGTTAGTTCGAGTGAGATTACTCTCCAGTCATAATGGAGACCACACTCGAATTACTTTTGAACGAATATTTGGAACATGCTCATATTGCTGTATAATTTGCAAATAAACGAAAAGGAACTGCTGCGGAAAGGCCCTAAAAATTCTTCAGATAAACCAATTCATTTATCAATCAACGCTGAACAATTTTTTTGGCGTTGATATTCGCGTACTTCTGAACAGTGGCACGTTTCAGCATTCTTTATAGTTTTTATTTTTACCAGTAATATTGCCTCCGATATTGCTGGAATCCTCCCTCGCGTTAATTGGAAATACATATTGAACTCTACTTAATATTTACCACGCAACACAAAAAATATATCTCAGAGTGCCAACGTAAACAAACCCAATAGCTACGGTGTAGTAAGGAGAATAACGTCATGGCAGTGGCAATTTGGCCGCGGTCCGTTTGAGCGCAAGACTTAAATTACGATTTTTAAACACTTATTATTACAAATGTTGAGGATATTTACAACTCTCAAAAGTTGTATTTAGGACTTTAATGCACGAAAGTAGTATTTGCCGTTGTTTCCAAAGTGTGCAAATACTCAATTGCTCTTTTTAAACAGAAAATTTAAAAAAAATAGAGTAACATGAATATAAGACTAGGAACTATTAAGAAAGGGCTCTAAATATTATTAGGACTAACAATTTCATTCCTCAATTGCTCTTTCTGTAAAGAGAAATTTTAAAAAATAGAGTACCATGAATATAAGAATAGGAACTATTAGGAAAGGGCTCTAAATATTATTAGGACGAACAATTTCATTCTAAAATTGCTCTTTTTGTAAAGAAATTTTGTTTAAATAGTGCTACATGAGAAAGTTCCAAAAATTCGTCCAAAAATAATTCGAATGTGATCCCTGAACTGTTAGAAATGGGCTCTAAAAAGTCTCTATTCAAAAAAGCAATTCAAAAATGAAATCGTTTATCTGAAGAACTTTAGAACCCTTTCTTAATAGTTCATATTCTTTTATTCATGTTACTCTATTTAAAAAATTCCTCTTTTCAAAATGAGCAATTGTATAATACAATGGCTTACCTGAAGAATTTTTAGAGCCCTTTCTTAACAGTCCTCATTCATTTATCAGATAATGTCGATAAGTTTATATGTTACAGAGTATCACTTATCATGAAGTAGATATCATATTATGGTAATATGTCTACCTTTAATTTTTAAAACTATGGATTGTGTTGCAGTTTATTTATTTTGTGAATTATTATTCCAGCTGAGTGAATTGCACAATTCAATTGTTTTGTGATAGTGGTCATGTATTTTTTTAGCTTTATTACCACCCGGCAGGATAAGCCAAATTGCAGGATGAATAATAATAATAATAAGAAATATAAATAATTTATGATAAATGATAATAAAAGATAATAAATTATAATAAATGATATCAAATGATAATAAATGATAGTGAATGATAATAAATGGTAATAAATGATAATGAATGATAATGAATGACAATGAATGACAATGAATGACAATGAATGGCAATGAATGACAATGAATGACAATGAATGACAATGAATGATAATGAATGATAATGAATGATAATGAATGATAATAAATGATAATAAATGATAATAAATAATAACACAAAATATAGCTGAGAACCCTGGAGAATGACACCTGCAGAGCAAAAGAGATTGGAAGCAATGGAGATAAGGTACCATAGAAAACTAATGAATATAAAATAGACGGAGAGAATTACCATCAAAGAAGTATTGCGAAGACTTAAAGGAAAAAATACAAGATAAAAAGTGACAAGAGAAGTGAGAAGATGGAAAGGCAATTTTATCGGGTATATTTCGTGATACTCCTGCCTCTTGAAAATAGCCATGAAAAGATAAATGGAGGAGATGCATTTGCGAGGTATAAAATATATCACGTCAATCATGAAGGACTCGAAAGTGAGTATCCGTGCATGTATTAAAAGGGTATCTCAAAGGAAGCTGGAGTGGAGGGCTGCGTCATTAGTCTTTAGACTATATTGATAATGATGAATTTTTCAGTTTCGAATGCAAAGCCTGCTTAATGGACACATTTTGCGACGAATAGCAAGGTGAAGATAATATTGGGAGAAGAAATGAATGAGAAGACTTACTTCTCCTAGGGCTGACGTTCTCATTTCCTTTTCTACGTCTTTTAATTCAATCTCGGGAAATAAAATTTCTTTCTCCTCTTCGTTGGTACTGACTTTACCGGGAATACATTCTCCTTCCTTGCTCATGGTTAGCGATTCGGCCAGATATACCCCAGGAGCAACTACCAGCTTCTCGTTTAGTACTCCATTATTATCTGTGGAGAATTTCACCACAACCTTGCTGTGTGCGGGTAGTTTTACACGTCTAAGCTCTTTCACAGTGTTTATTTCACCTTCCTACACATCAAAAGGAACAACGACATTGCTCATTTTAACATTCTTTTGGGCAAAGTTGATTTGAGCCCCTGCTTCTCTAAAGAAGTTATTGCCAAGTATCCCGTCCCTTTCAAGAGAAACCCTGTTTTCCACTAATAGAAAACCGTGTGCTTTCACTTTATTTTTGGTTATCAGTTACATTTCAATGCCTCCTAGGGTCTCAAAAGTTTTTTCAGTAACCTCTTTTTAGAGTGATCCGGTCATTAGGAAAATACTTTTTTCCCTTTCTGAAAGTTTATGTGCACTACTTGCAAACAATTAATTCAAACCTATAATTCAAAAATGTTAATGATCTTTATTATAATAAAAAAAATATTTTTTTTTACCGTAATATGTCCTCAAACGCTCTGCTGTCCTCTCTTTTCATTTCTCACCTCGAAAACCACAGACTTAAAATGGATTTAAAACTCCTCCACAATACCCTTAACTAGATCACTGATTGCCCTGCACTGCTTTCTCTCTTCAACGTAACTAATAAATTCAGGCTTCACTTCGTGGAACCTCTCCATATCGGAAATCAAAAACTTTCAAGTAATGGTCCACTAATATTTTTTCTTGTATACTACCCGGGTTTCGTCAAGTAATGACATCTTCAGGACCTTCACCGGAAGATGTCATTACGTGACGAAACCCGGGTCGTATACACTGAAAAATATTAGTGGACCATTACCTGAAAGTTTTTGATTTCTCTCTTCAACTTAAGGATACCAACTCCATCCACCCGCACCCATACTCTACTCCGTCTGCCTATTCCAAGGATATCTTTCACTAAGCGCTCACCTTTATTTCGCCTCCCATCCCTTCTAAATTCACTCCCTCACACTGTCGATCCTTATTATTTACCATGTAACAATTTCACCACCCAAGCTATATCCCACTTGTCAACAAATTAAATATTTCCCCTTTCCATTTTGGGCTCTCGTTGTTTATTTTTATGCTGTTATTGTGTTTTTGTCCTCTTCCATGTTTTTTGTTATGTGCTTCACTGTAAATTGGCGCTACTGCTGTATGTGAACAATGTTTTGAAATAAATAAATAAAAATAATTATTAACGCGCTTTTACCCACCACACGGATGCATGCGTCACTCTCCAAAGCATTGCAGGCTCGATGCGAAAGAGCGTCCCCGACCACAGCCCCTCGGCAAAGGGTCCGACTAGGGTCTGCAACCGTAATTTGCCATGGATCTCCCACCCCTGCCCCATTTTTCTATCTCCTCCCGCGTGGAGAGAGGTCAGAGGAAGGGCTAGGTCTGTGCTGTGGCCTCAACCCTTCTCTCCCGCACAGGATACAACCCATTCCGATCCCCCGAAAAACTCCCTCCTCTTCACCCCCCCCCCCTGCCTCAATTTTCCCACGCCCACCCCACTCCTCCAAGTGTCCCTTCCTCCCCACTCTACTCCCCCTGGACCTCTCCCTCCCCCCCCCCTTGTTCGGATAATCAGGGGCAAAGAGGGGGGGGTAGAGGGTGGGGATAGGCTTGCTGTTCACCTCCACAATGCTACAGGTCTAAGAGTCGCTAGTTCCCTGTTTGATTTTTTTTGTCAATCCACGCGCGTGTGGACGCGTTTTAAGTGTTTCGGGGTGGGCCGGATGCTTTGGTTGAAGCTCCCCTTTTAGCCAGCTCAACGGTTATGGGGTCAGCTCTATGCGAGGACAGGGCTCACTCCCTTTTTTTCTGAAGAAAAGCACAAAAATAGATGTACGGTTGGATAACCCACGAGTTGAACATGGAGTATGGTCAGGGAAGGATTATTTTAGTTTTTTTTTTCAAGAATCGTGGCTCGAAAACCTTGGGTATGATGGCGGATCTTCTTAGCATGTGCACACAAGTCATTGTAGTTATCTAATGATGCATAAATGAAAAACTTTGCAATTTTTTCACGATATAAATTTTACTGCGACCCAGGTTTCGATGTTTTTACATCATCATCAGGTTTATATCATCATTAATTGATGATGATGTAAAAACATGTCAAACCTGGGTCGTACTAAAATTTATATTGTGGAAAATTGCAAAGTTTTTCATTTATGCATCATGCATAAGTTTCACACAATTTCGCAAGAACCTTCGGATTTAAAACTATCTAATATTTTTAAGGCATAAGAAGACGACATGCATGCGCTTTACAAGAAAATATCATCGACAAGCAGGTACAATTAATGTAAATGTACACAGTTTTTGCAAATTTGACCAATTCAAATACCTCCGAGTAATAATATCAAACAAATATAGCAAAGAACCTGACATGTCGAATACAATAAATCTAGCCAATATAAGTTTGTATGCGTACAATAAGATAGTGACTTCAAAGATAATATCTCACAAGATCCAAGAAGAATTTTGGATGGGAACCGCTTTCAGACCGCCAGTTGAAAATTAGGTTTAATCTTTAATGTAAATTTAAAAAAACTAAACCATTTTCCGACGACTTTTTCAATATCTTACAAGCTCCAACATAGTACTGTTGATCGGATCATAAAAATAAAATAAGGGAAATAGATTGTAGAACAGAAAGGTTTAAAATATCGTTTTTCCCGCGCTCGATAAGAGACCATGATGACTGTATTTAGATTTGGAATTAGGTTAGTTGACAGGTAGTGTACCTGATTAATTCATATGTCTTCTTATGTATTTTTATGAATTTGCCAAGTAGTGCTATCGTATTCTTTTGAATGTTCCTTGCATGACACTTGTGTCGCATTTTTATAGTTACATTATAGATAATTTTAGTAGTTTCTGTAGCATTAATTGCAGACCGATAGTGTGGAGCATATTGGCGAAAGTTAACTTCTGCTCTGTAATTCATGTAGGCGATAAGTCACCACCAGCCAAACACCCTTGCGGTGACTTGCAGGGTAATAATTAAACGTAGATGTAGAAGAAATTGCCATGAGAAAAATTCGGCCTGGACCGGGAATCGAACCACGGACCTTTGGGTTACCGGACCAACGCGCAGACCACTACGCTATCCAGGCTTCCTATTTCCCATGGAAATTTTGGTGGATACAAGGCAACTAGATCTTGCAGATGTAGAAGACAAAAATAAGATTACTTATACCACTTAATATCTCGCCCAGTGGTTCTTTACGGCGCAAAAGCACAGATGATGAATAAGATGGGAGAAGGAAAACTTCTCGCTTCTGAAGACGAAACCCGAAGAAATCTCCTTGGCCCCTCAAATACAGATGGTATGTTGAGCATCAAGCATACAAAGGAAATAAGAATTCGTTTACAAGGACCGTGACATAGTGCAATGCGCAAGGACGGGAAGATTGAGATGGGCTGGCCAAGTGATACGAAGAGACAGGGTACACTACTGAAGGAGATAGGCCTGAGGAGACCAGAGGGAAGAAGACCTCCTGGAAGACCGCGACGAATATAGTGGGTTGAAGTGACGTCAGTTATTAAACGCCTGAGGGGAACAGAGAATGAAGCAGCAGACAAAGATGGAGGTCATTTGTGGGTGAGGCCAAATCCCTGCTTAAGGTATTATTATTATTTATTTTTCCCCTGTTGACAATATACATAGTAAAATACACTAAGCGTCATACACACTGTAACTGCATAGGGTACGTCAGAATATTCTAATGATATTCATCATCATCTGGTGTTCTGCCTGGTGGCAGGTCCCGTACACCACTGCTGTCTCCATCCGCTTCCTTCTTTGCTTCATCACAGCTGATGTTCCTCACCTGATCCACCAATTTAATTCTTCTCCTTCCTCTCTTTATCTTTCCTTCAATTGAACCCTCTAGTGCCACAGTTATAATACTTTTCCCTCTCATCACATGGCCCAACCAGCTTCCTTTCCTTTTCCTTATTTCCTTTAGGAGCGATCTTCCTTCTTTTACTTTGCTCAAAACCTCTTCATTTCTCATCTTATCCACCCATCTTACTTTTTCTATCCTTCTCCACATCCACATTTCATAAGCTTCTATTCTATTCTGTTCCTTTCCCTCTTACCTAATGTCCACGCTTCACATCCATACATGAAAACGCTCCATGAATAACTCTGATGATATTGTCACCACTTAAAATGTTAACATAACACAAACTAATATATACATGTACATTAAGTCCTTAACACCATCAATAAAATACACATGAATTTATATAGTCATTTAAAGAGTAGTAACATTTTTCATTGAGCTACTTAAAAGCTAACTTTTTGAATATAGTAAGACACTTAACATTTTTTATTACTGTAGGTAAATGATTATAAAACTTGATACTCATTGCACGAGGCCCTTTTGCTATTATTTGTTGTCTTATTTGCGAATAATACGCGTAAGTCATTATGTCCTCCGGTCACATAATTTATAAACCCATATTTTTTTTTACAAAGATAACAGAATTATAAATATAGATGCAGGGAACTGTTAGTATATCAAAACTTTTAAAGAGAGTGTTCTACAATGTGCATTAAATGATTTACTGCACATTAACCTGATCAATTTCTTGTATGGATGGTCATGGGAGTAAAAGTAAGAAAGACACATCGAACATTCTTTAAATTACGCCGGTTCTTTAAGGTAGTTTGAGCGAAATATCAGTTTACCTAGAAATCAATGAATATGGTCTCATTTTAACGAAACATATCTTAATCTTCTAAAGAATCCAAACTATCAGCCCGATACCGAACTACTTGCAACATGGAAAATGGTAGGTGTACGTACTCCAAGGAGACCTCATTAAAAAAATGTGGCATCCTAACACTTAAATCTCGTCAAAAAAGTAATAGTGTGGAGTTCGTGGTTATATAGACACATTGCCGAAATGAATCATACAAAAGCTTTTTCTTCCGTGCGCCAATAGTGAATTAAAGTGAAGACGCGGACTTTGAAGCTCTGTCATAGGACCTTAACGACGTGCATTCGTGGTGCCAGGAGTGGGGGATAGAATTAAATATCAGCAAATGCACCACAGTTCACTTCCCGCGAAAGTCATCACAAAAATGCCATACGTATACTCTGGGTGGAGTAAACATAAAATCTTCAGATACAGTAAAATAACTCGAAATTACCTGAACTTCTGATATATCGCGGGGATTACACATACAAAACATATGTGGCACACCATTAAAGAAACTAGGTTTCGTTACACGTATAATAGGAAAGCCCTCGAATGGAAAAGTCAAAGAGAGATGCTACTTTGCACTGTTTAGGCCACACCTCGAATACGCTGCGAGTGTTTGGCACCCTGGTCACATAGATTTAACCAAAAAAATTAATAAAATGCAAAGTAAAGCAGCGCGCTTCGTTAAAAACTGCAACGAGCGTACATATAGTGTCTTACAACTTAAGGTGGGAGTCCCTAGAGACTCGGAGGCTACACGCTAAGCTTACGTTACTTGAGAAATTCGGAACTGATGTTTTTCAGAGCGACACAGAGAATTTTATCATGACACCTCACTACATCTCTAAGTGTGACAGAAGCGATAAAATAAGAGAGATACACTGCCGAACAGATAAGTACAAAAACTCGTTCTTTCCGAGCGTAATAAGCGACCGCAATAAAAATTGAGCTCCACAAAAAACACTCATAAAATTCATGTCACCATTCCATCTCCCAAAACCATACATCTTTACACGGATGGTGACCTAACACCCCCTACCACACGCCCATGCGGCGGCTCGCAGGGTATTATGCCGATATAGATGTATATAAAAGCAGAAAATAAGAAAATACTTGAAACACTAAGTTAGTTTGAGCGAAATATCTTTTCACCTAAAAATCAATGAATTTGGTCTCATTTTAAAGAAAAATATCTCACCCTTCAAAAATATCAAAATATCCACCCCTTACCGAATTACTCTCCGAGATTTTTAGCGAAAATTACCTCATGTTTCACACGGGAAATGGCACGCGTATGCACTCCAGAGAGACTTCATTTAAAAAATTAGTACTTTCTAACCCCTCTATCTCGTCAAAAAATTAACAGTGCGAAATTTGAACGAGTTTTCTCAAATATTTTTGAAAATAAATTCTACAGCTACCGCAATATTTTTTTCAGGATTGTAAACAACCGTCCATCGTGAAGGGGTTATTAACGTACCGAGTCTAGAAAATGAGTCAAGTGGCATTTTTCGTCGACACTTCTATGCGTCCACTGATTTTTCGTTAAATTACTTTGAATTTCAGTCGTATAAAGTATATTATCTCACCAGTTAATGGCGAAATATTTAATTCGTGTTTCCTTCAGCTGTTGAAGTTAAAACGCATAATTTGTATATGGTCTCCATTATGACGGGGGAACTATCTCGCTCAAACTACCTACATATGTATAAAAGCGTATCAGGCTTAACTTTGTGGAAATAATTGATATCCATTTCAAAATGAAACACAATGGTAACTGTCCACACAAATTTTAATAACAAGCGACCATGGTTTCAGCACCTAGTGCCATTATCAAGGTTGTGATAATGGCACTAGGTGCTGACACCATGATAAGGCCCTGATAATAGCACTAGGTGCTGAAGCCATGGTCGCTTGTTATTAAAATTTGTATGGACAGTTACCATTGCGTTTCATTTTGAAATGGATACCTAAATATCTTTTCTTCGACCACCATGAAAAAGAGGGAAAAAATCATATCTGGATAAAAACAATTTGGGCCCGAAAGATTGAAACTGTAACCGATAAAATCTTTTCCCAAGAGAAAAATAAAGGATTTGCGGCCTATTTCTAAATGTGGAATCATTATAGGAAGAAGAAATCCTACCCTGCTCTCGATTCTGCCCTGAAAACGTTGGCCATCGAAACGTCGCGACGCGTCGGCACTTAATGGGGTCTCTCACCCGGTGGACTTCCCGAATAGAGCTTCATTTCTAAAAAACCGGTCAAGCTAATCGTAAATTGGATTTGTTAAAAACTACTTGAGTTACACGAGGGCAATCGACCGCTTGCATCTGCATTCCCTTCTTGCACTCTCACGTTACAGTCGTCATCCTACTCATACAGTCCTCCCTTCGATTCCTATTGTACATTAACGATCATGGTGAAGTAGTGGACAGCAAGCTCCGACTATTTGGAGACGAATCCGTTGTGTACAGGGAAATCCGTACCAATAACGATGAGGAAGCGCTAACGAAGGACCTCAAAACAAGTTGTATACAATGCGTGGCAGCTAGGATTAAATTTGAATAAAAATGTATCGCAAGGAACGTCTGGAAAAGAAAAAACTCCCCTCAATACAGCTATTACACATATTATACCCAATTAGAGACTGTAGACTCTGTAAAATACCTCGGAATTAAACTAATTAATGAACTCTCGTAGAGAAAACATATTCGGGAAATAACATGTCAAGTTAATCGCTAATTGGAAATCATAAAGAAGTTCTAAGTGGTGGGGTGCATATTGATGGAAGTTAATTTCTACACTAAGGTGCATATTGATGATAAGTCATCCCCTGCCAAACACTCTCGAGGTGGATAACAGGGTATTAAACAGGTGTAGATTAAGTGTAGCTGATTAATTGATGCGCTCCCTAATATATGATTTTAAATCTGCGGCGTAGAGCTAACACCATGGCCACAATTCTGAGTGAAATAGCGTTTGCGCTATCTGCCAGAAGTAGCTTTCGTTACGCTTTTGTTTCGAAGGATAACACGCTACTCTTCGAAACAAAAGTCTCACGTCGGGAAAGCCCCAGATCTTACTTTTTAAAAAATCCCTCCATAAGTTTTTCATCAGTCTTGAATTACAGAGACGATCGAGGTTGATTCCTTCTTTCGGGTTTTCCGCCGCGTTGGTTCATGTTGAGGACAATATTTCGCCGGCTGTCCTGCTGGCTTCCTCAGGTCCATGTGACCAAAGGAGGAAGCCAGCAGGACAGCCGGCGAAATATTGTCCTCAACATGAACCAACGCGGCGGAAAACCCGAAAGAAGGAATCAACCTCCATCAAAGCCCCGCGGAAGCCTTCATCAGAACTACAGAGACGATCGTGTAGGGAGGAAGAGTGCCCTGCAGTTGAACGGAACGTTGTTAGATAAAAGGTGAGTTTTTGAGCGGGCGAAGCAGAAGACCTACTTCTTCACTGATCCAGACCTGGTTCCATCGATTGAGCGCCGATGGCAACAATGATTGAATTTCGGTTGCTCCTCACACGGGAAAAGAATCGAACCACGTTAACGTTTCAATCCGAATCTTAACCTCTCATTCCGCTTGTCTTTTTCTCTTCTTTTCACGCCACGAGTCCAGGTGGTCGTGAGGTCGGTTTCATTCCCGCCCGGGCCGAGGCTCCGGGTTCGTTGCCCGGCCGAGGCAGGTATTTCAACTTCCAACTGTTTCGACGACGCCTGTTTAATTCGAGGGAGCGGTTAGTGCTTAACGGATGCGAGAGCAATTGTTTCCCCTTCCAACCCCCTTGGTCTCTCTCCTCACCCTTTTTTTTCATCGTGTGTGTATATATATATATATATATATATATATATATACATATATAAGTACCTGCCTACTTTGGGAACCTTTTTAAGGGGTGGGTTCCCATGCAACCCGGGGTCTACGAACCCTTTTAGGGGAACGTTTGAAAATGTCTTCGGCTCGTGGACGATGATGACGCCGGTGTGGCCCAAAAAAAAAACACACACGCATGCGTGATGGGATGGGTTACGAACGACGAAAATGAACTCGACCAGTCCGTTCGGATGAAAAGACTGCATTTTGGAGCACGTGGGAAGAAGATAGAAGAAGGGATGCGTCAACCCCAATTGAGTTACACGAGGGCGATCGGACCTCTTTGCATCTGCATTCCCTCGCTTCACTCTCACGTTACAGCCGTCAGCTTCCTCATACACTCCTCCCTTCTATTCCTATTGTATATGAACGATTATGGCGAAGTAGTGGACAGCAAGCTCCGGCTATTTACCGACGATGCCGAAGTGTACAGGGAAATCCGTAACGATAATGATTAGAAAGCGTTAACGAAGGACCTCGAGGCAATTCTAGCGTAGTGCGGTGCGTGGCAGCTAGAATTATATTTGAAAAATTGAGATGATGATTTATGCCCTTACTTGGCGGAATTCCTTGATATCAGGGATAGAAGAATGAACACTGCAATCACCTGATGATGCTGCTCTGCGGCGAAACCAACCGTGTCGATAAATCTAGTACCATGTGGATATGCAGTGTAAATTCTTCTATCCCTAGAAAAATATGCGTTGAAGTGAACCTATGGAAAAGAAAAAATCCTCTCAATACATTTCTCTCATACAATTTCGGAAGCTGAACCCCCCCTCCCCCTGATGATGGAGGACAAGTCGATCTCCGAAATGTTGGGCCCCATGGACCCGTTCACCCGGTGGAAAACCCGGGAATCATTTATCCATCAGATACGCCGGGAAAACCTGAGATCCTTCATCTCTCAATACAGCTATCACAAACAGCACACCCAATTAGAGACTGTTGACTCTGTAAAATACCTCGGAGTTAAACTAGCTTATGACCTCTTGTGGAACAAACATATTCGGGAAATCGAATTCGGGGTCAAGCTGATCGTAAATTGGATTTGTTGAGTACTTGAGTTACCCGATGGCAATCGACCGCTTGCATCTGCATTCCCTTCTTGCACTCTCACGTTACAGTCGTCATCCTCCTCATACAGTCCTCCCTTCGATTCCTATTGTATATGAACGATTATGGCGAAGTAGTGGACAGCAAGCTCCGGCTATTTACCGACGATGCCGTAGCGTACAGGGAAATCCGTAACGATAATGATTAGAAAGCGTTAACGAAGGACCTCGAGGCAATTCTAGCGTAGTGCGGTGCGTGGCAGCTAGAATTATATTTGAAAAATTGAGATGATGATTTATGCCCTTACTTGGCGGAATTCCTTGATATCAGGGATAGAAGAATGAACACTGCAATCACCTGATGATGCTGCTCTGCGGCGAAACCGACCGTGTCGATAAATCTAGTACCATGTGGAATTGCAGTGTAAATTCTTCTATCCCTAGAAAAATATGCGTTGAAGTGAACCTATGGAAAAGAAAAAACTCCTCTCAATACAGCTATTACATACAGAATACCCAATTACAGAGACTGTTGATTCTGTAAAATACCTCGGAGTTAAACTAGCTTATGACCTCTTGTGATTTCTTCTGTATGCGGATGATGCTGTTTTGATCTCAGACAGTCAACAGGGATTACAGAAGCTCCTAGATAGGTTTTGTGAATCAACAGAGAGAATGGAATTGAAGGTAAATGCGTGCAAGACTAAAGTAGTAGTTTTGATAAAGAGAATGGGGAGAATAACTGTATGATGAGGGTGAATGGTGAAGTAATTGAACAAGTGTATGATTTCGTGTACTTAGGTAAGATATATGCGAAAGATGGAAAAATAGATGAGGAGATAAAGAGACGTGCAAACGCTGGAAGGAAGGTGGTCGGTAGCATGTGGAGCATATCAAGGAATGAGTGCTTTTCTAAGGAAGCGAAAATTGCCGTGCACAAAAGTGTACTTCTTCCCACTTTGCTGTATGGTAGTGAAACATGGGTATGTCAGGATAGACATAAGAGTAGACTAAACGCCGTGGGTATGAGTTATCTGAGGAGTATTTGCGGCAAAAGTAGGATGGATAGGGTCAGGAATGAGTGGATGATGAATGAATGTGGGTTAAGTGCTCCAGTAATGGACGTGTATGAAAGGAGTGTGCTTCGTTGGTTTGGCCATGTTGAGAGAATGGATGAGAGCCGAATAACGAAACAGATGTATGAGAGTAGAATGAATGGTGCGAGAGGTAGAGGTAGGCCGAGAAAGTTGTGGTAGAATGTGGTTGAGGAAATTCTTAGGAGGAGGAATATTAGGAGTCTTAAGAACAGGAGGGCGTGTATGAAACAGTGTATGGGGGTAAATGAGGCAAAAGAGGTTTGCAAGGATAGGTCAGTATGGAGGAAATTATTGAAGCAGAGTTAGGTGCACAATTATGTATTAAGGAGTGAAACATTTTGACTGTGTCTACCCCGGAAGGGAACGGCGTGATGGGTATGTATGTATGTATGTATGACCTCTTGTGGATTAAACATATTCGGGAAAAAACCGGTCAAGCTAATCGTAAATTGGATTTGTTAAAAACTACTTGAGTTACACGAGGGCAATCGACCGCTTGCATCTGCATTCCCTTCTTGCACTCTCACGTTACAGTCGTCATCCTACTCATACAGTCCTCCCTTCGATTCCTATTGTACATTAACGATCATGGTGAAGTAGTGGACAGCAAGCTCCGACTATTTGGAGACGAATCCGTTGTGTACAGGGAAATCCGTACCAATAACGATGAGGAAGCGCTAACGAAGGACCTCAAAACAAGTTGTATACAATGCGTGGCAGCTAGGATTAAATTTGAATAAAAATGTATCGCAAGGAACGTCTGGAAAAGAAAAAACTCCCCTCAATACAGCTATTACACATATTATACCCAATTAGAGACTGTAGACTCTGTAAAATACCTCGGAATTAAACTAATTAATGAACTCTTGTAGAGCAAACATGTTCGGGAAATAACATGTCAAGTTAATCGCTAATTGGAAATCATAAAGAAGTTCTAAGTGGTGGGGTGCATATTGATGGAAGTTAATTTCTACACTAAGGTGCATATTGATGATAAGTCATCCCCTGCCAAACACTCTCGAGGTGGATAACAGGGTATTAAACAGATGTAGATTAAGTGTAGCTGATTAATTGATGCGCTCCCTAATATATGATTTTAAATCTGCGGCGTAGAGCTAACACCATGGCCACAATTCTGAGTGAAATAGCGTTTGCGCTATCTGCCAGAAATAGCTTTCGTTACGCTTTTGTTTCGAAGAATACCACGCTACTCTTCGAAACAAAAGCGTAGCGAATGCAATTTCTGGCAGATAGCGTGAACGCTATTTCATTCAGAATGGCAGCCCATGTGTTTTAAATGTACTTGGAAAGTGTGACGATAAAGTCAGAGAAATCAGCGACTATGCTAGACCCCACTTTGAATACGCTGTCATTGTTTGGGATCCAAATTAGGTAGGCTTAAAAACAGAGTTAGAACTCGTGCAGAGAAGATCTACAAGATACGTTAAAGGCCGTTATGATAGTCTCGTAAGTGCTATTGACCTCATGCAAAAACTGGGATGGGAATCACTTTCAGGCCATCGATTGAATATTGACTCAATCTCATATGTAAATTCAAAACAAATTGATTTTCTGACAAAGTCGTCTCTAACATTTTACGGACTGCAACATGCTACGGTTGATCAGATCATGAGAATAAAATAAGGGAGATAGATTGTAGAACAGAAAAGTTGAAAATGCCGTTTATCCCGCGATCGATAATAGACCATAATGGCGGCCAATGAGACTGAAGTTGGTTAGTTGACAGGAACACCCCCAAACACCCTAGTGGTAGGTTGCAGGGCTATAAATAGATGTAGATGAAGTGTAGCTGATTAACTGATGTCCTCCCTAATGCATGATTCTAAATCTACGGCGTAGAGCTAACACCATGTGTTGCATGTTACGCATGTCCTTGTATGACTCTTGTATCACGTTTACACAGTTAACGTTTACAAAAGTTAACTTCTACACTATATATCTACATCTACATACTGCCCCACAAGCCGCCTCAAAAGGCGTGTGGCGGGGGGTGTTAGGACACCAGCCGCCAACAAAAAAATCAAAGTTCCGCCTAGCATTTATTAAAGTCCTTAATTACTCGGGGGAAAAACGAATTGACATACCTATCCGTTCGCCAAAATATCTCTCTTAATTTATCGATTCTGTCGGACCTGGAAATATAATGTGGTTCCAATATGATGTTCTCCGTGTCGCTCTGAAAGATATCCATTCTCAATTGCTCAAGCAATCTAAGCCTAGCGCGTAGCCTCCGAGTCTCTAGCGGCTCCCACCCTAAATCGTTCAAAATCTGTGTAACGCTTTCTGTTCGGCCGTAGCAGTTTTTGACGAATCGCGCAGCTTTCCTTTGTATTTTATTAAGTTCATGGACTAGGTCTTTCTCTGCCGGATCCCATATGCTCGCTGCATATTCAAGGTGTGGCCGGACGAGTGCGAAATAGCACCTCTCCTTCACTTTCTCATCCGAAAATCTTCCCATATCACGCTTGACAAATCCTAGCTTCTTCAGGGCTCTGCCACAAATATTTCTTATATGTGCCCCCCACGATAGGTTCGAAGTTATCGTAACTCCCAGGTATTTAACTTCATCTATGCTAACGCCATCCACAACATATACATGGGGATAGTTGGACGACCTGCGCAAGAAATGCACCGCCGTGCATTTGCTCAGATTAAGTTCTAGTCCCCACTCTTTGCTCCACGCATGAACGTTGTTTAAGTCCGATGACAGAATTTCAAGGTCAGAATGATCACTAATTTCGGGGTATATGACAGCGTCGTCGGCAAATAAACGTATTTTACTGCTAATTCGGGAGTAGAGGTCGTCTGTAGTGCATGTAGGAGATGAGTCATCTCTTACCAAACACCCTTGAGGTGGCTTGCAGGGTAATATGCAGATATAGATGAATAATTCATCGTTTCCTTTAAGCAAAGAATATGATGGTCAATATTACAGTGAATTTGTCGGGCTTGGAAAAATTCTGTCGCCATCCAAAGAACAACGAGATTTCATACAACGGAAGAAATGGCAGTTATTAAACCATTTCATAAAATCAATTCGTCCGGACCTAAACATTTCTTTCGCATGCGTATTTTCAAAATAATATGCTGAAAATGCGTCGCCTGAGATATCTAATTATTTGAAACATTTAATTTTTCTCACGGGTGATCTGTGATACCGGTACTCCAGCATTGGCTTACCAATGTATTTCCTCAGCTGGTATTCATAAAAGGTAATTTCTTTTGTCGAAAATTATCTCCGTTTTTTGTACGAGTTTGGATGCCATTGAACGTTCTTGAAAATCGGAGACATATCCATTTACAGACTCTCTAGGCTAAACATATCATTATTTTTCGTAAATTATCAAAGGAAATAACCACAAATTATCATCTAGGTCGTTCGATATCGATTGTATTCTTCCTTCGATATAGGTCTTCGCAACCATTTCTACCACATGTCCGCCATTAATGTGCTATTTGAGCATTTACTGCCACAACACACCATTAAGGAAATCTGGGAATATGCGGCACAAGTTTTCATTTCGATTACAAATGCACTGCCAAATCAACAAAAACGCCGAACGACTTATGCTATGCTTGTGGAGAATATAGAAAAATAAGCACATTAATGGCGGATTCATGTACGTTGCAAAGGCCTACATAGAGTGAAGAACACAATTAATATTGAATGACCTTGATTATCATAACAATCAAGGGACATCTATATATCATTCGGGTACTTATGATAGGGCGCTGGACGAGTTTCGTTTCGCGGCGAGCCTTAAGGGAGATATCAATTGTACTCGAAAAATTAAGTTAATTCCACTCGAAAAATTAAGTAAAATTGAAGGAACTTTTGTCTTAATGTCGATTTGAAGTATTTAGGCAATGAGAGGTGATTTGAAGGTCATTATTCTCAATATATATGTGCTCTCTATCTCTATAGTGCTATAAATACTTCCATTGAGTGATGCCAAAAAACCCCTCCAACTGAGCAGGGTTATTCTGAACTACCACTAATAATTAAATTTCAATGTGGCAGAAAAGTGCTTTGGATTTAAGCTCCATCCATGGGGGTTAATCCCCCCATTAAAAATGGCAACGTGAGCACAACTGAATTTTCAAGAAGCAACTTCTCCAATAATGGAACAAATAATCTGTTTCCACGATCATACTATAATAATTTTACTGATTATTACAATTATAGTTGGTTACATTATGATCTCCCTATGCTGAAACAAACAATTAAATCGAAATCTATTTGATGGACAAAAAATCGAAACAGCTTGAACTATCTTACCAGTATTTGTATTAATCATAATTGCTATACCATCACCACGATTATTATATTTAATAGATGAAGTAAGTGAGCCTTCAATCACATTAAAAACAGTAGGACATTAATGGTACTGAAGTTACGAATATTCAGATTTCAACCATATTGAATTTGATTCATATATGATTCCAGAAAATGATTTAGAAAATGGAATATTCCGATTATTGGAAGTTGATAATCGAGTAATTATGTAACTCCGGAGTTATGAGTTACATAATTGGCCCCTATATACGCTTTCTGATTGCCAGTAATTTGCTGTACATCTTCATAACCTGCTAAGTTGATACGGATGAGAAGAAAGTTTAGTTACTACTCCGTCCTAATGAATTGGAAATGACACATCAATAATTCCAAGACCTTTAATAACCACAGTTTAAAAGTAATTATGATGGACAATGACCATGTTTTATCTGGAATTGATGGATTTCCTGTCGACGCGGCATTTTAATGGTGATAAGATATTATAATGACAATCTCAAGTAAAATATTTCCAATTTGGGAAACAATACAGTGAAAATTTGATAATTTAAACAAATTGAGGCGGCATGTTTGCAGTGGTACCACTTTAAGGAAGTCTATATGAGCAAGTAAAAGTAGGGTAACTGGATTTCTCGCAAAATATGAGAGTGAAAAACAGCAAAACTTACCTAAACGTGCACAGTGAATGGATGTTCCATCTGTAGGCAGATCGGGGTTCTCCAAATCTTCATCGCGTCTACACGAGCTGAAAATAAAACATTGGGCGTGGTAAATGGTATGCATATTGACTGATTATTTAATCATCATTAAAATTGGTGAATATTCCCCTTTCTTTCCATGAACTATTCTGCAATTATTGTTTTCACTTAATTGAGTTAGTTGAAGATTCTAACGCATGGGACGCCACAGCAATTTAACTGTGAATCGTTCCTGTGCTTCCGCAACGACATAACGAATACATTATTTACTCATCAAAATACTTTTTGCAAAATATTTTTAAAAACTGTGGTTGTGAGGTCGCTTTAAGCGTGCGTTGTGACAAAAATAGGCGCATTAAAGGTATGTATTTGTATATTTCACCAAATATTAAGAACTTCAGTGATTTTAAACGAAGTTTTCGTGTGAATAATATTACTCTAATTATTTCATGCTAGTTGCAGCTGCTTAAATTAAGATAAACAACTCGAATACGGTCTCCACTTTGAGTTGGGAAAAATCTCAAGCTCAAAATAACATTTAGGTAGGATGAGCGAGATAGTTCCCCAGTAACAACCGAGAACGTATTCAAATTATATGTTTTAATTGCAGCAGCTGTGATGGAAGCTACAATTAAATACTGTAATACTAATTCTGAAAAATTACACTTTTATATGACTGAAATCTGAAATAATTTAATAAAAATATCTACGTAAGACATTACCTTGACTAATTTTTTTCGCATGGTACGTTAAAACTCTTTCGCAACGGAAGGCTTTTTGCGATTCTGAAAACATTACTGCGGTGAAAATACGATTTATTTTTTAATATAGTCGAGAAAACATACAAATTACACTTAGTTGATTTTTTACGAGACCTATGCGTTGAAAATGCCTTATTTTCTGAATAAGCTCTCTCTGGAGTGCATACACGTACCATTTTCCGCGTAATAGGGCTGGTATATTTCGACAAAAAACTCAAAAAGTAGTTCAGTAAGGGGCTGATATTTTGATATCTTTGGAAGAGTGAGATTTATTCGTTAAAATGAGACGGAATTCACTGATTTCGTGGTGTAATGATATTTCGCTCGAACCACCTTACTGGCGTTAAGGACTCAGTAGTCATTTACCTATCTCTAGTTATTATTACTAGTGTAATTATCTTTTCTGAGTTTCGGAATGTATTGCAAGAACAGAAGGATAACTATAAAAGATCCTAGTCGTTGTGATGCGAATGAGAGGCGAAAGGAAATTATTTAAAATTGGACTCAATCTTTAATGAAAATTCAAAACCGATTTATTTTCAGATGAAATTATAATAACAAACTACACTCAGTCAATATTCTGACTTGACCTAGGTGTTTGAAATTACTCCCCTTTCAAATAAGGTTTCTCTGGAGTGCATACACGGATTATTTCCCGTCTAAAAGGGCTGGCAATATTGTTATTATTCATCGAAAATCTCGGAAAGTATTTCGGTAAGGGGCTGATACTTTGGTATCTTTGGAAGGGTGATATGTTTTTTTTTTAAATGAGACAAAATTCGTTGATTTCTCGGTTGCAACGAATACATGATCCTAGTCGTTGCAATGCAAATGAAAGGCGAAAGGAAAATATTTAAAATTTGACTCAATCTTTTATGAAAATTCAAAACCGATTTATTTTCAGATGAAATTATAATAACAAACTACACTCAGTCAATATTCTGACTTGACCTAGTTGTTTGAAATTACTCCCCTTTCAAATAAGGTTTCTCTGGAGTGCATACACGGATTATTTCCCGTCTAAAAGGGTTGGCAATATTGTTATTATTCATCGAAAATCTCGGAAAGTATTTCGGTAAGGGGCTGAAATTTTGGTATCTTTGGAAGGGTGATATGTTTTTTTTTTAAATGAGACAAAATTCGTTGATTTCTCAGTTGCAACGAATACAAGATCCTCGTCGTTGCAATGCAAATGAAAGGCGAAAGGAAAATTATTTAAAATTTGACTCAATCTTTTATGAAAATTCAAAACTGATTTATTTTCAGATGAAATTATAATAACAAACTACACTCAGTCAGTATTCTGACTTGACCTAGTTGTTTGAAATTACTCCCCTTTCAAATAAGGTTTCTCTGGAGTGCATACACGGATTATTTCCCGTCTAAAAGGGTTGGCAATATTGTTATTATTCATCGAAAATCTCGGAAAGTATTTCGGTAAGGGGCTGAAATTTTGGTATCTTTGGAAGGGTGATATGTTTTTTTTTTTAAATGAGACAAAATTCGTTGATTTCTCGGTTGCAACGAATACAAGATCCTAGTCGTTGCAATGCAAATGAAAGGCGAAAGGAAAATATTTAAAATTTGACTCAATCTTTTATGAAAATTCAAAACTGATTTATTTTCAGATGAAATTATAATAACAAACTACACTCAGTCAATATTCTGACTTGACCTAGTTGTTTGAAATTACTCCCCTTTCAAATAAGGTTTCTCTGGAGTGCATACACGGATTATTTCCCGTCTAAAAGGGTTGGCAATATTGTTATTATTCATCGAAAATCTCGGAAAGTATTTCGGTAAGGGGCTGATACTTTGGTATCTTTGGAAGGGTGATATGTTTTTTTTTTAAATGAGACAAAATTCGTTGATTTCTCGGTTGCAACGAATACATGATCCTAGTCGTTGCAATGCAAATGAAAGGCGAAAGGAAAATATTTAAAATTTGACTCAATCTTTTATGAAAATTCAAAACTGATTTATTTTCAGATGAAATTATAATAACAAACTGCACTCAGTCAATATTCTGACTTGACCTAGTTGTTTGAAATTACTCCCCTTTCAAATAAGGTTTCTCTGGAGTGCATACACGGATTATTTCCCGTGTAAAAGGGCTGGTAATATTGTTATCATTCATCGAAAATCTCGGAAAGAATTTCGGTAAGGGGCTGAAATTTTGGTATCTGTGGAAAGGTGATATGTTTTTCTTTGAAATGAGACAAAATTCGTTGATTTCTCGGTTTAATCATATTTCGCTCAAACTACCATAAAGGTTGGATACGAGTCGAAGCGTGCAAATGGAAAGACGAAAAATAAGAACGGGACGTGTGTACCAACATTTGAATTCGCCCCAACCTTATTGTTCTTCGCTATTCTTTGGGGGAGGAGAGGAAAAAAAATGATGGGGCAAAATGATGAAGAGTATGAAATGACGGTGATTGGCGTTTCAATTCCACCTAATACTCTTGAGTAAAATCAATGGATATAATAATATTTTTTTAAACCAAGCTCTCGAACATCATAATGTTGACATTTGATCAATGCAGAGAGTGATATTTCGCCCGGCCGGGCCGGCTCATTTACGAATGAAAGCGCCCCGTGAAATAATGACAGAGAGACAGGGGGGGTGGTCCAGGAGGTCGCGCATCCCACGTTATACGCGAATGGACCATTCCCTCGCGATAGGTTAAGTGTGAACGCGGAGGAATGAGGACTCCGTATCCCTTGTTCGCGTGTATATACATTAAACGCTATGCTCGTATGCGACTGACAGATAATACGATGGGAGATGCCGTGTTTTATTCTCGACCCCCGCCCCGAATGCGACGCAACACAATGGGGCTACGGATGTCCCCAAGTGGTGATCTCTCCATCCCATTCGACCTTTGTACGGCATGCCATCCCTTCACGGGATGGTCCTATTATTCTCCCATCCACTGATTTTTTTCAACTCTTGTCGTTTTTTAACCGTTTTATGGATGGAATTATGAAACGTCAGCATGAAAAAAATGCTGCTACTATATTAGTTTTTTAGAAGTGCTACTTAAGCATTTTTTTAAAGTTCCAATTTATCCAATAATAACATTTATTTTGAAATGCGACGCATTTGCATTGTATATATTTAATTTAAGATAATACTTTACATAATAATATTTAATCAAGGTATACTTCAACATTACCTCCATATCGTACCTTTTCTTTTAAATTTGCCCATTTTTTTTCTTCATATGGCAGCTGAAACTATTTATTTCAGAGCTCCACCAGGCACGCTATCGACAGTGAATAGCGTCACACATTCATCAATTCAAATTGTTCTACAAACCGCCGAAAGAGACGCAACTTTCCACAGGCTTGATCCAAAGCGTTACAATTCTGTCTGGGGCGCAGCAACTTAATGAAAAGCCTATTAGAAAGCAGATATTTCAATGATTTTGAAACGTAACAAATTTTACTCGCTCGACCATAGAGGGTTAATATGACGCTCCCACCCTACTTGAAAATGTACTTGTCACTTGAGGAAGAAAGAGATAACAAAGAGATATGACGATCACCGCACACATCATGAATCCGCACTCGAAAACCTGCCAAAAATAAATATAGATGTCAGTGCACCCACGCACCTACACGTCGATACAAAGCGTGGTCGCCCGATTCGATATATCCGAAGCTCTCGAAGGAAGAACAAAATCGATATTGGTTCCATTCTTTCGGAATTCAGCCGCATCGTTGTTTTGCTGAAAACATTTCTCCTCTTATCCTGAAGGTGCCCCCATGATAGGAGGAGAAACGCTGGTAGGAAAACAACGACGCGTCTTGAACCCGGAAGAAGAAATGGAATCAATTCCCACTGGCCGCAGAACACTTATGGCCGTATTCATAGTCGTTACCTGGGTGTCCCCCAGGTGTGGGGGAGCCCCTTGGCTCAGAAATGGTATTCATAGTCGTTACCCAGGGGACTGTTGTCCCCTAACCCTCCCCCAGGTCGTCGATTTCCTGGGTAAGGCATGAAGCTTACCCAAAGCTCCCCTAACGCAGTACTGCTGCCCACGCGTGGGACGAATGGATACTACTGTACTAATGGCAGTACACGATAATATCAACATCTTCCCATAGTAACGTCTTCTGTTTACAAACACGAGTACTTATTGAATCACCCTCGTATTCCTCATCATTCAAATTACATAAATATTTAAGTAATATTGAAATCATTCTCTCATGTTCCTTCAATCATTTTTCATCAACATTTTGCAACAGTATACTGTATTATTGTTTATAGCGTGCTTGGTTACGGTGAGAAATGAGCATCGAAAACATCGAGAACCATTCAGCGAAACCGTTCATTTGTATTTTTGCGTGGGATTGCTGCCAAATCTCTTACCCAGGTAAGGTTTATGAATCGCTCAGCGTAGGGGACCCCTAGGTGTTACCTGGCTAGGGGATACCCAGGTAACCCCTAGGAATACGACTAGGAATACGGGCATTAGACAAAACAATCGATATTGTACGACCTTGGACACTAAGAGGCATTGGGGTGTGACCGGGCGATGTAATTTCAAAGACAATGACGATGAAACGAATATTAATGCGTTTCGTGTCTTCAGGGGAATTCACGCCGATATGAACTACATTGTAGGCTACAAATTTCACGAATACCATGATCATTAACGCCACAGTGCAAATGCCCAGAGGGAAAAGCGTTAAACCAAAAGAAAATTTGAAAATAAAATGGACGGACAAAATATGAAATGATGAATTTTACAGAAGAGTAGAAGAGGAAAGGACCATATGGAACACTACACAGGAAAACAGAGCTAGAAGGATTGGACACCCTGAGGCACAATGGGTTTGTGAAGAACCTACTCGGAGGCAAAACAGAGGGAAAAGTCCCTAAAAGAGGACCTAATAATAAATTCGTGGACCAAATAAAGAGGAAAGTACACAGGAAGAGATACCAGGAGGAAAGGAAACTAGCATTAGATAGGAAAGGAAGGAGGGGTACAGTCAACCAATCTTAGGACTGAACGACCATTGATGATGATGAACCAAACTACATGTTACAAATTTAGTTGACAAGTTTAGTTGTGAGACTATGATCATTAGTGACACAATGCAAATGCACAGAGACACAAGAGTTACATACATCTACAGCTATTCATTACCCTGCAAGCCACCACAAGGGTGTTTGGCAGTGGCTATCATATCACCAACATGAACTAGAGTAAAGAAATCAACTTTCACCAACATACACCACTCTGCAGGAATGCTACAAATGCTACAGAAACAACTAAAATAATATATAATGTAACTATGTAAACGCGACACAAGAGTCGTGTAGCGAATATGCAAAACATGGTGTTAGCTAACATAAGGAAGTCCTGACCCATGCAACGCGTCATAAATGTAACGGCGAGTGGTTAGAATTTTTTCAACATAAAAAGCAAACGAAACGTGCAGTTAGTAATAAGATAAAATCATATAATCATCAACACTAAACCTCCTCGGCAATCAAACTTCAACTAATTATACGTTGGCTCAGATGTATACAGGCTAGCAAACCTGAGCTGGGATTGGGAGAGTTAGAATTAGGAGATCGTATTTCGGGAAAGTGAAATGAGTTGTATGATGAGAAACACCAAACAACAGGCGCTGTCAGAACATTGCTGGCAGTTATGTACACATTATTAGCTATAAGAAATATTTCGCATGATTGAAGTAACAATTTCCTCTAGATTCATAAAAGACACTCCGTTGATGTAATTCTATCTGTAACGATGTACGTATTGATAAGTGTTGGCTAAAGAAACCGGAAGTCACCTCAAACAGAGTCAAGTGCAACACATTGTAGCTTATAACCACAAAGACACTCCGTTGATGTAATTCTATCTGTAACGATGTACGTATTGATAAGTGTTGGCTAAAGAAACCGGAAGTCACCTCAAACAGAGTCAAGTGCAACACATTGTAGCTTATAACCACAAAGACACTCCGTTGATGTAATTCTATCTGTAACAATGCACGTATTGATAAGTGTTGGCTAAAGAAACCGGAAGTCACCTCAAACAGAGTCAAGTGCAACACATTGTAGCTTATAACCACAAAGACACTCCGTTGATGTAATTATATCTGTAACAATGCACGTATTGATAAGTGTTGGCTAAAGAAACCGGAAGTCACCTCAAACAGAGTCAAGTGCAACACATTGTAGCTTATAACCACAAAGACACTCCGTTGATGTAATTCTATCTGTAACAATGTACGTATTGATAAGTGTTGGCTAAAGAAACCGGAAGTCACCTCAAACAGAGTCAAGTGCAACACATTGTAGCTTATAACCACAAAGACACTCCGTTGATGTAATTATATCTGTAACGATGTACGTATTGATAAGTGTTGGCTAAAGAAACCGGAAGTCACCTCAAACAGAGTCAAGTGCAACACATTGTAGCTTATAACCACAAAGACACTCCGTTGATGTAATTCTATCTGTAACAATGCACGTATTGATAAGTGTTGGCTAAAGAAACCGGAAGTCACCTCAAACAGAGTCAAGTGCAACACATTGTAGCTTATAACCACAAAGACACTCCGTTGATGTAATTCTATCTGTAACAATGCACGTATTGATAAGTGTTGGCTAAAGAAACCGGAAGTCACCTCAAACAGAGTCAAGTGCAACACATTGTAGCTTATAACCACAAAGACACTCCGTTGATGTAATTATATCTGTAACAATGCACGTATTGATAAGTGTTGGCTAAAGAAACCGGAAGTCACCTCAAACAGAGTCAAGTGCAACACATTGTAGCTTATAACCACAAAGACACTCCGTTGATGTAATTATATCTGTAACAATGTACGTATTGATAAGTGTTGGCTAAAGAAACCGGAAGTCACCTCAAACAGAGTCAAGTGCAACACATTGTAGCTTATAACCACAAAGACACTCCGTTGATGTAATTCTATCTGTAACAATGTACGTATTGATAAGTGTTGGCTAAAGAAACCGGAAGTCACCTCAAACAGAGTCAAGTGCAACACATTGTAGCTTATAACCACAAAGACACTCCGTTGATGTAATTATATCTGTAACAATGCACGTATTGATAAGTGTTGGCTAAAGAAACCGGAAGTCACCTCAAACAGAGTCAAGTGCAACACATTGTAGCTTATAACCACAAAGACACTCCGTTGATGTAATTCTATCTGTAACAATGTACGTATTGATAAGTGTTGGCTAAAGAAACCGGAAGTCACCTCAAACAGAGTCAAGTGCAACACATTGTAGCTTATAACCGCAATGCTGTCACACATTCAGGGTAACAGGAACTGAATAAAAGATGAAACAGTCAGCTTCAGTTATCAGTCGTCTCTTCACAGCACAGAGCACGGCTGCGGCACGAACACAAAACTAATCTGTTGTTTGGAGCAGTTATTTTAAACAGTTTTCCAACCGAAACAGTTGCGGCTCCAACCGTCTCGCGTCGCAAACAATTTGTTCCACTGTATTTTATTTATTTTGCGAATCAAATATTTATCTCAGGTAGTTCGATCTAGATAGTCCCCTAGTCAAAACTGAGACCATATTCGAATTATACGTTTTAACTTCGGAAGGTATAGAAAGGATGTATGCGAGACGCTGGAGTTAAATATTATGCATTGTTAATGGGGCAATAATACACTCTTATATGACCGAAATTCTAACTAATCAAATGAAAACATCCACGTAAGTCTCTAACTTGACTCATTTTTTTCCGCGCGGTACGTTTAAAGCTCCATCAAAACGGAAGGTTTATTTTGCGATTCTAAAAAAAATTACTGCCGTGATAAAATGATATTTTTTCAGGTATTAATGCGGAAGCATGCAAACTACTCTTTTTTGACGAGATCCAGGTTATAGAAATTCCACATTTTTCATAAGTTCTCAATGGAGTGCATACACGTGCCATTTCCCATGTAAACGGGCTGGTATTTTTCGTCAAAAATTTAGGAAAGTAGTGCGGTGAGGGACTGAAATTATGGTATGTTAGGAGGGTGGATGTGGTGGGCCCTTAGATGCTTTGGTATCTTTGGAAGGGTAAAAAAATTGTTTTTTTTGACACTGAGACCAAATTCATGTATTTCAAGGTGAAATGATTTGATTTCTAGGAAATTAAATTAAAATTAAAGGAATTAAAATTAAATTAAAATTTAAAAAATTAAAATTTAAAAAAAGGAAAAAAAAGGAAATAAAAAAATTTCCTGGGACGTAGTGCGATAAGTGGCTTGCCCCTTAGATGCTTTGGTATCTTTGGAAGGGTAAAAAATTGTTTTTTTTTTTGACACTGAGACCAAATTCATGTATTTCAAGGTGAAATGATTTGATTTCTAGGAAATTAAATTTAAATTAAAGGAATTAAAATTAAATTAAAATTAAAAAAATTAAAATTTAAAAAAAAGGAAAAAAAAGGAAATAAAAAAAATTCCTGGGACGTAGTGTGATAAGGGGCTTGCCCCTTAGATGCTTAGGTATCTTTGGAAGGGTAAAAAATTGTATTTTTTTTCACACTGAGACCAAATTCATGTATTTCAAGGTGAAATGATTTGATTTCTAGGAAATTAAATTTAAATTAAAGGAATTAAAATTAAATTAAAATTTAAAAAATTAAAATTTAAAAAAAAAGGAAAAAAAAGGAAAAAAAAGGAAAAAAAAGGAAATAAAAAAAATTCCTGGGACGTAGTGCGATAAGTGGCTTGCCCCTTAGATGCTTTGGTATCTTTGGAAGGGTAAAAAATTGTTTTTTTTTGACACTGAGACCAAATTCATGTATTTCAAGGTGAAATGATTTGATTTCTAGGAAATTAACTTTAAATTAAAGGAATTAAAATTAAATTAAAATTTAAAAAATTAAAATTTAAAAAAAAGGAAAAAAAAGGAAATAAAAAAAATTCCTGGGACGTAGTGCGATAAGGGGCTTGCCCCTTAGATGCTTAGGTATCTTTGGAAGGGTAAAAAATTGTTTTTTTTTTGACACTGAGACCAAATTCATGTATTTCAAGGTGAAATGATTTGATTTCTAGGAAATTAAATTTAAATTAAAGGAATTAAAATTAAATTAAAATTAAATTAAAATTAAAAAAATTAAAATTTTAAAAAAAGGAAAAAAAAGGAAATAAAAAAAATTCCTGGGACGTAGTGCGATAAGGGGCTTGCCCCTTAGATGCTTAGGTATCTTTGGAAGGGTAAAAAATTGTTTTTTTTTTGACACTGAGACCAAATTCATGTATTTCAAGGTGAAATGATTTGATTTCTAGGAAATTAAATTTAAATTAAAGGAATTAAAATTAAATTAAAATTTAAAAAATTAAAATTTAAAAAAAAAGGAAAAAAAAGGAAAAAAAAGGAAATAAAAAAAATTCCTGGGACGTAGTGCGATAAGTGGCTTGCCCCTTAGATGCTTTGGTATCTTTGGAAGGGTAAAAAATTGTTTTTTTTTTTGACACTGAGACCAAATTCATGTATTTCAAGGTGAAATGATTTGATTTCTAGGAAATTAAATTTAAATTAAAGGAATTAAAATTAAATTAAAATTTAAAAAATTAAAAGTTAAAAAAAAGGAAAAAAAGGAAATAAAAAAATTTCTAGGAACGTAGTGCGATAAGGGGCTTGCCCCTTAGATGCTTTGGTATCTTTGGAAGGGTAAAAAATTGTTTTTTTTTTGACACTGAGACCAAATTCATTTATTTCAAGGTGAAATGATTCGATTTCGTTTAAGCTACTTAAAGAAAATCAAATGTTCGCGGCTGGTTCGAGATGTGAGCTAATGTGAGCATTGTAGCATGATATAGCATTGTAGCATGAGCTCTGTTTGATCTTCTCATCGGAGTTACCTACTTAGCCATATTTTGACAGATTATACTGCACAGCCGCGGTTATCCGAGCCCCATCTAACCGAGGTGGCACTTAAGAAAAGCGTAAACGTTCTTCCGGTAAGGGATGAGTCACCCGCTAACCACAATTCGCCCACGCAAGTGTCATTGTCATCTTACCTTAGTTCATGCTGTGCCCCGTCCTGTTACGTCTTCTATACATAGCCTCTGAGCCAGGGAATAAAATGATTATTTTTCTTCACCGATCACGTCTTTTTTATTTGAAATCTTACCAAACGCACAGAACTGTGCTGCCCAGAATGTCCAGATTGTCCGAGTTTTTGGTACTCCGAGGTCAGTCGAATCCACATAGGCACGGATAATCGAGGCTATACTGTAGTATCTTTACGGTGGTTGTTCAGTTCTGTACAAGATGTTTATTTCCCATACGTATACAACTCACAAACATGGGACAAGCCCCCGTTTTAGGATTGCTCCTTTTCAAGGCCAGACCAAAAAATGTATATTATGTAAAAGCGTATCAGGCTCAACTTGGTGGAAGCGATATATATCCATTTCAAAATGAAAAACAATTGTAACATTCCACAAAGAGTTTTTAATCTTTGCCGTCCATGGTTTCAGCATCTAGTGCACACACCTCGATAATGGCACTAGGTGCTGAAACCATGGTCGGCAAAGATTCAAAATTCTGCCATTATCGAGGTGTGTGCACTGGGTGCTGAAACCGTGGACGGCAAAGATTAAAAATTCTGCGTGGAAAGTGACAATTGTTTTTCATTTTGAAATGGACAAAAAATGATATTTAAATATTGGAAGCGCTGTTGCAGGTTGTCATAAATACAAAACGAAGAAATAAATATAAACAATTGCATTTTGATGAATAAATTGATTAATTGGTTGTTACACTTTGAATTTGTTTCGTAGTAGCATACATACGTAGCAGGCATTCACCCTGAGGCGTGAGGAAAACCGGTAAACCTTCAAGCAGGCCGCCGCATAATGATTCTGATTGTTTGGATATGCAGTCATTTGATAGTGGTATGCTTGCTGTCTTCTTTGAGAGATTCTCGTTAATGAACAGATTTGCCAGAATTTTTTCCTACGTGTACAATTAGTTACATGTATGGATAAAAGCGAAAAAAAAATCACTTGTTACCGACTTGGTTATTTGGCAATTTAATACTATTTTAAGACGTAGCCTCATGACACTTGACATACGCTTCGAAATAATTCGACGACAAATTATCTTCTGTGAGCAAAAACATACGTTTTTCATATTATTATAGTGTTCCTATTAAACATCAAGGTATTAAGTCGAATAAAAATACGTTTAAGAAGGTCTTGGGCGTCATTTGGTGGAAATTACTTGCTTCAAACGTGGTTAAGAAGTGAAATACTTCGTTAATTCCGAAGGTTAATTAAAAAAAAACTGACCATAGTTTCGGCGCACGTGCACCTTGAAAATGGAGCATGTGCGCCGAAATCATGCTTGGTTTTTGTTAAGTAATTTGTGGAATTAAAAAAGTATTTTACTTCTTAACTTTGTTTGAAAAAATACGTACTAACGCACAAATTTCACTTAAATTTCGAAGTTGGTCTCTCTCTCTCTCAACTCAAGTCCAAACAATGCTCTAATAGAAAATAAAATTTTAAAATATGATTCTAGGACAATTTATGTTAAAACATGAACGGTTAACTCCTACGAATAAACAGATGTACCTACTTAAGTGAAGTGTGGTCATAGAATTATTTTCCGACTTATGGCCGGTTGGAAGAACTTTTAGTTATGGAATCAATAGTCATGAGATCCATTAAGTTACGGAGTTCATAAAAATATTCGTGTTGCTGGAACACATCCACCAGTTTCACAACATATCTACCAACAGTTAATTGCTTGAAATGTTTGATCTAACCTTCCCTCGCAAGATAAAATTTACAGTTATTTATCCCATATGTAATTGCTAATGCACATAATAAACATTCAGTCAGTGAAAACAAACTGGCCATTCGTCTAAAAATCACAATTTTATCAAGTAATTAATACTCCAAGCGGTTCATCGGAGCGCGTCCGCCATCTTGGCTACTTATGGAGCTCATAACTACATTATATTGTCATGAAGCCGTTTATTAATCCAATAAATTTATCGAATGTTTCTGCGACGCTTATTGAATGGTTTCCATGGCTTATGGGTCACATAACTCTAACTAATACATAAGTGTCAATCTTGCAACGGGCCAACACTTGAAAAGTTATAAAAATGAGCACTTAATGACTCAAGATTCGCGCTCCAACCACCTTAATGCAGCGCTTAAATGTTTTGTACACGCTAGAATTAGTTCTTTCGACGCGAAGGTATTCCACTCGTATCTTAACCCCCTTAAGATGGTATGAGCGAAATATCATTTTACCTAGAAATCAATGAATCTGGCCTAATTTTAAAGAAAAATACCTTACCCTTCTAATGGCACAAAAAAATCAACCCCTTACCACATTACTTTCGGAGATATTTGCCAAAAAATACCAGCCCTTTTACATGGGAAATGGTACGTGTATGCACTCCAGATGGACATTATTTACAAAATGAGGAAATTCTAACACTTAGATGTCGTAAAAAAACCAAAAGCGTGTAGTTTGTATGTTTTCTCAACTATTTTTTTAAATAATCATATATTCACCGCAATACGTTCTCGGGTATCGCAAAAAACCTTCCGTTTTGAAGGAGTTTCAAACGCACCGCGCGAAAAAAATGAGTAAAGTTAAAGACTTATTTACTTAGATATTTTCATTTGGTCACTTACCATTTTTGTCATAGAGAACTATACAGAGTGTCCCATTGATCGTGTGTCATTTTTGACCTGTAATTTTCGATACTATATTTCATGCCACATGGATGAAATTTCGTACCTGGGTAGAAAAAAGTTTCTGCAAAATTTTATAAATTTGACCTTTTGACCCCAGAAATAAGGTCCAACCTAAAATACAAATTTTGCCTTATGGGCTTTCAATGTTAAATTATTCGAAATACAAAAAACACGGAATTATTTTTCCAAACATTCAATTATTAGGTTTTTGGGCACAAAAAACACATTATTGCACAATTTATAATGAAATATTGAATTCATATGTCCTACAGCTGGTGAAGTTAAAGCGCATAACTCGAATATGGCCTGTATTATGACTAGGGAACTATCTCGCTCGGACTACCTTAATGGCTATCGCTGTCATGCATTAAACAACACCCAATTAAAGTTCACGTAACTGCGACTACCGATGAATCCACAGCAATCGGCCAGTATTTGTCGTCAGTGGGAATTACATTAATATCTATTCATGTCAACGTATCTGCGGCTACTGATGCATCAGAAAAATTCTGATAAAACTTGTTAAGAAAACGAAACTTCAAAAATAAGCGATGTATTAATGGCTTGCTACCGATGTAAGGCAGTTTGTATTAATTTTTTTACAACTACACAAATACACAGAGTTAAAAGAGTTACACCACAAACATGCTCGGCCCGCCGATGGCACTAGGTTTCAAATAAGGATACAAGCATTAGCGAGTGAGTCTTTTTAAGGTAATTTGAACGAGATGGTTCCCTAGTCATAATGAAGACCATATTCGAGTTATATGTTTGAATTTTAGCAGTTGTGGGAAGCATGATAAATATTGCGTTATTAATGGTGCAAATATATACTTTTATGCGATTAAAGTTCTGTCTAAAGGTCTAGTCTGCAGAGGCACGCCTTTTTTTTATCGGTCGACCTGTTTTTAAAGAAAAGACGCCCGCCTCTGCTCTAGGCGTCCTTTCTAAGGTCTCTCTCTCTCTTGTCCCTCTAGGACGAGTCCCCCGTCCGCCCCCTCGCCCCTCCACCCAACCCCACACCCCACCGCACCTGCCGCCAGTCGCTCATAATTCTATGAACTCCTTGGCAGCCCCTATCTCTAGCCATCTTCCCGACCGTCTTCCCAAGAATGCAAAATAAACAAAAAATAATATAGTACGGGGGAAAAACTGATGCTCCTTCCCCGTAAGATGGCGTTTGCTAGATAGACCAACTTCCACTCGTGGCCTTAGGGCGGACAGGTGGTCTATTCCCTCACCTACGGTGAAACTACTATTATACAATGTCACTGTTTGCAAGTAACAACGGGGATCGGGTTAGTGTGGTGGATAGAGTACTCGCCTACCACATGGGAGGCCAGGGTTCAAATCCCTGCAGAGGAGGATGTTTTTTCAGAGGTAACCTGATCCCTACTTGAGTGTCTTGTGGAGGGCACTTCAAGTAAAGTACTCCGTCTGTTGGATGAGACGTTGAACCGTGGTCCCCTTGGCGCCTTTCGCTAAGAGCAGGCTAATTTCGACGCCAGGTTTCCATCCACCCTTCCTCCCTTGCCTATCTCCTATGGCGCAAATGACCTTAACTGTCGGTCGCCTCCCCAAAAATTCAAACCAATCCAATCGAATGACAACGTAATTCGGCTATTAAATCCATTGAGTTTATTCCTGCCATCTCCGTGATCATAAATTGCTTCCGTTGATATGTTTCATTATTTTTTGATCTAAAATTCAAATGAACTTTTTCGAAAATTTTAATAGAAGCTTCCGTAGCCAAAGGTAAGTAGTCAATGCCCAAAGGAAGAGTCATGGCATAACGGAATTACACGAGTGTTTTCTTATTAACATAATGTATTCGAGGCTTTTTTTTTAATAGAGCCAACGACATTCCTACTCTCTTCCACTAAATAGATGAGTGGGTGCTGGAAACCAGACATGACGATTAAAGATGTAATAACATTTATTTGATACTTCTAATCGATCTCTTTAATGTAACCTTTTGTAATCAACTTTGCATGACGTTGGTAATAATTCATTTTTTAAATTTTTAATTCCCGGTAAATGGACAATCTTTTTTTACGCAAACATAGTTATTATTAAATGCACCCACGGTCGGTTGCCAGAACATTTTGTTATGGAATCAATAGTTATGAGATCCATAAAGTTATAGATCTCATAAATATATTCGGGTTGCAGGAACACATTAACACTTACGTATTAACCAATTGTTGATATCTTCGAATGTTTGACCTTATCTTCAACCGCCGCACAGTGGTCAATATGCCCCGAAAGTTGGTCACCATGATAAATAGTATTTCAATTTTGAAAGAAGTTTGCATTCTTATGTATTTGAGTCTGCTAAAACGAAATCCGCAGTCAGAATTGCAAAAAATATATTTTTTCAAACTTTTCGCAAAATTTTTCTTAATTGAAAAAAGAATGGCCTTGATGCAATTAGTTGTGCTTTTGAGGTTATATAAAACCAGTCTAGTCGGAGTACGCCAAAAGAATTTTGGGCAAATTATTCGCAATTCCTTTAATTATTATCTGCAATTGTGTTTGATCTGCAATATAAAATGGTGCATGTGTTCAATAATATATAACAAATGAATGTTATGGGAAGTTCACAAAATCATTCATACAGTCGAGTGCAGCATGCTCCAAGCCAAGCTCGTTTTTCGGGACAAAAATCGAACTTTATTTTATTAATAACTATCGAATTAGAGGATTTTAGATGCTATTCTTCAAGCTACTGTTAATTTTATTAAATTCTTAGCAATGTGATGTATCGTTTATATCAGAATTATCCGGAATTCATTAACTTTTGGTTAGTTGAAGCGCGGATTTTCGCTCAAAAACACCATTATTTTAAACGGCCTTTTTTAAAAAATATATTTAAAAAATGAAAAATTAAATAATATCAACTTGTAGTACTAAATTTCTACTGGAGAATCCGTCTGCCAGAAATTAATTCTCTTCACCAAGAACGAATTGGCAGCACTTCAAAAATAAGTTTGCTCTTATGGACGCGCGCTCGATGCGCTTGTTACCCGTAGGGCGCTAGTTGTCCATGTGAATGGTGTGCGCAAGTGGGTAAATGTTTACCCAACTGCTGTGGCTTTCGACTTTGTAACCTTTCCTCTCACCGATCCAGCAATCAAAATCCTCTATGCAGATACTTTATTTTTCTTACCTTGGCCAGGTTTTGGGGACTTTGGACGACTGTGCGCCGGGTAAAATTTATTAAAGTTTAGCCTATGAATAATTACTACTGCACATAATAATTAGTCTGTAAGAGTAAAAAAACTAGTCATCCGTCTCAAAACAATTATTTTATCTAGTAATTAAAACTACAAGCGGTGCATTGCGCATCCGCCATCTCGGCTTCTTATGGAACTCATTACTCCTTGCCATAACTTATGAGACCAATAACTTTATCGAATGTTTCAGCAACACTTATTGAATGGTTGCCATGGCTCGTGGGTCCCATAACTTAATATCATGCATGAGTGTGGTTCCTGCAACTGGCCATTAGAGTGCTTGCATTTCCTCTTAATGTACGCTGAGGATCTGTGGGTACGGCAGGACAGCGGGCTCAAACAGGAGAACGGGATTTAAAAAAATCTTAGATTGATACATAATAGGACAATTATAAAAGAAAAAAACCTTGTAATATCCTCTCAGTTATTTAATTTGTACAACTGCGCATAAAGCATCATAATCAGGTACAATACCTGAATAACTATGTTTGCTGAATACATATTGTTTGTAACAGGTAGAGTACCTGATGATGACGCTTTAAGTGTCGAAACGCGTTGTACAAATTAATATAATATATATTAATACATTATATAATAAATTATATAATATATTAATATAATTAAATAATAATATAATATATTATATAATAAATTATATAATATATTATATATTATATAAAAGTAATTATATAAATAAATTTATATATATATATATATATATATAATAAAAAGTAAAAAAATAACCGGGGGACATTACTAAGTCTTTTCTTTTATAATTCACTACGATGTTCCACAGTATCTCACCGGATACCTTTGAATGCTATAGGACAATACAAGGATTGCTCTAGGTTGTGCAATTCATCAAGATAAGATAGAAAACTTCAATAATTCGATAGCGAAATTTTCCATGGACCTTTGAATTTACTCTCGAAAAATCACAGAAACAATTTTACAAGGCCGCAAAATTCAAGAGGATTAAGTATAAAGTTCACGACAGATAAATAATTCGTAAAATATTTTGTTAATTAGATGCATTTAATCTTAGATGAGGGATTGAGAACGAGCGGTCGACCATTTAAGGGCTGATCGCACGTGCGGACTTAACAAGTCGACGCATTTAAAAAAAAGAGAGAATTAGTGAAAAATTAATCGGCGAATATTATCGCTGTCAACACGATAATTCGTGAGCGAAGGTTACAAGCTTCAACTTTGCCATAATTCGATCGATTATCCAACGCATCTATTCATAATTCGTGACGACCCATATATTATACAAAACAAACAGTGGGAATTCGCATAAAAAAACTAGGTCCCGTTGAACGAGTCAATGCCGCCACTTTGGGATGCAGGGCTTGTTCGATTAAGCAGCATTTCGGATATTTTCGAAACCAGGAATTCTCAAAGTCCAAACCCCGCAGCTGCCCTTATTTATTCATGACTCGAATAAAACATGGCGAGCATTTTTCCATTCCATTCGAAATATCCCCGGAGATCACATTTTACAATGTCCAGCGGGCAGACTTGGAGAAGCGGAATCCGTGTTCAGAATTGGACACGTTAAAAAAAGATCCTTTTTTTTAAACTTTTCGTGGTTGAATGATTATAAATTAAAATATATTTCCCCTTCCGGCAGAATTTCATTCGCACGTAGGTGGGGGTCCCATTTAAAAAATAGGAGTTGTCCAAACGTCTGGATTAGTCGCCCAATCTTCTCGATTTGGAATTCTCTGGCCTTTTATGTCATTCCCGATAGTGTGGACGCGAACGCGTGTAGTTCTTGATGTTTCGTGCTCCTGAGAAGACTCAATTCCGTCAATTAAAAAAATTGACTCGTTATCAGCCACTTTTAAAATTCTTATTAAATCCCATTGTTTGGGCATGAAGGCAGGCGTGTCGGCTCTCGCCGCAGGATTACAACTCCCGCCCCCGGTTTGCAAGCTCTCGCTTATATCCAGGGACTTGGAAGAGGTGGAAGGAAGGGATGGGAAGGGAAGGATAGCGGAACCGCAGCCCCTTCGAGGCCGACACCAATGAGGCGGGTTGAGGTCAAAAGGACCTCAATTGGGCCTCCGCCTCCCCGAAGTACTCGTATTAGTTTGGTTACCCAAACAACAGAGACGAGTAGCAGTCGGTTTTGCTTTTCCTAAAACCTACCGCACTTCTTTGCGAACCGAAAGAGCCCGTTACCCAAATATTTGGGATTAGGCGTCTCTCTGACTCACTTTATGGGTTGGCGTCGTGCGGTCTGCCGAAGTACGTCCTCGAGTCAGGGATCACCGGACCCATGGAGGGTCAATTCGGACCCTCCATGTATAAATCAATATTTCAATTGATTACGCATTGATAAACCAGGCGATCCGAGTAGGCTGGCTTAGAGTGTTCAGATCGGTCCGAGTTCATATAGTTCTGAGTTCGATTGGAAATCGTAGTGTCTGTCGATGTCGTCTTTCTATTCTATATCCAACGTTTTGGCCCGTATTTCCATACTATAGAGTTCTTCGACGTATTCCTTCCACCTCTCTTGATTCTCTTCTGACTCTACTATCAACTTCCCTGTCTTGTATCTCTTCCCTGTCTTGTTTTCTCCTGGATATTTGTAATTGTTTGTTCATCGTTGTCCTCATACTGATAGTTTTTTATGGTCTCTATAATTTTTTGTTCTTTATTGTTTTTGACTTTTTTTGTTTTTTTCTCTATAATTTTTTGGTCTTTATTGTTTGATATCTTTAAAATTGTTTCCTAGTTCTATTATGTGTTTGTAGCATAATCAATTTCATTATGTAATTTATTCATGAAGTGGAGGGACTCAACCCCTTTGTGTTCATTTAGTGATCACTCACAACAATTAAGTGTTTATAGTGTTGTTTTCTTGAGTTACATATTTTGTATTTAGTTTTTTGATATTAGAGGACATACCGTCCAAGATCAATAAATTCTCTTTCATTCATGGCATATAATCGCTGCAATTCCCCCTTCCTTACCACAGCCCATCAATTGATTTACTCTCATATGCAACGAATGTGATATTTCCTCTTTTTGAAATGTTTCTAAGAAATCGATCTATTCCCTCCACCACGCTTCTCTGGCTTTCTTTGTTTCTCTTCGGATCAGACCAAACAAAATTAGGGATTCATCAAATTTTCGGCAGAAAGCATCGACTCATACTACAAAAATTGCATTGAGAATTCCTTTCTCTCAAACAGAAAAAATAATAATGGGCATTTAAGTATTTCATGGAAATAATTGTCCGAATCAAAAGTCATCGAATACCATGTACCATAACTATACTCTATGAGTGTACCCGATATACCCACGTGCAAAACATGTGCGGGATAGCATTAAAGAGGCTAGGATTTTTCAAGCGTATAATAGGAAGACCCACGAATGAACAAGTCGAAGAGAGGTGCTACTTCACTCTGGTTAGGCCACACATCGAATACGCCGCGAGCATTAGGTATCCTGGACAGTAATTTTAATCCAAAAATAAATAAAATACAAAGGGAATCTTCACGCTTGGTTTAATCTGCCACGAGCGATCGTATAGTGTTTCACAGCTTTTAGAGAGATTGGGCAAGGAGCCGCTAGAGACTCGGAGGCCACAGGCTAGGCTTAGTTTGGTAGAGGAATTCTGAACAGGTGTTTCAGAGCGACACAGAGAATATTATTTTGACGCCATTGGTCCGCTAAACAATCTCCGCCATAGCCGGAATTCGAATCCGAGGCTTCAAGATGGGAAGTCAGGATCCTGACTAACACACCAATCAGATCCCCTTACGCACTTTATAAGCTCTTGTTCATATGTGGAGTGGAAGATTATTCCATGATGGTTCAGAATAGGTTTTTTTGAACTGGGATTATTTTGAGTTCGCCATGAAGGCCTTGTAGTTGGGATGATGAGCGTTATCTACATCGTCTACATCTACATCTACGTGATACCCTGCGAGCCACCACGAGGGTGTGTGGCAGGGGGTGAAGATCACCAAACATGCACTATTGACATGCAACTAGGATATTTAATGAAGGCATGCTAGATAATAGGGTCACATGGTTAGTATCTACATAATAAGAAAGGGATTATTGGTTGTTATTATATGCATCATGCACTACAGACTACTCTAATTATATTTCACCTACATATCCCTTTGCTACGCTGCCTATTGTACTCTCTTATAGTACGAAGGAAAAATGACATTTTAAATCTATCGGTACGACAATCTATCTCCCTAATCTTGTTAATATGATCAAACCTAGCATACTACGCAGGGGATCTCAATATATATCTAACGTCATCTGTGAACAACTCTGTTTCGAATTTACTTAAAAGGTTTAACCTATATTTTAACCTGCGTTCTGATAGTAATTCCCATCCTAGTTCTTCTATTAAGCTCGTAACACTTATACAATTATCATAACGGCCTTTAACAAACCTAGCAGATCTCCTTTGCACGCGCTCTGATTCTTTAATCATACCTTCCTCGTACGGATCCCATATACTAGCGGCATATTCTAAATGAGGCCTGACAAGTGTAAAATAGCTTCTTTCTCGTACTCTCTCATCGCATTTGCCTAGAACCCTTTTTACGAATCATAATCTACGGTTTGCTACACTAGTTATTTCCCTGATGTGTTTCCCCCATGACATGTCTTCAGTGATGGTGACGCCTAAGTATTTGATTGAATCTACGTTACATATTTTGTTTTCTTTGATGCAATAATCATTCCGGGGAAAGCCATTCTTTTTCCAAAAATTCATAATCGCGCATAATTTAATAAAAATTCTTAATCGCGCGCGTTATAATGTATGTCGAGCTGAGAAATGAAATATTGGAGACCAGAATCAAAATGATCGAGACAAGGGGCTTCATCAATAAATATTAGCACATATGAGTACTCCTACTTCCGTATAAATCCCTCTTTGCGGGCAGATCACCCATAATGATAATTGCCTCGCAACTAATGCTACTTGAATCGGGGCACGAGAGCAATTTCAAGGCAGGATGCGAACGATATTTCATGGAGAGAAATGAAACTCGATCGAAAATTGAGCCGATCTCCTTCGCATGCTTTCCATATCGGATAAAATGAGTTTTTTTTTCATTATTTCCGCGTACCAATTACGTACGCGGTGGAAGCTCCCTGTCTTCCCATTCCACCCCGTTGAAGTGGGCCGTAATGTGATTTAAACCCACTTGACGTGTAATCGTCTCTAGCGAAGGAAATGAATATTCCACCGACTTTATCCTTCTCCAAAGAACAAGGAGGGTCAATATGCGGGAGAGATGGGCGGGGGAGAACAGATTGACGCAGGGGAAGAGAGGTAGTCAAGGGAAGAGCGATGCAGGGGAACCAAGTTACTTCGCGAAAAAGGACCGATGCACTCAAGTCGAGTGATTAACATCACCCACCACTATGAATTAACTAGGAATTATGTCATCAGGTCTCATTATGGAACGAGTCGAAATGGGACGGCATGTAGTGGCGAGTCGTCCGTTTCCTGGAAACACTTGCGTTACTACACCAAGATACTTTGCGAAAAAGGCGAGAGGCACTCAAACACAAGGCCAGTGATTTACGTCACCCATAGCTATGATTTAACCAGCGATCGTATCTCGAGGTCTCATTGTGAGACCAGTGAAAACGGGACGGCAGACCCCGTTTTGGTGTGACTCATTCCTCTCCTCGAAACAATTGTGTTACTATACCAAGTTCCTTCGTGAAAAAGGCGCAAGGTACTCGAACGCAACGCGAGTGATTAGCATCACACATCGCTACGCTTTTATATGGGATCCTATCTTGAGGTCTCATTGCGCGACGTGTATCGTATCTGAGGTCTCATTGTGAGATGGGTCGAAACGGGACGGTAGGTAGTTGTGAGCAAACCCTCTCGTCGGAATACTGGCGTTGGCAGCAATTAGGAAACGTTTTCTGACGGGCCTTCCACACTTTACAATTTTCCTCCCTTATCACACTTTCGTTATTCGTTATTCGTCATTCGTCATACTAACCCCAACGCCGGGTTTCTCTCCAACCTTCCTCAGTTTCCCAAATGATGCCACCCTTACTAAGCTATGGTCCTCATGAGCTCAGTTGTCTATAGCCTTCCCCAAAAAACCAGCCAACCAGTTTATATAAATCTATTGCGACCTCCTTGCTCGAAAGAGAGGACGCGTTTCCGGAACCCGCCGTCACCGGCCTCCTGGCGCTGCTGCTGCGACTGCTTTCGGCGCGACTCCAATTTCCCATAATTCCCGCGCTCTCCCGCTGTCACCCCTCCGACGACCACCAGCCATCATCCGCTTTCATTTTTCTTCTTTCAACATCTCTTCCTCTTCTAAGGTTCCCACCGCCTTACTTTTTTTTTCTCCACCCTACTGAAGAACTCTATAAATCGAATCGCTCAGAAAACATTTCCATGAGAAAAAAAAATGAAGCCTTGACGGTGCAATAATCTTATTCTTTACGATTTTCAACTTCTTTCCGCGACGGGATATCTTCCACCGATTTTTTTTTTTTTAACCGTCGATCCGATGAACATATTTTCAAGATTGGTTTCCCTCGGAGGTAACTCTTTCCTTCGGGTGGTCTTCGCGTCTCCCGTCTCGCAAGACCAAGGGGGAAAAAACTCGATCTTTACGTAGATTAAGCAAGACTGAGAATTTTGTGACCCACTCATCACGATAGAGGCCTCACTCAAATTTTATTTTCACATTAAACTGTAGAAAGAAACAGGGTATGAGTACATATGCCTGTATTACACAGAAAAGCTGTTTGATTTGACTAAAAATCTCTACTATTTTATGAATATACCTGCATATACAGGGTGTCCCATAAATGTCACGCCACAGTGACACTGGAGCTGGGGCAGCCTAAGAGGAACCGAACCAGCCTAATGTGACCTCGGTAAAAGTTGCACGGTTTTCGAGATGTTGCCAAATTAAAGCTTTTTCAAAAATTTCACTTTTTTTACATTTCTAGTCCCAGAAATCACTTGAATAGCTCTCAATTTTGCTCTCTGATGGGGCTACTGCCACAAATTAACAAAGTACTCTATCCCTCCCATTTTTTGAAAGCCGATAAAGTTTGACAGGTATAGCGGCTTTCGCGTTTCTTTTGTTTGTTCGGACCCCATGACCCCCCTCCCTCTCGGGCCTCTGTTCCAGGTAGAAGTCGGCACATGAGTCACAGTTGGAAGATTAAAAGAGCGGCCCTAATGAGAACGTTAAATTATCCGATTGAATTAGGCTGGTTCGGTTCCTCTTAGGCTGCACTAGCTCCAGTGTCACTGTGGCGTGACATGGGACACCCTGTACATATGTAGGTTCCCCTATTATCCTAGTGCCATATATTATATTATAGTGCCCATTTATCCAAGTATCCTATATTATATTCCCCTTGTACCCTTTACTATAATACATATGCAACATAAGTATACATATGAGGGATTTAGGGGGGATATAATAGCGGATCCAAAAACCAACCGATCAGCCGATGGAATACTCAAACTAAATAAATTGTGTATGACCATTGGTTCTACATTCACATATTACCCTGCAATCCACTTCGAGGGTGTTTGGCAGGGGGTAACTACCACCAATGCGCACTAGAAATGTAGAAATTAACTTTTACCAACATGCACCACAGTATTGGCATGCTACAAATGCTACAGAAACTACGAAATTAATATATAATGCAACTTTGTAAACGTGATACAAAAGTCATAAAGTACGGAACGATACACCAGAATTATCCTATGCCAGGGTTATCTTGATATATCGCATAAGCTTGAGAAATTAAGAACGTGTTTCAGAGCGGCACAGTGAATATCATTTGACGCCAGACAGCATCTCTAGATCCGACAGAAAGGATAAAAGTAGAGAGATCCGTTGCCGAACAGATAGGTGCAAGAATTCGTTCTTTTCACGCACAAAAAGAGACCATAAAAAATCCTAAGCTACATTTAAAACATACCAATAATACAATTCACCACATCACCTCCAAAAACATCATCCTTTAAATCTTTACACGGCTGGTGTCCCAACACCCCCTGCCACACGCCCATTCGGCGGCTCGCGGGGTAGTATGTAGATATAGTTTTAGTGCGTTAGAATTACTGCCTAAAAACTTACTAATCAGCTGGTTGTATACTCAATTCATCGATTGGAGGATTTAACTCGACTCATTTGTTTTTCGTCGTTGCGCTGAAAACAACTTCACAACCGAAGATTTTCGTTTGCAATATAACAAAAATTATTACGGTAAATTATAAGTTTATTCTGACGTACAACAAAGAGAGCGAATTTCGCCCTGAAAATATTTGTCTTGACCGGACTGTTGCCCGTCTGGTAAGTTTGCTTGTTATTGTTGCTACCATCTTTCTTCTGGGTGTTTATGCGACCAAGTTACCCTGTCTTCACTGTAGTACGGGAAACAGCCGTCAGGCATAATGTCACAAAGTTGCGGAGGAATAAACTCAGAATTGTTGCTTAGGAGCACCTAACTTTTCACAAATTTCCAAGGGAAAAAAATATATCTCTGCATTCACGCGTGTGACTGTATGTTACAATCTTTATACAACTTCAGCAAGTTTAACTTATTTTGCACAGGTTACTGATCAGGTACAAGAACAACTTTATTTTTTACGCGATGCTCGCTCCAGATCCAATAATTTTTAAATGACACTAATGAGAACATTCCCGTGGGAATTGGGTTTTATTTATTTGGAAAATATCTTGATAAGAAGTCCGATTAATGGCCTTTCGCCTTTGTTTACTCCCACTATCTACGAGGGTAGCCAAAGAATTCTTCATTCCTTTTCCGACCAGCGTCCTCCAAACGGCAGGTGAGGCACTGTCCACAGTAATCGTGGCACTTTCACAGAGATTTTAGGGGAATACAAGCTGGGATGTTAAACAAAACTAAAGTCACGGTCCCCGTAACGGTTCAGAGTGGGTTCAGATAAAGTTTTGGTTCACGGAACCGAACCGAAGGTAGGAATAAAAATCTCGGAACGAAAGTGCTTCCGTAACGAAAGTGGAACGAAAATATGAAAACGAATGACAAAAAAACAAAAATGTGGATATTTTGAACGTAAAACCCGTAGGAACGAAAGAGGAACCGTTACGATTTCGGTTCAAGCTGGGAAAAGTTTCGTACCCACCTTCCCCCCTATGGTTCCGACTTTTGTTCCGAGGAGTTTAACAAACGTACATTGATTCACCTCTACCTTTATAATACAGGGGGAGGAGAAGTTAGGCTTTTATTTTTTACATATAGCCGCTTAAACTTCCTATCGCCTATATCCTTCTTCTTCTTATAGCTTTGTACATATACTCCAAAAGGTTAAATAACCCTAGTTATCTGGCGAGAAGGGATCATAAATATAAGATAGAGCCTCCAAGGCAGCTTTCAAATTTATTGAAATATTCCTTCCTGCATCAGGGGATAAAGGATTGGAATGAGTTGCCCAAGAAAGTGCTAGAGCCTTTCCCAAGTAGAACACCGTTGTTGATGACGAGACTGAGGGGAGTTGTAATGTGAGGGTTTTCCCCCTATATTGTTCTAAGGTAATAACTTTGCTTTTTTTTGTATTTTGGCAATGTCTTTGTTTTAATTTTTACATGTATGTATATTGGTATTTGCTCGGTGCATACCGATCTGTGTTACCACCGGACCATATGGTCTACTTGTAGCAATTTCTTAATAATAATAATATATAGGCTGCTGCCTGTTTATGCAGAATTGTTTGAATGATTCTCTCAATATTCTACATATACATTCTACCCTGCAAGGCGCCACATGGGTGTGTGGCAGTGATCACCAGCAGTGTAGAGATGTAAGGGATAAGGTTTTTGGAGGTGAAATGGTGACGCGTATTATGGGAGTGTACTAAGTGGAGCTTAGTTTTTACTGTGGTCGCTTATTGTGCGCGGAAAGAACGAGTTTTTGCACCTATCAGTTCGGCAGTGTATCTCTCTTATTTTATCGCTTCTGTCAGACCTAGAGATGCTGTGAGACGTCATGATAATATTCTCTGTGTCGCTCTGAAATACACCAGTTCTGAATTTATCAAGCAGCCTAAGCCTAGCGTGCAGTGTCCGAGTCTCTAGGGGCTCCCACCTTAATCCCTCTAAAAGTTGTGAAACACAAAATGTTCGCTCAAAGCATTTTTTAACGAAGCGTTCTGCTTTTATTTGTATATCATTATTTTTTTGGAAAGATCCTTATGACCAGGGTCGATGATTATTATTTTCACACGTCTTATAATATCCTCATAAATCCTCTCATGTTTCTCAAACATCCAGCCAAGATACGCCAAAGTTGTCTACTTGTAAAACGACATCATCATTTTCTCTCATTACACATTCATTATTAACTGAATTTAATGTAAATCATTACCTTAATATCTGGAACCTTGAGACCTTTGTAGTTCTGTCAATCGTTCCTCTCATCGAATCCGCTCTTTTCAACCAACCATTGTCTTGGTTGCTCTTCACAAATCACTCTGTAGGCGAATTCGATCCGTCGATAAATTCTGTGAATCAAAATTTTCTCAATCAATCGTGGTGAATGAGTCTCTTCACATCACTCAACTCCTAGTATACATATTTACGTTTCACAAACAAATATGGCTCCGAGTCCGGAGCCATATCCATATGGAATATTTTGACTTATATGTGAGGAACGATGACAGCGGAAAAGAATAGGAAGAAGGAATTTTTTTTTGGCATTCTTGATTTGTCGGGAAAAATTATTTTTTAATGGCATCTATTATTCACAAATAAAAAGTATTATTCTGGCGATTGTTGTCCAATGTGAGGGGCAATCTCAATTTTTGCGAGGTCTCATACTATGATTAACTGCAAAATTTGAGATAAAGTCAGATTTTGACTCTTTCCTAATTGTTTAAAGTTTTTATAAGAAAAAGAGGATTTGAGTTCACAAAATTAAGTAATAAAAAGCAATTTGTCAGATAAAGATGTAAAAATATAAAGTAAGGACGGTGAAAAAAATATTTTTACGCACAGAGAAGTGAATGGTAAATACGACATGTAGTCTCCAATTTCCAAAGGTGAAAAAGATTCAGCGCATATAGTGCATGTGATGATATATGCATATCAGAGTTGAAATATTTTCTGACAACATCAAAATCATTAAAGGCAGTTTGAGCAAAATATCAGTCCATATAGAAATCAATTAATGTAGCCTAATTAATAAAAAAATCTCCCTCATCCAAAGATAAAAAAAAATATCAGCCCCTTACCACATTACTTTCCGAAATTTTTGACCAAAAAAAATTCCAGCCTTTTTACATGGGAAATGGTACGCGTATGCACTCCAGAGATAACTTATTTTTTTTAAATGAGGAATTTCTACGACCTGGATCTCGTCAAAAAATTAACACGGCTAAGTTAGTATGTTTTCTCAACTACTGTTGAAAATATATCACATAATATCTGCAGCATTTTTTCAGAATCGAAAAAAAAACCTTCCCTTTTGAAGTGACGCGTGAAAAAAATGAGCCATGTAAAAGACTTATGTAGATATTTTTATTTAATTACTAAGACGTTCAGGCATATAAAAGTATATCAAGCACTTCTTGTGATGCAATAATTATTTCATGCTTCATACAGCTGTTAAAATTGAAACGTATCATTCGAATGTACCCTCCGTTATGGCTAGGGACCTATCTCCCTCTAACTACTATAAGGGATAGCTTAAAAATCACAACTTTTCCGCGAAACAGACCTTAAAGGCTGTCAATAAGACCAAATTGTCACGTTATTCGATATATGATATAGCTAATTAGTTGATTTGCTCCCTAATGTCAGCACTATCATCTAATACGTAGTGAGAGCATCACATCTCGCATGTTTCTTGCATAACTTATGGGTCTGTTTGCATTTACGAAGTTTTAAACACATTTATCCTGCCAGTTTCATCGGCATTGATAGAATTTCTTGCAATGCATATCGGTGGAATTTCTCCTCCTGACAGGTATATTTTATAAGATATCGTATCTTGCGGGTATATTATCTGACTGGTATATAATCGAAGATATCGTATAAGAGATTTTATAAGAATATCTAAGCAATGTTGTTCCACCAAGTTAAGCCGGAAAATTTATCATATATTAGGTATATATTCTCTCTGGATAATGCATTAATTTGTAAAATATAATAAAAGAGAATGCCCTCAGTTTGTAAATCTAAATATATAGACCATTTTTAGCCCCTTCTTAAAAAACTGGAAGAACTAACGGTGCCTGCATATATATTTTTCACTTTTTACTGTATGTACATCATAACTTTGATGAATTAGAAGAGAACAACGTTGATCACACTTATGACACGAGGAACTGTAAAGATCTTCATGTGAAGCTTCGTATATTTAAATTAACTTCAAGCAGCCTAAGTGATATGGGCGTAAAACTATATAAAAATAGCCTGAAAGGACAAAGATATCTCAAAATGCCCACCATTTCAAAAAATGAGCTAAAAATATATTTGATTTAAATAGGCTTCCACGACCCTAAAGAATTTTTCTAGGCGATGACTATCTCCTCTGTATGTATCTTATATCTGTTTATATCTCATCTAATATTTTATGATATTTATAACGCTTCCTAACCTACATTATGTAAGTCTCCTGGATGAAAAAATAATAATTGGTAGTTTCGTTAACATGCATAGGTAAACGGTGCGGTGCACGTTGGTGAAAACTCACCTCCCGCCACACACCTTTGAGGTGGATCGCCTGGTGTATATATATATTCCACTTTTATTTATTTTTTAATATATGCATTTCAATTAATAATAATGCGCATTCCAGGAGAATACTATGGTAAAATCGAGTATAATCCATAGCAGTAATAGTAAATACATGTTTCAAGATTTAATTGCCTTAAATTTCAAACAGATGTTTGATATTCTGAGTTATGCATCCCCTAATTCGTCCATTCCGTCGCCCTATTCAATGGAAAGTGAGGATAGAGTAGGGTGAAACGATATGATTGTTATTTCGGTTGTCAGTCTTCAGTTTGAAGACGCAGTCCCTCTCCATATACTTCAATGATGTAAAATACAAATAAAGAATAAATCTCCAATGGCCGTAATAATTGGCACCACTCGTCAAAAAGAAAGAAATAAAAGTTTACTGTGTTGGCTTAACGAAAACGTCAGTGACCAACCCCAGCCTCTCAACCAGAATACCCTCCTGTGATGATTTACGGGAAAGTGACTTCCTCGCCAGTGACCAACACAGACACACACATACACACACCCCCAAAAAAGGGATCCTTCGCAAGGGCTAATGGGACCCCGGTAAGGATGCCAGGTTATTCACACATTCACTCTCACAAACACTCAAAATCACTCACTCACACACACAAATGAGCCCAACTTCTGGGAGAATCTTGCTCAAAAAGAGCGTGGTCGAAATACACACAAACACGGACGATTTTAGTAAATTCATCATCCTCTGCATTGGTGTCAAGTCCTTTTTGAGCCTCTTTTGTTTATCTCTTCTACGGTTTGCAGCTGATTTTCGTTGTTATCTGTTAGCAGATATAGACCATGCATTGAGAAAAATTCCGGCGTAAAACAAAGAAATAAACTTTGGCAGTCATATATCATTCTTCCTTCTTGCAGTTATCAATCCTTCGATTGATTTGAATGTAGAGCTCCATTCACACACACACACCCCCAAAAAAAAGGGATCCTTCGCATGGGCTAATGGGACCCCGCTAAAGATGCTTGGGGTTATAACCTGGGATCCTTCGAAGGGCTAATGAGACCCCACTAAGAATGCCAGGTTATACACACATTCACTCTCACAAACACTCAAAATCACTCACTCACACACGCAACTGGGCCCACAAACTTCTGGGAGAATCTTGCTCAAAAAAAAGGGTTTGGTCAAAATTTGAAAAGGAGGGCATTCTGGTCGAGAGGCTGGGGTTGGTCACTGACGTTTTCGTTAAACCAACACAGTAAATTTTAATTTCTTTCTTTTTGACGAGTGGTGCCAATTATTACGGCCATTGGAGATTTATTCTTTATTTGTATTTTGTCAGAGGCCGTAAAGCTCAAGTTTCCTCGATTCAAGGATGTAGATGAATAATCGTAAGAGTTCGCTCGTGTTTTGTTCTGCGGACAGCGGAGTCTCGCTCCTCCCCTTTCAGAGGGAAGAAAAACATCGGCAGTACGAGCCTGCAATACCGCTTCACTTTCGCGACATGCGGGTTGCGTGGCGTACCCGCAATTGACGGAGTGGGAGAGAGGGGGGGGAACTTTTCCTCCCCTTACATTCCCCTTCCCCTCCGCGGCACTTGGAGCAATCCGGCGAAGGGTGAGTAAAAGAGGATTCAGACGCGTATTGAAAGATCTTAGGTTTTCCCGGCGTATCCGCTGGATAAATGTTTCTCGGGTGCTGCACCGGGTGAGAGGGTCAATGGTCCCGACGTTTCGGAGATCGACCTGATCTCCATCTTCAGGAGGGTCTAGGACTAGGTTTAGGTGCCAATTGATTGGTCATGGCGTGTGCGAGTTTTCTCGCCTTCCCGTGAGTATTTAAGGGTGTTCATGATGGGTCTCCAGGAGTTACTTAAATGGAAACCAGCGTCTCTGTTGAATGAGACCCTCTCACCCGGTAAAACACCAGAGAAACATTTATCCATCAGATGCGTAAGTTGCCTCTGCAAAAGTAACCCAACAAGACAATTGAAATAGGAGAGTACTGAGGCCGTTTTCGAACTTGACAAATCGAGCAATCTTCCCTTGAAACCTAGAGCTCATTGGGCGGATATGACGTCAAATTCACGTGACCGCAGACACCATGTTGTCTAGATACCTAGTCAAGATACCTAGTAAATGAAAAAGCAGACTTTTTATGCTTACTATGTACTAAGTTAGAATTCGGGGATTGATATCGCGCGGGGCTTGTGTGCTAAATAGAAGTGAAGAAGCTTTCAAATGGATACTATTTCATCATTACTACGCATACCTGTGTGATTATTTATTAATTTTTTTGCAGAAAAATTGATGAATTCGCTATACTTAAAGACTTTTCAAATGTGAATATACTGATAAAATATTTGGTAGTGATAAGTTCTGTGAATGATTCCATGCATTGTAGATGTTCCGTCCTTGTTTATTGAACCTACAAATTCTGTTTTCCTTGCTCTGGAAGGAAAAAAAATTATCTTGTTGAAAGAATAATGGTCAAATGAAAGGTACTCTCAGTAAGCCATAATTTCATCGGTAGTATTGGTTACAGCTAACGAACATCAGAATTGCTAATAGCGTTGAGCATTGAAGAGGTTTTTACTGTATTAATCAAAGAAGGGGGACAATACACCATTAGAGTAAATATAATTTGTATTCAGCTTAATTATGTTAGTTACAACGCATGCATTTTATCAGTCAACAGTTGAAGATCATGGGTAGTTTGTTCGTAGTGTATTACATTATTACATTTTACGTATTATTTCATAAAGGCAAAAAATGTTATAATGCCCTTTTGTGCATAAAGACGTTGACTGTGGTGAAATATAGTGGGCGATATGTCGTTCACCTTAGCAGCCCCTAGAAAGATATATATGAATTATTTTATTCATGAGCAATAAGATGTTAAAAATAATATTCCATTTTAATTTGTCGCATAAGGATGGGAAGCATTTTTAACAAGTAATTTACTTCAACCATCCAAGAAAATTATGAACACGGATGGCACTTTTCGTATGTTTTACTTGTTGAAGGCCGCCTAATGTCTCTTACATCGTACTACGGCTACGAAAGTGTTTCACTCCGGCTTCGAAGGGATCAAGATAACTTGATTGCGAGTTGACTATGCGTTTGCCAAGTTCGAAAACGGCCTTAGATGTTTTGTGTGCGTGTCGTCACGTGTTGGAACCACAAATTCATTTAAATTTCTTGCCTCTGGAGCCGCGGTTTCATTACAGAACATCCGTCATTTTTTTCATACGATACTGCTGCCATTTACTGCGGAAAAGTGTAATTTTTAGTACCTTGCTGTTGAGGACTTGAAGAACTCAAACGGGGATCGGGTTGGTGTGGTGGCTATAGTACTGGCTAACCATACGGGCGGCCAGGGTTCAAATCCCTGCAGAGGAGGATGTTATTTAGAGGGAACCCGATCCCTACTTGAATGTCTTGTGGAGGGCACTTCAAGTATACAGTACTCCGTCTGTCGGATGAGACGCTAAGCCGTGGGCCCCTTGGCGCCTTCCGTTAAGAACAGGCCAATGCCGACGCCGGGTTTCCATCCACCCTTCCTCCCTTACCTATCCCCTATGGCGCAAATGACCTTAGCTGTCGGTCGCCTCCCCAAATATCCAATCCAAGAACTCAAACAACAAAAGAGAGAAAAATTGCTACAAATTTTGAAAAAAAATTTTAAGTTCCTCAAAGGGTTTGGGTGATTGAGGTATATGGATGGGGCACTTGTAATGCCGACCAATGCAAGAAGAAGTAGCCAGTCGTAATGCCGTAAAGACGGTGCTTTTCAGCGTAAAAATTCGTAACGTTAAATCAATATTTCTTCGCTTTAAGACCGATGACCTTGTAATATTTTTATAGGTTTGATAGTAGAAATCTTACTTAATTATATACATTAAAATGAAGGTAGGTTACATTTACATCTACGTCAATCCATGCAAGCCACCCAAAAGGTGTGTGGCAGGAGGTGCTTCCACACCTGAAATGCATGAATCATACGGCAGAACACCGAAACTACATTGAAACCAGCGTGCCACACATGCAACGCGCCAATTTAATATCTACTAACCAAGAAACATTTTATCGACAATCGTTCCAATAGGCAAGGGATACAAAGACTACTACTGCAGATTCAAAATATCATGCATACATAAGAACATCAATATTTACATCATGCATTAATAAGAACGTAGAGAATATAAAGAGAAAGATCTACATCTCACTATTCGAACTATTCATGACGAAGATCACAGCTGTTATGGTTCCGAATGGTACGTGGGAAAAATGGCATTTTATACCTCTCTAATTTTATTGGCGCGATCTAATCTGCCGTAGTACGAGGGGGTTAATAGTATGTTTTTTACGTCGTAAGTGAAATGATTTTCCTGAAATTTAGTTAAGAGGTTCAGCCTATAATTTAAACTACGCTGTGATAGTAATTCCCATCCCAATTCTTCAAACAATCCAGACACAGTAGTAAACTTACCGTAACATCGTTTTGCAAACCAAGCTCCTCTTCGCTGCACGCTATCTAATTCCGATTATCGGGCAAGGTTAGGTTATCGGGCAAGCCGAAAATAGAAGCTCCTCCTTAAGACAAGGGTGGGCATGATTATCTGAATGTCGCATTCCACTTTCAGGCTCCAAAACTTTCTGTTCCGCCCGCAACAATATCGCAACATGGAAAACCCGTTATGGAACAAGACCCTGACGTCGCCACTGACACCACATTGCGCGCTCTTCCCTCGTGTGGGGACGATTCCATGGGACTAACGGGGTCAGTGGCTTACGCTGGAGGAGCGGTGACACATCTACATCTACGTGATACCCTGCGAGCCACCACGAGGGTGTGTGGCAGGGGGTGAAGATCACCAAACATGCACTATTGAGATGCAACTAGGATATTTAATGGAGGCATGCTAGATAATATGGTCACATGCAGCTAGATGGTTAGTATCTACATAATATGAAATGGATTATTGGTTGTTATTACATGCATCATGCACTACAGACTATTCTAACTATATTTCACCTACCTATCCCTTTGCTACGCTGCCTATTGTTCTCTCTTATAGTACGCGGGAAAAATGACATTGTAAATCTATCGGTACGACAATCTATCTCTCTAATCTTGTTAATATGATCAAACCTAGCATAATACGCAGGGGTTCTCAATATATATCTAACGTCATCTGTGAACAAATCGGTTTCAAATTTACTTAAAAGATTTAACCTAAAATTTAACCTGCGTTCTGTTAGTAATTCTCATCCTCGTTCTTCTCAATCTCTTCACATCGCTAAACTTTCGTTAGCACTTCAGTAGTCCAGGGACAAGTTTCAAAAGAGACGGCCCAGGGTTATTGTACACCAAAGCGGGCAGCATTTACAGTAGGATGGGACTCATTTGTCAAATGTGGAAAAATTTGAGTTTTCCACCCATAAAAACATTCGTTGTGAAGTGTTAATTGACGAGTTAAAGTATCACTACTCTTAGTTATCGGGAACCCCTGCCCCAAGAAAAACTATAACTTTTAAAACTTGTATCACAAGATGTGTTTAATGTTCGCGGACGATGTCAAGATATATAAAAACGTTAAACGTTTGAGAGACTGTTCCAAAGTGCAAATGGATGTTGATAGTTTAATGTTGTGGCCTGAGAAAAATCTTCTTCACTTCAATGTTGATAAATGTTCTGCCATTACGTATTCAAGATGAAGGAATGTCATAAAATATAACCATGTGATGGATGATGAAAACATTAAAAGAGAAACCGCAATGAGAGATCTTGGAGTAAATTTTGGCACGAATATGACTTTTTATAATCATATTATATCTGTTACCATGTCTGTCTATAAATTATTAGGTTTTCTCTATCGTATCTCCAAATATTTTACGGACGAAAAAGTGTTCAAAATTTTGTATTTTGCATATGTAAGATGCAAACTTGAATATTGTTCCGTGATTTGGAACCCGCATTTGAAAACATATGACGTGATGATGGAGAGAATACAAAAAAGATTTTTGATACAATTGTGTTATGTACGCTATGATGTATATCCTATGTTTGATAGTTACGTAGACTATAAAACTTTGTTGGAGGAGTTCAAATTTCAAGCAATGAGTGAAAGAAGAATTTTAAATGATTTTCTCTTCCTGCATGACATTGTTAATAAAGGTAATTGTAAAGAATCAGTTGGTAAATTACATTTTTTAATCCCAACTAAAAAGGGGAAGCTAAAAAGGACTTTTTACTTACGAGATGTAAAGACAAATTATTGTAAGAATGCCTCATTAAATAGAATACGTGCTTCATACAATACACATTGTAAAGATATAAATATGTACATGTCAAAAGAAAAATTTCGAAAGGATATGTGTACTGTCAGTGTTTTCAAAATTGTAAAATAGTTCAATAAAAATAATTATCACTTTTTGCTATCAAGACCAATGTTATTTAAAATTTATGTATATAATATTCAGCCAGCCTTGACTATTGTAATTGATTTGATTGTTTAACTGTAAAAGAGTTTACCCTATTATTATGTTTTTCAATTTGGGTGAACAATAAACTTATTAAAATATAACAAAATAAAAGTAGAAAACGCTCCAGGCAAAAAATTAAGGAAATGGACTGCAGAACCAATAGAGATTGTTTGTTTGTGTTTGTAATATTGGGCCACTGTAAATTGGCAAGTATGTTGTATGTGGACAAATTAAGTAAATAAATAAATAAATAAACAGATAGAATATCCTTTTTCTACGAACAATAAGGGACCATAATAGTTGCGATAAATCAGTTCTAAGATACTTTTACCCTCACTACGTAGAGTAGATTTTGTATTTGTGCTAAATATCATACTATAATTACTAATAACTCACCCCACGTGAAATTTCCGGCACGATTTAGCTTTCTGCATGGTTTACTACCTTGTGGGAAAATTAATCAATCGAATAAATAATACTAACAAGTGCATAATTAATTATCATAACTAGTGTACTGCATGGTAGCATGTTCGTCTACGTAGCACCCTCCTAGTGTCTGGTCTGACCGCGCATTGTTATCCTGACTGCTTTTGGCCTGCACCTGGAGGCCGGGGGAAGTTCGAGGTTCTGATTTGAACTGGAATGAGGTCTTCATGTCTGGTGTGGAATCACCCCGTGCCACACGTCCTAGTGGTGGCTTGCAAGATATTTCGCAGATGTAGATGAAATACTTAAAAACTTAATATTCGTTTTTCGGGCGGACAAGCTCTCTTCCCACGTAAAAAAGCAGAAGTCGATCCATTTCGATAAAAATTTTCGTCGTTTTTTCTGTATCTTTCTGCGTTCCTGATGTATGGTCCTGGGCAGTTCGAGCCACCCCGTCAAGGGTACCACCCATCACTACTGCACCACTGTGGACTAGCCCGCACCATTCAATTCCCCTTCGAGACCCTGCACCTCTTTCCCCATCCGTTTCCCATGGAAAATTAATGAAAATATTCTGTCAAAAGATTAGGGGTGAATTTCGAGAATATCACGTAATTCTAGCGCTGGTGGCGACGGGGTAAAGCCCTATCCTGCTAAACTAGGGTCGCGGGATCGAATCACGCCATGGGTGGAATTAATGCAACTCAGTGCATGGGTGTTTGTCTTAGTTTGTTGCTGTTGTTATTTACCCGATATAAATTGGCCAAATGTACTGTATTGGGGTTGTGAAGATAAAATTAAATAAAATGTCATTGTATCCGTCATTGGTAAAGTCTTTTGGTTGGGAAAACAGTAGAGGATTTCGTGGATCAGGAATAAAGTAGGCATAAGTCAGTGATCAGTGTGTATTGTGCTGCAAGTATATTCAGATACATACATCTACATCTACGTGATACCCTGCGAGCCACCACGAGGGTGTGTGGCAGGGGGTGAAGATCAACAAACATGCACTATTGACATGAAACTAGGATATTTAATGAAGACATGCTAGAGAACAGGGTCACATGCAGCTAGATGGTTAGTATTTACATAATAAGAAAGGGATTATTGGCTGTTATTACATGCATCATGCACTACAGACTACTCTTACACTATTTCACCTGCCTATCCCTTTGCTACGCTGCCTATTGTTCTCTCTTGTGGTACGCGAGAAAAATGACATTTTAAATCTATCGGTATGACAATCTATATCTCTAATCTTGTTAATCAAACCTATCATAATACGCAGGGGTTCTCAATATATATCTGACGTCATCTGTGAACAAAACTGTTTCGAATTTACTTAAAAGGTTTAACCTAAATTTTAACCTGCGTTCTGATAGTAATTTCCATCCTAGTTCTTCTATTAAGCTCGTAACACTTATACAATTATCATAACGGCCTTTAACAAACCTAGCGGATCTCCTTTGCACGCGCTCTGATTCTTTAATCATACCTTCCTCGTACGGATCCCATATACTAGCGGCATATTCTAAATGAGGCCTGACAAGTGTAAAATAGCTTCTTTCTCGTACTCTCTCATCGCATTTGCCTAGAACCCTTTTTACGAACCCTAATCTACGGTTTGCTACACTAGTTATTTCCCTGATGTGTTTGCCCCATGACATGTCTTCAGTGATGGTGACGCCTAAGTATTTAATAGATTCTACGTTAGATATTTTATTTTCTTTGATGGAATATTTATTCCGGGGAAAGCCATTCTTTTTCCCATATACATATATATTTCACACATTACTCAGACACCGGAAGTAAGGCGCAGCAATTGTGGTTGAAGAGTAGTGAATGAGAGCCAATTATAAAATATATATCCACTATCCCTACAAAAACAATGTCCCTGGTACGGGCAAAGACAGTCCACCCCTTCAGCATTAATAACCAGTACAATCAAAATTTACACCCCGGAGGAATAACATACAGCATAATAAAGTGTATGGGACCAGTCTAATCCTGTATGTGCAGATGGAGGTGGACGACTGTATACTGGAAAAAAAGTTAAAACTTCTTTTTATAGCTTCGGTTTTAGGCTAGCTGGTCAATACATACATGTTTCCTTTCACGGTTGGCAAATTCAATCACTAAACTAATTCTGTTAGCTCCACAAAATCGCCTTCTTCACAATATACTTCTCCATAATGACTGATGCAATGCTGTCATTGAAAAGACTAGATATTTCTCTTTATGGTGACGCCACATTCATTGAGTTTTATGAGAAATGATCCCGCTCAAACTAACTCAAGGGCGCTCATAAAATCCCTTCAATTTAAGGCGGATTGGGCCGCAATTTCACCCATAAGACCGCTTTTTCTGTCGTGAAAGTGGGAATTCTCCGCACTGATCAACATGTCTCGTGAACGTTTGCTAAATATTTTTTAATTGGCTTCAATTTTAAAGAACTGATTCTTAAAACCCAAAGTACACAATCAAAGACGTTGAAGTCTACTATCGGTGGAAGAACGGAAAATAAGCAACACGTTGAATAAAGCAACCTACAACAATTATTAATCACTGCAGTAGAATGATCATTACGGAGATTACACTCAAAAGTATAGCTCACATTTCACCGAGGGATAGCATAGTTATTGCAAAGCAATGAATTTGTCCATGGAAATAAATAAAATCTCACCAATGCAATGTATTCAGACCTGCTCCGAATGCAGCAGTGAAAACCGTTGAAATTGCCGCGAGAAAAATTAACATCTTTTTCATACGCGCCCTTGTAAACTGCCATGAGAATATGGAAGTCTGGATAACGCATTGGTCTGTGCATTGCCCCGGAAAGCAAAAGACCGTGGTTTAATTTCGGCCCGGGCCAATTTTTGACTCGTGGCAATTACAACAACTCTCACAAAGACAAGTGCGAAAGATTTAGTTGATAGAACATATTTTTAAATATTATGTACCAATAAAATTAAAGACCACTAGAGGCTGCATATACAAATACTTTCCTCAAGCGAAAAAGTACAGACTTTCCTTTTCGTAACGCTCCATAGAGTAACTAGAGCAACTAGCTCCGTAACGCATCCTTCAATACTTTGACAATCCGCACCTTTACACCTATGAAATATTCCGCCAATGAATTTTAGGGCATGACTCCAAAGTAGGAGAGCATCATGACTGTCCGCAAAGTTTGAAATGAGGTAGAGTTGAAAAAAAAAATTTAAAAAAACAATGAGAATTGAACGATTTGATAGCCCGGAATCTCTGGCACAAATCACTCGGATAATCGGACAGAACGGCACATTTTTTGTACCGATGAAAACATGATAAAGGAACTTCATTCAGAACACGTTAATACGGAACGCGGGTACCGAGAAAACTATCGTCAGTTGGCCGACAAAGCAGGTGGGGAGATTAACTTTTGATCAGTTTTTTTCGCAAACGGATCCTGGAGTTCTGGTTATTCCATCACGCTGACAACTAAATAAGAACCCGACTCGTGTCTGGGTCAAAGCGTTAACCCTGGCAACCAAATAAAAAAAAACTATCCAGATAGATGACTGCCTGAACGGATGAGTCTGCATTTGGATAATTAAGGGGAGAAGAATGTATTTAGAGGGTTGGGGTATCGTGGGTCAAGAGGGAGGAATGCCTGATACACATGCGCCAAAAGGTTTCGCGAATCGGTGAATTCGCGGAATTTCTCGGTTTCCGGAGAAGGGTAACGGATGTGCTGATTCGAATGGGGGAGGGGAGGGAAGGGAGGGTTCCCCACCGATGGGTACATAATTTGGGGGCGCGTTCATATATTACGTTTTTTTTTCGTTTCGAAGAGAGGGGTCCCGGCATAAAAAATATATATGTATATTATAAATAAAAAAGTAGATGAGATGAGCTTATCAAGGGTTGGCAAGCTTTTCGCCCGTTCCGGAAATTCTTTCGAGGCACCATCTGCCATCACGTCCTTTCTCCGGGCCGGGTGCGGGGCACGATGGGTGGGGGAGGACAAGTGGTGGCGGCATCGCCCGGACACCCTCCCAAGACCCTCCTCTTTCCAGAAACCTCCAAATCCTCAGTACGTGCCTCTTTGCACGATTGTGTAAGAGGTCTCCAGCCCAGGCCAATGCAAGTGGAGGCAATACGTGCCATAAACATTCCTCATCAATAAATCAGGACTATTATAACTTCATAGATAGTTACACAAAGTTCATTCTTCGCTCTATACTTAGAGGGGGATGGGTAGGGCATTACGTCATCAAACTGTAGCTTCTCATTGGTTGTTCATCCCTAAGAATGGTACACTGCAGCCCTCCATCCTTCCCTATCTAATGCTAGTTCCCTTACCTCCTGGTATCTCTTCCTATGTACTTTCCTCTTTATTTGGTCCATGAAATTATTCCTGGGTCTTCCTCTGGGGACTTTTCCTTCTATTTTGCCTTCAATTATGCTCATCACAAACCCATTGTGTCTCAGGGTTTGTCCAATCCATCTTGTTCTTCTATTCTCTATCGTGTTCCATATGGCCTTTTCCTCTCCTACTCTTCTGTACACATCATCATTTCTTAGTGATTATGGTCCATCTTAATCGTATCAAGTTATTTATGATACTACTGAAACCCTCGGGTCAAAATATTTTATGTACCTAGAAGTCTCTTTGATATATAAAAGCGTATCAAGCTCAACTTTGTGGAAGCGATAGCGATATGGCATATATATATATATATATATATATATATATATATATATATATATATATATATAAATGCACTTAGGATCACTTAAGTGACGAATATATAAAAGTTTGCCAGAGGAAGGCAGACGACAAACACAGAAAACAAAAAAATGATGAACACACTTACAAAGTTTCTTGATATTTCGGTGCCACTAGCACCTTGGTCGCAAGAGCGAAGACTGAGAAGGAAGGGAGGACTGAGGTGGTAGGAAGGGAGGACTGAGGCGGAAGGAAGGGAGGGAGGGGAGGGACAGGGGAAGGGGAGGAGGGGGAGGGAGAGGAAAGGTGGGGGCGGGAGGCGGGAAGTGGAAGAAATTCGAAAGGAAGAAGTAGTATGGGCAGAGGTGATAGAAGAAGTTAGTGGGATTTATTGAGTCCTGGCGGAGAGAAAGCCTGGAATAAGTAAATGCAAGAGGACTCAAGATCTTTGATTTGTGTGTTCATCATTTTTTTGTTTTCTGTGTTTGTCGTCTGCCTTCCTCTGGCAAACTTATATATATATATATATATATAAGTATATCCATTCACTCAGACCACTATATTACTCACTCACTATATTATATCATCCATTCACTCAGACCGCTCAGCGGCAAATATACTCATATAAATGTTTATACAGAAAGGTAGAAATAAAGTGGATAGGAACACATAAAATCAACAGACACAATGGTGGTGTGAAGATGTAAAAATGGCCAATTCCAAGCAGAAAAATTTCGACTGGACCGGGAATCGAACCTCGGACCTTTGGATTTCGCGTCCAATGCTCAGACCACCAAGCTACCCAGGCTACTAAGAAACCACTGGAATGGGCGGGTATATATATATATATATATATATATATATATATATATATATATATATATATATATATATATATATATATATATATATATATATGTATGTATATATATATATATATAATAAAAAATGTCACAGGCGTGACTGGCAGTTACACATAGAACACACAAAAAAAGAAGAAAAACTCACAGATTTATATAATCGGCGGACACAACCGCCTTCTTCAGAAATAATTAGGTACTCAAGGTAGGTATTTTTTATATCAAAATGAAAAACAATTGTAACTTTCCACACAGATTATTTTTTGAAATTTTTTTAAAAATATTTGCCGACCATGGTTTCAGCACCTAGTGCCATTATCAATTATGCTCATCACAAACCCATTGTGTCTCAGGGTGTGTGCAATCCATGTGTGGTTCTATGTGCAGAGTTTCTTAACAGTGAAATATCTGTCTGTCCATTCTCGGAGGTCCGTGATTGTTATCGCACGCGGAAATAGATAAATGCCCAGTAAATTCGTAGAATTTGACCAATTTGACCAAAGAATACAGAACATCAAGGATCCATGACAACGTAGCATAAAATTTGCAAAATTCGCCGGCCCCGGTGGGGTAAAGTCCTCGCCTGCTAAACCGAGTGTCGCGGGTTCGAGTCCCGCCTGGGTGGGTTTTTCACCACCCAGGGCATGGATGTATGTCAAGTTCTGTTGGTCCGGTCCCTGGAAAACCTGATGACAGGCTCAGCAGCCTATCGGGATTCCAGGGACATACGGGCCAACAGAATAGTCCGGCAAGTTAAAAAAAAAAATCCAAATCGGTAGCATTCACTTTTTACACTTTTATCAATACCTACCAAATACTAATAAGAATATGTATGCAAAATTATCGTAGGGTAAATGTGCATAAATCGTTCTCCAAAACATTGTAGCACTTAATCCTTGGCGAATCTTCCCGTCCATTCGATATTACCCATTCTTCGATTACGCCATATCGTCATTGCCTCTAACCTATTCTGCCGTGCAGCTGTTGTTTTCCAGGCCCCTTCATTGACATGTAAGCCCATGTTCCAACATATATTATCTAATCAAGTGCTTCCTGAATATCAGGATTGAAACAAATAACACATAAACTGTACTGAAAAAGCACTGCACTTTCTTCTTTCAACTCTGAAGTTTTCACTGAAGAAAATAGAAGCGTTATCGATACAAGTTTCAAATCTTCCACGAGATATCCCTCACTACTGCTATGAGTTAGATGAGCATCAGTGGCGAAAATCTGGAAGGTGGATGAGGGATAGGAAATAGCACACCCTTCATTATTACGTACCTGAAATGAATTTTATATAATGAATACGAAAAAGAGCAGTTCATATTCAGCGGAAGCCAGAACTCTATTGGGAGTCGCATTATATTTTGAGCTAATCGCTTATTAATATATCACTTTGGAATCTATCATAACCTGCTCGACAGATTCCTTACGGGATCTTCCCCAGAAAAGTTATTAAATATTAAAGACGAATCTTTCAGTTAAATACTTCGAGGATGCTTTTCATGGCCAAGTCTTGAGTAGTACCCTAATTAGCTCTATGTGGAGATCAGAGATTAGGGGGTGTGAATTTTGCATACGCATTTTCGTTCCATTTTACGTCGAAAGTGTAATCATATCCGTCGGATGAAGCATGGCTCTCATATTGCATCCAATATTGCCAACCGTTCGCAATACGCAAGGGCGTGCAGCATGAAGCGTGCATAAATGCTATCCCACCTAGTTGAGTAGTTTTTTTGTCAGAAAATTTTCTCGCCATCTCGAATACGGTATCCAGATATCCGCCAGACATTAAAAATTGCCGGTTAAGGTGTTTGGAACGTGAATCGTGAGTCGTTGAGTGTATGTTTTAATAACTTTTTGAGCGAATGGAAAACATTAGTGCACCCTTTTACACTTGAGTACATCCATTAGTTTGTCGTAAATTACCATCATTTTTGTAGCATAAATGATGCGTAAATTATGTATTAAAATGTTCGCCTCGTCTAAAGGATCGTTATGACCTGGATTTACGGGGAGGAATCCGAAAATTTAGCAAAAATCGTATGTAAGTACGCGTTTTTTATTCGGTGTACTTGCTTATAATTAAATAATATTGTAATAATAATTTGTTAACGTTGCTAAAAACAATTATAAAAACATGTGACATGGTTTATAGTGCTAAACAGAAAATCTTTTCGCACGCGTTCGAATTATTTGGAAATGTATGTCGAATGAAATTTGAGTGAATGAATGAAAAGTGTTAAATTAGCATACAAATGTCGTGAAACCAGATCGGTGATGCATCTTTTCTCCTTTATCAATACATATTGATAATGAATTGGCTTATGTAAAGCTTCACCAAAATCAGTACAACAATGAAAATCCCTCCAACCACCTTAAGAAGTGTACAAATGTTTGAAAAGGTCACGTGATCCAGAACTGCATTTCTACGGGCGGACGTCAACGAACGGAATCGCTTCTATACTTGCCGTCAGTAAAAATAAAAAGAAAGCCAGTTCGCTCCATTGCATAGTGGTAACAAATACGGCTATTTACATCCAATTAGGATGAACCAGTTCAATTCAGCAAGAAAACGCGTGGAATTTTTGGAAGCAATTTCTGTACCGTGACGTCAGCCGGATTCTTCAAGACTAAGCGTTTTGACGCCTTAGAAAGCGCGAGATTTTTAACAACGGCTCATCATCATTGGCTGTTCAGTCAGTTGTAAGACTGGTTGACTGCAGCCATCCACCCTTCCCTATCTAATGCTCGGATCCTTACTTCCTCGTAGCTCTTCCTATTTACTTTTCTCTTTATTTGGTCCATGAACTTTTTCCTGGAACTCCCTCTGGAGACTTTTCCCTCTTTTTTGCCTTCAAGTATGACATTCACAAACTCGTTGTGCCTCAGGGTGTGTCCAATCCATCTTGTTCTTCTTTTCTCTATGGTATTCCATACGTTCTTTACTCTTCTACTCTTCTGTACACTTCATCTTTTCTTATTTTTTTCGTCAATTTTTCTTCGCCATCCTCCTCCAGGACCAGGTTTCGAAAGCCTTTAGTCTGGCCTTGTCATTTATTTCTATGGTCGATGCTTCTGATCTTTAAAAGCGAACATATTTTTCCAACAACGTCAACTGTGTACGAAATATTTGTCCCATGTGATAAGGAATGTAAAATTCACTGAGAACTAGTCGTTGACACGTTCCACATTCCTAAGTGAACATGTGCGGATGACACTTGGTGAAAAATATCTGGGATTTCATTATGAATAAAGCTTAACATCAAGTCAAAATTATTGTTGTACAGAGCAATTTCTCTTACTTTAAGTGCAATGTTTGTATTTTGTTTATTTATTTTTGTTATTCCGTTGTGTTTATTTTTTCTTAACGTATTGTTGTTGAAGTTGTTGATTGATGTCTTCCTTTAAGAAGGACGTTCTCCATCTTGTTTCTGATTAAGTATTATTAAAATTGATCAACTTGAATATCCTGTCGTCTTAATAAACCTAAGAAAATCAACAATTATGCTCACTATAATCAATGATAATAAAATGGACTAAACGGAGCCTCAATAGAAATGGCACCTGATTATAATAACTTGTGACCCTTAAAGAATAATGGGCGATCCCAGATATATAAAAAGGTTAGCCGTCCCTTTTTTGTCTCGTATCACAATATGTCTAAAATTGAGGTGTCAGTCAACCTTGTGAATTAGGTGTTCACAAATTGTGGGCACGGAATGTTGCGTGTCTCCTCTGGTTTTCAACCAGGAAATTGTTAACCGCCACTCGTTATTATTTCCTGTGATACGCTAATTCTTCCTTCCATTTTACAATTTTCGTTCTCCTCTCGCTTTTCCTGACATAAGGTTTCCTTTGCACTCGGAACATCAAGGTCTTGCCTTAGGTAATTCGAGCGAGATGGTTTCCTAAGTCATCATGGAGACCTTATCCAAATTTTACGTTATAATTTTTAATGCTATGGATTCCGCTAGATTTTGCAATAATTTTCACCAGGAATGCGAGTTATCTTAAATTTACACAATACATACATACGAATCACGCCGTTCCCTTCCGGGGTAGGCAGAGTCACAAAGTTTCTCTCATAAATACATATTTGTGCACCTAACTCTGCTTCAATAATTTCCTCCATGCTGACCTATCCTTGCAAAACTCTTTTGCCTCATTTACCCCCATACACTGCTTCATACACGCCCTCCTGTTTTTAAAACTCCCTAATATTCCTACTCCTAAGAATTTCCTCAATCACAGTCAAAAGACATAAGTAGGAAAACAAAACTGCAAATATATAAAACAATTATTCAGAGTATACTCCTTTACGGAGCAGAGACATGGGAAATGACCAAAAGGGACAGGCAGAGACTGGTGGTCGTAGAAATGGATTTTCTAAGAAGAAGCAGCAGAAAATCTAAACTACAAAGAATAAGAAAAGAAAATATAAGAAAAATTATGCAAGTAGAAGAAAATATCATACAAGAAATAGAGAAAAGACGGCTAAAATGGTATGGACACGTAAAAAGAATGGAGGAGAAACGTTGGCCAAAAAAGATATTAAATTGGCAGCCACCCGGGAGGAGGAAGAGAGGACGACCACCAGAAGACTGGACAGAGCAAGTCACCCAGGATATGAAAAGGAGACAATTAGAGAATGAAGACTGGAGAGACAAGGAGGCTTGGAGAAGAGGATGCGTGAGACGGCCGACGGCTGTATAGAACTCGCTTATATATATATATACATTCAACCACAACTTTCTCGGCCTACCTCTACCTCTCGCTCCATTCATTTCACTCTTATATATCTGTTTCGTTATTCGACTCTCATTCATTCTCTCAACATGGCCAAACCAACGAAGCACACTCCTTTCAAACACGTCCATTACTGGAGCATCCAACCCACATTCATTTAATACCCACTCATTCCTGACCCTATCCATCCTACTTTTGCTGCAAACACTCCTCAGACAACTCATCCCCACGTCGTTTAGTCTACTCTTATGTCTATCCTGACTTACCCATGTTTCACTACCATATAGCAAAGTGGGGAGAAGTACACTTTTGTACGCGGCGATTTTCTCTTCCTTAGACAAGCACTCATTCCTTGATATGCTCCTCATGCTACCTACCACTTTCCTTCCAGCATTCGCATGTCTCATTATCTCCTCATCTATCCGTCCATCTTTAGCAAGCATCTTACCTAAGTACACAAAATCATCCACTTGTTCAATTACTTCACCTTTCGCCCTCATCATACACTTATTCTCCCCATTCTCCTTATCAAAAACTACTACTTTAGTCTTGCACCGGTGGATAACCCAAATAATTATAGTGTCCTGTCATCTTTCGCAAACATCTTACCTATGTACACAAAATCATCCGCTTGTTCAATCAAATAAGTGAATATTAGATGTAAGCAGATTTCATATGGAAGAAGTAAGTACATGCTGATTTTTAGTAAGTTATCGATGGAAGACATTGTTAAATCGCAAAATTTGAGCTTCGGCTCCTAAGCGCTCGAGAATTTACGGGGTTGACAAATACGGCGGATGGAGCACGCCCACGTAAAAGCTTCTAGCATTGGCCACCATAGGATGCGCCCTCCCCGTCTACCCCTTTACAAGATTGTTGCGGCCGGTTTTGTATCTTTAATTTATGGAAAACTATGAAACATGCCGGTGCTGGAGAACAAAGCGATTGTTGGACTTGCTGCTACGTGATTTTCATCGAGGTTTCAAAATTAATTTTATCAGCTCGTTTGATCTTCCAAGAATTCTCATTTTTGAAAAAATTGCGAACTAGACAAATGACGGCCATAAGTTGGTCCGTTTTCAAGATGCTGTGATTATGGTCGCATCTGGAAACAATAATATTATCGCATTGTTTCGTCCAAGGTCGTTCAACATCGATTTTGTTCTTCCTTTGATGTAGGTCTTCGCACAGAACATATATATGCGAATCCATGAGAAATCAGTCGTTAGAGGTGACCAAAGTATTCGAAAAATGAATTTCGTCGCACAAGTTCCAGACACGGTTTTTTATTCAAAGCTTAGGTCACCAGTAGGCCATAGAAACTGGTGAACACAGGAAAATTCATGGACGTCTTTTGTTTTTCACGATTTAGTGTGTGAAACTGGATCGATTTTTATGGGCCTGGGAAAATATTGTAGAAGTCAATGGAAGCACGTTCTTGTGCATTTATTCAAGTGATATGATGATCGGGATTGTTCTAGACCATCTCCAGACTGTCATGCCCACGTCTGCCCATGTATATGGAGGTTTCCACTCATAGTGTGACGGTAAAAATCTCGCGAAGATTTCTCTCGATTTTAGCGGAAAGAGATCTTGCGGACGACAGAAATCGCATTGCGGATTGTTTGTTCTCGTGAAAATCTTGATTGACATGTTCATTAATAAATCATACAGTTTTTTCATACCAGGATTATTGTCGGCAGAAGCGCAAAAAAATAACAAAAATATATCACTCAAGTTTGTGTGGAAACCCCCATATACATTTTCAAGGGAGAATACCCATATACATGGCCAACAATAAGCGCTTTCTGTCGTCCGCAAGATCTCTTTCCGCTAAAATCGAGAGAAATCTTCGCGAGATTTTTACCGTCACACTATGAGTGGAAACCTCCATATACATGGGCAGACGTGGGCATGACAGTCTGGGGATGGTCTAGAACAATCCCGATCATCATATCACTTGAATAAATGCACAAGAACGTGCTTCCATTGACTTCTACAATATTTTCCCAGGCCCATAAAAATCGATCCAGTTTCACACACTAAATCGTGAAAAACAAAAGACGTCCATGAATTTTCCTGTGTTCACCAGTTTCTATGGCCTACTGGTGACCTAAGCTTTGAACAAAACCGTGTCTGGAACTTGTGCGACGAAATTCATTTTTCGAATTCTTTGGTCACCTCTAACGACTGAGTTCTCATGGATTCGCACATATACGCCATTAATGCGCTCATTTTTCTGTGTTCTCTGTAAGCATAGTATATGTTTTTCGACGTTTTTGTCGATTTGGCAGTGCATTAGTATTCGAAATGACAACTTGTGCCGCAAATTCGTAGATTTCCTTAATGATGTGTTACGGCAGTAAATGCTCAAATAGCACATCATCGGCGGACACGTGGTGGAATTGGCGCAAGAACGAAGACCTTTATCGGAGGAATAATGCAATCGATATCGATCGACCTCGGGTTTCGTCCACTCTGGATTCTCGAGCCGTTTCATCTTGTCCGCATGCAATGATTACCAATAGGTAATAATGGAGCGGTTGCGTAAAATAGAATGATTCTACGAATTTACTGGGCATTTATCTATTTCCGCGTGCGATAACAATCACGGACTTCCGAGAATGGACAGACAGATATTTCATTGTTAAGAAACTCTGCACATAGAACCATTGAGGTAGATGGAGAGGGCGCTTGCTGCGGTGGCCAATGCAAGAAACACTAACGTGGGCGTGGTCCGTCCGCCATATTTGTTTACCGACATTTCCCTTAAGCGCTTAGGAGCTGAAGCTCAAATAGTGCAATTATATTTCATCGATAACTTACCAGAAATCAGCATGTACGTGCTAATATAATATGAATTCTCCTTATATTTATTGTTTATTTTATTTTAAATTATGATAATCCGCATTCCTGATGAAAAATATGGTAAAACGAGAAGAACTCATTGTACTAAGTAGCTAATATATTTTCCAAGAGTTATTTGCCTTAAAATTCAAATAGATGGTTTATATTCTTGCTTTACATCCACTAATTCGTCCATTTCGTCGTGCTATCCGAAGGGAAATAAGAAGAAAGCAGGGTTAACCAATATGGTTGTTATTTCGGTTGTCAGGCTACAGTTTTACAACATGAAAATAAATAAGACGAAGAATGAAAAGACTTGATAGGTACTTCGAAATTATTTGATTCTATACGAATAAAATTTCTCCTAAGCGCGAAAATATACGTTTCATAGGATTTTAACGGTTCCTAATGAATATCGAGGTATGATTCTTTCATCGTTATATCTGTTGACTGCAGCCCCCCACCCTTCCCTATCTAATGCTAGTTCCCTTACCTCCTGGTATCTCTCCCTATGTACTTTCCTCTTTATTTGGTCCATGAACTTATTCCTGGGTCTTCCTCTGTGGACTTTTCTATTTTTCCTTCAACTATGTTCTTCACAAACCCATTGTGTTTCAGGGTACGTCCAAGCCATCTTGTCCTTCATTTCTGTATGGTGTTCCATATGGTCCTTTCCTCTTCTCTTCTGTACACTTGACCGTTTCTTGTTTCCTCAGTCCATTTTATCTTCAGCAATCCTCCTCCAGCACCAGGTTTTGAAGGCTTATAGTCTTTTCTGGTCAGATTTTCCAAGGGTCTATGCTTCTGATCCATAGAGTGATACGCTCCACACGAAGGTTTTTACAGACTGTTTCTTGGATTTGTATTCCTATCTTTTTTGAGTTCAGTATGCATTTAATCCATATTGCTTCTATTTTCTTCCGTGAAAATTTCAGAGCTGAAAGAAGAATGTACAGTGATTTTTTATTACAGTTTATGCGTTATTTGTTTCAATCCTGATATTCAGGAAGCACTTGATTAGATAATATATGTTGGAACATGGGCTTGCTTGCCGATGAAGTGGCCTGGAAAATAACAGCTGCAACCTTCTATTGCCCACGAACGCCTTCTTAGCTTGGGCTATTCGCCGCTTGATGTCCGTTGCACTTCTTCCGTCCCACGTGATAGTACTTCCGAGATGCGTGATGGAATCCACCTGCTCTAATTTCTCTCCTCTCGGTGTGACTTATACATTCAGTTTGTCTCTTCCGCATATTCTAGGATTTTAGTCTTCGTCATATATATCTTCATGTTGTGTTCTTGGACAACTTGGTCCATGACGTTTAGCGACCTTTGAAGATCCTCGCGATTTCCAGCTATGACTGCGATATCATCTGCGTAGCCCTTTGAGTGCGGCATGACTTAATATCACGTCATTGTTGTCTTTACGCTGGTGCTGATGACGTGATATCACGTCACGGGTACCGTGAGTGTTCCAGCTTTCATTAGGGGGCCTAGTGAAAGCTGGAACACTCACAGAACCCTTGACGTGTTATAACGTCATCAGCACTAGCGTAAAGACAAACATGACGTGATATCACGTCATGCCGCACTCAAAGGGGTAGTGGAGCATGTTTATTTCTTCTCCGTTTATCTTCCTCCTGCTCGTTCCAATATCTTGTGTTTCGAGGTATCATACCGAATATAAAACCTCTAAAAACATTCAAATTTTGCATTGTCAGGTTTTCGGAAGAAAATTAAAAATATAAATTGAATAAGTATCGGTTAGGATAAACGTTTAATGAAACAAACATGCATGTGCTTAATTGATATTAAATTATTTTCTTTTTGCAGGTGAGGAAAATTCTCACCTTACGTGTACACCACTTACTATCTTCCTCGGCGCTACAGTCCGGTATCGGCTTTGGCCTCCCTCAAGACGCCTGTCCATTCTCTTCTGTTCTGCACTTTCTCCCACCATCCTCACGGTCTTTAGGTCTTCTTCCACATCCTGCAATCATCTTTTCCTTCATCTTCCTCTTTTTCTCTTTCCATCCATATTTCCATGTAGCAGCTTCATAGGCATCCTTTCTGCACTCATTCTTGCCACATGACCTAGCCGAGCTAACCGTTGGGCCTTCACAAATCTCACTGTGTCTTCGCCTCTGATAATATTTTCTATTTCCCTATTTGTTCTTATCCTCCATGTCACACCATCTGTCACGGGGCCATATATATCCTTAGTAAAACCTTCCGTTCAAATATCCGTAGAGCTCGCTCATTTCCAGCAGAGATGGTCCACATTTCTGCTCCGTATGTCACGACCGGTCTGATAAATGTCTCACGAATCTTGATTTTCATCTTCTTAGATAGCAGGGTGGACTTCAGGAGCTTAACATTTGCAAAGGAAGCCCCATTTCCGGCCATTATCCTCTTGCTGATCTCTCCTGTCATTGAGTTCTTACAGTTTAAATTAGTACCGAGGTAACTGAAATATTTTACATTTTCAAAGTTGTGCTGCCCAAATGTAATGTTTTGAGTCCACCTCCTGTCTTCCACGGCCGACATTTTCAATGTATTTAGATTTTCTCTCATTGATTCTAAGCCCTATTTCTTACTCTTCTGATCTATGATTTTGAATATTTCTTTCAGAGAATCCATACTCCGTGCCACTAGAACTATGTCGTCAGCATAGGCATAGGCCTAAGTAGATTTATATACAGTTGTTCCCTCTAACCTCAGTTCTTTCATGACTTTGTGTACAGACAGATTAAATAGTACTGCAGAGAGAGAGAGAAAGAGTCTCTTTGTTTCACTCCAGTTCTTATCTCAAAGGCTTCACTAGTCTTGTCTCCGATATAAGCCTTAGCTCTAGGTCCTTCCATAGTCATATTTACCAACTTGATTAGTTTTTTTGGTATTCCAAATCCCTCCAATGCTTTCAAAATTTTTCTTCTATTAATTCTATCAAAAGTTTGCTGGAAATCAACGAAAATCATACGTAGGTCAAGGTTGTATTCGTAACATTTCTCCATGCATTGTCTCATTACAAAGATTAGGTTAGTTGTTCCTCTTCCCGGCCTGAAGCAACATTGGTATTCACCGAGGATTTCTTCTCTTCAAGGAGTTGTTAAGTCTCCTCTGCAGTATACTATAGAGAATATCTTGCAAGTGAAATTTAATGATGTGATTCCCTTATAGTTGCTGCATTGCAACTTATCTCCCTTCTTGAAGATAGGGCAAATAAAACCAATCGTCCATTCCTCGGGCATTTTTTTCTTTCTCCCAGATTTCACATATCAGTCTGTGTAGGTTCTTTATTAAATCTTTCCTCCATATTTGATTAACTCCGGTACAATTTGATCTTCCCCTTGAGCTCTCCCATTCCGCTGCCGCTCCACAGACTCCTCCACCTCCTCTATTGATGGCCTGCCAATCACCGTGTCCACCCTCATGTCCACCATTCCTCCACCCTCCTCATCTCTCTCATCCTTATTCAGCAATTCCTTAAAGTACTCGGCCCACCTTCCTAGAACTTCCCCCTCTGTTCTAACCAACCTCCCATTCTTATCCTTACATGCGTTTGTTCTTGGTTGAAATTTGTTTGCCATCCGTTTGATTGTCTGGTATAACTTTCTACTTTCATTATGTGAGTTTAGTCCCTCAATCTTTTCCGTATATCCCCTTAAGAATTGTTTTTTTCTTGTTACTTAGTATCCTACTTGCTTGTTTTCTCCTTTCTTTGTATCTTTCGACATTTTGCCTTGTCTCTTTCTGGATAGTATTCTTTCTTTCTTCTTCTTCTTTCTCTTTCTTTCTCTACATTCTTCCTTTCTATAGATTTTCTGTACTCATTATCAAACCATTCTTCATTCCTGCTCTCTTCCTTACATCTACAGTCTCCTTTGCAGCCTCTTCCATTGCCTTCTTTATAATAAGCCATTTTCTCTCTACTGAATCAGTTACACTTAGATTCTCTGCTCCTTCTACAAGTTTCTTACCCAGGGTTTCCTGGTATTGGGCTAAAGATGCTGGTTGCCTGGATTTTTCCACACTCCGCTGTGTTCTCTTGGGTCCTTTTATACGTCTCATGTTCGCAATTCTTTCCCTGAACTTGGCCTTCACCAAATAATGATCTGAATCAAAGTTCAGGCCTCGTGCAGACCTTACGCCAATGACTTAAGATACATGTCTTCTGGAAACCAGAACGTGATCAATTTGGTTGAACACTCCTGTACCTTTTAGGTTCCCTTATGTATATCATTGTGTGCAAAACAGGTACTTTTGATTATTTTCCCTTTAGCTTCTGCTAACTGGCTTAGCATATTTCCGTTTTCATTCGTTTCGGTATGTAAAGAGCGTTTTCCAGCGGCATGCAGGCAAGAAGTTCTCTCTTCCTATTTCTGCATTGAAATCTCCTTGGAGAATCAACGCATCATATTTAGGTATCTTGCTGCATTCTCTATTCAGACGGTCATAGAAAGCATTCTTCTCTTCTTCATTAGCATATTCTGTGGGTGCATAAGCTGAGATGATAGACAAGTTTCTAAAACGTCCTTTGGGCACACCTTACGCGTATCAAGAAAAAAATGCTCTCATCTCTGATGAAGTAAAATGAAATCTACAAAACGTTGGCAAATTAGTATTTGACCAATACGCATCAATCAATTTATCTTATTAACTCCACTACGGTAGATCAGATCATGAGAATAAAATAAGGGAAAAAGACTGTGGAACAAAAAGGTTTTAAAGGTCGTTTTTCCGCGATCGCTAAGAGACCATAATGACAGCGTTAAGACTAACGTAGGTTAAAAGATTTAAGTTTCTCCTGGTGAATGACATTTATAAACTCTTCTCGGGCTCTGCACCAGTTGATTGGCTTCATGTTTGCCGACGTTTCGGAAAACGACTTGTTTTCCATTTTCAAGGAATCTTCATCTACAGAGAAACACGCCTTGAAGATGGAAAGCAAGTCGTTTTCCGAAACGTCGGCAAACATGAAGCCAATCAACTGGTGCAGAGCCCGAGAAGAGTTCATTAACGTAGGTTAGTTGACAGGTAGTGTAGTTCATTCATTCATGCACCCTAATGCATGTTTCTTAATCTGCCAAGTAGTGCTAACACCATGTTTTGCATGTTCCCTGCATGACACTTGTGTCACGTTTACATAGTTACATTATGGATTATTTTAGTAGTTTCTGTAGTATTTTTAGTACACCATTAGTGTGCTGCTTGTTGGTGAAATGGAATTTCTTTATTGTAGTTCATGTTGATGATGAGTCGCTACCTGCCAGTCACCCATGCGGTGGCTTGCAAGGTTTTAAGTAGATGTAGATGTATCATATCCTGAAAACATGGCGGAAATCAGTATTTCTTTTAGACTCCTTTGCTCCTCATACATAAATATGTGAAGTTCGGAATTCGGAGTTCGTTCAAAAGTTTCCTCCGACACCCTTTCTCAAGCCATCGAGAGTTCCTCTTCCCACAATCCTTCGCGGTAAGATTCACGCATCAGAACCGGAGGGAAACTTCAAAAATCATTTTCGATCCATCAGCTAGATTGGAGAACGCAATTAAGATTTCAGTTCGGAGCGAGCTTCCACGTACGTGCGTATTTCGCAGGGATCCTCTCGCCTTCCAGCAGATGGATTTGCCGGGAGAGAGCTTACTGGCTTAGGGAGCGGGAGGGAGAAATCCAAGATGGGGATAGCCATCGCAACTTAATTGAAGTAAAAAAAAAAGGGTTTTCCTTCCGTCTCCACGACCGAAATTCGTCCTCCTCTCTGACCGTACCAACTTAACGGGACGCCCACACACACATACCCGGAGAGATTCCGACGGTTCTAATTTCCCAAAATCTGCTCTGAATTCCAAAGGGGTTACTGGTTTCAAAGTCACTCCCTTCCTTCCCTGTCTCTCTTTGGACTTCCTCCACTTGTCCATTCGCAATCCTCCCCCTCTCAGGGTCTCCAGTTACCAAGGGCCTCAGCTCCCGTCGTACTCGACGTTCCCCCCCCACACTCAACTATTCGCTTAGGTTTCGATCCAGGGTTCTCAAGATGCGCGTGGCAAACGGCGGAAGAGCCGAAGAGAGAGAGAGAGAGACAATACAATTACGGACGCACATCCCATGCGGAACCGTTTTCGAAATGGAATTAGTTTTCCCCCGGATCTCTCGAAGAACGTGAAGTTCCTCCCCGCCCCTCCGTTAAAGTGGGGGCTCATGTCACCGAGACCAACACTCACTGTTCGCGGGAATTTGTATCGTTTTGGACTCAGATGCTCCACAAAACCTATTCTCTTTGAGGCATTTCGAGCGAGATAGTTTCCTAGTCATAATAGAGACCACATTAGAATTATACGTTTTAATTTCAGCAGCTCTAGGACACATGAATTAAATTTTGCAAATGGTGCCACAATATAGTTTTATATGACAGAAATTGTTAGTAGGAAATTAAATAAAAGTATCTAAAAAAAGTCTTCCACATGACTCATTTTTTTCGCGCGGTACGTTTGAAACTCCTTCAAAACGGAAGGTTTATTGTGATCCCGAAGCATTTATTGTGGAGACAATATTATTAATTTAAAAAAATACATAGTTGAGAAAACTAACAAACTACACACTGTTAGTTTTCTGACGAGATTTAGGTGTTAGAAATCTCTCATTTTAAAATAAACTCTCTTTGGAGTACATGTACGTGCCATTTCCCATGTAAAAGGAATGGTATATTTTGGCAAATATCTCAGAAAGTAATATAATGAGGGATTGAATTTTTGGTGTCATTGGAAGGGTGATATATTTTTCTTTCAAATTAGCCCAAATTCATCGATTTATAGGTAAAATAATATTTCACTCAAGGGCGCGAATCGTGAATCGTTGAGTGCACATTTTAATAACCTTTCAAGTAAGTGAAAAAAAAATTCTTGGACCAAACTTCACTTAAGTACTTCAATTTATGCTTTGGAAATAACCATACATGTTGTAAAATAAATGGTGCAATAACTACATTTTATAACTTTCGTCTCAATTAAAATATTGTTGACTAGGATTTACGGCGCGGAATTCGATATTTAAGCAAAAACCGTAAGTAAATACGTGTTATTTATCCGGCATCGGCATTGTATCCGACATTTTATCGTTTGAATCTAGCATGCTACCTTGATATTAATGAGGAACCATTTAAATAATGTGAGAGGCATGTTTTAGCATTCAGGAGAAAATCTGTAAATATGCCATCGGAATATTTCGAAATGTACTCCAAGGGCCATAAGGTTATGGGTTAAAATAGCATTAAATTGCCCAACAAAACTTATTATCTTTAAGGTGCTTGGGGCGCGAATCGTGATTCGCTGAGTGAACGTTTTAATAACTTTTCAACTAAGTCGAAAAAATCTCGGACCACGTTTCACATAAGTACACCTATTCATACTTTGAAAGTAACCATGAGTGTAATTATATAGATGGCGCAAGAGTTATATTTTTTTTAAACTTTCGTCTCAATTAAAGCGTCGTTATGACTTGGCACAAGCAGAGGAGGAATATGGACTCAAAGGTAATAAAAAGAAAACTAAAGTTATGAAAGTGGGAATGAAGCAAGAGTTGAATATTTATGTGGATGGAGAACATCTGGAGCAGGTAAAACGATTCAAGTACCTGGGAACTGAAGTGATGGAGGATTGGAAGAGTGAAATGGAGATAAGAACAAGAATTTTTATGGCTAAGGAGGCATTTTGGAAGAAAAAGACTATATTAACTAGTAAAATGGAGCTGGAACTGAAGAAGAGAGTGTATTTGTGTATGGTGGAGAGTTTAGAAATGTGGATTTGGAGGAAAGTGCTCAACATCGAGTGGTCTGATAGAGTTAGGAATGAAGAGGTGTTGGTGAGAAAAAAGAAGGAAGGAAGCTCTTAAAGACCATTGAAGATAGGAAGAAGAACTGGATGGGACATGTACTGAGAAGGAAATTTTTGTGACGAGATGCACTGTAAGGAATGGTGGATTGAAACCGCAAAAGAGGAAGAAAGAAAATTAAGATGATTGATGACCTGAAGGATGTAGGGAGTTACAGAGATTTGAAGAGGAGAGCAGAGAACAGGGAGATAAAGATGGAGGCGCCAAGGAACTGCGAAAGCAGACAACTAATAATGATGATATGACTTGGGTTTACGGCGCGGATTCCGTTATTTATGCGAAAATTGTCAGTAAGTATGTGTTTTATATTCGGCGTGATGCCTTACTATTTATTAGTTTACAATATATACCATATATATATATATATATATATATATATATATATATATATATATATATATATATATATATATATATATATATATATATATATATACACACGATGTGGATAGGATGGAGGAGATAGACACACAAAAAAAGAGACGAGATTTTTTTGTGTGTCTATCTCCTCCATCCTATCCACATCGTGTGTTCATCGCCGCATGGCTGACTCCAATCCATCAACGTATTTATATATATATATATATATATATATACTATATATATACTATATATACTCATTCACTCAGACCGCACAGCGGCAAATACTCACATAAATATTTATACAGAAAGGTAGAAAGAAAGTGGATAGGAACACATAAAATGAACGAACCACGGAGTAGGAAAGAAAGTGGATAGGAAGACATAAAATGAACGAACACAGTGGTGGTGTGAAGATGTAAAGATGGCCGATATAATATAATGGTATATATATATATATATACCATTATAATAATATCAATGATGTTTTTTCTCGTTTAGGAGAAAAATCTGCGCACACGTCATCGAATTACATAGAAATACATGTCAAATGCCATGAAGCTACGTGTTAAAGCAGTATATTTTTTTTAAACTGTACATTTTTATTACATAGCCGCCAAATTGAAGTCGACGGGCTGTTAATTTTTGGATTCTTTTTCCTCCACAGAGAATTGGAAACGTTTTTCCAGCTCGGGCGCGGATTCTAGAAAATAAAAATGAAAACACAGATCCCCCTCAGTTTTGCACGAGGAGTCAACGGAGGGCATTGGCCCTCTAATTGTCTTGAGTGGTTCTCTTGATGATTTCATTACCTTTAAAAGGGCTGTGAACTAATTTCGGCACTTTAGGACTCTTTGGAAATGGAAACGCCGTCGGGTGGGTTAAACTTCGATGCTATCCCACCCTCCTCCTCCGATCAGGGATGATTATTAATCTCGACTTTTTGTGCCTCATTCACAGAACGGCAATTTTCGCAAAATCGTCGGCAAAATACTTAAACCGCTGCCCTTTTTCTCACCGACCGCGGCCTGGAATAATTTGCTTAATGAAGCAGGTCAATAAGAATTTGCGAGCCACCGTTTTCCATGAAATTCTTCGAAACTAAAAGAGATAATAGCCTATACCTGCAAATCGCTTTTGATTCTCAGTTTTTTCCAGAACTACAAGTTGAACAGTTTCAAAACTCTGCACTTCATTAAATTTCGCCACTTCCGATATAATAGGCTACATTTTTCACGCCTTAAGTTTCGGGTTCGGCACGGGGTAACTCACATAAATTTCAACTAAAAATGTACGCACAGCTCATTTTTATGTTGATGGAAAGCTTGGTTAATTTTACACATTCAAATTAGAGACAAGTTTTAGTCATCAAGATGTATGGGTAGATCGTATACTGAGGCGAAAAATAAATACCAGAGGTAGATAGGACTCTGAAAGTGTAGAAAACCGGGAAGAGATTCTCTGAATTTCAACAAAACCTATCCTCGGCAGAATAATTTTCAAAATATTTACCATATTTGCAAAAAATGTTATTTTTCAAATCATATATATTATTTCTCAAAGGTGTTTTTTTGTCACAACGCCATAACTCCCACAATCGTTTTAAAGCTAATGTTCCCCGCTATTGACGAAAAATAGATGAGCTGTGCGTACATTTTTATGTTGATGGAAAGGTTGGTTAATTTTACACATTCAAATTAGAGACAAGTTTTAGTCATCAAGATGTATGGGTAGATCGTATACTGAGGCAAAAAATAAATACCAGAGGTAGATAGGACTCTGAAAGTGTAGAAAACCGGGAAGAGATTCTCTGAATTTCAACAAAATCCTCGGCAGAATAATTTTCAAAATATTTACCATATTTGCAAAAAATGTTATTTTTCAAATCATATATATTATTTCTCAAAGGTGTTTTTTTGTCACAACGCCATAACTCCCATAATCATTTAAAGCTAATGTTCCCCGCTATTGACGAAAAATAGATAAATGGTTTAAAATTAAACTTTTTGCTAAAAAATTTAAAATTCAAGTTTTTGCTAAAAAATTTAAAATTCAAGTTTTTGTTAAAAAATTTAAAATTAAAGTTTTTGTTAAAAATGATACACTGCCATCAGCTGACAATATAATCAACTAATATGTTGGCTATTGTTACGTGCTTAAAAGACTATAGGAGGCGCCATCTATTAACACATCGTTTAGTTAGATTATTTACATTCTTCGTGCAATCAAAGTGACCATTTACTGTGTACATTTACGTTATGTATCTCTAATACAAACATAAATAACTTATAATTGTCCATGGGAAGAAACAGGTAGAAGAACAGGATGAAAGAAGGAAGAAACAGGAAGAATCGGCATACTGTACGAAATATTCGACAGGTAGAAGAACAGGAAGAAAGAAGGAAGAAACAGGAAGAAGCTGCATACTGTGCGAAATATTCGACAGGTAGAAGAACAGGAAGAAAGAAGAAAGAAACAGAAAGCAGCTGCAAACTGTGTGAAATATTCGCACGGGTCAGCTAGTATTCATTATTATTAAAATATTCATACTTCATACAGCTGATGAAATAAAAAAGGAAGTTCGAACATGGCCTCAAATTTTAATTTAGGAAAATTCTCCCTAAAACTGCCTTATGTACCTATGCAGAAAAGTTGTAGGGCTCCACTCATTACTCGGAATATGAGTGTGTAGTTAAGGACAAACAAAAGAGTTTTCACCGCTTCCCTGCGTGAACTACGCTGTCAAGTCATTCTTTTTTGTTTGCTCAGCGGGTGGATTAAACTGCGGACGCGTTTATTAAATGGAGCTCATCCCAGTTTTTTGAGGATTTTCGGTGAACATAATGATTCTCGACTTCAATTAACAATTCTCAAATTAACTCAAGTGAACTGACTCAAGTGGTAATGAGTTCAGGAAGGAAATAAAATGGAGGTTCATGTTTGTGTCACTGAAGTTTGTTCTCCATTCGAAATGGTAATAATGTTAACAAATATATTTTGTTTTAATCATAAAATCATTAAGCTATCTTTTTAAAACTCATACCTCAGTTGCTCTTTCCGTTTCTCTATTATTTCATCGACAAAAGTAAAGAGTTTTTTAAATTTTATTTTCAAGGGGTAACTTTTTTACAACTACAAATGTTTATTACATTACATGGGATAATTGTTTCAAGAATTGAAGAAACAGGAAGAAGCTGCATACTGTGCGAAATATTCGACAGGTAGAAGAACAGGAAGAAAGAAGGAAGAAACAGGAAGAAGCTGCATACTGTGCGAAATATTCGACAGGTAGAAGAACAGGAAGAAAGAAGGAAGAAACAGGAAGAAGCTGCATACTGTGCGAAATATTCGCACGGGTCAGCTAGTATTCATTATTATTAAAATATTCATACTTCATGCAGCTGATGAAATGAAAAAGGAAGTTCGAACATGGCCTCAAATTTTAATTTAGGAAAATTCTCCCTAAAACTGCCTTGTGTATACAGTAAAGTCGTAGGGGCTCCGCTCATTACTCGGAATATGAGTGTGTAGTTAAGGACAGACAAAAGAGTTTTCACCACTTCGCTGCGTGAACTACGCTGTCAAGTCGTTCTTTTTTTTTTGCTCTGCGGGTAGATTAAACTGCGGACGCGTTTATTAAGTGGAGCTCATCCCAGTTTTTTGAGGATTTTCGGTGAACATAATGATTCTCGCCTTCAAGAATTTAACCCAACTCATAACAGCCAAGATGCTTACAAATTACATTATTGGCTCTCGGGTTCCTCATCACATTTGAAGCGGCTGATAAAAACAAAATCAGATTTTCGGGTCTCGTTCCAGTAAATCAATAAGGCTCGCGGTGAAATTTTTGGTAGACTCGCAGCATGAAGCAAAAGCCTTGCGAATTTGTTTTAAAATAAACTGAATCGTTAACGGTCTAAGGGGCTTTAGCTTTAACCTTATAAAGCCGTTTCAAACTTTGGGGCGGAAAGTTGTTTGCGGCAGAGAAAACGTCTTGAAACGGCTGTAAATCATATTACCTTTTCAATTTCCTCTTCAATATTGAATTCTTACATCAAGAGTCGATTAAGTGGATAAGGTAATATTGAGGGAGATATTTCTCTCGTCTTAACAGAAATAAATATGAATATTATTCTCAAATTTAAGGTAGGTAAGTAAAAGTGACCATATTCGAATTACACGATTAAATTTCAGCAGCAATAGGAAGCATGACTTGAATATTTCATTATTAATGGTGCAATATTATATTTTATATGAGTTAAATTATAAGGATTTAAATAAAAAATACCCTCACAAATATTTAACTTGACTCATTTCTGCATTGTGTCTGCAACTTCTTCGCTAAAATAGTTAAGAATAGATTACCACAGTGTCGTAACATGTCCACCAAGGCTATTCTATCCTATCTCTCCATCCCTAATCTCCCCACTCATAGACTCACAGCAGACTTAATATTTATTTATAATATTCTAAATTCCACCATCGACTGCCCTGAATTGCCCTCGTTTATCAATTTCAAAGTTCCATCCCGCCCCACCCGTTCTCACCCTTTACTCCACATGCTTCCCATTCCTAGACTTTCGATCACTAAACGTTCTCTTTTCTTCCGCCTCTCCTCTCTATTGAATTCCCTCCCTTCCCACATCGATCCTTTTGCACTTTCATCTAAATCCTTTATAAGCCTTTCTCTTTTGTATCTTTCACCTTAGTAGTTATTCCCCCATTTTTATTTCTTTTATATTTCCAAAATTTCTGCTGGTAACCTGTTTGCTTGTGCATGTCTTGATGTGTGTGTATTGTTACATGGCCAATATTAAATGGCACCATAGCTGTATGTAGTTTTCTATCTTGAAATAAATAAATAAATTTATTTCGAGCGGTACGCTTAAAATTCCTTCACAACGGAAGATTTTTTGCGATCCTGAAAAAAACTTCTCAGGTGACAATATGATTTATTTTAAAAAATTGTTGAGAAAACATACAAATTACACATTATTAACTTTTTGACGAGATATAGGCGTTAGAAATTTCTCATTTTTTGAATAAGGTCTCTCTGGAGTTCATGCACACGTTCTCGAGTACCAATTCTCATGTTAAAGGGGTGTTTTTTTCGTCAAAAATTTCGGAAAAAAGTTAGGTAAGGATATGTTAGCACCTTTGGAAGGGTTAGATATTTTTCTTTAAAATGAGACCAAATTCACTTATTCATATGTTAAATGATATTTGGCTCAAACTACCTATAGCAGTTGCAAGCAGCAAAAGGTAAATATGGTGATACCAATGGTGCAAAAAGCTTTGTTTCATATGACTGAAGTAATTGTACTTGAAACGGTGAGTTGTAAATTATTTTTTTCAAGTAGTCGAGAAAGGATTCGTACTGCACACCTAGAAATTTTGCACGAGGTCTACGCGGGAGAAATTCCTCATTTTTGAAGTGGAATACTTTTCATGGGTAGGGAATTTCTCAAAAGCCTGACATCACGCGTGAGTGGAAGTGAGAGGAAGTGAGAGTTGGCGATATTAAGCGAGTTTAAGTGATAGTCAGTGAGATTAAGTGGAAATAACTGAGAGTGAGAGTAAGAAAAATGCAATGAACGTTCGCTAAATTACGCCGGTCCATAAGGTGGCTCTGGCCTCTGGGTCACTCAGATTTTCAGTTCACTGGAAATGATTTTCTGAAAGCTTGAATAGATTCCTTGAAGTGCGTTTAATGGACTAATATGAAAATAAAATAGTTCTTCCAGGCTACTTTTACTGTAATTCAGCCTTGAAAGTGGAGATTTTTACATGGGCTCTGATGGAGAAAGCTCAGATTACAACAGAACATAGTCGATTAGAAATGAGAAAGCATGTTCAAGCTTTCCATTAAAACTGTTCCTAAAAAGTGAAAGTTCCTTGTGCACTGAAGAAAAATAAAATATGGGAATCTTAACGCATATTTTTTCAAGTTATCGGCGAATCTCTACGGTAATTGAAGTCAAAATGCGGTAGTTCCATGCAAATGGCGTTGCAGGCGGCTGCTATGGATGGACAAATTTGGTCAATAAAAACATATTCGTCGAATGCCTAATCTGCATAATTCGTACCATAATTTTGGTCTTCAATAGGCGACCATTTTTGTCAGCGTGAGCAGGATTTTTTAAACTGAATAAATGAAAAATGTATCGCTTAGACTTTGTCTTGACTCACATAGTCAATCCAGAGCCACCTTAATGTGTACAATTCAACCATGTCCTCTGCCCCTTCCTTACGCGGCTGGTGTTCCAACACCCCCTGCCGCCAGCTCCTGCTAGTAGGGTAGTATGAATATGTCGATGAAATCTATGGCTTCAGAGTCCACCGTTTCATATCGAGAGTTCTCTCTTAACAACTATCAACGCAGTGAAACGCGCCCCTGCGTTACCATCGTGAAGAAGAAGATCGAAAAGACGAAACCACGTAACGAAATCGACTTTTTTTCTGGGAACGGGGGAAAATATCAATTAACATCGTACCGAATCTCATTTTCGATAACATCGGACATGAGTTTGGTGAATGTCTGAAGGTGTTAATCGAGGATTTGCCGACAGACATGCTTACCATCTCCTGATTGCTGCGTTATACTGACTTCTGCGCCACAAAAAGCGATAACCACTCCGAAACTCTCGCACGAATCGAGCGATTTTCCTCGGACAACATTTTTGAGTGTCTTCTTCCGAGAATTCAATTACTGCCCCGGAATACAAGGCAATTTGCGAATCCCGACATACTGATGGTCGATAAGATCTAAAACATATTATTTGAGGATTGAGAGGCCCTGGATAGGGTGGGTGTAATATTTAATTATTTTCTTCAAACAATAGCATATTTCAATTGCCATCCTATATAGTAGGGTTTTAGGCGGGAATCGAAGTTAATTTGAGTCGCAACGCAATTATTTTTATATGGTATTAATAACACCTTGTCAGTATCAATAACATCTTGTAAGCCACTTTTACCTTAGGAGATCATATTTTTCAGCACTCATTGGCACACCTTAAATTCTACATCTACGAAATAACTTGTCAGTATCAATAACATCTTGTAAGCCACTTTTACCTTAGGAGATCATATTTTTCAGCACTCATTGGCACACCTTAAATTCTACATCTACGAAATACTGTGGAAGCCACCACTAGGGTGTATGGCACGGGGTGATTCAACACCAGGCATGTAGAACTAATGCCAGTTAAAATTCGAACGGCGCACATTCCCCCGGAATTCCAGGCGTAGGCCAAAAGCAGTCAGGATAACGCAATTCGCCCTCAGACCAGAAACAAGGAGAGCGCTACGCAGACTGAAATGTTACCATGTGGTACACTTCTCAAGATACAACTACTGGTTAGTATCATTTATGAGACTGGGAATTAGTACCAATAGGTATTAAATTATGCAAAAGTAAAATCATGCCGGAAATCTTAAGGTTGCTCTGGCTTGACTAGGTGAGTCGAGAAAAATACTAAGTTACGCAATTTCATTTATTCAGTCACAAAGAAAATGGATCACCTATTGAAAACGAAAATTAAGGAACAAAATATGCAAATTATTCCACAACTGTGCTTTTAATGAGTACATAATCACATTCAGCCTTAAGAGCCGACTATGACGACATTAGGAGGGAACTGCCGCATTCACACTAAAATTACGACAGTCATTTGTTGATAACTTAAAAAATATGTTGTAATATTCTTATTTTTTTATCCAGTCTCCAAGGAATTCTCGGTTCTTAAAAACAGTTTCAATTAAAAGGTTGAACATGCTTTCTCGTTCAAATTTACGATTTTCTGCGGTAAACTGAGCAATCTCCATGAGATCCCATGTTTAAATGTCAGCACTTTCAAGGCTGAAACACAGTAGAACTAGCCTGAAAAATCTATTCTATTTTCGCCACAGTTTATAAAACTCACTTCAAAGATACTACTTTCAAAAATAGGTGATAAGAGATAACTTTATTTTTATTCAATCACACTGGACTTCTTGCTTCTTGTAAACGTACTCGTGTATTCGTGTCCTGTACTCGTGCGAAACCCAGCTACTAGGTCTATGTCGGGAATTTGCCGATTGGGTAGATAAAGGGAAAGAAGTAGATGCGGTGATACTAGACTTTTCAAAAGCCTTCGACGAAGTACCACATGGCAGGCTAATAGAAAAACTCGGGAAACTCAACCTAGATAGAAGGGTACTTTTATGGATAAAGGCATTCCTGAGGGGTAGAACTCAAAGAGTTCGATAAGGTGTTAATCTCTCTTCTGAATCACTTTTCACCTCTGGTGTGCCACAGGGCAGTGTACTTGGCCCCCTTTTATTTCTCTGCTACGTAAACAACCTTCCCGATTGTATCAACTCGGATATAAGTTTATTCGCTGACGACTGCACACTCTATAGGAACATTAACGATGACAGTGTCCGTGACGTCCTACAGAACGATATGCAAAAGGTACTACTTTAAAAAGTTCGTTAAAACTGTATAGTAACCAATGAAATGGCAATAAATATTTCAAAAAGCAAATATATCACTTTCTCTAATAGTAGAACAGGTCTGGCTAGGGAATCGTATATATTATTACAGAAAGGTCTTTTTCTGTCATTCCGTATATCCTCCGTTAATACTGCACCTACAGTGATAAATGAGGTATCATTTTAAACGTTGGATCACCGGCTTCTGACGAAAAATACAATCTCAAATTTCACTATTTACCCATTAATTTGACTTGAAAGTTTCGATTTTTCCATGTCGATTACTCGCTCGAGGTATATCGATTCCACACATCCGTATATATTATTTCTCAAAGGTGTTTTTTTGTCGCAACGCCATAACTGCCATAATTATTCATCAAAATTTATGATTCAAACATCGTTTTAAAGCTTATGTTCCCCGCTATTGACGAAAAATAGACAAATTGTTTAAAATTAAAGTTTTTGTAAAAAAAATGATACAACGCCATCTGCTGACAATATAATCAACTAATATGTCGGCAATGGTTACGTGCTTAAAAGACTGTAGGAGTCGCCATCTATTAACACATCGTTTACTTAGATTGTTTACATTCTACATGCAATCAGTGTGACCATTCACTGTTTACGTTTACGTTATGTATCTCTAACACAAACATAAATAACATACAATTGTCCATGGGAAGAAACAGGTAAAAGAACAGGAAGAAACAGGAAGAAGCTGCATACTGTGCGAAATATTCGCTCGGGTCATCTAGTATAAGCTAATGGGAGAAATGATCCAAGCTAGCTAAATTTGTTAATACGTGGGTGTATACTTGAGCAAAGACCTAAGATGGGGGTTGCACATGGACTATATTGTCGGAAAAGGCTATAAGTCGCACCACTTGGTTATGCGAAATCTCAAAGGAAGCAACAGGGCTACAAAAGAAATGGTACTAATAAAAAAAATTGAAAGAGTACAAAGAAAGGCCGCCAAGTACTTGTTAGGTCGACACAAGAGAACTGACAGCTAGACGGAGAGGATAAAAGTTTTGGGGTGGGACTCTCTTGAAACGAGAAGAAAAAGTATACTGGATTGTCTCAGGAGACAAGGGCTGGAAAGAATTAAATGAAACCATGGAGAGGCATAATTATACAGGTAGAAATGACCACCCATATAAAATAAAACTAAGGAAACAAAAAACTAACGCGGCCGAGTACTCGTTCTTAAATTGGGGTAGGTATACATGATTGGAACCGGCTGCCTGCTGAAATTTTGTGAGCCCTTACCCAAAACCATAAAATCATTCGGAAGTAAATGTTTAGAACATTTAAGATAAATTTATTTCCATAGTGTAACTTATGCTAATCCATCCTTATTATATTTTTCTCTTTTTTTCCTCTTCACATAATATTATATGATCAGATCAGATTTATGTGTACGTCTACTTTCATTATCACCAGGCCTTGTCTATTTGCAATGTACGAGGGTAAGTCAATAAATAAGTCGCAAACGTCAGCATTTTATCATCAGCATCAGTCGTAATCATTTCATTGAGAACCCTAGGAACATCCACCGTACAGTACCGACTTAGCCTACAGTGATTTTCATCTGTTTGGGCCCCTAAAAAAATCATGTGGGTGGCCGTCATTTTGATACAGATGATGCTGTAATCTATGAGGTTACACGTTGGCTGCGACAGCAACCAAAGGACTTCTTTGCTGCTGGCTTTCAAGGACTTGTAAAGAGATGGGATAAGTGCCTGCATGTACAGGGTGAATATGTGGAAAAGTGAAATAAATGTGGGAAAGTTACTTTAATTATTTTTGCCTCAATTCAGTTTTGCGACTTATTTATTGACTCACCCTCGTAATTTTAAATGATAATAAAAACAGTTTGAATTAACACTTTTAGAATACTTCTTCGTTCAAATTAATGTTCGAGTCTCGAGATCGCCAGCACTGGATGATTCTTGGAGGAAAATATCTAAATGGACGCGAGTGATTGCTCGTTCATCATGCTTATTCTCAATGCATTCTAAAAGATGAGTAACTCCAGCAAGGTGCTCTCAACCTTTCCCGATCACCCACCCCTCTCGTCATACGGCCCTCGTTAATTGGGTGTTGATTCCCATCCATTTTGCGTACGACAAAGAAAAAAACAAGAAAGGAGCGGCAGCGCAAGATTACGAGATAATGAATAGAATTCACACCTCCGGCTGGATTTTCTCGGATCCGCCTCCGGCTCCTCCGAGTTTAATAGTTTCTCTCCTCCTTCTCTCTTTCGCACCAGAGGGCAGAGAGTCCGATAACCATCTCCGAAAAACCCAGCTCTCATTAATTCTTTCCACGTGTGGAAGGGGTTAAACCTAGCGTGGCGAGTTATGAAAGCGCATGTTCTTGTTACGACGCGTATTAAGTGGCTGGAGCGGTAATTTTTCGGGTCGTTCGATTGCACGTTTGAATATTTTTTTTAGTAAGCCGAAAAACGTTTATATTGTATACTTTGGAACTTACCACACAGGCAGTAACGGAAATGATACAAGAAATTTATAAGAGAGTAAAATTAAAGCTTGTTATGACTAGAATTTCCGGCGCGAAATTTCTAAGGTGAAACGAAAAATTATTGAAATGTTGTTGTTTAAGAATTCTGTTTATTTATTTACTCAGAGTGATTTCGTGTTATTTTTAGCAACAATAATCTACATCTACATCTACACCTACATACTACCCCGCAAGCCGCCTCAAAAGGCGTGTGGCGGGGGGTGTTAGGACAACAGCCGTCAACAAAAAATATCTAAGTTCCGCCTAGCATTTATTAAAGTCCTTAATTGTTCGGGGGAAAAACGAATTTCCAAACCTATCCGTTCGGCAAAATATCTCTCTTAGTTTATCGATTCTGTCGGACCTGGAGATATAATGTGGTTCTAATATGATGTTCTCCGTGTCGCTCTGAAAGATATTCATTCTCAATTGCTCAAGCAATCTAAGCCTAGCGCGTAGCCTCCGAGTCTCTAGCGGCTCCCACCCTAAATCGTTCAAAATCTGTGTAACGCTTTCTGTACGGCCGTACTTTCTGTACATGGGGATAGTTGGATGATAATATGGATAATATGGGGATAATAATGATGGTTAGAAACGTACAATTGTGTATTTACAAGAAAATATCACCGTAGTTGACCGAAATAATGCGACTTACATGTCATGTGCTATAATGTTACGCGATAAAATGGCTTACAATTGTCAAAAGAAAATAACAAATTGTTTTGATGCGATTTCTTTTCCACCTGCATCTATTGACCCTCTTATCGTGTGGGACCGATATATCGACTTTTGTATATGGGGCAAATAGTGTGGCAGACTAATATATCGGCTCGTACGTGGATATTGATCAATATCCTAACAATGAAGTAATTACATGCAGTTTTCAGATGGCATAAGAGAATGTCTTTCAATGCGAACTGATAAGGTGGGAGCCCCTAGATACTCGGAGGCAACACACTAGGCTTAGTTTGCTTGAGAAATTCAGAATTGATACGTTTCAGAGCGACACAGGGAGTATTATAATGACGCCTCACTACATCTCTAGGTCTAACAGAAGCGATAAAATAAGAGAGATACATTGCGGAACAGACACAAAAATTCGTTCTTTCCGCGCACACGAATCCGCCATAAAAAACTGAGCTCCAATTAATATACTCCCGTTATACACGTCACCATTTCACCTCCCAAAGCCTTATCCCTTACATATTTACACGGCTGGTGTCCTAACACCCCCTGCTACACGCCCATGTGGTAGCTCTCAGGGTACATCTACATCTACGTAATACCCTGCGAGCCACCACGAGGGTGTGCGGCAGGGGGTGAAGATCACCAAACATGCACTATTGACATGCAAGTAGGATATTTAAGGGAGATATGCTAGATAATAGGGTCACATGGAGCTAGATGGTTAGTATCTACATAATAAGGAAGGGATTATTGGTTGTTATTACATGCATCATGCACTACAGACTACTCTAACTATATTTCACCTACCTATCCCTTTGCTACGCTGCCTATTGTTCTGTCTTATGGTAAGCGGGAAAAATGACATTTTAAATCTATCGGTACGACAATCTATCTCTCTAATCTTGTTAATATGATCAAACCTAGCATAATACGCATGGGTTCTCAATATATATCTAACGTCATCGGTGAACAAAACGGTTTCGAATTTACTTAAAAGGTTTAACCTAAATTTTAACCTGCGTTACGGGTAGTACGTCGATGTAATTCAATTTGACTACAATTGTGTGAAATTCACAGCGGAAAAATCATTCGCCTGGACTGGGAGTCGAACCCATATCCCACGAATTTGCGCCGTGTGCTCTAACCAGTTAAGCTACCCAGGCGTCCTCTTCCACAGTGAATCACTTGCGCGGTTAGTTCCGTGGTTCTTTCAAAATGCCAATTTGTATAAATAACTGCCCATCGATAAGAATCGAGAACAATAACTTCATATATTTAAACCACAGGCGATACATTTTATTGAATTATCCTCTGCATATCTCGTTAGCACAACTGGAGAAAGGTAGGACAGTGAGGGACAATATCACTAATAAGAGCAGGCATGCAAAGTTTTAGACATATCTGTACATAAAAATCAGTCCAACCACCCTTAAAAGGAGTCCCTCCAACAGTACATCACGATACTATTGACTTAAGTGGCTCATTATTAGGACTAGAAGTTATCAGAATCAGATTTTGTAACTCACTATAAATCAAGTTCCTTAAGATTCAATTTATATTCAGATGCATAGATACAACATGCACAATGCACTTAACTGTGATATTAATTAATTATCCTTATGGTAATCAATTGTTGTCAATGACTCGACCATGACTTTTAGTAACCATATTTTATCCATCACCATGTCTGCTTATAAATTACTTGGATTTTTGTATCGTATCTCAAAATATTTTTTGGATGAAAAAGTGTTGACAATTCTGTACTTTTCATATGTAAGAAACAAGGTGGAATATTGCTCAGTGATTTGGAACCCGCATATGATGAAGTATGTTGTGATGATAGAGAGAGTCCAAAAAAGATGTTTAAGATTAAATAATTATTTACGTTACAATGTTTATCCTGTTTTTGAAAATCATGTGGAGTACAAAGTTATGTTAAATTAATTTAAATTGGAAACATTGAGTAATAGAAGAGTCATATATGATTTACTCTTTCTACACGATGTAATTAATAAAGGTAATTGTATTGAATTGGTTGGGAAATTGAACTTTTTAGTCCCAAAAAAAAAGTAAGGCTAAAAAGGACATTCTACATAAGAAGTGTGAACACAAATTATTGTATGAATGCACCTATTAATAGGTTATGTATCTCATTCAACGCACTTTCAAATGAGTTAAATATAAATCTAACTAAGGAAATGTTTCGCGGACAGATATCGTCGATGTTATCGACATTTTAAATTTGTTCAGTATTTTGAATGAAAAGTTCAGCCAGCCTAGACTGTTTTGTTAATTATTTGTATTATTATTGTATTAAGTTCTTTTGTATTATGATTAATTGTGAAAATAGTTTACCCTGTTATTGTGTTTTCATGTTGGGTGAACTTAAAATTAAATAAATAAATTAAAAAAAAATGACTTAAGTATAGTCTGGCGTAATAATTGCTTAATTGCTACTTTTACCAATCGATCTCGGATCGATTTGACCGGTTCAGCTCGGTATGGTAAACGCAAAGGGCTAGTGGGATCGATAGGAGAAGCGGGCTAACAGGGCCCGCTTTCTCTGCTAGTCTGAGATACCGAATCGATATTTCAATCGATTTCGCATTAATAAACCAGGTGATCCGAGCCGTCTGGCTTAGAATGTTCAGATCGGTCCGAGTTCATTTCGATCTGAGTTCGATTTGTAAACGTAGTGAATGATGTTTTTGTCAGCACAGTTTAATAATGGGCTACCTGTGCCACGGAAAAGGGTGACTTATGTGCGAAATTTAGTCACGCACAATAGTACATTAAATCTCCACTGATCGGGAGAATCAAGGAGCGCGTTAGAAAAAAAAAGTCGCTCCTTTTAATGACAAGAGACGTTGAGACAATGGTATTTTTCGCTTGACCTCCCGCCTTGATTCTACGTTATCACCTCTCGGGCATCAAAGTCATCAAGAACGCGTCAAAATTGCACTTCTCTTTTGAGAGTCAGTATGATATCAATTTAGAGATGGCCCTCGCTGTAAGCCAATGCAACGGAAGAGGCTCGAGATTACGTTATTAATCCCGTTTTTTTTCCAAGTATTCTACCGGCTAAGGTAGGTTTTGTTGAATATCAGAGAATCCCCTCCCGGTTTTCTACACATTTCAGGGGCCCATCTCGCTCTAGTATATCCTCCTTCGCCTCCGACTACGATCTGCCCTTCTTCATCCCGTCCATTAAACCCATTCTCTTTCTTCCCCTTCCCCGCTTGCCCAACAATCTCCCTCTATCACACTCTTCAGCAATCCCTCACCCTTTATTACATCCTCCAGCCACCTACCCTGCCTCTCCCGGATTTCATTAAGACGTTTCCCTACCTCAGCCACCACCTCAAGCACTTCCTCGTTAGTCTTCCTCTCCGTACACCAAATTACATCATTCCTACAGCCACCTACTCTGTCGATATCGAATTTCATTCAGAAGCTTCCTCTCCTTGCCCACCATCTCAAGCACTTCCTCGTTAGTCTTCCTCTCCGTCCACCTCACCTTCTCCATCCTTCTCCACACCCACATCTCAAATTCCTGCAGCATATTCTCGTCTTCCTATCACATGATATTTGACGCAGAAAAAGACCTGGCATGCTAGTCGGTACTTTAAATTATACTAAATCTCCATTACCACCGAAAAAGGGGAATCGGGTTGGTGTGATGGCTAGAGTACTCGCCTACCACACGGGCGGCCAAGGTTCAAATCCCTGCAGAGGCGGATGTTTTTCAGAGGAAACCCGATCCCTACTTGAGTGTCTTGTGGAGGGCACTCGAAGGGGACAAAGGGAGCGAGAAGTACAATACTCCGTCTGTCGGATGAGACGTTAAACCGTGATCCCCTTGGCGCCTTTCGTTAAGAGCAGGCTAATGCCGACGCCGGGTTTCTATCCACCCTTCCTCCCTTACCTATCCCCTACGGCGCAAATGACCTTAGCCGTCGGTCGCCTCTCCAAATATCCATCCACCACCGAAAAAGCTTCTACGGACCTTTTGAATCTAGTATTTATAACCAATAAAAAACAGGACAATTAACATCACATCTCGAAAGGAGAAAAATTCATACAGGCGGGACAGGAACCCGTGTGGTACTCGGGGATAGAGTGTGAGAAAATTCCTCGAAGAATGTTGGCTCTGCACAAAGGTTATGAGCAAATTAATATAATTATAAACAAGAAACCTTTCGAATAAAAGTTGAAATAAGGGAGCTAGAAAGTATTAAAATAACTTAAGCTAGCTTTCTTAAATATTCAGTAAAACCTCTCACTTACGGACAGCGGTCGTTCTCATAAATGTGTCCCTGTATGGGAGGTGTCCGAGGTGAGACCAGCACAACGATACATAAATTTCGGTTTCATGCATTTTGGTGGTCTTTCAATACCAGATAGGAACTAACGGCAGTGAAAAATGCGTTTCTTAAATTATAAATAAGATAAATATTTCTGCTAAAATAGAAACAAATGAAATTAGATCTAGGACTTAATACCAATGCTAGCGCATTAATGCACACTTTCAAAGTCGTTGATTTTAGTTTGAAAATTTAACTGTACTTCTTACTGTGCCAAAATTTCTTTTTGCAATGCAATATTTATTTAATTGCTCAATTTGACACAAACCCTTTAAGTCTCGGTGTCCGTGTCTTTAAGTGAGAGAGTCCGTATATGAAAGGATGTTCCTTACATCTACGTCTAATTATTACTCTGCAAGCCACCACACTGATGTTTGGCAGGGGGCCACTTATCACCAACATGTACTACAGAGAAGAAATTCACTTTCACCAATATGCCCCTCACTATGGGTAAGCGACATGTGCTACAGAAACTACTAAAATTATCTATGATGTAACTATGAAAACGTGACACAAGAGGCATGCCAAGAAGATAAAAAACATGGTTTTATCACCGCTCGGCAGATTTAGAAACATGCATTAGGGTGTATTTTAATTAATCAGCTACACTACCTGTCAACTAAACTACTTCGAAGTCAAAACGCAGCCATTATGGTCTCTTATCGATCGTGGGAACAACGACATTTTAAACCTGTTCTACAATCTATTTCCCTTATTTTATTTTCATGATTTGATCTACCGTAGTATGTTGGAGTCCGTAAGACATTGAAAAATTCTTCTGCAAATGAATTGGTTTTGAATTTACTTTAAAGACTGAATGTCATTTTAAATCGACAGTCTGATAGCGATTCCCATCCTAGTTGTTGCAAGAGGCCAGTAACACTAGCAAGACTATCATAACAACCATTCACGTATCCTGCTGATCTTCTCTGCTCGAGTTCTGTGTTTTTAAGCGTACCTCATGAGGATCCCAAACACTGCAGGTATTCCAAGTGAAGAGCAGGGTTGCATACAACTCGGTCCCGGATTCGAATACTGTCCGAAAGTTAGAGGTGTCCGCATAGAAAGTTTCCACTGAATATTGCTAAAACATAGCAGAGAGACTGTTGCTCCTATCGGAAAAATCTAGGATAGAGGCCCCCTCCCATTATAAAAGGCAGCTGGTGAGATAAAGACTCGGAGTTAGTAACAGAAGACTCGACTTAGCACCTGACACCTAGGAGATAGTTAGGACCCCGCTTCGCTGCCATAGATCAAACCACATAGATAAAAATACGAGGAATGGTTTTCGGAACTGATACATTAAAATACTGCTCGCTTTCCTCCCTTACGATTAGTGACTGCAAGGAAAAAAATTTAGGCTGATCAACTCAGCAGTCGTAAACCTAAAATTTTATTGCCACCTGTCACACCTAATACATATTGTCCAACTTCGCCACAATTGGATAATTGACGACTGGTATTCCAACACTTTCGACCAAGCACCCAAATTAAGTTGAGTCCGCGTTCACAAGTCTATCGAGAAAACATTCCCTTCATGCCAAATATATCTCCTAACAAATAAGCCTCGAAATGAATTCGGATGGACCCATAATCATTGTACAATCTTATATGGCGGTACGGTAACCATTAAGTAAATCCTAAGGCGTATAAGAAGGCGTTCATGGGAAAAAGATAATTACTGTGCTCTAAGAAGATAGGATAAAAAAACCAGGAAACAGTACGTGAAAACATTCGTGTGGAGCGTAGCACTCTATGGATCGGAAGCATGGACCATTGGAAAAACTGACCAGAAAAGACTAGAAACCTTCAAAAGCTGGTGCTGGAGGAGAATACTGAAGATAAAATGGAAGGACAAAATAAGAAATGACGAGGTTTACTGAAGAGTAGAAGAGGAGAGGACCAAATGGAACACCATACAGAAAAGAAGAACAAGATAGATTGGACACACCCTGAGACGCAATGGGTTTGTGAAGAACATAATTGAAGGTAAAATGGGAGGGAAAAGTCCCCAGAGGGAGACCCAGGAATAAGTTCATGAACCAAATAACGAGGAAAGTACACAGGAAGAGATATCAAGAGGTAAGGGAACTAGCATTAGATAGGGAAGGGCGGAGGGCTGCAGTCAACCAATCTTAGGATTGAACGAGCAATGATGATGAAGACGAATAAGACGGAGAACATCCAGCAATCTGCATTCATGTTACTGTAGATGAGAGGTACAAGGTAATACAGCTAGATCTGTGCTTCTTTCACAGAATTTTTACTTGGCTACGTCAGAATAAACATTATTGTGCGCTATATGTAGTGGGTATGGGGTATATAAGGCGGTGCTTGTGGCAAAATTATGAGGGATAGGTTTAAGAAATAGGAACGATACAGCTCAGAAACATGCAGCAGGAAATAACAAGTTGTTGGCTTTTGAATTTTGGTACTGGAGAAGACGTTAGGATTTAGGAACGATTGGGTTCAGAAACATGGACTATAAGAAAAGCAGAAAAGAACAAATTGGTGTCTTAAATTGTGGTGATGGAGAAGGTGCTCTGAATTAGGAATGATATAGATCAGAAACATGGACTATAAGAAGAGCAGAAAATAACTAGTTGGTCGCTTTTAAATTGAGGCGCTGGAGAAGACGTTAGGAATTAAGAATGATACAGCTCACTAATATGGACTCTAAGAAAAGCAGAGAAGAATAATTTGGTGGCTTTTAAATTGTGGTGATGGAGAAGGTGCTCTGAATTAGGAACGATACAGCTCAGAAACATGGACTATAAGAAAAGCAGAAAATAACTAGTTGGTGGCTTTTAAATTGAAGCGCTGGAGAAGACGTTCGGAAATAGGAATTATACAGCTCAGAAACATGGAACTATAAGAGAAGCAGAAAAGAACAAGTTGGTGCCATTCGAATAGTGGTGTTGGAGATGACATCGAAAAATACCTAGAAAACAGAAAGTTACCAACCTCGAGGTTCTGGAAAGAATTAGGGAAAAACGAACACAGGTAAACTCAATCTCAAAGTGAAGAAACGGATGGATTGGATACATGTTACGGTATTCGTGTTGCATCGCTACCATAATGGAAGGAATGGTAGAAGGGAGAGCTGGAAAAGGAAGACTAAGATAAGAACACCTGAAAGAGAATATGGCAGGGAGGAGATATTCCGAAATCAAGAGACAAGCTTTGGAAAGAAAGAATTTGGATACTCACCAACCTCAGGGTTGAGGAGAAGCGTTCGGACATGGTGAGATATGGAAGAATGTGAATTGGTTCACCGGTAATGAACGTAAAGAAGGGTGTGCCGTTTATTTTGCGACGTGGAGATAATATCTACACCTACATCTACTTATTACCCTGCAAGCCACCACAAGGGGGTTTGGCAGGGGGTGACTTATCACCAACAAGAACTAGAGTGAAGAAATTTAATATCACCAACAAGAACCACGCTATCGGTATGCTACAAATGCTACATAACTACTAAAATACTCTATAATTAAACTATGAAAACGTGAGTTAATATCGCCAACAAGAACCACGCTATCGGTATGCTACAAATGCTGCATAACTACTGAAATACTCTATAATTAAACTATGAAAACGTGACACAAGAGTCACGCAGGGAACATGCAAAACATGGCACTCGTTAACGTTAACGTTAGCACTACTCAGCAAATTTAGAAACATGAATTAGGGGGGCACATGAATTCATCAGCTACACTACCTGTCAACTAACCTAATTCAAAGACGTTACGCGGAATAGGGACGCTGTAAAATACTTTCCCCCAAATTTGCTGAAATTCAGAAGGATTTCCTTGACTGAAGTTGTGCCAATTAATAAGAAAATCTGGAAAGCTTAAATTTATAGGCAAGGAAAACTTGCTGTAATTCAGTGAATTTTCCTGAAAAGTTTAAGACTGAAAATTATTAACCTAAATTTCGGATAGGGTTTTACTCACAATGAAAAGCCAGCAACATATCTTCCAACGATATTTATTGAAAGTTTAAAATATATGCCATTCAGCTTTAATAATAACTTAAAAAGGAAATGTAAAAGAGTGCTGGAATAACTACAAATAGAGACAAAAAATAATTCTCTCGTACTTAGGTTGAAGAAAGGTTAAAAGAGCAATGACCAGGTACACTTTTACCGAAAGCCTTAATTATTTTTAAGTCTTTGGGTAAATGTGTAAAATTTAAAGTCGTTGAGATAATCTTTGAAATTTTGTCTAAGACTTACTTCATTTCAGGAATTTTTCTGAATTTCAACAAGTTTTTTACTGAAAAAGTCTGGATTGCTTAATTCCGAGAACTTGCTGAATTTAACACATTTTGCTGAATTTGGTCAAGTCTTGTATGAATTGAAAATTTCTAGGTTTTGCAGTGTATGATTTCCATTTCTCTCCACGCCCAAATCTCAAACGTCTGTTCGGGAGTGAACGCCCTTAATGAGATGACGCACTCGTATGGTGGACAATGTAATCGCTAGAGTTCGATCAGGATACTGAGAACCCCCCTAACTGCCAGATTTCAGCCCTCGTGTCATTTGAGTGCAGGCGCACAATGCAATTTTCGGCAGGAAATTGCTTCGCCAACTGGGATGCATTATCCACGCCGACCGTCTCCGGCGGGCGGCAGAGCATTTCATTATGCTCCGCGCTGAAATAACAGATGTCCCCTTCAGAGGCGATGGATATAAAACCAACAATGAGCCGTAATTGCCCTTGTTGTCGTTTAAAGCGCGCACACCCCCCTCCCCCCACCGCCCGGCGGGCTTTCGAATGATTCCCACTGCATCCGAGCACCAAATGCACCGCTATGCGATGAAAAGATTTTATTCAATCCTCCAATTGTATCCTCCCCCACCCCACCCCAGAGAAGGAATGGACACTCCCATCTACGCCACACGGAGCCACTGCGATTACTGATTAACGAACTTTTGCCAAGTTTCCCCGTAGAGATGGGCAAGACCGTTCATTTTTGGTCCTTCGTCAACGCCTCTTGATTGCATATATGAAACTACTAGCTGACCCGTGCGGATATTTCGCACAGTATGCAGCTTCTTCCTTCTTTCTATCTGTTCTTCTACCTGTCGAATATTTCGCACAGTATGCGGCTTCTTCCTGTTTCTTCCTTCTTTCTTCCTGTTCTTCTACCTGTTTCTTCCCATGGAAAATTATATGTAATTTATGTTTCTGTTAAAGATACTTCACGTAAACGGTAAACGGTCAAACTGATTGCATGTAGAACGTAAACAATCTAACTAAACGATGTGTTAATAGGTGGCGCCTCCTACAGTCTTATAAGCACGTAACCATAGCCAACATATTAGTTGATTATATTGTCAACAGATGGCACTGTATCATTTTTTAACAAAAACTTTAATTTTATACCATTTGTCTATTTTTCGTCAATAGCGGGGAACATATGCTTTAAAACGATGTTTGAATCATAAATGTTGATGAAGAATTATGGGAGTTATGGCGTTGCCACAAAAAAACACCTTTGAGAAATAATATATATGATTGTATAATGTGTTTAGTGGTTCTTTTCGGAATAATGACCTCTCATTTTTCTCAATCCGAGTGCCTCCTCGTTCCACCCGTAACACCAACCCCGTACACGTGCCGAAATTCCGTCTCTCTGTATCCCAACGCTCTCTTTTCTACAGGCTACCCTCCGTATTCAATTCCTTTGCGGCGAAAAATCCCTCCCTCGACCTTTTCCCTTCACATCCCAGCTTTAACTCCGTTGTTTTATAAACACACCGTGTTCACTAAGAACCTCATATGATAATTTTTGTGTGACTTGTTTTCGTTGATTCTGTAAATATTTAATATTATGTATTATATCAACCAATGTTAAAGGACATTGTGCTGTTTTTGGGGTTATAATAAATAAATCAATGGTTCACTCTGGACCGGTCCTTTTTGGGATCCGTTCCGTTTCACTCGTTCACCGTTCATTTTTTATCGCTATTCGTGTATTTTTATTTTGCGCATGTTCTTGGCGTTTAAAGAATGTAAACAAACATAAATATACTTATTTTGAAGGCTTCCGCGACTCTTATAATTATTAATACTGCTCTTTTCAGGTATTTCCGTCGCGTGTTTGGTTTTTTTGACAACAGTTTCTCCCCTCTTCCTGGGGGCGTCTTCAGGTCCGTTGGACATTTTTGTAATTGTTATTATGTATTTCCCGTTTTTGTTATACATAACAACGGGAAATACATAATAACAATTACAAAAATGTCCAACGGACCTGAAGACACCCCCAGGAAGAGGGGAGAAACTGTTGTCAAAAAAACCAAACACGCGACGGAAATACATGAAAAGAGCAATATTAATAAATATACTTAGTATACTGTAATGATGGCGTTTAAGAATATTGGATGAAATAAAAGATGGATGGTAATAATACCAACTTCTTAAATGATTTGGTAAATAGATTTAATTTTTAAAAAAGAAAATGGTAGCGCTTATTACACGAATAGCATCAGCAGATGATTTTTTGGGATATTATAAAGAACATTAAATCTCACGAATGGACCGAAAGATACGACGGACCGACAGGAACGAAGGACCGACTGACCGAATGGACCAACATACCGAAAGGAACGGACGCGTCGTTCCGTAGGAGTCGTTCCTCGGTCCTCCCGTTCAATCCATGGACCCATTCCTTCGGACCCGTTCGTTCGCAAACAACTCGGTCGTTTTCAAGTCAAAGAACTGCATTTTCAACGTAACAATTCAACCGAGTTAGTTCGTACGTGGCTGGGAAGCAGCCCCTCATCTCCTGCCATTAGTAAAGACTTGACCCAAAAAAATGAATGAAATACAAAGGATGGCTGCGCGCTTCGTTGAAAACTGCGACAATCAAAATTATAGCGTCTCACAACTTTCAGAGGGATTATGGTGGGAGCTGCTGCACGCTAGGCTTAGCTTGCTTGAGAAATTCAGACCTAGGCCCGGATTCATAGTCAGGTCTCAAGTCATTACTTGAGACCGTCTTGATGAAGATCGCCTTATTGGTCAAGTCCATCTTATTTTCATTCTGGTTTCATAGTCACCGAATAAGGCCGTCTTCATGAAGGCGAACTTGATTAAGATCATCTTATTTGCAATATGACGAGCTTAATGAAGCTTGTGCTTAAGCAAATTCTTGTTGGATCGACCAATCACACACACTGTTACATTTGTTTACTTGGCAACTGTCGTCACCGTGAAACGGTAATTCCGATCCTCCTCAGTGCCGGTGTGTTGCAATCTAATTTCAGTCCTGTTATATTATACCTCCTATTTCAAAGGAAAAGTACAAGTAGTTCATAAAATAATTAATATAATTAATGATTGCTACATATTATATACCATAAGACCGTCAAACAACGATATTCCAGCGGGTAAATCGGCATAAAAGGAAAAGATGCTTTTGCTCAAGACGAGGCGGATGTCGACTTGACGAAGGCGAGCTTATTCGCGGACTTATTTGACCAACAAGGCGAGCTTCGGCGACTACGAAACCATTCTTGCTTGAGCATTTGCTTGTATCAAATGAGACGCGACTATGAGACTGCATAAGGTCGTCTTGCAGCAAGACGATCTTCACCAAGCTTGACTTATTCGACAATGGCTTGAAACCGTCTTTTTTGACGACTATGAAACGTAAATCGTGATTAAGCTCGTGCTTGAGGCGATCTTGGTCAAGCAAATGCTCAAGTTCGAACTATGAATACGGACCCTAGTGTGTTTCAGAGCGATGCAGAGAATATTATTAAGACGCCTCACTACATCTCTACGTCTGAAAGAAGCGATTAATTAGGAGTGATACACAGCCAAAGAGATAGTCACAATAACTCGTTATTTCCGCTTACAATGAGGGACCACAATAACACCTGAGAACCACTGAATACACTCCCATAATACACGTCACCATTTCACCTCCCAAAACCGTATCCTTCACACTTTTACACGACTGGGTTCATAGCACCCCAGGCAACATGCCCATGCGGCGGCTCGCAGCGTAGCACGTAGTTGTAGATGTAGATTTAGTAAACGATGAGTGAGGAAGGTTGCAACATCAGCAGTCGTGCCACCCTACAGTGGTGCAGTAATTACGAATAAAAGCTGCTCGTGTGGCTCCTTCGGAGTGTTACATGTCATTTTCCGGCTGCATTCCTTAGCTGGAAAATTATCTATTTCTCATGAAATGATTATGAGTCTTGTGATAAAGCAGCGGTAAGATTTTCCACGAGAGCCACGGAAATATTAAAAAAAAAATAGATACGATAAGCTATTTGTCATGCATTTTTCGCTTACAGTTTATCATAGAAATGTGGGCATTTCCTATGCCCGAGGAATAAAATCTTTGGTAGGTGGATCTCAATGACATCTAAATGGCTTGAAACTTAGAAAAAACTTTATTACAAAGTTCATTACAAATTATTTCTTAAACGAGGGATGGAGTAGATAAATTCATGTGGTGTCGATGAAGTCTTCTCGGGTTTTCCACCGGGTCAGGTCGTTGTGGGCCGACGTTTCGATAGCTACCACCGCCATCGTCCTCAGGGTGCCCTGAGGATGATAGCAGTGGTAGCTATCGAAACGTCGGCCCACAACGACCTGACCCGGTGGAAAACCCGAGAAGACTTCATCAGTATAATACGCAGGGAAAGAACTAAATCAAATAATGTGGTGTCATTTAAGGTGTGTTCCCACAATGCATCTACCCTCGCAAGTACGTGGCTGGAAAGATGCGTGGACAAATGCTTCAAATTAGAGCAAGCAGTATTTTATGGTCACGCGTTCGTGTGTTTGCGCAGTTAGGGGTGCTTACAAGGTGCAATTTAAATGATGAATTCGTTCATGCATCGAATCGCGCGTGAACATGCATCGTGTAAACACGGTTTTAGAGGCGGAAATAACGGGAATATTTTATCCGCGAAAATTTTAGAATCATTTATTCCAAAATTATTATTAACCAAGTATTACTGAACAAGTGGTGACTAAGTTTTCGATTTAGCCATCCCGGCGTGATGGGTATGCGTTTATGTATTACAAATAGAGGCTTTGGTGAGGTGTGAGGTGAGGTGAGGAGCTTTGGTGAGGTGAGGCTGTAGGGAGTACTTGGAGAAGGAAGAAAAAGATGGACAAAAATGATAAAGGAGGTGAAGAACCTTACATTAACAATCCTCAGTTCTCAAAGAATACAACATGGAAATAAATAAGACGAAGACTTTAGTCCTAGTGTGCGGAAGAGAGAAGCTGAATGCAGAAGTCACCGTGAGAGGAGAGAAATTGGAGCAAGTGAATTCACTCACCTATCTCGGAAGTACCATCACGTGTGACGGAAGTAGTACAACGGACATCAAGCGGAGAATAGCACAAACTAAGAAGGCGTTCCTGGGGAAAAGACCACTGCTGTGCTCAAAGAAGATAGGACTACAAATCAGGAAACAGTATGTGAAAATCTTCGTGTGGAGCGTATCGCTCTATGGATCGGAAGTATAGATAACTGGAATAGCTGACCAGAAGAGACTAGAAGCCCTCGAAACCTGGTGCTGGAGGAGGATGCTGAAGATAAAATGGAAGGACAACATAAGAAATGACGAGATTTACTGAAGAGTAGAGGAGGAAATGACTAAACGGAACACCATAGAGAAGAGAAGAACAAGATGGATTGGACACACTCTGAGGTACAATGAGTTTGTGAAGAACCTAATTGAAGGCAAAATAGAGGTAAAAGTCCCCAAAGAATGATCTAGAAATAAGTTCATGGACCCAATTTAGAGGAAAGTACATAGGAAGAGATACCAGGAGGTAAAGGAACTAGCATTTGATAGGGAAGGGTGGAGAGCTGCAGTCAACCAATCTTAGGATTGCACGACCAATGTAAAGAAAGCCGCTTGACACGGTACATCTTTTTGCACGAGCGAATGTATCATAGATTGTTCTAGAAAATGAATGAAATAAGAGCAGGCTATATTATCTCAGGATTGAACAACCAATGATGATGAGTTTTCTAGTTTCGTTTCATTTCCACATTTTCCGGCGGAAAATATTCAACTTTCCTCGGATTTACGGTCCGTCTACGTTACCTAGCCGCGTGCCCACTGGAGAATCCCTCTTTTAAGTCCTATCGTGAGATAGTTCAACCTCATGGCTCGACGCCGGGTAATCGCGACAATATAAACATAATACATTCGTTCAAGAGTCCCGGTCCCCATTCACCCATCTGCGTGATAATTTTGCCAGCCCGGACGGGATCCTCGGGGGCCATCGTGAAAATTGATTGCTCCTGGACACGCTCCTCCGTGGTCAAGCACGCGTCGCCCGCGCGTGCGTGGCACGTTCCGCTTCGTAAATCGCTGGAAACTTTTTAAAAGAGGGCCGAGGACGGGTGGTTCGTTGCGTAAGGCCAAAGAAATTTCTTGAATGGACTCCTCGCAGAGTCTTTTGTGACTCGGAGAGATAGGGTGCGTGCGTCGCAATTCGTTTGGGGGAGAGCGAAGAATCGGCGATGGCCGGATTATACAACATACTCCTTTCTCCCGTCACCACATAAAAACCATTCATTTCTTCCGCCGGGAGACTTCTAAACCTCATTTATTCATTTGGTTGGTTGGTTATTTGTTGGCTCACCACACGTCCCGGTTTCGCCGGGATAATCCCGGTATGATGGGACAGTCCCGGTGTCCCTCCCGGTAGGTATATTTGTCCCGGTTAGGAACATTGTCCTCGGGATGTGCCGAGTCTACACTGGCCAATTAAGTGAACATTTAAACGCACCTCTCACTTAAGTACACGTCCCGGTGTCCCTCCCGGTTGGTATATTTGTCCCGGTTAGGAACATTGTCCTCGGGATGTGCCGAGTCTACACTGGCCAATTAAGTGAACATTTAAATGCACCTCTCACTTAAGTACACGTCGTAGACGCTAAAGATACTGCGCGACAAATCATCGTATAATATAAATATATACATTACTTACATAAATATATACGTTACATATTTTACGAAAGTTTGATGTAGATTTTTATTTGCCTGACGTTCAACATTTTATGCTAGAGTCAAACTATTATAGTAGGAACGATCACAGGATTAAGATTAAGGAAACGGACTGCCGAAAGATTTATAATGTCATTTATTCCATGTACAATAAGGGAGCATAAAGGGCGCTTTACACGGTACATTTTCTTGTACAAACGAATGTATGAACTCTTGCATGAGGAAAATTGCACCGTGTAAAGCGGCAAATTGTATGATTGTCTGAAGGACTGAACGAGAAAATAGAATCTGCTCTAATTCTACTCAGTTTCTTGTACATTCTATGATACATTCGTTTGTACAGTAAAATATACTTAGTAGATCAGGTCTATAGATATGATTTATGTATGTAAAGCGGCCTCGAAGCGGCAAATTGCATGATTGTCTGAATGACTTAACGGGAAATAGAACCTGCTCTAATTCCATTCACTATCTTGTACATTCTATGATACATTCGTTTGTACAATAAAAAACACCGTGTAAAGCGGCCTTAATAGTTGCGAATGATCAGTTCTAGGACACTGACCGGGTTAAATAGGTTTTTCCAGTAGTGCTAAATATCTTAACATGAATTTTAAATACTAACCTCGCATGCAACATCCGGCATGATAGGTATACTCATGCATGTTTTGGTACATTGTGGTGCTATCTATTGGTCGCATTAATAATACTAACCAGCAGTTACATCTTGAGTAGAGTACTGCATGGTAGCATGTTCTTCTACGTATCACTCTCCAGGTTTGTGGCCTGACTGCGTACCGTTGTCCTGACTGCTTTTGGCCTGCGTCTGGCATTCGGGGGAAAGTGTGCGGTTCTGATTTAAACTGGGATGAGGGCTCCATGCCTGGTGTGGAATCATCCCGTGCCACACGTGCCACTAGTGGTGGCTTTTACGGTATTTCGTAGATGTAGATAATTCCCCACTCCGATGCCCAACGTGAAACTGTTCGCCGTGAATCAGAAGCGACAGATTATGATGTGGTATCCAAGGAAATATATAACCGCAGGATTTATCGGCGGGAGGAGGACATCGGGTATCGGCGCAATACAGTTTAAATTGGGACACCTGGCCCTCCACTCATCAACTTCGTCCCCACACTCTGGCTGTCTTTTGTGGCGCTGCGTCGATCGTTCGAGACGAGAGACCAAACGGTGGGAGGGGTTGGAGGGGGGGGGGGGAGAATGGCCATCGGTTAACGTCGTGTCCGCTTCACCCCTCCCCTATCCCTTCTGGGCTCATTTTTTCCTTATTCCGCGGCAGACGACGACGACAAGAGGGGGGGGGGGCAAGCTGGGAACACAGGTGTGCTTGACCACATTTCGGGTCCATTAGATTGACATTAGTTCGGCGCATGTGCGTTAGGTAGAGATAATGGACTTAGGTAAATTAGTGTCCGTCCTTCTTTAATAGCGTTATGAACCTCGGGCCGTGCATGCACTTTGGCCGCCGATGGAGGTGGAGGACTTTCGTGGTTTTTCCTTTTTGAAGGGACGTACTCCTTTTCAAGGTAGTGAGAGCGAGATAGTTCCCTTGTCATAATAGAGACTATAATCGAATTAAAAGTTTTAATTCCACCAGTTGTTAGATACATGAATTAAATATTGCATTATTAATGGTTCAATCATCCAGTTTTATATGACAGAAATGGTAAGTAATTAAAAGAAAATATCTAAATAAATCTTAAACTTGACTCATTTTTTTCGCGCGGTTCGTTTGAAACTCCGTCAAAACGGAAGGTTTATTGTGATCCCGAAGAATTTACTGCGGTGAAAATAAGATCAATTTTCTAAAATAGCTAGGAAAAAATACAAACTAAACACTATTGATTTATTGACGAGATCTAAGTGTAGGGAATGCCTCATTTTTTGAATAAGGTCTTTCTGGAGTGCATACGCGTACCGTTTCCCATATAAAAGGGCTGTTAATTTGTAGAAAATATCTCGGAAAGCAACGTGGCAAGGGTCTGATATTTTGGTATATTTGGAAGGATGAGATACTTTTATTTAAAATGAGACCAAATTCATTGATATCTAGGTAAAATGATATTTCGCTAAAACTACCTTAACCTCCTCGGTCCTGGCGTATTGTATACAATACACAGAATTTTGAATTTTTTCCCGCTTAGCAACGCAAAATATTGGCAACGCCACTAGTTCAGCGCTTGCTGATAAGTGGCAGCATTATTAAGAACCTTGATTTACAGAGATATTAACTCTGCAAACATGGTTTAAAACGCAAAATGTTAGTATGAAGAATTTTCAAAAAATATTGCTGGATATATCTCGGGACTGAGGAGGTTAAACGAAAAATTCACCAGAGCATTATTGGTCTCGTTAACTCACGTGACGGTCCAGTTTTTTCAGTGCAATGTTAGAATTAATGGCATTGGCAGTAACTTGCTGCATGTACATCTACTTATTACCCGTCATGCCACCGCAAGGGTGTTTGGTAGAAGGTGACTCATCACCAACATGAAATACAGGGTAGAAATTTATTATTACCAACAAGCACCACACTATCGGTAAACTACAAATCCTACAGAAACTACTAAAAATAACTCGTAATGTAACTATGTAAACGTGATACAAGAGTCATGCAAGGAACATGCAAACCATGGTGTTAGAACTACTCGGCAGATTTAGAAACATGCATTAGGGGGTATATTAATAAATCAGCAACACTACCTGTCAACTAACCTACTTCGAAGTCTAAACGCAGCCATCATGGTCTCTTATCGATTGTGGGAAAAACGAAATTTGAAACCTATCCGTTCTACAATCCATTTCCCTTATTTTATTTTCATGATCTGATCTACCGTAATATGTTGGAGTTCGTATGATATTGAAAACTTCTTCTGAAAATAAATTAGTTATGAATTTCCTTAAAATTTTTAGTCTAATTTTCAATCGACTGTCTGAAAGCGATCCCCATCCAAGTTGTTGCAAGAGGATAGTAACACTAACGAGTCTATCATAACGGTCTTTCAAGTATATTACTCATCTTTCCTTCAAGCGTTATAAATCTCTTTTTAAGCCTACCTCATCAGGATCCCAAATTCTGGCAGCGTATTCTAAGTGATGTTAAACAAGGGACAAGTAGCTGATTTCCCTCACTTCATCGCCTCACTTTCCAAATACCCATTTAACAAATCTCACTTTACGATTAGCTTGACAAACGTATGGGACGCACTTAACCGAAAAATTCACCGGAGCACTATCGGTCTCGTTAACTCACGTCCAGGCAAACCGAATCAACGTACTTAGCATCTTCAGATGAGAATGAAAACTTGTCACTTCAACACTTCATTGAAAACTGAGCATGGTTTAGTAACGCAACACAATTAAGTGTGAACATATACCCTGATGATGGAAAAACGTGCCGAAAACATTCACGACTTTCCTTTTATTTGCGCCTTCGAAAGTTTAAGCTAAAAAAGAAATATTGGCAGTGTCGCTTTGATCTTTTACGGCCAGTATGTACGCTTAAAAGCCTTCTAAAAATGGCAAAATTATACGTTGCGCTGAAACTTCCTGCCGCCATGTTGGTTGGATAGTTACGTCACAAGGCATTACCATATCGCCGCAACCGTTGCTTCGGTCGACGTATTGAGGGAATAAGGGATAAGCTTTGCGATCGGAAAAATGTTTCGATATGGTGAATGACATTCAAAGACGTGGTGTGAATGATATGATACGTTCGAATCTATATGAAGGAACACCTTCATATAGATTCGAACGCTTCAATAAGGATTTCTTTTGTACCTAAAGCCAGTAGTTTCAAGGAAAAATGTTTTTGGTTGGTCGTCCGTTTTAGAGCGCTAAAAATATGTAATTTTTTGATAATCAAGAAGAATCACATCCCTCTACCCTTTGAGCTATACAGAAGTGTACAAATAGTAAGAAGTAATATAGAAACGTAAAAAAAGGCAGAAAACAGGAAGCTTGATCGAAAATTTTGAAGTGACGCAAAAGAAAAATGCCGAGAATCCATCCAAGGAATTGGTGTTCCAGTTCCGGGACGATTCGCGCACGATCTCGCCCGGCAATGAATTCCCATTCCAAAAAATTGATTCGGAAATAAAAAAAAATAGTGCATTTCCCAGTGGTTGGCTCGCAGGGCCGGAGAAAAGAAAGCCTCATCCGCTCGCAATTTCCCACACATTCCAGATGCTCATCGCGGCAGATAATACATCTTGCAACGGAAACTGGAAAAAATACGAAGATGGATCGCTAAATATTTTCACGGAGATGAGAATTCGGAAAGATGCTTTCCGACCTCGAAGGTGACGAGGTAACATTCGAGCCAGCTAATCCGGAGGGCGCGGGTTCGTCTCCCACCCGGCTGGGTTTTTCTCCTCTATTTGCTCGGGTATCTGTGATTGTATTCATGCTATTTAGGATCTAATCTGATATAATTTTAACAATCGATTAACGAGTGACAAAAAAAAATGCTCTCGAAATTCAATACGGGAAAATCGGAATGAAAATAAATTATAAGTCGACGAAAGTTATGAGCTTCTCTAGGACAAAGAAAGCGAAGCTGAGCATCAAAGTTGGAGAACACAAGCTCGAGCAAATGGAACATTTTTAATTACTTCGGCATTACCCTTGAAGCAAATGGGCATTGTAGCAAAGACATACCGGGGAGAATGGCATTAGCCAAGGAGGCGTTTAGTAATAGAAGGGAGCTGATGATGGGGACATTGGGGGACCCCGGATGAATTCTTCGCGACTGAAAAATCCATTGAAAAACGACGGCTGCAGGCGGAAGGTGGCCACGAATTTACGTCTGGTAATGAAATTAAAAAGTGGTGGGCCGGATCACTACATAAATCCGTCGATGGGAAGGCTCTTAAGCACTCGAAGAAGATCCCATCTCAGAAACAATGGATATCTGATGGTACTAGGTATTTAAGCGGACGGGAGTATATATATTCCTGCAAACTAAAGATCAATGCCCTACCTACGAAATCGAGGACATCAAGAGGACGAATTGAGAACAGGTAATGCAGGGCAGGCTGTAATGCCATTGAAACCATGAATCACGTCCTGCAAAACTGCCATCGAACCCACGGCCTAAGGATAAAACGTCATGACGCTGTAACGAAATATTTAAAGAGGGGTCTGGAAAATAAGGGATTCATCACGGAAATGGAAAAGGCGTATATGACACCTACAGGAAGATTTGTCCCAGATCTAATTGCTCACAAAGAGAATGTAGGATACATAATTGATGCGCAGGTAATCGGCGAACAAGTTGAACCGGACAAGGCCAACTACGCGAAGAAGAAGAAGTATGACAGCAATGAAGAACTCAAGAGGAAGATCAAAGGATAAAATCATCTGGAAGAACTTCACACGCTAGCAGCAACCATTACCAATCGAGGAATATGGAGTTACCAGTCGGCGAGGGAGCTCATCGAAAAGAAGATCGTAAACAAAGGCGATTTGAAGGTGATTTCTAGCCGTGTGATCATCGGGGGAGTGGCAGAATGGAGATTCTTCAATCGATCAACCAGCGGATGGAGATGGCGCAAAAAGACCGGCGTCGGATGAAGAGCTGAGAAGAGAGGATGTCGGAAGGGAGGGAGGTAGCCGCCGTCGCACGGCGCAATAAGGAAGGGGGGTTTTAGTGGGTACAGTAAACTCCCGTTTATCCGAATCGCGTTTATCCGAAACCCGCTTTATCCGAACAAAATTTTCCAACTGCCACTACCCGATCTTCATCCAATGAATACCATGGCGACCCGTTAATTATTTGGTGGTAACACCTCTTCATATATTTACATACTCTATCAACCACGTAAATTACGCAGTGGCGCTATTCATGTCAACGATCGTTCGCATGTTCACGCTCCGCACGATCCATCCGTCCGTCCGACCGTAACGCGTACCAATCTTGCACATGCACCCGCTCATTCCGACGGTCGGACGGACGGACCGGACGGACGGACGGATGGATCATATAATCGGACCATATTAATAGCATTTTATGTACGCACGTTTTACGATAATATTTCGCAGTATTGATGCAATTCGGGGTGTTTCACGTGGGACTTCGGTTTATCCGAAATTTTCATTATCCGAACCGGCCGCCGTCCCGATCATTTCGGATAAACGGGAGTTTACTGTATTTCCTTACGAGGACGAGTCCCACAGTACCTGGCCAATCCACCTAAGCCAGGTCTGCGTAAACGCATTTCCCTCACCCTTAAAAAAAATAAGGATGTGAAGCCTAGGCTGGTGGAGAGCTTGATATGGAGTGTAGCGTTGTATGGTGCAGAAACGAGACCCTCAGAAAGGAGGACGAGAATAGGCTGCAGGCATTTGAGGTGTGAGTGTGGAGAAGGATGAAGAAGGTTAATTGGACGGAAAGAAAGACTACCGAGGAAGTTCTTGAGATGAAGGACGGGGAAAGGAAACTTCTTGATGGAATTCGAGATCGACAGAATAGGTGGCTTGAGGATATAATAAGATGGGTTACTCAAGAGTGTGATAGAGGGAAGGATGTTGGGCAAGTGGGGAAGAGGAAGAAAGAGAATAGGTTTCATGGACGTTTCATGAAGAAGGGTAGATCGTATGGAGAGGCGAAAAAGGTCTAGAGGTAGATAGGTCCCTGAAATGTAGAAAATCGGGAGGAGATTCTCTGACTTTCGTCAAAACCTACCTTCACGGTATGAAAACTTAAAAAAACAAACGCATGTAAATTAAAACCTTTCATTATAATTTTTACGGGTACGAGTCTTGATAGAATGTGGATTAGTTGCTCTAACAATGGACACAAATGCAATGGGAGTGCTGCGTTGGTTGGGATCTCTGAGGTAGATGGAAAGGGCGCTGGCTATGGTGGCCCATGATGGAAACTATAACGAGGGCGTGGCCTGTCCGCCGTCTTCGTTAACCCCGATTTTCCTTCAGCACTTACGGTCTGACGCGATGTTTTTACGATGTTTTCCATCGGTAAATTGCTAGAAATCAGTATGCATTCACCTCTATCATTTGCAATCTCGTTAAATATAGTTCTTTATTAATTTAAATTAATAATAATTCCTGTTGGAAACTGTGGTAAAATCGAGTAGTATTCATAGCACAAGTAAGTAGCCAATATATGCTTCAAGAGTAGCTTGTCATAAAATTTCAAACATTAGGTGAATATTCTTATTCTAAATCTGCTAATTCGGCCATTCCGTTTTGCTATATATAGGTAAGTAACGAGAGAGCAGGAGAGGTTAAACAATATGGCTATTATTTCGGCTGTCTGGCCTCCGTTTGTTGGCATAATGTCCATCCACCTCAATGGTTGTAATATATTAACAGAATGGATATGATTAGAACATTGAGAACATGAAAGCGTGAATGAAGCAATACGTAAATGTGACGGAAGCCTTAGAAACTCGCAATGACAGGACACTATAATTATCTGAGTTATCTACCGGTGCAAGACTAAAGTAGTAGTTTTTGACAAGGAGAATGGGGAGAATAACTGTATGATGAGGGCTAATGGTGAAATAATTGAACAAGTGGATGATTTTGTGTACTTAAGTAAGATGCTTGCGAAAGATGGACGGATAGATGAGGAGATAAAGAGACGTGCGAATGCTGGAAGGAAAATGGTAGGTAGCATGTGGAGCATATCAAGGAATGAGTGCCAGTCTAAGGAAGCGAAAATCGCCGAGTAAAAAGTTTTTTTCTCCCCACTTTGTTATCGTGTAGTGAAACATGGGTATGTCTGGATAGATATAAGAGTAGACTAAACGCCGTGGGGATGAGTTATCTGAGGAGTGTTTGCGGCAAAAGTAGGATGGATAGAGTCAGGAATGAGTGGGTATTAAATGAATGTGGGTTAGATATTCCATAATAGACATATATGAAAGGAGTGTGCTTCGCTGGTTTGGCCATGTTGAGAGAATGGATGAGAGTCGAATAACGAAACAGATATTTAAGAGTGAAATGAATGGTGCGAGAGGTAGAGGTAGGCCGAGAAAGTTGTGGTTGAGGAAACTCTTGGGAGTAGGAATATTAGGAGTCTTAAAAACAGGATGGCGTGTATGAAGCAGTGTATGGTGGTAAATGAGGCAAAAGGGGTGTGCAAGGATAGGTCAGTATGGAGGAAATTATTGAAGCAGAGTTAGGTGTACAATTATGTATTTATGAGCGAAACTTTGTGGCTGTGCTTACCCCGGAAGGGAACGGCGTGATTGGTATGTATGTAAGTGTGTGGGTATCTACCGTTCAAGGTATGTATATACGTTCAAATGAAAATCCTCGCCTGCAAATGCGTGGGTCGTGGATTTGAGTCCTGCTGGAGCTAATATTTCCCCACTCAGGACTTGTGTTTTACGTACGTCTCTGGTTGGTGTGAATAATAACCTATGTAATAGGCCTATGGTGGTGCTTTCGGGTTAGAATAAATTAATAAATTAACTACCGGTTGAAGAACGTTCAAATGAAAAAAGATTAAATGAGTCGGATTTTTACAGCGATCGGCCGCTATTCCCTTGCCCGATTTCTCCATGAATCTCAGCATTTGTCCTACCCCTCTCCATTCCTTTCATGGAGAATTTTCTCCTTCTTCCCCTTCCTTGTTAATCCAACTCCTTTCCCACGGCCATTAGCATCACTTCGTCCCTCATTACCTGTTCCCACCTAATATGCCATCTCATAATATTCTCTCCTCATTCACCCCCTGTCAAGGACTTCCTCGTTCTTCCTCCTATCCGTTCGCCACACTTTCTCTATTCTTCTCAAGAGTCCCTCTCGCCCTTTTTTTACAGCAGCTCAGGTTTCTGCGTAACAAAACGTTACATTCGATAGTAAAATCTTCGCCGACCATTTGTATTCATTTTCTACACGCTTAGTCCCCATGATCAGCTCCTTCCGAGTAGAGAAAGCCTCCATCGCTGAAGTAATTCTCCTCATAGTTTGTCGGAGTCATTTTCGTTTATGTAGAGATTTGCGCGAAACTTTGCATACTTGTAACCATTAGCTATATGAAAAGATAAAAGCGAAACAAATTCCATGTCACCGATATGGTTTCTTGGCAATTTTCTGGTATTTTAATACGTAGCCTTGAGGCACTTGACAGATATTTCGTAATTATTCGATGACATGAGTACAGATTTTCTCCGAAACGCGAAACCATAAGTTTCTTATCATAATAATAGTTCCTAATAAATATCAAGGTATTATTTCGAATTTAACACACGTATTTATAAATGAGTTTCGCCAATATTTCGAATTCCGCGCTGTAAAACCAAGTAATGAAATCGATTTAAGGTAGTCCGAGCGAGATAGTTCCATAGTCATAATGAGACCATATTGGAATTATACGTTTTAATTTCACCAGCTGTAGGACGCATGAATTAAATATTCCTTTATCAATGGTGCAATAATATAGTTTTATATGATAGAAACGGTAATTGAATGAAAATAGCTAAATAAGTCTTTAACTTGACTAATTTTTTTCGCGCGGTACGTTTGAAACTCCTTCAAAACGGAAGGTTTTTTTGATACCCAAGAACCTATTGAGGTGACTATGATTATCAAAAACAAATAGTTGAGTAAACACGCAAATTAAACGCCGTTAGTTTTTTAAGACTACTAAGTGTTAAAAATACCTCATTTGTTAAATAAGGTCTCTCTGGAGTGCATACACGTACCATTTCCCATGGAAAAGGGCTGGAATTTTCTGGCAAATATCTCGGAAAGTAATGTGGTAAGGGGTTGAATTTTTTGTGACTTTGGAAGGCTGACATATTTTTCTTTTAAATGAGACCAAATTCATTGATTTCTATGTCAAATGATATTTCGCTCAAACTACCTTAATTGAGACGAAAATTATAAAATATGATTCTTGCTTTATTTATATTACAACTAGTAAGGTTATAACGAACGTATGAATAGATGTACTTAATTGAAGTGTGAACCAAGAATTTTTGTCGATTCACATGAAAATTTATTAAAATATGCACTCAATGACTCACGACTGGAACGCCAAACGCCTAAAAAGGGGACTTTGGGAGAAGTTGTTACGTAGGAGCCAGTTCCTTGGCCTGGCAGTAATAAATACAGTTTTCGAGAGTGCATGCCCCGAAAAAGGTATGATGCAAATATATGTATATAGTATAAAATCATGTTTATAGTTTGCATGTGTGCAAATATATGTATATTATTAATATTCAGGTAGTTAGGGCAAAATATCATTTCACATAGTAATCAATGAATTTGGTCTCATTTTAAAGAAAAATATCTCACCCTTCCAAGAACTCACCCCTCTGTTCTGTTCTGGTTTCATTCCTACCATTCCATTCGGCAACAGGCTGTTAAATACGGTGAATTTAAAGAATCAAGTTTTATACCTGTTCCCCGGGGAGTCCCGCAAGGCTCAATTCTTGGACCTCTATTGTTCACTATATGTATCAAAGACCTCACCAGCACCATGTCTCATTGCAATTACCATCTTTATGCAGACGACTTGCAGATTTATCATGAATCCCACCCAAAGGAATTAGAAGATGCTGTTGAATTTATCAATAAAGATATCCAATCTATCTGTAAATGGTTAGCTGTTAATCGGCTGAAGTTGAATCCTGACAAGACTAAGTCAATAATATTTGGTAGTCCTTCCTATCTGAACTTCATTTCAATGAGTGGCCTTCCCAAAATAAGGGTACAGAATATCCTTATAGATTACTCGACTTCAGTGAAAAGTCTCGGGGTTCATTTAAATAACACCTTGAGCTGCCGGGAGCACGTCAAAGCTATATCTAACAATGTGTATAAGACTATGTACCAATTAAAGCATTTCAGGCATCTGCTCCCAATTTCACTTCGCCAGAAGCTGGTTCAAACTCTGATATTCCCATATTTTAACTATTGTTCAATCATTTTCTCAGATGTTAACTCACAACTGTGCATTAAGCTGCAGCGTCTTCAAAACTCCTGTCTGCGTTTTGTTTTCAACATCCGCTATGATGAACACGTCACGCTTTATTATGAAAAAAAAAATGTCTAAAAATTGGATAAACGCCGAAAACTGCAAAAGGCTGTATACGTGTTCAAGGTCCTGAAATCCAAGAACCCCACCTATTTGTATGAAAATTTTACATGTAATGTAGATACAGGAAAAAGATCAACTCGTGTCACTGAGTTATTCTTAGTCCCTAAATTCCATACCTTATTATTTGAGCACTCATTCCTAATTTCCTCCTGCAAGTTATGGAATTGTTTACCTGTAAATATTATAACATCTATCACAATTTCGATATTCAAGAGAAACATGGCTGATTACCTATGTAAAATTGCTTAGTTTTTTGTAATATGTTGGTCACACATAGTTGACTACTATGTGTGACGGATGTTATGTGTTTCCTCAATTGTTTATTGTAATGTTGAGTGAGATCCATCATGCACCACAGTATGTATCATCATACTTGAACGGCTTAGTCACCAACTCAATCCATTTATTGTTATCTTAAATCCCTGAATATCTGCACTGATTTTCCCTGTTGTGTATCATATTAATTATTACCCACTGCATTTTATTTGTTTTATATGTGTCGCTCCATAACGCATTTAGTATTGCTGTGTGACCATGTGGATATATGTGACCGATGTTATGTGTTTCCTCAATTGTGTACAGTAATGTTAATTGAAATTCATCATGCACCACTGTATTTATCATCCTGTTTTAACGGCTTTGTCTCCATCTCAATCCATTTATTGTGTTCTTAAACCCCTGAAGGTTTTGCGCTAATTTTTATTGTTGTGTATCATATTATTATTACCTACCGATGTATTATTTGTTTGTATGTGTCGCTCCATATTGAATTTAGTAATGTTGTTTGTTTTGTTACCAATTCATTTTTAACTATTTTTTGTTATAGTACGTGGTTATTTTTTTCTATGTTCAAGGGGACTTATAGTCCCAGAACAATAAAGACCATTTTCAATTTCAAGAATACAAAAATTTCACCCCCTTACCGCATTACATCCCGAGATGTTTGACGATAAAAACTAGCCCGTTAAATGGAAAATGGTACGTGTATGCTCTCCAGAGAGACCTTATTTAACAAATGAGGAATTTATTAAACTTAGATCTCTTCGAAAAATGAAAAATGTATTTTTGTATGTTTTCTCATATATTTTCGAAAAAAAATCATAATGTCACCGTAGTAGTTTTTTTCAGGATCACAAAAAGCCTTCTGTTGCGAAGGAGTTTTGAACGTGCCACGTGAGTCAAATTAAAGACTCATACAAATATTTTTATTTGATTAATTAGAACTTTAGTCCTAAAAATATTTAATTGCACCATTAATAAGGCAATATTTAATTCATGCTTCCTGCAGTCGCTGAAATTAACACGAGTAATTCGAATATGGTCTCAATAATCACAAGGAGGCTACTTCGCACAGGCTACCTTAATTAGGACTGAATATTTAGATTTCCATCATGGCAAATTAGCCCGTTGGCAAGTCGTAGAACACGGTGTAATTCATGTCTGCGTACTCGAGCGTGATGTTCTCAGGTACTCGAGAACGCTCTGATCCATCACGGCTAACATTGTTACGCGTGCAGTGAATCATAGCGGCGGCGCCCACTAAATTCCAGCGTAATTGTGGCCCTAGGGACGAGGCTAATGATTAGCACGGTCTAGGCGTTAATGATTTTATGGGAGAGGTACCATAGGACGGGAGGCGAGGGTAGGTTTCTGGATGAAAAGTAGCGCTGAAGGACCGCGGCGAGTTGAAAGGTTGAGATCCCTTGGGGGTCCCTTCCCCAAAACTGCTCCGCCGAGAAAAATCGGCGGGTCCCCTTACCTTCCCCTAGAAACGGAAGCACGCTCGAAGAAGACGCTAAATTGGCCCGGCCAAAAAGGATACCGGGGCTTTAGAACGTGGCTTTTGCGTCACTGTGATGCTGAGTAAACGTTGGTAAATTAAATCACACACTCGGTTATTTAATGAGAAGGTGACCGCTGGAAAAAACGAACTCAAAGTAGGTGATCATGAAAAAAATAGTTATTTCGGAAAATAGATAGCAGCGTGGCGTTGTGTAGTGCAGAAACGTGGACCCAAAGTAAGGAGAACGAGAATAAGCCGCAGGAATCTGAGATGTGGGTGTGGAGAAGGATGGAGAAGGTGAGGTGGACGGAAAGGAAGACTAACGAGCAAGTACTACAGATGGTGGGCGAGGAAAGGAAACTTCTGAATGAAATCCGGGATAGGCAGAGTAGGTGGCTGGAGGATGTAATAAGGTTGCTCAAGAGTGTGATAGAGGGAAGGATGTTGGACAAGTGGGGAAGGGGAAGTAAGAGATTAGATTTCATTGAGGGGATGAAGAAGGGTAGATCGTATTCAGAGGCGGAGAAAGATATAATAGAGGGAAATAGGCCCCTGTGGCAAACCGTTATATATATATATATATATATATATATATATATATATATATATATATATATACCTCTTCTCGCCACCCTCCGCTTTCAAATCCTTCCTTACAAACCAGGTCAGCAAATTAGTCCCATCTACCATATATATATATATATATATATATATATATATATATATATATATATTCGTCACTTAAGTGATCCTAAGTGCAGTTATATATATATATATATATATATATATATATATATATATATATATATATATATATATATATATATATATATATATATATATATATGAAGGAAGGGAGGACTGAGGTCTCAGGAGGAGGGCTCAGTCTTGACGAAGCGACGTTCTTGCGACCAAGGTGCTAGTGGCACCGAAATATCAAGAAACTCTGTAAGTGTGTTCATTGTTTTGTGTTTCTCTGTGTTTATCGATTGCCTTTACCCGCCTTGCGTAGTTGAAGGCCAATACCAAAAGAAAATACTTGGTACGTTCCTGTATTGTCTCTTCACAAATGAACAACCTAATTATTTGAAGTAATTTTTTTCCCGTCAGAAATAAAAAGTCAAATTTAATGACTCGAATGGCTCCTGATTTTATAATCACCCCCCAACATAAAACTACCACTTTTCAAAAATCTTTTTCTGTTGTCGGAGCACAATTATGTAACAGTATTCCCAAGGCTATTAAGGATTCTGTCTCTTTGTCTGTATTCAAGCATGGATTTTTTTTATTATCTACAAGCCCTTGAAAGAGTGTAACTTGTGGTGTGTTTTCTTTTTTTCTTCTCTTTTATTTTTACTTTACATGATGTATCCGCCCGTTCCTATTCATTTTTGTTAGTAACATATGAGCTCTAAATAATGTATAACTTCTGTATGTTCCTAATGGACGATGTAAAAGTCCAAGAACAATTAATTTGATTATATTACATAATTATCTTGGGAATGATGAGATATTTTTCTTCAAAATATTTCAGCCCGCCCTCAACCTCCCTTGACCTCTTCTCGCCACCCTCCGCTTTCAAATCCTTCCTTACAAACCAGGTCAGCAAATTAAATCCATCTACCATGTTAACTTATCGCTAAGTCCCCGTCCACTTTCTTATGTTCTTCCGTATCTATTCTATTTTCTGTAACTATGTCTGTTATCATTTTATATTTTGTTAATGCTTATAATTTATTTGTTTGGTAGGCATCCAATGTTAAAAGCCTTTGTGTCGTCTTTGTGATTGTTTCAAATAAATAAATAAATAAAATGAGACCAAATTCGTTGATTACTTGGGGAAATGATAGGCTTAACCTTTTTAACTAAAGTTCGGGAAAAATACTTCTCTGACGACGTAAAAAAAACGTACTATCAACCCCCTCGTACTACGGCAGATTAGATCGTGCCAATAAAATTAGAGAGATAGATAGTAGAACCGATAGGTATAAAATGTCATTTTTTCCGCGTACCATTCGGGACCATAACAGCTGTGATCGTCGTCATGAATAGTTCGAATAGTGAGATTAGCTAGACTGTAGATGTTTCTCTTTATATTCTCAACGTTCTTATTTATGCATGATGTAAATATTGATGTTCGTATTTATGCATGATATTTTGAATATGTAGTATTAGTCCTTATACCCATTGTATGCTGGAACGATAAACGATGGATTGATTCTTGGTTAGTAGATTTTTAATGGGCGCGTTGCATGTGTGGTACGCTGGTTTCAATGTAGTCTCGGTGTTCTGCCGTATAATCCATGCATGTCTGGTGTGGAAGCACCCCCTGCTACACACCCTTTCGGTGGCTTGCATGGATTGACGTAGATGTAAATGTAACCTACCTTCATTTTAATGTATATAATTAAGTAAGGTTATACAAAATATGCGTTTATCGGACGGAAAAAAGCTCTTCTACTACGTACTAGAGATGAGCAAACCCGTTCATTTTCGGGAACTCGTTCACTTTGAACCGGTCAATTTTTGGACCCCTTCCTGCTCACTCGTTCACCGTTCCTTTTTTTACTGGTGGTCATTAATTTTATTTTGCAGATAGATAACACTTAGCATACCGTAATTACGGCGTTTGACAGTGTTGGATGAAATAAAAGATGGAAGGTAATGTTACCAATTTTTTACGTGGTTTCCCAAATGGTTTAATTTAAATAAAGAAAAGAAAAAAAATTCAATCCAATACAGTTAGTCCACGGTATGCGTCGTTTCGATTTACGTATGATTCGGTGTCACGTCCATGCTGACAAGGGTCTATAGGCTTAACCTCCTACTAAATTTCAGGAAAACCATTTCTCTGACGACGTAAAAATACATACTATTTACCCCCTCGTACTACGGCAGATTAGATAGTGCCAATAAAATTAGAGAGGTAGATAGTAGAACCGATAGGTATAAAATGTCATTTTTTCCGCGTACCATTCGGGACCCTAACAGCTGTGATCGTCGTCATGAATAGTGCGATTAGTGACAATAGGCAGACAGTAGATCTTTCTCTTTACATTCTCTACGTTCTTATTTATGCATGATGTAAATATTGATGTTCTTACTTATGCATGACATTTTGAATCTGTAGTAATCTGTAGTTATTTGACGTGGGCATCGATACATGAGCAAGTCGTCGCACTTGCGTCGTAGCTTGGCGTTGTTTCGACGAAACGAAAACATTGAAATGTCAAACTCAATGTCAAATATCACTTAGTATATAGTTTATCTATATACTAGGTATATAGATATCTATAGACCTAAGTATATAGACTATCTATATATAAAATACACAGCAGTGGAAAGAGCGCAGAAACGATTAAAGATAGGATTAATAAAGGTAGAACAACCATTAATATGTAAAATTCAATACTATGGAGCAAACATATATCAAATAGAAATAAAAGATACATATACAACACCATATTTAAAAGCATACTTACATATGGGAGTGAAATATGGCAAATGAATGTGAGTGACGAAAAGAAACTTGTAGCTACAGAAATGGACTTCCTCAGAAGGGCAGCCGGAAAATCCAGGCTTGATAGAGTAAGAAATGAGAGAATTCGAGAAATTATGAAAATGACAACAACCATTCTGGACGAAATCAAGTCAAAACAACTGCTGTTGTACGGACATGTTCAGAGGATGCTCAAAGAAAGACTGCCCCGCACCATCATGGAGTGGAAACCCTATGAAAGGAGAAAGAGAGGAAGGTCACCTAACACATGGAGAAGCGGAATAGCCAAAGCCATGGCGGAGAGAAACCTGCAAGAAGGAGATTGAGAAAACAGAGAGGCCTGGAAATTGGATGCCGTAAAGCGCAAGCAAGCGCTCTAAAGACGGACATATATAAATAAATAAATAAATATATATATATATATATATATATATATATATATATATATATATATATATATATATATATATATATAGTTTATCCAAAATTCGAATATCGAAAAAACATTTGCTGAACCCGCAAATAGCAGGCAAGCCAACGTTTGGGCAGAACAAAGACTGCCGGGTCCGCAAGTAAATAAATAAAATGAGACCAAATTCGTTAATTACTCGAGGAAATGATGTTTCCCTCAAACTGCCTTTAGAAGTCCTCAACTCCTCAGCGTTGCTCACGCTCTGAGCTTTGAAATCCTCAATTTCCCGCGCCTACAGATTGGACCCGGAGCGAATGCACATTGTACGCACTGTGGAGGTGGGGAGGAGGAGGCTGGGGGTCCGCACCCTCGTGAGTAAACATCCCGGGCGATCGGGAGGCCATGCTTGCAGTGAAAGTGGGCGGACGCCAGAACGATGGGGGAGGAGGGTGGTCGGAGAGAGGGGTGTGGTGTGGTGAGCGGAGGGTGCATGGGACGACACAAAGGGGAGCGGCAGAGGAGGTGTGGGGGGGGGGGCGTCAGGGAGGGGGAACGCGGCGTTGCCAGACGTACTGCATTCCGCGCGCGGTCGGAGGGAAAAAAAGGACGAGGTGGCGCCAAGAGCTGCCGTTGGACGTGTTGAGCGGAGAAGAGGGGAAGGAAAGGATTTCGAAAAATTCCATTCTGAATGCACCGCGTTGATGGAGACTTTTCTCACGAGGTGGAGAGGAGAGGGAGACGCGAAGAAAAGCGGGCATAGTTGCTGGAAAACCATAGAAAATCTGTACACAATGGTATTTTTTTATTTGAGAAAAAGATCACCTAAGTGAACACATAACAAACAAAATGGAGACAAACGTAACAACCTCCACATCTGCATCTGCGAAATATCGTGCAAGTCGCCACTTAGCCCACACTTGGAGTACGACACTAGGGACCCTTACGAAGTACGACTAGTTTCCGGTAGAGATCGAATACAGCGGAGGGCAACTATGCTAATTTAAAATTGTTATGATAAACATAGCTGTGTTTGAGAATTGCTGAGGGAATTAGGGTGGGGATCTCTGTCCGATCCAAGGGAGAAATATAGGTTAAATCTTTTACGAAAGATTGATGTAGACTATTTTTTGCCGGACGTTCAAAATATTTTGCTAGGGTCAAACTATTATGGTAGAAACGATCACAGGAATAAAATTAAGGAAATAGACTTCAGAACCGATAGATTTGAGATGTCATTTTTTTCCACGTACAATAGGGGAACATAATAGTTGTTATAGATCAGTTCTAGGATACTGACTAGGTTAAATAGGGGTTTTCAGTAGTGCTAAATATCTTAACATGAATTGTAGAAACTAACTTCGCATGCAATCTCCGGCATGACATATTCCTGCATGTTTTAGTACTTTGTAGTGCTATTTATTTGTCGCATTAATAATACTAACCAGTATTTGTATCTTGAGTTGGGTACTGCATGGTAGCATGTTCTTCTACTCATCACTCTCCTGGTTTCTGGTCTGACTGCGTCCCGTTGTCATCACTACCTTTGGCCTGCGTCTGGCATTCGGGGGAACGTGCGTAGTTCTGATTTAAACTGGGATGAGGGCTCCATGATTGGTGTGGAATCACCCCGTGCCACATACCCTAGTGGCGGCTTAAACGGTATTTCGTAGATGTAGATGTAAGGAGTATGTCACAAGGTGATTCCATACCAGGCATGAAGCCCTCATCCCAGCTGAAATCAGAGCCGAACACTTTCCTCTGGATGCCAGGGGAATATAACCTGAAGATGGTTACCAATAACTCTACAGCATGGAGATATGGTAAAAATTTGTTTTTTTTAGAATGACGCATGGCTAGGTTAGCGGAGACCCTGGAAGACAATGTGAAAGAGTCGATACTCGCAATAAGGCAATTTATAAGAGGCGAATAATTTACTGAAGACATGTCATGGGGAAAACACATCAGGGAAATAACTACTGTAGCAAACCGTAGATTAGGATTCGTAAAAAGGGTTCTAGGCAAATGCGACGAGAGAGTAAGAGAGAGAAGCTATTTTACACTTGTCAGGCCTCATTTAGAATATGCCGCTAGTATATGGGATCTGTACGAGGAAGGTATGATAAAAGAAATAGAGCGCGTGCAAAGGAGATCCACTAGGTTTGGTAAAGGCCATTATGATAATTGGATAAGTGTTACGAGTTTAATAGAAGAACTCGGATAGGAATTACTATCAGAACGCAGGTTAAAATTTAGGTTAAACCTTTTAAGTAAATTCGAAACCGTTTTGTTCACAGATGACGTTAGATATATATTGAGAACCCCTGCGTATTATGCTAGGTTTGATCATCTTAACAAGATTAGAGAGATAGATTGTCGTACCGATAGATTTAAAAAGTCATTTTTCCCGCGTACTATAAGAGAGAACAATAGGCAGCGTAGCAAAGGGGTAGGTAGGTGAAATATAGTTAGAGTAGTCTGTAGTGCATGATGCATGTAATAACAACCAATAATCCCTTCCTTATTATGTAGATACTTACCATCAAGCTCCATGTACCCTATTTTCTAGCATGTCTCCCTTAAATATCCTAGTTGCATGTTAGTAGTGCATGCTTGGTGATCTTCACCCCCTGCCACAAACCCTCGTGGTGGCTCGCAGGGTATTACGTAGATGTAGATGTAGATGGATAATGAGGGAGCGATTGGTAAGTGGTAATCTGGGAGTAGGGATATGGAGCAATGAGTGAGTCCTGGAGTGGCGGATAGATATTCCGAAATTTATCAAGGAAACAAGGTCGGGGAAGTCAATGGTTGAGTTCAGTGTGCTATGGATAAGTTAAATATTAGTTTTAAGGAAGATATAATCGGAATTATGAACGGAGTATGAGGACAAGGCACTAAAAGAGGGTAGGTTGCTGAGATAAGGCACTCCGTTTTTAACAATACTTGCGAAGAGGACAGTGATATGTCGCATAAATTTAACATTAGTTGGAGCTGCCATCGACCATATGAGGGAATGGTAGTAAAGAATAGGAAGGTCAATACATCTACATCTACATCTACGTGACACCCTGCGTGCCACCACGAGGGTGTGGCAGGGGGTGAAGATCACCAAACATGCACTATTGACATGCAAGTAGGATATTTAAGGGAGACATGCTAGAGAACAGGGTCACATGCAGCTAGATGGTTAGTATCTACATTATAAGGAAGGGATTATTGGTTGTTATTACATGCATCATGCACTACAGACTACTCTAACTATATTTCACCTACCTATCCCTTTGCTACGCTGCCTATTGTTCTCTCTTATAGTACGAGGGAAATATGACATTTTAAATCTATCGGTACGACAATCTATCTCTCTAATTTTGTTAATATGATCAAACCTAGCATAATACGCAGGGGTTCTCAATATATATCTAACGTCACCTGTGAACAACTCTGTTTCGAATTTACTTAAAAGATTTAACCTAAATTTTAACCTGCGTTCTGATAGTAGTTCCAATAGATGTGAAGCACGACTGTAATGCTCTGGGGTCTCTTATTTTATCTACATCTACTCATTAACCTACAATCAACCACTAGAGTGTATGGTAGGGGGTAACTCCTCACCAACATGAACTACAGTGAAGAAATTAACTTTCACCAATTTGCTCCTCACTATGAGTATGCTACAAATACTACAGAAACCAATAAAAAAAATCTGTAATGTCGCTATGTAAACGCGACACAAGAATCATGCAGACAACATGCTAAACATGGTGTTGGCACTTCTCGGCAGATTTAGAAACATGCATTAGGGAGCATACGAATTAATCAGCTGCACTACCTGTCGACTAACCTACTTCAAGGTCTTAACCCAGCCATTTTGCCTTCTTATCGCTCGCGGTAAAAACGACATTATAAATCTTTCTGTTCTACAATATATTTCCCTTATTTTATTTTTATGACCTGATCTACCGAAGTATGTTGGAGTTCGTAAAACATTGATAACCTCTTCGGAAAATTTAAGTATTTATTTTTCTCTTATCAATTCATTGTTTAATATTTTCTAGTTTCCAAGCGTCCGTCATTGTCCTATCTTTCCAAGTTCCAATTTTTACCGCTGCTCTCCTCCTCGTTATTTGCATCCCTCTTATTCCATGAGTCTTATGTAGTCATAGTTGTTCATGGCCTGATTGTGCCTGATGACGACCGTGGAGGCCCAGACCCTCCATCCTACTTAAAAATCGCCTGAAATTTTTATTTTAAACCTGGCGTGTAGTCTCCAAATCTCGAGCGACTCCCAACCCCGTCCTTACATCAGCTTTGTAAAAACAAAAATCAACTGTTTCCCGATGGGAGTTTTCATCGAAGAGAGCGGATTCCCTCTGTTTACACTTTCCTTTTTTATATATAAGATCGTCAATTCCGCGGTGATTGAACATATCAGTCTTGATGTGCATTTTCATAAGCTTCTCATTACGCTTTGAGAATTGGACATGGTACTTGTGTTTTCCATTTCTTAATGTTTTCACGAACATTCTACCCTTGTATGAATTACATCTCCATTCTACCCAACATAAGAATTTAATTAGGGAAATTAATTGGTGAACAGACACAGGTTTAAAATGTCGTGCTTCCCGCTATCGATAAGAGACCATAATGCTTGCGTTAAGACTTTGAAGTAGGTTTGCTGACAAGTAGTTTAGCTAATTAATCATTGTGCTCTCTAATGCATGTTAAATCCGCCGAGTAGTGCTAACACCATGTTTTGCATTGTCCCTGCATCCCCCTTGTATCACGTTTACATAGTTGTATCATAGATTAGTAGTATAAGTAGCATTTGAGGTATACCCATAGTGTGGTGCATGTTGGTGACAGTATATTTCTACAGTGTAGTGCATGTTGACAATAAGTCACCCCCAGATAAACACCCTTTAGTTGTCTTGCATGGGGAAACTACACGCTATTAATTTTTTACGACAACTAGGAGTTGGAAATCCCTCATTTTTCAAAATAAATTCACTTTGGAGGGCATACATGTACCGTTTCCCATGTAAATGTGCTAGGATTTTACGTCAAAAATCTCGGAAATTTCTTCGGAATAGGGCTGATATAACTGTATCTCAAACTAAAAAAAAACCTTTTACCATTTCATACTCGTATACACACTACATTTCGCGGATTCCCTCTGTATTTACATTTACTTCTCGATTTCTTATTCTTCTTAAGGTGAATCCGTCCTCGGGCAGTTTCAACTGAACTGCTCCCTCCATGCTCGTCTATACTGTGCTGCCTCCCTCAGCTCTTCGTAACTCCTTCCATTCATAATACAGTAGATTCCGTTTTATTGGGCCACCGGTTATTTTGGCCAGCCGCTTAATTGGGGCAAGTCTTGAAGAACAGATAAACTCGATTAATTCTGGCTCAACTTTGTGAAAATCTACTCTAAAGAATTCAAATGAGATAAGGTACTTTTTTCACAGTTTTTTATTTATTTCAGGTCGACCGGTTTCGTCACATAGGCGACATCATCAAGTACATAAGTATAGAATGGGAAATGGGATAAGAGACAACCCTGCGTTTAAGTGACGCGTTACCTTCGGTTCGCTGAAGAGGGCTACTTTGTAGCCGAAATACGCCTATTCGACCCCCACCCTCGTCCTGTTGTGTTGATTTGACCACGCTCTTTTTAAGCTGATTCTCCCAGAAGTTGGGCCCATTTGTGTGTGTGAGTGAGTGATTTTGTGTGCTTGTGAGTGTGCTTGCGTAAATAACCGGGCATCCTTAGCGGGGTCTCATTAGCCCTGTGAAGGATCCCAGGTTATAACCCAAACATCCTTAGCGAGGTCCCATTAGCCCTTGCAAAGGATCCTATTTGGGTTGTGTGTGTGTGTGCGTCTGTGTTTGGTCCCTGGCGAGGAAGTAACATTCCCGTAAACCAACACAGGGGGGTATTCTTGGTTGAGAGGCTGTGGTTGGTCTCTGCTGTGGTTTTCCCAGCAACACAGTAATACCAACCCAGTAAGTTTGGTGTTTGTTGACGAAGGGTGCCAATTGTTTACGGCTTTTGGAGATTTTCTCTCTTTTATTTCTTATTTCCTTCGTACAACTTACATTCTATGTTATAACACTTCCGAGGTATCTATTGGATGGTGTTTGTCCTGGCCTTTTTCCATCAATGGTGACATTTAGAACTCCTTCCTCTTTTCCTGCATTCATTACTTTAGTTTTCCCAACGTTCACCTTCACGATTCGAATCCATCCTAATTCTCGCAGCGTGTTTGAGATGACACCCAAAAGGAGCGAGAAATAAAAGTGTCATTTTTGGCAATTATATGTGAGGATAGCTAAAAGAAAACGGCCATAGTAGCATAGGCATACGGAAGAGAATAGCGCCAGCTAAGGAGGGGCTTATTAAAAGAAGGGAGTTGATGACGGAGGATGTAAAGTAGAGGCTCGTTAAGAGCTTGATATAGAGCGTAGCGTTGTATGGTGTAAAAACGTGAACCCTCAGAAAGGAGAACGAGAATAGGCTGCAGGCATTTGAGATGTGGGTGTGGAGAAGGTTGGAGAAGGTGAGGTGGACGCAGAGGAAGACTAACGAGGAAGTGCTTGAGATAGTGGGTGAGGAAAGGAAACTTCTGAATGAAATTCGAGGTCGGCCAATTAGGTGGCTGGAAGATAAAATAAGGGGCGATGGGTAGCTGAAGAGTGTGAAAGAAGGAAGGATGTTGGGCAAGCGGGGAAGGGGAAGAAAGAGAATAGGTTTTATGGACGGGATGGAGAAGGTTAGATGGACGGAAAGGAAGACTAACGAGGAAGTGCTGGAGATGGTTGGCAAGGAAAGGAATCTTTTGAATGAAATCTGGGAAAGGCAGGGTAGATGGCTGAAGGAGGTAATAAAGGGTGAGGGGTTGCTGAAGAGTGTGATAGAGGGAAAGATGTTGGGCAAGCGGGGAATGGGAAGAAAGAGAATAGGTTTCATGGATGGGATAAAGAAGGGTAGTAGGCAAAAAAGAATGTACTAGAGGGAGATAGGCCCCTGAAAGTGTAGAAAACTGGAAGGATATTCTCTGACATTCAACAAAACCTACTTTTACCGGTAGAATACTTCAATAATAATAGAGCAGGATATCCACCCGTTTTTTTTTAACATGTTTACCTGAGACATTCGTGAAATTTTTGCTTCGTCGAAATTTTCTTCAAAAATACAGCGGTTTGGAGCGCACACCTGCTTGATCGCTGTGCGCGCAAGAAGACTGGCCTTATAGAAAAAAAATCATAATTTAGCGAGAGCGTCGACCATTAGCGATAACCGGAACGCGAGTGGTGTCGGCGTAATTGATACAGCCCATTCAGCTCACGATCAGGTGCCAATTATCATCGAGAAAAAAAACACTGCTGCGGGAATTAAAATGGCGACGCTCGTACGCATCGAGTAACAAACGTAAGAAATGGAAAAGAGAAATTCTGGAATAGCTTAAAAAAGATTCCGCGACCAGGTTCCCGGAAGTTGGCGCGTCCGATTCCGGGGCGCTCTCGAGTTTACAGGAAATGTTTCGGCGTGAGGGTATCAGTAGGCGTGCAGTAGGCGCGTCGAGGAATCCCTACTTTCGGACACCTGCTTGGGACGCAAGGTGTAGAGATTTTAGAGGCCCAGCTGCCGTCTCGCGCACACGCTAAGATGAATAATTTCACCAAATCACCCATGTCCTCCTTGTGACGCCAAATTAAAAAAAAATAAAACAACCAAGATTTCTCAAGCGAGGATAATGAAGGTCTCTTGCTCTTGAAGTGAAGTTGGGATGGCATTTCATTTACATATACTTAATACTCTTCAAGCTACCACAGGGGGTGAGTTATCACCAGCATGCATTACAAAATACCAGACAATAACTAAACTAATATGATACATCTACATCTACGTACATCTACGTAATACCCAGCGAGCCACCACGAGGGTGTGTGGCAGGGGATGAAGATCACCAAACATGCACTATTGACATGCAAGTAGGATATTTAAGGGAGATAAGCTAGATAATAAGGTCACATGGAGCTAGATGTTTAGTATCTACATAACAAGGAAGGTATTATTGGTTGTTATTACATGCATCATGCACTACAGACTAGTCTAACTATATTTCACCTACCTATCCCTTTGCTACGCTGCCTATTGTTCTCTCTTATATTACGCGGGAAAAATGACATTTTCAATCTATCGGTACGACAATGTATCTCTCCAATCTTGTTAATATGATCAAACCTAGCATAATACGCAGGGGTTCTCAATATATATCTAACGTCATGTCATGCATGATAGTTCCGATCACTGGCATAAAATGAAGGAGATTGACTGCAGAACCAATATATTATAAATGACATTTTTTCCACCAACAATAAGAGGCCATAATGATTGCGATAGAACAGTTCCATGAAACTTTAACCCTCAATACGTAAAGAAGATATTGTGCTTAATATATTACCATCAGAGGCGTTGACCTTTTAAAGGCTATCGTACATACATTAAAAAGTACACGGTAATGAGGGGTACAAGTTGCCGATAGTAGAGAATATGCAGGGCTTGGTATTTCAACCTATACGGTCTCTACTGAACGACCAAAATTAAAGCCGGCCAGCTGTGACCACAGCGGATATGTTAATTTTTACGATAAAGGTTGACAACCAGTAACATATCCCAGAGGTCTCTCTCATTTATACAATCAAATCCTCAGAGAGCTATCGTTCAATCTGTTTCTTTGCGTAACCGCTCTGACTATTGTTAGAAACTTTTTTTTTAAGTATGCTACCGATAAAGGTAGGTTTTGTTGAATGTCAGTGAATCAACTCACGGTTTTCAACACTTTCAGGGGCCTATCACACTCTAGTATATCCGTTTTCTACTCAGCTTATGATCAACCTTTCTTCATACCGTCCATAAAACCTTTTCTCTTTCTTCCTCTTCCACTCTTGCTCGACATCCTTCCCTCTATCACACTCGAGAGCAACCCATCCTCCAGCAACCTATTCTGCCGATCTCGAATTTCATTCAGAAGTTTCCTCACCTCGCCCACCATCTCAAGCACTTCCTCGTTAGTCCTCCTCTTCATCCTCCTCACCTTCTCCATCCTTCTCCAAACCCACGTCTCAAATGCCTGCAGCCTATTCTCGTCCTCTTTTCTGGGGGTTCACGTTTCGGTACCATACAACGCTACGCTCCATATCAAGCCCTTCACCAGCTTCTTATTCACGTCCTTAACCAAGGTACCCGTCATCAGCTCCCTTCTATATCTAAACGTCTACTTTGCCACCGCTATTCTGTTCTGTATGTCTTTGCAACTACCTCCGTTTTCTTCGAGCGTACTACAAAAGTAACCTACTATTAAAATTCTCTACTAGCTAGAGTTTGTGTCCTCCAACTTTGATGACAAGCCTCGCTTTCATTGTCATAAAGAATCTCATTACTTTGTTGGAAATGTTAAGGATCGACAAATAAAACACGGATTCAGGAAACACGCAAGTATTCGCAACGTCGGCAAAGAGATAAAAATGACATAAACAGAGAAACAGAAGACGTGCAAAAAAGAAGCACAAATTTCAAAGTAAAACCACCGCATGTCGGCCCCGGTGGCGGCGGGGTAGTCCTCGCCTGCTAACACGAGGGTCGCGGGTTCCCGCCTGGGTAGAATACATACGAGGAAGGTATGATTAAAGAATTAGAGCACGTGCAAAGGAGATCTGCTAGGTTTGTTAAAGGCCGTTATGATAATTGTATAAGTGTTACGAGCTTAATAGAAGAACTAGGATGGGAATTACTATCAGAACGCAGGTTAAAATTTAGGTTAAACCTTTTTAGTAAATTCGAAACAGAGTTGTTCACAGATGACGTTAGATATATATTGAGAACCCCTTCGTATTATGCTAGGTTTGATCATATAAACAAGATTAGAGAGATAGATTGTCGTACCGATAGATTTAAAATGTAATTTTTCCCGCGCACTATAAGAGAGAACAATAGACAGTGTAGCAAAGGGATAGGTAGGTGAAATATATTTAGAGTAGTCTGTAGTGCATGATACATGTAATAACAACCAGTAATCCCTTCCTTATTATGTAGATACTAACCACCTAGCTGCATGTGACCCTGTTCTCTAGCATGCCTCCCTTAAATACCCTACTTGCATGGCAATAGTGCATGTTTTGTGATCTTCACCCCCTGCCACACACCCTCGTGGTGGCTCGCAGGGTATCACGTAGATGTAGATGTAGAAATATTATCTCCCCTGGACATGGATTTTTGTGTCTCGTCCGTTGTTACTGTTACTCACCCGACGTAAATTGGCCCATTGTGCTGTATTCGGGGTAGTGAAGATAAGATGAAAATAAAATAAATAAAATATCTCATAGTCTAAATTAGAACTATTGAATAAATGAAGATGATAGATAATTTATAACAACTATGAGCTCAATTCCCACAAATTTACGAGCAAGATATCTAAGTAATACAGTATTTTTTTATGGAAACTTTCCTCATGCCAATAATCAATATTCGCTACATTTTGAGTCTAACATAATTCACAGGGAAAAATCGTTCGCCTGGAGTGGGAATCAAACCCAGATCCCTCGATTTCGCGCCGAGTGCTCTAACCAATGATTTTTCCACGGCGAATGATTTTTCCTCTGTGAATTTCGCACAATTCTGTGATCACTAGCGGGTGACTCCTTGGAAGTAACTGCGCGACTAGTTCCGTGGTTCTTTGAAAATTGAGTCAAATAATTCATTTGTCGGTCAATCTTCGAATCTTTCTTCTGCAGAAATCAGTTTTGCCTGGTATTTTCGGAGGGACGAGGAATATTAAATATTTTAATGACAACCGTAAATATCCAATAATTTAAGACAATATTTACATTGAACGCTATCGGGTCCCAAAGATGACATGCATCACGAGTTGAAATCGGCATAAAGGTTATAGACCATTGGGAAAGATGGATGAAATATGGTCGACATTTTTTCTGGACAAAGAACCCTTTTTTCTGCTTTGCATATCAGCGTATTCTCCGTTCCACGTCGACCGTAATCCACCGTGCAGATTTCGTGAATAATAAATAATACGTTCTGAGCGGACATATTTCTGAAAAATTTGACCTCCCGCAAGTTCCTCACGCAGTTTTCAACCAACTCGCAAGATATATAGTCCCGAAGAGATTCAGATTAGTGAAAATATTACAAAAATGTGTATTTGAAAGGCAAATTTTTCCGCGAGTCATTCGGGTATCCATGTAAAGGAGACCCTTCACTTGGACTAAAACTCATGAAGATGGGAGGGCTGGCACGTTACAAACACTACTTTCGATCAATCTGCCGGATCAACTCGGTATGTTAAACCAAATGGGCTAGTGGAATCGAGCTGTGGTGAGATCGATGAGAAATTTGTGCACAGAAAAATCGTAAATTTGGGTTTATTAAAAGAATACTAGGATATATGAGTCAAGAAAGTAAGGGAGGGATGCTATTTTTCTCTCATGAAACCTCACTAGGAGTGACCCGCTAGTATACGAGAGCCATACGAAGTAGGACTAGTTTCAGATATAGATCGAATACAGCGGAGGGCAGTTAGATTTGTTAAAAATTGTTATGATTCACATAGTAGTGTTTCAAAATTGTTGAAGGAATTAGGCTTGGAACCTCTATCCAATCGAAGGGAAAAATAAGTTAAATCTTTCACGAAACTTTGATGTAGACTATTTTTTGCCGGTCGTTCAAAATATTTTGCTAGAGCGAAACTATTATGGTAGGAACGTTAATTATATAATTCATTAATAATACTAACCAGTAGCTGTATCTTGAGTATAGTACTGCATGGTAGCATGTTCGTCCACGTAAGTTTCTGGTTTGACTGCACACTGTTGTCCTGACCTGACTGCTTTTGGGTTGCGTCTGACATTCCGGGGAACGTGTGCGGTTCTGATTTCCACCGGGATGACTGCTGCATGCCTGGTGTGGAATGAATCACCCCGTGCCGTACACCCTAGTGGTGCCTTGCGTGGTATTTCGTAGATGTAGATCTGAGAAGCGGGCCGAGTCGGCCCTCTTGCACAACCAGTCTGAGATTTCAGATCATTTCTGAAATAGCGGGTCTGTGGCGCTCCTCGTGATTCTTTTGGTTGTTTATGGGAAACAAAATATAATCTTTATAATTAAAAGTGTGTTATAACGGTTGTAACCAGTTGTAACAATAATGGAATGGTGCAGTATTGGCGAGTGATATGACATTGATAATATCGTAGCACATCGCAATTCTACTTCCGATTGGGCATTTTTTTTCACCCGGAATGCGACTCATAATTTATAACTCTTCACTTGTTTAACACACCGGGTTAATCGTGCTTCAACTGATAGATTACATCGTTCAATATCTACATTTTCAGTTTTTTCTGGTAAACCAGGCGATCTGATTCAGCTCGCTTGGGATTTTCAGATCGGTCCGAGTTCAGATCGATCTGAGATCACTAGGTAAACGTAGTGAATGACGCCTAGGACTAGACCGAATTGTTATTGCTCCTGGTGGAGCCATCAGATCAAACTCCAGATAGGCCGAAAGTCAGGAGCCAGATTAAAGGCAGTCCACGGGATGGCGGCACGTTAAAAATACTGTTTGAGTAGACCGACGTTAACCCCTTGCCAACCTGAATCTTGGTAACTATGCGACAACATCCAATAGCCAATGCTCAACGTATTTTGCCAGAGCAACCGATTGCGGTAGAAACGATCACAGGTATACGATTAAGGAAATTTCTGCAGAACTGATGATTTAAAATACCATTTATCCACGTACCATGACGGACCTTAAAAACAACGATCCGTCAGTTCATTGAAACTGCCACTCTCACTTGATGAAATTGAGCTTGTTCTTGGTCTTAATATCTTAACCGTATTTTTATCAACTCAACACTAATGATATTTCCAGCACGATTTATTACCTTGTGGTACTATTCAAATTCTTAATAATAACCAGCGGTTGTATCATTACGAGTGTATTTCATGCTCGTCTGCGGATCACTCTCCTAGTTTCTGATCTGACCACATCATCATGGGTCGTTCAATCCTAAAATTGGTTGACTCCAGCCCTCCTCCCTTCCCTGTCTAATGTTAGTTCCCTCACCTCCTGGTACGTCTTCCTATGTACTTTCCTCTTGATTTGGTCCATGGACTTGATTGGATTGGATATTAGGGGAGGCGACCGACAGTTTAGGTCATTTGCGCCATAAGGGATATGTACATGAAAAAGGGTGGATGAAAACCCAAATTCGGCATTAGCCTGCCCTTAACGAAAGGTGCCAAGGGGACCACGGTTTAACGTCTCATCCAACAGACGGCGTTATGTATATGCTTAAGTGTCCTCCACAACACGCTCAAGCAGGAATCGGGTTTCCTCTGAAAAACACCCTCCTCTGTCGGGATTTGAACCCTGGTCGTCCATATGGTTAGCCAGTACTCTAGCCACCACACCAATCCGATCCCCCGTCCTAGCACTTATTCCTGGGTCTTCCTCTGGAGACTTTTCCCTCTATTTTACCTTCAATTATGTTTTTCACAAACCCATAGTGTCTGCGCGTGTGTCAAATCTGCCTTGTTCTTCTTTTTTCTATGGTGTCCCATATGGTCCTCTCCTCTTCTGTACACCTCATCATTTCCACCACTGGTCTGACCACGCAATGTTTCAATGTCACCTTTTTGGTCTGCGCCTAGCGGCTCGGGGAACGTGCCAGGCTCTGATTTGAAACTCGACAAGTGCCTGGTGTTGAATCATCCCGTGCCACACACCCCAGTGGTGGCTTGCGCGGTACTTCGTATGTGTAGATTAGTGCGGTGATCGGGGTAGACACGGGAGAGGCAAGGTCTTCGCGGCCTTCAGCACACGAGACGTTGGGTAAAGATGTTGGTAAACCGGTGGAGTAGTTTTGTCGAAGCCAGCTATGAGATGGTATGAAAATACAGAGGTCACTATTTCGAATGCTGTCTCAGGTATAATTCGCCAGGTATAATTCGCCAGGTATAACCGTTGAACGCACCTTTAGGTCAAAGTCTCGGGTTGAAGGGGTACTGATATGGGATAATAAAAGTGGCGATAGATCAGTTCTAGGATAATTTGACCCTGAGTAGGTAAAATAGGTTTTTGCACTCGTGCAAAATATCTTAACACGCAATTTCCGGTATGATATAGCTCTTGCATGATTTAGTACCTTGCAGAACTATTTATCTGTCGCAGTAATTAAAATCAGTTGTTGTATCTCAAGTAGTGTACTGTATGGTGGCATGTTCATGTACGTAGCACTCTCCTAGTTTCTGGTCTGACTGCGTACCGTTGTCCTGACTGCATTTGGCCTGCGCCAGGCATTCCGGGGGAACGTGCGCGGTACGGATTTCAGCTGGGATGAGAGCATCATGCCTAGTGTGGAATCACCCCGTGCCACACACCCTACTGATGGCTTGCACGGTATTTCGTCGGTGTAGATGATATATGCTCTGGAGTCCTAAGGAAAAACCTACAATTCAAATTTACCACAACCAGGAGAAAGGATCTATCCCATCACTTTTCTTCCATTTTAAATAAATTACTTTTCGGCGATGATATCCAACCATTTCCTTTTCAATCTGCGACCTTGCTCTCGAGTTAAGCATCTCCCGAACCGAATCGCCGTCTTAATAATCCATACCACCCAGGAATTCCGCTGAGTCAGTCTCTCAAGGTTGGAATTTGGTCACGCGACTGCGTCCCTTGTCTTGTTAAGTCATCATCCGGTCTCTTTTTGTACGCCGTTAACCGAAAGGGAACTTCCTAGAGAACCTTTGGAAACCTATGATTGGGTCAAGTGCGAGCCTGTTAGGAAAAAAAACTGGTCTAGAAATAATAGCCTGGGCATTGTCTAAGGGGGACGTCTCAGAAGTAGTTATTCTGTTCCCATGAAATCTGGAAGTTGGGATGTAAAAGAATTGGAGTAATTATATGAATGTAACTGGTCTTGTTTCCATTGACGGCGTTTGTATTATCTGGTTCTATTTGACCATTGGAATTCAGTGGAAAATGAGGATAAATTCATTGATGGGTACTTGTGGACCCTGATTACAAGCCTGTCAAGCTGTCGAATTCTCTGAGCTCTCCATCATGTAATTCACGAGTGTGTCCTTCTTTCTTAGAGTGACATGGCGGATCTAGATATTTTTAAAATTGTTACGATTAACCCGATAAACATAGCAGTGTTACTAAATTTGTTAGGGCATTAGGGTGAGATCCTCTATGCGATGGAAGGGAAAAATATAGATTAAATCTTTTACGAAAGTTTGATGTTGACAACTTTAGGCCGGACGTTCAACATATTTTGCTAGAGTCAAACAATTATGGTAAAAACGATCACAGGCATAAGATTAAGGAAATATACTTCAGAAACGATAGATTTAAAATGTCATCCGTGACAATTAAGACGCTGTCCATCGTTTTTCTCTTTGCTGATAAGCTTTTGTAATATGTTTTGAGGACTTAGGAGGCATTGGTAAATTTTTAGCATCCTCAAGTGTCAAGTGTCCCCATGATGAGATTGGTGAAGAGCTTGATATGGAACGTAGCGTTGCATGGGATAGAAACGTGGACCCACAGAAAGGAGGACGAGAATAGGCTGCAGGCATTTGAGATGTGGGTGTGGAGAAGAATGGAGGTGGTTAAATGGACGGAAAGGAAGACTAACGAAGAAGTACTTTGTATGGTGGGAAAGGAAACTCCTTATTGAAATTCGAGATAGGCAGTGTAGGTGGCTGGAGGAAGTAATAAGGGGCAATGGGGTGCCGAAGAGTGTGATAGAGGGAAGGATGTTGGTCAAGCGGGGAAGGGGAAGAGAGAGAATATGTTTTATGGACGGGATGAAGAAGGGTATAGATCGTTTGCCGAGGCGAAAAAGGAAGTACTTGAGGTAGTTAGGCCCATGAAAGTGTAGAAACCGGGTGGAGACCCTCGGACTTACATCAAAACTTGCGTTCACCGGTAGAACACTTCAAAACTTTTCACTTTATTGTTACTGCGACACTATAAACTGGCAGAAATGCTGTATGTGAGCAATTACTTAAATAAATAAATAAATAAAAAAGCGAAGTCACAAGATTTTCAGGATTCGACCGCGAATGTATATCCAGCCGCCAATCATTTTGCGATGCCCTTAGGTATGAGCTTAGGTAGCTTAGGTAGGTAGGTATTTTGCTAAAATATTTATATTAAGATAAATTAAGCAACGTAAGCTTTCAAATGCATTAAGGCCTCTAACGACCATCGGAAATACTCATGCAGCCATCCATAACGGAGACAATATCTTAAAATTCCGTCACCCTAACACGCGAATATTTTAACTAAATTAGTGACGCTTAAAACATATCAAGCAAGACTACATAGCTAGACTATAAAACATAGAAAGACTAAAGCAGTAGTTTTTGAGAAGGAGAATGGGGAGAATAACTGTATGATGAGGGCGAAAGGTGAAGTAATTGAACAAGTGGATAATTTTGTGTACTTAGGTAAGATGTTTACGAAAGATGGACGGATAGATGAGGAGATAAAGAGACGTGCGAACGCTGGAAGGAAAGTGGTAGGTAGCATGTTTAGCATATCAAGGAATGAGTGCCTGTCTAAGGAAGCAAAAATCGCCGTGTACAAAAGTGTACTTCTCCCCATGTTGTATGGTAGTGAAACATGGATATGTCAGGATAAACATAAGAGTAGACTAAACGCCGTGATTATGAAGAGAGTTTGCGGCAAAAGTAGGATGGATAGAGTCAGGAATGAGTGGGTATAAAATGAATGTGGGTTAGATGCTCCAGTATTAGACATATATGAAAGGAGTGTGCTTCGTTGGTTTGGCCATGTTGAGAGAATGGATGAGAGTCGAATAACGAAACAGATATACAAGAGTGAAATGAATGATGCGAGAGGCAGAGGTAGGCCGAGAATGATGTGGTTGAGGAAATTCTAAGGAGGACGAATATTAGGGGTCTTAGAAACAGGAGGGCGTGTATGAAGCAGTGTATGGGGGTACATGAGGCAAAAGAGGTTTGCAAGGATCTACATCTACATCTACGTCATACCCTGCAAGCCACCCAAAGGGTGCGTGGCAGGGGGTGCTCTCGCACCGGGCATGCATGAATTATACGGTAGAACACCGACATCACATTAAAACCCGCGTACCACATATGCAAAGCGCCAATTACAAATCTAATACCCAAGAAACATTCTATCTCCAATCGTTCTAACATGCAAGGGATACAAAGACTACTACTACAGATTCAAAATATCATGCATAAATAAGAACATCATTATTTACATCATGCATAAATAAGAAAGAGGAGAATATAATGAGAAAGATTAACTGCCTGCCTATTGTCAATACTCGAACTATTCATGACGACGATCACAGCTGTTATGGTCCCGAATGGTACGCGGAAAAAATGACATTTTATACCTATCGGTTCTACAATCTAGCTCTCTAATTTTATTGGCGCGATCTAATCTGCCGTAGTACGAAGGGGTTAATAGTATGTTTTTTACGTCGTCAGTAAAATGATTTTCCTGAAATTTATTTAGGAGGTTAAGCCTATAATTTAATCTACGCTGTGATAGCGATTCCCATCCTAATTCTTCTAACAGTCCAGACACACTAGCCAACTTATCGTAGCATCGTTTCACAAACCTAGCTCCTCTTCGCTGGACGCGATCTAATTCTGATATCAACCCCGTTTCGTATGGATCCCATACACTAACAGCATATTCCAGATGAGGCCTAACGATTGAAAAATAACAACGTTCTTTCACTTTCTCATCACATTTTCCGAGTACTCTCTTGATAAAGCCTAGCTTCCTATATGCTTGACCGCATATTTCCCTAATATGTTTTCCCCAAGATAGGTCGTGACTAATTGTGACTCCTAAGTACTTAACAGACTCGGCGTGAATAATTTCTGTATTTTTAATTCTGTAAGCCCTAACTGGCCAATTTTTCTTTTTCCAAAAGCTGACTGCTACGCACTTTTTTATGTTTAGTTCCATCTGCCACTTTTCGCACCAAGCATGAATAGCAAGTAGGTCGATTGTTAACGAGTCGCTATCTTCGGAATTGTTAATATCCCTATACACAACCGCGTCGTCTGCGAAGAGTCTAAGCTTACTTTTAACGACGTTACTAATATCATTAATGTACAAGAGAAATAAAAGTGGACCAATTACACTTCCCTGAGGAACACCCGATGTAACGCTAACTGTGTTTGACATGACACCGTCTATGACAACCCTTTGTTCCCGCCCATGTAAGAATTGATTAATCCAACTAATAATGTTTTTATCTATTCCATATGCTTCTAGTTTTGAGAGCAACTTAACGTGAGGTACCTTATCAAAAGCTTTCCTAAAATCGAGGAATATCGCGTCAACTTGGACATTATTTTCACCCGAGAGCAAGATGTCATGAACGAAGAGGGCCAATTGGGTTTCGCAAGATCTACCCTTTCGAAATCCGTGTTGGTTATTTATTAAAAATTCCTCCCTATCTAAATGACTCATAATGGAGCTTACGATTATGTGTTCAAATACCTTACAGGAAATGGATGTGAGAGAAATAGGCCTATAGTTACTAGGGTCTTCCCTGTCGCCGCATTTGAATATAGGTGTGACATTTGCTACTCTCCAGTCCTTAGGCACTACATGATCTACTAAAGATTTGGTAAATATTAATTCTAAGTAAGGCGCTATGTCTGATGCCATTGTTTTATATACGCGAGCAGGTATTTGATCTGGACCGGGGGATTTGTTGGGGTTAATATTTTTTAGCTGCTGTTCTATGCCGCGACAATTTATAATAATTTCAGGCATACATGTTTGGGAACGAACTGGCTTCGGATCGAAAAGATGTGGTGTATAAGTACTGAAAATGCTTTTGAAGAATGAGTTTAACGAAATAACGAACAAAGGATAGGTCAGTATGGAGGAAATTATTGAAGCAGAGTTAGGTGTACAAATATGTATTTATGAGTGAAAATTTGCGGCCTTGCCTACCCCGGAAGGGAACGGCGTGATTGGTATGCATGTATGTAAAACATATCATTAATGAGGGTCCCTTGCAGGATTGCTTGACTAACAGCACGTCTACCATACTACTCCATGTTTCTCGTATCTCGCCAACGGTTTTCAGCCGCACAATGCGCAAATACTAAGTTTCTACGAAATTTGTTGCGTATGAAATAATTTGCGTTGGTTGATTGGACTGCCCGAATTTTTGTCTACCTCGGTGGGGACGGGATATAGTCCTCGCCTACCAACCCAAGGTTCGGGGATTCGAGGCCCGCCTGGGTGGATTTTTCAGTACTCAATATAGTTGTATGTGTTCGCCGGGTGTAATAACACCTGACGTAAGTGGCCAATTGTGCTGTTTTTTTTGGCAGTGAAAATTAATAAAAAATAAAAATTGAATACCAGAGAGGCAGTGACAGGGTTTAGCCAAGTCATCAATAGCTGCAGTATTATATAGCTTTGGCGATATAGTGTACAAACCCTGCCAAAAAATTCCTTAGAAGCTGTTCTGTAGAACGTAAGGAATTCTACAGAAATTGACTCTTTTTCTTCAGAACTAGTTCCTTTTCTAAGGATCTGTACGGAACATGAGAGCCTGACCTGAGCCTGCAGAGCAAAACAACTCCTTACAGGCTGTTCTGTAGAAATTCAGCTACCCTGCGGAAATATGTGAGGTTTCCGTTGGGAATCACACACGTCGTAGGGAATTCCACAGAACGTCCTAAGGTAATTCTGCAGAAAACCTAAGGTATTCTTCGGAACGCCGTAAAATGGCGTTTCAATACTTTAAGGAATATCGACAGAACATTTTAAGAAATTCTTTAGAAGTATTTATAAGGAGTCTACACAGAATTTTATGACAGGGAATGCATTTACTTATTACCCTGCAAGACACCTGAAGGGTGTTTACAGAACTACAGAAGGGTGTTTACAAATGCTACAGAAACTACTAAACTATTCTATAATGTAACAATGCGTAGTGCATATCGGGAAAACCTCCTCTCTGCCTCAAATCCTTGTAGATGAGACTTTGAAATAGGTTAGTCAACAGGTTGTCCAGCTGTTTCATCATATATATTATTTCTCAAAGGTGTTTTTTTGTCGCAACGCCATAACTCCTTTTATTCTTCATCAAAATGAATGATTCAAACATCGTTTTAAAGCTTATGGTCCCCGATATTGACGAAAAATTGACCAATGGTTTAAAATTAAAGTTTTTGTTAAAAAAGTTTTAAAAAAATGATCAAAAATTTACAGTGCCATCTGTTGACAATATAATCAACTAATATGTTGGCTACGGTTAAGTGCTTAAAAGACTATAGGAGGCGCCATCTATAAACACATCGTTTAGTTAGATTGTTTACATTCTACATGTAATCAGTGTGACCGTTAACCGTTTATGTTTACGTTACGTATCTTTAACACAAACATAGATAAGATATAATTATACATGGGAAGAAACAGGTAGAAGAACAGGAAGAAAGAAGGAAGAAACAGGAAGAAGCTGCATGCTGTGCGAAATATTTAACAGGTAGAAGAACAGGAAGAAAGAAGGAAGAAACAGGAAGAGGCTGCATACTGTGCGAAATATTCGCACGGGTCAGCTACTTTTGTATATTAATGGTATCACCACCGTCGTTACGAGTAAAATTCGTCTTTTTGCGGACGACGCAGTATTGTACAGGGATATTAACACAGAAGCTGATAGAATTGCGTTGAAGAAAGACCTACAAGCTATAAGTGGAAGGTGCGACACTTGGCAGTTAGAATTAACTTCTTATAAGTGCATTGTTATGAATTTTTGAAGGAAGAATAGCTTAACCAACGAGAGGTACACAATATTAATCAAGCCGAACTAATAAATGTAGAGTCAGTTAAGTACTTAGGAGTGACCCTTACTCAGGACTTGTCATGGAGAAAGCATATCCGAGAAATTTGTGGACAGGCAAGTTGTAAATTAGGATTTATTAAAAGAATACTAAGAAAGTGAGATGAGAAGGTAAAGGTGCGATGTTAATTTTCTCTCGTGAGACCCCAATTGGAGTACGCCTCTGGTATATAGGGCCTTTCCGAAGTTGGACTAGTTTCAGATATAGATCGAATATATCGGAGGGCAGCTAGATTTGTTAGAAATTGATATGATAATCATAGTAGTGTTACAAAATTGTTGAGAGAATTAGGGTAGGAACCTCTATCCGATCGAAGGGAGAAATATAGGTTAAATCTTTTACGGAAGTTTGATGTAGACTATTTCTTGCCGGACGTTCAACATATTTTGCTAGAGCCAAACTACTATGGTAGGAACGATCACAGGAATAAGATTAAGAAAATAGTCTGCAGAACCGATATATTTTAAGATGTCATTTTTCCCACGTACAATAAGGGACCATAATTACAATAAGCGACCAGGATTTACAATGGTCGCTTATTGTAATGTAGAAATCCTTTTGGTGGTTTGCAGCTCTCTGTTTAGATGTAGATGACGTGCATATCGAAACAAATGTCCTATCAATTTCTTAAGAACAATTTATTGTGCTCTAGTACAATCTTTTCTAAATTATGGTATATTTTGTTGGGGAGGTGCATATAAAAATATATTTAAGCATGTAGAGGCCATTCAAAAAAGAATTGTTAGAGTAATGAAGTTTAAAAGGAGGTATGATCATTCATTCCCCTTGTTTGTTGAACTAAGACTGTTGTCCGCCAGATATTTGTATATATATAAAATGTTAAGATCTTTTTATGTTCGAAGTGGTTATTCACCGCCCTTTATTTCCGTAAGGTTTTCTTACCATTTGAGAAGAGAATGTAAGGTGTATGTCTGTAAACCTAATTTAACATTGTATAAAAGGTATTTTCTGTACATGGGTGCAAAGGTTTTCAATGCACTGCCTGAAATTATAAAAAGAGAAAATGTTTTCACTAAGTTTCTTCGTTTAGTTAAAACATGGCTGTTTACACAAAAAACATTGATACTCTATACTAAGAATTTAAAATTGACTGCTTCTGTTTATTAGAGACTAGTATATATAATCTGCTAAACGCATAGTGGTATTTTTGTCTTATGTTGCTGTCCATTAGAGACTATTATATAATGTCATGTACGCATAGTGTTTTGTTCAATTTTTTGTCTGGGTAACGCATGTTTTTGTTTTTGAAGGTAGTCTTACCTCAGGAATAACCTTAAAGACTACCTAAATCTTTCAAATTCGATGTTAATGTAGTTGTGTACATTATTTGATGGAAGAATAAACAATATCATATCATATATTCGTTATTTATCTTCGGTACATTTATTCACGGTATTATTTATTAATTACGGGTTTTAATGTAATGTCGGTGTTCTACCATATCATTTATGCATGCCTGGTGCGAAAGCACCCCCTGCCACACACCCTTTGGGTGGCTTGCAGGTTATGACGTAGATGTAGATGTAGATTCATCCGATGCGAAGCATCTCCCACCGAGAATTTTCCCAGGCGGCGAAAGCGCCCGCGCCCCACTCCTGTTACGTAACAGGGGGGAAAGCGAGAAAAGGAGGTCTCCTTGTATACCCTACGCGAGCAGGACGACCTCCTCCACTTTTCACAGGCGCACCTCGAACGCACGGGAGCGCAAAGACGAGAGGAGGCCTCCCGCAGTGTTGACGAGGGCAGGGGTTTCGTGGGACTGACCGCCTCCCTTTTCACAAAGTCCCCTTTCCGCTTTCCAGGGAAGTATGGTGGTTCCAGCCAAGAACGAGAGCGTGCATATGCACGTCCTAGAAAAGGCGGTTGAAGGCGGTGCAGTGCAGCGTGAAAGGAGGACCGAGACCGGACCGAAACAACACGTACCGACATATCCCAAGGACTCTCCTCTTCGCATCCTGGATGGAACACAATGGCCTTCTTCTTCTCCTCTCGGACCTCTCAAACCAAAAGAGAGGGACGAAGGGCATCCTTTCTCCCTCCTTGACCCCGCTCCCCCACCAAAAAAAACCCCCATTATTCCCTCGGAAGCGTAAACAACCCTGTTTTCTGGGACGTTGGGAGGCTCCCTCGGTTTTTGAGGACCCGTGAGACGGCGAAGAATGTAGGTAGGTAGGTTTTCTGTTCAAAATAACCATTGCCTCCCACCATTGCACACCAGTTCCTGACCCTTCCTTTCCCGGCGTCTGTACACCAGCAATTCTGTCTCTACAAACTCTGCCACTCACCTTGAAAAAAGGAAAAGTTTCGTTGCAGATTGTGAAGATTCCATCGCACGTCCCCGTGGTTCAAAATATAAAACCCAGTCCAATATTAAGCTCGACAATTTTAAGCGAGTATTTTAAACGAATGACTAAGGAGGTAGTGCTTGAGATGGTGGGCGAGGAAAGGAAGTTTCTGAATGAAATTAGAGATTATGAATTTTTGGAAAAAGAATGGCTTTCCCCGGAATAATTATTGCATCAAAGAAAACAAAATATGTAACGTGGATTCAATTAAATACTTAGGCGTCACCATCACTGAAGACATGTCATGGGGGAAACACATCAGGGAAATAACTAGTGTAGCAAACCGTAGATTAGGATTCGTAAAAAGGGTTCTAGGCAAATGCGATGAGAGAATACGAGAAAGAAGCTATTTGACACTTGTCAGGCCTCATTTAGAATATGCCGCTAGTATATGGGATCCGTACGAGGAAGGTTTGATAAAAGAATTAGAACGCGAGCAAAGGAGATCTGCTAGGTTTGTTAAAGGCCGTTATGATAGTTGTATAAGTGTTAAGAGCTTAATAGAAGAACTAGGATGGGAATTACTATCAGAACGCAGATTATAATTTAGGTTAAACCTTTTAAGTAAATTCGAAACAGAGTTGTTCACAGATGACGTTAGATATATATTGAGATCCCCTGTGTATTATGCTAGGTTTGATCATATTAACAAGATTAGAGAGATAGATTGTCGTACCGATAGATTTAAAATGTCATTTTTCCCTCGTTCCATAAGAGAGAACATTAGGCAGCGAAGCAAAGGGATAGGTAGGTGAAATATAGTTAGAGTAGTCTGTAGTGCATGATGCATGTAATAACAATCAATAATCCCTTTCTTATTATGTAGATACTAACCACCTAGCTGCATGTGACCCTATTATCTAGCATATCTCCCTTAAATATCCTAGTTGCATGTCAATAGTGCATGTTTGTCACGTGCGGAATGCCAGGCACAGGCCAAAGCAGTCAGGACAACGGAACGCAGTCAGAATACAAACTAGGAGAGTGACACGAAGAAGAACATGTTACCAAGCAGCATACTACTCAAGTTATAACTGCTGGTTAGTATTATTAATGTGACAAATAAATAGCACTACAAGGTACTAAGACATGTATCGTAGAACTGATCTATCACAACTATTATGGTCCCTTATTGTACGTGAAAGTATATCATGCCCGGAGTATATCATGCCGGAGATTGCATGAGAGGTTAGTATCTACAATTCATGTTAAGATATTTAGCTCAACTGAAAAAACCTATTATCCTAGTCAGTATCCTAGAACTGATCTATCACAACTATTATGGTCCCTTATTGTACGTGGACAAAATGACATTTTTACTCTATCGTAAATGTAGATGTATCGATAGAGCAACGGATGTATCGAACCGAACTAGCCTGTATTCATGCCGCCCTCTTTCTCCGCGCCCACAGAACCACTTCTGGTTTAAATATTTAATTAATTGATAACCAGAATCACTTTTATGTATTTATTTATTTATTCATTTTTATAATATTGAATTTAATTTTGTTTTTGTTTATTAACAAGTTTAATCATTCCTTTTGAGTTATTGTCATAGTGATTAAAATAATAGATAAGGATTGTTGGACTGAGAAGAGAGGAGATCTGAGAAGAAGATGGAGAAGTCAAAATGAAACTGTAATTGAAAGTGCATTAGTACTGGTTAATAAAAGTTGATTGCAGAAGAATAATAAGAAAAGTGCAGCGGGATATAAAAGGGAATCGCTATGGCACGATAAATTCGTCGCTTCTTCCAGCGACCCCCTCCCAGTACACATTTCAAACATCTCCACGAGAGCCATCCCCTGCCACCCTCCTCTCCGTTCCTCCCCCTCTACCCCCCTCTCCCCCAGGGTTACCCTCCATTTTTCAAAATGCATACGCCTCCCAGACGCTCTTCCTTCCCGGCATGCTCTTTTCTCTCCCCATCACCCCCCCACCCCACGCCTTTTCAACAAACGCCGCGTCTCTACGCATCCCCTGACCTATCCAACGGGCTGTCCTGTGCCCCATCTAGCGGAACACAACGCGGCATATCCTCTCAAAACCCCCTCCCCCCACACACAGCATCCCCCCCCCCCCAACTCTGCCCCGCGTATTACCAACGAAAATTCCTTTCCAGCCAGTAAGGCCGGCTTCATAGGTCGGCGGCGGCGGCGGAAGTGGTGGTACTCAGCCAATGAGGACACTTCTTTAGAAATCATGACGTCAGACCGATGAGCTGTGCTATGATGGCTAGCGGGGGCCGCAAATATTCAGCATGACTGAATCCGAACTGAATTCTGTGGCGGCGGAAGCTGGCCGAGAAGCGGGAAAACCCACTGAATTTCAAAAATGAATCCTCTTTGGATGATTAGTGAGCCCTTCTGTTTCAGTAAAAGAATTTATATGCAATGCGCATAATGTTTAAGATATATTTAAGATGTTTAGACTATTAATTTATAATGGCTTTAGAAAATATGGTGTGGTATCCAACGAAAATAGCCTTCCTCAAGGCTATATAGCATCATTAATCTGCTAGCGTTAACCAGAGAGTGTCTTAAATCAGCAAATTGACAAATATTAAGGCGAAATATTAGTTATCCATTCTTGATGCCGCAACCACGGGGAGAAAACTTTCAGGTCGTGGCTATTGTATATTGCATGTTCGGGCAGTGGAGCTGATGACGCATAAATGCTGATATGACATTGCCCAACGAGTGAAACAACGACCAAATTATATCACTCGCTCGAATGTAAAGACGAAGCACAATATAATTCTTGAATTAAGTGGCAAGGCTTTTTCTCAACTCAATTCAATAAACATGTATTTCAGATAGAGGCGTTGCACGTTAGCTTGACGAATATAGTTATAGTGAAACTACTGTCATCAAATAAGCATTAATAAATAATTACTTACTTATCTTTAACCGATTCATTCATTAAATCGCACGAATCATACTCATGAGTCAAAAAATGTTGGTTTTTCCGATGACATGTAAATACTGCAGTGTCAATGTTATTGTACGCCAACCACCTTTCATTTGTTTTCTCGCCGCCGACCTACGAAGGGTCCACCGCTACCGTCCGCGGCGGAATCCATCGTGATCCCCGCTTCCGCCGACCTATGAAGCCGGCCTAAGCCTTCCACCTCCCCACCCTCTCCCGCCAGGGTTCCCCCCCCCTTCCACTCCATTCCCTAAACTGCTTAGACATTCCCCCTCTCACCCCCCGCCAACCGCCCCATTCTCCCCCTTTCATGTCGTCTCCCCTTCCGGATGCATCTAACCCCTCCCCTCTTTCACCCCACCTATTCCCGCGGGCTTTATCCCGTGGGCCCCACCCTCTTTTTGTGCTTCTCTCCCATCCCTTCTCCTACTCCTCTCTTATTTGGTCCAATTTTCGGGGGACTCCCCTTCCTATGCCGTGCCAGTTACGACCCTCCCCCTCCCCCAATACATATACCAATCCCTTTTATTGTCTCGTTTTCTCTCAAAGTATCCCTCACCTACTACTAGGCGTCGACCGCGCAATGCCACGAAACCATCCAAACCAGACAGACCTGCCTTTGGTTCGGAGCGTTCTCCCAGGCTGAGGGGCAGGTCCGGATCATGGGTGAAGTAAGGGAAGATCATGGATTTGAATACTATAGCGAGGGGGGATATCGATGAAATAAGGCAGGATCTTGTCTCCTTTTCCACCAATCTGCCTCGCCAGGCGAGACCGTGAGCAACTATGTAAATATCCGAACCTGTGAAATAAAAGAGAGAAAATCTCCAAAAGCCGTAAACAATTGGCACCCTTCGTCAAAAAACACCAAATTTAATGTGTTGGTATGCTGGGAAAACCACAGCAGAGACCAACCACAGCCTCTCAACCAAGAATACCCCCCCTGTGTTGGTTTACGGGAATGTTACTTCCTCGCCAGGGACCAAACACAGACGTACACACACAACCCAAATAGGATCCTTTGCAAGGGCTAATGGGACCCCGCTAAGGATGTTTGGCTATAACCTGGGATCCTTCACAGGGCTAATGAGACCCCAAAGGTCTCATTATGAGAATGAGGGGTCCCATTAGCCCTTGCAAAGGATCCTATTTGGTTGTGTGTGTGCGTCTGTGTTTGGTCCCTGGCGAGGAAGTAATATTCCCGTAAACCATCACAGGGGGGTATTCTTGGTTGAGAGGCTGTGGTTGGTCCCTGCTGTGGTTTTCCCAGCATACCAACACAATAAGTTTGGTGTTTGTTGACGAAGGGTGCCAATTGTCTACGGCTTTTGGAGATTTTTCTCTCTTTTATTTCATTGTCTAGCCGTAAGAAGCTCACCCCATATTCGTGATGGCTTTCCATCCGAACCTGTGTTCCTTCTTTCTCATTGTTGTTCTCGTTACTGCAGTGTATATCTCAACATATTACCCTTCAAGTAGTAAACTCCACTTTCTCCGGCGAGATGTTGTAGAACAGCATGTTGAACAATGAAGCTCAAATGATATCGTACTGTCTACCAAATTTATTTCAAACTCTTACTACACGTGTTTCAACTGTCTAGCAGTCATCATCTTGCCTGATGTTAGTCATGCCTGATGATGACTGCTAGACGGTTGAAACACGTGTAGTAAGAGTTTGAAATAAATTTGGTAGACAGTGCGACATCATTTCTACATCTACATCTACGTGATACCCTGCGAGCCACCACGAGGGTGTGTGGCAGGGGGTGAAGATCACCAAACATGCATTATTGACATGCAACTAGGATATTTAAGGGAGATATGCTAGATAATAGGGTCACATGGAGCTAGATGGTTAGTACCTACATAATAAGAAAGGGATTATTGGTTATTATTACATGCATCATGCACTACAGACTACTCTAACTATATTTCACCTACCTATCCCTTTGCTACGCTGCCTAATGTTCTCTCTTATGGAACGAGGGAAAAATGACATTTTAAATCTATCGGTACGACAATCTATCTCTCTAATCTTGTTAATATGATCAAACCTAGCATAATACGCAGGGGTTCTCAATATATATGTAACGTCATCTGTGAACAACTCGGTTTAGAATTTACTTCAAAGGTTTAACCTAAATTTTAACCTGCGTTCTGATAGTAATTCCCATCCTAGTTCTTCTATTAAGCTCGTAACACTTATACAATTATCATAACGGCCTTTAACAAACCTAGCGGATCTCCTTTGCACGCGCTCTAATTCTTTAATCATACCTTCCTCGTACGGATCCCATATACTAGCGGCATATTCTAAATGAGGCCTGACAAGTGTAAAATAGCTTCTTTCTCGTATTCTCTCATCGCATTTGCCTAGAACCCTTTTTACGAATCCTAATCTACGGTTTGCTACACTAGGTATTTCCCTGATGAGTTTCCCTGATATCTAATCACAGTGTACAAAAGCGTTCTCCTCACGACGTTATTACATGATAGCGGAACCTTGATATGTCAGGATAAGCATAAACATATTAAATTCAGCGGTGCTGGAGTGACTAAGAAGAGTTTGCAAAAAAAGTAGGAAGGATATTTACATCTACAGCTACGAAATACCTCGCAAGCCAATATTAGGGGGTGAGACACTGGGTAATTTCACACCAGGCATGCAGCACTCATCCCAGCTCAAATCAGAAGCTCAAGACACGATTGGAAACATTTAAAGTGTGAGGTCACCTTTTCTTCAGGGTCTAGTACCTGATGATGACTCCGTTAGTTGAAACCATTGAGGTTTATGGCACTGGCTATGCTGGCCAATGCCAGAAGCTGAAGCCAGTCTGCCATCTTCGTTGACCCTCATTTTCCCAAAACTCTTGCGGGTTAAGGCACTCATTTCACAATTTTACTTTGTTTTCCATCGATAACTTACTATAAATCAGCTTGCACTTACTTCTTTACTGTGGATTCTCATAACGTGTTTTTTGATTTATTTGAATTAAAAATTACCCGCAATCCCAATAATAACTATTGTACAATTTAGTGGAATCCATAGCATTAAGCATAGCATAGCAGCAAATACATGTTTCAACAGATACTTTCCTTAAATTTCAAACAGATAGTTAATATTCTTGCTTCCATCCACTAATTTGTCCATTTCGTCGTGCTATCCATTGAAAAGTAAGGAGGGAGTAGGGTTAAACAATATGGTTGTTATTTCGGTTGTCAGGCAATAGTTTGATGACGTAGTGCCCTCTCCATACACTTCAAAGGTTAAAAGTGAGTGGTTCATGAAAGAATGTCGGTTGAACGTTCCAGTAAAGGCATGTACAAAAGGAGTGTGCTTCGTTGTTTTGGACGTGCTGGAAGAATTAATGAGAGTCCAATAACGAAACAGATACATGACAGTTGAGTGAATTAAGTGAGAGGAAGTGGTGTACACATTGCGAAATTCAATAGCGACTGTGGTGGATGAGGCTCAAAAGAGAAGGAATATGAGGAGTTAAAAGAATTAAAAAGAGCGTGTATGAAGTAATCCATCAGGGTAAGATAAGCAAAAGTGGCGAATGAGGATGGATAATTATAGAGGAAGTAGATAAAACGGAGACTAATTTCTGGGACTAGCGACAACTACTTAATTCTTTAATTATTTCCTACCCCAAGCGGACTGACGAGATGGGTATGTATATTATCGTTAATATGAATTAGCTTTAACAAATGTTATCAAGACACCAGTAGGATGGCTTAAGAAACTGTCGTATATGCCGTATATTTATATGTTTCCAATGTTCCCTTCATGACTCTTGTATCTCCTTTACGCAGTTGCATTATACGTTAATTCAATAGTTTTTGTAGGACAGGTAGCATACCTATAGTGTGGTGCATGTTGGTGAAAGTTACATGTTTATTATAGTGCTTCTTGGTGATAACTTCCCCCGGCAAAACACCTTTTAGGTGGCTGGCAGGGTAATAAGTAAATGTTGATGTACATGTTAGAAGATGATTACTGTCGTGTAAACAATGGGTGAAGGAGGTGCAAAATTTAACCCTCAATTATCCTACTTCCTGTTCATTACAACACATTACAAAAAATTAAATTCTAGCTGCCTCGCCTCGCACCACGCATGAATTGTCTTGAGGTACTTTGTTAGCCCTTCCACGTCATTTTTGCTATGGATTTTTGGGAGGAAAGAGTTGGAGCATACTGTCTACTACTTCACCAATATCGTTAATATAGAGGAGTAATAGAAGTAGACCTATGGCACTCCCCTGTGGTACACCCGAGGTGACTTTATCCTCATTGGAGATGGCGCCGTCTAAGACTACCCACTGCACGCGATCGCCTAGGGATTCTCTAACCCGGGATATGACATCGTGGTCTAATCCGTAAGATTTTAGTTTCATCGGTAATTTCTGCGGGACACTTTATAAAATCCTTTTTTTTTAATTGGTGATTTCAGCCTTTAAGGAGTTTGTTAACATAATGATGGTAGCTTATAACTTAGATTTTCCACGTTTTTATTTGAAACGAAGATGACGTTGAACGTCGAAACCTTCTTAAAAATCTTTACCAGAATGTGTTTATACCATGTTTATAGAATATATTAATTCATTCTTAGTGAGGTTTTCATTTGTTATTTACAATATTATATAATTTGAAATGTTCTTGTGATACTGGACATTGTTTCTGAATTTTAATTTACCTGTTAGTATTAAGTGTAATGTAATTCATAACATCTCTAAGGGCATAACTTAAAGTCATAAATATACAAATGCACATACATGTACTGGTGGAAATTAATGTATGCTGAATCTCATATAGAACTTTTTTCACTAAAGATTTTTTTTCTGTGACTTAGGTTTATTAAATTGTCCCTCCTACTTGTCTTTTTTATTACAGGCATCTCACAACCAGTTGGTTTCTGCCCCAGGAACGCCAGCTTCTAGTGATTCCTTGCCTTCCAAAAGGCCTTTCACTCCACAGGAAGCAGCAGAAGCTGTTAGACTGACCCAGAGGTCAATAAAATTGAGACTGCCATTCGTGTTAAGACTGTACCTTGCCAACAGAGAAACTGAATTCATTCTCTTCCGGCCATTTAAGGTAAACTAAACCTAGATAATTTTGCAAGGTTGAATTCAAGGATCATTAAGGTATGATAAGAACCCAAGTCATGAATTAATTTTCCATTAACGGTTGTAAATGTATTGTAATGACATAATTTGGCTTCTTTGTAATGATGCTATCATTCAGAAAGACTATCTGTTGATTTTTAGCTTGGTAATTATTTTGATGCATTATTTTTTGTGAGACATTATATATATATATATATATATATATATATATATATATATATATATATATATATATATATATATATATATATATATATATAAATATATATATATAATATATATATATATATATATATATATATATATATATATATATATATATATATATATTTTATATATATATATATATATATATATATATATATATATATATAAGAGATATAAAGGGTGTAGGTCATCGCTGTGCTTCATGTCTTTTTATCATTTGAATCACTTTCTTGGTGTCTTACTTGATCAAATACTCTCTTTATATTTTTCGAATTCTCCTTGATTAGTCCTAAAAATGAAACAGAAACAGTACATGGTCGTTTCAAATAAAAAACATGTAGAAAAACTAAGTTTTAAGTCATCATCATTCTGCTTTCTTTTACGTAAAGAAAAATCGCGTCTACTTCTGGAACTGGAACTGTTCCAACTGGCTCCAATTGTAACATAATATATCTACATCTACATCTACATCTACGTCATACCCTGCAAGCCACCCAAAGGGTGTGTGGCAGGGGGTGCTTTCGCACCAGGCATGCATGAATGATATGGTAGAACACCGACATTAAATTAAAAACCCGCGTACCACACATGCAAAGCGCCAATTACAAATCTAATACCCAAGAAACATTCTATCGTCAATCGTTCCAACATGCAAGGGATACAAAGACTACTACTACACATTCAAAATATCATGCATAAATAAGAACATCAATATTTACATCATGCATAAATGAGAAAATAGAGAATATAATGAGAAAGATTTACTGCCTGCCTATTGTCAATACTCGAACTATTCATGACGACGATCACAGCTGTTATGGTCCCGAATGGTACGCGGAAAAAATGACATTTTATACCTATCGGTTCTACAATCTAGCTCTCTAATTTTATTGGCGCGATCTAATCTGCCGTAGTACGAAGGGGTTAATAGTATGTTTTTTACGTCGTCAGTAAAATGATTTTCCTGAAATTTATTTAGGAGGTTAAGCCTATAATTTAATCTACGCTGTGATAGCGATCGATTCCCATCCTAATTCTTCTAACAGTCCAGACACACTAGCCAACTTATCGTTGCATCGTTTCACAAACCAAATATATAGGTGCATGTAGAATTTAGAACATGATTACTGCCGTGGATAAAATAAATGAAGAAGGCACTAAAGCGTACTCTCGATGCTCCCACTTCCTCCTTCTCGCCTGCAAAATAAACGCTGCCCTTGTCACGCAATTTTCCCCGTAGCACGTCCAGCACCTTGCTCCACGCATGCATAAATGCGTGAGTGTATTAAATATTTACGAGTGCAGTAAAGAAGGAGATCAAACCAACGCCCTCCGGCATCCGAGGAGACACACGCCGAACCCTACAATATCACTCCACCATTCTTCCTTCCAGTATATTCTCTCCCATGCCCTCCCCCCCCCCCCCCCCCCAAACTGCAGCCGGATGAAGGATTTCGAGAGAGCTGCAGCGAGGAGGCCGGGGCCGCTGCACCAAGCCCTGGGGGCTTTGGAAGGGAGAAGAGGGCGGAAAAGGCAGTCACAAACAGGACGCACTATTCCCACGCACACGCGTGCACGGTGCCGGAGGGGTGGGTAGGACGGCGAGAGGGGGAGGGGGGGGGGAAAGGGTCTCAGCCCCCTCCCCTAATCCCAAGGGAGGGGAAGTGAGAATGCGCGCGACGTTGCCAAGTTTCTCCTCCCCCACGCGCTATCTTTCCAACTCCGTTGAGTTGTGGTGCTGGGTGGGTGGAATGAAAGAGGAGAAGAATGATGATGGTGTTGATTATGGCGCGTATACATATATATATATAAATATAAAAAAAGTATGTGCGCGCATGGAAGCCTCATTCCCCGCCTCCCGCCCGTTCGCAGCCACCGGACTCCGTTCCCCGATGGCGTGGGCGAAGTGACCGGATTCTTCGGTCGCCCAAAAAAAAAGCGGGAAAGGATGTGACGCTAATTGAGACTCATCCAGCGGCCGTTTGAGAGGTGTGAGCTGCGCGAGGTTTTGGGTGCACCTACATATACTGCCTCATTTAGAATATGCCGCTAGTATATGGGATCCGTACGAGGAAGGTATGATAAAAGAATTAGAGCGCGTGCAAAGGAGACTCGCAAGGTTTGTTAAAAGCCGTTATGATAATTGTATAAGTGTTACGAGTTTAATAGAAGAACTAGGATGGGAATTACTATCAGAACGCATGGTTAAAATTTAGGTTAAGCCTTTTAAGTAAATTCGAAACAGAGTTGTTCACAGATGACGTTAGATATATATTAAGAACCCCTGCGTATTATGCTAGGTTTGATCATATTAACAAGATTAGAGAGATAGCTTGTCGTACCGATAGATTTAAAATGTAATTTTTCCCGCGTACTATAAGAGAAAACAATAGGCAGCGTAGCAAAAGGATAGGTAGGTGAAATATAGTTAGAGTAGTCCGTAGTGCATGATGCATGTAATAACAACCATTAATCCCTTTCTTATTATGTGACCAACCATGTGACCCTATTATCTAGCATGCCTTCATTAAATATCCTAGTTGCATGTCAATAGTGCATGTCTGGTGATCTTCACCCCCTGCCACACACCCTCGTGGTGGCTCGCAGGGTGTTACGTAGATGTACATAATGAGCACTGTAAGACCACTCATGAGTGTGTGGCACGGGGTGACTCTTCACCAGCATCAAGTAAACTAAAATCTTACGGCTTCGACGACAAAGTAATTTCCTGGATTACAGATTTCAAAAACCGATCGCGTACAGAGAGTAGTATTAGACGGTCCCATATCGAATGAGGTTAAAGTTATTTCGGGCGTTCCACAGGGGAGAGTCATGTTCACATACATGAACATCTACTTATTTGCATGCCACGCCAAGACGGAAAAAAATCGGTGCAGATGTATCCACTGAAGATTGCGAGTTAATTATTGAAAAATATAAGTTGTCTTAAGGCGCGACACACATCTACATCTACATAATCCCCTTGAGACCTAACAGTTATTTCGTAAATGCTAGAGAGGAAATATCTACGACAGGAAGTATGTAATAGGCATAAGAAACTTCCATCGTGAGTCTTTTCTCTGCTGTGTGGATCTGAAACTGTTAATTTACAGCTACATTTTTTTTGTTTATTACCTGTTGAGAGCCTTAGGAATCAGAAGGTATGATATAGATAGATTGATGTGGATGTTAATGTGTAACCTACAATTACCTTGTTGTGTAGTCACCCCCTCCCATACACCCTTGAAGTGAACTGCGGGAAACGACGTAGATTTTGGTGCAATGTTTACCGTTTTAGGACGCTCATCGTTTCGGAAATGAATATGGTTTTGTTGAGGCAGTCATCGTTTGACAATCCATATTCCTCATTCCCCTCCTCAACAAATGATTTTTTAAAAATGAGAATCAAAACCTGAGATGATGTTAATTGCCAAAGGAGACATTTAACCAAGGCTGGCACGGATGATTATAATTTTAAGCGAAGCAAGCAGTGAAGAGGTCGCGGAGAAAGTTCGCGTCGTGACAGTGATCCATCGTTATTACAGCGCGTCACGCTAACAAGGACCTCACGTCCTCTATCACCATGGATACTCAAACATATTTAAAAAAAACTGAGACTCTAGGTATGTTTTTCCTCTTTTTTGGTGAAATTTTTTTTTATGCCCATCGCGTGATTGTGCCGTGAGGCTTTTTTCGTACAACAAACGGTCTGAACTTGCCAGAATTAGGAGAGAAGGTTTTTTACGATGCTAAAAGTAACAAAAGTCCGTTTGCCAAATTAGCATACCGGAATAATATTTTAATAGGAAACTTAGATGTTTATTTCAAATGTAAATCTATTCTCTGGGGAAGACTCAAGGTTGAATATTAATACCCATATTCAAAGGCAAGCCACGCATTGGTACACAAATTGTATCGATTGCAGCACCAAGTTCCAGGCGGTGAGCGAAAGTCGAAACTCGGAAGGGTTATTATATCACCAAGTTCCTCGACGGAATGGATTTTTTTACCCCCAGCGCCCAAATCTTTTTAGTGAATACGTGAATTATTTTTTTCATTATATCACTCTTCTTCTTTAGCCTTTAGTAAATACGCAAATTTTAAGCTATCCGGGACTAACCACGGAGTTCCACTTTTACGGAGTCACCCGCAACGCACAAATGTGCTAAATTCCACAGAGAATAAATCATCCGCCTTGACCGGGATTCGAACCCGGATCCCTCGATCTCGGTAGCTAACTAGCTAAAGCACTCGGCCGGAAATCGAGGGATCCGGGTTCGAATCCCGGCCAAGGCGGATGATTTTTTTCTCTGTGGAATTTCGCACATTAGTAAATACGCGTTCAAAATTTTTACCATCTTTAAGAAAGAGCAAGTGGGAAAGATAGATCATTTGAGGATTCATTCAATGGTCGTTCAATCCTAGGATTGGTTGACTAGTACAGCCCTCCACCCTTCCCTATCTAATGCTAGTTCCCCTACCTCCTGGTATCTCTTCCTATGTACTTTCCTCTTTATTTGATTAAGAACTTACTTCCTCTGGAGACTTTTCCCTCTGTTTTCCTTCAATTATGTTCTTCACGAACCCACATTTCGACATTAGAATTTCTAATCATTGCATTGACAAATGTTGGGGTACGAAGTCACTCGCAAGATTGGTTGACTGCAACCCTCCACCATTCCCTGTCTAATGCTAGTTCCCTTACCTCCGGGTATCTCTTTCTATGTATGTACTTTCCTCTTTACTTGGTCCATAAACTTATTCCTGAGTCTTCCCCTGGGGACTTTTCCTTCAATTTTGCGTTCTATTATGTTCTTCACAATCCTATTTTGCCTCAGGGTATGTCCAATTAATCTTGCTCTTCTTTTTTCTATAGTTTTCCATATGGTCCTTTCCACATTTGAGTATAGGGCCGCGTATATATGCAAGATTAACGATTGAGAAGCAGCGGAAGATTTCGTCAACGTAGGTATCACGAGACCAAAGCCACTTCGTTCACGAATTTCACGAGACAAAATCCCTCACTATTTTTTATTTCACTTTCCTTCATTTTCGGTGCCAAGTTGACCAATTCAACCAATTAATTATGATCTTTTCGACATCAATTATTCATGAGAAACTTTTAGAGCTCCAGGTACTTCGAATCATCTAAGCGTAAACTGTAAAAAAAAGTCCTTTACATTTGGTAATGTAGATGTAAAAACGATTATGAAGCCTGCCCACTCAAAGTCCTTCGACCCCATGTAACCTCCGTCAATGAGATGATATTGTTACATGTTACTTGTTCACTATAATCATTTGCTGTTTTTCTGTCTTATAAAATACTCGTTTGTTTGCTTTTCATTTTTTCTTATTAATAGGTATAACAGATTATACATTTTTGTTTTAACATATGTACTATTTCGATTATTGATATTGAGACTGTTTTTTCATTTTCATTTACCTCGCTCATTTTATATCTCTCTGTTGACTTGAAAGTTGTTTGTTTGTTTTCCTTTTTTTGTTGTAAGGCTTTGTATTTTGTCTTTGTATTCCACTCCTCATGAAGTCATGTAAACTAATTCAATGTCCTAAGGGACTTTGTCCCAGGACAATAAAATTGTTTTCTATTTCAATTTCTCCGTCAGCTCACGCCCACAATCAATCATACAGAATACATGCAAAGTAAGAAAATCCTTATTTTGTCAAAAATTAGTAATACCAAATATCCCACACGGTAGATATATCATTGTAATGAATTAAACTAGACGAGACGGAATTTGAAGATGGGAATAGTATCTTTTACAGGGTATAGTACTTGAGGTTTCAATACAAAATATACTCATTCTACGAAAAAAATTAATAAATTACCATATAGAAGGATAGGTTTGTCCCTGATGACGTCGCGCGGCAATGAAACCGGGGTTGTAAGAACGTAATAAATCTTTTGTGGTAAACTAAGTAATTCATCATTTCATTATGAAGGAATACCGCCAAGTTACAGCCAATACCATCAATACCAACAACATTACTTATTCATTTTCCTTGGCAATGAGATAAAAGGCTAGATAAAAAAAACTTTGCCACAATCACCAAATTAGTCCTTCGGGTTCCGGTGATTAATTGATCAGCAATAATTAATCGTCTAAAATTATGATATGAACACGTTTGGTTCAAAGTTTGAAGGCAACAAATATTATGCAAGCTGAATATTAATGGACGCGACCGATGAGATAAAGATGTCACCGTCAAAGTACAGGGTGGATTGCACCAATGGACTAACAGCGTTTACGCGTTAGAATTGGCATTCGAAATCTGCTCTGCAGCACCAAAAGACAGTAACTGACAAAATTTGACATTTTGATTTTCGAGTTGATTTTGTTATTTTCAACCTTGAGAATTTCAAAAAACTAAACAAAAAAACCATATCTGTAGTGGTTTACCTGATATTACGTCCAGCTTCCTCCGTATCTACAATATAAATTACAGTTTTCTGGGCCAGATCAGGAACTACAAGTCTTTCTCCCGGAGAATCTAATCACTTTTGTTCCCTAATGATTTAGCTTCATTCAATATTTCCCGCAGTGACAATCTAAGCATCAACTTCAGCTTGTAATCTCTTCGAAGACGGACGAGATGAAGAATTGAAGATGAAAACTTTAGCATGCAACATCTCAGAACCAACAATTATGCAGTTACTATCTTTTAGCTTAGCAGGGCAGTAATTAAGAGTGTATGCAGATCAACATTCTAGTGAGGGCGAAGGAGAGGTCAAAATGTTTGTGAGGGGTAAAAAATTATAGATCAGATGACCTACAGGCCTGGAGGAGAGGGACAAATACATTTGTGAGTCTCTGATGTGTGTGTTCTCTTCCTATTTTGAAATTCCCTACATTAGACATCTGCGGCAAATAAAAGAGGAGTTTATATTCTTTATTTTTTTCATTTGAGTATTCTGCCAGCTGATTGATAGGTTTTGGACAGCACCTATCCTAATTTGTTTCCACTCCTATTGATTTGATCGCCATTTGATCTCTGTTGAATTCCTCATATCAGTACAGTTCTTCTCGATCTCTTGATATTAATAACACATTCCAATATATCGAGTTTAGGTCATACGTAATGAAAAAACTTATCTTCCGCCAACTTTTCGGAGTTAAATTCTTCCATCATCAGGGCTTGGACATTCTTACTACGGTATATTAATAGTAATAATAATGTTTATTGCTCCAAAATATGAAATACAGAAAAAAATACAAAGAATAAAATATTAAGACATTTGGAGCTTTAGGTAACCTATAAGGCGAACCTGTGTTTAGATTACCATCAATTAGAACTACGACCATACATTGTTACATATAGAACAAGAAAAAAATATATATACCAACATTTCAAATGAATTCCTTTTAACAAGTATGTTTACAAAAATAAATAATTTATTTTGCAAAATATATCTTCGATTTTTTTCATAAGTAAATAGCCAGTGTTTAAGATCTTTTAAAAAAGTTGCATCATTTAAAAATCTTACATCAGCAATCATTATTAGTCAGATAAATTCTGTTAATGCCTTTAACCCTTTCCGGTCCTGCGATTCCAAATGGAATCGCGTCGCTTTCCTGCGTCGAGCGTCGATTTTTTCATATGAATTTCAAGTAGAAAATGATGTAATCTACGTAAGGTGAAAATATGTGGTGAGATAAAATACATGTATGAATTAATGAAAGTCATTTGTATATTATTTATGCATTGCATTAACATTTTTCATTTATAATTCTTAAGTGAAAATCTCCTTGAAAGAACATTATTGCATTCAAAAATAGCCGCTGATTCCATTTGGAATCACGTAAAAACATTGGCTTAAACTACATTTAAATAAATGTAATAGTTACTGCACTAATATAACCCTTTAAAGGTCACTCCAGCGTAAAAAAAAGTTCAAAGTTTTCAAAATACGGACCGGAAAGGGTTAAATAAAGATAAACATTGAGCAACATCATCTTGTGCATTGTGCACGTATGACCTAAACTCGATATATTGAATGTGTTATTCCTCATATCGTCTCCACCTAATTTTGTCCAAAATTCCTATCCTCTTCCTTCCTCTTCCACGCTTCCCCAGTATTCTCCCTTCTTCTGTCTCCTCCGAACCTCCGCCACTAGCTTCCTCTCTTCTACAGCCATATCCAAAACCTCCTCGTTCGTCCTTCTCGCCATCCAGCTCGCACCCTCCGTATTCTTGAGTATTGGCCAAAAAATATACCATAGCAAATGATTCAAGAATGCAAGGTTGAATGAATTAGTGATTTTTTGTGAGTGAATTCGTTAAAGTAGTGACCTTAGGTAGGTTTGGACCAAATTATTCAGTAAATAGCGATAAAAAAATAAAGAATCAATTCTAACTTCAAAATGTCTAATTTTGTCAGTTACTGTCTTATGGCTGAGAAGGGTAATGAATTGCCCTTCAGTCGCAATAAAAGAATACATTACTAGAGTCCGTTCCTCATTTAGGTCTGAGCTCTTACGAAGATTCACTGCCGTTCTAAACCTCCGTAAGGCCGAAGGATGGGGAAGGTGAGGTGGGCGGAACGGAAAGGAAGCTTCTGAATGCGATCCGGGATAGGCAGAGTAGGTGGCTGGAGGATGTAATAAAGGGCGATGGGTTTGCTCAAGAGTGTGATAGAGGGAAGGGTGTTGTGCAAGCGGGGAAGGGGAAGAAACAGAATAGGCTTCATAGATAGGATGAGGCAGGACAGATCGTATGCTGAGGCGAAAAAGGATATAATAGAGCGAGATAGGCCCCTAGAAAGAGTATAAAACTGAGAGGAGATTCTCTAACATCCAAAAAAACCTACCGTAATCGGCAGAATAAAAAAATCTTCGTTAAACGATTGACCTACTGTCCATTAAAAAAGTCGATTCCGTTGTGTTGAGGATGCTGTATCTTCAAACACGGTAAACCGATTTTAACGAAATGAAATGCACGCGGTAGAATGATCATCTCTACGTTTACTAATGCGTGGAAACATTTTTCCTATCCTTATCTACACTCGCTTTGAAAAAAGGCCCTGTTTTCGGCTCTCAAAACCCGATGGCCCCACTCTGTTATCGCCATTCTCTTAATAATTATTTTAAGGATAAGAGAATTTGATTTAAGTTAGCCAAACGTGTTTCTAACATACCAAAGAAAAAAAAACGTTTCTATGTAGAGTTTTACACGAGCTGTTGTAAAAGTTGTAAACTTCGGGTACTTCCGAAACTAACAATGCGATAGAGGTATAAGTTATTCCGTTGAAAACGCAATGACGTCAGCTTTATAAATATATACAGTATAGTAGAAAAATGTTTACACCATTCGATTGAAGAATCCTTACGTCATAATTTATGCTAAAATCAGTGTTATTCAAGATTAATCAAGGAAAGACATTATCGGAAATAAACTCGATTAATTCAGGCTTTACTTTGTGAAAATCCATTCTAAAGATTTCAAATGAGATATGGTACTTTTTCACAGTTTTTTTATTGATTTCAGGTCGACCGGTTTCGTCACGTAACCTGATGATGTCGCCTATGTGACGAAACCGGTCGACCTGAAATAAATAAAAAACTGTGAAAAAAGTACCATATCTCATTTAAATTCTTTATTATCGGGAATGCCTAAAATAAAACTTTCTCTAAAAATAAGGTCCCAGTTTTAAAATTTCCCAACTAGACGTGTCCCTGTTTTTGGATATCAGGGTACGGCAACCCTGTTTGTGATGAGATCGCTTTACGATAACGTTTACTAGAGGAAGAGGCGCGGGTTTTTCGAACACCGAACGGGCGGGTGCAGTCTGCGGCGGCGGAGTAGAAGTGAAAGCGAAGGAGCATATGCACACACACACACACGTCAGTCCTGAAGCATTTCCGCCGCGAAAGTCAAAGGGGCGGGGGGGCGAATCGCCCTCCCCTCATCCCCCAAGTTGCCCACATGTACCCCCTTCACCCGAGTGATAGTCGACCTAAATTTAAAAGTCTCGGGAGAAAGGCGTGCGGTGTGTCTAGACGGGTGCGGCTTTCGACAGGCGCGGGAAAAGTTTTATTTTCGGCGACCGTCGTTTTTTGGAAGGAGTGTTTCTTTTTGGATCTTCAGTCGACGACTCCCGTAATTCCCCCTACGTCAACCTTTCTCCACTTCTGAGGATAAACTCGTGGTTACGGACGACGCTTTGATACGCCATGTGCAAAAATCAAATCGTCACACCTCCTTAATGCTAAATTTTTGTAAAAAATTTCCAATCATTGCATTAATAAATGATGTGGTACGAAGTCACTCACACGGGTGCATGTACACCAGGGTTGAAATTCTAACACACCTGACCGGCAATTGGGAGATCCGGGTTCGAATCCCCGTCAAGTAAAATGATTTTTTCATGGCGAATTTAACCTTGGTCTACATTATTGAGGTAGATGGCGCGGGCACTGGCTGCGGTGACCAATGCTAGATGAACGTGGGCGTAACGTGGGCGTAACGTGGGCGTAACGTGGGCGTGGCCTGCCTGCCATCTTTGTTAACCCCTATTTACCTTACATCTACATTAACATGCTACACTACCAGCCGCCGCATGGGCGTGTGGCAGGGGGCGTTAGGACACTAACCATGTAAAGATGTAAGGGATAAGGTTTAGGGAGGGGAAATGCTGACGTGTTTTATGGGAGTGTATTTAGCGGAGCTCAGTTTTTATCGTGGTCGCTTATTGTGCGCGGAAAGAACGAATTTTACCAACCTATCTGTTCGGCAATGTATATCTCTCTTACTTTATCGCTTCCGTCAGACCTGACCAGAGCGAAGTAGGATTTCTCCTTAACTTTATCCGAGGACCTTCCCATTATACTCTTAAATAGGCCTAGTTTATTTAATGCCGCGCCGTATATGTTTCGATTGTGTGTTCCCCACAAAATGGTCGTATTCCTTTTGCAGAAATAATAAAAACCTTAAAAACACTCATTTGGGTTTTAATTTATGTCAGAGGTCACATTGGATTGCAAAACCTTGGAAGCCATGTCAAAAATGCCCTTAGTCAAAAGTGCTGGGTGCATTTTTCCATATCTTATTCATCGAGAGGCTTTGAAAGCATAAGGAACGAAGGAATTAAGAGCAGCGTTCGGTAATAAATAATTATCTTCCAGGGAAACCAGGAAAACCCTGGATAGAATTAATTCAATAAAGAATAAAGTGAAAACTGCATTCACCAATTAAAGAGTGCGAAACTGAAAGCAAAGAATAATTTACTACCATTGCATTTATCTATTAAATGCATTTTCTACAATCTTCACGGGGAGAATAATAAAATAATACATATTAAAATCACTTTTCCATCAACGAAAAATGTTTATAGAATAAATTAAAACTGCTCCCTGTTATGGAAAAACTGTACTGAGTTAAACGTGTGAGCACCTTTGAATTGTTGAGAAACTATCGTTAAAAGAATGAAAACCGTTTCTATGAAATTCTTTTTGGTGAAACAAAAAAAACACTCAAAATTAGATTTAAAGAAGATCCCCAAATACATATTAGAAATAGTTTTTGGTAAAATTAAAAAAAAATCAAAATAAGACTTACATACGAGGATAGCGTGATTTATCAGGAAGAGAGAATTACTCGGGAACTTAGATTCGCTTGAAATTCTATAGAGATCTAGGGATTACTGAATCCTTGGAGAGAAATCCTATATTGGATGAATAGCGACTGCCGACATTCGCAGGACATCTATATCTTAGGGGACTCTCGTATTAGGCAGGAGGGTTTTATATTGGATCTCCACTTTCTGACTAAAGTTAAAAGCTAACGGTACCTAGGAACGATGGTGACAGACGACTGGAGAAGTATTGCAGGAATAAAAGCAAGGATAGCAATGGCAAAAGAGGCCTTCAGTCAGAAGAAAAACTTGCTATGCAATAAAAGCCTGGATCTGGAGCTGAGAAAGAGACTAGCTAAATGTTATACATGGAGCGTTTTCATGTATGGATGTGAAGCGTGGACATTAGGTAAGAGGGAAAGAAATAGAATAGAAGCTTATGAAATGTGGGTGTGGAGAAGGATGGAAAAAGTAAGATGGGTGGATAAGATGAGAAATGAAGAGGTTTTGAGCAAAGTAAAAGAAGGAAGATCGCTCCTAAAGGAAATTAGGAAAAGGAAAGGAAACTGGTTGGGCCATGTGATGAGAGGGAAAAGTATAATAACTGTGGCACTTGAGGGTTCAATTGAAGGAGAGAAAAAGAGAGGAAGGAGAAGAATTAAATTGGTGGATCAGGTGAAGAACATCAGCTATGATGAAGCAAAGAAGGAAGCTCGGGACAGAAGCGGATGGAGACAGCAGTGGTGTACGGGACCTGCCACCAGGCAGAACACCAATTGATGATGACTCTCTGACTAACCACGTGGATTTCTTCCTGTGCCAACTTTCCTCTGCTCCTTTATTGGTACCAATCTTCATTTGTGATCACCCTCATACATCTGCTTCCCCAAACCACTAACCCTCGGCCCCGTCTGCGTTTCTACTGGGCGTGTGTGGAAGGATATGGTTTAGAAGGCTATCGTGGAATCGGTGAAACGGCGGTGAAGGTGGTTGGGGATACTGCCCGCGTAATCCCATTTTGTTTTGGACGTCAGTTTCCATTGCTTTACGGGTACCTTCTTCTGACCTAGAAATATGAAAGAGATTCCGAAGAAACCTGAAGACGGTTTCTGGAATTTCAGGACCTGAAGACACAAAAATGGAACTTCGTTGAAGAGACACCGAAAGACTTTCACTGCCGTATGTGGATGGCTGTCGAAAAACCCGCGTCCTTGCCGAAAGAAATACACACTCATATTTTTAAAGCTACATATTTTTTCATGGGAATCTTGAGAAGGGAAGAAACCCTCCCTAAAGTGTCGACACCCTTTTGTGATGGCCCTCCACCACTTAACGCGCCCACGATGACAGGTAATGGCGCGGAAAGCAATTTCGGGTCACCGAAGGGGGTTAAATATTCCATTAAAAAGGGATGACGAAATCGTAAAACGCTCAACATCAGATGGAAAATTGTAAGGAAACTAAAGGCATAATGTATCAATCCGTCTCCGAATGATACTTTGGTGTCTGATGAGAGAGCTATATCCCCTGTCAGGGTTGTGACATAAATAATGCCATATTCTTATTGAAATGACTCATCTGAAGATCATTTTGTTAGCAGTAAAATCAAAACATCGCCAATATATATTTTATAGCGCCAAAGGAGTTGAAGGAGTATTGAGGTTTAAATAGGATGTTCCGTTTAAAAGTTTATTCAGAATTCCAACGAGAGAACCATTTCCTCTGATACGTTTACTGCTAAGGTTATTTCACATCCTAATCGAATAGAGACACAAACCTATACTAAAACGCTCCCCAGTCAGTGATGCAATGGCGCAAATAAATTAAATTAGAATATTAATACGGTTCCGTCAAAATGGTAGCAGCTGAGGCATTTACCCCAGCATGTCTGGATCGATCTCAATTTAATTCATCAATGACTTAATCAATGGAAAATGGAAGAACTACCCGGTAATTTTTCATTTTCCATTAATTCCATAAAAGTAAAGAGCAAAAAAACACGCGCAAAGTGGCGCAATGAATAAAAGAGAGAGACGTTCAAGGTAACTAATCTGAAAGGATACCGGAAATCAAAAACTTTTAAGTAATGGTCCACTAATATTTTTATTGTTTACGACCCGGGTTTCGTCACGTAATGACATCTTCAGGTACAAATATTATCCCACATGGGTATATACCCTTCCTCTCCTCCCCCTTCCCTTCCCCGCCTTCCTCTGCACCTGATTTTGTATATATACCCGTGTGGGATAATATTTGTACCTGAAGATGTCATTACGTGACGAAATCCGGGTCGTAAACAATAAAAATATTAGTGGACCATTACCTAAAAGTTTTTGATTTCCGATATGGAGAGGTTCCACAAAGTGAAGCCTGAATTTATTAGTTATATTCTGAAAGGATACCCCTGGCATACGAACTCCTCAAACTTACGAACATTAATCAAAAACAGCGCTGCGTTGCATGCATTTTTGAAAGGCCGGACCCGTTCGCAGACTCGGAAAAAAGGACACGGGCCTCTTCAAGAAACAATTGTTTCACAAAACGGGCATATCTTGACGATTTCTGTACGCCAACCTTACTATTCAAATACTATGCTTATTTTGCCATGGTAAGTCTACATCTTATATACCTACCACTAGCACCATTCTCCTCCAAATATTGGGGAGTATTTTGGGAAGGAAATTTGGTCATATTTTTAAGAAAAAAAATTTTTTTTGCTAGCCGGACGATTCTGTATGTCCCGGAATCCGGAAAGGCTGCTGAGCCTGTCATCAGGTTTTCCAGGGACCGGACCAACAGAATTTGACAAACATCCATACCCTGAGTGGTGAAAAACCCATCCAGGCGGGACTCGAACCCGCGACCCTCGGTTAAACAGGCGAGGACTTTACCCCGCTGCCAACGGGGCCGGCATTTCGTTAATCCAAAATTATTTCATTTATTAGTAATATATTTCGTTTATCCAAAAATAGAAAAATATTTGCCTCTCAGCGCACAACTTTTCGATATAATTGACGAAAATTCCAGCAGTTATGCATCGGAAATGTGGTGCGGGTGTGCACTCCAGGGAGACGTAATTTCAATAATTAAATAAAAATATTATACAACCCAATTAAAGCAGAAATAACAATGGCACTTTTCCACAAGGTATTTTAATGCGCACGACGCGTTTCAGCTCACAGAGCCATCCTCAGGTACAAGACCTTCTTGTTTGCACTTTTTCACAAGGTATTTTAATGCGTACGAGCCATTATCAGATACAAGAAGGTCTTCGGGTACAAGATGGTCTTGTACCTGATGATGGCTCTGTGAGCTGAAACGCGTCGTGCTCATTGATATATTATGTGGAAAAGTACAATTGTTGTTTCTGTTTCAATATCACGAACTTCCACAATATCTCGCCTGAATTTGTCGAAATTATACAAGTCTGTTACATGACTCGCTTTGTTTCACGTGTTACATTTAAACCTCCTTCGCAACGGAAGGTTTTTCGTGACCCGGGAAAAATTAGTGCGGTGGCGATATGATTTCTTCTCAAAAATAGTCGAGAAAGCATACAAACTACACACTGTTAATTTTTTGACGAAATCTAGGAGTTAGAAAGACCTCGTTTTAAAAATAATGTCCCTCTGGAGTGCACTCGCGTACCATTTTCCATGTAAAATATCTGGTACTTTTCGTCAAAAATCTAGGAAAGTAGTTCGGTGAGGGGCCGATATTTTGGTATCTTTGGAAGGGTGAGTTATTTTTATTTAAAATGAGACAAATATTCACTGATTTTTAGGTGAAATCATGATTCGCTCAAACTATCTTAACTAGGTACTCTGTCGGCTTGGGTTTATTTAAATTTGAGTGAAATTCCTTAATTTTTTTCGCATGTTCATGGCCCTATCCAACAGATAAAGTTTGTTACTTCTTTTCAGCATATGTCCCACCGCTCTTCATCCCATTTATTAACCCCATTCTCTTTAAAAAATGATATGTAACTAGGTTTTATTCCACTCTTATTTTACGATAGCGGTTTGTTGCATGAATCGACACATCAGTGTTAGTGCCTAATGATGACAACTGTTTCCAAACATGTTGCCTCAATGTTGATTTGAAACGCTATATAATCATACCCACACCGCCGTTCCCTTCCGGGGTAGGCACAGTCAAAATGTTTCACTCATTAATACATAATTGTACACCCAACTCTGCTTCATAATTTCCTCCATACTGACCTATCCTTGCAAACATCTTTTGCCTCATTTACCCCCATACAGTGTTTCATACACGCCCTCCTGTTTTTAAGACTCCTAATATTCTTCCTCCGAAGAATTTCCTCAACCACATTCAACCACAACTCTCTCGGCCTACCTCTACCTCTCACACCATTTATTCTACTGTCATATATCTGTTTCGTTATTCGACTCTCATCCATTCTCTAAACACGGCCAAACCAACGAAGCACACTCCTTTCATACACGTTCATTACTGGAGCATTTAACCCACATTTATTCATGACCCACTCATTCCTGACCCTATCCATCCTACTTTTGCCGCAAATACTCCTCAGATAACTAATACCCACGGCGTGTAGTCTACTCTTATGTCTATCCTGACAAACCCATGTTTCACTACCATATAGCAAAGTGGGGAGAAGTACACTTTTGTATACGGCGTTTTTCGCTTCCTTAGACAAGCACTCATTCCTTGATATGCTCCACATGCTACCTACCACTTTCCTTCCAGCATTCGCACGCCTCTTTATCTCCTCATCTATTCTTCCATCTTTCGCATACATCTTACCTAAGTACACAAAACCATCTACCTGTTCTATTACTTCACCATTCGCCCTCATCATACAGATACTCTCCCCATTCTCCTTATCAAAAACTACTACTTTAGTCTTCCACGCATTTACCTTCAATTCCTTTCTCTTCGTTGATTCACAAAACTTATCTAGGAGCTTCTGTAATCCCTGTTGACTGCCTGAGATCAAAACAGCATCATCCGCATACAGAAGAACTCGCAAGTTTACATTTCCAATCAAGAAACCCTATAAAATATGCTTAATCATTTTCCAAAATTACTTATTGAGTGTTCCCACGTAAAAGGGATGATATTTTTCGTTAAAAATTTCGGAAATAAGTTCGGAAAGGGGCTGATATTTTGGTATCTTGGGAAGAATAAGATATTTTTCTGTAAAATGAGGCCAAATTCATTGAATTCTAGGTTAAATAATAATACTCGCTCAAACCACCTTAAGGATCGAAAGTTCTCGGATGAAGCGCGGGATGCAGGAAGTATATTGGAGGGAGAGATAACAATGATTGGGTGGCGCGAGCAACTGAATCGGAAATGGGAGATAAAGTGGAGGAGATAGGACGGCTTCTTCCCAGCCATAGACCCGAGTGAAAGAGGGGAGTTTGAAGTGGCAGAGCCGCCCCGAGCGAACACGGGGCCAAAGGGATCGCATTACAAAAAAAAAGTCGCGTTTTGGGTGAATGGATAGGACACCAGTCTCGTGGCAGGAGAATTATTTCGCTCCTCGTTTTGACGGAAGGAAAATGCATACGGTAGCAAGGGAATTGGAAGGAGTAGTTGCATCAGTGAAAGAAACCACAGTTAGTGCCCACTACATTTACCTCGGTCCTCGGATAAAGTAAAGGAGAAATCCTATTTCGCTCTGATCAGGTCTGACGGAAGCGATAAAGTAAGAGAGATATACATTGCCGGACAGATAGGTTGGTAAAATTCGTTCTTTCCGCGCACGATAAGCGGCCACAATAAAAACTCTAGGTCCACTAAATACACTCCCATAACACACGTCACCATTTCATCTACCAAAACCTTATCCCTTACATCGTTACGCGGCTGGTGTCCTAACACTAACCAATAAGGGCTGATATTTTGGTATCTGGGGAAGAATGAGATATTTTTCTTTAAAACGAGGACAAATTCATTGAATTCGAGGTTAAATTAATACTCAGGTCAGGTCTGACGGAAGCTATAAAGTAAGAGAGATACATTGCCGAACAGATAGGTACAAAAACTCGTTCTTCCCGCGCACAATAAGCGGCCACAATAAAAACTGAGCTCCACTAAATACACTCCCATAAAACACGTCAGCATTTCACCACCCAAAACCTTATCCCTTACATCATTACACGGTTGGTGTCCTAACACCCCCTGCCTCACGCCCGTGCGGCAGCTCGTAGTGTAGCATGTTAATGTAGATGTAAGGTAAATCGGGGTTAACAAAGATGGCAGGCAGGCCACGCCCACGTTACAGAATCTAGCATTGGTCACCGCAGCCAGTGCCCGCTCCATCAATCTCGATAATGTAGCCTATAAGAGGTGTAACGATTACATTTTTGCACATGGCGCGTCATAGCGTCTTACTGTAACCACGAATTTATCTAAGAAGTGGAGAGAGGATGACGGAGGGGAATGACGGGAGTCGCTGACTGGAGATCCATATTGATATCTACACTCCTTCCAAAAAAAAATGATGGTCGCCGAAAATAAAGATTTTCCGCGGCAATTGATTAGCGAGGAATAGGAGGGACATCACAACGGGAACCCTGTACAAGAATAAGAAGAATATTGTATAAAAAAGGTTAGGTATGAGGGTCTAAAGATTAATTTGGTATTCTTGCCCTGATCTGAAGGATGTTCCCCGGTGACAGTGTGAATCAAAACAAATACTATATTCCCCCATTTTGAAAATGATTTTACAAATCTCGCTTTTGCTGGCGGAATGTGCCAGCTAATGAAAACCAAAATTAAAGCAGTTTGACCGAGATAATTCCCTTTGATTGGATTGGTTGATATTTTTTGAGGGGCGAGATATTTTTCTTTAACCCTTTGAGTGCGGCATGGCGTGATATCACGACATGGTTGTCTTGTCCGCTTGGGCGTGTAGCAGGGGGTGTTAGGACTCCAGCCGTGTGAAGATGTAAGGGCTAGTGTTTTGGGAGGTGAAATGGTGAAGTGTATTATGTGAGGGCATTTAATGGGGCTCAGTTTTTTACCGTGGTCGCTTATTGTGCGCGGAATGAACGAATTTTTGCACCTCTGTGTTCGGTAAAGTATATCTCTAATTTTATCGCTTCTGTCAGACCTAGAAAAAAGTAGTGAGGCGTCATGACAATATTCTCTGTGTCGCTCTGAAACACATCAGCTCTGAATTTCTCATTATTGTGCGCGGAAAGAATGAATTTTTGCACCTCTGTGTTCGGCAAAGTATATCTCTCATTTTATCGCTTCTGCCAGACCTAGAAAAAAGTAGTGAGGCGTCATGACAATATTCTCTGTGTCGCTCTGAAACACATCAGCTCTGAATTTCTCATTATTGTGCGCGGAAAGAATGAATTTTTGCACCTCTGTGTTCGGCAAAGTATATCTCTCATTTTATCGCTTCTGCCAGACCTAGAAAAATGTAGTGAGGAGCCATGACAATATTCTCTGTGTCGCTCTGAAACACATCAGCTCTGAATTTCTCAAGGAAGCTAAGACTACCGTGTAGCCTCCGAGTCTCTATTGGCTCCCACCTTAATCCCTCTAAACGTTTTGTAACACTATACGTTCGCTCGTAAAAATTTTTTAACGATGCGTGCAGCTTTTATTTAAATTTTATCAATTTTTTGGTTAAACCATCTGGTAATAACGAGGCGGAGCGTGGAACATGATAACGACGAGGTGAAGTACCATGAGATGATAGAGAGATGTGTAGAAGTTGGAGACGCAAGGGCGGAAACAGAAATCGACCGTCCCATTTTGTCACTGGGACCCTTGAAAGTTACTGGAACGACACACAAACGGAATCTTTTTCTCGGGAGAAAAAAATTTAACACGAGTCTCTGAGCTTGTTGACTCCTCTCGACCAAAGGGGTCGAGGTAGTTCACAATCGCCGGCGTTATTTCCAGCACGAAGACGGAGTGTGCCTTATCTACTCGAGCTGCCACGGGATACGGTCCCCTCCCCCCCTCTTACCACCCCCACAGACTTTCGAAGAACGATTAATCATAAAGATTTCGAACTGTTGATCATTGATTCTAAACGGGGCAGGGCTTTGGGCGGCGAAATTTCCCGAAAAGAAATAAAATTAATATATGAATGTGGGGACCCCATATAAATATTGGTAAAAAATAGTATCGAAAACCTATTTTTAACATAAAACCATGAAACATGTATCTACATCAATATGTTACCCTGCAAGCCACCACAAGGGTGATTGGCAGGGGGTGACTTATCACCAACATGAACAACAGTAAGTAATTTTTACTTTCACCAACAAACACCACACAATCGGTATGCTACAAACGCTACAGAAACTTTTAAAATGATCGATAATGTAACTATGAAATGTGACAAAAGAGTTATGCAGGGAACATGCAAAAAATGGTGTTGGTACTACTCGGCAGATTTAGAAACATGCATTAGGGGGTTATTATACGAATTTATCAGCTACACTAACTATCAACTAACCTACTTCTAAGTGTAGGTAAACGCAGCCATTATGATCTCTAATAGATTGCGGGAAAAATGACATTTCAAACCTCTCTGTTCTACAATCTATTTCCCTTATTTTATTTTCATGATCTGATCTACCGTAGTATGTTGGAGTTCTTAAGATATTGAAAACTTCTTCTGCAAATAAATCGGTTTTGAATTTACTTAAAAGATTGAGTCTAATTTTCAGTCGACGGTCTGAAAGTGATTCTCATCCTAGTTTTTGCAAGATGTCAGTTACACGAACGAGACTATCATATCGGCCTTTCACATGTCTTGCTGATCTTCTCTGCACGCTTTCTAACTCTGTTTTCAAGCCTATCTCACGAGGATCCAAATCACTGGCAACGAATTCTAAGTGGGTTTTAACAATGGAGAAGTAGCTGATTTCTCTAACTTAATCGTCGTACTTCCCAAGTAGTCTTTTAACAAATACCCATTTACACTTGGCTTGAGCAGTTACTTCCCGAATATGTTTGCTCCATGAGAGATCATTTGTTAGTTTAACTACGAAGCATTATATAGATTTTACAGCCTCTAATTGGGTATCGATTTTACATTCACATAATAGATTGAGAATGATTCTACTTTTCAATCGACGGCCTGCAATAGATTCCCATGTATAGATCAGTTTGGTTGGGTGGAGATTAGGGAAAAGAATAGATGGAACCTTACGACCCAAATTGAAGGGAATATTGCGTGCGAGTTGAGGGTATGCGTCATTGAGATAGATGGAGAGAGCGCTTACTATTGTGACCAAAGCCATAAGCTGTAACGTGGGCGTGGCCTGTGCGCCATCTTTGTTATCCCCGATTTCCTTCAGCGCTTACGGGTTCTGTCCTTCATTTTTCGGGATCAACCGCGTATTCTTGTTGTGAGTGACAACAGTTTCGCTGACACTATTGTCACTCACTACAAAAATACGAAGTGCTGAAACTGTTGTCACTCACAACAAAAATACGCGGTTGATCCCGTAAAATGAAGGCGATTAACGTAGAGCACCGCGAAAGCCTTCGTTCTCACATCTTACGGGTTCTGTCCAGCCAGATCGGCTGCAAGGACCACTGGGCGGGGCGGCGGACCTAAAGTCACGATATGATGGCACGATGTCTCGTCGGTATACAAAAGTCAACCAAGAAAATGACACTAAATAAATTAGTCGTTACAAGATCGTTCACTAGCAGTTACAACGCAATTACTAGCGCATTACTTTATATCAAAATAATGACAATGTTTCCAAAAATAAAAACCGATTGAACCAAAGGATATCTGGAGAACTTAAAGAGGACGCATCATACCCTTCGGTAAGGAAAAGTTCTGTTAAAAATCCACAAGATGGCGTTACTCGCACCCGATCAAGGCGTTTTGGCGTCAGGAGTCTCTTACTCCAGGATAACTCTCGCACAAGGCAACAGTCGTCGGTAATTTTTAGCCAAGTCTCCGGCGCGTAAGTGCAGGCAGCGCTTATATAAGGTATGTGAAAGAAGACTGAACAAATTGCATCACCGGCCGAGCACATCATGGCAGAAAACCATTTAGGTAGCTTGTCGAAATATACCAATTACAAATTCTATCTTACAACCGCGACGGCTGTTACTTAGCATTTCAATAGAGGAGGGATTGATACATCTCCATTAGTTTTAGATATGCCAATAATAATAATAGTTTCTATAAAAATATACCCTACATCTTGCCGTTTTCCCGATGGTTTAATTATACTCCGGGATAAAATTTCCATGTTTCAGATACGAGCCTCTCTTGGAAAAGGTCTATTATTTATACTATAAAAATTTCAAGTTGATGACGTAAGACTTAAACAAAAAATCTGGGGTCGGAAATCATCACAAATCCGACCTGTTGAGCGGGTGTGACGCGTCGCCTTAAGGCCTTGTGTGTGTATAAAAAATTAGCGATATAAAATGTTGACTAACTTTCTATAGTTTTAGGAACTGAAATAAGTCCAATAGTTTCATCATTAACTTTGTAAATCTTTTCCATAATGTTCAGGAATTAACAAAAGCTTTGTAAGTTTTACGTGGAATATATATTGGACAGTCCAATAAATATTCCACGTAAAACTTACAAATCTTTTGTTAATTCCTGAATGTTACAAACATAAGTGTTTGCACACAAATACATCGCCAGACTTTTTTTCTTAAAATTTTTTCAACATTTTAAAATTTTGTTGCTTTTCGAAATTATTTTTTACTTAAGGATCTATGAGCAAAATCAAAACGTACATTGATATTCTTAAAAGTAATTTTCTCGAATTTAGAGGAAAAAGACGTAAACTTCTTTTCCGTCCGTGGACCGAACGGAACGATGGACCGAAATGAACGAGTGACCGAAAGGAACGAGTGACCGAAAGGACCGGTCGGAACAAAAGGACCGGTTGGAAAAAAAGGACCGGTCGTTCCATGGAAGTCGGTCTTTGGTCCTTCCGTTCAATCCGAAGACCCGTTCCTTCGGACCTGTTCGTTCGCGAACGACCCACCTTTAGTGGCTAAAATTCTCATCATATTGGCTTATTCATTAAATGCCGTAGTTTCAACAACCTTGCGTGATATATTTAACGTGCATGTCCATGAAAAAACTAACATTGCCACACACTATTCCATATCCACCTAATACCCCTTAAACCACTTCAAGGGTGTGGGGCAGGGGGTTTTTTATGCATTAGCAAAAACCTGCCAATATGTTCAGAAATCTTCATTCCTAATGAATAATTGACGGCACGGAATACGAACTTTAAGCAAAAATCGTATGTGAATATGTGTTTTCTTTTATTTGGCATGATGCTTTGATTTCTATTAGGAAGCATTATAATCATATGAAAAGTATATTTTCCACGTTTACGGGAAAAAATGTACAGATGTCATCGAATTATTTCAAAATATAAGCCACCTGCCATAAGGCTACTTGTTAAAATGGCATTAAATTGCCCAGAAACGAAATAGACAACATGCAATTTTTCCACTTTTTTCTATTCCTTCAGCTGATGACGGGGACCTTGGATAAGGATGTGAAGAAGAGGCTGGTTAACAGCTCGATACGAAGCGTAGCGTTGTATGAGGCAGAAACGTGGACCCTCAGAAAGGAGGACAAGAATAGGCTGCAGGCATTTGAGAAGTGGGTTTGGAGAAGGATGGAGAAGGTGAGGTGGACGGAGAGAGAGACTAACGAGGACGAGCATGAGGTGGTTGACGAGGAAAGGAAACATCTGAATGAGCTTAGGAATAGGCAGGGTAGGTGGCTGGAGGGTGCAATTAAGGGCGATGGGTTACTCAGGAGTGTGATAGAGGGATGGATATTGGGCAAGCGGGGAAGGGTAAGAAAGAGAATAGGTGGTACTGACCGGATGAAGAAGGGTAGATCGTACGCTGAGGCGAAAAAGGAAAAACTAGATCGAGATAGGCCCCTGAAAGTGCAGAAAACCGGGAGAAGATCCATTGAAATACAACAAAACCCACATTTATCGGTAGAATACAATTTAAAAAACACTGGTATTACATATATCGCCACGCATGCAATTTTTCACGCAAATCTGTACATGGATAACAATCGTTCCAACCATCTAAAAAATGGGGAAATGCTGTACCCAACCTTCTGGATTCATATTCACCACCACGGAGTAGGATACCCAGTTTATCTGCCCAGATATGTTAGCTTCGTTGGTGTCTATTATGTTCCTTTAGAGCCTGTGTCTTTCGGGTGGGCGTGGCACATTTGTTATGGGAATGTATTCCTGCGATAGCTACCTTTCCCTGCATTTACATTCATAGAAATCTTCGGAGTTTGTTTTTCAAGTGTCTATGGTAATTCTACCGAGCGAAAATTTCGTTTCCGCTGGTCTGGTGCATAGAAATAGGTGATATAATTATAATAGGTACAGCACGGCCAAATGCCTTGCTGGGACCGCCCGCCGCATGGTGGCGGATTTTTTGAGCATCTTTTCCTTGCTGATCCCCCGTCCCAAAATTTCACTATGGCGATCGCCCTCCTATATCCTACTCCGTGTTCACCACAGTGAACGTGGCTATCCTTTTGTAAGTTGTTCCAACTGGGGTGCGCCGATTGGATTTTCTACAGCTTCAGAGAGTTCCTTTTTTTTGTCGAGCGGCTGAACCACTCTGGATTTAAGGCCGACGCCACGACACGCGGCGATATTTTTCTTCTCACTTCCACCAAGGTGTTGGCAGAAATTTTTCCATCAACTTTTCCCGGTGTCGGACACACCTTTCAAAACAAGTGATGATCAGCGCTAGCGGCCAATGAAAAGAGAGGGACGTGGGACATGGGCTAATAAATCAACGAAACTTTCCCACTTTATGTGAAATTCATCGTAAAATTACGCTTTCTTTATCGTTTTATAACGGAAGTTTTCATCAAACAAAGTTTTTGCAAATGAACTTCATTCAATCCGATAAATATTACAAATCAATTCCAATTAGGATATGCAAGCTCATTTGGACAAAAAAATATTAGTACAAAAAATAAGTGCAAAAAAAATATTGGTCACCAAAAATCTATGAGAAATTTCTCCCGAAATGACGCTTAATTTTTCATTTTCAAACGATAGTATTTATAAACATTTTTTATAAAATTGTTACTCCCTGCTATCTCTGAAAAAGAGATTTAAACGAATAAAGAGACTTGATTTAGGTAAAAAAAATACACGCCGATAATTGTTAAAGAGAACACCGTGGTTTCCATACTCTTTTTATTAGCTCTACATCAAAGCCACCTCTAAGTTTTATCGCAGTGGTTACCATTACACCAGGCATACACTAACCGTCAGACATGCTATATATTATGCAATCACTGCCTACAAAAACTAAACATACCTTCAGTTAATTTACTCCTGAGTAAAGAGATTCCACTTGCAATACGGCCTCTAATTATCATTCTACACATACAGAATGGACACCACTCATACCAATTCAGTCATCTTAAAATTTCTGGCGCCCCGTGAAGATACAGGAAAAAATTAATTGAAAAGTATGACGAATACCAATGCAGACGAGTTTTCAAAACATGGGCCCGACTTTATAATCTCAAGTTAAATATTTTCTCGCCTTAAAAACGGAATTTTTTTACACTCTAGCTACGATAACCCTGAGGTCAACTGATAAAAAGCGTGATGTAACATACAAAATCCAATCTCTCAGGGAACATAAAGCTAACGTAAAAGTTTCGTATTTTCGGTTAATGTGAACCAAAAACAATATAGTCCAACCCATTGAGGTAAATTGAGATGACTCTGGCTACGGTGCCCAATGCTAAATGCTCTAACATGGGCGTGGCCTGTCAGCCATCTTTGTCAACCCCGGCTTTCTTTTGCGCACTAATTTCGCAATTCTACGACGTTTTTTTGTCAATAGCTTACTAGATATCCTAGATATCACCATGCATTTCCTTCCTTAATATGTATTCTCCAACGATATATATATATATATATATATATATATATATATATATATATATATATATATATATATATATATATATATATATATATATACACATAAATATTTATACAGAAAGGTAGAAAGAAAGTGGATAGAAACACATAAAATGGACGAACACAGTGGTGGTGTGAAGATGTAAAGATGGCCGATTCCAAGCAGAAAAAATTCGACTGGACCGGGAATCGAACCACGGACCTTTGGATTTCGCGTCCAATGCTCAGACCACCAAGCTACCCAGTCTACTAAGAAACCACTGGAATCGGCGGGGGTTTATAGGAACAAACACTCCCCAAGGCATGACCCACGAGAGCGGCCAGTAGATGGCGCGCGGGCAGCTTTTCATCCACCGGCAGAGAGAGAATGACATTCACAGAAGGCGAAATGAAAGAATAACTCAAGCACACAGACAGTGGTGAAAGACATAGAACAGGCGTTTCGGGGTACGCTAACCCAAGTAGGAAATGACCCGTTCAGGGCATACAATCGTTCATTCATTCACTCAGACCGCACAGCGGCAAATACTCACATAAATATTTATACAGAAAGGTAGAAAGAAAGTGGATAGAAACACATAAAATGGACGAACACAGTGGTGGTGTGAAGATGTAAAGATGGCCGATTCCAAGCAGAAAAAATTCGACTGGACCGGGAATCGAACCACGGACCTTTGGATTTCGCGTCCAATGCTCAGACCACCAAGCTACCCAGTCTACTAAGAAACCACTGGAATCGGCGGGGGTTTATAGGAACAAACACTCCCCAAGGCATGACCCACGAGAGCGGCCAGTAGATGGCGCGCGGGCAGCTTTTCATCCACCGGCAGAGAGAGAATGACATTCACAGAAGGCGAAATGAAAGAATAACTCAAGCACACAGACAGTGGTGAAAGACATAGAACAGGCGTTTCGGGGTACGCTAACCCAAGTAGGAAATGACCCGTTCAGGGCATACAATCGTTCATTCATTCACTCAGACCGCACAGCGGCAAATACTCACATAAATATTTATACAGAAAGGTAGAAAGAAAGTGGATAGAAACACATAAAATGGACGAACACAGTGGTGGTGTGAAGATGTAAAGATGGCCGATTCCAAGCAGAAAAAATTCGACTGGACCGGGAATCGAACCACGGACCTTTGGATTTTGTCATTCTCTCTCTGCCGGTGGATGAAAAGCTGCCCGCGCGCCATCTACTGGCCGCTCTCGTGGGTCATGCCTTGGGGAGTGTTTGTTCCTATAAACCCCCGCCGATTCCAGTGGTTTCTTAGTAGACTGGGTAGCTTGGTGGTCTGAGCATTGGACGCGAAATCCAAAGGTCCGTGGTTCGATTCCCGGTCCAGTCGAATTTTTTCTGCTTGGAATCGGCCATCTTTACATCTTCACACCACCACTGTGTTCGTCCATTTTATGTGTTTCTATCCACTTTCTTTCTACCTTTCTGTATAAATATTTATGTGAGTATTTGCCGCTGTGCGGTCTGAGTGAATGAATGAACGATTGTATGCCCTGAACGGGTCATTTCCTACTTGGGTTAGCGTACCCCGAAACGCCTGTTCTATGTCTTTCACCACTGTCTGTGTGCTTGAGTTATTCTTTCATTTCGCCTTCTGTGAATGTCATTCTCTCTCTGCCGGTGGATGAAAAGCTGCCCGCGCGCCATCTACTGGCCGCTCTCGTGGGTCATGCCTTGGGGAGTGTTTGTTCCTATAAACCCCCGCCGATTCCAGTGGTTTCTTAGTAGACTGGGTAGCTTGGTGGTCTGAGCATTGGACGCGAAATCCAAAGGTCCGTGGTTCGATTCCCGGTCCAGTCGAATTTTTTCTGCTTGGAATCGGCCATCTTTACATCTTCACACCACCACTGTGTTCGTCCATTTTATGTGTTTCTATCCACTTTCTTTCTACCTTTCTGTATAAATATTTATGTGAGTATTTGCCGCTGTGCGGTCTGAGTGAATGAATGAACGATTGTATGCCCTGAACGGGTCATTTCCTACTTGGGTTAGCGTACCCCGAAACGCCTGTTCTATGTCTTTCACCACTGTCTGTGTGCTTGAGTTATTCTTTCATTTCGCCTTCTGTGAATGTCATTCTCTCTCTGCCGGTGGATGAAAAGCTGCCCGCGCGCCATCTACTGGCCGCTCTCGTGGGTCATGCCTTGGGGAGTGTTTGTTCCTATAAACCCCCGCCGATTCCAGTGGTTTCTTAGTAGACTGGGTAGCTTGGTGGTCTGAGCATTGGACGCGAAATCCAAAGGTCCGTGGTTCGATTCCCGGTCCAGTCGAATTTTTTCTGCTTGGAATCGGCCATCTTTACATCTTCACACCACCACTGTGTTCGTCCATTTTATGTGTTTCTATCCACTTTCTTTCTACCTTTCTGTATAAATATTTATGTGAGTATTTGCCGCTGTGCGGTCTGAGTGAATGAATGAACGATTGTATGCCCTGAACGGGTCATTTCCTACTTGGGTTAGCGTACCCCGAAACGCCTGTTCTATGTCTTTCACCACTGTCTGTGTGCTTGAGTTATTCTTTCATTTCGCCTTCTGTGAATGTCATTCTCTCTCTGCCGGTGGATGAAAAGCTGCCCGCGCGCCATCTACTGGCCGCTCTCGTGGGTCATGCCTTGGGGAGTGTTTGTTCCTATAAACCCCCGCCGATTCCAGTGGTTTCTTAGTAGACTGGGTAGCTTGGTGGTCTGAGCATTGGACGCGAAATCCAAAGGTCCGTGGTTCGATTCCCGGTCCAGTCGAATTTTTTCTGCTTGGAATCGGCCATCTTTACATCTTCACACCACCACTGTGTTCGTCCATTTTATGTGTTTCTATCCACTTTCTTTCTACCTTTCTGTATAAATATTTATGTGAGTATTTGCCGCTGTGCGGTCTGAGTGAATGAATGAACGATTGTATGCCCTGAACGGGTCATTTCCTACTTGGGTTAGCGTACCCCGAAACGCCTGTTCTATGTCTTTCACCACTGTCTGTGTGCTTGAGTTATTCTTTCATTTCGCCTTCTGTGAATGTCATTCTCTCTCTGCCGGTGGATGAAAAGCTGCCCGCGCGCCATCTACTGGCCGCTCTCGTGGGTCATGCCTTGGGGAGTGTTTGTTCCTATAAACCCCCGCCGATTCCAGTGGTTTCTTAGTAGACTGGGTAGCTTGGTGGTCTGAGCATTGGACGCGAAATCCAAAGGTCCGTGGTTCGATTCCCGGTCCAGTCGAATTTTTTCTGCTTGGAATCGGCCATCTTTACATCTTCACACCACCACTGTGTTCGTCCATTTTATGTGTTTCTATCCACTTTCTTTCTACCTTTCTGTATAAATATTTATGTGAGTATTTGCCGCTGTGCGGTCTGAGTGAATGAATGAACGATTGTATGCCCTGAACGGGTCATTTCCTACTTGGGTTAGCGTACCCCGAAACGCCTGTTCTATGTCTTTCACCACTGTCTGTGTGCTTGAGTTATTCTTTCATTTCGCCTTCTGTGAATGTCATTCTCTCTCTGCCGGTGGATGAAAAGCTGCCCGCGCGCCATCTACTGGCCGCTCTCGTGGGTCATGCCTTGGGGAGTGTTTGTTCCTATAAACCCCCGCCGATTCCAGTGGTTTCTTAGTAGACTGGGTAGCTTGGTGGTCTGAGCATTGGACGCGAAATCCAAAGGTCCGTGGTTCGATTCCCGGTCCAGTCGAATTTTTTCTGCTTGGAATCGGCCATCTTTACATCTTCACACCACCACTGTGTTCGTCCATTTTATGTGTTTCTATCCACTTTCTTTCTACCTTTCTGTATAAATATTTATGTGAGTATTTGCCGCTGTGCGGTCTGAGTGAATGAATGAACGATTGTATGCCCTGAACGGGTCATTTCCTACTTGGGTTAGCGTACCCCGAAACGCCTGTTCTATGTCTTTCACCACTGTCTGTGTGCTTGAGTTATTCTTTCATTTCGCCTTCTGTGAATGTCATTCTCTCTCTGCCGGTGGATGAAAAGCTGCCCGCGCGCCATCTACTGGCCGCTCTCGTGGGTCATGCCTTGGGGAGTGTTTGTTCCTATAAACCCCCGCCGATTCCAGTGGTTTCTTAGTAGACTGGGTAGCTTGGTGGTCTGAGCATTGGACGCGAAATCCAAAGGTCCGTGGTTCGATTCCCGGTCCAGTCGAATTTTTTCTGCTTGGAATCGGCCATCTTTACATCTTCACACCACCACTGTGTTCGTCCATTTTATGTGTTTCTATCCACTTTCTTTCTACCTTTCTGTATAAATATTTATGTGAGTATTTGCCGCTGTGCGGTCTGAGTGAATGAATGAACGATTATATATATATATATATATATATATATATATATATATATATATACACACAATGGAAAACTTCGCCAAATGGCCACAAACACAATTAAAGAGGAAACTTACAGGGGGTAAAAAGACGAAAGTAAAGAGAGAGTCTTACTTAGAGACGTTTCGGGTGTTATCCCTTCTTCAGTCACACAGAGAATTCTCTGTGTGACTGAAGAAGGGATAACACCCGAAACGTCTCTAAGTAAGACTCTCTCTTTACTTTCGTCTTTTTACCCCCTGTAAGTTTCCTCTCTCTCTCTCTCTCTCTCTCTCTCTCTCTCTCTCTATATATATATATATATATATATATATATATATATATATATATATATATATATATGACATTTGTTCCGTGATACGCCTTGAAGACGGACTAGTTCCGAAAGCTAGCTATGTAAGTGTGATCGTCTCTTTTTTTGTGTGTCTATCTCCTCCATCCTATCAACATCGTGTGTGTGTGTGTGTGTGTGTAAATAAATAAATAAATAAATATATATATATATTATTTATTTATTTATTTAAATTAATAATAATCCGCTTTCTCAATGAAAACTGATAAAATGGAGTAGAATCCATAGCACGAAGTAGTCAATAATATTTCACGAGTTACTTGCCTTGAACTTCAAACAGATAGTTGATATTCTTGCTTTACTTCCGCTAATTCATCCATTCTGTCGTGCTATTCATAGGAAAGTAAGAAAAGAGCAGGATTAAACAGTATGGTTGTCATTTCGGTTTTCGGGCCATAGTTTGAAGACGTATCCATACACCTCAATGGTCGGACCACAGGGTATCATCGAAGTGCAATGGAAAATGAAACTTTAGCCCAGTTTTATAAAGTCTCGTTAGCTTTAGCCGTAAGATTACGTAGTGTTTTAGTTAACTTCACGGTAACAGAGAGTTCTGGTTTTACACATTATGTCAGACTGACGGTTGTTTGGTGTGAGGGATATCGATTAAGAATGTATGTAATTCCGTTTTCATTTCGAGAAAAAACAACTAACCAAAAAAAAAATATTACATGGATTATGGTTTTGTATGGATTAGATACGTGGACAGCGAGGAAAAGGGAAGAAAAATATCTAGGAATCATTGAGATTGGCTGTGGCGAAAAATTGAGTAGATACGACGGACAGATAAGGTAAAAATTGTGGAGGTACTGAAATGGACTGTAGAGAGTAAACTATGAATATTGAGAAGTGCGAAGAAGAGATAGGATAACTTGATAGGTCACATGTTACGTAGAGATTGCTTGCGGAAGTCACGGTAAAAGGGAAGATAAACAGAAAAGGAGGAAGAGCATACGTGTACCTAGCTTACAAAATACCAACTAATCATCTATCATTAATTTTCCCCGAGATGTTGTGCGAATTATGTCAAGTTTCCCGGTTGGTGACGCATAAGTAAATTATTTTCATATGCTAGAGTGATTTCATTTAATTATTATTTATCGGGGGAAATTAAAGACAGATTTGGTGTGATGACAGGTATGATGAGAGGAGGGACGTACAGGGAAACAAAGAATTTAGCCCAAAACAGAAATGACCGGAGACTATAGTTCTATTCAGGCTGTCACCAGTCAGATACATATTAAGATGAAGAAAGGTTATGCCTCCTCACGGACCATTGTTAAAACAGTACCGAAGAAAATGCCTAATTTTCTCCGAGATCTTGTTCGAATATATGTCCAGTTTCCCGGTTGGTGATGCGTAGGAACATTATTTTAATATGCTAGATTTATTTTGGGTATCATTGGAGGAAATTAAAGACAGATTTGGTGTGAGGACATGTATGATGAGAAGAGGGACGTACAGGGCAATGAAGAACCTAGCCCAAAACAGAATAGACTTCAGTTCCATTCAAGCCTGTCACCAGATAGGTACATAGAAATATGAAGTCCAGTTATGCCTCCTTCTGACTCACCATTGTTAAAATATTTGGAAAAACAGCACCGAAGAAAATGCCAACTTTTCCCTGACATCTTGTAAGAATATACGCCAAGTTTCCCGGTTGGTTATGCGTGAATACATTATTTAAGTAGACTACAGTTATTTAAGGGTGTCCTAGGGGAAAATTAGAGACAGATTGTTTGTGATGGTAGGTATGATGAGAAGAGGGACGTCCAGACCAACAAAGAACCTATCCCAAAACAAAATAGACTGGAAACTACAGTTTTTTAGGCCTTCCACAAGACAGATACATAGAAAGATGAGGATAGGCTATACCTTCTTCTGACTAACCGTTGCTAAAATATTTGGGAAAAGAGGAACGAGAGCATATTTGCTTAATTGTAACAGAGATCTTGTACGATAACCAGTCAAGTTTCCCAGTTGGTGATACGTTTTAATATGGTCCCGGTTTTAATGTGCTAGATTTATTCTAAGGTATCATTGGAGAAAAGACAGATTTGGTGTCATGACAGGAATGATAAGAGGAGGGACGCACAGCGTAATAAATAACCCAGCTCAAAATAGTAATGACTGGAGACTTTGGTTTTATTCAAGCCAGTCACATGACCGATACATAGAAATATGAAGATAGTCTATGCCTCCATCTTGATGCAGAAATGAAATATTTAAATAATCAGGTCTGATGATGATGTAAAAACATCGAAACCTATGCTGCGGTAAAATCTTATATCTTTGAATAAATGTAAATTTTTCATTTCTGTATCATGCATAAATTCCACTCAGTATCGCCGGAATCTTCGAATTATTATATGCCTCCTTCTAACTACTAACTTATGGCTAAAATATTTGGAAAAACAGGACCGAATATAATGCCTAATTTTCCCCGAGATCGTGTTCGAATATATTTCAAGTTTCCCGGTTGATGATGCGAGGGTACATCATTTTAATGCGCTAGATTTATTTTAGGGTATCCTCGGGGAAACTTCAAGTCATATTTGGTGTGATGGCAGGTATGATTAGAAGAGGGACGAACAGGGTAATAAAGAACCCAGCCCAAAATAGAATGGAGACTACAGTTCTTTTGAGACCTATCACCAGGCATACAAAGAAAGAAGATAGGTTTGACTACCAATGGCTAAAATATTTGGAAAAACAGGACGGATGAATATGCCTAAATTTCCCCGAGATCTTGTACATACATACCCATCACGCCGTTCCCTTCCGGGGTAGGCACAGTCAAAATATTTCTCCCGTTAATACATAATTGCACACCTAACTCTGCTTCCATAATTTCCTCCATACTGACCTATCTCTGCAACCTCCTTTGACCCATTCACCCCCATACACCGCATACACGCCCTCCTGTTTTTAAGACTCCTAATATTCCTCCTCCTAAGAATTTCCTCAACCACATTCAACCACAACTTTCTCGGCCTACCTCTACCTCTCGCACCATTCATTACACTCTTATATATCTGTTTCGTTATTCGACTCTCATCCATTCTCTCAACATGGACAAACCAACGAAGCACACTCCTTTCATACACGTCCATTACTGGAGCATTTAACCCACATTCATTCATGACCCACTCATTCCTGACCCTATCCATCCTACTTTTGCCGCAAATACTCCTCAGATAACTAATACCCACTGCGTTTAGTCTACTCTCATGTCTATCCTGACATACCCATGTGTCACTTACATATAGCAAAGTGGGGAGAAGTACACTTTTGTACACGGCGATTTTCGCTTCCTTAGACAAGCACTCATTCCTTGATATGCTCCACATGCTACCGACCACTTTCCTTCCAGCATTCGCACGTCTCTTTATCTCCTCATCTATTTTTCCATCTTTCGCATACATCTTACCTAAATAGTTTAAGTGGCTCAGTGGCTAACGTACTCGTCTCCGGTGCTGAGATCTTGTATGAATATATATTAAGTTTCACAGTGTGTGATGCGGAGGTACATAATTTAAACATGCTACTTTAATTTTGGGATGTCGTCCGAGAAAATTAAAGACGACAGGCATCATTATTGTACTCCCCTCATAATGACGTCTCCAATCTTCCTATCAGCGTATCCAGGAATTGATGATTGAAGACTCTAGGCCCCCCCGCCCACTTCCTCTTTATATTCAAAATTACTAAAATAAGCCGAACTTCGAATTATGTTACACTTTTGAAAAAAATGGGGAAGAACTAATTTCTTCGATCTATCAAAGGGCAGAAGGCGTATGGTCGAAGGTTTAATGTCTTGGATTTTTATCGGCTTTTTCCTCCATTCTTCTCATTTCTCTGTCGATTATCTAAACATTATTTCTGGGACCTAATCACGGGCCTTGGTGCACATCGGCCTCTGTTCGAGAGCTATTTTGTTATTTTATTAGGTGCGATTATATACTACCCAGGAGCTATCCAGAAACTGTGGCAGACAAGGAGATTAGTTTAGCTTCTGGAGGAAATTTGGTGAATTAGCCAGCGTTCGAAGATCAAAATAGCGTTAGGGAGGGACGTACTCAGTGAGATAAGGGAGATAATGACCATTATATTCTATACCCTTAAAATATTATCGTGTCGAGGTGAATGTATAGGTGGAATTTTAAGGCGTACTTTGGTGCAATTACTTTACGTCAAAATTTGTAATATTAATGCCATTTTACGGTCAATACCATTTTAACACGAAGGCTTACGGCACATAACGTATTATTCGAAATAATTCGATGTTATATGAACAGATTACTTCCTAAACCCAAACACATACGCTTCATATTATTATGATGGTTCCTAATATTTCTCAAAATATCACGCTGAATAAAAAACAGGTATTTACAAAAACAATTTTCGCATAAATTTCGACATTAGAATTTCTAATCATTGCATTGACAAATGTTGGGGTACGAAGTCACTCGCAAGATTGGTTGACTGCAACCCTCCACCATACCCTGTCTAATGCTAGTTCCCTTACCTCCGGATATCTCTTCCTATGTACTTTCCTCTTTACTTGGTCCATAAACTTATTCCTGAGTCTTCCCCTGGGGACTTTTCCTTCAATTTTGCGTTCTATTATGTTCTTCACAATCCCATTTTGTCTCAGGGAGTGTCCAATCCATCTGGTTCTTCTTTTTTCTATGGTGTTTCATATGGTCCTTTCCTTAGTGTACATTTCTCGGGCTCGCCACCGGGTAAGATAGTCATAGGCAGCCGACGTTTCGGGTTCCGACTCGTTACCCATTCTCAGGGCTACCTTGAGCCTTGAGAATGGGTAACGAGTCGGAACCTGAAACGTCGGCTGCCTATGACTATCTTACCCGGTGGCGAGCCCGAGAAATGTACACTAATGTTATTCGCCGGGAAAGTGTTAAATGGTCCTTTCCTCTTCTACTGTTCTGTACACTTCATCACTTCTTATTTTGTCCGTCCATTTTACCTTCAGAATCCTCTTCCATTTCCAGGTTTCGAAGGCTTTTTTCCTTTTCTGGTCAACTTTTTCAATGGTCCAAATCTCCGATCCATAAAGTGCTACGCTGCACACGAATGTTTTCACATACTGCCTCCTGGTTTGTAGTCCTTTCTTCTTTGAGCACGGCAGTTATCTTTCTACCATAAACACCTTCTTAGCTTGGACTAATTTCCGCTTGATGTCCGTTGTACTTCTTCCGTCTTACGTGATGGTGCTTCCGAGATAGGTGAATAGTTGAAGGATAAGGACCACTTATTGGATAAAATTTAGATAATGGGAATCGAATTAGGTAAGATGTATGCAAAAGATGGAAAAATAGATGAGGAGATAAAGAGACGTGCGAATGCTGGAAGGAAAGTGGTAGGTAGTATGTGGAGCATATCAAGGAATGAGTGCTTGTCTAAGGAAGCGAAAATTGCCGTGTACCAAAGTGTACTTCTCCCCACTTTTCTATATGGTAGTGAAACATGGGTATGTCAGGATAAACATAAGAGTAGACTAAACGCCGTGGGTATGAGTTATCTGAGGAGTATTTGCGGCAAAAGTAGGATGGATAGAGTCAGGAATGAGTGGGTCATGAATGAATGTGGGTTAAATGCTCCAGTAATGGACGTGTATGAAATGAGTGTGCTTCGTTGGTTTGTCCATGTTGAGAGAATGGATGAGAGTCGAATAACCAAACAGATATATGAGAGTAGAATGAATGGTGCGAGAGGTAGAGGTAAGCCGAGAAAGTTGTGGTTGAGGAAATTCTTAGGAGGAGGAATATTAGGAGTCTTAAAAACAGGAGGGCGTGTATGAAACAGTGTATGGGGGTAAATGAGGCAAAAGAGGTTTGCAAGGATAGGTCAGAATGGAGGAAATTATTGAAGCAGAGTTAGGTGTACAATTATGTATTAATGAGTGAAACATTTTGACTGTTCCCACCCCGGAAGGGAACGGCGTGATGGGTATGTATGTATGTATGTATGGGAATCGAATTGCGAAAAACAAACTACCAACATCTAATTTAGGACCAGGAATACTAAGTAGGACGGATTTTGAAGGAAAGCTATGAAAAAAAGCGAAAACAATCGATTGGACAATTGGAGAAAAGTATGGCATGGCATATGCGGCTTCGATTCTATCGGTGGGAAATAAATACTCCCTTCGGAATCGATCCCATTGTCATTCCCGGACTATAAGCATCTCAATCGTTAATAATGGCCGACTGACGATTGACCAATCGTTCGGATCGCTCGCATGAGACGGGAATAAAAAGGATGAATTGACCCTTAAAAAAAAAGGGTATCGGTTTTTCGAGCGACCGAACCTTTCGTGATCGGAAACTATCGACCGGAGTTTTATCGAGATATTTGATCGCGTAGATTTGGATCGAAGGCGATCAACGGTTGGAACTAATCGCCTCGAAAGGTCGATGAAAAGCAACAGTGGAGCGGCGGTCACTTTTTTGTGTGACAACAATCGGAAGCTCGACCACGAAAATAGATATAAACTAAACGGGAGAAAGTGGGCGCCTTAAAATAGGAAATTCCGAAAGCGATGTTGATCATCTGACGGAGACAACGTTTGTGTCCTTAAAAAAAAAGAATTTCCGCTCACTCTCTCTTTCTGAAAACAAAAATGAGACGGTTTTCCACGAGAGAACTGAAGAATTCTCGGCATACGGCCCTTTTCCCTCGTTATCTAAGTCTTCTTTAATAAAAAAAACATATTCAACAAGTCTTTATCGAAAGGTTCAGTGACATAAGGCTGTAGATATCCATATTGTAGCCCACGTCGCTCAAATGTTTTCAAAAATGGAAATAAGCCAGACCCTGGAAAATACCCTCCAGGGAATTATATTTTTTTTCATATTAAAAAATATTTGTCAGTAATCGAAAATTACGAATTTTACGACATTGTTGTATCATAAATTACGTTTCTAATGACCAGTTGCACGAACGACAAATGTGTATTCTATAATGTATGTATTCTATAATGTATGTATTCTATAATGTATGTATTCTATAAACTTATGGGACCCATAAGCCATGGCAACCATTCAATAGGTGTTGCGGAAATATTCGATAAATTTATTGGTTTCGTAACTTATGGCATGGAGTTATGAGTTCCATAAGTAGTCAAAATGGCGGATGCGCGATGAACCGCTTAGGGACTTAACGACTAGATAAAATAGTTGTTTTGGGACAATAGACCAGTTAATTTACTCTTACTGAGCAATAATTAAGTGCATTATCAATTATCCATAGGCTAAACTTGCAATAATTTTATCTGGCGGTAGAAGATTAGATCGAATATTCGAAGCTATTAGCTCTTGGTAAAAAAGTTATGTAGTTAGTAGACGTGTTCCTGACACCCGAATGTTTTTATGAGATCTATAACTTCATGGATCTCATAACTATTGGTTCCATAACTAAACGTTCTTGCAGCCGGCCATAAGTGGTACAGAAACATTCGATAAATTTATTGGTTTTATAACTTTTGGCATGCAGTTATGAGTTCCACAAAAATCCAAGATGGCGGAGGCGCAATGAACTCCTTGGAGATTCAATTACAACATGAAGGCGTTGCTTTGAGACAGATGACCAGTTTGTTAACTCTTAATTACTAATTATTATGTGCATTAGCAATTATTCATAGGCTGAACTTTTATAAATTTTATCCGGCTGTATAAGACTAGATCAAATATTCGTAGCTATTGACTATTGGCAAATAAGTTATGTAACTTGTAGATGTGTTCCTGAAACCCGAATATTTTTATGAGATCTATAACTTCATGGATCTCATCGTATATATTATTTCTCAAAGGTGTTTTTTTGTCGTAACGCCATAACTCCCATAATTCTTCATCAAAATTAATGATTCAAACATCGTTTTAAAGCTCATGTTCCCAGCTATTGACGAAAAATAGACAAATGATTTAGAATTAAAGTTTTCATTAAAAAATTTGAAATTAAAGTTTTCATTAAAAAATTTGAAATTAAAGTTTTTGTTAAAAAATGATATAGTGCCATCTGTTGACAATATAATCAAGTAATATGTTGGCTATGGTTACGTGCTTAAAAGACTGTAGGAGGCGCCATCTATTAACACATCGTTTAGTTAGATTGTTTACATTCTACATGCAATCAGTGTGACTGTTTACGTTTAAGTTATGTATCTTTAACACAAACATAAATAACATATAATTGTCCACGAGAGGAAACAGGTAGCAGAACAGGAAGAAAGAAGGAAGAAACAGGAAGAAGCTGCATACTGTGCGAAATATTCGACAGGTTGTTCGAATGGTGTTCGATAGGTGTTCGGCAATATATCTCTCTTACTTTATAGCTTCTGTCGGACCTAGAGATGCAGTAAGGCGTCGTGATAATACTCAATCGGGCATAATTTAATAACGGTTTCTACTCTATGGAATTTTTAACTTTTCCAAACTAAACATTTTTGTCAAAGAATCATAAACATTTACGAAGCTTACACATTTTGTCAAATATAAAATACGTCTATACGAAAATAATTTATATATTTCAACAGGTTGAATAAAATTTTCTCCAGCCTTGATAGGGGGCGATTGTCTCTTGATCCAAAATTAAAAAAATGAGAGGTGTATCAGCTCTAGGGTTTCACACCGGACCAGGGAACGATATGAAAGTTTCCCGTCGAAATGTCGACCATAATAGAGAGACCTGAACCCGGAGTGTAACCCTGGAGTAGACTGCATCAGTTATGCACTGGGAAAACATCAAACCCTTCAAAAAATTAATTTTTCCTACTTAATACGACGTTAAATATATACTTTAAGGACGCATTTCCTTATCCAAGCCGAACCTAACGCTTTAAAAAGACATAACGAATCACAGAAATGTCTATTTTTCACTAGATAAGGTTTAATACGACCATAGTTTCGATGCACTGCATCATCATCAGGTACATACATACACAAAAACAGATCGCTTATATATAATAAAAAATTGCAGAGGAGGTGGGGTCCTTTGCAATTTTTTTTATATACATATAACCGATCATCCCCGTCATCAGTTCCCTTCTATTACTAAACGTCTCCTTAACTAGCGCTATTCTTTTCCTTATGTCTTTGCTACTGCGTCCATTTTCTTATAGCGTATTTCTCAAGTAATTAAACTGCTCTACTTACTCCTTTTTGTGTCCTCCCACTTATATTACCAGCCTCGCTTTCTTTATCCCAGAGATTCTCATTACTTTTGTTTTCTTATGAGTTATCTATTATAGGTAAAATAATTAAAATTATACATTTATTGTACTTATAATATCGTTTCCATTTCCACCTGCATAGGGAGTTCCAAAGCATATACAGGTGCACTTACATTAAATGCGGCACAAGTGATTTTTTTGTCGATTTACTAAAAAATATCAAAATTCGCACTCGATGACGCACGATTACCGCTCCAATCACCTGAACAGAGGGAAGAGAGTGAAGTGGAAATATATTCTGGGGAACATAGGGGAGAAGGACTTTTTGAGATAACTGGGCGTGGCTGCTTCGCGTCTTCCCGTTGTTCACCCTCCGTCTCCTGCCCACGCGAAGTGAGGGAAACGGACGAGGAAGGGGGTGGATTGGGGTGGGAGATGGGGGTGAAGAGAGGAGCCCTTTACGTGACGAGAAGCTTGAGAGCATGGGGTGTGCGTCAACACGGTTTTCACATCGACCAACAATACAAAAGTACCGACGTCACAAAGATTTATCGATGTTGAGACAATTATCGGGAAAATCGTGTGATTTTTATAATGAAGCGAACTCTTTGAGCGTGGATGGGTTATATGAATTGGAAAAAGTGTGGTTTCATGTGGTAGGCACAAAGAACTGGGGTTTTGTGCTCATAATTTTTTTATATCAACGGGTAAAAGAGAAATATCGATTACTGATATGAAAAATATATATTGTCAATGCGAAAAAATCGATTATCGACGCGGAAACTATCGATTAACGACGTGAAAATATTGATTATCGGTGAGAAAAGTATCGCTCATTGATATGAGAATATCGATTATCGGTAAGAAAATATTGATTATCGATGTGAGAATATCGATTGTCGATTTGCTAAAAAATGTCCAAATTTGCACTCGATGACGCACGATTACCGCTCCAATCACGTGGAATGGGAGGGAAGAAATGGAAGCGGAAATCTACGGCGACAACTGAGCGACGATAATGACAGTCCAGCGGGCGGGAGGAGATGTAGTCACGCATTTTTTTAACATCAACCGACGATACTTGAATATCGAGATCACCACGGTATATCGACGTGACGACAAGTATCATTAAATCGAATTTCGATCATATTATCCATGTGAACGCGTTTTAACGAGAGTGGGATGAGTGAGCGTGATTACTCCAGGAGATTTTTAGTAACGGAGCTGCAGGCCACTCAGTTTTTTTGTGAATAGCGACAAATGACTCGAAGTATATCGAGAACGACGATATATCGAAGAGAATATTATTTGTGAACGCACCGAGCATGGTCGATAATAAAACCCATGCGATAAACCCATACGGTTACGATGTCAATGATAATCCTCATATGGAGGCGCACAAACGTTTAAAATCATTATTTCTAATACCCAAAATCATCATATATATTATTTCTCAAAGGTGTTTTTTTGTTCTATCGCCATAACTCCCATAATTCTTCATCAAAATTAATGATTCAAACGTCGTTTTAAATCTTATGTTCCCCGCTATTGACGAAAAATGGACAAATGGTTTAAAATTAAAATTTTTTAAATCTAAAATTAAAGTTTTTGTTAAAAAAATATCAAAAATTAACAGCGCCATCTGTTGAAAATATAATCAACTAATATGTTGGCTATTGTTAAGTGCCTAAAAGACTGTAGGAGGCGCCATCTATTAACACATCGTTTAGTTAGATTGTTTACATTCTACTGGCAATCAGTGTTACCGTTTACGTTATGTATCTTTAACACAAACATAAAGAACATATAATTGTCCATGGGATGAAACAGGTAGAAGAACAGGAAAAATGAAGGAAGAAATAGGAAGAGCTGCATACTGTGCGAAATATTTGACAGGTAGAAGAACCGGAAGAAAGAAAGAAGAAACAGGAAGAAGCTGCATACTGTGCGAAATATTCGCATGGGTTACCTAGTCGTTCATATAATGAGTTGGATATTTTCGTCCATTTAGAATTGCCAGGTAATACAGACTCGTATTGCTGTCCGGGAAGAAAAATTGAGAAAGTTAGCTGCGCAGCAAGAAATACAAAATTTGACGTTGAACTAGGATTTTAACCTTCGTCTTATTTATTTTCATGTTGTATTCTTGGAGAACTTAGTCCATTACGTTTAGTGACCTTTGAAGATCATCACGATTTCTAGCTATGGCTGCGATATCATTTCCGAAGCGGAGCATTAATATTTCCTCTCCGTTTATCTTTATCCCGCAAAGTCCAATGTCTTATGCTTCACTTGTGGCCTCTTCCAAGTGCATGTTGAACAGTGCTGGTGAGAGACTGCCTCCTTGTGTTACTCCTTTGTTAATTTTAGCTTCTATCTGGCTTCCGTCTCTCATTCGTATTGTGACGACCTGCTTCCTGTATAGTTGGTAGGTGATTCTTCTGTCGTCAAAGAAGACGAACTTATTGGACACTGTTCCCGAAACCATAGCTTGTTGAAGACAATATTGGAAGGAGGCATGAATGGAAAGTGTTACAGAAGAAGACTAAGAATGAAATTCGTCCGGGGGGATCGGGTTGGTGTGGTGGCTAGAGTATTGGCTAACCATACGGATGCTTTTCCAGAGAAAACCCGATCCCAACTTGACTGTCTTGTGGAGGGCACTTCAAGTACAGTACTCGGTCAGTCGGATGAGACGCTAAACCGTGGTCCCCTAGGCGCCTTTCGTTAAGAGCAGGCTAATGCCGACGCCGGGATTCTTATCCACCCTTCCTCCCTTACCTGTACACTATGGTGTGTAAATGACCTTAGCTGTCGGTCGCCTCCCCTAATATCCAATACAATCCGAAATTCGTCCGGCAAATTAAGAAGGACGTCAAAGTGAAGAAATACGTAGGAATGAAGCGATTGGGAGATAGGAGAGTGCTTTATAGAACTGCTGCAAACTACTCTTCGGGTTTATGACTACTGATGACGATGACGGATAGTGAGAATACGTAAATACTCAACACACACTCGTATGTAGTTTCCGGATATCACCGACACACAACGCTGTCAGGGGAGAAAGATGGATAAAGTTGGACGGGCAGCAAGTAATACAAAGGATATCGTTGAACTAGATAAGCAGCAGTTACTAAATAAGTGAGATACATTTATCATTTAGTGGTCGTCCGCTCCTAAAGGCCGTTTCACCCGACTCTCGAGCTTCGTGCGAAAGACCATTGAAAGAAAGGTCACGATCCCGATCAAAAAACAAATGGGAAGGGATACCATGTAACAGCCCTTGATGGGAACAGATTGCTGGAATAGCAGGTCGTAGGGAAGACGGGGCCAAGTTTACAAGACACGATTCCTCAGTTGACGGTAATGAGTAGAGTGTAACTGCATAAAAATGATAGTTTTTGTAACATTTTTTGGACACAATGTAGAGTATGAATAGATGAAAACATACCCCTTGTACACATGCGTGAGGAGGCTGGCCAGGGACTATGGCGATAGCGAAGGAAAGGACCCCGAAGAAACCTTATGGAAAAATGTTACGGTGAAATTGGCAGAAACTTCGGGATATGATAGTCCTTGAGGCGCAGATCAGAAGCCTCAATGGGTGTCATGTCGTAAAAATTCATATTTTCAAGTTAGAGGTCTTTGAAGTTGCGATTTTCATAGCATTCAGGGGGGGGGGCATTTCAATGAACTCACCTGAATATTTCCCCAGTTACGCAGGATAGAGAACAATGTTACATACCAAAGATGTAGGATTTGAAGCGGAATACCTGAGGGTGACCTTCTCATTGACCTCGAGCGTGTTCATCAAGTATTTTCAAGGTCAATTTGAACTGTTACAGCTGAAATTCCCATTTTTGATTGCAGAAATGAAAGCTAAGAAGAATTGCTCAATGATAAAATTGGCAAATACCTTGAGGATGGATTGGATATTTGGGGAGGCGACCGACAACAAAGGTCATTTGCGCCATAGGGGATAGGTAAGGGAGGAATGGTGGATAGAAACCCGGCGTCGGCATTAGCCTGCTGTTAATGAAAGGCGCCAAGGGGACCACGGTTTAATGTCTCATCCGAAAGACGGAGTACTGTACTTGAAGTGCCCTCCACAAGACACTTAAGTTGGATTTCGGATTACCTACTTCCGCTAAATATGCCCCGATTTTGTTCCGAAATTTTGTATTGTAGAAGAATTATTCCTTCGCCGTCGTTTGAAATGCGATAGCCATTCAATGAACGCAAGGATAGCAGTTCGAGAAAACTTAAAATGTGGCCAAGCGACAGACTCTGAAGCTAAAAACCATTCTTGCAAAAAAAACTATATAAAGGTTCATCGCGAAAAAAATCAAACATATTCTACAACTTTTTTATACCTCTGAAATCACTCAGTAACACTAACACCACCCATTCCCTCAAATTTCAGTTCAGGATTGGATATTTGGGGAGGCGACCGACGGCTAAGGTCATTTGCGCTACAGGGGATAGGTAAGGGAGGAAGGGTGGATAGAAACCCGGCGTCGGCATTAGCCTGCTCTTAACGAAAGGCGCCAAGGGGACCAAGGTTTAACGCCTCATCCGAAAGACGGAGTACTGTACTTTAAGTGCCCTCCACAAGACACTCAAGTGGGAATCGGGTTTCCTCTGAAAAATATCCGCCTCTGCAGGGATTTGAACCCTGGCCGCCCGTGTGGTAGGCGAGTACTCTAGCCGCCACGCCAACCCGACCCCCCAAATACCTTCAGGAATGCAGTGAAAGTCACAACTTCGAAGACCTACAACTTGAAAATAAACATTTTTACGACTTGACGCCCATTGAGACTTTTAATCTACTCCTCAAGGACTATCATATCCCGAAGTTTCAGCCACACTTAATCGTAACATTTCTTCCATAAGTTTTCTGCGGAGTACCTTTGGGTGTTTGTTGAACCTCACATGGAATACGCTGAATTTTGGATCATTAAATAGTAGAAAAACTGGATTATAACGCGCACAGCGATGATCTACAAAGTACGTTTCAGGCTGGTGTCCCAACACCCCTTGACACACGCTCGTGCGGTGGCTCTCAGGGTAGTATGTAGACGACGATTATTGTACTTTATATTGTTCGTATTTTATGCTGCTGTCTATGATGTTGGTAACTCCTGCCGCATACCCTTTAGGTGGAATGTTGGGTATAAATTAGATATATCTATACTTGAATTTGAGCGTGTAACAAGATATACCTCAGGCTTGTCCTATATCTCAAAAAAGGGGGGACGTAAATAGTCCTTCTTAAGGTAGTTTTGGCGAGATGAGGTAGTTCTCTAGTCATAATGGAGACAATATTACAATTACACGAATTAATTTCAGCAGCTGTAGGAAGTATAGATTAAATTTTTCATTATTAATGGAAATATAATATACTTTTACAAGACTGAAATTATCAGTCATTAAATAAAAACAACGATATAAGTCTTTAACTTGACTCATTTTTCGCGCGGAAAGGTCAAAACTCCACAACGGAAGGTGTGATCCTAAAAAAACTAATGCGGTAATTACATTAAAAAATTAATTAAAAAAATTACTGCTACTTTTACCTCAAACACTCCTCAGATAATTCAACCCCATTGCATTTAGTCTACTCTTATGCCTATCCTGACATACCCATTTTAGCTATTTTCGATTTTAGACTTCTGTGGGTCACGTCATTTCTCTTCTAGGCTCTTGGCTATTTATTCGCCTCTCTTGATGCCCGCGTCGCTGCACGTGAGTGTCTCGGCGTGGCGTGTCGAGCTACGTAATTTTTTTCAGTAGCTATTCTGAAGTGCGCCCACTGGGAGATTTCGTCACGGCTCCTGCGAGCTTAGGAACCAATTTCCTGTCCATTAATTGGAGGTAAACCTGCTGACATACCCATCTTTTTGTTTTACAAGATATGAATCTCATTTTACATACATAGCAATCACGCCGTTCCCTTCCGGGGTAGGCACAATCACAAAATTTCACTCATAAATACATATTTGTACACATAACTGTGCTTCGATAATGTCCTCCATACTAACCTATCCTTGCAAACCTCTTTTGCCTCATTCACCACAATACACTGCTTCATACACGCCCTCCTGTTTTTAAGACTCCAAATATTCCTCCTCCAAAGAATTTCCTCAACCACATTCAACCACAACTTTATCGGCCTACCACTACCTCTCGCACCAATCATTTCAGTCTTATATATCTGTTTCATTAATCGACTCTCATCCATTCTCTCAACATATCAAACCAAAGAAGCACAGTCCTTTAACATATGTCCATTACTGGAGCATCTAACCCACATCCATTTATTACCCACTCATTCCTGACCCTATCCATCTTACTTTTGCCGCAAACACTCCTCAGATAATTCATACCCACGTCGTTTAGTCTACTCTTATGTCTCTTCTTCACCGCAGTATCAATATGATTTATTGTACAAAATAGTCGAGAGAGCATACAAGCTACGACTGCTAATTTTTAAACGAAATCTAGGAGTTATAAACTCCTTATTTTTTAAATAAGGTCTATCTCTGAAGTGTCTACACGTACCATTTCCCATGTTAAAGGGCGGGTATTTTTCGTATAAATCTCGAAAATGGCATTCGGTAAGGGGCTGATATTTTGGTAATTTTGGAAGGGTGAGATATTTTTCGCTAAAATGAGACCAAGTTCATTGATTTGGAAGTGAAATGATATTTATATCAAACTGCCTAAAAAATTGCCTATTCTTTGGCAAAGTTTTTTGAACTTTGCATGAAATAAATATTGCATTATTAATGGAGCAATGTGGTACTCTTATGTCCCTGAAATTCTATGTATATCAATAAAAATATATGTAGAAGTGTTCAACTTGTCTCATCATTTACACGGCCTACGTTCAAAACTTCCTCGAAACTGAAGATTTTTTGCATTTCCGAAAAACTTACCGCGGTAACAATATGTTTTTTTTTGCAAAATAGTCTGGAAAACATACAATCTACGCACTGTAAATTTTTGGACGAGATATAGCCGTTGAAAATTCCTTATTTTTTAAAAATAAACCCACATAAATTTACACCAGGGTAGAAATTCGCTATGAAAAAATCATTTGACTTGACCGGGATTCGAACCCGGATCTCCCAATTGCCGGTCAGGTGTGTTAGCCAGTTACATAATTTCTACCCTGGAGGATATGCACCCGTACGAGTGACTTCGTACCACATAATTTGTTAAATGCAATGTTTGGAAATTTTTCCACATAAATATATTACCAACTCATCCCTGACCCTACCCATCCTACTTTTACTGCTACTGCCACTCCTACTTTTACTGCTATCCTACTTTTAATGCTACCATCCTACTTTTACTGACATCCATCCTACTTTTACATACTACTACTAGGCATCTCAGGAGTGATAAAAACGTACCATTTCCCATACATAAAAGGGATCGTATTTTTCGTAAACAATCTCGAAAAATAGTTTCGTAAGGGGCTCATGTTTTTGCATCTCTGGAAGAAAAAAATATTTCTCAAATTCCCAAACATTGCATTTAACAAATGATCTGGTACGAAGTCACAGGATTCGAACCCGGATCTCCCAATTGCCGGTCAGGTGTGTTGTTCCAATGATTTTATTTTATAACAATATCATATAACAATATCATATAACAATATCATATTCATTAGCATACAGGGCAAAAAAAGATCCGCTCCAAAGACACATACATTTGGGTTAGCCAGTTACACCACCAAGCCATCTTCCTTCAAGGCGAATTTCGAGGGGGATTTATGCGAACTAGATGTTCAGGCCTCAAGTCTACATTGTAGCACATGAGACGAAGTCGTGCTTACAAAGCCACTGTCGCGGTGGATAAACCCAACATTGACGGTATTAAAACGACGAAATTGACAAACTTTCAAACATTGCATTTGACAAATGATGTAGTACGAAGTCACTCGCACGGGTGCATATACACCAGAGTTGAAATTCGCTATGAAAAAAATCTTTTGACTTGACCGGGATTCGAACCCGGATCTCCCAATTGCCGGTCAGGTCAGGCTGAACATCTAGTTCGCATAAACCCCCCTCGAAATTCGCCTTCCAGTAATATGGCTTGGTGGTGTAACTGGCTAACACACCGGCGATTGGGAGATCCGGGTTCGAATCCCGGTCAAGTCAAACGATTTTTTCATGGCGAATTTCAACCCTGGTGTAAGATATTTTTCATTGAAATTATACCAAATTAATTCATTTCTAGTTGAGAAGATATTTCGCTCTAACAGCCTCAAGGACCGGGATATATATATGAAAGGTATAAACGCAGCGAGGGCTCTGCCGGATGTATGAGCAAGAAGTGAAAGTGGGATCACGTGGGGAGAGTGAAAGGAGCTAAGGGGGCATCTTATGGGGGGGGAGGGGTGGAGGTGGCAGAATTTTAAGAGGGTTTGTGGCAGGGAGTGTAATAACGAAGAGGGAGAGAAAGGACGTCGACGGGCGTAAGGAGAGCGGAGACGCCGAAATACGTACCCTTCACTCCCTGTTTCCCGGAATCGATCTCGGCCGGATTCCTGACGTCACGGGAGCTCTATTATATGACCCTCATCCCCCCCCCACTCCCCTTTCTCGTCCGACTCGACCTGTTCACCACCATTTTTCTCGCTCTTTCCGCACGTGCCTCTCTCCCCTCTAGAAGGACGGGACTACTACCTAGAAGGACGGCAGGGGGTCAAAAATGACCCATTGTTATAAATTTATTCAATTATTGTTTTCGATTATAAAATACAGCCAAAATGAGTAAATACAAGTCAATACACAGCGTTAAACGATGATCTGCAAAAAAAGTGATGGGGTCAAAAATGACCCCTTCCCGTCCTTCTAGGTTAAGCGGCGCACATGTGCCAAAGTTTCAAGAATAATCCAACGAAGTTATTGGATATTAAAGGGCACCTTATATGGATATAAGTCACAAATTCAACGTAATATCCGAGCAGAATAAACCCTCTGAGTGCGGCATGACGTGATATCACGTCCTGTTTGTCTTAACGCTGGTGCTGATGACGTGATATCACGTCAAGGGTACCGTGAGTGTTCCTGCTTTCACTAGAGAACTTTCACTAGGTCCCCTGGTGAAAACTGGAACACTCACGGTAGCCATGACGTGATATCACGTCATGCCGCACTCAAAGGGTTAAAGAAATGGCGAACGGCGAAAATCGAAAAGGGGTCCAAAATGACCCCGCCGTCTTTCTAGTGTTCAGGCGGTCGGCATCGCCAATCGTGAGTAGTTGAGTGCATATTTTAATCACCAGTAACGTAATAATAATAAGGCGTCTTTATTGGGGCGAGATTGAGACCAAGGCAGTCCCTTCTTCCATCTAACCTCTCGTCAGATAAATACAAGATATAAGTGTGAGGAAAGATATATACATTTGTGGGAAAAGCTTAAGGAAGGAAGGGGGTGATATCCTTGAAGAAAAAACGCACTGCAGGAAAACACCCACACATGAAGGGGAGTGTGAAAAACCCGCGAATACCTGCAGACTGATTAAGCTAATGAGGTCAGTGCATTCGGGTTTTTCCCGCGTGGATTCATGCTAACGGTCCAGCTCACAGGAACGGTTAATTCAAAGGTTCAGCCGGCCAATCAACGTGCGCCTGACTAGCTAAAGCGTTAGGTATGTATAAAGGAACAAGAATCTCTGCAGCACATTCAGGACCTGACGACGCTAGCTGTAACGTTAGCGAAACTGCTGTCCGTTAATATGAATCGACGCGGTAAAAACCCGAATAAACTGACCTCAATAAATCACCGCGGAAGTCTCCCTACCAGAAAAAAGCCTATGTACCACAAACAACAAAACAATCAATGAAATGCATATGAAATAATATAAATAATAAAAAGGGTAATTTGTACATAACTGCAAAGTTGAAAATAACTAAATAAGTATTGAGAGAATAAATATAAATAAATAATAGGAAAGTAAAAAAAATAAGAAATGGATATGAATGAACAAATAAAATAAGATCAATAACTAAATAAAACGAAGATAACTCAAGAAAATAAAATGAAGGTGAACAAATAATAGGTAATAAATGAATCATAATCATTAAATCGACAATTAAAAAGCGAGTCTTAATAAATGGCCGGTTGCAAAGACATTTAGTAATGGAATCAATTGTTATGAGCTCCATAAATTTTTGGATCTCATAAAAATATTCGAGTAGCAGGAACACATCTACTAGTTACATAACTTTAATAGTCAATAGCTTCAAATATACGGTCTAATCTTACACCGCCGGATAAAATTTATGTATGTTTAGCCTATGAATAATTGCTAATGCACATAGTAATTAGGGAGTAAGAGAAAAAAAACTGGCCATATGTCTCGAAGCGACTCTTTTATCAGGTAATTAAGTCTCCAAGCGGTTCGTGTCAAGCGTGCCAAGCGGCCATTGCGCATCCGCCATCTTAGCTACTTATGAAACTCCGATTAGTTATGGAACCGTTAAATTTATCGAATGTTTCTGCAACACTTATAGCCGGTTGCAAGACCATTTAGTCATGGAATAAATAGTTATGAGGCCCATAAAGTTACAGATCTCATAAATATATTCGGGCTGCATGAACACATCTATTAGTTACTTAACTTATTTACCAATAGTTACTAGCCTCGAATATTTGATCTAATCTTCCACCGCCGGATAAAATTTATGAAAGTTTAGTCTATGAATAATTGATAATGCAAATTATAATTAGTCAGTAGGAGTAAACAAACTGGTAATTTGTCTCAAAACAGCTCTTTAATCAAGTAATTAAGACTCCAAGCGGTTCATTACGCATCCGCCATCTTGGCCACTTATGGAACTCATAACCCCTTGCCATAAGTTATGAAACCAATAAATTCATCGAATATTTCTGCAACACTTATTGAATGGGTGCCATGGCTTAGGGGTCCCATAACTTTGTGGGATACACATTTCTCGTTCCTGCAACCGGCCATTACTGAATGGTTGCCATGGATTATGGGTCCCATAAGTTTATAGAATATTTTTGTGGGATTCCTGCAACTGGCCATAAGTCGGAAAAAATTCTTAGATACTCTTCTATTAACTAGACTAAATTATGATTGAAAAAGAACAAACTGATCTGAACCTGGCCTGACTGAAGATGACATAAACTGTCGGAACTCGAATCGTGAATCTTACTAGTGAAATTTGCAGTTTGTCCTTTTTCCATCGCGGAGAAATTTCACAAAGCTACCCATGACATGGTGCGTTTTGTTAATAGACTAACTTATAGTTTTGAAAATAAATTTAATAGTCTTAGACCGATTGATGAAACAATTATATTGTAAAATATTTTTCTCAATAAAAGCATTGTTATGACTTGAGATTCACGGCGTGAAATGCGAAATTTTAGCGAAAGTAGTCTGAAAAACGTGTTTTTTTCATATGGCATGATAACTTGGCATTCATTACGATGTTAGAATAATGTTTTCAAAATTTACGGCTCAATAAAAAGGCTTGGCATGACTTGTGTTCACGGGGCGGAGTTAGAAATTTCAGCGAATACCGTAAATAAACACTTTTCTTAATTCGGAATGACACCTTAATATTTGATGAGCACAAGTTTAATAATATGGCACGCATGTATTCCCGTTTATGAGATTTACTGAGTTCTCAACAGTCATTTTTCCTCTGTAAAAGACAGTAAGGCTGTCGAAATATTCGGAGCATACTTTTGTTTTTCGCCTGCGTCTCTGTACATTTCGTCTGCCTCCTACTGACATATTTTCATTTATACTTCGTCAATCGAGTGATCCTGCATGAAGTTATAAACACACACGAGGTTGATAGGGACGGAGCAGAAAAATACACGAAAAAGAGACGAGCACTTACTAGGCAGGCTTTCGGACGTCCTCGTCCGTATTCAAGGCAGTACCAGACAAAAGTCTGCAGACAAAAGATCATACGAAAATGATTTTTGTTTGGCATCGCCTTGAAGACGGACGAAGATGTCCATAAGCATGCCTATTACGTGCTCTTCTCTCATTTGTGTATCTATCTGCTCCATAGTTATCAACCTCGTGTGTACATCGCCGAATGGCTGTCTCCAACCTCTCATCATGTGTATATTCCTGACCGTGACGGATGGAGGCGATGGAAAACTAACTCCCTCCCCGCGTGGAAAAGGGGTGGGAATCACACCAGTCCGTCACGGTTCCCCGCTTGATACGGCCTGCGGCGCCACGTGCGGACGGACCTCGATACTTAAAACGTGCCTGACGGGCGTTGAGCGCAATATTTATTCATTCATTCGCTGGAAAACCCAAAAAAATCAACTATTACCTCGCCTACATCACCCACTTAAGGTGGCTGGAGCGGAAAAGAAGAGGAAAAGTGCTTGTAGTAATAATAAAACGTCTTTACTGAGGCGAGATTAAGACTAAGGCAGTTTCTTCTTCCATCCAGCCCCTCGTGAATGAGGGTATAGATTCATATATGTAATATGTATAAACATTTACGGAAAAGATGTAATGAAATGACGAGGTGATATCCTTGGAGGAAAAACTCACTGTAGGAAAACAACTACCCGTGAAGAAGAGTGTGGAAAACCTACGGGCAGAAAACAGATTGGGTGACCCTATTCAGAAAAATGAATAAAATATAAATGAAGAAAGAATAATTTAAGCGAAATCGTAAAATTAAACAAAAATAATTATAAATCAAAATCAATAAACAATAAAAAATAATACAATTCATAAAAAATAAGAAAAAAATTAAATTAATTTTGCGTGAAATATAAATGAAAAAAGAAGAGTTTGTTTAATATAATTGTAACATTAAATAAAAAATAAATAATAATAATATTAAAATTAATAACTGAAATAAATAAAAATGGGCAAACACAACAAAGATAAATGAATAAATTAAATAACGATCAATAAACGACAATAAGAAAAATCATAAACAACAAATCAATAGTTTAAAAAAACGAGTCAAAAATCAAAATGAAATAAAAAAGTTATCTATTATTAATAAAAAGATTAAGCAACAGTTGTCACGAGGACATCTGAGTGTAAATTTGCGATCGTACACACGTGTATTTTTATAAGTAATGCCTACGCGAAAAATTAAAAAAAAGTCTCACTGATAAGTAGTTTGTTTGGCAATTTAATGCATCAAATATCATTTTAGAAAATGACATACATAACGTTATAATTCGATTACACATATATATGTTCTAATCCTAAAGTGAAAAATTGCATTTATTTTTCATCGCAATTGTTAATTGCCGGACGGATTCCATTCTTGTTCTTCCTCTGTAATTATTCCAATTCATTCCTCCTTTCAATATTGTCTTCAACGAACTCTTGTTCCAGGAATGTTGTGCAATAAGTTGGTCTTATCTGATGACAGAAGAATAATCTATCAAATATAGAGGAAGCAAGTCGTCACAATTGTGGATGAGAGAAGAAAGTCAGATAGAAGCTAAAACTGACAAAGGAGTAACACAAGGATGCAACCTCTCACCAGCACTGTTCAACATATACTTGTAGGAGGCTTAAGAGAAGCACAAGAAATTGTACCGAACAGAGTAAAGATAAACGGAGAAGAAATAAACATGCTCCCCTTCGGAGATTATTTCACAATCATAGCTGAAAATCACGATGATCTTCAAAGGTCACCAAAGGAAATGGACCAAGTTCTCCAAGAAAACAACATGAAATTAGATAATACGGAGACTTAGATCCTAGTATGAGAAAGAGAGAAGGTGAATGCAGAAACCACCCTGAGAGGAGAGAAATTAGAGCAAAGGGTATCCTTCCTCTATCTCGGAAGTACCATCATTTTATCAAGTTGAAATATCGAGTCCAATTTTCGAAAACACAAGACTTGGAATCGCCTGGATCCTAGTTGCATCAGTGAAAACACTGTAAACAATGTGAAAATGACCTTAAAATATGAAGCAACCGTATATTTTGAACATCATGCCGTATAAAAATGATAAATTGAGGAATACTTGGAATCTTGACTTGGATTTGGAATCTCCTGGATCCTAGTTGCATCAGAGAAAACAGTGTAAACAATGTCAAAGTGACCTTAAAATATGAAGCAACCGTATATTTTGAACATCATGCCGTATTAAAAGTATAAATTTAGGCTCGAAAAATTGGATTGAATATTTGGGGAGGCGACTGAGAGCCGAGGTCATTATCGCCATGGGGGACAGGTAAGGGAGGAAGGGTGGATAAAAACCTGGCGTCGGCATTAGCCTGCTCCTAACGAAAGGCGCCAAGGGGACCTCTCCTCCGACAGAAAGAGTATTGCACTTGAAGTGCACTCAACAAGACACTAAAGTAGGGATCGGTAATTTCTCTGAAAAACATTTAGAGAAAAAAATGTGAATGTTAGACTCGGGCTAATACCGACGCCAGGTTTCTATCCCACCCAGGGGATCTCTCATCAGACAGACGGAGTACTGCACTTGAAATGCCCTCCACAAGTCAATCAAGAAGGGATCGGGTTTTCTATGAAAAACATCCTCCTCTGCAGGGATTTGAACCCTGGCCGCCCGAATGGTTAGTCAGTACTCTAGTCACCACAACAAACCCGCCATTGGATAAAAATATATAAACATTATATGCATCGTTTTTGTCAGCATACTATTCTCTTAATTCTCTCCGCTCGGATGTCCTGATGTGGCTCCAATAACGCATCACATTACCACGCATCAAATGAAGGTGTTTCCGAAAAAAAGAACCTAATTTAAAACACCGCTCCCGCATTAAAATCCATCAAGTTAGATCTCTGTTCCAAATAAGGAAAATAACTTCAGATAAAAATCTTCGGGAGCGCAAATTACTTTGAGAACGGTTTTGATGGGATCTCTTTGTTCCAAAATGTGGACAATTCATTCTAATCTCGCTGTTCCAAAATACGCGGCAGAAGGTTTACCTCCAATTAATGGACAGGAAATTGGTTCCAAAGCTCGCGGGAGCCGTGACGAAATCTCCCAGTGGGCGCACTCCAGAATAGCTACCGTAAAAAATTACGCGGCTCGACACGCCACGCCGAGACACTCACGTGCAGCGACGCGGGCATCAAGAGAGGCGAAGAAATAGCAAAGAGCCTAGAAGAGAAATGACGTGACCCACAGCGGTCTAAAATCGAAAAAAGCTGAAAAAATGTTTTATTTTTCAAAATAAATATTCTGAATATTTGTACACTGCATTACAATAAAATTAGACAGGGTATGAAAAGTGCTTATTGTATTGGAAGAATTACAGAGGAAGAACAAGAATGGAATCCGTCCGGCAATTAACGATTGCGATGAAAAATAAATGTAATTTTTCACAAAAGGATGAGAACACATATATATATATATATATATATATATATATATATATATATATATATATATATATATATATATATATATATATATGTGTAATCGAATTATAACGTTATGTATGTAATTTTTTTAAATGATATTTGATGCATTAAATTGCGGAAAAACTACTTATCAGTGAGAAAATTTTTTTAAATTTTTCGCGTAGGCATTACTTATATAAATACACATGTGTACGATCGCAAATTTACACTCAGAAGTGAATTTTATCGATTAATTCCCTTCGATATGCTAACTTAAACTTGGAGCACGCTTGGCTGCATTTGTAGTGCTCTTCTAGGAGTCAAACTTTTATTGAATTGATGTTAGTTACTGCAACAATGGATAAAAATACATAAACATTACATGCATCGTTTTTGTCAGCATACTATTCTCTTCATTTATTTATAATGAAAGGTTGTGTATTACCAATTAAATTAGGCGGTAGGTCTCTATTTCTAAGGAGTACACGTCTTTGACAGAGTAAAGTCTTACTCCACTTTCCACGAGGGATTTCACAAATAACTCCGCAAGGTTCCGAAAGAAAAATTTAATTCCACAGACTTTCCAAATTATTCACTTTTTGAGCGTGAAAGAAGTTTTTGCACAAAATTGTACATTTTCCAATGCAGAAAATTTGGCTTATGACTGCAACTGACGAGCGACCGCTCTTCTCGAAGAATCCGTTCATTGTCCTCCTTGAGCGTTGTAAGAGCGTCAGTTCTCTTTTTATAGAAAGTGATTCTGGTTTTGATTCGGAGATGTCTTACGTGAAGCATCGTGAGCGCCCATCTCCCCTACAACACCTTCATTGTCGACCCATAACCACTAATTGGAGAGAGTATGAGCCGTATTCTAGAACGTCACTCAATCCGAGTGGGCACCTACACTTGGTGGAGTTAGGACCTACACTAACCTACATCAACATACTACTGATACTACCCTGTGAGCCGCCAAATGGGCGTGTGGCAGGGGGTTTATTTAGTGGAGCTCATAATTTATTGTGGTCTCCTACTGTGCGCGGAAAGAACGAGTTTTTGTACCGATCTGTTCGTCAATGTATCTCTCATATTTTATCGCTTCTGTCAGACCTAGAGATATAGTGAGGCGTCATGATAACATTCTCTGTGTCGCTCTGAAATGTTGGGAGCGAGGGTTTCGCTGAGAGAGTATGTTTCGAAAATTTCGTACCTTCGATTTTGGTACTCAATGAGGGACCCATTTAATCAGCAAAAGATGGAGTTTTTCAACTAAATACTTAAAAATTAATAATACAATTTTTGTCTTGACTTACATAGTCATGCCAGAGCCACCTTGGTTCTATCTGTTGAATTCTCTCCCTGAAGAACCTACCTGCCATCTGCCTCAAGATTTTGAAATGTCGCCGTTTTTGGTGTTAGACATTACTAGGAGTGAAGGCTTGGATATATATTTGTGGGATCAGTAGCAACTCAAATGTGGGATAACCATCTGTGTCCTCTGCGTCGCTCTGAAATGTTGAGAGCGAGTGTTGATTCGTATCTTAGAAATGCACTCACGCTCGGGTCATTCGAGTGTGAGTATCGGAACAGGTAACTGGTATTTATTTCAGTTACTCCAGTTCAATTGATATGTTTGCGTGAAACAAATGATGAACGATTTCATCTATCGGCGCGAGTCAATGATTTTTTGTAGTGAGCATGAGGTAATGAAATGGATTTATTCGGAAGATTTTCCATATTTTCTTAATTATTCATTGAAAAATATAGTTACAGATACAACCATAAATAAGTCAACAAAACTGACCTAAGCAGAAACTAGAATTGCTAGTGAATAGACATAAATTGCAGAAAATAGCAATGTATATTTGTCGCGGGGATCGCAAAAACTTCTAACTGACAATTCTTTCTCAGGTGATTGGTTAATGTAAAACTCGAATTAATCTTTATGAACTCCACGTTATAAAATAGCGTATTTTCACCGTAGTTTATCCAAATTCCGCATTATTCAGAATAAAAATGCCAGTGAACACTTATGAAGCACTCGTGAGAACGCTTTTCTTTCTTAGAACACATATTACGGAGAATGTCCTTGCGGAATGTCATAATAGATGGAGAGATTTACGAAAAGAGGAGTAGTGGGAACGGTTACCCATATTAAATTTTATAATTGGGACTGGGAATTAAGTCGAGTAAGTAATCCATACGTATCGTTAAATGCAGGAAAAACGATTCGCAACACCATGATGAAATTGAAAATGCATAATTGCCAGAGGAAGAGCAAGGAAATTATTTCACCTACTTTCAAGAACTCCGCATTCTCCATGGGCCAATCCGGACGGATTCTGCACGCCGCAACACACGCTCTTACACGAGTAATTCGAACACCGAGACGTGGCGTCCTTTTTCGTCCTAAAACGAGAAAATAGATTGGATTGGACATTTGAGGAGGCGACCGACAGCTAAGGTCATTTGCGCCATAGGGGACAGGTATAAGGGAGGAAGTGTGGAGAGAAACCCGCCAGATAACATTTATGAAAGTTTAGCCTATGATAATGCACATAATAGATAGTGAGTAAGAGTAAACAAACTGGCCATTGGTGTCTAAACAACTCTTTTGTCGAGTAATTAAGTCTCCAAGCGGTTCATTGCGCATCCGCCATATTTGCTACTTATAGAACTCTTAATTCCATGCCATAAGTTATAAAACCAGTCAATTTATCGAATGTTTCTGCGGTACTTATTGAATGGTTGCCATGGCTTATGGTTCCCATAACCTTATATAGAATAGAATGTATATAGAGTAGGAATGTGTCGTTCCTGCTACTGGCCATTACACATTTTTCCTTTTTCCCATTTCATCTAATCGTCCACTGTGGATAGTACAGTGCTTTGTAGTGCTTTCTTTATCTGCCGTATTTAGGCCGGTTGCAAGAACATTTAGTCGTGGAATCAATAGTTTTGAGATCCATGAAGTTTTAAATCCCGTAAAAATATGTGGGCTGCAGAAACACATCTAATAGCGACATAACTTAACTACTTATAGTTGATAGCATCGAATATTTAATCTAATCTTCTACCGTTAGATAACATTTATGAAAGTTTAGTCTATGAACAATGCTAATGCACGTAATAGATAGTGAGTAAGAGTAAACAAACTGGCCATTGGTCTCGAAACAACTTTTTTATGAAGTAATTAAGTCTTCAAGCGGTTCATTGCGCATCCGCCATATTTGCTACTTATAGAACTTTTAATTCCATTCCATTAGTTATGAAACCAATCAATTTATCGAATGTTTCTGCGGTACTTATTGAATGGTTGCCATGGTTATGAGGCCCATAACCTTATAGAATGTATATAGAATAGTTAATGCTGCATTGTCATTATCCACTTCCCGAAAATATCCGTTTTGACTGTACTTGAAGTGCCCTGCACTAGACACTCAAGTAGGGATCGGGTTTTCTCTGAAAAACATCCTCCTCCGCAGGGAGAGAAAATAGAGCTTGAACGATTGATATCGAATATATTCGATATGTTTGAAAGGGATTGAATATCGGAGAATCAAATTCGCCGAGAGATGGTTCGGGTCCCCGCAAGTTCGAGGACCAGCTATTCATTTGATGAAATATCAACAAATGATATCAACAAGAAACTGGAATAATTTGGAATAAATGAACGATAGAATTTGAAATTCCATTAAATATTTCTGATTGCTGAAAATTGTAACTAAATCGTTGATGAAAAAGAATGCCTCGGATGAAGTACACAACTGCAAATGAGACTTTGCCAATTATTTCCTCTTTGGAGTTTGCTTAATTTTCTACGCATGCTTCCACCATTAATCTTGAATCTCTGGGAATTTAAGTGGTTGCAAACGTATACATTTGGAACATGCTCACGTATGGCAGTGGTCTCTGGAGAAAAGCAACTGCAAGGAAGAACAGATTGGAAGCAACAGAGATGTGGTGTTATCGAAGAGTGATGAAGATCAAACTCAAGACAAGAATCACCGACAACGCAGCACAAAAAAGAGTCGGAGAGAAAAAGATGCGGAATAAAAACTCTGAGAAGAAGGTAAGACAAATTTATTGGACACTACTCCCGAAACAATAGCTTTTTGAAGACAATATTCAAAGGAGGAGTGAATTGGAAGATTTACAGAGGAAGACCAAGAATGGAATCCGTCCTGGAAATTAAGAGCATCAAATTGAAGAAACAAGTGCGAATGAATGAAGCAATGTGGACAGAGGACAGTGGATCTGCTGCAAACTAATCTTCGAGTTTATGACTACCGATGATGATAATGATGACGGATCATGCAAATACGCCACTAATCAACAAACAATCATATATAATCAAAACGGCGTCATTTGGCGTGGCAAACACAAAAACACCAACATAAACTCACACGTAATGAAGCTCAAAATATATCGTACTGTCTACCAATTTATTTCAAACTCTTGCTACACGTGTTTCAACTGTCTAGCAGTCATCATCAGGCAAGACTTTCTTTGAAAGTTTTAGTTTACACTTGAAAGGGGATACTATGCAATTTATTTCTTTTTCAGGGAATGAATCAGTTTCTCAGTGAACAACAGTGAGAGAAATGAATACACAGGCTGAATCATGTTGTACTAGCCAAGGTCTTTACAATGACCACTTAAAGAATTGTCTGATGTATTAGATGTCTGCTAGACAGTTGAAACACGTGTAGCAAGAGTTTGAAATAAATTGGTAGACAGTACGATATATTTTGAGCTTCATTATTCATTATGCTGTTCTACAACATCTCGCCGGAGAAAGTGGAGTTTACTCACACGTAAATTTTGAAAAATCGGAAACACAGCCTATTTCTTCCGAATAATTGTTAGCAATCAATAAAATATATTAACCAGAAGCAGTGATACTTGGAATATAAAATGTAACGAAAACAGAACACTGTGGAACACGTAAAAAGACCTCTTATAAAAAAAATAGTCGGGATATCATTCCTATGTCATGTACACCTCCAAATGGGCATACATACTTCCGCTTTCCCGTCTACATTCTCGCATTCTCTAATGAATATAATGAATGGATGGTGTTCCTCGACGATCTAAAAAAGCCAGGATAAACTGAATTTCGGTGAGCAGATCATCATCATCATCGACGAAAGAGAAATGGAACTCTGAAAAAAGGACTGTATGTATGCGCATCGTCGCCGACAGCGTTTTATTTTTCAAGAAAAAACATATGCATTCCATAATTTTAGTAGATTAAACTGCAGTGCCTGTTGGCGAAAGTTAATTTCTAGAGCGGTATTTAGGAGATGGATATGGTGCCGCACATACCAGTGGAATCCATTTAGGTACATGCACAGGGCACTTGCTATGCTGACCAATGCTAGAATCTGAAGCCAGTCCGCCATCTTCGTTGACCCTCATATTTCTTAAGCGCTTGCGGGCTAACGCACTAATTTTGCAATTTTTCTGTTTTCCATCGATAACTTACTAAAAATCTGCATGCATTTACTACTTCTTTCACAAACGTTCTCCAACAAAATTTTGTTTTTTTTTTTAAATTATTTGAATTAAAATTCATCCGTATTCTAAATATTATATTTATATTATAATATATATACATAAATTATACTAAAAATCTGCATGCATTTACTTCTTTCATAAACGCTTTCCTACAAAATTTTGTTTGTTTTTTTTAACTATTTGAATTAAAATTCATCCGAATTCCCGATGAAAACTATTGTAAAATCGTGAAGAATCCATGGCACTTATTGGTAATTATTTGTTTCAGGAGATACTTGCCTTAAATTTCAAACAGAGAAAGCATTCAAAGTACACACTGTTCATCTCGTCACGAGATCTATGAGTTGTGAATTCCCCAGGTTTTAAATGAGGTCTCTCTGGGGAGTGTAACCTACCATTTCCCATGTAAAAGGGCTGGTATTTTTCGTCAAGAATCTCGGAAAGTAATTCGGTAAGGGGGCTGATATCTTGGTAATTTGGGTGAGATATTTTCCTTTGAAATAATATAAATAATAATTTCTGTAACACTTACAGGTTTTCCCGAATTACAAGTGTTTTAATGTACCTATGACGAGCACATACACCCATGTCCTGGGCAGTGAACAATTTAGGCAGGTGGGACTCGAACCCGCGACCCTCGGGCTAGCAGGCGAGGACTTTACCCCACCGCCACCGGAGCCGACTACTGTAAACGAGACTAAATTCATTGTTTACGAGGTGAAACGATATTTCGCTAAAACTACCTAAAGACTCCAATCGCAAACAACCAACCATTCAACAAACGAACTAACGAACGCATTTTTCACGACGCAACCCGCATATCGCATGAGCGAAGCCGTATTGCGGTGAAAGTAGCGTTGGAAATTTCTCTCGGTAGCGCAGGCTGTTCGCTAATGGCCGGTTGCAAGAAAATGTAGTTATGGAATCAATAGTTATGAGATTCATAAAGTTATAGAACTCATAAATATATTCGGTTTGCAGGAACACATCTATTAGTTACTTAACTATTTACCAATAGTTACTAGCTTCGAATATTTGATCTAATCTTTCACCGCTGGATAAAAGTTACGAAAGTTTAGTCTATGAATAATTGATAATGCAAATTATAATTAGTCAGTAAGAGTAAACAAACTGGCAATTTGTCTTAGAACAACTCTTTAATCAAATAATTAAGTCTCCAAGCGGTTCGTTGCGCATCCGCCATCTTGTCTACTTATGGAACTCATAACTCCATGTCATAAGTTATTAGACCAATGAATTTATTGAATGTTTGTGCAACACTTATTGAATGGTTTCCATGGCTTATGGGTCCCATAACTTTCTGGAATACATATGTTACGTTCCTGCAACTGGCTATAAGTGCGGATTCACGTAGCATCTCTCTTTGGACGTGTTCCAATCCGTAGGATGCACCCTATGCATTTACGCCCTTATACCCTATCCTGTTCTTCACGCACTTTCTCCTCTTAAGGTAGCCAGCGCCAATGTCTCCCAGTGTCCAATGTCGGAACTATATCAGAACCGCCTCGACCCGTAAGTTGGTCTGTGTATTTCTTCCGCAGGCCGATGAATTGTATTATCCTTTCGTCTGTCCCTATTATATCAGAAGAACATCCATTTGTCACTCAGAATTGTAATTTATCGCAAGGCATCGCATTGGAAATTCGCATTATTCACGAATGGGAAATTCTTAGGGCGCAAAAGGGCGCGTCGTCATACACTCACCTTCTAAGTGCACTAGCGCCCTAGCCATGATGCGCTCTAACGGATTGGAACCGCACTATACGACGTCACATCCGGAAAATGACAATCGAAAAGAGCAGATAAGGGTACGAAGTGTGCATAATATCGGATTGGAACACGGCCTTTGACTTTTTCATCCGAGGACCTTCCTAATATACGTTTAACAAAACCTAGTTTCTTTAATGCTGCGTCAATCTGCATACTTCTCTGCGAGCTGCCGCATGGGCGAGTGGCAGGGATTGTTAGGACACCAGCCGTTTGAGGGCGTAAGGAATAATGTTTTTGGGGGCGAAGTCTCGGCTGCGTGCACTTCAGGGGCGAATTATGACTACACAGTGCACTCCCATCATTGTAGTCACGAAAACCGAGATCGACATTTGTTATCCATCAAAGCATGATACAAAGCAATGCTTTGTCTCGTGAAAAGTTGAAGAATGTATTAAAGCTGCGTTAAATGGACGCAGAAATGGGAAGAGTATTGAGGTGTTTTGAGCGACATGGATCCCTAGTCATTACGTAGACCATATTCGAATCACACGTTTTAAATTCAGCAGCTTTAGGAAGCGTGAATTAAATACTGTAATATTAAATGAAGTGAGAAAAATCTTGTTTTCCCGGTGTATCTGCTAAATAAATTTTTCTCGGGTATTCCATACGTTACAGAGAACGACTTGCTCCTCGCTCCCCTCATTTCCTAAATGAGTTCTCTGGAGTGCATACACGTACCAATTCCCACATTAAAGTGCTAGTAAAATTCGTCAAAAGTCTCGGAAAATAATTCGGTTAGGGGCTGATACTTTTGGTATTTTTTAATGGGTTACGTTACCCGTCGCGGAGAACGACGAGCAAGTAGCACTATGTAATGTCGGAATTAATGGATCTGCTTACCCGGTAGAATGCTCGAGAAAAATTTATCCAGAGTGATAATATACTTTTATGCGACTGAAATTCAACGTAGTTGAATAAAAATATCAACATAAGTCTTTAAATTGACTCATTTTTTCACGCGGCACGTTCAAAACTCCTTAATGAAAGGTTTTTAGCAATCCTGAAAAATATTACTGCGGTGACAATAAGATTTATTTTCAAAAATAGTTGATAAAACATGCAGACTACCGACTGTTAATCATTGTTTATCGAGATTGTTTATCGATATGTGGGCATTAGAAATTTCTCAGTTTTTTTAAGAAGGTCCCCCCGGAGTGTATAAACGTACTGATTCCCATGTAAAACGGATGGTAAAATGGCACGAAGAATATTATTATGACGCCCCACTTCATCTCTAGATCTGACAGAAGCGATAAAATAAAAGAGGTACATTGTCGAACGGATAGGTATAAAAACTCGTTCTTTCCACGCACAATACGCGACCACAATGAAAACAGAGCTCCATCAAATACAATATCATGTGGCTGAACAATAACATGTGATTGCGATTTTAGGACAAACTCGAAATTCGCCTTGAAGGAAGATGGCTTGGTGGTGTAACTCGCACGGGTGTATATACACCAGGGTTGAAGTTCGCTGTGAAAAAATAATTTGACTTGACCGGGATTTGAACCCGGATCTCCCAATTGCCGGTCAGGTGTGTTAGCCAGTTAGTTCAATATATATTTATTTCAGTTTGTTATGCAAAATACATATTTTTATCAATAATAGTCATTTTGTTTCATTTATAACTTAAGTCCGTTATTAGTAGTCCGGCGTCCAAGCCATCTTTATTCAAGGCGAATTTCGAGGGGGGTTTATGCGAACTAGATGTTCAGGCCTCAAGTCTACATTGTAGCACATGAGACAAAGTCGTGCTTACAAAGCCACTGTCGCGGTGGATAAACCCAACATTGTCGTTATTAAAACGACGAAATTGACAAATTTCCAAGCATTGCATTTGACAAATGATGTGGTACGAAGTCACTCGCAATGTAGACTTGAGGCCTGAACATCTAGTTCGCATAAACCCCTCTCGAAATTCGCCTTGAAGGAAGATGGCTTGGTGGTGGACTCCGTTCCCCACTACATTCTCGGCTGTGGTGATGGTGGGAGGGTGTGGGGGGCAATAAGAAAGACTTATCGTGCCTGGGATGTCTTTGGTGGTGGTGCCATCACGGACGAAAAATTGTTAACATTAAACTTTCGGCTCTTCCCTAATTTTAAAAATATAGTACTTTCGACACTAATATCAAAATTCGTATATCTGAACTTAAAACGCAAGACAGTAGGGAGAGGCCTCCTGTCCCTCATTGATAACATATCGGTACCAGGTGCACCAAACACGGTGCGACCCTTCCTCACCTCCCTCTTCCGCCAGGCACTTATAGAAGACGGTGCAGATGCAGAAGGAGGAACGTCATCGCCAGTGTAGGGGGAGGGATCTGGTGGCACTTATTCCCTCCCCCCCCCTTGGACGCCGGACTACTAATAACGGACTTAAGTTATAAATGAAACAAAATGACTATTATTGATAAAAATATGTATTTTGCATAACAATCTGAAATAAATATATATTGAACTAACTGGCTAACACACCTGACCGGCAATTGGGAGATCCGGGTTCGAATCCCGGTCAAGTCAAATGATTTTTTCATAGCGAATTTCAACCCTGGTGTATATGCACCCGTGCGAGTGACTTCGTACCACATCATTTGTTAAATGCAGTTTGCAAACTTAATTTGTTGGTTATTTACGAAAGCGAACGAAAGCTGAGGATTGGGAAATGGGAACAGGTTGAATAGAGACCCAAGCGTCGCGATCGGTCACCTCTTCGCGAAAAGCGTTTTAGGAGAGCACAATTTAACGTCCCATCCGACGGACTAAGTGACGACGCATACGATCACCATACAGGGATCAATATTCCCCTAAAAATAAAATCCACCTCTGCCGCGATTCAAATCCGGTACCTCTAGGTTGGGAGCCGGTATCCAAATCACTACATCAATCAAACCCCTAGAAATTGTCGCAGCACTATGAGTATTAGGACAAAACATCAGTCTGCCATGAAAGAATCAAGGCTCGAAAGGATAGAGTGGACTATGGACCCAGTAAAAGCCGTAATTTAGGAGAGTATTAATTGACATGCAATTTGATTTGCAGGTAAAGGAGAGGGAAAAGTCCCAAGAGGAAGACCCAGGAATAAGTTCATGGACCAAATAAAGGGGAATGTACATAGGAAGAGATACCAGGAGGTAAGGGAATTAGCATTAGATAGGAAAGGGTGAAGTCTAGTCCAGACCAGGACTGAACGATCTATGTGGAGAATTCAAAAGAGATATGGTACTTTTTCACAGTTTTTATTTCAAGTCGACCGGTTTCGTCGCATAGGCGACATCATCAGGAACATAAGTTTAGTATGCTGCAGAATTTATACAAAATTTTGGAGGGGGGGAAGAGGCAGGAAAAGGGGGAGGGGCAGAGGGGGGAGAAGAAGGTATGTGAGAGAGGACGCGGGAACAAGCATGGGCGACGCGTTGGGAGGGGTGGGAAGTTGTGGCGTGGTCGGCGGCGCCAGTGGGTTGCCAGTGGCGGCGACTGTGGGGGGGGGGGGAAGAAGGCTTCATCATCAGGTACACAAGTCTAGTATGTTGCAGAATTTATACAACAATTTTTGCAAGAGGGGGGAGGGGGACGGTTGGACGTTGAGTGCGGCGTCCACGGCGGGGGTTGGGGCGTCATCCTCGAAAGGTATTGTGACTAAGGGGAATATCCAAGAGGGGGGAATGACTGACAAAAATATTCTCACCAGGGTTGAAATTCGCAATGAAAAAATCATTTGACTTGACCGGGATTCGAACCCGGATCTCCCAATTGCCGGAAAGGTGTGTTAGCCAGTTACGCCACCAAGCCATCTTCCTCCAAGGCGAATTTCGAGAGGGGTTTATGCGACGGGTTCGAATCCCGGTCAAGTCAAATGATTTTTTCATAGCGAATTTCAACCCTGGTGTGTATGCACCCGTGCGAGTGACTTCGTACCACATCATTTGTTACATGCAATGTTTGGAAAAATATTCTCGTTAGCAATTTTTCCTTCCTGCAAATAAAAACTGTGAAAAAGTACATCTCTTTTGAATTTTTTGGAATGGATTTTCACCAAGGGAAGCCTGAAACAATCGAGTTTAGGATCTATGTGGGGGCAAGTTGATAGTAAAAATGTCATAAAACCATTCCAAAAACCACGTAATTGGAAACTCTTCATTTTAGAATTTAGGTAAAAAACGGATATTTTCGGGAAGTGGATAATGACAATGCAGCATCAACTCAGAATAACCTCAAATTGGTGCGATGTTTGGAACCTTAAATTAAACCCGGAAAAATGCAGTGTGATGTCTATCTCCCTAAAGAAGGCCCCTCTAGAATTTAATTATACAGTGACTAGTCGGCCGCTAAAACGTGTTTCAACATCTAAGGACCTTGGTATTCTTACTGCCAATAAATTGAACTTTTCTCCACAAATACAAACAATCAAGTCTAAAGCAATGTCCCTCTTAGGCCTCCTCTATCGTTTTACCGAAATTAATGAGCCCCGAGCACTTAGAACTATTTTCTCTTCCATTATTCTTCCAATTCTTACCTATTCCTGCCCCATCTGGTCCATCTCTTCTCAAACTAATCTTTCATCTCTGGACTGTGTCTGCAACTTCTTTGCTAAAGTAGTTAAGAATATTTAAGTTATAGTAGTTATATATATATATATATATATATATATATATATATATATATATATATATATATATATATATATATATATATATATATATATATATATATATATATATATATAACTACTATATCCAAAGTCAAAACGCGAAATCCAAAGGTCCGTGGTTCGATTCCCGGTCCAGTCGAATTTTTTCTGCTTGGAATCGGCCATCATTTCATCTTCACACCACCATTATCTTTGTAAATTTTACGTGTTCCTATCCACTTTCTTTCTACCTTTCTGTATAAACATTTATATGAGTATATTTGCCGCTGTGCGGTCTGAGTGAATGAGTGAACGATTGTATGCCCTGAACGGATCATTTCCTACTTGGGTTAGCGTACCCCGAAACGCCTGTTCTATATCTTTCACCACTGTCTGTGTGCTTGAGTTATTCTTTCATTTCGCCTTCTGCGTATGTCATTCCTTCTCTGCCGGTGGGTGATAAGCAGCCCGCGCGCCATCTATTGGCCGCTCTCGTGGGTCATGCCCTGGGGAGTGTTTGTTCATATAAACCCCCCGCCGATTCCAGCAGTTTCTTAGTAGACTGGGTAGCTTGGTGGTCTGAGCATTGGACGCGAAATCCAAAGGTCCGTGGTTCGATTCCCGGTCCAGTCGAATTTTTTCTGCTTGGAATCGGCCATCATTTCATCTTCACACCACCATTATCTTTGTAAATTTTACGTGTTCCTATCCACTTTCTTTCTACCTTTCTGTATAAACATTTATATGAGTATATTTGCCGCTGTGCGATCTGAGTGAATGAGTGAACGATTATATATATATATATATATATATATATATATATATATATATATATATATATATATATATAAATTATATTATAATATTATATATATATATATATATATATAAATACGTTGATGGATTGGAGTCAGCCATGCGGCGATGAACACACGATGTGGATAGGATGGAGGAGATAGACACACAAAAAAAGAGACGATCACACTTACATAGCTAGCTTTCGGAACTAGTCCGTCTTCAAGGCGTATCACGGAACAAATGTCTATATATATATATATATATATATATATATATATATATATATATATATATATATATATATATATATACACGATGTGGATAGGATGGAGGAGATAGACACAAAAAAAGAGACGATCACACTTACATAGCTAGCTTTCGGAACTAGTCCGTCTTCAAGGCGTATCACGGAACAAATGTATATATATATATATATATATATATATATATATATATATATATATATATATAATTAAAGAGGAAACTTACAGGGGGTAAAAAGACGAAAGTAAAGAGAGAGTCTTACTTAGAGACGTTTCGGGTGTTATCCCTTCTTCAGTCACACAGAGAAGTTTCCCCTGTAAGTTTCCTCTCTAATTGTGTTTGTGGCCATTTGGCGAAGTTTTCCATTGTGTATATATATATATATATATATATATATATATATATATATATATATATATATATATATATATATATATATATATATATATATATATATATAAATAGTAGTTAAGAACAGTGTCGTAATATGTCCACCAAGGCTATTCTATCCTATCTCTTCATCCCTAATCTCCCCACTCATAGACTCACAGCAGACTTGATATTTATTTATAATATTCTTAATTCCACCATCGACTGCCCTGAATTGCTCTCTTATATCAATTTCAAAGTTCCATCCCGCCCCACCCGTCCTCACCCTTTACTCCACATCATGCTTCCCATTCCCAGACTTTCGATCACTAAACGTTCTCATTTCTTCCGCCTCTCCTCTCTATTGAATTCCCTCCCTTCCCACATTGATCCTTTTGCACTTTCATCTAAATCCTTTATAAGCCTTTCTCTTTTGTATCTTTCACCTAAGTAGTTATTCCCCCATTTTTCTTTTTTTTATACATTTCCATAATTACTGCTTGCAACCTGTTGTTAAGTTTGCTTGTATTTTTCTTTAAGTGTGTGTATTGTTACATGGCCACTATAAAATGGCAACATAGCTGTATGTGGTTTTATTACTTTAAATAAATAAATAAATAAAATAAGAAGAAATATATGATTATACTATCAACAGTGGATGATTAGATGAAATGGGAAAAAGGAAAAATGTGTAATGGCCAGTAGCAGGAACGACACATACAATTCTATAAGGTTATGGGACTCATAACCATGGCAACCATTCAATAAGTGTTGCAGAAACATTCGATAAATTTATTGGCTCCATAACTAATGGCATGAAGTTAAGAGTTCTATAAGTAGCCAAGATGGCGGATGCGCAATGAACCGCTTGAAGACTTAATTACTTGATAAAATAGTTGTTTCGAGACCAATGGCCAGTTTGTTTACTCTTACTCACTATCTATTACGTGCATTAGCAATTGTTCATAGACTAGACTTTCATAAATGTTATCTAACGGTAGAAGATTAGATTAAATATTCGATGCTATTAACTATTAGTTGTTAAGTTATGTCGCTAATAGATGTGTTTCTGCAGCCAGCATATTTTTATGGGATTTAAAACTTCATGGATCTCAAAACTATTGATTCCACGACTAAATGTTCTTGCAACCGGCCTAAATGCGGCAGATGAAGGAAGGACCAAGGTTATTAGAAGGACCGAGGCAATAGGAAGTATAAGACTAAGGGGAAAGGTGAATTCAACATAAACGACGAAAAAAGAGGAACCTAATAGGAACTTCGGCGAAGAAATACAAGGACAAAAAATTTCGCTCGGAAAAACGCGACCGAGTCACGCAACTTTTTTTTAACGAATAAACCTAGACGTTTAGGAGTCGTTTTCCATAGCTCATATTAAGCCAACCCATAATCATCAGACAACCAATACCACTATACCATCAGCTTAAAAATATCATTATGTAAAGAATCACTTACGAGGGAGGAGATCAAAGAAAATCCAAGAATGCATAAAAAATATACATATACCTCGCGTACGTCAATGTGATTAACAGTTTCGTTCTGAAATGGCAGAAAATCTGACGGAAAATTATATCAAATTCTAGTATTTTGGTTGGTATTTTTCATTTTCGTGGGTGGCCTACGATAATGCTATGTTCCGCTATGAAAATGATTCGGTCCCGAGTTTTCTCTCTTATTTAGACAGCTCCTTTTCGGATCGGCCGGGGTTAAACCTTTCTCTAAATGTTTCCTTTTGATCTCAGTATTATTCCCACACAGGATTCACTCTTTTTCAATTTTTCGAAAGCGTCCGAATTTTTTTTTATCGCCGTATTTTTTTTTAATAACTCACCAGTGGAGTTGACTAATTACTCCCATTAAGGTAATTTGAGAGAAAAATATTTTCACCCTGAAATCAATGAAATTGGTCACATTTTAAAGAAAAATATCTTACTCTTTGCAGAGATGTCAAAATATCACTCCCTTACCGAACTACTTTCCGAGATTTTTAACGAAAAATGCCAGCACTTTTACATGGGAAATGGTACGTGCATGCATTCCAGAGAGAGCTTATTTTAATAAATGAAGTATTTCTAACACCTAGATCTCGTATAAAAATTAACAGTGTGTGGTTTGTATGTTTTCTCTTCTATTTTAGAAAATAAATTAATTGTGATCGCAGTAATTTTTTCAGAATCGCTAAAAAAACCTTCCGCTGAAAACAGTTTTGATTGTACCGCGGGAAAAAAATTGGTCAAATTCAAGACTTAGGCACATATTTTTATTAAAACAGAAACAACAATTGCACTATTCCACAAGGTATTTCAATGCGTTTCAGCTCACAGAGCCATCATTAGGTACAAGACTTCTTCCTAGTCTTGTACCTGATGGTGGCTCCGTGAGCTGAAACGCGTCGTACGCATTATAATCCTTTATGGAATGGCGGAATTGTTGCTTCTATTTTAATATGAGAAACTTCCACGATGTCTTGCCTGAATCTGTTGAAATTATTATATATTTTTATTTAATTAATTAGAATCTCATTCACGTAAAAGTATATTATTGTACCATTAATAATGCAATATTTTTTCATGCTTCCTACAGCTGATATAATTAAAACATAAAATTGTGATATGGTCTCTGGTACTTGGGCTGAACAAGTAACTGCTCTTCAACGCTATAGACAGATGTTCATCATGTCTTGAATACATGTGGGTGGAAATTAGGTGTTGCGAGAATTTAAAACCATAAACGTAATCACACCGGAGTGACGAGTAATTTTAGCCTCTAAGCTAATGGCGTCAATTGAAGAAGAGTAACTTACTATTTGCAACAATGACAAAGTATCATCCCCTTATCGAGCAACTTTCCGAGATTTTTGATTTTCCTAGAAGAATATTTTTAATATCCGTTCGCAGTCATGTGACCAAGAATCCACCGGATGCGATATGAATTTTTCGCAGATTCCATATGCTGCTAGCAGGCAAAAGAGAAACCAGTCAAATTTTCTCTGCAAGTGCGAAAAAATCGGTCAATTACTATCACTATCGACTCCTATTTCCATCGAAGTCTGTACCATGAATATATATTATGGATTCGGATGTTTGACATTGTTGCCTGGGCTAATTGTTGCCTAAATTTCCACTTTTAGTTCACCCAGTCCTTGGCGCCACTTCGATTACAGTCTTTTCAGTTGTAATTGTAAATAGACGTAGTTAATTGTTGCTAACGTGAGACTGTGGTGAATATTCAATAACGATCGAGGAGATATGTATTAATTGATGCTTAGAATATATCTTGCTATGCTTGTTATCTAAAATTTACCTTTTAAATGCTAGAGAGGAAATATCTATCGCTGGAAATCAGTAAGAGGGAAATGAAACGTCCATCGTGTGCCGACTACGTTGTTTTCCAGAATCCGATCATAATTGGAATGCATTAAGCCTGTTTTGCCCAAATAAAGAATTTCGGATGCCATGTTTGAGCATAACTTGCTTCGTACCAAGCTGCAAAACAGGGTATGCGTCTATGAGGACCCAAAATAGGAGATTTGGATTGAAAAATAAGAATCTGTTCAAGGCGGCGGTAAGTGCATTCCTTTTTACCTACACTGCAATGATGGCCATTGGGAATACTCAAGAAGTCACCTCGCATTATTATTAAATTTCCGTAGAGCGATATTCACGAAGTGCTAAGAAGTTAATTGTGCATTTGTGTAATTAAATTTGGAGAGGAATTAAATATATCTCTAGACCGGACGATATTAAAAAAGTATATAATTACGTCCCGCGTGTGTTACTACATTTTTTATCCACTACATTATGATTAATTGTAAGTAAAAACCAACGTATATTCATGGCCAAACCGGTAAGACGTGTTTATTTACAATCTGTCGACTGTATTTGCATTTGAACTTCCGTCTTTCATCACTAGGCGGCACCAGTTTCCAAAAAGTTGATTGTTAACGGAATTATAGACTACAGTTTTTGGCGACGAGTCAACGATCCATAATATATATTCATGGTCTGTACTACATCGAAGCGTCCATTGTTAGCGACTTCCAAGGCCACTGTCATGGAAGTGACTCCCAAGTGTATAGCCGCCTTCATTCACAGCTCAAAGGGAAAATGACAGGCCTCCCAACTCGTCTCAGATCGAATGGAATAATCTTTTTTATGGTCCAATTCCGAGCGACCGGGAAGTTTCATTGAGACGCACTGCCGAGAATGGATCTAGAAGCATACGGAATGCGCCGCGTCCCCAAAACACTTGACGCTCGGTCGTAAACATAAAAATATATGTTGCGGCAGGCAGGTTACCTTCCTTGAGTCCGACCTTGGCCGGTGAAACCCCTCCCCCCCCCATTGTGTGTCCCACAAACCCCCAAGTTTTCTTTCCCTTCTCCCCATCGGATAGTATACACAACGGGATGGACGAATTAACTGATGTAAAGCAAGAATATCAACCACCAGTTCGCAATTTAGGGCCACCATAGATTCTACTCGGTTTACCATAGTTTTCACCGGGAATGCAGAATATACTTAATTTTAACACATAAAAAAATTTGTAAGGATAGTAAGGCCGTTTTCGAACTTGGCAAACGCATATTTAACTCGATATCAAGATATCTTGATACCTAGGCAAGCAAAGTGAAATCCTTACTTGACACTTTCGTAGCCCTTTTACGACGGAAGAGACATCATGCGGTCTTCATCTCGTAAAACATACGAAAAGCGCCATCCGTGTCCATAATTTCTGTGGGTGATTGAAGTCGATTACTTCTTTGAAATACTTCCCATCCGTATGCGACAAGTTGAAAGGGAATATAATTTTTAAAATCGTATTGAAAATGAATAAAATAATTCTCATATACCATAATATGGTAAATAACTATTATGCTTCGATTGCTAGGGGCTGCTAAAGTGGACGACATATCGCTCACTGTATTTCACCACAGTCAACGCGTTTATGCACAAAAAGGTATTATAATATTATTTGCCTATATGAAAAAACACGTAAAAATATATTAATGTATTACACTTCGAACAAACTACCTATGATATTCGACTGATTACTGATAAATACGTGCGTTGTAACTAACATAGGTAATTAAGTTGAAAACAAATTACATTTACTCTAATGGTTTATTGTCCCCCTTCTTTGATGAATGCAGTGAAAACCTCTCCAATGCTCAACGTTACTAACAATTATGATGTTCGTTAGCTAAAAATAATGCTGCCAATGAAATTATGGCTACCTGAGTGTACTTTCCATCGGATCATAATTCTTTTAACGAGATCATTTTTTTCCTTCCAGAGCAAGGAAGATGGAATTTATAGGTTCAATGAAGTAAACAAGGACGGAACATCTACAATGTACGGAATTATTCACAGAACGATTGGGTACCAAATCTTTTATCAGTATATTCACATTTGAAAGGTCTTTAAATATTGCGAATTCATCGATTTTTCCGAAAATAATAATTAATAGATAACACACAAATATACGTAGTAATGATAAAACAGTATCTATTTGAAAGTTTATTCACTCCAATTTCCATACAAGCCCATATTAAGTAGACTTGGGTGATATCGATAGTGTCCCTTCGAGGTGATCGAGGCCTAGTCATTGATAGGTCGAGGAGTTTCGATAGTCGTACGCATCATACTTGTGTTTACATTATTTATGAGGAGTTAAGTAATAGCGCATGTTTTAATCTTCTTATGCGTTAGTTTCTGCTGTTATGCGTGTTTTGAAATCACCAAAGTTAACTCAAACACTCACGCGATGCGAAGTTCTTTCCAAAAAACTAGCTAATCCTAGGGTTGATTTAATATTTTCGAGTAGACACTTGTAAGCTTTTAAGTGCTGCTCTTATGGAAATCCTTCTTTAGTGCACATTCGGTGTAGACGAGGCATTAACCGCCCCGGGCTACAGCACCACTGATGGCACAGTATAAAATGCGTTGTAAAGGTTCACGAGAACGCTCGATGTGGCGTTATCTTGCGTAACTTTCAACATTTTGATGGTCCGCATTAGAGTTGAAGGATTACCTCTTACAATAAGTGTAAAGAATTTCAGAAATATACGTCGCACGCGCGTCATGGCATTCGACTGATTATCGACAAATTCACGTTTCTCGTGCGGTCGAAATAGTCATGGAGAGAGCAAAAATGAAAACAGTTGCAAAAATTATTGTAAATACTAGTCTTGTTTCATGAGCCCTGCGCAAACAGAATTGCTGTAAGTAATACAAGAGAGTCGTTATATTAAAGCGTGTAGGTGTCGGCAGAATCGTTATCGGCCGAGGTATACAGGCCCCTTGAGGTAGTTTTAGAAAGATTTCTGCTAATGTATATACAGATTAGCTTGTTGTAAATACGACTCCCAGTAGAGGTCGGTCGTTCGCAAACGAACGGGTCCTTGGATTGAACGAGAGGACCGAGGAACGTCGGTTCCTTTCGGTCCGTCGGTCCTTTCGATCCGTCGGCCCTTCGTTCCGTCAATATTTTCGTCCTTGCTCCAATCTTTAACAGATAGGATGTTCTTAATAACGCCCAAAAAATTCATCTGATGATGCTAGCGGTGTAATTCGTACTGTCTTTTTCTTTATTTAAATCAAACGTATTCACGAAACAATGTAAAAAATTGGTAATATTACCTTCCATCTTTTATTACGTTCAACATTCTTCAACACCGTCACGACGGTAAACTAAGCACTTCTGCGTTTTCTCACATTCTTTAAACATAGGAACATGTCAAAAATAAAAATGCATGTCCACCAATGAAAAAGGAAAGATGAACGAGTGAAATGGAACGGTTCCCATAAAGAACCGGTCCAGGGTGACCGAGTTCCCAAAAATGAACGGGTTTGCCCATCTCTGACTCTCAGCCTAGTCCTTCCATCAGCTGTGCTACGCAGCCTTTTCGAGAGCGGCAGTTCCCGAAGAACTCAAATTTTACACTGATTTGTGTCGTGGTTTACACCCTTGCGTGCACTTTCGTCGATACATTTGAGTGAAGAGAGTAGACAAATGACCACAGAGAATAAAATACCCGTCTTTTCAAATTCTAGAGGGGCTATGGAACACTTCAGAAGGATAATTGTTTCTTCGAGGAATGTCAACGATTTTTGTGTTTGTTACGTTTTATTTCATGTTCTGATTTAAAATATCTTTTGTGAAACCTCGACGATGGTTCATCGCTCATATAATACGGTAACTACTGCTGTCGAAATGGAAAGCCGCTCTTCATAGACTATTAAGGGAAGCCGTAGGATGGCGTAGTTTGTGAGAAATGGGTCTAAAGGAATGATCAGCGGGAGGAAAGGAACGATGCCGCGAGTGTAAAAATGGAAATGTACGTTTGACATGGGTTTGTTCCGTCACCTCTCAAATCCCTCACATCCGTAGTACGATTCGGCTCTATCGATACACACCCAAAGGTTTAACGTCGCCTGGTATTACATTACGTTTACGCAGTGGGAACGTCTTGAGTGCCTAAAAAGTGTGGCTATGGGAAGAAATAGGGAGGCTAAAAGTACCGCCTTCTACTGGTAATGCCTCCGGGGAGGGTAGAGTAGGAGGGGAAGGCACCGAGCGTGTTTCTCCACTTTGCATTTAGTGCCTCGGCAGTACATTTACATACAGGTATGATCATCGTCGTGAATAGTGCGACGAGTGGCACTAGCTACAAAGTAGATTTTTCTCTTTATATTCTCTACGTTTTTATTTATTAATTTAGTTAAATTAAAAATAGTTTTTATTTTATTTATTTGCATGATGTAAATATTGATGTTCTTATTAATGCTTGACATTTTTGAATCGATAGTAGTAATCCTTATACCCCTAGCATGTTGGAACGATTGACGATATAATGTTTCTCGGTTAGTAGATTTTTATTCGGCGCCTAGCATGTGTAGTGCGATGTTTTCAATGTAATTTCGATTTCTGCCTAGTAATTAATGCATGCCTGGTGTGGAAGCACCCCCTGCCACACACCTTTCGGGTGGCTTGCAGGGTATGACGTAGATGTAGATGTTATTACACGAGACCATATCCGTACTCATAATGTATGACGTGAAACTCATAATGTGTAACGTGCAAGAACTTTCAAAAGAAAATTAAAAAATCGAGCGGCGCCACTCTCGCCAAGTAGGCCATTGTAATTCAACTCCTTTTAGTAGCTTGAGCGAGATAGTTTCCTACTAATGGCGACCATATCCGAATTATCCGTTTCAATTTCAGCAGCTATAAGAAGCGTTAATTAAATATTGCATCATAAACGGTTATTGCAGTGTTATACTTTAATGTGACTGAAGTTCTACCCAATAAATAAATTAAAATATCAACATGTCTTAAATTTGACTCATTTTTTTCACGTGGTACGTTTAGAAGTCCTTCACAACGGAAAGTTTTTTGAGATACTGAAAAAAACTGCGGTAACTATAAGATTTATTTCCGAAAATAGTGCAGAAAGCATACAAACTACACACAGTTAATTTTTTGACGAGATTTAGGAGTTGGAAATTCCTCATTATTTTAATAAGGTCTCTCTCTGGAGTGCATACACGTAACACTTCCCGTGTAAATATGGTAAGTAAGCATTTTTCGCCAAAAATCTCGGAAAGTAGTCCGGTAAGGGGCTGATATTTTGGTTTATTTCGACGTGTGAGCAATTTTTCTTTATTGCAAGACCAAATTCATTGATTTATAGGTGAAATGATATTCCGCTCAGAGTACCTTTAAAAAAAAAAACTGCCTCGTGCAAACCGCCGTGATAATGCGACCTTCATCGTTTTACTAAAGCCAGTTCTTCCCTTGATATTACCTAATTCCTTGGTTTTCCAGATTGGAAAGGACTGTATACAGCGTAAGGAAATAATGAGCGGTGGGAATAGTCTCTAGTGGCAAACGAAACTGTTTCAGGCGTTTCTTTGTGGAAGTTTAGGATATTCATGATGAAAAGATGCAACTTGGTTAATTCCACACCAATTAAATTAGTATGGCATTAACTAAGTTGTATCTTTTCATCATGAAAAGTCTCTGGTGTTGGATTATAGAGTGACGAACGGTCCTAAGAGCCTCAACTCATATCGCAGCGAAAGTGGCGCTGCCTACTTTAAGGCATATCCTTATAAAATAACACGTGTACATTGAGTCACATCTACATCTACGAAATACCCTGCGAGCCACCACGAGGGTGTGTGGCAGGGGGTGAAGATCACCAAACATGCACTATTGACATGCAACTAGGATCTTTAAGGGAGACATGCTAGAAAATAGGGTCACATGGAGCTAGATGGTTAGTATCTACATAAAAAGGAAGGGATTATTGGTTGTTATTTCATGCATTATGCACTACAGACTACTCTAACTATATTCACCTACATATCCCTTTGCTACGCTGCCTATTGTTCTCTCTTATAGTACGAGGGAAAAATGACATTTTAAATCTATCGGTACGACAATCTTTCTCTCTAATCTTGTTAATCTGATCAAACCTAGCATAATACGCAGGGGTTCTTAATATATATCTAACGTCATCTGTGAACAAAACGGTTTCGAATTTACTTAAAAGGTTTAACCTAAATTTTAACCTGCGTTCTGATAGTAATTCCCATCCTAATTCTTCTATTAAGCTCGTAACACTTATACATTTATCATAACGGCCTTTAACAAACCTAGCGGATCTCCTTTGCACGCGCTCTAATTCTTTTATCATACCTTCCTCGTACGGATCCCATATACTAGCGGCATATTCTAAATGAGGCCTGACAAGTGTAAAATAGCTTCTTTCTCGTACTCTCTCATCGCATTTGCCTAGAACCCTTTTTACGAATCCTAATCTACGGTTTGCTACACTAGTAATTTCCCTGATGTGTTTCCCCCATGACATGTCTTCAGTGATGGTGACGCCTAAGTATTTAATAGATTCTACCTTGGATATAGATACATAATGTCATTTTAAAATTTTAAAGATCCCTCCTTCCGTTACATTTACGGCCTAAAAAAAAGCATAGAGATAGAAATATGTATCAGGATATACTGATTGATTCTGGATACACTAAAAACTGAGGCCTGCCAACTTGTGGAAATTTGTAACTCACAAATTGGACAATTATGCTGTCATGAATGATTAGTCTAGAAATCGAATACAAATCCAATATGCTTCAAGATGGGGGCGCGTCCAAAAATGTCTACAACTGTGCCTAACTCATTTGCTCCTCAAATGAATGTTTTAAGCTGAATCCAGGGGAGTAATATCCCTTGTAATAGCTGTGGTAGGTGTCGCGTATGAAATAATTACTTACGGCAACTGGATGTAGCTACTCGAATGAGGACTTGTAATGTCTCATTGGTATTTCGACATTCATATTGCACGGATATTGGTCGACGGAGATACAGGGGTAGCATTTGGTAGCATGCCTCCAATGTCCGTAGAATAGACAGAGTGCCTCATGGGATGTAAACAATACAAATTCCCGCCCCGCGCCGCTTTAGGCTAGCCTTTGGCATGACTTAACTGGCCTCACGTGACGATTCTATTTTTATTCAGCGATTCTTTTTAAGAGAGGACATGTAATTATCATTTTAATAAACGTAGACATAATTACTACACAGGTATGACAACAGATGAATAACTGAACTGATTAAGAAAAATAGTCTTCTTTAGGATTCGCATTTCAATACTCCTCTATACTTGGTCTTCTACACTTCTATTGTCTACACTTCTTTACGTGGTACTTCTATACTTGGTAGGGCTAATCAGCAAATTGTGATTTATTAAAAGAGTACTTGGAAAGTGCGACGATGAAGTAAGAGAAATCAACTAGTTCTCCCTTGCTAGACCCCACTTAAAATACGCTACAAGTGTTTGGGATCCACATGAGGCAGGCTTAAAAACAGAGTTAGAACGCGTGCAGAGAAGATCAGCAAGATACGTGAAAGGTCGTTATGATAGCCTCGTTAAAGTTACTGGCCTCTTACAAAAACTAAGATGGTAATCGCTTTCAGACCGTCGATTGAAAATTAGACTCAGTCTTCTGTGTAAATTCAAAACCGATTTATTTTCAGACGGAGCGTTCAATATCTTACGAACTCCAACATACTACGGTAGATCAGATTATGAAAATAAAATGAAGGAAATAGATTGCAGAACAGAAATGTTTAAAATGTCGTTTATCCCGCGATCGATGAGAGACCATAATTACTGCGTAATTAATGACTTAGAATTAGGTTAGTTGACAAGTAGTGTAGCAGGTAAATTCATATGTACCCTAATGCATGTTTCTAAATCTGCCGAGTAGTGCTAGCACCTTTTTCTTGCTTTTGGAACTTCCTTCCATGACTCTTGTGTCACGTTTTCGTAGTTGCATTTTAGATTAATTAAGTAGTTTCTGTAGCATTTGTTGTATCCCAATACCTAGTGTGGTGCTTGTTGGTAAGAGTAAATTTGTTTAATGTAGTTCATGCTGGTGATAAGTCACTCCCGGTCAAAAGCATACATGGTGGCTGTAGGGTAATAAGTAGAAGAAGTAGAAGTAGCCACTCGCGTGACTTCACTGACGTCACATGACGGTTCTATTTTCACTCAGCGAGTCTTTTGTTGAAGGCTAACGTTATTATCATGTTAATAAATGTTGAAATTATTACAAAAACAGTATCACATGAGATAAATCACAGAATCGATTGAGAAAACAAAATAATATACGATTCATGTTTCAAAAATACACGGGCTTGTCTCTGAAACCGTCAGTGACGTCATAGCGGTAGCGCTGGCAACCAATTCTGTAATACGTAAACAATTCCGATTCAGGCAGCCTGTATACTGTAAGGTCCTTGGCATGCTTCAGCTAATTCGCAGCCGCCGCCCGATTGAAATCCGAAGCGGCCGAACACCCAGCGTCGCCGGCCGGCGAACCTACAGTGCCGAAACTAGAGCCTCGGCGGTCCTCTTATCAATCCATCCGCCTTCCCATCCCACCGAATTTAACCCTCAACCCCCTTCCCCTCTATTCCCCCGCCCTCGCCCCCTCCACCCGTCCTTTAGGGTCTAAGCAAACGCACCCTTTCTCCCTTCCCCGCCCTAAAGAGGCCCTCAGTACACCTCACCCTTCCCCCCCCCCCCTCGATAAAAACCGTCTCCCGTCCCGCCATTGGTCCGTCCCTTCCCTCCGCCCACCTCTCTTCTCCCCTTCCACTGTCCCTTCCTCCGGCGGCCATCTTGGATTCCCCTTCCACTCTCCCTCCGAGGGTCTCACACCACAGCCGACCCTCACGCAGAATGCACCGCCGAGCTACCCCCCTCCCGTCACTTCCCCTACGTCCCCGACACCACCTCCACACACACACACACGGACGGCATCGCCAGAGGTTTAGGAAGGACGAGAGTGAGGCAAGAGAGGAGGGACGAAGAGGGAGGGAGGGGGACGGGTGGAGGGAGGTGAAGAGACGAATGCGACGTTGCCGCTTCGTCAGCTTCCGTCAACAATCGCGCCCGGCCCCGCGTTTTCCAGCCGGCCGGCTTTTTCGTCTTCACATTCTCGCGCGCTCGTAAACAGCCTCATACTTCTTCCCCCCGGCACAGGTGTGACCAACCTTTGCGATTTTCTCGAACAATAATTTTCGGCAGAAATATAAGTTGATGGAAAACCGCTTGAAGTAATGATATTTCTCGACTACACGAGAGTAACTGAAAAACTTTAGTCTGACATCGAGTGGCCCGTAATATGCGCGTAAATAATTCTTTTTCTCTAGAATCTAGGAGAACACTTTTTTTTTTCAATTTCTTGAATCATCTACATTTTACCCTGCTAACCACCTGAAGGGTGTCTGGCAGGGGATGACTTATCGCCAATATGACCTAGAATGAAGAAATTAATTTTCACCTACATGTACCACACTTTGGGTTTTCTGAAAATGCTACAGAAACAATTAAGTAATCCCATAATGTAACTCTGTAAACATGTCACAAGAGACATGGAGGGAACATTCAAAACATGGTGTTAGCACTACTCGGCAGATTCAGAAACATGCATTAGGAAGTACATCAATCAGCAATCAGCTACACAACCAGTCAACTAACCTACTTCAAAGTCGTAACGCAGCTATTATGGTCTTTTTTCCATCGCGGGAAAAACTACATTTTGAACCATTCTGTTGAACAATCTATTTCCCTTATTTTATTCTCATGATCTGATCTAATGTAGTATGTTGGAGTTCTTTAGAGTTTGGCAGACATCTTCTAAATATGTTCTCTGCTCTGCTGACGATCTCGTCTTTTACCGCAATTAACACGCCGCCTCCTCTTCTCATTATGCGGGAATTTCTGCATATTGCAAATGAGTCTGGAAAGATCTAGATGTCCGTAATTTCACTCGTTGAATAAATTTCTGTTCCTACTATTGCATCAACGTCCGTGCTTGAAATGTGATGAAGAAAATCAGAAACTTCATTTTACTTACTGCGACAATTGACGAACACTATTGAAATGGAATACCTTGGATACGACAAGCAGCTCTCTTGATTAGGATAGTTTAGATCATTATTGGAAGTCGTTTTTGCTGTACTTAAGCCGAGGTTTCCAATTATTTCGTTCATTAAGGTATTCGTTCTCCGAAGAAACCTCCAAGTGCAAGGTAATGTATACATGTAGATATATATGAACAGCTACAGTTTCTACTATTGGATTATTGTTACAAAACATATTCTTACGGAAACTTTCAGTTTCTGAATGAATGATGGAACGGTCCAAAATCATCACACCTGAATTCGTATTTTACAAAAGACACTCGGTTTGAAATATTAACTCTGTCCGCCAATGGTAAGATTGTTTGTTTTCTGAAGACTGTGAAGAACACTTTATTACTGCACACAGGTAACTACCTGTAGAATTCACATGTACCTACATAACGAGTTCCTCTTTTACTTCATCGGACCACATTGAGCGCTACGAATTTTGTTTGAAATTAATTTTAAACGATAAATTAATGCACATGTGACGAAGAAAAGGCTGATTCTATCTTTGATCTTAGGCCACTGTCTTTAAGGAAAAACTAAAACAGTTGACGGTCGCAGGCTTAGCTGCTGTAATAGCATATATTTACGTAGCCTTTACTTGTAATAGCATATATTTTTATATAAGCAGATACTTTATGCTTACTTATTTGCTTCAATTACCACTCTAATTAATGCCATCGTGCAGACACATAGTTTAACTCAACACTTTCTTCAGAATTGGTAACATACCTATGGTGATTTCCATGTTCTGAGAGATACATGTACATTATAGCGCATGCTGGTGATAACTTACCCCCTACCGAACACCCTTTAGTTGGCTTGCAGGATAATATGTAGATGTAGAAGTGTTCAAAGCAATAATAACTAAAGAAAAAGAATATGTTTGTGCATATTTCGAATGTGTGTGTGTTGGTATTATGGCAAACCTTCTATTTCATATCGTCGGTAGCCCAGAAGATGGTTTGAAAAATAAAATCGAAACGTCGGATCCTGGTATAGAATTGATTCATTGGACCAAACTAATGAAAATTCTTTTATCGGCAACTATGATGAATTCTTTTATCGGCTTAATTGCTCTTTGTTAATAGTTTGTTCAATATTGCAATCACACATAAACATTTCTAATAGAAATGTAAGTACCTGAGACACTATGACATAAATCACCAAAAACACCAAATACGCTAAACTAAATTGCGTTCAATGCTCTGATAATAAATATCGTTTCTTTCACAAAATTCTCGGTAAGGTAGTTCTGCCCTGTTAAGCTGAAGGACAGTAGCTGTATCATATTTGGTTCTGAGTTATGGCGTGCTAAAGTTTTCATCTTCGAGTCTTCGATTCTTTATCTAGTCCATATTCGAAGAGATTATTGGCTTGAGTTGATGTTTAGATCGTCGGTGAGGGAAATGCTGAATGTTGATAAATCATAAGGAAACATGAGTAAAGAGATTCTCTGGGAGAAAGACAGGCAGTTACTATTATCTGGCTTAGAAAACTGATATTCATACTGTAGATGCGGTGAAAGCAGGACGTGATATGAGGCAAACCGCTACAGATTCGATTTTTTGTTTAGTTATTTGAAATCCTCAAGGATGAAAATGTCTTTTGACTTATCTGGGCAGAGTTGATATGAAAACACTTCATTTTCCACGATCTTCTTTATTTTTCACCCGTCAACTGAGTGATTGTCACCCAAGGTCCGTAGAATATATGCAGGTTGCCATAATCGAAGTTGTTTACGAATTCCCAAAATGGTTGCTAACGCCAACGCTGCTGCTATGACGTCACTGGCGTCTTCACAGACAATCCCGTATGGAAGTACGTTGAAATACGGATCATGAATAATACTGTTTTCTTAATCAATTTCTTAATCAGGGTTTTATCTTTTGTAAAACCATTGTTAAAATTATTTCAATGTTTATAAAAATGATAAATACATGTACTGTAATCAAAAGGACCTACTGAATAAAAATATTATATTCATCTACATCTACGTAATACCCTGCGAGCAACCAATAGAGTGTGTGGCAGGGGGTGAAGATCACCAAACATGCACTATTGACATGCAACTATGATATTTAAATGAGACATGCTAGAAAATAGGGTCACATGGAGCTAGATGGTTAGTATCTACATAATAAGAAAGGGATTATTGGTTGTTATTACATGCATCATGCACTACAGACTACTCTAACTATATTTCACCTACCTATCCCTTTGCTACGCTGCTTATTCTTTTCTCTTATAGTACGCGAGAAAAATGACATTTTAAATCTATCGGTACGACAATCTATCTCTCTAATCTTGTTAATCTGATCAAACCTAGCATATTACGCAGGGGTTCTTAATATTTATCTAACGTCATCTGTGAACAAAACGGTTTCGAATTTACTTAAAAGGTTTAACCTAAATTTTAACCTGCGTTCTGACAGTAATTCCCATCCTAGTTCTTCTATTAAACTCGTAACACTTATACAATTATCATAACGGCCTTTAACAAACCTAGCGGATCTCCTTTGCACACGCTCTAATTCTTTTATCATACCTTCCTCGTACGGATCCCATATACTAGCGGCATATTCGCGTGACATCTGTGAATCCACGCCAATAGCGGCGCGGATTGTGAGATGAGATTGTCCGGGGAGATAGGCCCCTGAAAGTATAGAGAACCGGGAGGAGATTCTCTGGAATTCAGCAAAGCCTACCTTAACCGATGGAATACTTATTTAAAGAAAATAGGTTTTGAGGCTACATGCATGTTCTACAGACCTTGACTGTCACCAACAGACTACAGAGTAAGGGAAATAGCGGCGTAAATAGTTCTCCATTCGTTCCCAAATAACCTCTAACTTAGGTTATAGCTCTCTCAAACTGATGAGTACATAATCACGTCCGAGGCTAATTGATTAATTTCTATGTACTTACCAACAACCCGGAAACAGCCTCCTGGGCATTTACAAGGGGTGTGTGATGATAAACAACCATCTCCAGAATTGGAAAATATCCATACAGACTGGACTCGAACCCATAACCTTGGGGTTGAGCGGTGACATTATTTGATGTCCGCTGTAATATTACACAGATATAACAGTTTTGAAGGGGAGGATAGTCACAGATCGAACTTAGCTAATTAATTAAGACCTAGATTGCGAATGGACACATGAAAGGACAAACACAACCCAAAAACAGGGTGAAAAACTCCTGTAAATTATTTAGTTGCACGTTTAAAGGATTTAATTATAAATAATGATTTAAAACTAAGCGTTCGGGGGGAAAAAAAGACAGCGGCTGCGTTCAAAGAAGGGACGATTGGATAAGAGGAAACCGTGTGTGAGATCATTCGTGAGGAGCGTAGCATTCCAAGGATCGGAAGCATGGACCATTGGAAAAGCTGACAAGAAAAGAATAGAAGCCTTCGAAACCTGGTTCTGGAGGAGGATGCTAAAGATAAAATGGATGGACAAAATAAGATATGAAGAAGTGTATAGAAGAGTAGAAGAGGAGAGGACAATATGGAACACCATACAGAAAAGAAAAACAAGATGGATTGGACACACCCTGAGACACAATGAGTTTGTGAAGATCATAATTAGAATAGAATAGAAGAGAATTTACACCAGGGTTGAAATTCGCTATGAAAAAATCATTTGACTTGACCGGGATTCGAACCCGGATCTCCCATTTGCCGGTGCGAAGTCACTCGCACGGGTGCATATACACCAGGGTTGAAATTCGCTATGAAAAAATCAATTTGTCAATTTCTTCGTTTTAATAACGACAATGTTGTGTTCATCCACCGCGACAGTGGCTTTGTAAGCACGACTTCGTCTCATGTGCTACAATGTAGACTTGAGGCCTGAACATCTAGTTCGCATAAACCCCCCTCGAAATTCGCCTTGAAGGAAGATGGCTTGGTGGTGTAACTGACTAACAAACCTGACCGGTATTTGGGAGATCCGGGTTCGAATCCCGGTCAAGTCAAATGGTTTTTTCATAGCGAATTTCAACCCTGGTTCATATGCACCCGTGCGAGTGACTTCGTACCACATCATTTGTTACATGCAATGTTTGAGAAGAGAATTTATTTACTTTCATTTAAATTACAGTAATTTAAAAAATGTAATAAAATTTAGCATAGAAATGAAAGCTCTACGTGGGCTCCAAGGTTGAAACCTGAACTGAACCACCAGCAAATTGTATAAAGGTAAGCAAATTCATATAAGCTGCAGTGATATGATGTAATTACAAATTAGTCATACAAAATCAGAAAATTACATTGAATATAGACGTAAAAACACAGCCTTTAACCATTTTTAAATTTTCAAGTTGTATTTTTTTTGGTTATGAATAACGGACTTTTAAGAGCGAAGGACAAAAAAAAGCAACAATACTTGAACACATTCAACATTTTCACTAAACAAAAGAAACTATCTGAAACATTTCAAAAAGTTCTATAATAATATTTGGAGAAAAATTTAAAATGTAAAAATTTTGTATAGTATTTAACACTTAATTCACATAAGGAATCAGAAAAAAATATTCAATATTTTTATGGGAAAGCAGCCATTCTTCGACCGATTGACCGTAAAAGAGAGGGAAAAGCCCCGAAAGGAAGACCCGGGAATAGTTAAATGGACGACATAAAGATGAAAGTACATAGGAAGAGATACCAGGAGGTAAGGGAACTTGGATTATACGGGGAAGGGTGGAGGACCGCAGTCAACCAATCTTAGGATTGAACGACCCATGACGGAATGAATTATTGAATTGCTTGTTGGGACGCAGTCTTGGCCGCGCGGCCCCTCGTGCAGCGTGGCGAGCACGCATGCCGTACGTGCGGCGCTGTGCGCTTGTTTTTTCATTCGAGAACCCGGGCATCCAAATCCGCGCGCATCGATCGGGAATCACCCAGGAATATTGCTTCACGGGAATTTAGGGGGCGGGGGAGGGAGGGTGTTATACATTCATACCGTGGAACATCCGTCGAATTCGTGGCACGTGGCCGCTCGAGCCCCACCACATCCAGCGTGCAGCGTATTTTGATATTGATAATGTGGAGAAGTATCGATGAACGTCACTCGCGCACATTTCGGGTTTCGAAAATTTCCCGCTCCAAAGTTCTACTCGACAGTACACAGAAATGAACATGGATGCTAGGATAGGAACTAGGATGGGAATTACTATCAGAACGCAGGTTAAAATTTAGGTTAAACCTTTTAAGTAAATTCGAAACCGATTTGTTCACAGATGACGTTAGATATATATTAAGAACCCCTGCGTATTATGCTAGGTTTGACCATATTCACAAGATTAGAGAGATAGATTGTCGTACCGATAGATTTAAAATGTCATTTTTCCCTCGTACTATAAGAGAGAACAATAGGCAGCGTAGCAAAGAGATAGGTAGGTGAAATATAGTTAGAGTAGTCTGTAGTGCATGATGCATGTAATAACAACCAATAATCCCTTTCTTATTATTTAGATACTAACCGTCTAGCTGCATGTGACCCTGTTCTTTAGCATGTCTCCCTTAAATATCCTACTTGCATGTCAATAGTGCATGTTTGGTGATCTTCACCCCCTGCCACACACCCTCGTGGTGGCTCGCAGGGTATCACGTAGATGTAGATGGAAAAGTAGACCAAGGTTAAATATAAATTCACCCGTTATGATTGGTCGTTCAAACTTGAGATTGGTTGACTGCAGCCCTCAATCCTTCCCTATCTAATGCTAGTTCCCTTACCTCCTGGTATCTCTTCCTATGTACTTTCCTCTTTATTTGGTCCATTATACTATTCCTGGGGCTTCCTCTTTGGACTTTTCCCTCTATTTTGCCTTCAATTATGATCTTCACGAACCCATTGTGTCTCAGGGTTTGTCCAATCCACCTGGTCCATTACATCTGGTTGCTGTTATTTTTCAATCGTTAGGCCTCATCTGGAATATGCTGCCAGCGTATGGAATCCATATGAAGCGGGGTTAATATTGGAATTAGATCGCGTGCAGCGAAGAGGAAGGTTTGTAAAACGATGCTATGATAAGTTTACTAGTGTGTCTGGATTGTTTGAAGAATTGGGACGGGAATCGCTATCACAGCCTAGATTAAATTATAGGCTTAACCTCTTAGCTAAATTTCAGGAAAAACATTTCTCTGACGACGTAAAAAACATACTATTAACCCCCTCGTACTACGGCAGATTAGATCGTGCCAATGAACTTAGAGAGATAGATTGTAGAACCGATAGGCATAAAATGTCATTTTTTCCGTGTACCATTCGGGACCATAACAGCTGTGATCGTCGTCATGAATAGTGCGAATAGTGAGATTAGCTAGACTGTAGATCTTTCTCTTTACATTCTTATTTATGCGTGATGTAAATATTGATGTTCTTATTTATGCATGAGATTTTGAATCTGTAGTAGTAGTCCTTGTACCCCTTGCATGTTGGAACAATAGACGATAGAATGTTTCTTGGTTAGTAGATTTTAAAGGGCGTGTTACATTTGTGGTTCGCTGGTTTCAATGTAATGTCGGTGTTCTGCCGTATAATTCATGCTTGCCTGGTGTGGAAGCACCACCTGCCACACACCCTTAGGGTGGCTTGCAGGGTATGACGTAGATGTTCTTTATTTCGCATGATGTTCCATATGCTCCTTTCCTAATCTATTCTTCAGTAAAGCTCATCATTTCTTATTCTGTCCGTCCATTTCATCATCAGCATCCTCCTCCAGCAACAGGTTTCGAAGGCTTGCATTCTGTTCTGCTATTCCAAAATTGCCAAATTTATTCGTCAGCCCGCCAGCGCAATAGGAAAATGAGGGTCAACTAATATGGCGGACTGGCTTCAGAACCAGGTTTCGAAGGCTTCTAGTACGTTATGGCCTGTTTTTTTATTGGTTCATGCCTCTGATCCATATAGTGCCACGCTCCAAACGAATGTTTCCCATTAATGTTCCCGTTGTTTGTAGTCTTATCTTTTTGAACAGCCGTGTTTGAATAAATGATAGCAGCTAAAATAACAATCTATTTATATTTACGATATGCATGATTTGAACGGGCTAACATTTTCTCATGTCCCGAGTTCGAAATATCTACTTCTGAATAAAATATAACCGGAACGATGTCGAAACGTTGGCTTTGTATACATAACGCTAATGGGGTACGGATATGAAAATGTTTTGAAATTACTGGGGAAAATTATCATTAAAGCAAGCCACAAGTTTGGCATTAAAACGAGCAATTGCCAAGCTTGTTTTAATGCCAAACTCTGTGGAGAACCGTGTTCGAATCTTGTCACAAGAGGTGTGGCTGAACTCCTTTGGACCACCGTTGAGAATTGGGCCCTTCAGAAAAAATTAAAAAAAAGTACTTTCCTCATTTCGGCCTCTGTCACAAGGACTCTTCCCTTAAACCAGTGACAAAAACTAAGTTCTTCTTCTTTTCTTGTAGTCAATCCATCAATATTGGTTGGATTTTATCGGATATTTGGAGAGGCGACGGACAGCTAAGGTCATTTGCGCCGTAGGGGACAGGTAAGGGAGGAAGAGTGGAGAGAAACCCGGCGTCGGCTTTAGTCTGCTCAGAACGAAAGGCGGTAAGGGTACCACGGTTCAACGCCTCATCCGACAGACAGAGTATTGTACTTGAAGTGCCCTCTACAAGACACTCAAGTAGGAAACGGGATCTCAATGAAAAACAATGGAAACCCTGGTCGTCCGTATGGTTAGCCTGTACTCTAGCCACCACTCCAACCCGATCCCCCAAAATACATATATTCAAATTGGACTCAAGCAGGATCCTTGGAGCGTAAAATACTGAGAAAAACTCGCCAAAATTATTAAACCACTCAAAAGTTATTCTTGGCTGACTGTGTTTAACCCTGGATAAATTTTAATTTCTCTGTTCAGTTGGAAATCTCGGTCGATTACTTCAAAATTATTAAGGAAAGAATTTCGTAGCGCTGGTAGACTTTAAGGGTAGTTTGAGCGAAATATCATTTCACCTAGAAATCAACGAATTTAAGGATTGAAGTAGGGATCGGGTTTCCTCTGAACAACACCCTCTTCTGCAGGGATTTGAACTCAGGAATGGTTTGCGACAGCCATCCTTTCCTCTCTATCTTCTGCCATCCTCTTTATTTTTGAAACCACCCACATCTCATGTCCTCCATTATCTGCCTCCAAACTCCAGTCCAGGTCTTCCTCAATACCTTTTGTCTTATCTGTCGTCCCTTCTAAAATCACCTTCACCAATCCCTCGAGCCGAAGTAACGGACTGATCCACCCGTCCCGTCTGCTTATCACTGTTCTCCACGGGCTCCGTTCTTCCTTCACTTTTCCCATCTACATATACATACTACCCTGCGAGCCGACAAATGGGCGTGTGGCAGGGGGGGTTTGGACACCAGTCGTGTAAATATGTAAGGTATAAGGTTCTGGGAGGCGAAATGGTGACATGTATTATGGGAGTGTATTTAATGGAGCTCAGTTTTTATTGTGTTCGCTTATTGTGCGCGGAAAGAACGAGTTTTTGTTCCTATCTGTTCGGCTTTGTAACCCTCTTATTTATCGCTATCGCTTCTATTAGACGTAGAGATGTAGTGAGGCGTCGTGAAAATATTCTCTGTGTCGCTCTGAAACACACCAGTTCTGAATTTCTCAAGCAACCTAAGCCTAGCGTGTAGCCTCCGAGTCTCTATGGGCTCCCACCTTAATCCCTATAAAAGTTGTGAGACACTACACCTACGCTTGTAGCAGTTTTTAACGAAACTTGCTGCATTCCTTTGCATTTTTTGGTACCTATCTCTTAGTGAAATAAATTACGCCAAAGTCTTTGTGCTAATGCCTCCAAAAAATACATATTTGTGAATCTCCTATTTTATTCTTAAAGCCCTGACGATGACCAAACATTTGGCGAAACGTCGGCGTTCAGAAATATTTACCGTAATTCAATTGATATATATCCCAGGGTCACACAAATCGTAGTTGCCTGGGGCCCCACAAGACGTAGCTGCCCAGGGCCCGGCTAGATATTGTTGCCCGGGGCCCTTCAAGCCCTACGGGCGGCCCTGATCATGACCACTCTACCGCCGCTGCCTCAGAAACACTGATACAACTCATCCTGGGATAGCGCACCGATTTTTTCTTTTTTTTCTCTCTCCCCGATCCATTTCCGTTCCCTCACGAACCTCGGCCGGAGTCAAAAAGGCGCCGCCACGCCCCCTCCCCACTCCCCCCCCTCGTCATTCACCAAATCATCCACTTTGGATTTCATCCACCCATGGGTGCGTGGGTTTAAGTAGGATGTATCAAACTCGACGCACGCGCTTAGGTATCATTCCGGCTCCCTTGGAAGGCCCTCTTCTCTTCGAAATGGGGGAGATTATGTAGTTCATTCAATCATGTAAGAGACTGACCAATTTGCAGTCATGCATCGGTATTCTGGAGACACGAGAGCAGTAATTATGGAATTGTGAGAAAGATTATCATGAGAAAATATGAGTTACCAGTTGACCATGATGTGGTCAGGTGGTAACTTACATGTATACATTGAATTTAACTGCAATAAACCATATCCATGTTAGCACGTAGCAAAGGAAAACAGCCCAACAGTTAATCCTCATTTCAGTCTTTTCTTGAAGACCCTTACAATATTTGATGCCCAGTACCAGATTAGAGACTGTAGAATCTGTAAAATACCTTGGAGTTAAACTAACTAATGATCTCTCGCGGAGCAAACATGTTCGGGAAAAAACTGGTCCGGTTAATCGTAAATTGGGATTTGTTAAAAAAGTACTAGGAAAGTGCGACGATAATGCTAGAGTAATCAGCTACTTCTCCCTTGTTAGACCCCATTTAGAATACGCTGCGAGTGTTTGGGATCCTCATGAGGTAGGCTTAATAACAGAGTTAGTATGCGAGCAGAGAAGATCAGCAAGATATGTGAAAGGACGTCATGACAGTCTTGTTAGTGTAGCTGACCTCTTGCAATAACTTGGATGGGAATCGCTATCGATTGAAAATTAGACTAATTCATTTAAGTAAATTCTGAACCGATTTATTTTCAGACGTAGTGTTCAATATCTTACGAACTCCAACATACTACGGTAGATCAGACCATGAAAATAAAATATGCGAAATACATTGTCGGAAAGATGGGTTAAAAATGTCGTTTTTGCCGCGATCGATATGAGATCATAATGGCTGCGTTTAAACTTTGAATTAGTTTAGTTAACAGGTAGTGTAGCTGATTAATTCGTATACCCCCTAATGCATGTTTATAAATCTGCCGAGTAGTGCTAACACCACGTTTTGCATGTTCCCTGCATAACTCTTGTTTCAGGTTTACGTAGGTACATAATAGAATAATTTGGTGGTTTCTGTAGCATTTGTAGCATACCTATTATGAGGTGAATGTTGGTGAAAGTAAATTTCTTCCCAGTAGTTCACGTTGGTGATAAGTCACTCCCTGCTAAACACCCCTGTGGTGGCTAGCAGGGTAATAGGATGATGTAGATGTATAGAGTGGGCCGCGAACACTCACGTCCACTCCATTCCATGCCATTTCAAAAACTTGCAAAAATAGGTTTCGAGTGATATTATTGGGCTTATAGTTGCCAATTTAGCCACGTTGTCACATTTATTACTCGTACGAGTCATTGCCCATGAGCGGAAACTGGTGAAATGTGAATTTTTGGCATCGATGGACATGATATCACTCGATCTATAACAATGTAAGGAGCGGGGGAAAAATGGAATTTGCATCCTGTTGCATGCTGTTTATGGGACGCATAATGCATGGCAACCATTCAATAAGTGTGACAAAAATATTAGATAAGTTTATTAATTTCATATCTTATGGCATGGGGTAAAGAGTTCCATAAGTAGCCAAAATGGCGGATGTGCATTGAACCGCTTGGAGATTTAAATACTCGATAAAAGAGTTCGTTTGAGAAAAATGACCAGTTCGCTTTCTCTTACTAACTAATTATCATGTGCATTAGCAATTATTCATAGGCTAAACTTTCATAAATTTTAACCGGCGGAAGAATATTAGATCAAATATTCGAAATTATTAACTATTGGTACACAGATCTCTCCATGTTTCCGGGATTTCCAGGACTGCCAGCGAAACTGTTGTCCCACAAACAACCAACGCGGAAGAAATCCCGGAAACATGGAAAGATCTACATTGCAGCTCCGCGGAAACCTGAGAACCAACATATAGGTACATAAGTTACGTAAGTAGTAGAAGTGTTCCAGCAACACGAATATTTTTATGAGATCTACAACTTTATGGATCTCATTACTATCGATTCCAAGACTAAATGTTCTTGAAAACCTGCCATAAGTGAAGACAGCTTTAAGTTGGATTTCGGAGTTCCTACTTCCGATAACGTGCCCCGATTTTGTTCCGAAATTTTGTAAGTAGAAGAATTATTCCTTCGTCGTCGTTTGAAATGCGATAGCCATTCAAGAAACGCTAGGATAACAGTTCGAGAAATCGTGAAATGTGGCCAAGCGACAGACTCTGAAGCTAAAAACCATTTTTGCAAAAAACCATTTAAAGTTTTATCGCGTAAAAAATCAAACGTATTCTTCAATTTTTTTATACCTCTGTAATAACTCAGTAAAACTAACAACACCCATTCTCTCGTTTTTCAGTTCAGTCTCGTCTCCTTAAGGTGTAACCTATTTAACAAGCAACCCCAAAGCTATGTCCAAAGTTAGGACACCAGCAGTTCAAAGATATTTTGGTCACTTATTGTGCGCGGAAAAGAACTTCACGGGCACTTGTATCATGCTCGTGAAGTGGTGCATGTTTGTGAGATTTAATTTCTGCATTACGGTGCATATTGGTAATAAAACACCCCCTGCCGAACACCGTTAAGGTGGCTTGTAGGGTAATTTGTGGATGTATTTCGGTGACCTCTGTAATTCTGCGCCTAATGCAAATAATCACACTTTTTTGACTCTACCTACCTCTAAATGAAACACTGAAGGGCATAGCGTTTCCCTCAGATGTACCTATTTTTGAGTTAACCACTTAAAGGCCAGGTTATAAACCAAAAGACAAAAATATAAGGCATCTTATATTAATGTCGATTCCAAAAGGCATGAAAAAAAATTGTCAGAAGTGGGATTCGAACCCACGCCCTCCTACGAGGACCAGAAATCACAAGAGCTAACTTTCGCAAGCCAAGAATAATCTTGAGTCTGGCGCCTTAGACCGCTCGGCCATCCTGACATACCAAAACACAAATACGATTTGAGAAGTAGAAGTCTGATTTTAGTGGGTCCACTCATTCCTAGTCCATTCCCTCAAGCCATCGTCTTCACGTATTGACGCTAAGGATTGGCAATTCAACTGGTATTTATGACTTATGGTGATATAACCTAATGATTACTTCATTCTGCTACTCACTATGTCAGGATTCGGCCATAGTTCATAATCTTGTAGAGGCTCCTTATCACACGTTCGTCCAAGGCCCACATTGTATGAAGTCTTGTTTACGACCGAGAATGAGGGTCACATCCACGTTTTCTGGTTGCGGCAGGTCGACAACAAAACCTGCATCCGTATTCGTTGACCGCCCTCGTTAATCTTCGACTGCAAGGCGTCATGTTAAATTCATTGCTGCGTATACTGGAGGCAATCCCTAAAAATAAACACAATGGTTCGTGGGTTACGATACATATGCGTACAGCATAACGAACAGATAAAACCACGGTAATTAGGAATTTCCTATTACTTGATGCACCAGTTAGAACATGCTGAGTGAGTCCAAAATCCTCTCCACATTCACATGTGCAGGATCATGATTTAAAAAATATTACTTTTTTATCCCAGAGTACTTCCGTTCCTTCTCCATGCCGTCCACCTATTCTCTTTTTTTCTTACCTATTGAAATAATATCAACCACTTATAACTTGGTCACACCACTATCGAACGTAAGATGTTAGCCTGTACTCGTAACATGAATGCACGTCCGTACCATGGTAACCCATAGTTCCTAACGTTGTCATTTAACAGTGGGAGCGCTGGCATCGCAAGCAGAATACGGAAAAAAAGGAATAGCGGCAGTGAAAAAAGACAGTCGTTAAGGATGCAGATGATGTTACTTTCATGGATAAATTATGAACAGTGTAAACGTACAGTAGCGTCCACGTCCGTGGTATTCATGGAATAAACATAGAAATGTGTTATTAGCTAGAAAAAAATTTCTTAAGACTCAAAATGCCACAGGAAGTGGTTCCGCTAAAACATATTGAAAAAAAATTACAAACGGGTTTGGGTACAGTCAGGTGTGACCAGATCTGAAGACTTAAGATCTCATACCTTAAGGTAGTGCGAGCGAGATAGTTCCCTAGTCATAATGGAGACCATATTCGAATTATACGTTTTAATTTCACCAGCTATGAGATACACGAATTATATATTGCATTATTGATGGTGTATTAATATAGTTTTACATGACAGATATTGTAAGTAATGGAATGGAAATGTCTAAATAAGTCTTTAGCTTGACTCATTTTTTTCACGAGGTACTTTTTTGAAACTCCATCAAAACGGAAGGTTTGTTGTGATCAAGAAGAATTTACTGCGGTTTCAATATGATTAATTTTCAAAAATAGTTGAGAAAACACACAAACTGCACACTTGATTTATTGACGAGATCTAAGTGTAGGAAATGCCTCATTTTTAATAAAAGGTCTCTCTGGAGAGCATACACGTACCATGTCCCATGTAAAATGGCTGGTATTATTCGGCAAATATCTCGGAAAGTAATGTGGTATGGGGTTGAATTTTTGGTGTCAATGGAAGGGTGATATATTTTTCTTTAAAATGAGACCAAATTCATCGATTTATAGGTAAAATGATATTTCCCTCAAACAACCTTAAGGATGTTGTATACCACGACCGAAAACGTTGAAGAAGACTTCTAAGCGCTTTTATTTTACGACTCTGCTTTGCTATTTTCAGTAAATCTGTTTAATCAGCACTTAAATATAAGAATTAATGCTTAAAATCAGTGTCGTAACTTTTCAAATTTTGGTCTCTACGCTCTACGTTACAATTTCGACCGCGGAAGGAACGTGAGTTTGTCGAAGATCAAGTGATCGTCATGACGCGTACGACGGAAATTTACAACATTCTCTGCTCTTATTGTAAGTAGTAATCCTTCATCTCTGAGAAGGACTAACAAAATGTTGAAATTTACGTGTAATAAGGTCACAGTGAACATTCTCGTGAATCTTTTGGACGCATTTTACTCTGTGCCATCGGTGGCTGTCTGAGGCAGGAAATGTTTCGTCTAAATTACATGTGCACAGACGTAGGGTTAACTTTAAAGCATCCTTAAAATCAGACGAGCGTCTACAAGCAGATATTTACCTTATCCCCAGGTAATGTTAATTGAAAGAACTTTGCATCGCGTGAGTTTTTAAGTTTATTTTGGTGATTTATACATAAGTATAGCAACACAAAATATTGAGGAACAAGAATAACGAACGCAAATACTCAAATCTTCATATGAATAATAAAAACACAAGTATAATGCGTATGACTATCGAAACTCCTCGACCTATCGAAGACAGGGCCTCGATCACCTCGAAGGAACGCCATGGATATCACCCAAGTCCATTTAAAAAGTGGTCCCCAAGTCCACTTCGTAGACCTGTCACTTAAGTGATTAGAGGGCGTCTAAACGATACACTTAAATGAAAGGTGCAATTAAGTGCTCACTTAAGTGGTATGTTTAGAGGCGGAATAATGTAAGGGAAGGGCGGAGATCCCTCCTAGGTCGTGGTGGAAGCAAGCAGTAAAAGGGCGTTTTCGGCGGAAGTATTCAGCCCACTTAAAATATTCAATTGTGTTTTCGAAAAAATCACATATTTAATGTCAAAAATAAGCATATCAAAAATGTATGCATAAAATAATAAATATATATTAAAAAATATATCAAAATATTTTATTTCCATTTAAGTGGACCTGTCACTTAAGTGATGAGAGAGCACTTAAGTGAAAGGAGCAATTAAATGCTACCTTAAGTGATCAGTATAGACGCGGCATAACTCCCAGTCACACAAAGTGGACACTGCTTGTTTTGTACAACCTATTACATAGACATAGAATTCGAACCACCTTGCCGGGTTACTTTGGCGCCGCGCGCAAGAATTTCGAGCTCTTTTGGCCGCCTTTAAGGCGACGCATCACACCCGCTCGACAGGTCGGATTTGTGATGATTTCCGACCCCAGATTTTTTGTTAAAGTCTTACGTCATCAACTTGAAATTTTTTTAGTATAAAGAATAGACCTTTGCCAAGGGAGGCTCGTATCTGAAACATGAAAATTTTATCCCGGAGCATAATAAAACCGTCGGGAAAACGGCAAGATGTAGTGTATATTTTTACAAAAACTGTTATTATTATTGGCATATCTAAAACTAGTGGAGATGTATCAATCCCTCCTCTATCGGAATGCTAAGTAACAGCCGTCACGGTTGTAAGATATAATCTGTAATTGGTATATTTCCACAAACTACCTTAATGGTTTTCGGCCATGATGTGCTCGGACTGTGATGCAATTAGTTCAGTCTTCTTTCACAGATATTATATAAGCGCTGCCTGTACTTACGCGCCGGAGACTTGGCTACAACTTACCGACGACTGTTGCCTTGTGCGAGAGTTATCCTGGGGTAAGAAACTCCTGGAGCCAAAACGCCTCGATCGGGCGCGAGTGACGCCATCTTGTGGACTTTCGACAGAACTTTTCCTTACCAAAGGGTATGATGCGTCCTCTTAAGATGCATCTGGCTTGGCTATGTGAGTCAACACGAATATTAAGCTAGGTACTCAGTTTTATTTGCTCAGTTTAAAATAAATCCTACCTTTGCCGATGAAATTGATCACCAATTGAAAACCGAAATCAAAGTACACATTATACAGATTATTGGACGAATGAATACCACTTTTCTCCATTCTTTCTTCAGTTGGAGCTGACCGCAGCGCCATTTGCATGGAACTCCCGCATATTGACTTCAATTATGGCATTAATTCGCTAATAACTTTTAAAAAATATATGGTAAGATGCCTAACTTAATTTATACCCAATTTCACAGGACTTTTCGCTTTTTATACCAAAACAGTTTTAATTAAAGGTCTGATTTAGGTTTCCGCGGCGAGCAGGTATTCTTTCCATTCCTCCGGGATTCGGCCGCGTGACGATGAAGGTGTTAAGAGACATAGATTAAATTTTTTACGAAAGTTTGATGTAGACTATTTTTTTCCGGACGTTCAACATATTTTGCTAGAGCCACACTATCATGGTAGAAACAATCACAGGCATAAGATTAGATAATAAACTGCAGAACTGATAATAGAAAATGTAATTTTTTCCACGTACAATAAGGGACCACAATAGCTACGATAGATCAGTTCTAGGAAAGTTTGACCCTGACTAGGTAAAATAGCAATTTTCGGCATGATGTAGCTCTTTGTTGTGAAAGCTTCCTCGGAGTGGTCTTGTAACATGAAGGCTTTCGGGTTTGCCACCGCGTTGTGTCATATTTGTTGACTACAGTTTCGCGAGCGTTCCAGCTCACTTCTGGAACTGCTGGAGCTGGAACGCTCACGAAACTGTCGTCAACAAAAATGACACAACGCGGAAGCAAACACGAAAGCCATCATGATACATGATGTAGCTCTTGCATTATTTAGTATCTTGTAGAACTATTCATCAATTGCAATATAATTACTAACCATTAGCTGTATCCAAATTAGTATACTGCATGGTAGTATGTTTGTCTACGTAGCACTCTCCTAGTTTCTGGTCTGACCGCGTACTGTGATCCTGACGGCTTTTGGCCTGCGCCTGGCATTCCGGGGAACGAGCGAGCTTTGTATTTCAGCCCAGGAATCATCCCGTGCCCTACACCCTAGTGTTGGCTTGCACCGTATTTCGTAGATGTAGATGAGAAGAGAATGACGGCTGCTCTGGCATTATCCATGCCACGGGTGCCCCATTTTTCTCTCTCGACCTCAGTCCAAAATTCGGCATATTTCCCCGACATCAGAGTTCATTATTCCAAAGATTGGTTTCCAGCAGCTCTCCAAATAGACCTCCCAGAAATGGTTCCACTTCTTATTTTTCCGGTATTCAGCCGCGTCGTTGTTTTCTGACAATGTTACTCCTCCTTTCCGAGAGGCGTCTTCAGGTCCAGGATACGAGCGCTTATTTTGGCCGGGTTTATAGAGTAGAATCGCTTGAGTCGACCTGAAGACGCCTGCAGGAAAGGAGGAGAAACGTTGTTAGAAAAACAAAGACGCGGTCGAATCCTGGAAGAAGTAATGGAAAGTTTTAACTATAATCTTGAATGTGCTTTCTTGTTCAAACTAATGTTTTTTATGTTGTAATCGGAGCAATTAACATCAGGGCCTGCGTTAAAATATTCACTGTCCATGCTGAAATGCAGTATAACTGGCCACGAAACCCTATTTTATTTTTATCTCAGTTTATACATCTACATCTACATACTATCCTACGAGCCGTCGCATGGGCGTGTGGCAGGGGTTTGTAGGATACCAGCCGTGTAAAGTTGTCAGGGATAAGGTTTAGGGAGGTGAAATTGTGAAGTGTATTATGGAAGTGTATTTAATGGAGCTCAGTTTTTTGTGGTCGCTTGTAGTGTGCGGAAAGAACGAGTTTTTTAACCTATCTGTTCGGCAGTGTATCTCTCTTAGTTCATCGCTTCTGTCATACCTAGAGATGTAGTGAGGCGTCATGATAATTTTCTCTGTGTCGCTCTGGAACACACCAGTTCCGAATTTCTCAAGAAAGCTAAGCCTAGCGAGTGGCATCCGAGTCTCTAGAGGCATCTACCTTAATCTCTCTAAAAATTTGTGAGACACTATATGTTCGCTCGTGGCAGTTTTTAACGACGCCTACTGCTTTTCGTTGTATTTTATTATTTTTTTGGTTAAATCTTCATGACCAGGGTCCAAAATGCTCGCGGCGTATTCGAGGTGTGGTCTAACCAAAGCGAAGTAGCATCTCTCTCTTACTTTTTTCATCCGAGGGCCTTCCTATTATCCGCTTCTTATCGAATCTCTACATTCAAGACTGGATTGCCGTAAGACTATCCAGGAAACCCTATCTTATTTTAATCTCAGTTTATAAAACACTCTTCATAGATGATACACTCATGTTTTCACAGAATTCTGGATTTTGTAACCTTGGAGTTAAGTGGAGAATTCAAATTTGTGGAATAAACTGCCAAAATATGTAAAAGACAGTGCTACACTCACAATAGTTAAGAGAAAACTTATCAAACATTTACTTGTTTGAGACCCATGTACTTAGATCATGTTTTTGTTGTTATGGATTTTGTTCATTGATATGTCTGTCGTAAATTTATGTGTTTCAAGAACTAACTTAGATTTTTCTTTTTTACTCTGGTTGTTGTACGATTCCATTCTTAATTTTTCTATGTACAGATCACTCTTTATTGGGTTCCTCACGGTTTTTTGTATGATGGTATGACTAATTTCATATATGAACGAATTATTCTGTATTTGTTTCTTGATGGAGTATATGATTTATTTTCTTGTTATTTGTCCTTGCACATCACATTATGTACTACCCTGTTTTAAAGGAGTTCACTCCTAGAATAATACAATGAATTTATTATTATTAATATGTTTTTTTCCAAATACCCTATAATTGTTCACAACTTCATCAGCTATGGTACAGCTTCGCTCTCAACGTTAATGAATGTGGTACTCCAACACTGCATAATCATACGATATACAGTGCTCAAAGATGTACGATGGCTTCTATGGAAAGATGAAACTTCGGAAAGCGAGCATTTAACGAAGAGTAGATATAAATATCTGACGTCTTACGTAAGACTGAGAGAGGGGTGGGGATTGGGAAAAATCTTACATTGTCTTACATAGGGGGGAGGGCGGGAGGTCAAAAATGGCATAAATAGTCTTACGTAATGCTTGGACAGCCCCTAAATATTTAACCAAAAAAATGAATAAAATTCAAAGAAAAGCTGCACGCTTCGTTAAAAACCGCTACTAGCGTAATTATAGTGTTTCACAACTTTCAGAGGGGTTTAGGTAGTTCGAGCGAAATATAATTTTACCTATAAATCAATGAATTTGGTCTCATTTTTAAGAAAAAAAAACACCCTTCCATTGACATAAAAAATTCAAGCCCTTACCCCATTACTTTCGGAGATATTTGCCAAAAAATGCAATCCCTTATATATTAGAAATGGTACGTATATGAACTCCAGAGAGATCTTATATTAAATCTCAGGCATTCCCTACACTTAGACCTCGTCAAAAAATCAACAGAGAGCAGTTTGTGTGTTTTCTCAACTATTTTTGAAAATTAATCTGGTCTGGTCATATTGTCACCTCGGGAAATTCTTCGGGATTACAATAGACCTTCCGTTTTGATGGAGCTTCAAACGTACCGCGTGAAAAAAATGAGTCAAGTGAAAGATTTATTTGGACATTTTCTTTTGATTTCTTACAATTTATGTCATGTAAAACTATATTATTGCACCATAAATAATGCAATATTTAATTCGTGTGTCTCACAGCTGGTGAAATTAAAAAGTATATTTGTGGACCCCAGAAGTCAAGGGGTCTAAGAGACATTTTTTAAAAAATGAGTTAAGTATAGGAATGGGATGTGAAAATATAAATCTTTTAGGTGGTGAAGGGATCCAAGTGATTTTCTTGACAAGTAACTCTATCTAGGGTAATGCCTCTTAACTACTCAATGGGTTGTACCAAACATTTTCAACTTTGACTTAAGTTTTCTCAAAACAACGATTTTGTTACTTAGATCCCTTGACTTCTGGGGTCCTCATTTCGAATATGGTCTCAATTATGATTAGGGAACTATCTCGCTCGCACTACCTTAAAAGGCTTGCTTCCTTGCTTATTTTTCAAATCCCCGCCGCTGCTAAAGAGATTGAGGATATGATCTCTCTCCGTAGGGAGGACCGTGGGGGTAGTGGGGTGTGGGGTAAGGGAGTCGCCGCCTCTCTAAGTGGCGTCATAGTGTTCTCTTGGCGCCGGGCGCTCCGATCGTCCGTGCAGTCGGGTAACAGCCGACCTCCTCATCTCCCGCTAATGACGAGTAAAATGATTCATGAAACGAGCCACTTAATCATCGCCTCGGAGAAAACGGGTGGCGGCCGGGTGGATGGCGTAGGGGGGGATGAGGGAAGGGGGAGCCTTGTCGTGGGAGGGATTCACGAACTCCCCTCTGGTGTGGCGGCCTACTCCCCTCGGTCGTTTATAGAAGGGCTCCTTCCGCCACCTCATTCCCTCCTTTTCGCCCTTCCCCGTCTGAGAGGGAAACGCTCGGACAGATTCGTCCTTCCAGATTGATGGCGAGGGAGGTGGAGCGTCTCGAGAAAACCGGAAGTCGTTAGGTGGCGCCAGGTGCGGTGGCGCGCGCGACTGTTTCCGTTTGGGACGGGGGAGATTGACCGGGGGGGTGAGGGAATTAAAACAAACCACGTGCGATAATCCTCGATTCGAGTAGGAAAAAATTATTGGTAAACAGAAATTCTGGCCTTCGAATGTAGTTGCGTGTGCTAAGGATACGCTGCATCTCGAAGAGAATTATATCTTATCAATTTTAACGTAATTTGAAGCAAATAAAATTGGCACGACAATTTACCGGCTTGGTTGTTGCGACCGGTGAGTGTGCGACACATCCTGACGGAATGTGATAAATACCGGTCTTCTCGAGATAAGCACAAGGTCAACGGTACCTGAGGACACATCCTAGGTGACTCTCCCGATTGCCTCACCCGAGTAATTGCGTTTTTAAAAGAAATCTACATTTTTAATAAATTATAAATTTTTTATAGGAATATGCGTATTACACAACGTTATGCAAATTTTATCCCACACTAGGACTAAAGCGATTTAGCTTCAATTACACAAACCTGGTATTACCTGTGGACGAGAGTGGTGCGAAATGACCGCAGTAGTCGACGCACCCTTAAATAATAATTCTACTACTACTTGGTTGTTGCAATAGACTAAATAAATATCAGAAAACTAGGTGGTTGTTTTTTAAATGAAAAGCAACGCGACATGAAAATGAACATTTTGGTTTTATTGCTTTTGGTAATTAGATAGGGACGAGATTCATCAAATAAAAAAATCGTTTCCTTGAATTCTCTCTCGAAGTCGAATGCGGGGCAGAATATAAGGGAGGGGGGCGAACTAATCTACATCTACGAAATACAGTTCAAGCCACCACTAAGGTGTGTGGCACTGGGTGATTTCACACCAGGCATGCAGCACTCATCCCAGTTCAAAGCAGAACCGCGCACGTTCCTCCGAATGCCAGGCGCAGGCCAAAAGCAGTCAGGGCAACGGTACTCAGTCAGACCAGAAACCAGGAGAGTGATACGTAGAGGAACATGCTACCATGCAGTACACCACTCAAGATATAACTACTGGTTAGTATTATCAATGCGAAAAATATATAGCGCTACAATGTAATAAAACACGCAAGAGTTTATCATGACGGAGATTGCATGCGAGGTTAGTAGCTAAAATTAATGTTAAGATATTTAGTACTTCTGAAAAAACCTATTTAACCTAATCAGTATCCTAGAACTGATCTATCACAACTATTATGGTCCCTTATTGTACGTGGAAAAATCGATCTGTTCTGCATTCAATTTCCTTAATCTTATTCCTGTGATCGTTTCTACCATAATGGTTTGGCTCTAGCCTAATATTTTGAGCGTCTGGCAGAAAATAGTCAGCATCAAACTTTCGTAAAAGATTCAACCTATATTTCTCCCTTCGATCGGATAGAGGTTCCCACCATTATTCCTTTAACAATTTTGTAACACTACTATGTTTATCATAACAATTTTTAACAAATCTAGCTGCCCTCCGCTGCATTCGATCTATATCTGAATCTTGTCCTCCTCCGTAAGGGTCCCATATACTAGTGGCGTACTCCAAGTTGGGTCTCACGAGAGAAAAATGGATGGATGAGGTGGAACAGCTAACGTGTTGATCTAGGCAGCATTTCGCAGGAATATTCCTTCGGATGAAGGGATGTCAGATTTAGAATTGCTCTAACCAAGGAAGCATTTTCTCATTGAAGGATATTAATGAGATAGACTCTGTTGAGAGATTTAAAGAAAAGAAAAGGGAATATTCTGACATGGAGCGTGCTATTGCACGGATTTGAAACGTGGTCATTGCTGAGAGAGGTTGCACGTCCACTAGAGGCATTTCAGATGAGTTTTCGGAGAAGAATGGAAAAGATGAGCTGGCAATCAAGGAATTCATTCATTGGTCGTTCAATCCGAAGATTGGTTGACGGCAGCCCTCCATCCTTGCCTATCTAATTATAGTCCCCTTGCTTCATGGTATCTCTTCCAATGTACTTTCCTCTTTATTTGGTCCATTTAACTATTCCTGGGTCTTCCTCTGGGGGATTTTCCCTCCATTTTGCCCTAAATTATGTTCTTCACATACCCATTGTGCCTCAGGGTGTGTCCAATCTATATTGTTCTTCTTTTCTGTATGTGGTGTTCCATATGGTCCTTCCCTTTTCACTCTTCTCTACTTTTCATCATTTCTTATTTTGTCCATCTATTTTATCTTCAGCATCCTCCTCCAAGACTAGGTTATGCTAGGTTTGATCATATTAACAAGATTAGAGAGATAGATTGTCGTACCGATAGATTTTAAATGTCATTTTTCCCTCGTACTATAAGAGAGAACAATAGGCAGCGTAGCAAAGGGATAGGTAGGTGAAATATAGTTAGAGTAGTCTATAGCTATATGATGCATGAAATAACAACCAATAATCCCTTCCTTTTTATGTAGATACTAACCATCTAGCTGCAAGTGACCCTATTATCTAGCATATCTCCCTTAAATATCCTACTTGCATATCAATAGTGCATGTTTGGTGATCTTCACCCCCTGCCACACACCGTCGTGGTGGTTCGCAGGGTATCACGTAGATGTAGATGTAGGTTTCGAAGGCTTCTAGTCCTTTCTGGTCAGCTTTTCCAATGGCCCATGCGTCTGATCCATAGAGTGCTACGCTCCACAAGAATGTTTTCACGTACCGTTTCCTGGACGGGTTTCACGGGTTTCCTGGAAAAAGACAACTGCTGTGCAAAAAGGATATGGGACTACATCCCATCTCCTTTTAAAATTTAAAGGCTAGAAATTTATATGAGGACAATGGAGGATATGTCCTACTTCTGGGGAAGGGCTGTGTAACTGCCTACTAAGTTGGTACTCTACCTAATTGACAGATTGCATTCTGTAGCTCAGGGGATTGCAACCATAAGCATCTGTAATGTGACTATAGATGGACATGATAATAAGTGGACATGACAATAAAATGATGGACATCACAATAAGTGATATATATACGTTATTAGAATTAGACTTTCTCACCTAATCTACACCACAGGTTTACAATCTACACCACAGGATTACTCAGGAACCTCAAAGAAATGTTCGCGCTCCCCGCTGTAATAATCCTAAGCTGATCGGCCGCATAGCGCAAAGATATTTTTAAAATAGTGACAGTGGTGATGAGGTAGCTCTATCGGAAAGATTTGCGTTTAGGTGGAATTGGAACAGTAGCAATTCCATTACTAGACTTTGGACGAGAATTCCTGGAATGTTTCAACATTGATGAAATAAAGGACGTCCTGTAACTGGCCACCGTCAATTTCATGTAAGAACATACAAACTCACGCAACGAATTAATGGTATTGGCAGTAACTTGGTAGAATTCGTCCATAATGAAATGACGAATCACCTAGTTTTCCACAAAATATTTATCACGTTCTTACAACCCGGGTTTCATCGCTGTGCGACATCATCAGGTACGTAATAAAAGTTTCGTGGAAAACTAAGTAACTCAACATATCATCAAAAAAACGAGTTTGAAACAATTTATGTGATTAGCGCGTATTCAGAACGCAGGTTAAAATTTAGGTTAAACCTTTTAAGTAAATTCGAAACAGAGTTGTTCACAGATGACGTTAGATATATATTGAGAACCCCTGCGTATTTGCTAGGTTTGATCATATTAACAAGATTAGAGAGATAGATTGTCGTACCGATAGATTTAAAATGTCATTTTTCCCGCGTACTATAAGAGAGAACAATAGGCAGCGTAGCAAAGGGATAGGTAGGTGAAATATAGTTAGAGTAGTCTGTAGTGCATGATGCATGTAATAACAACCGATAATCCCTTCCTTATTATGTAGATACTAACCATCTAGCTGCAAGTGACCCTGTTATCTAGCATATCTCCCTTAAACATCCTACTTGCATGTCAATAGTGCATGTTTGGTGATCTTCACCCCCTGCCACACACCCTCGTGGTGGCTCGCAGGGTATCACGTAGATGTAGATGTGTTAATATAAAAGTTTCTTACCCTTGGATTTAATGTAATTCGTCGAAATACGTGGCGTGATTTTTCAACAATATTGGTAATTTAATGGCTAACTAAACGAAAAAGGATTTGATTGAACTCTGAGGATGAGCATTCCGATTCATGAAAAGCCCACAGTAGAAGAATATACCATTAGTAAAAGAGTTGCATTAAAAAAGAGATTATAAGACAATAGAAACGAATTTAATACATCAAAATTAGAACACTTACCACCGTAAGAAGTCGCTCCGATTCAAAATCCTCTCTGGATTTTACGGATTGCATGTGTATGTGGGTCGCCTTCGGGTAAATGAAACGAAAGGATCTTATTGGACAAGATATGCAAGTATTCGGTCCCAAAAGGACGGAGAGTTGATTAAGGAAAGAGATTTTTTTGTCAAAGACGGTGCTCCAGATTAATTGAAAAATAAAAACTGGAAACAAAAGTCTAGTGCAAATGAAGAAAACGTAATAAGTGTCCTTCTAATCAAGAAGGGAAAAAGCGAGATTAAACCTTTAGGAAAATTACAGGGAAACTGGCTCCCCTGGTATAATTTCGCCCAGGGTCACCTACCTGCAATATCGCAGATGAAGATGAGATTCGTGATCGTAACAATGGTTATTTGGAGGGGTAAGACAGTGCAGCAGATAAAGTTCGTGAGTATTTTTTTATGAGGATCTACAATAACAATTAAAGTCAGTTAGTTTATTAGTCAGTTAGTAATTAAAGTCAATAGAGATTCCTTAGAGGGGTAAGACAATGCAGCGGATAAAGTTCATGTGTATTTTTTATGAGGATCTACCAATAACAATTAAAGTTTTAATAGATATAAATTAAATATATTACGTAAATTTGAAGTAAAGGAGCAATGTTACTTTTCTTTCGTGAGACCTCACTTGGAGCACACCATTAGATTATGGGAACCTTACAAAGTAGGAATAGTTTCAGGTAGACATCGAATCTATCTGTCTATCGAATATCTATCTATCGAATAGAGTGGAGGGCAGCTAGATTTGTAAAAAAAATTGTTGCGATAAACATAGCAGTGTTTGAGAATTGTTGAGGGAATTAGGGTGGGATTCTCTATCCGATCGAAGGGAAAAATATACTTACGTTAAATCTTTTACGAAAGTTTGATGTAGACTATTTTTTGCCGGACATTCAGCATACTTTGTTAGAGTATACATCTCATTAATATCCTTCAATTGGGAAAATGCTTCCTTGGTTAGAGCAATTCTAAATCTGACATCCCTTCATCCGAAGGAATATTGCTGCGAAATGCTGCCAAGATAAACTCGTTAGCTGTTCCATCTCACCCATCCATTTTTCTCTCGTGACACCCAACTTGGAGTACGCCGCTAGTATATGGGACCCTTACGAAGGAGGACGTTTCAGATATAGATCGAATACAGCGGAGGACAGCTAGATTTGTTAATAATTGTTACGATAAACATAGTAGTGTTACAAAATTGTTAAAGGAATCAGGGTGGGAACCTCTATCCGATCGAAGGGAAAATATAGGTTGAATCATTTGCGAAGGTTTCACATCTACATCTACGTCATACCCTGCAAGCCACCCAAAGGGTGTGTGGCAGGGGGTGCTTTCGCACCAGGCATGCATGAATGATATGGTAGAACACCGACATTACATTAAAAGGTTTGACGTAGTCTATTTTCTGCCCGACGCTCAAAATATTTGGCTAGAGCCAAATCATTATGGTAGAAACGATCATAGCAATTATATTAAGGAAATAGACTGCAGAACCGATATATTTAAAATGTCATTTTTTCCACGTACAATAAGGGACCATATTAGTTGTGATATATCAGTTCTAGGATACTGACTAGTTTAAATAGGTTTTTTCAGTAAAGCTCAATATCTTAAAATGGATTGCAGATACTAACTTAGCATGCAATCTCCGGCATGATATACTCCTGGCATGATATACTTCCACGTACAATAAGTGATCATAATAATTGTGATAGATCAGTTCTACGATACATTGAACCTGACTAGGTAAAATTGGTTTTTCCACTTGTGCTAAATGTCTTAACATCATTATGAGCTACTAACCCCACATGCAATTTCCGGCACGACATACTCTTGCATGATTTAGTGCCTTCTAGTGTTATTTATCTGTCTTTGATAATACTAGCCGGCAGTCGTGTCTTAAGTAGTGTACTGCATGGTAGAATATTCGTCTTATTTTTTTAGGTTCACTGCGAAAAGAATCGGCGTTTTTTTCCTTTTCATTTTTATAATTAGGCTCCTGAGATGGGCGTATGTCTGGGTGAGCGTTGTCATCAACATCAGCTGTCATCAATCGGAAGTTTGGTTTAGGGTAGTTCTCCAGCCAACACTCCTCTCTGCCAATCGCTTCATAATAATATTAATAATTTCTCTACACCTAACTGCAGAAGCCAATTACTAGGTATTTGATATACAAATGGACGAGCACACACAACCATGCCCAGGGAGGTGTAAATATCCTACCCATGCGGGACTCTAACCCGCGACCTTCGGTTTGGCAGGCGGAGACTTTACCCCGCCGCCACCGATGCCGGCAAAATCCTGCTCGCATGGCAATAGTCCATGTTTGGCGATCTTCACCCCCTGCCACACACCCTCGTGGTGGCTCGCAGGGTATTACGTAGTTGTAGATTCGTCCACGTAGCACTCTCCTAGTTTCTGGTCTGACCGCGCACTGTTATCCTGACTGATTTTGGCCTGCGCCTAGCATTTCATGGGAACGTGCGTGGTTCGGATTTCAGCAAGGAAGAGGGCTTCATGCCTGGTGTGGAATCACCCCGTGCCACACACCATAGTGGTGGCTTGCACGGTATTTCGTAGATGTAGGTGTAATTATTTTAACCCCTTACTTCATGATTTATTTTATTTTCATGAAACAATTTCAGGGAATAGGCTACAGCAGCGGTTCCCAAACTATGGGTCGCGACCCACTGGTGGGTCGCGGGAGCAATTTTGGTGGGTCGCGCAGGGAAGGTGCCTTTTAAAGTAAAAATTAAATCTTAAATAATTACCCAAAAATTCTCTTCAAATATGTTCTAACGCTAAACTAACAATAAGAAACGTTAAAAATAATAAAGTGAACATAGACTATATAGTCAGTCGAGACTATTTATGTGAAAGCGAAGAGACTTCGCTATGTTGTACGGGTCTGTTGTCTTTTGTCCCGCCGGCGCCGGGTAATATTGGGTCGCGAAAAATATTCCAGGTTGGAGGTGGGTCCCAGGACAGAAAAGTTTGGGAGCCGCTGGGCTACAGTGATTAGAGACTGGGAAAAATATTTAAGAAAATCGTATGCACATTTTACATGATTTACTGATCAATTTCAGGCTTGTGCCATATGTGGCAAATCATGCGATACACCACGTGTAATCACATCAGATCACAACCTTTACTGCATGGTGGGTCATATTTGGCACATACATTATTTTACATTCTAACAAAATTGTGGATGCTAATTTGAATGAAAATAATAAAAACAATTACGCTCCTTATTTAAACATAATGCCACATTGCATTTCTGGCAAAAAATGAAAGATTTGAATGCACAGTCAGGTACTTTACAGCGAGAGCGGTTTTCAACCCAAACCGGCATGTGATCGATTTTATCCAACCGAAAATCTGCTTGCGGTAGTTTTACAGTTGAGCCATTTCCCTTTCTCAGTTCTATCTTTCTTTGAAGAGAACAGCTAGGTCGTCCACGCTTCTTTCCCAAACTTTTACCGGCATTGCAGAGAGCATCGGAAATCGCTACTTTTAAATCTACAAGTGGCATGTAAATGTTATTGTTCCTTCTCCAAAGTAGCCAACTGTTTACACAAACAAGGTCAAGCATATGAACAAGTATTTTTAATACCATTTCTTTGATCTAATTTGATCTAATCACTATGGTGTGTGGCACGGGGTGATTCCACACCAGGCATGCGTGAATTATACGGCAGAACACCGACATTACATTGAAACCAGCATACCACACATGCCACGCGCCAATTAAAAATGTACTAACCAAGAATTATTCTATCGTCAATCATTCCAACATGCAAGGGATACAAAGACTACTACTACAGATTCAAAATATCATGCATAAATAAGAACATCAATATTTACATCATGCATAAATAAGAGAGTAGAGAATATAATGAGAAAGATTTACTGTCTGCCTATTGTCAATACTCGAACTATTCATGACGACGATCACAGCTGTTATGGTCCCGAATGGTACGCGGAAAAAATGACATTTTATACCTATCGGTTCTACAATCTAGCTCTCTAATTTTATTGGCGCGATCTAATCTGCCGTAGTGCGAAGGGGTTAATAGTATGTTTTCTACGTCGTCTGAGAAATGTTTTTCCTGAAATTTAGCTAAGAGGTTAAGCCTATAATTTAATCTACGCTGTGATGGCGATTCCCATCCCAATTCTTTTAACAACCCTGACACACTAGTAAATTTATCATAGCATCGTTTTACAAGCCTAGCTCCTCTTCGCTGCAAGCGATCTAATTCCGATATCAACCCCGCTTCATATGGATCTCACACACTAACAGCATATTCCAGATGAGGCCTAGCGATTGAAAAATAACAACGCATTTTCACTTTCTCATCACATTTTTCGAGTATTCTCTAGATAAAGCCTATCTCCCTGTATGCTTGACTGCATATTTCCCGAGTATGTTTCCCCAAAGATATGTCGTGAGTAATTGTGACCCCAGAGTACTTCACAGACTCGGCGTTAATGATTTCCGTATCATTAATTCTGTAAGTCCTACCTGGCCTATTTTTCTTTTTTCCAAAAGCTGACTGCTACGCACTTTTTTATGTTTAGTTCCATCTGCCACTTTTCGCACCAAGTATGAATAGAAAGTAGGTCGATTGTTAACGATTCGATATTTTGGAATTGGTAATATCCCTATACACATCCGCGTCGTCTGCGAAGAGTCTAAGCTTAATTTAACCGACGGTGCCAATATCATTTATATTTATTTACATTATAAGAGAAATAAAAGTAAACCAATGACACATAATTGCATGTGCAGTGTAGACGAGGTATATGTAGATGTAGTTGCAATTTAATAGTTTTTTTTTGAATTGGTAGCATACCTATAATTTCGTGAACGTTTGCGAAACTTACACGCATATATACATTATAGTGCAAGTTGATGATAACTCATCCCCCGCCAAACACCCTTGAAGTGGTTTGTAGGGTAATACATATGTAGATGTAGATGAAATAAGCAGAAAAATTCACGCAGAGCAATGAAGAATCCGCTCCTTCGTTTCCACTCCCGGGTCTCGAGAGCGGCATCCAGCACGTGAGCTTTCCCCTCCGCTCAAGGGACCCTCCTCTTCCAGGGTCGAAATAACTAAAACTCCCCAACAATCCTCACCCTTCCCTTCTTCGAGCACGCCCTTCACCCGGCCCTTTCCCACCACCCGCCCTTCATCCCTTTCCAGGAAAAGGGACAATATTCCCGTCAGCTACAACCCCTCCCGTCTCGCAAAGCTCACGCACGCACACCCTGGGCGGCGAGACTCACGAAACCGACAAACCACCCCCCCTCCCCGCCCCACACTTCCCAATATCTCTCGCTCTTTCTGCCTCCCCAAAACCACCCCTTCTCCGAACTTTCTCTCGTCTTTCCACCCCTCGAGAAGGAAAGGCTCCCTCCTTCCTCCGGCAAGCAGTTCGCTTTCCTTCCTCCATGCTAACATCTCAGCGTAAATACGTTTTTACATCTACGAAATACCGTGCAAGCCACCAATAGGCCTACCACCAACAAGAGACAAACAAAACACAAACGAAAAAACGTCCGCTCCATCCGATGGCAGGCAAAGGAGCGCATTACAAACATCTTGGCGCCAACAATAGGTATGCTGCAAATGCTACATATACCACAAAATTATTCCATAATTTAACTATGTAAACGTGAAACAAGAGTCATGCAGGGAACATGCAAAACATGGTGTTTGCACTACTCGGTAGATTTTAAAACATGCATTAGAGGGTACATGAATTAATCAGCTACACCACCTGTCAAATAACCTACTTCTAAGTGTCAACGCAGCCATTATGGTCTCTTATCGATCGTGTTCTGAATGATTTCATGTTCGCCTACGTAGTATTTTCCTAGCCTGACCGCGCACTCTTATTCTGACTGCTTTTGGCCTGCGCCTGGCATTCCGGGGGAACATGCGCGGTTCTGATTTCAGCTGGGAAAAGGTTTCATGCCTGGTGTTGCATTACCCCGTGCCACACACCCTAGTGGTGGCCTGCACGGTATATCGTAGATGTAGATGTAGGGTGAGTGGCACGGGGTGATTCCACACCAGGCATGCAGCACTCATCCCAGTTCAAATCCGAACCGCGCAAGTTCCCCCGGATGCCAGGCGCAGGCCAAAAGCAGTCAGGGCAACGGTACGCAGTCAGACCATAAACCAGGACAGTGATACGTAGAAGAACATGCTACCATGCAGTACACCAGTCAAGATACAACTACTGAGTCAATGTTTATAATAATTTTTTATATCTTAGTTTGGAGCATTAGGGTGGACGATTTTTGGAATTTTACAAACAAAGTTGTAGATGATTGTTGCAGTTGCAAAGTTGCAGGCTGCCACACACCCTTTGGGTGGCTTGCAGGGTATGACGTAGATGTAGATGAAACCAGGAGAGTGATACGTAGAGGAACATGCTACCATGCGGTACACTACTCAAGATATAACTACTGGTTAGTATTGTTAATGCGACAAATAAATATCACTACAAGGTACTAAGACATGCAGGAGTATATCATGCCGGAGATTGCACGCGAGGTTAGTATCTACAATTCATGTTAATATATTGAGCACTACTGAAAAAACCTATTTAACCTAGTCAGTATCCTAGAACTGATATATCACAACTGTCATGTTCCCTTATATTAAGATTACTTAAGATATACTTATTATAACAATGGTATTACGATAACACTTCATTTTTTACATTTACTTCAATAAATATTATATCCAAATTACAGAACAAAACCTCGATGTTTTTTATAACTAATAACCAAGTTTTTATTTCCTCAAGAAATTTTCGTGTTTTTTCTTCCTTGCTCTGTGTCGGAAAGACATTAAATATGTTTCGTGATATATACGCAAAACATTTTTGAAATAAAATAAATTAGGCTTAGGTAAAGAAACAGTATTTCTTTCACGCAATTGTGGACCTGAAGATGTCGCATAATCGATGAAACCGGTCTCCTGAGAATAAAACGTTCGATGAGGGTCTGATATTAACTCCCTGGCTTTGCATTCACCCTCCATTGACCTCTTCTCGCCACCCTCCTCTTTCAAATCCTTCCTCACCAAACTCCTCTTTCTCAGGCGAGATATCGTAGAACAGCATAATGAGTAATGAAGCTCAAATGATTTCGTACTGTCTACTAATTTTATTTCCACCTGTTGCTACACGTGTTTCGACTGACTAGCAGTCATCATCTGGCAAGACTACATCTACATCTACATAATACCCCGCAAGCTGCCTCAAAAGGCGTGTGGCGGGGGGTGTTAGAACACCAACCGTCAACAAAAAAAAATAAAATAAAAGTTCCGCCTAGCATGTCCTTAATTGCTCGGGGGAAAAACGAATTCCCAAACCTATCCGTTCGGCAAAATATCTCTCTTAATTTATCGATTCTGTCGGACCTGGAAATATAATGTGGTTCTAATATGATGTTCTCCGTGTCGCTCTGAAAGATATCCATTCTCAATTGCTCAAGCAATCTAAGCCTAGCGCGTAGCCTCCGAGTCTCTAGCGGCTCCCACCCTAAATCGTTCAAAATCTGTGTAACGCTTTCTGCTCGGCCGTAGCAGTTTTTGACGAATCGCTTAGCTTTCCTTTGTATTTTATTAAGTTCATGGACTAGGTCTTTCTCCGCTGGATCCCATATGCTCGCTGCATATTCAAGGTGTGGCCGGACGAGTGCGAAATAGCACCTCTCTTTCACTTTATCATCCGAAAATCTTCCCACAACACGCTTGACAAATCCTAGCTTCTTCAGGGCTCTGCCATAAATATTTCTTATATGTGTCCCCCACGATAGGTTCGAAGTTATCGTAACTCCCAGGTATTTCACTTCATCCGTCGCATTTATACTAACGCCATCCACAACATATACATGGGGATAGTTGGACGACCTACGCAAGATAACTAATACAACATAAACAGATATGAGTTTATATAATACGTGAAACACCACATTTGCGTCACACTGGGAAAGGATAGAAGGACAAGTGGGAGAAAATTGAAAGGGGGGGGGGAGGGGCATCTCCATTTTCTTCCACTTGTCCTTCTATCCTTTCCCAGTGTGACGCAAATGTGGTGTTTCACGTATTATATAAACTCATATCTGTTTATGTTGTATTAGTCTTGCCTGATGATGACTGCTAGTCAGTCGAAACACGTGTAGCAAGAGGTGGAAATGAAACTAGCAGACAGTACGAAAGCATTTGAGCTTCATTGCCCCTTCCTCACCAACCCTGTGAGCAAATTAGCCCCATTTACCCTGTTTACTTATCGCTGAGTCCCCGTCCACGTCCTTCTGTATGTTTTCCATTTACTGCTATTATTTTAGCATTATGTCAATGCTTCTAATTTATTTGTTCGTTGGTCGTCCAATAAAATAAGCCTTTGTGCCGTTTTGGGACTTTTTAAAATAATAAATATAATAAATAAATAAATATTTTATCATTTTCGGGAGGGGTAGATATTTTTCTTTAAAACGAGGCCAAATGCATTGACTTCTACTTGAAATGACATTTCCATCGGACTACTTTAACGAGCACGACAGGACCAATACTCATTCGCAACGGGTAGATACTATTAGCCATGGCAGATTGTCTACCGGTCATGGCAGTCTGAATGAGCCATCATTTCAACCAGAATTCAATGAATTTGGTCTCGTTTTAAAGAAAAATGTCTCACATTTCCAAAGAGGCCTGTTCATCTACCACGTACTGCACTACTTCTTGATATCTTCGTCTACATCTACATGTTACCCTGCGAGCCACCTCAAGGGTGTTTGGTGGGGGGTGACTAATCTCCAACGTAAACTACAGGATGTACCGATATATATTTGTTGAAGTTTATAAATTGATCGATTGCTAAATGTTAATTTAAATCAACAAGGGAAAGTGTTGAAGTTTATAAATTGATCGATTACTAAATTAAATTAGGAGAGGAAAGCAAAGGGGTTGTCAAGGGTTGGCATTAGTTGTTGTTGTTGATTAGTTACCGGAAGAGATAAACAATCAGTCAAAGAAAAAAACAACGACGTGTAAAATTAAAGATTAAAGAGATCATTATTTACGGTAAAACTGTGCCTAATAGTTATTTATGAATCAAGAGGAGAAAATAAATCCAATAATATTTGCCGACAAATACTAGCTAGTCGGGAAAATGTTACGGGTATGCACTCCATAGATACTTTATCAATGAAACGAGGAGTTTCCAACGCCAAGGTCTCGTCAGTGCTTTAACAGTGGCCACCTTGCATGGTTCACGTATCGGAGAAATTTTTACAGAATCGCAAAAAAACCTACCGATGTGCAGGTGTTTTCCCGGCACGGGGTGAAAAAACGAGTCAAATTAAAGACTTCCTCATGCATACTAAATCAATTACTGGGAATTTTGTTCATATAAAACAAACTTTTGTGCCACTGATATATACAAATATTTACTTCATTCCTCTTGCACCTGATGGCATTAAATAATGCATACATCAAGTGTAGTTACGGTTTTACCTTACCGTGTAAACATATGAATCATACAGAAACATTTAAGCGGTTTGAGTTGTCAGTAATTATGGTAAGATTATACGTACAAATATATAAACTACTCCACCTAGAGAGTGTCAAAGTTTCATAGAACCGATATATAGCAACTTTAATGATCCCTTATTGTACGTGGAAAAAAATGACACTCAAAAGCTATCAGTTCGGCAGTCTATTTCCTTATTTCTATGCCTGTGGTCTTTTCCTCTGTAACGTTTTTGCTGCGTCAAAATACGTCGAACGTTGGGCAAAAAATAGTCTAAATCAAACTTTCGCGAAAGATTTAACCTATATTTTTCCATTCGATCAGTTACAGATTCCCTGCTAATAAATTCCCTAGAAGCTGTTCTGTAGAACGTAAGGAATTCTACAAGAATTAACTCTTTTTCTTCAGAACTAGTTCCTTTTCTAAGGATCTGAACGGTACATGAGATCCTGACTCTTCAGAACGTATGCTCTGTAGAGTTATTTTCTGTAGAGAAAAATAACTCCTTACAATCTGTTCTGTAGAAATTCAGCAACTCTACGGAAATTTGTGAGTTTCCGTTGACCCAGTTCATTTTCTAAGGATCTATATGGAGAGTCGTAGGGAATTCCTCAGAATATCCTAAGGTATTCTGCAGAACGTCCTAAGGTATTCTGCAGAACGTCCTAAGGTATTCTGCTGAACATCCTAAGGTATTCTGCAGAACGTCGTAGGGAATTCCGTAAAATGGGGTTTCAATACTTTAAGGAACATCTGCAGAACTTTTAAAGAAATTATGAAGAAGTATTTATAAAGAAACTATACAGAATTTATTTGCAGTGTTTCCACACTATTTCTCTCAAGAATTCAATAACACTGCTAAGTTTATCGTAACAATGTTTGACAAATCAAGCTGCCCTCTGCACTATTCTATCCATATACAATTATCTATATATATATATTCATATATCCATTGTAATTTATTCATTTATCAATTTTTTTCTCGAGTTATCTTTATTTCATTTGTTCATTTATATTATTTATAATTTTATTTATACATTTTTAACTTTCCAGTTATGTATAAATTACCATTGTAATATTATTATCATTTCATGTGTATTTCATGCTTTATTTTTTTTTGTTGCTGTTACATTTGCTTAATGTGCCTGTAGGTTTTCGCAAGTTTTTCACAATCCCCTTCATGTGTACGTATTTTCCTACTGTGGATTTATTTGTCAAGGATATGACCTCCTTACTCACTTACATTTTTCCCACAAATGTATACATATTTCTTCACATTTATTTCACGTGTGTATCTGGCGAGGGGTTAGATGGAAGAAGGGACTGCCCCAGTCTCAATCTCGCCCCAATAAGGACGTAAGGATATACTTAATATCATACATGTAACTAGTCCTATTTCGTATGGGTCCCATATGCTAGTGGCGTACTCCAAGTGAGGTCACACGAGAGAAAAATAGCATCGCTCCTTCAATTTACTCCTACGGCAGATTAGATCGCGCCAATAAAACTAGAGAGATAGATTGTAAAACCGATAGGTATAAAATGTCATTTTTTCCGCGTACCATTCGGGACCATAACAGATGTGATCGTCGTCATGAATAGTGCAAATAGTGACATTAGATATACTGTAGGTCTTTTTCTTTATATTTTCTACGTTCTTATTTAGATTGTAGATAGATTGTAGAACCCATAGGTATAAAATGTCATTTTTCCGCGTACCATTCGGGACCATAACAGATGTGATCGTCGTCATGAATAGTGCAAATAGTGACATTAGATATACTGTAGGTCTTTTTCTTTATATTTTCTACGTTCTTATTTAAGCATGATGTAAATATTGATGTTCTCATTTATGCATGACATTTTGAATGTGCAGTAGTAGTCTTTTTATCCTTTGCATGTTGGAACGATTGACGATAGAATGTTTCTTGGTTATCAGATTTTTAATTGGCGCGTTGCATGTGTGGTACGCTGGTTTCAATGTAGTTTCGGTGCTCTTCCGTATAATTCATCCATGCCTGGTGGGGAAGCACCCCCTGCCACACACCCTTTGGGTGGCTTGCAGGGTGTGACGTAGGTGTGGGTTTAGATGTACTTTCTCGCCATGCATTGGAACCAATGCCACGGCGCCCTCTTCAGTCTATCTCGACCACACCACCCCGCACCCCTTCCGCAGAACGAAAGGAGGAGCAGGAGAGAGGCTTCTGTCAATAAGAGAGGCGGAGGGAGGGAGCTGATAAATATTTTGTGCGCGAAAAACGTTAAAGGGAGTCCTCTTCGCCTGCGGGAAGACCCTTCCTCCCCCTTTTCCACCCTGCCTACTAGGGTTGACAGAGAGAGGGAGAGGAAGGGGGGTGTAACCATGGGTGATGGAGACGGACTCCAGCGACGTTCTCCCGGGAGTCGTCTCTTCCTCCGAGTAGCAATCCTTATACACAGTGAAACATCAGTTTTCGTCGATAATCCGTGCGAAAACAATCGGCGTGATATGAAGCCGGCTATGACCGAGGAAATCATTTTCATATGAACCAACGTAAATCCAATGAATTCGATCGAGACACTACAAATGGACTATAAGCTTAACCTCTCAGGTAAATTACAGGAAAAAACATTTCCCTGACGACGTAAAAAACATACTATCAACCCCCTCGTACTACGGCAGATTAGATCGCGTCAATAAAATTAGAGAGATAGATTGTAGAACCGATAGGTATAAAATGTCATTTTTTCCGCGTACCATTCAGGACCATAACAGCTGTGATCGTCGTCATGAATAGTTCGAGTATTGACAATAGGCAAGCAGTAAATCTTTTTCTTTAATTTTCTACGTTCTTATTTATGCATGATGTAAATATTGATGTTCTTATTTATGCATGATATTTTGAATCTGTAGTAGTAGTAGTCTTTGCATCCCTTGCATGTCGGAACAGTAGACGATGGCATGTTTCTTGGTTAGTAGATTGTTGATTGGCGTGTTGCATGTGTGGTATGCTGGTTTCAATGTAGTTTCGGTGTTCTGCCGTATGATTCTTGCTTGCCTGGTGTGGAAGCACCCCCCGCCACACACCCTTTGGGTGGCTTGCAGAGTATGACGTAGATGTATATGTACAAAATACAGCAATACACACATTTATTGGAGGATAAACACACATCAACATCAACATATTACCTTGCAAGCCACCTCGAAGTTGTTTGGCTGGAGATGAGTTATCACCAACATGCATTGTAATGTATTTCGCTGATAGTATATGAGACCCTACATACGAAGTAGGACAGCTTTGTTAAAAATTGTTTGGAAAAGCATAGTAGTTTTACTGAATTGTTGAGGGATGGAACCTCTATCTGACCAAAGGGAAAAATATAGAATAAACCTTTTACAAAAGTTATATGTAGACTATGTATTTCTTGCCGGGTGTTCAACATATTTTGCTAGAGCCAAACTATTACGGTCGAAACGATAGCAGGTAAAAGATTAAGGTAGTCCGAGCAAGGTAGTTCCCTAGTCATAATAGAGACCATATTCTAATTATACGTTTTAATTTCATCAGCTGTAGGACACATCAATTAAATATTACATCATTAATGGTGCAATACTACAGTTTTATATGATGGAAATTGTAAGTAATTAAGTGAAAATATGTAAATAAGTCTTTATATTGACTCTGTTTTTTTCGCGCGGTGCGTTTGAAACTCCTTTAAAACGGAAGGTTTTTTTGCGATACCCTAGAACCTACTGCGCTGACAATATGATTAATTTTCAAATATGGTTGAGAAAGCATTCAAACTACACGCTGTTAGTTTTTGTACGACATCTAAGTGTTAGAAATACCTCATTTTGTAAATAATGTCTCTCTGGAGCGCATACACTTACCATTTTCTATGTAAAAGGGCTGGTATTTTTTGGCAAATATCTCCGAAAGTAATTTGGTAAGGGGTGGAATTTTTTGGTGTCACTGGATAGGTGAGACATTTTTCTTGAAAATCGAATAACGAACCTCATATAAAAGAGTGAAATGAATGATGTGGGAGGTAGAGGCAGGCCGAGAAAGTCGTGGTTGAGGAAATTCTTAGCAGGAGGAATATCAGGAGTCTTAAAAACAGGAGGGCGTGTATGAAGCAGTGTATGGGGGTAAATGAGGCAAATGAGGATTGCAAGGATAGGTCAGTCTGGAGGAAATTATTGAAGCAGAGTTAGGTGTACAAATATGTATTTATGAGTGAAACTTTGTGACTGTGCCTACCCCGGAAGGGAACGGCGTGATTGGTATGTATTAAAAAGATATATGATAAGTATTTACACGCTTAATTTAGCCTAGATTGAAGCATAAAAAAAGAGGACGATCGCTTATAATAATGATCGTCATTATATTTGTCATTTATCAAAAAAATGTTTAATTCTAAAAAATGACGGTTTATTCGGGTGGAAACCATAGACGGTTGGTGAACTTTAGACGTAGGATAACACAACTAGCTAGCGTCTTTCTTCATTTTTGTTAGAAGAATTCCTCTAGGTGAAGCTTGAATCTATTCACGTGGTTCTGTATCTATGAGGGGTTTCTTCATAGCTACTTAGAGAGTGTCTTCACTCCCTAGGCTCCGGGTTCGAATCCTGGCGGCGAAGAAGATTTCCTGATTGGAGTCCCGATCATTGAGGTAGTTGGAGTGAAATATAATCTCACCTAGAAATCAATCAATTTGGTCTCATATTAGGGAATAATGACTCACCATTCCGAAGATACCAAAATATCAACCCCTTACCGAACTACTTTCCGAGACATTCGACGAAATATACCAGCCATTTTCCATCGGAAATGGTGCGTGTATGCACTCCAGGTAGGGCTTATTTTAAAAAGAATGATCAGATAGATCACGTCGAAATATTAACTGTGTGCATTTTGCGTGTCTTCACGACTATTCTTGAAAATAAATCAGAGTCACCGCTGTAATTTTATTCAGGATCACAAAAAAACCTTCCGTTGTTAAGGACAGATAAACGTACCGATTGCAAAAAATTGAGTCAGGCTAAAGACTTATGCAGATATTTTTATTTTATTATTTAGAATTTCAGTCACATAAAAGTATTGAAAACGGATCGGGTTGGTGTGGTGGCTAGAGTACTCGCCTACCACACGGGCAGCCAGGGTTCAAATCCCTGCAGAGGCGGATATTTGGAATATTGAGGAGGAATGTTGAGGAATATTGGGAGTCTTAAAAACAGGATGGCGTGTATGAAGCAGTGTATGGGATAAATGAGGCAAAAGAGGTCTGCAAGGATAGGTCAGTATGGAGGAAATTATTGAAACAGAGTTAGGTGTACAATTATGTATTAATGAGTGAAACATTTTGACTGTGCCCACCCCGAACGGGAACGGCGTGACTGGTATGTATGCATGTATATATTGCATGTTCCTCATTGAAGTTTCGGTATTTCCGGAGATGATCCTTCGTTCGCCTTCTGCCGTGGTCTAGCTCCGTGCCTGTCTCACTCCATGGGAATTTCCGAGCGACGAGGGAAGCAGGCAGCTGCTGACGAGAGGGGTACAGTCAGCAGTTCACGGGGCGTCGTCAGATGGCATCGACTGATGACTAATAGGACAGACTGCACGCGTCGGCGCCACGTCCTTCTCTTCGCGGGTGAGACCCGCAGGTGATCGTATCGGGAAAGAAAGTCTACCGCGGGTCGGCGGTTTCGAAGCCATTTGCACACAAAGAGAGACGGACGGGGGACACCCCAAAAGGTGTATCCGGAAAACGTTACACATCTGCCTGCGAGGAAGTCCTTGGGGATGATGCACTTGGGCGCATCCTGCGATATTCGCTCGCATCGAACCGACCGTTGCCTCTCGACTCGATGAGTCACGACTCCAGTCAAGGGTTGGACAATTCAAAGGCTCTGAATTTCTCAAGCAAGCTAAGCCTAGCGTGTAGCCTCCGAGTCTATATGGGATCCAACCTTAAGATAATTCGAAACCGATTTGTTCACAGATGACGTTAGATATACATATATTAAGAACCCCTGCGTATTATGCTAGGTTGGATCAGATTAACAAGATTGGAGAGATAGATTGTCGTACCGATAGATTTAAAATGTCATTTTTCCCGCGTACTATAAGAGAGAACAATAGGCAGCGTAGCAAAGGGATAGGTAGGTGAAATATAGTTAGAGTAGTCTGTAGTGCATGATGCAGGTAATAACAACCAATAATCCCTTTCTTATTATGTAGATACTAACCATCTAGCTGCATGTGACCCTGTTCTCTAGCATGTCTCCCCTAAATATCCTACTTGCATGGCAGTAGTGCATGTTTGGTGATCTTCACCCCCTGCCACACCCCCTCGTGGTGGCTCGCAGGGTATTACGTAGATGTAGATGTAGTGCCAGCGAAATAGTTCCCTAACCATAATGGAGACCATATTCGATATATATGTTTTAATTTCATCAACTGTGAGACACACGAATTAAATATTGCATTATCACATCTATCTCTACGTCATACCCTGCAAGCCACCCAAAGGGTGCGTGGCAGGGGGTGCTTCCACACCAAGTGTGCATGAATTATTCGGCAGAACACCGAGACTACATTGAAACCAGCGTACCACACATGCAACGCGCCAATTAAAAATCTACTAACCAAGAATCATTCCATCGTCAATCGTTCCAGCATGCAATGGGTATAAGGACTAATACTTCAGATTCAAAATATCATGAATTAATAATAACATCAATATTTACATCATGCATAAATAAGAATGTAGAGAATATAAAGAGAAAGACCTACAGTCTAGCTAATCTCACTATTCGCACTATTCATGACGACGATCACAGCTGTTATGGTCCAGAATTGTACTCGAAAAAAACGGCATTTTTATACCTACCTTAAGGTAGTGCCAAAGAGATAGTTCCCTAGTTATAATAGAGACCATATTTGATACATACGTTTTAATGTCACCAGCTGTGAGACACAAGAATTAAATATTGCATTATTAATGGTGCAATAAAATAGTTTTACATGACAGAAATTAAAAATAATCAAATTAAAATATGTAGGTAATAAGTCTTTAACTTGACTAATTTTTTTCACGCGGTACGTTTGAAACTCTATCAAAACGGAAGGTTTATTGTGATCCCGAAGAATTTACTGCGTTGCCAGTATGATTAATTTAAAAAAAATAGCTGAGAAAACACTCAAACTACGTACTGCTGATTTTTTGACGAGTTCTAAGTGTAGGAACTGCCTCATTTTTAATATAAGGTCTCTAAGGAGTGCGTACACGTACCATTTCCCTTATAAAAGGGCTGGTATTTTCTGGCAAATATCTCGAAAAGTAATGTAGTAAGGGAAATTTCCAAACATTGCATGCAACAAATGATGTGGTACGAAGGCACTCGCACGGGTGCATATACACCAGGGTTGAAATTCGCTACGAAAAAATCATTTGACTTGACCGGGATTCGAACCCAGATCTCCCAAGCCTGGCTTGGTGGTGTAACTGGCTAACACACCTGACCGGCAATTGGGAGATTCGTGTTCGTATCCCGGACAAGTCAAATGATTTTTTCATAGCGAATTTCAACCCTGGTGAATGTAGTAAGGGGTTGAATTTTTTATGTCAATGGAAGGGTGACATATTTTTACTTAAAAATGAGACCAAATTCATTGATTTCTAGGTAAAGTGATATTTCGCTCTACCTAAATCCCCCTAAAAGTTGTGAAACACTATAATTACGCTAGTAGCGGTTTTCAACGAAGCGTGCAGCTTTTCTTCGAATTTTATTCATTTTTTTGGTTAAATATTTATGGGCTGTCCAAGCATTACGTAAGACTATTTATGCCATTTTTGACCTCCCGCCCTCCCCCCTATGTAAGACAATGTAAGATTTTTCCCAATCCCCACCCCTCTCTCAGTCTTACGTAAGACGTCAGATATTTATATCTACTCTTCGTTAAATGCTCGCTTTCCGAAGTTTCATCTTTCCATAGAAGCCATCGTACATCTTTGAGCACTGTATATCGTATGATTATGCAGTGTTGGAGTACCACATTCATTAACGTTGAGAGCGAAGCTGTACCATAGCTGATGAAGTTGTTAACAATCACAGGGTATTTGGAAAAAAAACACAGAATATTTGGAAACGATACAATACGTCAAGACGGACAAAAAGTTTACGAAAATTGGTTCCAGACCCCCTGCCCCTCCTCTTCATAAGACAAAGTAAGATTCTCCTAACCCCCCGGTCCCAAAAAACGTCTTACGTAATACCTATATGGCCCCTTATGACCAGGGTCCAAAATTCACGCGGCGCATTAATAATAAGAACGAATATCAATGAAACTAGGGAACAACAATAGGTATAATTCTTTGCGGAAGGAAATAAATGCGTATTTTTCGTTGAAATATTTATCTTTCAAACTTTAAAAATAATTAGAGTCATTGACTTTAAACAAAGGCCAATGTCCACAATGATTGACGAGGTCTTTCATCAATAAAACCTGAAAATTATACGAGAAGAAAACTCCATCAAGACAAGGCTCGAAAATTCAACATTTTCGTGAAAGTTCCCTTTTCGGAAGTCTTCCCAACGGTCCGCGATTTCGGCTGAAAATTTTATCCGCCACCTCTCCGGGAAATATCTCACCGGGAATCTGCCTTGACCCCCCAATTAAAAAAATAAAATTAATTAAATAAAACAGCCGAAACCTAACGAATATCATCAAGCTGTCTATCGAATAGGCTCCATACTTCCTTTTTCGCCCTAACTTTACATCTTCATCTCGAACAATTAATTTCAACAACAAGAATGTCGTTAAACAGCACTAAAACGCACGTGACCAACGTTCCAGTCCGTCAATATTCTAGACGGGCATCTCATGCAGGAGAGTATCGGGAAGGTGGCACGCCAGGGCCATAAAAATTTTATATTCCGTATGCCATTAATGACTTGGTAACGAACATGCCGTGATTCCGTTAAATGGCCCCAAAAGTTGCGTAGCTCAATCGATTATATTATGGAAAAGATATCCGCTCACCACAGGCTACTCGCGAGCGGGGAAGAACACGTATTAGACCGGTCGAATAATATATACTTACATCTAGCGTTGAAATAAATTTTTATACCTTTTTACTGAGCATGAAGTATCTTCGAATTAAAATCATTCCAATATCCAGTCCCTAAAAAAATTGGGCACAATTCAATGTACAGTTTTTTAAAACAAGTCTACTTTTCTTTAACTATTATTAAAAAATATCAACCTGTTTTGGGTATATGTACACATTATATACGATATTACTAACTAATATATCCACCATGTTTACGAATTACACCACGATACTAACACCATATTTTGTATGTCCCCTGCATGACTCTTGTGACACGTTTAGTAGTTCATAGCTGTAGTTTAGTAGTTCATGTTGGTGATAAGACACCCCCTACCAAACACCCTTGTGGTGGCTTGCAGGGTAATAAGAGGATGTAGATGTAGACATTGCAATTTCATACGATCGCATTTTAAGTCGGATAGGAGTCAGATTTTTAAGGCGCTATTTTGAGGTTAGTCGCTACTGTAAAATATCTATGTATCTTTTGAATTTGATTACATTTTGAGACAGCGAACGGTTTCGATGCGATAAGATCATCGTCATCAGCGTTGAATTACATCATCATAATTTGGCATTAAATAGAGGAATGCAGAAATAAAAAAAATTGTAAATTGTAGTTATCCACAGAAATAAATTTTACTGTGGCTTAGTTTTCTATCATTTTACATATTTATCAGGTGAGGATGTACAATCATCATGAAACCTAGGTCGCAGTAAAATTTATTTCAGTGGATTAGGAGTATTTGCGGCAATAGTAGGATGGGTAGGGTAAGGAATGAGTGGGTCATGAATGAATGTGGGTTAAATGCTCCAGTAATGGACGTGTATGAAAGGAGTGTGCTTCGTTGGTTTGGCCATTTTGAGAGAATGGATGAGAGTCGAATAACGAAACAGATATATGAGAGTAGAATGAATGGTGTGAGAGGTAGAGGTAGGCCGAGAAAGTTGTGGTTGAATGTGGTTGAGGAAATTCTTAGGAGGAGGAATATTAGGAGTTTTTGAAAAACAGGAGGGCGTGTATGAAGCAGTGTCTGGGGGTCAATGAGGCAAAAGAGGTTTGTAAGGATAGGTCAGCATGGAGGAAATTATTAAAGCAGAGTTAGGTGTATAATTATGTATTAATGAGTGAAACATTTTGACTGTGCCTACCCCGGACGGGAACGGCGTGATGGGTATGTATGTATGTATGATTATTACAATATTTTATTTCTGTATCTTGCATAAATTATACTCAATATCGCATAAATTTTCGGATTTTTTAAATAAACAGAGGGGCATTAAGGATAGTGACGATGCTATAACAGCCATACCGATCTGAGTACAAATATAGCGTGGAATAATACCTACTGGTTAACTCTTGATCATATAAAAATTCCGTGATATCTCTTCGACCACCATTTCGTAAAAACCTTTACTGTGATTCCATACCCGACATGCAATGCTCATTTAATTTCTTTCGGTTCTCCTCACCCACGTCTTACGAAACGCTACAATATCACTTCAATTTTGATGGTTCCTCTGAAAAATTACTTGAAATTAATTTAATTAATATTCTGGTTAATCACACATCCTCCTATTTACATTAATAAAAAGTTTCTTACCACTTTTTTTCGTAAATTGAAATAACAAGAAGCTTAATGCGCATATGGACGACACAATGGGAAAAATTAATATTCTTCCGTTAAATGTAATTGGAATTTTTCGAAGACGCAAGTAAGAAACGAATTCTCAAAGAGAATCGTAAGGTAGTGAGACGCACTCACCTGCGCATCGCATTTTTTTCAATTTTTTCAATTTTTTCAATGTAATTCAATGTTTGAAGTCGAAATGCGTTAATGCAATGGAATTGGCGCTAATGTCGCATGCGGGTTTATATCTGACCTCCAGTGACTTTTTTGTCACTGAAAATTCTTCTGGATGGAATAACTCTTCATTGAAAAATAATATATTCCTCAGATGAGATTGAGAATTTTCATGACTGTTCCCTCGTGGCGGAATATTAGTGGACAAACGTTTCGCCGGCATTCTAGTCAGCATCAACAGGTTCGATATTTTTAAACTACGAGAAAACCGCGGAAGCCTTCGCCACTTTCCTTAAATGACCTCCATTTTTTGTGCATACATAATTATTTTCAGTAGCTCTGAATTTTTATCATTTGTTGAGCAAAACATACGAACAAGAAGGTGGAAATCATTATCGGTTTGAACTCGACAAGTCTCGGAGGAATTTTATCAAATGAGAGGAAAAAATTATTAGAATATCATGAATTCAAGGCGATTCCATCTGGCTTCCCACATGGAGGCATCGCTCAAAATAATGAAGGTGTGAGAGATATCGAATCCAACTGCCACCCATACTTTTAGGATTTGGGGAATACATTTCGAAACGCACAGTCCGTGGGACGGTACGTCAAACTGTGAACCCCGTGGGAAACGGGTACCTTTCGTGAAAGAATAATGGCTTTGCCGACGTAGGGGTCTGAGGCTTCGCCCTCGCTGCCACCTCTACTTCGGCTATCCCTCACAAACAAAGACCCACCCCTCCAGAAGGAAACCAAAGCGATGTCAGCTGCCGATAGCCACCGCTAAAATACTAATTCCGAAACCTCACAAGCAACACTTACGATTTTGGAAGGTCAAGACGGCTAATGGCCAGTTGCAGGAACGACAAACATGTATTCTACAAAGTTATGGCACCCATAAGCCATGGTAACCGTTCAATAAGTGTGGCGAAAATATTAGATAAGTTTAATGGTTTCATAACTTATGGCATGGGGTAAAGAGTTCCTCAAGTAGTCAAAATGGCGGATGCGCAATGAACCGCTTGGAGACTTAAATACTTGATAAAAGATTTGTTTTGAGACAAATGAACAATTCGTTTACTCATACAAACTAATTATGATGTGCACTAGCAATTATTCATAGGCTAAACTTTCGTGAATTTTATCCAGCGATAGAAGATTAGGTCGAATATTCGAAGCTATTCACTATTGGTAAATAAGTTATGTAACTAGCAGATGTGTTCCTGAAACTCGATTATTTTTATGAGTTCTATAGCTTTATGGATCGATCTCATTACTGTTGATTCCAAGACTAAATGTTCTTGAAAACCTGCCATAAGTGAAGACAGCTTTAAGTTGGATTTCGGATCACCTACTTCCGATAACATGCCCCGATTTTGTTCCGAAATTTTGTATTGTAGAAGAGTTATTCCTTCGCCGTCGTTTGAAATGCGATAGCCATTCAAGAAACGCAAGGATTACAGTTCAAGAAAACTTAAAATGTGGCCAAGCGACAGACTCTGAAGCTAAAAACCATTCTTGCAAAAAAAACTATGTAAAGGTTCATCGCGTAAAAAATCAAACCTATTCTTCAATTTTTTTATACCTCTGCAATCACTCAGTAAAACTAACAACACCCATTCTCTCAAATTTCAGTTCAGGATTGGATATTTGGGGAGGCGACCGACGGCTATGGTCATTTGCGCCATAGGGGACAGGTAAGGGAGGAAGGGTAGATAGAAACCCGGCGTCGGCATTATCCTGCTCTTAACGAAAGGCGCCAAGTGTACCACGGTTTAACGTCTCATCCGACAGACTTCAAGTGCCTTCCACTAGACCCTCAAGTAGGGATCGGGTTTTCCTCCGAAAAACATCCTCCTCTGCAAAGATTTGAACCCTGGCCGCCCATATGGTTAGCCAGTACTCCAGCCACCACACCAACCTTATCCCCAATTTTAGTTCAATCTCGTCTCCTTAAGGTGTCACCTATTTAACAAGCAATCCCAAAGCCATGTGTATACATCCAAATTTCAATACAGAAGAGAAATCATTCCTTCATCCATTTGTGAAAAAAAATCAGGGGTGATTGTCCACTTAAAGCTGAGAATAGGATTTTCAAAACTATGAGCTTCAAGCTACATTGTTCTTGAACTTGAGGTGAAATTTTGACGTCTGTCCCTTTCATATTTTCATTTCTCGAAAATTTCCCCTCAAATTCGATTTCAAAAACTTGAATGCTGTCACTGAATAATCGAAGTTCAAAATAGGTGAATATTTATCAGGGTTTATAAGACCCGAACTTAAGGTTGAAAATATGGTTGCCATAATCTAAGAACCAAAATCAAGGACATAGTCCAAGCATTCACGCCGTAAGGCAAAGGAATAACCGTTAATGATGAAAATTAGTCCAAGCATTAACGCTGTCAGCAAAGGAGTGTCATTAAGGAAGAAAATTAATGCTAGTTTGCATTAAAAAACTTTTTCATTAAAACATTAAATACAAATTACTAAAATATACACAATTCATCTACATCTACGTAATACCCTGCGAGCCACCACCAGGGTGTGTGGCAGGGGGGGAAGATCACCAAACATGCACTATTGCCATGCAAGTAGGATATTTAAGGTAGGCATGCTAGAGAACAGGGTCACATGCAGCTAGATGGTTAGTATCTACATAAAAAGAAAGGGTAACATGGTTGTTATTATATGCATCATGCACTACATCTACATCTACGTAATACCCTGCGAGCCACCACGAGGGTGTGTGGCAGGGGGTGAAGATCACCAAATATGTACTATTGCCATGCAAGTAGGACATTTAAAGGAGGCATGCTAGAGAACAGGGTCACATGCAGCTAGACGGTTAGTATCTACATAATAAGAAAGGGGTTATTGGTTGTTATTACATGCATCATGCACTACAGACTACTCTAACTATATTTTACCTACCTATCCCTTTGCCACGCTGCCTATTGTTCTGTCTTATGGTACGCGGGAAAAATGACATTTTAAATCTATCGGTACGACAATCTACCTCTCTAATCTTGTTAATCTGATTAATTACTAATTGCGTTGCTACAGTTGAGATCTATTTTACACTAACCTTTGTACCAGTAATATTTCTCTGAGCGTTGAACAGAAGAAAGGAACTTGCTCTGATTCTGAATGAGTCTGTGAAAAGCCAACTTATATTTTATTATAGACAAAAGTGCTACTTATATTTTTTCCATGTTTTTCTGAATTTGGAGCATTGCACCGACTGAAGGTAATGCCAGTCTGTTCCTTTCTTCTGTCCGTTGTGCATAATGAAATCATTTTTTTCAGCTCTCTCTGCTTTCGCGGAATTTTATCTCTTCGTCCAGGATATTCGTCTTCTAGCATAAAATCGCGGATTGTCCGCGAAATCCGCGACGCATGGCTACCCTAGTTGAAAAGCACAAATCAGACTGACTTACGATTTTCAAATCGAATTAAAACATTTTCTTATCCTTTCGATAAGCAACGGAACCAACCGGTAAATTTTTTCAGGCTTAACCAAAATCAGTGCGTAAACACAAAATCTATGACTTCCGGTCGATTTTAAGCACCAAATAAGCATCTATGGTCCTGCCCGTGACCTGACCAAACGAAATTATGAACACACCTTCTATAGTCATATTACTGCAAGCGTAATTCTTTAGCTTCTTTTTTTCTTCGCGACACTTTCACTCACGTTCGTGCGATTTTGAGCGCTCGCCCATTTAAAAATCGCCGAATTTCGCCCATCAAGTCAGTATCTCACCAGCGTAGGCCCGTTTCCTGATTGCGTCAGAGGTCGACGAGGTGTCCCGAGCCCTCGCGGGACTTAAACGAAAATCAATCTCGGAGCGACGGCGGAAAATCGCCACGTTTTTCGATCGGTTGGCGAAATCTTCGGGCGCCATTTTGCGAATTCGGAATCCGCGCGCGCGCCGCGCTATGTCGCCTGGGAGGGAACGGCAGGAAAGCCTCACGAATGCTGACGGAGGCTTCGTTATGAGTTTTGAAGGGAATTTGAAAGGCTGGTAATATTGATTCGACGCTCTAAAATCGCGAGGGTGGAACAAAAGAGGAGAAAAATTACGAAATAACTGTAGCGAGTGATAAATCTGAAAAAATACGAAAATACGAAATAACTGTAGCGAGATAAAAGTGTTCCGAGCTTAATAGAAGAACTAGGATGGGAATTACTATCAGAACGCAGGTTAAAATTTAGGTTAAACCTTTTAAGTAAGTTGGAAACAGAGTTGTTCACAGATGACGTTAGATATATATTGAGAACCCCTATGTATTATGCTAGGTTTGACCATATTAACAAGATTAGAGAGATAGATTGTCGTACCGATAGATTTAAAATGTCATTTCCCTCGTACTATAAGAGAGAACAATAGGCAGCGTAGCAAAGGGATAGTTAGGTGAAATATAGTTAGAGTAGTCTGTAGTGCATGATGCATGTAGTAACAACCAATAATCCCTTCCTTGTTATGTAGATACTAACCATCTAGCTACATGTGACCCTGTTCTCTAGCATGTCTCCCTTAAATACGCTAGTTGCATGTCAATAGTGCATGTTTGGTGATCTTCACCCCCTGCCACACACCCTCGTGGTGGCTCGCAGGGTATCACGTAGACGTAGATGTAGCGAGTTCGTCCTCACACATATGATCGAGATATATGCGATATATCTGGAGGAACGGATCCTCTCGTCTGAGTGGCTTCCTTCTCTCGCCTCGGAAGGATTAGGTCGGTACGTGGCTGAGCGAACGAATGTGGTTCCGTATGCATCGCATGGTTTTTGTAAGGGTCGTGCCAGCTATTAGCTCCGGAAGACCCTCTGGGATTATCGTCCTCAATGCGCCAACGGTCACGTTTTTTTCCTCGGAAGGAACAGCCAGCCACCGCCCGGAAGAGAAGAGGCGCGCGATTGAGTGCGGATAACCATTCCCAAACTTATGTGCGCCTGGTAGCGCGAGTCCTGCCCGCATCGCCATTGGGTTCGCAACGCCCACGCCAAAGGGAGTATATCGAAGACGCGCGGCCGAGACTCTACCAACCGCAAGTTCCCATCTTCGATTCAACGATCGCCATCACGAGCACGCGATCGAAAGACAACTTTCTCGCCGGCTCTTCGTATTTTACCACCACTCTCCCTACGACCAATAGCCGCGGGATCCAGAAAAGCCGATAGGTTTTTTTATCGGTGGGGTGTTGGAAGAATTGTGCGAAAAATATGCCTGCTTCCTTATCCCAAATAACCTCACGAGGCGTTGGAACCACCAGAGTGGTCATGCTTGCTCTCATCGTCAACTCAAGCAGAGTTCGCTCCCACTCCCGTGGCGATTCTCCATGTTATATATTCAATCGGAAAAGGAACCTTCCTCCTTCCTGCCACTCACAACTCTCCCTTGCAATGCTGGCCGGCGCGGTAGTTCCCCCAGCGACCGCCTCGCGACGCCACGGGTCGGGTTGTCGCGCGCGGGAGACTCTCCAGCACAGAGCCTCCCTTCCGGATGGCCGCCGGCCGGCTGTCGTTCTTTAATGGCGGCGCAACTTCGTCCCGGATGAGTCGAACTCTTAAAAGCGTTCCGTTCATCCCTCTCAGTATAATCTCTACGTCCGGGGACCAGAAACCACGCGGAAACGTTCAGGAAAGTTCGACACGCGCGTGGAAATCCGAATACAGTCCAGTTTTCCACGAAGGCGTTTTTTTTTCCCGGGCGAATACCCAAACGGGAGCTTTCTTAAGCGCGGAGATAATGTATTCGTGGCGACGTTAAATTATATCTTTCGGGGGCAAAAACGCGACGTGAGAGGATTGAATGATTGGATTATCTGAGAAAGGTTGACCGCAGTGGACGTAGGCTACGGGGTTAAAAAGAAATATCTCTTTTTTCCGGTACGCACGTGCGATAATTAGACCAATGTCCTTCCTCTACATATAAGTGCATTATTACGCGGGGCAATTTTGACGGCAACACCACAATAATATATACTTTGAATAAGTCATTATAAGTCTTGTGGAACCTAAAAAAAAGTTAATTTTCTGTATTCAATCGAAATGTTTTGTTCCACGTTTTCCAGGTATAAATCTCAGTATCGGGTCTTTAACCTCTAGTGCAAATGCGAATGAAATCGACAAAACAAGTCGCTGGTAACGAAAGATCATTCGTAGTAGACACACCCCAGGAGTTCATTATCTTTCGAAATAATATTTACGGTATCGAAATATCGAAGATTAAATCTCGTGTTTTGCTGGCGGAAAAGTAACCACAAATTTCTTCTCCTCACATAGGTACCCACATCAAGCATGAGGTCAAAAAGGGAAGTTATAAGTTAACAAGATGGCTCCTCGCGATCTATTGTAGGCAAGTTTAACGTTCTTGGGGTTAATTATAAAAAAAAGAAGGAGAACATATCCCAAGAAATTACTCCTCTCCGGGAAAATAGAGAAAGATGGCGCTGTGATCGTGCCGACATAAAGCAGACACGGTTTTTTTGTTTACTCTTTGAAACCATGAAGGTTGAAAATAACAAAATCAACTCTAATCTCAAAATATATATCACTTTGTCAGTTTCTGTCTTTTGGCTTAGGAGATGTGAGAATGAGAGGATGGCTGAATTTTACGAAAAGAGTAGTATTTGTTTAAGAGAATTTACCCGTTCTGCGCTTTTCTGGACAAGTATGGCACCGCAACAATGTCCCTACGAATTTCCATTTTTCCGGCGTGTTAGCTGCACGACTGATGCATTCAAAATGGCGGAAGGAGCATTTTGATGGGTTCGATATTCCCCTTGGCCTAACGTGACGTACGCTCCGATCTTTTCTTTTCTTTAATCGATATCTCTGGCATGTTCGACTATCGCATTTAACATCAGAGCCAAGTTGCACACTTTAATGTACTTAAAATGAGGAATTTTGCGTTTGGAAAGGATCAGAGGCATTCATCAGGAAGGAATAGACATAAAAAATTGTCGTGGTCGTGGCGTCAAATACTAGACAAATATTCACTTCTCAATGGGTTTAGTCGAAATCACGTCAGTGCCGAGGCTCGGATATCCCGAGGAACTCCCGAGTATAGCACCGCGTAGGAGGTGAACTCTATTTCGAAATAAGACAGTATCTTTGGAAAATTTGTGGTATATTTCTACAGCCATATTTTATTGCAACTTTTACGACACCACCGAAGTAAAACACAAAAACACGAGACCCGGGTTTCCATACATCTACATCTACGTACTACCCTGCGAGCCACCACGACGGTGTGTGGCAGGGGGTGAAGATCACCAAACATGCACTATTGACAAGCAACTAGGATATTTAATGAAGGTATGCTAGATAATAGGGTCACATGGTTAGTATCTACATAATAAGAAAGGGATTATCGGTTGTTATTACATGCATCATGCACTACAGACTACTCTAACTATATTTCACCTACCTATCCCTTTGCCACGCAGCCTATTGTTCTCTCTTATAGTACGCGGGAAAAATGACATTTTAAATCTATCGGTACGACAATCTATCTCTCTAATCTTGTTAATCTGATCAAACCTAGCATATTACGCAGGGGTTCTCATTATATATCTAACGTCATCTGTGAACAAAACGGTTTCGAATTTACTTAAAAGGTTTAACCTAAATTTTAACCTGCGTTCTGATAGTATATCTGCATAGTGTCATTATCAGGAACAATCTAAGGAAGGGAACTCTCTAGAGAGATCCTGTCTCTGTCTCATATCTTCGTGGGGTAGTAAAAGTTACAATTAAAGGTAACTCTATTCCCATACTCGCCATGTACCGGAAGAAACAAAAACGGAAATGAAAGCCGAATTGTTAAAAATAATTTCGGGTCTCTCTCGTCAGTCGGGTCGGCCTTACTACGCCGGGGAAAGAGGCCGCGCTGCCAGGGTGAAAAACATATTTTTGAAAGTTGGGACCACGGGGGTAGGCTAGACGAGAGGCCCACCGAAACCACCCTACAGGGCCCAGTAGGCCCAGTCCTCAGCCCTTTTTTCCTCCCTCGGGAAAGCCGGAGAACCGAAAAACAGAAGGGCCCCGCCGTCAATTTTCCCTCCCGCACGCACTGCGATGCCTTTCGGTGGGTTAACTTGGCATCCTCGCACGCTGGATATTCATTCCACATGTCTTGCGTTCCAAGGGGGTTGGAAAAAATTGGAAGGGGGGTGCTGCTTGCATCGAGCTAGGAGAGGGTGAGCGGTGGTGCTATAACGGTGCTTGAGATACAATGAGACGCCTCCTACTTGGGTAAAAACGCTGAGATCGTAGTAACTTTGAAAATATTTCTATCTATTGCATCTCGGGTGAATTAAACCATAAGGAGGCCATACCTACTTTGATAAAAACGCCTAAATCGTTTTAAGTTTAAAAATGATGGCAAAAATTCATTGTCGGGTGAATTTAGATACAAGCACTGCTAAGATCTACTTAGATTTGAGAGTACGAGAAAGAAGCTATTTTACACTTGTCAGGCCTCATTTGGAATATGCCGCTAGTATATGGGATCCGTACGAGGAGGGTATGATAAAAGAATTGGAGCGCGTGCAGAGGAGATCTGCTAGGTTTGTTAAAGGCCGTTATGATAATTGTATAAGAGTTACGAGCTTAATAGAAGCACTAGGATGGGAATTACTATCAGAGCGCAGGTTAAAATTTAAGTTAAACCTTTTAAGTAAATTCGAAACCGTTTTGTTCACAGATGACGTTAGATATATAATGAGAACCCCTGCGTAATATGCTAGGTTTGATCAGATTAACAAGATTAGAGAGATAGATTGTCGTACAGATAGATTTAAAATGTCATTTTTCCCGCGTACCATAAGAGAGAACAAAAGGCAGCGTAGCAAAGGGATAGGTAGGTGAAATATAGTTAGAGTAGTCTGTAGTGTATGATGCATGTAATAACAACCATTAATCCCTTCCTTATTATGTAGATACTGACCATCTAGCTGCATTTGACCCTATTATCCAGCATGTCCCCGTTAAATATCCTAGTCGCATGTCAATAGTGCATGTTTGGTAATCTTCACCCCCTGCCACACACCGTCGTGGTGGCTCGCAGGGTATCACGTAGATGTAGATCTAAACGCAGAAATCGTCATAAGTTTAAAATTAATAAATTTTCTGGCTTCACTTGGTGGAACAACATTGCGAAGATTTTAAATGAATTTACTTTGTAATATTCCACAAGGTAGGTATATATAAATTCGACCTAGGTTTCGAGTTAAGTCATTATCAATAATTGACCTTGATAATGACTTAACTTAAGACGAAACCTCTGTGGGAGTAATAAATACCTTGTGGAATATTACAAAGTGAATTCATTTAAAATCTTTAAAATTAATCTCAAAAATTCAATCTCGGGTGAATTTAGACACAAGGAGGCCCATTCTACTTTGATCTTTGATTGCAAAGGAGATCTGCTAGGTTTGTTAAAGGCCGTTATTATAATTGTATAAGTGTTACGAGCTTAATAGAAGAACTAGGATGGGAATTACTATCAGAACGCAGGTTAACATTTAGGTTAAACCTTTTAAGTAAATTCGAAACGGAGTTGTTCACAGATGACGTTAGATATATATTGAGAACCCCTGCGTATTATGCTTGGTTTGATCATCTTAACAAGATTAGACAGATAGATTGTCGTACCGATAGATTTAAAATGTCATTTTTCCCTCGTACTATAAGAGAGAACAATAGGCAGCGTAGCAAAGGGATAGGTAGGTGAAATATAGTTATAGTCTGTAGTGCATGATGCATCTAATAACAACCAATAATCCCTTCCTTATTATGTAGATATTAACCATCTAGCTCCATGTGACCCTATTATCTAGCATATCTCCCTTAAATATCCTACTTGCATGTCAATAGTGCATGTTTGGTGATCTTCACCCCCTGCCACACACCCTCGTGGTGGCTCGCAGGGTATCACGTAAATGTAGATGATCAAAACGCTGAAATCATAATAAGTTAAAAAACAATGCCAAATCTTCGATTTCGGGTGAATTAAGATACGAGAAGACCCCACCAATTTTGATCAAAAGGTTGAAATCATGGTAAGTTTAAAAATAATTCTAGCAGTTTAATCTCGGGTGAATTGATAAATAGGGTGGCCCCTCCTACTTTGATCAAAACGCTGAAATAGAGGTAAGTTTAAAAAATAGTTCTAACTATTCAATTTCTGGAGAAAGATTGACCAGGAACGTCAGAAATTAGTAATTTCCTGTGAAAAATATATTCACGAATATGCTACAGTTGATTGGCCTTACACAAAACTCCGTCACTAATTCTCATTTTCACCGTATGAATTGAGTAAAAAATCCTAACATAAAACTAGAATATTATTCAAATCATACGATAGACTGGGATACAATCGAAAGGAAATACATCGCCTAAAAATCATCGATGAGGCTACAGCATAATGCATAACTATCGATGGGGAAAATATTGAAAATCGGACGCAAACTATCGATTATTCTCGGCCATCAGCTATCGATACTCATCACAATGTTATAGTAATCTGACGTTTGAATGATTTTTTTTTACAAAAAGGAGACTCACTTCAACGTGGTTTACGAAATTATCGAGTTAAAAAAGCAAAATGGCGGACTTTTTTGTAGCACGAAAGTGTACAGAATAGTGTGGATTGTGCTTATAAAACCTTATTAATAATAATAATAATTTTTTTATTGTCCCATCAGGTCATACAAAAGACATAGAACTCGTGAAACATGAACTTGTCAAACATATCGAATATGTCATACAAGTACAAAGTCATACACAAAAGTACTAGTCAAAGTGTATACAATGGTCATAAAATTCCTCGAGGGAATAAATTGGAGCGTCTAATAAAAAGGATTTGAGTTTCCTTTCAAAAATAAAAATAGATTCAACATTTTTTATTACATTGGGAAGACTATTAAACAATTTCACACCATGATGGTAGGGACCTTTGCTGTTGCTCTCACACCTTCTATGTTCAACATGGATATTACATTTAGTTCTTGTATCTTATTATAAGCATGAATATCTTGATTTAGCTCTAGATTTGAAATATTTTTTATAATAAACAAAATTATTTCAAAACATACAAATTGGTAAGAACAAAATAACAATAGCAATTCACACATTGTTTTAATGAAAACCGACCATGGTGTCGACACTTAATGTCATTGTCAAAGTTATCCGAAGGTTTCCGAAGTTTCAAGTTAACGTGCTCAGTTTCGGGTAGTGCATGGCGAAGGATTACATTATGCATATCAATAGCAGCAATATATCCGTGAGGAGCCTCAATCCATTTATAAAATTAAAACAATATTATCACCAATATGGATATATAATATTTCCATAAATTTACGCCTGAAACTCATTCATACGCATAAAACCTCCAACTTGTTCCCACTTAACGCTCGTCTTACCCTGGTGAGAAAATGCCAAGAGATTTACCAGGGTTTTTAGAGGGAACTTGTTGACTCGCGAAAGGGAGAGCCTTCGCGGAACCATTGTTGCGGTTCTGAGAGAGATGATCGACGAAATTCGTTGAGGAAGAGAATGGTGGCGGAGAAGAATTCGCCGGAATTCAAATTGCCCGAAATGGTATTTGTGTTTCTTTGATAGCATATTAAAATCATTTTTTAATTTAGCCTAAAAAATACTCGGGCTGCATTTCGTTCCACCGAATACTTCAGTTTACTAGGCGGAACTGACATCCACATCTACATCTACATCTACGTAATACCCTGCGAGCCACCACGAGGGTGTGTGGCAGGGAGTGAAGATCACCAAACATGCACTATTGCCATGTAAGTAGGATATATAAGGTAGACATGCTAGAAAATAGGGTCACAGTTTATTAAATACTACAGTAGATTATTAGTTATTGCAAGTAATTGCAGTAGTAATTACAATATAATATTAGTTACTACAGTATAGTACAGGTTAAAATCTACATAATAAGGAAGGGATTATTGGTAGTTATTACATGCATCATGCACTACAGACTACTCTAACTATATTTCACCTACCTATCCCTTTTCCACGCAGCCTATTGTTCTCTTATAGTGCGAGGGAAAAATGACATTTTAAATCTATCGGTACGACAATCTATCTCTCTAATCTTGTTAATCTGATCAAATCTAGCATAATACGCCGGGGTTCTCAATATATATTTAACGTCATCTGTGAACAAATCGGTTTCGAATTTACTTAAAAGGTTTAACCTAAATTTTAACCTGCGTTCTGATAGTAATTCATACAATTCAAGTATTTATGGAAACAATACAAGGATTATTATATTTTCCCGTATATAAGGGTTGTTCCATTGTACTAAGGATTATTTCAATAGCCCCAATTAATGCATGGTATGACTAGGGTTTCCAGAGCGCTAGGTATTCGAAATTCAGACGTAAGTTGTACCTCAGCCGAGTCTTTTAGAATCTTTTGACAAGGAGCGATATTTGATTTTTGTTGATATTTGTTTCCAACTCTATTATTACAACACTATAACGAACTGATAGTTACAATAATTCCCCTATCCCCTACACTGTTTTTTTTGTTATTATTGCTAGTATTGCTAGTATTGACCAGTAGCATATTGCGTAGTCCAAGTACGTAAAAAATAAGTCTCCATGAATATATTTTGAGGGTTTTGCTGGCGCGTTATCGGTCGCAGTTCGATCAACTTTTGGGAAACACGGTGTACATCTACATCCATGAGATACCGTGTAAGCCACCACTACGGTGAGTGGCACGGGGTGATTCCACACCAGGCGTGCAGCAATTCTCCCAGTTCAAATCAAAACCGCGCAATTCCCTCCGGCCGCTTGGCGCAGGCTAACATAAGAAACAGGATAACAATGCGCAATCAGACCAGAAACTAGGAGAGCGCTACATAGACGAACATTGCTACCATTAAACACTAGTTATGGTACAACTAATGGTTAGTATTATTAATTAGATTGGTAAAGAGTCCTACGAGATTCAAAAACTTGCAGCAAGCTAAATCATGCCGAAACTTTCATGCGGAATGAGTTGTAAGGTACAAATGATGGTAAGACATTTAGCACAAGTACAAAATTTTAACAAGGTGTTACGAGTTTAATAGAAGAACTAGGATGGGAATTACAATCAGAACGCAGGTTAAAATGTAGGTTCAACCATTTTAGTAAATTCGAAACCGATTTGTTCACAGATGACGTTAGATATATATTGAGAATCCCTGCGTATTATGCTAGGTTTGACCATATTAACAAGATTAGAGAGATAGATTGTCGTACCGATAGATTTAAAATGTCATTTTTCCCGCGTACCATAAGAGAGAACAATAGGCAGCGTAGCAAATGGATAGGTAGGTGAAATATAGTTAGAGTAGTCTGTAGCGAATGATGCATGTAATAATAACCGATAATCCCTTTCTTATTATGTAGATGATCTAGCTGCCATCAGATACTCTAGCTGCCATACTCTAGCTACCATCTAGATGCATGTGACCCTATTATCTAGCATGTCTCCATTAAATCCTAGTGAATATGTCAATAGTGAATGTTTGGTTTTCTTCACCCCCTGCCTTACACCCTCGTGGTGGCTCGCAGGGTATTACGCAGAGGTAGACGTAATGATGGTAAGATATTTAGCACAAGTACAAAATTTGCTCTATCTAGCGAGGGTCAAAGTTTGACAGAACTGATCTATCGCAACTGTTATGTTCCCTTGTGAGATCAAGGGTTATTGTGTATAGATAAACGTGACCGTTGCGCGTACGAGGCGACGCCACCCAATCGCGCGGTCCCATATGCATCTACTAGAACCATCCCTTACTAAAAGGGGGTTGGAAGTTGAGGTAAAAGGAGGTATGTGAAGAAGGGGGTGTCCATTTGGAGAGGAAGGGAGAGAGTGCGTGCTTTGCCGAACGAAACTTTATCTCACCCCCAATGGGCGCCATTTTTCCGAATCGATTCTATCTCTCCGTCTCTTTCAGCGTTTCTCTCCCTCCACCACCACCCCCACCCTCCGCCTCCCCCTCTCTCCCACACCCCACCCATCCACCCCCTTCTTCCACATCCTTCTCGTCAACTGCGTTGCCGTTTCAGGGGCGGCCAGCGCTTATATCCCGGCGCTTCCTCCGCTCCCGCCGCACACTCCGCTACGAATGACACCCGTACAAAAATAAGAATGCCAACGCCAGTTGCGAATTTATTACACACCACTGTTGAGGTAATCTACATCTACAACATGACACCCCTCAATCCACTCAATACCTACCAGAAATCACTATGTTGACACTCATATCCCCCAGCATAGAACTCCTCACCTCAACAAATCTTTTATAGTGACTGCTGCTAAAATATGGAACTCATTTCCATTAGAGATAAGAAACTCACAATCAATACATGTGTTCAAATCAAAATTGCACAACTTACTTCTAAATGACGCATGGCAGTTCCCTGCATAATCTGATATAACATTGTTCTATTAACTTACATGAAGTGGGAAAGAATGTATAATATATTTAATTCTGTTCTTTGCTAAATTTTCGAGCTGTGATTTCTATTATGGTTATGAATGTAATAACATGTACTGAACAAGGATGTTTTCAACATTCCAGATATGTATATGTATTATGAAACTGAAGACCGGCGAATTAACATTTAATGGGATTGAACTGTATATTATTTTTTTGTAACCATTACTACATTTCTTGTTATTTTTTATTTATTACTAGGCTTTTCGTACTTTTGTAATAACTAAGCAAAATATCTCAGGAGCCAGAATGGTCCACGATAATAACTGAATTGAATTGAACACCGTGCAAACCACCTCAAGGGTGGTCGGCAGGGGGGTGAGTTATCCCCAAAATGCACAAAACTGTAACCCAAATACCGTTTTAGACAGGGAATCTACATCTCCATAATACACCGAGAGCCACCGCATGGGTGTGTGAAAGGGGGTGTTAGGTCACCAGCCGAGTAAAGGTGTAAGTTTTTTGGAGATGAAATGGTGACATGTATTATGGGAAGTGTTTTTAGTGGAGCTAAATTTTTATTGTGGTCGCTTATTGTTCGCGGAAAGAACGGGTTTTTGTACCCATCTGTTCGGCAGGGTATCTCTCTTATGTTATCGCATCTGTCAGACCTAGAGATGTAGTGAGGAGTCATGATAATATTTTCTCTGTCGCTCTGAAAAATGTCAGTTCTGAATTTATCAAGCAACCTAAGCCGAGGGTGTATCCTCCGAGTCCCTAGGGAATAAAATGGCTCATATAAAACTGCAGGTGCTTCTCGATCTCAATCTCAAGGCATGCATTCACTACTGAATAAGAGCAGGGGCTACAGTGAAAACGCTACAGAAACTGTTGAATTAACGAATAATTGTACTACGTAAACGAGATACAAGTATATAGTCGATACAAGAAGGTGTTCATGGGAAAAAGACAAATGCTGTGCTCAAAGAACATAGGACTACAAACCAGGAAACAGTATGTGAAAACATTCGTGTGGAGCGTGGCACTCTATGGATCAGAAGCATGGACTATTAGAAAAGCTGACAAGAACAGACTAGAAGCCTTCGAAACCTGGAGCTTGAGGAGGACGCTGAAGATAAAATGGACTGATAAAATAAGAAATGATGAAGTGTACAGAAGAGTGGACGAGAACAGAACCATATGGAACACCATAGAGAAAAGAAGAACCAGATGGATTGGACGCACCCTGATACAATATGGGCTTATGAAGAACGTAATTGAAGGCAAAATGGAGGGTAAAGACCCCAGAGGAAGACCCAATAATAAGTCCATGGACCAAATAAAGAGGAAAGTACACAGGAAGAGATACCAGGAGTTAAGGGAATTAGAATTAGATAGGGAAGGGTGGAGGACTCCAGTCAACCAATCTTAGGATTGAGCGACCGCAGATAGATAAAAAACTGTACGTTTTTCTAAATCACAATCTCAAAGGGCCACAGCGAAAACGGTACAGAAACTTTCCAAACATTGCATGTAACAAATGATGTGGTACGAAGTCACTCGCACGGGTGCATATACACCAGGGTTGAAATTCTCTATGAAAAAAATCATTTGACTTGACCGGGATTCGAACCCGGATCTCCCAATTTCCGGTCAGGTGTGTTAGCCAGTTACTAACACACCTGACCGGCAATTGGGAGATCGGGGTTCGAATTCCGGTCAAGTCAAATGATTTTTTCATAGCGAATTTCAACCCTGGGGTACAGAAACTATTGAATTTACGTATACCTAATTTACTACGTAAACGAGATGTAAGTACATAGTATACATAAGCATAGTATTTGCTTTGACTCGTATGGTCAAGCCGCAGCTGTCTAAAAAAAATGCGTCGAGGATACCACTTTTGGGACCCTTCAACTTCACAGATTTCAATCGCAAGGTTATTCGCGAATGGAATCGGTGAAGTTTTCGTCGCGAGGAGAAGACACAGCCGAACTGATTGGGTGAGGCAATGGTAGGGATAAAAATGCATTCTTTCCACGCACTAGTAGCGATTATAACACTAGCCTAAGACTCAACCATGACATGCGATTCACATATATCCTCTCCCCCGTCTTTTTCCCTATTCTCATCCCTTTCGTGGCTGGTGTCATCATGACTCCTCGCCACAAGCCTCGGCGGTGGCTCGTAGGTAAATGCGTAGTCGTAGATTTTAACGTCCCATATAACGGAAGGAGCACTATAATTAAAATTCTCCCAACGTATCATCATTCATCAATCAAGGTAGTTTGAGCGGGATAGTTTCCCAGTCATAATGGAGACTATATTCGAATTATACGTTTTAATTTCAGCAACAAAAGAATGCACGATTAAATGTTCCATTACCAATTGTGCTATTAAATAACTTTTAAAAACTTGTGGATTGGATATTTGGGGAGGCGACCGACGGTTATGGTCTTTTGCGCCATAAGGGATAGGTAAGGGAGGAAGGATGGATAGAAACCCGGCGTCGGTATTAGCCTCCTCTCAACGAGGGGCGGCAAGGGGACCATGGTTTAACTTCTCATCGGACAGACGGAGTACTGCACTTGAAGTTCCCTCCATGAGACACCCAAGTAGGAATCGGGTTTCCCATGAAAAACATCCGCCCCTGCAGGGAATTGAACCCTGGCCGCCCGTGTGGTAGGCGAGTACTCTAGCCACCACGCCAACCCGATCCGTTTTCAATACTTTTATGTGACTGAAATTCTAAATAATAAAATAAAAATATCTGCATAAGTCTTGAGCCTGACTCATTTTTTTCATCGGTACGTTTAAAAGTCCTTAACAACGGAAGGTTTTTTTTGTGATCCTGAATAAAATTACAGCGATGACTCTGATTTATTTTCAAAAATAGTCGTGAAGACACACAAACTGCACACAGTTAATATTTCGACGTGATCTATCTGATCATTCTTTTTAAAATAAGCCCTACCTGGAGTGCATACACGCACCATTTCCGATGGAAAATGGCTGGTATATTTCGTCGAATGTCTCGGAAAGTAGTTTGGTAAGGGGTTGATACTTTGGTATCTTCGGAATGGTGAGTTATTATTCCTTAATATGAGACCAAATTGATTGATTTCTAGGTGAGATTATATTTCACTCAAACTACCTCAATGATCGAGACTCCAATCAGGAAATCTTCTTCGCCGCCAGGATTCGAACCTGGAGCCTAGGGAGTGAAGACACTCACTACTAATAGGAAGTGAAGACACTCACACTCACTACTAGGGAGTGAAGACACTCACACTAAGTAGCTACGAAGAAACCCATCATAGATAAAGAACCACGTGAATAGATTCAAGCTCCATTTAGAGGAATTCTTCTAACGTAAATGAAGAAAGACGCTAGATAGTTGTGTTATCCTACGTCTAAAGTTCGCCCACTGACTATGGTTTCCACCCGAATAAACCGTCATTTTTAAGGATTGAACATTGTTTTATAAATGATAAATGTAATGACAATCATTATTATAAGCAATCGTCCTCTTTTTTACGCTTCAATCTTGGCTAAATTAAGCGCGTAAATACTTATCATATCTCTTTTTAATACATACCCATCACGCCGTTCCCTTCCGGGGTAGGCACAGTGACAAAGTTTCACTCATAAATACATATTTGTACGCCTAACTCTGCTTCAATAATTTCCTCCATACTGACCTATCCTTGCAAACCTCTTTTGCCTCATTTACCCCCATACACTGCTTCATACACGCCCTCCTGTTTTTAAGACTCCTCATATTCCTCCTCCTAAGAATTTCCTCAACCACATTCAACCACAACTTTCTCGGCCTACCTCTACATCTCTCACCATTCATTCTACTCTCATATGTATGTTTCGTTATTCGACTCTCATTCATTCTCTCAACATGGCCAAACCAACGAAGAACACTACTTTCATATATGTCCATTTTTGGAGCATCTGACCCACATTCATTTATTACCCACTCATTTCTTACCCTATCCATCCTACTTTTGCCGCAAATACTCCTCAGATAACTCACACCCTCGACGTTTAGTCTACTCTTACGTCTATCCTGACAAGTAAAATGCAAAAATATATCCACAGCATAGTTTGAGTTAGAGCGTAGCAAAATACGTTAAATCATAAATTGGATATAGGGTAGAGTACTCGACATGTGAGACGAATAGATGAAAAATCTATTTCTTTCCACATGAGAGAATGGAAATTCTCCTTGAAAATAATGGCAATGATAATCTGTCTTCCTTTCTTGTTAAAATGAAACTCCTTTGAGCCATCACTCCAGCAAACAACGTCTCTTATACCAGGAGGATAGTTTTTGAGATGCATGGTTCGGTGAATTCACATCTTTTTGGAAAGCGATATCGCTTTCCGAGCGATTTCTGTTCGAAAACCGTGTATTGTTTCCAAAAACTATAGGACGCACAAGATCTGAAGAGCTTATTCCTCGTGAACTGTCACATACTCCCACAACACCACCAGTTGATAAAAAAATTGTTGGAAATGATCCCATTCGTAAACACGTCCAATGCCACTTGCGGAGGAGAAGAACGTGACCGAAGAATTCAAGATGGAGCTCTTTGATCAAACCTTATATAATTTAATTCAACAGAGGTGGGGAAACGAACTTGATGAGAAGACATTGCCACCAATTTGCGAGTCCCAAGAATTCTATGATTGCTACATGAGATCGTGAGACGGAACGGATGATCTAATGACGAGTAGGTGTTTTCTGCTCTACAGAGAAATATTTGTTTACTTTTTCATTTGTAAGACGATACCTGTAGCGTAGGCAGTCGAGAGCAGGCGATAGGCTTTCTAATGAACCCACCCCTGATTTCCACATATTTCTCTGGTTAGGCCACACCTCGAATACGCCGCGAGTAGAGGGAGCCTGGACAGAAAGATTTAACTAAAGAAATAAATAAAATGCGGAGGAAAACTGCGCGCTTCGTTAAATACTGCTACGAGCGAACTAATCGTGTTTCACAGCTTTTAGAAGGATTAAGATTGGATTGGATTGGATATTTGGGGAGGCGACCGACAGCTAAGGTCATTTGCGCCATAGGGGACATGTAAGGGGGGAAGGGTGGACAGAAACCCGGCGTCGGCATTAGGCTGCTCTTAACGAAAGGCGCCAAGGGGACCAAGGCTTAACGTCTCATCCGACAGACGGAGTACTGTACTTCAAGTGCCCTCCACAAGCCATAGGGGACATGTAAGGGAGGAAGGGAGGATAGAAACCCGGCGTCAACATTAGCCTGCTCGAAACGAAAGGCGCCAAGGGGACTAAGGCTTAACGTCTCATCCGACAAACGTAGTACTGTACTTGAAGTGCCCTCCACAAGCCATAGGGGACAGGTAAGGGAGGAAGGGTGGACAGAAACCCGGCGTCGGCATTAGCCTGCTCTTAACGAAAGGCGCCAAGGGGACCAAGGCTTAACGTCTCATCCGACAGACGGTGTACTGTACTTGAAGTGCCCTCCTCAAGCCATAGGGGACATGTAAGGGAGGAAGGGTGGACAGAAACCCGGCGTCGGCATTAGGCTGCTCTTAACGAAAGGCGCCAAGGGGACCAAGGCTTAACGTCTCATCCGACAGACGGAGTACTGTACTTGAAGTGCCGTCCACAAGACACTCAAGTAGGGGTCGGGTGTCCTCTGAAAAACATCTTCCTCTGCAGGGTAGAAGGATTAAGGTGGTAGCCCCTAGACACTCGGAGGCTACACGCTAGGCTAAGTTTGCTTGAGAAATTCAGAACTGATGTGTTTTAGAGCGACAGAGGACACCATTATGACGCCGTAAGATTGGGGGGGGGGGGCACAAAATTGAGCAAGTTGAGTATTTTTCGTCCTGGATAGTATTTTGGAGGAAAATAGGTTTAGTGGTAGGGGTATTAGATTTAGAACTGCCATGGCTACAGAAGCTTTTTCAAAGAGGAGGGAACTGATAAGGGGGGTGTCCGAGTAGATACATAAAGAAAAGGCTGGTGAAAACTCTAATATGGAGGGTGGAGCTGTATGGTTCGGAGGCATAGTCATCGCGAAGGGAGTCTGTACATACGTAGACTTGAGATGTTTGAGATGTGGGCGTGGAGGAGGATGGAGAGGGGTGATCCGGACGGCGAGAAGGACGAGCGAGGAGGTGTTGAATATGGTTGAAGAGAAGAGGAAACCACTGGCGATGGAAAGAGTCAAATGAAAGTTATCTTGCTTGATAGGGAGTATTGAATGCAAAATGGCACGAACTTACTTTGGCAACGTGCAAGCGCAAGGTGCGGATGGAGGACCGCGGCGATCGGCGGCCATTTTGTATGTGGCCGTTAATTTATAGCAGAATATATCAAAACTACGATATGCAAGTGCTTTGATTGTTGCACCGAAAGAAAGATCTCGTCTAGTTCTGATTTTGAGGTCGAAAATATGCCCTTGTACAATATTGCCTGATGAAAAATCAATAATGTATCTGATAAGTTGGTGTGGAAAAGGACGAAGGGGGTGAGCTGGGTGGCGAGAAGGACGAACGAGGAGGAACTGGATATGGTTGGAGAGGAGAGGAAGACAGTGGCGGAGGTTCGGAGGACGCAGAAGGGATGGATGGAGGACGCTTAGAAAAAAGAGGGAATTCTGAAAAGGGCAGTAGAGTGAAGAACTCGGGGTAAGAGCAAAAGAGGAAGGAAGAGGATAAGAATTCTGGACGAAATGATAGGGAAACGGTTTGAGGATTTCGAGAGGGATCTAATGGCGGGCCACCCATAGTAGTGAAAGCGGATTAGGATAAGTACAGTGCAAAAACCTATCAATCAGCTGGGAGAGAAATGAAATGAAATGAACATTTAAATTCAGAACGATATTTAAAACGCCTAATAATATACAGAAATGCATCTCTAAAACATTACGCCAAGGTTTTTAAAACGATGACTAAGCACTCGAATGAAATATCGACGAGTAGAACTAAATTGTGCTGCCATGCGAACAATTCTACATCTACAACGGCGTAATCATTGGGTCCATTAATGCATCATGAGGCATCGTGGAGGCGGATCGTGTGTAGGAGGGAAAGCGGATTAGGATAAGTACTGTCCATTAACCTATCAATCACTTTTTTCTTGTAAACTTTTCTCTTTGCTAATTGTATGTAACTTTTTCTTATTTTATTTCGTTTATTACGACTCACTTTGTAATTGACAATTTGCAAGCTATCCGGGACTAGCCACGGAGTTCCACTTTTACGGAGTCACCCGCAATGCACACAAGTGCGAATTCCCGGTCCCCGGTCCCAATCCCGGTCAAGGCGGATGATTTTTTCTCTGTGGAAATTCGCACTTTTTAATTGTCGATTTGTACTGTTTATGAACAATTTATTATTACTCATTCATCTTTATTTTATCTTCTTGATTTCTTGAGTTATCTTTGTTTTATTTACTTATCGTTCTTTATTTTACTTGCTCGTTTACATATCTTTAAATTTATTTTTGCTCTCTTATAATTTATTTATTTTTATTCTCCTATCACTTATTTAGTTGTTTTTAACTTTGCAGTTACGTATTAATTACCCTTTTTATTATTATTATCATCATCTCATCTGTATTATATGCATTGTTTTTTTTTGCTGGTGTTACATTAGCTTAATCTGTCTGTAGGTTTTCGCAGGTTTTTCACGCTCCCGTTCTTGTGTGGGAGTTTTCCTGCCGTGGAGGTTTTTTTCGTCAAGGATGTCACCCCCTTACTTCCTTTCGTTTTTCCCACAAATCTATTCATCTTAATTCACACTTATTCAATGTATTTATCTGACGAGTTTTCCTACAGTGGGTTTTTCGTCAAGAATGTCACCCCCTTATGCTTCATTACGTTTTTCCAAAAAATCTATTCATCATAATTCACACTTATTCAATGTATTTATCTGACGAGGGGTTGGACGGAAGAAAGGACTGCCTTAGTCTCAATCTCGCCCCAATAAAGATTCCTTATTAATCAGCTGTTAGAGTACTTGAATGGAAATACATACATACATACATACATACCCATCACGCCGTTCCCTTCCGGGGTAGGCACAGTCAAAATGTTTCACTCGTTGATACATAATTGTACACCTAACTCTGCTTCAATAATTTCCTCCATTCTGACCTATCCTTGCAAACCTCTTTTGCCTCATTCGCCCCCTTACACTGTTTCATACACGCCCTCCTGTTTTTAAGACTCCTAATATTCCTCCTCCTAAGAATTTCCTCAATCACCTTCAACCACAACTTTCTCGGCCTACCTCTCCCTCTCGCCCCATTCATTCTACTCTCATATATCTGTTTCGTTATTCTACTCTCATCCATTCTCTCAACATGGCCAAACCAACGAAGCACTCTCCTTTCATACACGTCCATTACTGGAGCATTTAACCCACATTCATTCATGACCCACTCATTCCTGACCCTATCCATCCTACTTTTGCCACAAATACTCCTCAGATAACTCATACCCACGGCGTTTAGTCTACTCTTATGTCTATTATGTGTACTAATATGTCTCATCTGCGATGAAGAAAGCGCTACACATATGTAGTACTGCACTGTGTGTCAACTTCGACGGAGGAAGAGATTTACTCTTCCGTTTTAATCGCAATTATCGGGGTTTCTTCTTCTACTTCAATAATCCATGGACATGGTTGGAGAGGAGAGGAAAGTAGCGGCGGAGGTTCGGCGGAGGCAGAAGAGATGGACGGAGTAAATATTGAAAAGAGAGGGAATACAGAATAGGGTTACAGAAGGGAGAACACTGCGGAAACCTGGAAGAGGATAGGCATTCTGGACGAATCAAGAAGAGGAAGACGATATGAGGCATTATTGAGGGATTCAATGGCGGACTATAGAGGGATATAGCGAAAAAGGATTAGGATGATTATTGTCCAATAACCCATCAATCAGCTGGTAGAATACTCGAATGAATGCACGGAGCGTCTAGCGCTGACGTCGAACGCGGCCGAACCACGCCCCCCGCGGGGGAGCGCTATTCTTCACTCCGTAGGATTAAAAAATGTTTATAATAATAGCAATAATTGAGTAATGAAAATGAGAGGTACTTAATGTGTGACAACTGCCATGACGAAAGCGATACACATATATAGTATTATAACAGAAACAACAATTGCACTTGTCCACAGGATGCATGAGGGCTGGACGCTCCGTGCATTCATTCGAGTATTCTACCAGCTGATTGATGGGTTATTGGACAATAATTATCCTAGTCCTTTTTCGCTAGATCCCTCTATAGTCCGCCATTGGATCCCTCAATAATGCCTCATATCGTCTTCCCCTTCTTGGTTCGTCCAGAATGCCTATCCTCTTCTACGTTTCCGCAGTGTCCTCCCCTCTGTAACACAGAATACATCTACGTGTACATTAGACACTGCGAGCCACCGCATGGGCGTGTGGCAGGGGGTGTTATGCCACCAGCCGCGGAAAGATGTAAGATTTTGGAAGGTGAAATAGTTACATGTATTATGAGTGTGTATTCAGTGGAGCTCAGTTTTAATTGTGGTCGCTTATTGTGCGCGGAAAGAACGAGTTTTTATACCTATCTGTTCGGCAATGTATCTCACTAATTTTATCGCATCTGTCACACCTATAAATGTAGTGGGGCGTCATTATAATATTCTCAGTGTCACTCTGAATCACACCAGTTCTGAATTTCTCAAGCAACCTAAGCCTAGCGTGTAGCCTCCTCTAGAGGCTCCTACCTTCATCCCTCTAAAAGTTGTGAGACACTATATGTTTGCTCGTAGCAGTTTTTATCGAAGCGTGCTGTTTTTCTTTGTATTTTTAAATTTTTTTGGTAAAATCTTTATATTCAGGGTTCAAATGCTCGCGGCGTATTCGATTACGATGAGCACAACGCATTTGAGCTCCCAGAGACATCATCTTATACCAGGGTTGAAATTCGCTATGAAAAAATCATTTGTCTTGACCGGGATTCGAACCCCCAATTGCCGGTCAGGTGTGTTAACCAGTTACACCACCAAGCCATCTTCCTTCAAGGCGAATTTCGAGGGGGGTTTATGCGAACTAGATGTTCAGGCCTCAAGTCTACATTGTAGCACACGAGACGAAGTCGTGCTTACAAAGCCACATCATTCGTACTTCGTACCACATCATTTGTTAAATGCAATGTTTGGAAATCCATCATCTTATACCTGCGTAGTTCTGTGAGCTCTGCTCTGTGAGATGATACGCGTCGTGTTTGGTGAAATATCCTGTGGAGGAGTGCATATTTGTTGATTTTGAATCTGTTGAAAACAAATATAGAACTTGTGTGGGTCAACTTCGGAGGCGGAAGAGATTTATTTTTCCATTTTCATCATAATTATTGGGCTCTCTTCTTCTACTTCAAAAATCCATCACGCTTTCGGGAAATGATCACTTCGTGTGGGAGGAAAGAGCGGCAGCCCTTCGGATATTCCCTCCGAGCCGATCGCCTTCACTCCTCCTCAAGGCCCATTCCGGGCAAAGAGGAGGAGGAGGAGGTGGTGAGTCCTCTCCCATTTCCGGTCGAATAGATAAGAAGAGAGGAAGAAGCACCCGAAAACCTGGATGGAGGAGCGTCGAAAACGAGTGCCGGTTCCTTAAACCCACTCCCTGCACTTTTCGAGACCTCGACCGCCGCGCTGTTTTGTTGGTTGTTCCAGTGGTTGGTAGAAAGGCCTTCGCCGCCCGGCGGTGGCGGCGGAGGGAGGGGTTGGGTGGTTGCAACGGGGGCGTGCATTTCACGGGGGGGGGGGAGGCGGTGAGGGGTTGAAAGAGGGGCGGAAGGGATGGAGAAAAAACCCACCCCTCTGACTCTCTGTCACATCGACACGAAGAGGGTGTACTATACGAGGGGGGGTGGGAAACGAAAACGCAGCGGCCGAACAGTGTTGCCGATTCATTCCTGATCCTGAAGTAGACTGCACTCTTCGAATTCACCAACGCTTTACACTGACGCCCACAAAATCGTGTAGACCAGGACTTTTGACTTGCTCTTACAACTGAATCCACATCTACTTGACTTTCTCATACAACTGCATCTAATCTACATATTACCAGATTTACTCAAAACCGATTTATTTGCAGATGAAGTTTTAAATACCTTACGTACTCCAACATACTACGATGGATCAGATCATGAAAATAAAATACGGGAAATAGGTTGTAGAACTGATAGGTTTAATATTTCGTTTATCCCACGATCGATGAGAGACCATAATGGCTGCGTTGACACTTAGAAGTAGTTTAGTTGACAGGTAGTGTAGCTGATTAATTCGTATACCCCCTAATACATGTTTCTAAATCTGCCGAGTAGTGCTAACACCATGTTTTGCATGTTCCCTGCATGACTCTCGTTTCACGTTTACGTAGGTACATAATAGAATAATTTGGTGGTATCTGTAGCATTTGTAGCATACCTATTATGTGGTGCATGTTGGTGAAAGTAAATATCTTCACTGTAGTTCATGTTGATCATAAGTCACCCCCTGCCAAACACCCCTGTGGTGGTTAGCTGTAGAGCTGAGTAGAGAGTGAAAGGCCGTTATGACAGTCTCCTTAGTGTGACTGACCTCTTGCAAAAACTAGGATGGGAATCGCTTTCAGACCGTCGATTGAAAATTAGACTCAATCTTTGAAGAAAATTCAAAACCGATTTATTTGCAGAAGAAGTTTTCAATATCTTACGAACCCTGACACACTACGGTAGATCAGATCATGAATAAAATAAGGTAAATAGATTGTAGAACAGATAGGTTTAATATGTTGTTATTCCCACGATCGATAAGAGACCATAATGGCTGCGTTTTGACTTCGAAGTAGTTTAGTTGACAGGTAGTGTAGCTGATTAATTGGTATATCCCCTAATGCATGTTTCTAAATCTGCCGAGTGGTGACAACACCATGTTTTGCATGTCCCTTGCATGACTCTTCCTTCACGTTTACGTAGTTACATGAAAGAATAAATTTGCGGTTTCTGTAGCATTTGTAGCATACCTATCATGGAGTGCATGTTGGCGAAAGTAAATTTCTTCACTGTAGTTCATGTTGGTGATAAGTCACCCCCCGCCAAACACCTCTGTGGTGGCTAGCAGGGTAATAAGTAGATGTAGATGTAAGATCTCGTATTTATGCCGTGGAAAAATTGATCCGGACGCAGTACTTGAAGCCCTATTGAATTATTTTTATAAATACAGGTAACAGCGGCGACAGTAGCGTGTACTTCATTCTTATTACATTTAGAATGGTCTATTGTGCGTTCGAACTGCCAAAATGGGGCGCGGCAGTGGCTGTCAGCTTGATAATTGGATCAGCCTCCTGTTTTAACGAATGAAGAAAAGTCTATTGTGCATATAAATCAATATATTACTCTGCGATTCGTCAGAGAGGCCTATAGTGGAGGGTGTTAGGACGGCAGCCATGCCAAGGGAAGGGAAGAGATAGGGAATAAGAAAGGAAAATTGAGGATGTGCAACTGAAAAGTCTAACTGGAAACTACCAGTATTCATGAGTGGTTCAAAGTACGTACTCGTGAAGTTCGTACTGGTGATATGTACGTACTCGTGAAGACAGTGAGGATTGAAAATGGGGAAGTAATACCGTCGCATGGGCGTGTGGCAGGACACCAGCCGTGTAAAGACGTAAGGAATAAGGTTTTGGGAGTTGAAATAGTGACGTGTATTATGAGCCTGTATGAAGTGGAGCTCAGTTTTTATTGTGGTCGCTTATTGTGCGCGGAATGAACGAGTTTTTGCACCTATCTGTTCGGCAATGTATGTCTCATATTTTATCGCATCTGTCAGACCTTGAAATGCAGTGAAGTGTGATGATAATATTCTCAGTGTCGCTTTGAAACAATTATCAGTTCTGAATTTCTCAAGCAAGCAAACCCTAGCGTGTTGCTTCCGAGTCTCTAGGGGCTCCCACCTTAATCCCCCTAAAAGTTGTGAAACACTAATATTCGCTCGAAGCAGTTTTTAACGAAGCGTGCAACTTTTCTTTGTATTTTCTTAATTTTTTGGTTAAATATTTATGACCATGGTCCCAAATGCTCGCGGCATATTCGAGGTGTGGCCTAACCAGAGCGAAGTAGCATCTCTCTTTGACTTTTTCATCCGAGGATCTTCCTATTATACGCTTAACAAAACCTAGTTTCTTCAATACTGCGCCGCATATGTTATTTATTTTTTCCCCACGATATATTCTTCTAAAAGTTGCGAAACACTACATGTTCCCTCGTAGCAGCCTTCCTTTGTATTTTATTAATTTTTTTGGCTAAATCTTTGGTGATTTTATCGAGTCGTTTCGAGGGCAAAAGAAAAAGGATCAGTATTCGAACTTTTAGTATCAAAAATATGAACTCATCGAAGTGGTAAGAAAAACTGACATTATCGATAGGTTAAAGATTTGGATCTTAGATTTAATGCGTGGACAAAACCCCATTTTGAAACTCCCCGATAAGTACAAAGCTCGTTCCACACGCGATCGTGGATCGTTTTGTTTTTTCGACGCATTTAAAAAAAAAAAAAAACTCGAAATCTGATCATTTTTTTCTTCCCGTCTCCCGGTGCCACGTTTTTCATGAAATCTTATTTTTATCCTAAAGCCGTGTCTTAGTGAATACCATTCCATCAAATGCGACATAATGACAGTCACGAAAAGATGCGATTACGAGGGAATTCAGGCAGCGAGGGAATTGAAATATCGCTTGCTTCCGCCACAGACCTCTACAAAAAAAAACAGCATGGGAAAGCTGCGCGCTTCGTTAGATACTACTTCTAGCGAGCATTAAGTGTTTCACGGTTTTTAGAGGGATTAAGCCGGGAGTCACTAGAAACTCGGAGGCTGCGGGCTAGACTTAAGGCTGGGACACAATCAACGTGTACGTGTAACGTGAGCTGTTAACGGGAATACGCGAAAAGATGGCTGACGGGAAAGTATAGCGAACGGACACAATCAACGTGTACGGGGAGTGCGTGTACGCGAGAGATAGGCAACTTCCATCTCTTCCCGTGTCCCGTACACGGAAAACCAATCAGAATAGTCCTGAGAATCCGGGAATGGGAGCCATCTGTCGGCAGATTCATGCAACTGCTGAAGATAGCTCTTGGCGAAGACAACTTCTTTCACACTTGTTTACACCGTGATCTCTTAGCTGCGCCTGCGTTAGTCAATTGTTACTCCGGGCCGCGTTAACATCGATTGTGTCCGCTGACTTGCGTTCCCCGTCTCCCGTTGTCCCGTTAACGTCTCGCGTCACACGTACACGTTGATTGTGTCCCTGACTTTAAGCTGTGTCCCAATTCGCCATTTAGGCAGCTAAATCGGCAGATTTAGGGAGGACGCCATCTTGAAGTGTGTCCCAATTCGTTAGGCATCATGGGGGAGCGGATTTAGGTGCCTTTCTCGGGGGTGAAATTTAGGGTAGATGGAGTTTATCCTAAATCCGCCTCCATATTGAATTTCCCATCGTGCAAAGCGTTGCATGCGTCGTAACAAGGAAACTCGTACACAAGGAAGTAGTTGAAAAGTGGCAAACATGGCCGGCAAGTATTTTGTCTGTAATTGAAAGAATTCTCTAATGTTTCGCAACCCAACACCCGACTACAAAAGATAAAAGTCTACTAAGTACACTTAAAAAAAAACGAATTTACATCCCAGAACACCGACACAAACTTAAATACCCCGAAAACTAAAAACTAACGAATCTCCAAACAACGAAATGGATGATGAAAAAAATGTTATTTCACCTTCCAAATCTCACAACGCATACGGAGGTAGCCACAGGCGCCAAAAATGTCTTAATTTCAGGTTTCATTTGTTTCATTCAGTCCTTTATTAATTACTCATATGTTTTTCATTCCTTTCCAGCTCGGTAGACGGCAGAAGTAGCGAAGGATGTCCCAAATCAAGCTCCCTTAGCGAAAGGCCTCTAAATATTTAGGTAGCTAACCGCATCCTCCCTAATTCCTAACGAATTGGGACACGGCTTTAGACCTAACGATTCACCTAGGGTGCACCCTATGCTCCACGCCCTTGTGCACTTACATGCCCCTCCGCTTCGCTATTTCCTGCACTTTTCTGAGGGTGGCGCCAATGTCTTCCAATGCCATTTATGACAACGGTGAACAGTTTACGCAGGCAATCCGTGGTCACACGATAACAACATTGGGTGATCCTATGCAAAAGCATTGAAATCTGGTGACTTTCGTGGATTTGTTGAGGCTCAGTTGTGGATTAGTTGAGTCCATCGAGGATTTTAGCGAATAAAACGTGCTTGTGGCTGCCACCAAAATCAACACAAGTGCCGCAGTCTCGCGTTTTATAGCGTAAATTGGGGAAATAAAGCGAGTGCCGCGAGCGGCCATCTGTGCGTGAAAAATTGCGCTCTGCATTTGGCTGCCAAAACAGAATTAATGAGGCATCTAAACAGCTAGTAAAATTATTATTTAAACCAATATTATTGTATTTCCCGAATTTCCTTGGCGTGGAACGTATTTATCCTCTGTATCAGTCAACCTCGTTCGATTTTTTGTATACTTTTAGCATAGGCGTCGTACGGATGGGCTTCATCCCGAAGGGGCCAAAGCTAAACGTAATTGAACGCCTCTGTTTTCAGTTAGGAGTTAGTTAAAATTAATGATGATTGGTGCATTTCAATGAATATTTACAGCTGCAAAAGGCGTGCTGATAAAAAAATGTTGCCCATTAGCCGTAGAGTTCTTTTCACAGTGAGTATACTATATGTTTTGGGCAGCTTTTGCATTTCATTATTATATTAATCATCTGCAATCCACAGGTCAGAACAGTTATTTGTGATGAAATACGATCCACTGTGATGCTTAACTAGTTGCCATCCGTGTCCTCGGCCTCTTTTGGTCAGACCATGCTCCATTACTGGAGCATTTAATTCACATTCATTCATGACCCACTCATTCCTGACCCTCTTTATTTTATTACAGATTCCAAAAGGCAGCGTAGCAAAGGGATATGTAGGTGAAATATAGTTAGATTAGTCTGTAGTGCATGATGCATGTAATAACAACCAATAATCCCTTTCTTATTATGTAGATACTAACCATCTAGCTGCATCTGACCCTGTTCTCTAGCATGTCTCCCTTAAAGATCCTACTTGCATGGCAGTAGTACATGTTTGGTGATCTTCCTCCCCTGCCACACACCCTCGTGGAGGCTCGCAGGGTATTACGTAGATGTAGACGAATTGTGTATATTTTAGTAATTTGTGTTTAATGTTTTAATGAAAAAGTTTTTAAATGCAAACTAGCATTAATTTTCTTCCTTAATGACACTCGTTTGCTGACAGCGTTAATTCTTAATAATCAGCGTTAATTCTTAAGCTCAGCGTTAATATCCTACTTGCATGTCAATAGTGCATGTTTGGTGATATTCACCCCCTGCCACACACCCTCGTGGTGGCTCGCAGGGTATCACGTAGATGTAGATGAAAAGGCTATTGTTTTGCAAGATGCGTCCAATAAGTTCGTCAAAACTTATCCACGAGAGATTTCATCAAACACCAAAGCAGACTCTGCTACGCCAATTCGGCCCAATGGAATGGGTCTGTCTTACAATGGATACTCAAAATACAGAGGTATTGATTGAAGAAACCGGACAGTATCGGTGTGGTGTACATTTATAAATAAAAAGCCCTTTGATAAACCTCCTGGTGACATAACACCCCCTGCCACACGCCCATGAGGCGGCTTGCAGGGTAGTGTGTAGATGTAGCTAAATTGATGAAAGCTTGATAGATGAAACCTCTTACCACACGTCGCATGGGCGTGTGGCAGGAGGTTTATCAAAGGGCTAGGTATCATTGTTGTTAGATCTTTTGCACTCGCTCAATTGGCATTGATAGGAAGTTAAAAAAAATGACCATTCCCATGGATATCCTTGGTAATAAGTCACCCCTGCCCAGCACCCTTTAGGTGACTTGCAGGGTAATAAGTAGATGCAGTAGGAGTATGGGTATTTTGCATTAGGTTAGGACGACAGGGAAAAAATATATTTATTATTATTACAAGGTAATCTACCGGCAAAGGTAGGTTTAATGCAATCGAATCATTACGCAATCAATCAATACAAATGCAATGGAATCATGACGAAATATACGTCTTGTGACAAAAGTCTACGTGTTAAAACATAGGGTGATTCAAAAGTCTTGTTATGGTTACGGAATATCAGAACTATTTTATTTATCAACATAAATGCAATGAAACAAAGATGAAAAAGTTACTAAATACATCATGAGGACATATAGAACATTTGTAGCGATGACAAATAAAACTTGATTAATTTAGTAACATTTTCATCTTTGTTTCAAGTATCTGTGTTGAAAAATAAAAAAATTGATTTTTCCGTAATCATAGCGAGACTTTTGAATCACCCTGTAGTTACAGCGAAATATCATTTCATATAGAAATCAATGAATTTGGTCTCATTTTAACGAAAAATATCTCTCCCTTCCAGAGATTCCAAAATATGAGTCCCTTACGGGACTAATTTCCGAGATTTTTTGATAAATAATACCAGCCATGGGAAATGGTGCGTGTATGCACTCCTGAGAGACCTTTTTTTTTAAAAAAACGAGGAACTTAAAACACCTCGATCTCGTCAAAAAAATAAATTAATGCGAGTAGTTAGTTAGTTAGCATGATTTCCCGATTAGTTTGTTAGTTAGTAGCTAGTATGTTTTCCCTATTATTTTTAAAATAAATCATGTTATCACCGTAGTAATATTTTCAGGATCGTAAAGAATTTTCCGTCGTGAAGGAGTTTTAAACGTACCGTGTGATGAAAAACGAGTCAAGCTAAGGACTTATACAGATATGTTCGCTTAATTATTTAGAATTTCAGTCACATAAAAGTATAATATTGCACCGTTAATGATGCAGTATTTAATTCATGCTTCATACAGCTGCCTAAATTAAAATACATTATTCGAATATGGACCAATATGACTAGAAAACTATCTCGCTCAAACTACCTGTAATCTATAGTAATTGAAAAGTAACGTTGGAAAAAATCGTCTAAATTTTTTGAATATCCAGGTATACCAATGTTTCTCTTTTCACCACAGCATGCATAAAAGAATATGAAATGAGGGATACCACAGTTTACCCCACAGTTCTATGACAACTTTTTATTTTACGTGCTGGCCCGACTGAAAGATACATTACGACGCTTCTCATAGTGCGTTTAGTACCCATTGTTTAAGGAAACAACTCGGCTAAATAGAAAATAGATCAACCCTTTTTCATCCCGTCCATAAAAACCTCTTCTCTTTCTTCCCCTTCCCCGCCTGCCAAACATCAATCTTTCTATAATGAAAAGTAAAGAAAACTTTGTAATTCCACATAAATATTTATTGTACGGCCTAGGTTTCGACGTGGCACGTCATCATCTGGTGGTGACGTGCCACGTCGAAACCTAGGTCGTACAATAAATATTTATGTGGAATTACAAAGTTTTCTTTACTTTTCATTATGTTAAGTCGATTCCATGAAGTCACGCCCGAGACAACGAACTATATCAATCTTTCTATCTCACTCTAAAGCAGTGGTCTGCAACCTATGGGTCACCTAGTAACCCACTGGGAAAATTTTAGTGACCCAGTAAACAATTCTTAATTACGACGATCGGTAGATATTCTTGCCAACGAATTAAAGTGGGTGCTTTCGATTTACCCTCCAGCAAAAATGTTTGAGAAAAATTTGAAAAATAACCAACTTGAAAAAAACGCTGCCGAGCACTGCTCTAGAGCAACCCATTGCTCCTTATTACATCCTCCAGCCACCCACTAACTCTGCCTATCCCGGATTTCATCATAAATATCCTTTCCTCTCCTACAAATCCTCTTATAAAGCCTTTTTTTGTCGTCCTATCCGTCCACTGCACCTTCTCCACACCCAAATCTTGAACACCTGCAGTCCCTTCCTGTCCTCTTTCTCAGATGCAACTTTGCAGTTCAAATCAATCTCTTCTCCAGCCTCTTCCTTATATCTTAACCCTTAGCAGTCTCCGTCATCAGCTCTTTCACACTACAGGACACTTCCTCCCCTGGCGCTATTCAATTCCCAACTTCTTTGCCACTCTGCCCATTTTCTTCTGGCATATTTCTGTATTAATTAAGTCGCTCTACTGACGAATGATTAATCATGGAGATCACTGTACTGTATGTGTATTCTACCGGTTACAGGTCGGTTTCTTTGAAAGCCAGGGAAACTCCTCCCGGTTTTCTACACTTTCAGGGTCCTATCTATCTCTAGTATTTCCTTTTTCACCTCAGCATACGATTTACCCTTCTTCATCCTATCCATTAAACCTATTCTCTACCTGCCTTCATTCCCCGCTCGCCCAACATCCTTCCCTCTATCACGCCTTTGAACAATCCATTCAACGAAACGTGGTCCAAGAATTTTGTAGACTTAAGACCATTAATTCAAGCAATAAAAATGAAGGGAATATCAAAAATAGGGACACAAAAACATTCCTTAAAATTCATTCTCCTAATCTTCCCCTTCAAATATCATTTTCTCGTCTTCTATTGTTTTATATGGCTGTCGACTTGGTACCTTCTGTCTCACATCTCTGAGGCGACTCCCTCAGTAATATGTGAATTTTTAAAAGTATTCTACGGATTAAGGTAAGTTATTTTGAATGTCAGAGAATCTCCTCCCGGTTTTCCACACTTTCATGGGCCTTTCTCGCTCTAGTATATCCTTTTTCGCCTCGGCATACGATCTATAACCTTCTTCATCCCGCCCATGAAACCTATTCTCTTTCTTCCCCTTTCCCGCTTGACCGACATCCTTCCCTCTATCACACTCTTCAGCAAACCATCGCCCCTTATAACACCCTTCAGTCATCTACCCCGCCTTCCCTGAATTTCATCCAGAAGTTTCCTTTCCTCCCCCACCATACTAAGCACTTCCTCGTTAGTCTTCCTTTCCGTCCACCTCACCTTCTCCACACCCACATCTCAAATGCCTGCAGCCTATTTGTCGTCTTCCTTTCTTCGAGTCCACGTTTTAACCACATACAACGCTAAACTGCATATCAAGCCTTTCACCATCCTCTCATTCAAATTCTTACCCAAAGTCCCAGTCATAGGCTCCCTTCTTTCACTGAAAGCTTCCTTCGGTATAGATGTTCTCCTCCGATTGTTCTTGAAACTATGCCCAAGTTTCTTCGAACGTATACTACCCAAGTAATTAAATTTATCCTTTAGTTTGTGCTCTCCAACCCTTAAGACTATCCTCGCTTTCTTTGTCCTAGAGATTCTCATAACTTTTATTTTCTCATGATTTAATTTCACTCCGTATCCCTCGCGCTGCTTTTCCAACGCATCTTCCGAAGCTTATGCCCTTTGGTGAATACTCCAAACGGAAGACTGAAGAAACTTCACTTTGCCGAAAAGATTTATCCAAAAGCATGTGAGCCGAAAACAATACAAATAGCAAACAAAGCTTTTTATGAAAACAATACCGGACATATTGCGCGCGAAAACCAAGTTGTGTGGATAATTTTTTTTCGAGGAGAAACGGGCTCCATTCTCGAGCGGCCAGACACCATCTATTTCATTCTTGTGAGCTATTTTTGAGTAAGCATTTTTTATAACGATACTGGATATATTGTGCGCGAAAACCATGTTGTGAGGATAATTTTTTTTCGAGGAGAAACGGGCTCCATTCTCGAGCGCACAAACGCCATCTATTTTATTCTTGTGAGCTATTTTTGAGTCAGGCTCGTCGATGATCAATCAGCCTATTGCTAGAAAACGGAGAAAGATATTGAAAAACGGCCTTGCGAGGGTATTTTTCTTTCGTGGATTGGTACGGCAGTAGAAGAAAAACAATGCACGGGGCCATTGCATGACACCGCCTCATTCAGGACCGCCATTATCACAGCGCCCTCTTCAACTTCCCAAATATTTCACTCGAATCGACATTTCTTTCGATATCGCGTAAAATAAATTGACGGAATCCGACCAAAGCCTTTGCGACGGAATGACCTCCAACTCTTCCTCCAGCTCGGGGAATTCTCAGAAAGCAATGTTTCCTTGTCTACAGCACAGACATATTTATACAATAAGGTATAATTGTACGTATATATACCAATATGTACTAATGGATAAATATTCAAACAGAGAGGGAGAAAGAAAGAGGATAGGAACACATAAAATATACGAACACAATGGTGGTGTTTAGATGGAATGATGGTCGTTTCCAAGTGGAAAAAATTCCACTGGACCAGGAATCGAACCACGGACCTTACACTGTCGCTTCCGATGCTCAGACCCTCAAGTTACCCAGCCTACTGTGAAACCACTGGAATCGGCGGGAAGTTTGTACGAATAAAGACCTCCCCCCCCCAAGGCTTGACGGTGGTCTGATCATCCGACGCGACATCGCAAGGTCCGTGGTTCGATTCCCAGTCCAGTCGAATTTTTTCAATGGGGAATGGGCCATCATTCTCTCTTCATAACACCATTGTGTTCGTCCATTTTTAGTGTTCCTATCCACTTTCTTTTCCCCACTGTGTTTGAATGTTTATGCATGTACACGTCGCTGAGCGGTCTGTGTAAATGAATGAATGGTCAATATGTATTAATACATATTGTGTCCATTAATGTATAATTCTTTGTTTGATTCTTTGGGGAAAGACGTCATTTTTAGATCTTTTTCGAACTTGGCAAGCGCATAGTTAACTTGATATCAAGATATCTTGATTCCTAGGCAAGCAAAGTGAAATTCTCACTTGACACTTTCGTAGCCCTTTTACGATGGAAGAGATATCATGCGGCCATCATCTCGTAAAACATACGAAAAGCGCCATCCGTGTCCATAATTTTTGTGGGTGATTGAAGTCGATTACTTCTTTGAAATGCTTCCCATCCGTATGCGACAAATTAAAGGGGAATATTACTTTTTAAATCTTATTGCTTATGAATAAAATAATTCTCATATATCATAATATGGTGAATAACTATTATGCTTTGATTTATAGGGGCTGCTGAAGTGGACGACATATCGCTCACATTATTTCACCACAGTCAACGTCTTTATGCACAAAAAGGCATTATAATAATTTTTGCCCATATAAAAAACACGTAACAATATATTAATGTATTACACTCCGAACAAACTACCTATGATCTTTGACTGATTACTAATAAATACGCGCGTTGTAACTAACATAGGAAATTAAGTTGTAAACAAATTACATTTACTCTAATGGTTTATTGTCCCCCTTCTTTGATGAATGCAGTGAAAACCTCTCCAATGCTCAAAGCTTTCAACAATTATGATGTCCGTTAGCTAAAAATAATGCTGCCAATGAAATTATGGCTACCTGAGAGTACTCTCCATCGAACCATAATTCTTTTAACGAGATCATTTCTTTCCTTCCAGAGAAAGGAAGATGGAATTTATAGGTTCAATGAAGTAAACACGGACGGAACATCTACAATGTATGGAATTATTCACTGAACGACTGGGTACCAAATCTTTTATCAGTATATTCACATTTGAAAAGCCTTTAAATACTGCGAATTCATCGATTTTTCCGAAAATAATTAATAAATAACACACAAATATACGTAGTAATGATAAAATAGTATCCATTTGAAAGTTTCTTCACTTCTATTTTCCATACAAGCCCATATTATCACACCCCGAGTTATAACTTAATACATAGTAAGCATAACAAGAGTGCTTTTTCATTCACTTGGTATCTTGACTAGGTATCTAGACAATATGGCGTCAGCGGTCACTTGAATTTGACGTCATATCCGCCCAATGAGTACTAGGTTCCAAGGGAAGATTGCTTGATTTGCCTAGTTCGAAAACGGCCTTAGCTAAAAGGGCGTGATTTACATAACGGAGATGACATTTTTGGTACCAGTAGTACTCCTCATCAAACATTAACCCTGACGTGTTGTGGTTGAAACCGCTCGGAATCATTCCGAGCACTTAGCTAAGAAGTCACGAGGTACTTCAAACGTCGGTTTGGAGATTTTGTCAAAATATCAGGAACGCTGAGTGGAGCTAAAGTCATGGTTCCGGAACGGTAGAGAGTGGGTTCAGATAAAGTTTTGGTTCACGTAACCGATCCGAAAGGAGGAACAAAAGTCCCGGAACGAAAGTGGAACGAAAATATTTTGAATGAAAACCAAAAGGAACCAAAAGGAACCAAAAAGAAACCGTTCCGAGTTCGGTACAGACAACGAAAAGTTTCGTTCCAACCTTCCTCCCCGTGGTTCCGATTTTCGCTCCGAAGAATTTTAAAAGCGTACGTTGATTTTTCATAATTACCTGCCGTCACGTACACAACTTTAGGTATAGTTTGATGTGTTAGTGAAGGTGTTTCGTCATGCTTGGTTCCAATGGAAGATAATGGAGAGTTACCGGAATTTTAATGCATTTAATGGCGAAAAATATTAGCCCAAAGGGAAAACATAGGTTAAATTATATTATGTGCAGGACAATATAATCTCTCAACCGGGATGTAGGGAGTGTGCGACGACCCGCTCGGGGCTGATCTCAAGGAATCGCTGACGAATACCCCTTCACGTACTCGCACACCAACAGCGTAAACAATAGGAATCCTTGTGGCATGCCTACAGATTAATCATGAAAACTGCGCAAAAATGAAACTCTCAGATATCAGAACAGCTAACATAATATGTATCTCAGCATGTGACCGGTGGTAATGTAGCGCCTACCTTTAGCCGCTGTGCCGCCCACCCACCTCCCTGTCAACATCGCACCCACGAGATCACCAGGGGAAATACAAAGGTACAATAGGACAGAATAGGTACAAGAGGACAAAAAGAGAATATTTGTAAAAGACCTCAAGGAAAACTAAAAACAAAGAGATAACAAAGATGGGGTGGGAATTTTAGTGCGTTCAAATCATTTTAACATCAACTAACATTTTAATCAAATGACATTTTAAATCTATCGGTACGTTATACGATAAATTGTGACAATAGGCAGACAGTAAATCTTTCTCTTTATAATCTACGTTCTTATTTATGCATGATGTAAGTATTGATGTTCTTATTTATGCATTATATTTTGAATCTGTAGTAGTAGTCTTTGTATCCCTTGCATGTTGGAACGATTGACGATAGAATGCTTCTTGGTTATTAGATTTTGAATTGTCGCTTTGCATGTGTGGTACTCGGGTTGAAATGTGATTTCGGTGTTCTACCGTATCATTCATGCATGCCTGGTGTGGAAGCACCCCCTGCCACACACCCTTTGGGTGGCTTGAAGGGTATGACGAAGATGTAGATGGTGCGTTTTACTCACGCGGATGTCTGACATACACGACGTTTACATATCGAACTCAGATCGATTTAGCCGGTTCAGCTCAGTATGGTAAACGCAACGGTTAAGTGGGATCGACATGAGAAGCGGGCTAACTCGGCCCGCTTTCTCTAACAGTCTGTGATTTCAAATCGATATGAACCGATTCAAATCAATATTTCAATCGATTTTGCATTGGTAAACCAGGCGATCCGAGTAGGCTGGCTTAGAATGTTTAGATCGGTCCGAGTTCATATCGATTTGAGTTCGATTGGTAAACGAAGTGATTGTTAATTGAGTCTCAAATCGCCATATTCAACTCCGTCAGCAACATTCCCGCGAGAAAAACTCGATCGGGAGGGCTGCGTGACATTTTTAACGAGTGGCTTGAATGCATCTAAATCTCGTATACGCACTTCGTGATTGTACCACGTGATTCATTAATAACGAGCTCCGAATCGTTCCCAGTGGTTTGAAACACAAATCCAGTTGAGGTAAACGGAGAGGACACTTGCTATGGTGGTCAAATGTAACGGCTGTAACGTGGGCGTGGCCTATCCGCCATCTTTGTTAACATTAATTTTCCAGGAGCGCCTACGGGGTGGTGACGCACTAATTTTGACATTTCACAATGTTCTCCATAGAAAATTTACTAGAACCAGCATGCATTGGTTTCCTTCATATTCATCTCCGTAAATAAATTGTTTATTTATTAAAATTGGTAAAAATTTGCATTCCCGGTGAAAGCTAGTGTAAAATTGAGTGGGATCATTGGTAATAAGTTGACTATGCATGTTTCTAAAGTTAATTGCCTTAATTAATTAATAAATTGATAAATTAATAAAAGTTAATTTCAAACAGATGGTGGATATTCTTGCTTTACATCCGCTAATTCGTCCATTCCGTCGTGCTATCCATAGGAAAGTGCAGAGATAACCAATATGGTTGTTATTTCGGTTGTCAGGCATCAGTATGATGACGCAATGCCCTCTCCATCTAACTCAATGACAAAACCCCATCAGAGCCTCGCGTGCCTCCCCCTCACTATAAAGAGATACAGAGCAGTTGATATTAATAAATCGTTTTCTACATTCATATCGACACATGAGCGAGTCGCCGCAGATATGTGAGACAGAAGGTGTTGAGTCAACAGCCATATAAAACGGTAGGAAACGATATTTAATGGGGTTGAGGAGGAGAGTGAATTATACGGAATGTTTTTCTGTCCCTATCTTTTGTATTGCATTCAATTAAGGTGGCTCCAATTAATGCACTCTGTACCACCATGTAGATGAGATGAAGATGTATTAGATGTGACCACAAGAAGAGAGAGAGGAATAAGAAAGGTGCTGGAGAAAGATACTGAAGAACTAAGGGACGGACAGAATAAGAAATGTTGAAGTTTACTGAAGAATAGAATAGGAAAGGACCATATGGAGCATCATGCGAAATAAAGAACCAGTTCCATTGGACACACCCTGAGACACAATGGGTTTGTGAGGAACATATTTGAAGGTAAAATAGAGGGAAAATTACCCAGAGAAAGACCCAGGAATAAGTTCATGGACCAAATAGAGAGGAAATTACGTACGAAGAGATACCAAGATTTTAGGGAACAAGCATTAGATAGAAAAGAGTAGAGGGCTGCAGTCAACCAATCTCAGGATTGAACGACCAATGATTAAATAAAATGAGCGGACGGGCACAAACTTTCCTAGCTCCTCTCGCATGAGTTTCCCAGTAAATAATATTTGACCGGAAAGAAACATCCAAAGGCCAGGAGCAAAACAATTAATAACAACCAAATGAGTCATTAATTTCTCTTGAAAACCTAAATGCCATGGAGATGATTATCACTCCTGTTTCATCTCAATTCTAACCAATGACTAATGAATCGTAAAAGTTATTTTTACTAATCACCATGTAACTCCACAAAGTTGAACCGAGTATTATTTCCTTTCTCCATTCTAAAATTCAGAGAGGAGACCCAGAAACTATTTTAACGCCATAATTAATTAAGAATATTTAATTTAACCTGTTGATGAAATCCTCCTTTCACGCCTAATTAGTATCGGTAAAAAAATCGCATCGCATTCCGAATACGAAACATGAGATTTTGTGGAATCTTCCAGAATTGCCAACCTACGCAAAATCAAACACTGCCACCCACACACGAGAGCGTGGGCGACGAGAAGAGGGATCAAATATCCCTTCCCGGAAAAAAACCATAAAAAGTAAGACCCAGATGATATTTAAAGGCTTATAAAACGTACTAATCTTTTGTATTGCATTCATTAAGGTGGCTCCAATTAATGCACTCTGTACCACCATGTAGATGAGATGAAGATGTATTAGATGTGGCTGCAAGAAGTTTCTCAAGCGCGGCCGCTGCTACCAATCATCGGTGCACTTCGGTGAGGGCATTCTGAATTTTACGAGGGGTCGAAGGCATTTGTGCATTTGTGTCGGGATAGGCGATGGCGGGCAGATATATAAGCGAGTACGGCGGTCAGATAGAAGAGTGAAAAAAAGGTAAGGGGACAATGAACAGACGGACGGAAGGGGGAGGGACGTGTGTAGGGTGGAAGAATGGGAATGAACGAGCTTTCGGGCTTTAGGAGACAAAAAATTTCCATTCAGAAGAATGCATGAGTTTGTTAGAAGGGATTTCCCCGAGGACGCGAGACCGCTGGAGGTGCGTTGTCCATCGGTAGCGGAGTGCGTGATTCGGACTCCAGCTTCCCCGTCGATATAAATTTCGTAACGCATCACCATCGATTCAAAAGAGACAGAGGTATAGGAGGAGTTTGTAAGAAAGGGATACGGACGGCTCCGTAGCAGAATCAAGGCAGTTTGAACGAGATGCAGCATGGAGATCTTATTTCACGACTTAATTTCAGCGGTTTTTAGAAGCATGAATTAAATATTAAATTGAATCATGATGGCTTTCGGGATAGCTTCCGCGTTGTGTCATTTTTGTGACGACAGTTCCGCGAGCGTTCCAGCTCGCTTTTTCAGGTTTGTTGGAACGCTCGCGAAACTGTCGTCACAAAAATGACACAACGTAGAAGCTAGCCCGAAAGCCATCATGATTCAAGACCACTCCGCGGAAACTTTAGCATTAAAAGTGGAGCGATAATATATTTTATAAGACTGAAATTGTAAGATATTAAATACATATATCTATAATCTCAATCAATAAATCAATATATAATATCAATAAATCTATATAAGTCTTTGAATTGACTCATTTTTCCGCACGGAACGCTTAAAACTCTTTCGGAACGGAAGATTTTTTGCGGGAAATGTGTTTTATTTTTTTAAAAAGTGCATTAGGACTAAATTTCTGTAATATAAAGGGTACATAAATAAACCTATGTACAACTGGTGTCCTCAATAATCAAGTAAAAATATTTGTATAAGTCTCTAACACTTGACTCATTTCTTTTCACGCGCTACGTTTAAAACTCCCTCACAACGTACATTTTGCTATTCTGAAAAAATTCCTGCGGTTACATTATGATTTATTTTCAAAACAGTTGATAAAACATACATAAAAACTACACACTGTTAATTTTTGAAGAGGTCTAGCCGTTGGAAATTCCTCATTTAGCAAATAATGTCTCTCTGGATTACATACACGTACAATCCCGTTAAATTCGTCAATGCCGGGTAAAATGACTGGTATTTTTTGCCTAATATCTCGGAATATAATGAAGTCAGAGGCTGATATTTTGGTTTAATTGGAAGAGTGAGATGTTTTTCTTCAAAATGATACAAAATTCGTTGATTTCTAGGTAAAATGATGTCACTCAAACTTCCTTAATGAAAGGGCTGAGCAAAGACCAACCAATCGCTTAGTAGAGTGTCCAAGGTTAAAAAAAGGTATTAATGAAATAAGCGATCAATTTCCTGAGAAATAAAGAATGCTATTTCCTGTAAAAAAAATGTTAGAATATCTACATTTAAAAGATAATTATACACCTAGAACCTACTTCATCTAACAAATTACCAAATGATCTAAGTGGTCATCAAAATATGTTAAAAATTCTGAAAAAAATGTAAAAGAATGGTTGATTTCTTTTAGTAAGGTGAAATTTATTTGGGGGGAAACAATTTTTTTAAATTTATTTTTGTCATTTTTTAGTTTTTTGCCTGTCAGAACCTTGAAATTGGTATATGTACATTGAATATTTCACGAATTCATATAATTGTATTTGTTAAATTAGTCGTATTTTTCGTTTTTTTTTTACTCCAGCACTCATGTCATAATGATCGCTCCCTACAGGAATACATTCAAAGCGACCTAAAGCTCAAATGCTAATGTTCATGTATGTGAATACCCTGCGTAAACACGAGCAATAAAATGTATACATCTATCTATTTAAGATTTTGACTTGATTTTCGTAAATATATCAGATATCAGTTAAGAATATATGATCATAATATCATGACATTTTTACGCAAGGGCTCTGAACGAGCGCTACAAACAATACGCATCACCAACTGAAATCTAGTCCTCTCCACTCGAATGTTTACAAAGCCGGAAAAAAATCTGACCAAAAAATTCCCCTTATAAAACTGAAGTAGCTTTATTGCTTCCGCCATCTCTTGGCATGGCCGTCTCATAATTATGACGGGATTATTCAAAAACAAAAAAATATCTCCACCCAGCATCTCGCCCGAGTATCGCCCAACTTCTAATTAGCGGAATATTCTCGGAAAATCGCACGAAAAGGGAGAGAAAGGCGTGGGGGCGGCGGAAGGAGAGGAAGAAGATTGAGCGTTCCCCGAGGGACTGCGATGGGGCCACGGGGCTTCACCATAACTGGCGTCGTCGGATGAAAGGGCGACGGAGACAGGCTAAGGTCAGGAAAGAGTGATGAGGAGCTGATGAAATATGGCGAAGATAAATTATATGTATTACGAGACCGAGCTACGTACGCATGAGATACGTATTTAACTGAATTTGGCAACATTATTTAATTCAATCACAAGGAAAAATTTCGAAATGGTGGGTTCAAGAGAGATTTAAGGAGTTCAACATGGGAGAACAGTCCAAAAATCGAAGAGTAGAGTTGAAGAAAACATATAAAGGCGACTTAATCTTCATTTCTGTGGAGCCCAAAGAGCCATTGATGTGGCGTGCGGCAGAGGGTGTTTGGACACCGGCCAAGAAAAGTGGGGGTATCGTGAAAAGGAATGGGAAAAATGAGAGTGTTGCATGTTTACGGAGTTTCTAAGTTCCTCATTTTGTTTCTGTTCTAGTCACTACTGGTGCATGGGGAGAAACAATTTTAGAGCCAACCAGCTGGGTATTGTTCTTATCTTTCTCATTGTGTTGCTCCTATCAGTTTGCAAGATAAAATGCGAGATTGAAATCACCATCCATAAAAATCACAAAAATATCATCTTTGTAATTCAGGGTTCCCCTATTAGGGGTGTTAGAACCCCACATGGGTGCGTCATAGCATTTCAATTCTTTCATTTAAAGGTGCATACTGCCTCGCGAGTCGCCGCATGAGCGTGTGGCAGGGGGTGTTAGGACACCAGCTGTGAAATGGATAAGGTTTTGGGAGGTGAAGTGTATTTTAGGAGTGTTTTAATTAGTGCTCAGATATTATTGTGGTCAATTATTCTGCGTGGAAAAACGAATTTTTGTTCCTATCTGTTCGGCAATGTATCTATCTTATTTTAGCGTTTCTGTTGGACCTAGAGATGTAGTGTGGCGCCAAAATGATATTCTCCGGGTCGCTTTGAAACACACCACTTCTGTATTCCTCAAGTAAACTAAGCCTAGCGTGTAGCCTCCCAACCTACATCCCTCTAAAAGTAGAAAAACACTATATGTTCGCTCGTTGCAGTTTTTAACTAAGCGCGCCGTTTTTACTTAAGTTTTTATACGTGCCCTTTTTTGCTGGGTTATGCAGCATTATATTTTATGTAAAATTATAGTAGGTAGTTGAGTGGAGAGGGGCAGGGGGGGAGACCATGATAGAGGGGAGGACGAGGGGTAAGTGGGGAAGGGAAAGAAATAGGATAGTCTTTAGAGACGGGATGAACGTACGTAGGTCGTATGCCTAAGTTGAAGAATGAAAAAACGCATGCTTACGAAGGCCTTCAGCTGTTCGACATAGGCGTGCCTTCTTTCAATTGAACCGACCTTAAACAATAAGTCAACTCTAACGTAAAGAGAAAATTAAAGGAAAGCGATGATTTTGTAGTTCCTCATGAAATACGAGAAATAAATAATAGAGGAATGAAAGGGAAAAAAGTACAACGGGCACCAAGCGAAGAATAGCCCAAGATAAGCAGGCGTTCATTTGAAAAAGACAACCGCTGTGCTCAAAGAGAATCAGACTACAGACCAGGAAACAGTGGGTGGAAACATTCTTGTGGAGCGTGGTACTTTATGGATCGGAAGAATGGACCATTGGAAAAGCTGACAAGAACAGACTAGACGCCTTCGAAACCTGGTGCTGGAGGAGGATGCTGAAGATAAAATGGACTGATAAAATAAGAAATGATGAAGTGTACAGAAGAGTAGACGAGAACAGAACCATATGGAACACCACAGACTAGAAGCCATCAAAACCTGGTCCTGGAGGAGGATGCTGAGTATAAAGTGGACGGACAAAATAAGAAACGATGAAGTGTACAGAAGAGTAGAAGAGGAAAGGACCAAATGGAACACCATACAGAAAAGTAGAACCAGACAGATTGGACACACCCTGAGGCACAATGGGTCTGTGAAGAACATAATTGAAGGTGAAATAGAGGAAAAAGTCCCCAGAGGAAGACCCAGGAATAAGTTCATGGACCAAATAAGGAGGAAAGTGCATAGATAGGGATACCAGGAGGTCAGGGAACTAGCATTAGACAGGGAAGGGTGGAGGGCTGCAGTCAACCAACCTTAGGATTGAACGACCAATGACGATGAAGGAAGAGGATGGTGTCATGGAGGCTGGAAAAAATGAAAATGGGGAAGGTCATGGGGTCAGAATAGAGAGAATGAGCAAGGGTCACTGAAATATACGAGAAATAAATAATAGATGAATGAAAGGGAAAAAGTACAACGGCCATTAAGCGAAGAATAACCGAAGATAAGCAGGCGTTCATTTGAAAAAGACAATCGCTGTGCTCAAAGGGAATAAGACTACAAACCAGGAAACAGTAGGTGGAAACATTCTTGTGGAGCGTGGCACTCTATGGATCGGAAGCATGGACCATTGGAAAAGCTAACCAGAAAAGACTAGAAATATTAAAACCTGGTGCTGGAGGAGGATACTGAAAAACAAAGGGACGGACAGAATAAGAAATGTTGAAGTTTACAGTAGAATAGAATAGGAAAGGACCATATGGAGCATCATGTGAAATAAAGAACCAGTTCCATTGGACACACCCTGAGACACAATGGGTTTGTGAGGAGCATAATTGAATGTAAAATAGGGGGGAAAAGTCCCCAGAGGAAGACCTAGGAAAAAGTTCATGGACCAAATAAAGAGGAAATTACGTACGAAGAGATACCAAGAGTTTAGGGAACAAGCATTAGACAGAAAAGAGTAAGGGGCTGCAGTCAACCAATCTCAGGATTGAACGACCAATGATTAAATAAAATGAGCGGACGGGCACAAACTTTCCTAGCCCCTTTCGCATGAGTTTCCCAGGAAATAATATTTGACCGGAAAGAAAAATCTAAAGGCCGGGAGCAAAACAATTAATAACAACCAAATGAGTCATTAATTTCTCTTGAAAACCTAAGTACCATGGAGATGATTATCTCTCCTGTTTCATCTCAATTCTAACCAATGACTATTGAATTGTAAAAGTTATTTTTACTAATCACCATGTAACTCCACAAAGTTGAACCGAGTATTATTTCATTTCTCCATTCTAAAATTCAGAGAGGAGACCCAGAAACTATTTTAACGCCATTATTAATTAAGAATATTTCATTTAACCTGTTGATGAAATCCTCCTTTCACGCCTAATTAGTATCGGTAAAAAAATCGCATCGCATTCCGAATACGAAGCATGAGATTTTTGTGGAATCTTCCAGAATTGCCAACCTACGCAAAATCAAACACTTCCACCCACACACGAGAGCGTGGGCGACGAGAAGGTGGATCAAATATCCCTTCCCGGAAAAAAAACCGTAAAAAGGAAGACCCATTATGTTATTTAAAGGCTTATAAAACGAACTAATATTTCTCCTGAGGAGAGAGATAGCGCGTGCATTTAGAAGAAGAAAGAAATCGTTTAATGAGACAGGAGCCTGCGCCTGCTTAAGCCTCGAAGGTGTTCACAATCTTCCATTTAAACGTGACTTAAGACAATGCAAATGGTGACGAGGCAAAAGAGAATTGGAAAAGAGGCTAAATTCGTGCTTTATGAGACAAAATATTTCATATATCCCTGTTTTTTCTCAGATGCAGAAGAGTCGTTCTCATTTCTAGCTCATGATTTATCTCCTTTTAAGATAGCAGTCAATCCTCTTGAGTTATCTCCCGTAATATCTTTCAAATTTTAAATTATTTACTTTGCTTAAGGTGATTTGAGCGAGATAGTCCCCTACTCATAATGGAGACCATATTCGAATTATACGTTTAGATTTACTATCGATTTTACAAGTTGATAATAATAATTTTTATGATCCAACAAAAAACTTTTAAGTATCTATTAAGAAGGACATCCTGCGAATTTAAGTTAGCATCCAAGGATAAGCCGTTTAATCGTCCTACGATTTTCCCAGATATACATATTATTTTTATTTAAAAAAATAAGTAATGCACAAATTTGGTAAATCGTGTTTGACACTTTTCCAACTCCTCAATCAACTGTGCATTTCCATTACCGGTCTAATAAACACTTAATGCCTGTTCTATATAAGTTTTTGTTATGTTAAACGACTCCACCTTGTGATTTTCTTATGTAATTTCATTCGAAAACGACCGAGTTATTTATTCCTCGAGTGTAGCATTTAACTTTTTCCCGGCGAATGACTGCAATGAATTCTTCTCGGGTCTCTGGTGCTCCATCTGCTCCACTGCCGACGTTCCGATGGAAGACTTTTCCATCGTCATCAGGGCCGTTTCCATCGTCATCAACGGCCCTAATGACGATGGAAAAGTCTTCCATCGAAACGTCGACAGTGGAGCATCTCACCCGGACGGAAACCCGAGAAGAATTCATCGTATTCCTCGAGTGATTTTTTTTGAGCAAGCAAGGGATAAGGGTTGAAAAAATCAGAAGAAAAGCTTTTGTATCTACAAGAACCCATTTAGTTTCTCCAGACATGACGAAAAAAATCTCTTAGTGAATTCCACACTTAACATTTTACTACCGACCTAGGTTTCGATGGCCTTGCAATCATTTTCATGGTCCTTATTTGCTTTCGTAACCGAAGAGGGAGGAATGTCTGAGAAGTAAAACTGATTTCCAAAGAAATCGGTTGTGCTATGGCATTCTGAGACGTTGCTCGCGTTGCGCTCATTGCTACTTCCATTCATTGAAAAATGATCATTAAGCATATCTAAATTAATACAATGTAGACTTGAGGCCTGAGCATCTAGTTTGCATAAACCCCCCTCGAAATTCGCTTCGAATGAAGATGGCTTGGTGGTGTAACTGGCAAACACACCTGACCGGCAATTGACAGATCCGGGTTCGAATCCCAGTCAAGTCAAATGATTTTTTTCAGAGCGAATTTCAACCCTGTTGTATATGCACCCGTGCGAGTGACTTCGTACCACATCATTTGTTACATGCAATGTTTGAAAATTGATAGCAATATTATGTTTGGGCTATGTTATTTAAATATTAAATCAGTACTTTCTGCATGGTCTATGTGACGTTTAGTTAATTTTAAACAACTCCCCCGTGTGATTTTCTCATGCTATTGCGTGTAGAGACGGACGGGGTTGGAGATTTCTCGATTGCCACGCCAACGAGGTCCCTCCCCTTCCTATCGGTAAACCACTCCCCCAATCGGATCCAGCGATTTATTAAGCCACCAGGGGGATGGGGGTTGGAGAGGGGGGGGGGGAAAGAAGAAATATCATTATATACTCCCCCCCTTCCTCGCTTCCCCGCAAAAAAAAAAACGTTCTTCAATAATCACACCGTTTCGGATTTCCACGTGGAGGAAAAGGGTATATGAGGATTTCAGGGACGGGGGGGGGAGGGGAAATTTAGGGATGAGAAGGGGTAAGGGTTCGTATCGGCGTCGCCGGGAGACGTCACGGCGCGGGGTTTGTTTAAAAACTGCATCGAGAACTCCGTTCGCATATTTTTGACGCGAGATCCTCCTCTCCACCCGATTGGACGAAGAGCGGCCCCGCAGCCGTGCGGTGGTACCGCGTGGAGATATCGGTGGGAATGGGCCGATTCGGAGCGGCCCACGGGCGGCGAGGGGAAGGAGGAAAGGGGTTCGAGGAGGATAGGATAAGGGTTCATGCGTAGTGTAGTTTAAAAAAAAAGGGTTATGAGTGAGTTCCCACGACCAACCTCAAATCCTCCTCACCCCGTTCCCCAACCTGACGCAGGTATACGTACATGCGTGAATACCCTGAGACCGAAGAGGGGCAATGAAGAAGAGGAGGGGAGGTAACGAAGAAGCTGGAAAAGGGTCAGGCTCTCATATTGCATCATCTGCAGGCTCGAAACAAACACACATTCAAGGACTGGATATTATGCCATGTCAATGACATGTCACTTTTTTAAATATTTAAATATCAAATTTCATATATTCTTTACTTGCTTCGTCTTGCCATTGCATTTTATTATAATATTCAATGTGTCTTGTTTCTGCATAGTTTTTGCCATGTTACTTCCTCTGTAAAGTGCACCATAAAAATGTACTTTGTTTTTTTTACACAGAACACTCATGTTTTGTTAAATTGCTATCTACGCTTAACCTTTTTGTATATATAAATACAAAACTGCCGAGCACAAATTATTCATTTGATGGCAACCACAACACAAGGATTCTTCTGGGGTGCCTAATTTCACGAAATTCATGTATTGATTAATTGCATATTCAAATATCTTTTTGTGAATTATAAATATTATTATTATTATTATTATTATTAGGGGAGGCGACCGACAACTAAGGTCATTTGCGCCATTGGGGACAGGTAAGGGAGGAAGAGTGGAGAGGAACCCGGCGTCGGAATTAGCCTGTTCTTAACGAAAGGCAGCAAGGGGACAACGGTTCAACGTCTCATCCGACAGACAGAGTACAGTACTTGAAGTTCCCTCCACAAGACACTCAAGTAGGATATAAATTTTTATATAAATTTTCAATTTTTGTATAAATTTTTAGGGAAAATTATTATTTTGGCAGCGGCAGCTTGTTTAATGCCAAACTCTGTGGAGAACCGTGTTTGAATTGTGTCACAAGAGGTGTGGCTAAACTCTTTTGGACCACCGTTGAGGATTGGGCCCTTCAGAAAAAATTTAAAAAAGTACTTTCCTCATTTCGGCCTACGTCACAAGGGCACTTTCCTTTAACCAGGGATTAAAACTGAGTTCTTCTTCTTCTCTTGTAGTCAATCCATCAATATTGGTTGGATTTTATCGGATATTTGGAGAGGCGACCGACAGCTAAAGATCATATGCGCCATTGGGGACAGGTAAGGGAGGAAGAGTGGAGAGAAACCCGGCGTCGGAATCAGCCTGCTCTGAATAAAAGGCGCCAAGGGGAAACCATATTTAAAGAATACAATTTTGTACTTTTCCACAGAATTTAATTTTGTGTGGTACGACGCGTTTCCACACAAAATAAAATTCTGTGGAAAAGTACCAAATTGTATTCTTTAAATAGGTACCTGATGATGCCGCAAGTCGGTTAAAAGCGTTGTACCGCACAAAATAAAATTCTGTGGAAAAAGGCAAAATTGTATTCTTTAAATATGGACCATAATCCACTCAAACACTCATGAATCGATACAAACTATTTAGGAAGGAATATGATTTTTTTTCAAACACTGCATACACATATGATGTCGCACGAAGTCGCTCGCACTGGTGCAGATATATCAAGAATGACATCCGTCGAGAATACACCATTTCACTTGACCGGGATTCGAACACGGACCTTCCAATTCTAGGTCCCAATGCGCTTAGAGAATTGCCACCGCAAACTCCGCCTCTCCCTACAATCGCTCCCCATTCGATCGGGTGATTCATTGAGCAAGCGAGGGACGAGGGTTGAAGAAATAAGACGTGATGTTCTTTTTATTTTTTGGCTACAGGACCCCGTAAAAGTTCTTCGGGTGCACCGTCACACATTCCCGAGAGCAATAGCCAGAAAATAGACAAGGAGATGGTAAGCCATTCCGCCTTCCTGCACGAGGAATTACCAAGGGGATTGATGTGAATTTGGTTTTCTCCTCTCAAGACGCACAGGAGGCGTGGAGAAACGACCACCTCGCTGTGATGACTGCGACTGCCCTCTCAGCGTTCGGCATATCCTGACGGAGTGTGACAAATACCGATGCTTGCGTAGCAGGCTGCAGTTAGCGGGAGACATAAAGTCGATCCTAGGCGATGACTCAGTCGTTCTCAACCGCGTTTTATCATTTTTAAATGAAACTGGCCTTTTTGACAGTATTTTAAGGATGTAAAATTTATTTTAATTTGGACTAAGAGTACATATTGACAATTTTTTTTAATACCAATATATGTAACATATATATTTTTTTTATAAACATGACGTGTAGTGGTGCAAAATGACCATGTTGTCGACGCACCCGATAAACCAAATACTACTACTACGCACAGGAGGCGATGGTCGTGCTTACTAAGTACTGTCCATCCAACTTAAATTAATAATGAATTAAATCCAACACCAAGGTCGTTCAGTGTCGATTGTATTAATCCTTCGATACAGGCCTTCGCAACGCTAACAAGTCCGCCATTAATTAGCTTATTTTAGTGTATAAACATATAAACATAGCATAGGATGCTCAACGTTTTTGATGAATTGTCAGTGCATTTGTGTTCGAAATGATGGCTGGCGCCCCATATTTGCAGGTTTTCATTTGTGTGCAATGGGGTAAATGCTCAGTAAGCACATTAATGGCGACCGTGTGGTGGAAATAGTTGCGAAGACCCGTATCGATAGAGCTACGGATATATCGAATCAAACGACCCTGAGCTAACACTATCGTTTTTCTGACGAACTGACCTGCGTGGCAGAGAAGAGATCGGATACAAATGAAACTAAAAGACTTCTAGAGACTACAGAAATGAGAATCCTCATAAAATTTTCAGGGAAATCTCTTTTTTTAATAACATTTGAGAAGCGAAAACATCGGAAAGGACTGCAATGTAGAGAATACCAACGGGTGGGTATGTGGGTGGAAAAACGAATGAAATAGCCCGACAGATAAAATGGAAGACGGAAGAATAGTTGAGATTATCAGACGAAAGCTTCCAGGAAGACGAAAAGGAGTGGACACCGAGGAAAAAATGGCGGAAAAGTATATGTAGGGAGAGGAAAGAATCTGAACATGTATAGAAGGAAAGAGGTGAAGGTCTACTAAGATACTGGGAAGGAGAATATATATTATTCGACAAACGCTTCCGATTGTGAAGATCTCAAAAAATCCGCTCAAGACTAATGGTCAGTTGCAATAATGTTTAGTCATATGATCAATAGTTACGAGATTCATGAAGGTATGGATGAAAATATTCGGGTTACAGGAACAAATCAACCAGTTTTATAGCTTATCAAACAATAGTTAGATGCTTTGTATGTTTGATCTAATTTTCCGTCGCCAGATAAACTTTACAGTGGTTTATCTCATGTACAATTGCTGATACACACAATAAATATTCAGTCAGAGTAAAAAAACTGGCCGTTCGTCTTAAAACAACTATTTTATCAAGTAATTAAAATTCCAAGCGATTCATCACACGTTCATCATCTTGGCTACTAATGGAGTTTCTAACTCCATTCCATACGTTTTGAAGCCCTTTATTTAAACAACAAATTTATCGAATGTTTCTGCAACGCTTACTGAATGGTTGCCGTGGCTTATGGGTCACATGACTCTATGGAATACATACGTGTCGTTCCTGCAACTGGCCATAAATCACGCAAACTTCCATTTCTCCTCAGAGTTTGCTGTCATCAAAAATACAGTCCCCACTATTCCTCTGTTCTTTTGAATATTCTGCTTCCGTGTCTGTGACATTTTTGACCTCCCTTTGTCGTAGACGGTATTTTAAATATCCCGTTATTTTATCCGCAAAAGCCAACTTGAGTCGATTATGGCCGATTGTGGAAACAATTACATGCGCATACAGTTGAGTTTTCATATATATGTCAAGTGTATGGTGGTACATTTACATACCATATGACTCATATTCTTTATAATATTACTGTACTCAAAACTTTGTATCGAATTGACCAGTAAATGTTCCCTGCGTTTCATTGCGCACTGTATCAGATACATTATAAATATTCAAAGAAACACACCTTCAAGTCATCATTTTGAAATTACGATGCGGTGACGCCTTGACTTTTGCCCCACCCTTAAGGCAACTCATGCCATAAATCCCTGAATGGGAAATCTGAATAGGGCGATAGTTGGGCGTAGGATTCGTAAGCGCAATGGAGAAGGGGGCAGGAAGAGACTCTGGGCATCCACGTAGAGAAGAAGAAAAGGATTGTGAGAAATCTTCCCGAGGAAACGCGGTTTCCTTTCATATTTTTTCCATCCGAGAATTATAATGATTTTTCTCTCACCCTTCATAACATGAAAAAAAAGAATCTTTCCCACCGATTCTAACCCCCGTATCCACCCCGAAGTACAAAAAAAAAATAATCTCCCAATGGAAAAAGGAAATAATTAATACAATAAAATTCGCCCCGAAACGAGATAAAAGATTCAAGAAACGGGGGGAAGGGGAAAAAATAAAGATTTGAAGGACTTACTTGTGTGGGGAGCCCTTACCCTTTAGTTTTGCGGGGAGGAGACCTTAAAAAGGAGAAATAGGGTTTTCGCGGGGGTAAGGAAAGGTTTGTAGAGGGTTGAAAAAGACTCCGGACGCGACCGGCGGAGTCTTTTTTTTTATAAATATATGCGCGATAGGGTGGAGTAAATGGGGGATGGGGGGAGCTGGCTGTCTGGCGGAAAACAAGAAACGGTCGAAAGATGCGCGGCGTAATGGCGGGAAATAGAAAGGGCGGGAAAGGCTGGAATGAGGAAATAGAAGTGAGGCAAGGCAGGAGGAGGAGTAGAGAGGAACAAAAATGATTCGATAAAGAGTTGGAATCTCACAAAAGATCTTCTCGAGGTGGCGTTGTTGAGGGGAAGGAATCCTTTTCTCTGAAACCAACCGTCGGTATTTGGGCGGGAAAAAAATCTGTGATATGGCGTCTCTCCATCGACTCACGAGGTAAGATAATGAGAGAATGGGTGAAAAAGTTTTCGACCGTTGATATGTTAATGAGTTGGTAGTTGCGCGCGTGCGTACTTTGAGGTACGTTGATACGGAAGACCAGGAAGGTCCTATTGGTCAAAGTTGAATGCGACCACGTTTTGGTGATGTGGCCGACCACTGTGGAACCCATATACCAACGGTCTCATACATTGAGGTAGATGGAGAGGGCGCTTCCTATTGTGGCGAATGCAAGATGCTGTAACGTGGGCGTGGTCTTTCCGCCATATTTGTTAACCCCGATTTCCTTCGGCGCTTACGGGCTGACTTGCTAATTTTGCAATTTTCCGATGTTTACCAGCGAAAACTCAATGTAAATCAGCATGAACTCATTTCATTAATATTCATCCTCTATATATTGTTCTATCTATATTGTTAACCTATTGAAATAGTTTATAATACGTATTCCCGGTGAAAACTATGAGAAAATTCAGCAGAATCCATAACATTGAGTAGCAAATATATGTTTCAAGAGTACCTTGCCCGAAGGTATTGCGAGCGAGATAGTTCCCTAATCATTATAGAGACGATATTCAATATATACGTTTTAATTTCACCAACTGAGAGATACACGAATTAAATATTGCATTATTAATGGTGCAGTAATAAGGTTTTACATGACAAAAATTGTATGTAATCAAATGAAAATATCTAAATAAGTCTTTAACTTGACTAGTTTTTTTCATGCGGAACGTTTAAAACTCCCTGAAAATGGAAGGTTCATTGTGATCCCGAAGAATTTACTGCGGTGACAATATGATTAGTTCTCAAAAATACTTAAGAAAATACACTAACTACACACTGTTGACTTTTTGATGAGATCTAAGTGTAGGAAATGCATAATTTTTAATATAAAGTCTCTCTCGAGTGCATACACGTACCATTTCCCAAGTAAAAGAGATTGTATTTTCTGGCAAATATCTCGGAAAGTAATGTGGTTTAGGGGTTGAATTTTTTATGTCAATGGAAGGGTGATATATTTTTTATAATGAGGCCAAATTCATTGAATTCTAGGCAAAATGATATTTCGCTCAAACTACCTTGAATTACAAATAGATGGTGGATATTCTTGCTATACATCCGCTAATTCGTCCATTCCGTCGTGCTATTCAAAGGGAAGTAAGAAAAGAGCAGAGTAAAAAAAATGGCTGTAACTTCGGTGGTTGGGTAAGAGTTCGATGACGTAATGCCTTCTCCAACAAATGGTCTCATGCATGTAAATCCGAGTTTTCGAGTCCTTACGCTCATAGCGTCATGCGTCACTCGCGGACCCGCTTCCATAGCAGCGGCAGCACTTGACGAAAAAAAGCACGGTCGTAAGCCGTAACGAGTTCGATCTTGTGCATCATTTCTGATAATTGTGCGATAGGAGGATAAGAACGGACGATTGTGCGTAGTATCGGCAGTAGGCTGTATAATTTGTGTCAGTCATGACGAAAGAATTTCTAAGTACTTTAAAATATCTTCACCATGTCTGTGACTATTTTCCACAAAGTTGCGCCTTAAGGCGACGCATCACACCCGCTCGACAGGTCGGATTTGTGATGATTTCCGACCCCAGATTTTTTGTTTAAGCCTTACGTCATCAACTTGAAATTTTTATAGTATAAAGAATAGACCTTTGCCAAGGGAGGATCGTATCTGAAACATGAAAATTTTATCCCGGAGCATAATTAAACCATCGGGAAAACGGCAAGATGTAGGGTACAATTTTATAAAAACTATTATTATTATCGACATATCTAAAACTAATGGAGATGTATAAATCCCTCCTCTATCGGAATGCTAAGTAACAGCCGTCACGGTTGTAAGGTATAATCTGTAATTGGTATATTTCGACAAGCTACCTGAATGGTTTTCGGCCATGATGTGCTCGGACGGTGATGCAATTAGTTCAGTCTTCTTTAACAGATCTTATATCAGCGCTGCCTGCACTTACACGCCGGAGACTTGACTACAACTTACCAAAAACTGTTGTCTTGTGCGAGAGTTCTCCTGGAGTAAGAGACTCCTGACACCAAAACGCCTCGATCGGGTGCGAGTGACGCCATCTTGTGGATTTTCGACTGAACTTTTCCTTAACAAAGGGTATGATGCGTCCTCTTCAACCATTAATATTATTTGTCGTCATTGTTGATTGTTTTCCCTACCGCACTACAAGGTTACGTACTGATATAAATTGAAAACAAAACACTATGCGCCAATAGAGATGGTAAGTAATTGATTATGTACAATCGAATTAGCAGCACCGATTACATTTGACTCACTTTTTCTTGTAAGGTTTACTTTTTTCCGATACATATTTTAGTTCTAATCCACTCCAAAATTTATGTTTACATTATGAGTAAACAATCAAAAACTAGAGTAATCGATATAATCACCGACCGGTTACTTGCCGGTTTCACATTACCCCAAACGTTACTTATAATGTACACAATAATTTTATGATATTGATAATATTAATGGTTGAAGGAGCAACATTGTGGAACAAATTACGGACGTGATGGAGATATTTTAAAGTACTAAGATATTTTTTCTTCATAACTGACGACAACTATTACAGCCCACTGCCGCATTGTCTTCTACTTGTTACGCAATAAGTAACATTTGACCGGTAAGGAAATATATCTGATGGTCAGGCATTCCACGATCAAAACAATGAGAAGCGACCAAGAGATTCATTCATCTCTCCTGAAATCTTAAAGGCCTTGAAGATAATTATCCCTCCTGTTGTTATCGAATTCTGGAATCCAAAGAGGAGACCCAGAAACGATTTTAACGCCATGAAAATTCAAGAATATTTATATTTATCCCGTATTATGAAAGAGTTTCAGGCGTTTCTTTGCGGGAATATTCTATATCCATGAAGCTAAGAATAAGCTAACTCAGTAGTAATTTTTACACTCTTTTTTAACGCACACCGACCATGATTTGGACACTTTATGTCATTTTCAAGGCCTGAAAGTTTACTACTGTGTCATTTTATTCTTACCATCAAGGATTTATCCCGTCGATGAAGTTCGTCTTTCACGGCTTATTAGTAGCAATAATTCGCGGCATCGCAAGACGAGTGCGAAACGTGAGTTATTTTTGGAACCAATCGGGACAGCCATTCAACGCAAAATGAAATACCACCATCCACGCACGAGAGGGCGTGGGAGCTTGCCGGCGGATTAAATCCCTCTCCCCGTCGAAGTAAAATACCGTAAAAGGTCGGCGGAGGAAAGAATATGAATGACGCAGATTCGGAACGAAGGATTTCGGATACGGAAAGAAGCACAACCAATGCTCGGGACAGAGAAACGAGGCGTTCGGGAAATTTGATCCGTGAACGAGTTCACGTCAAAGGTTTAGAGCCGCATCACTTCGAAGAGAAGTATATTAAGAGGACGCATCATACCCTTCGGTAAGGAAAATTTCTGTCGAAAATCCACAAGATGGCGTCACTCGCACCCGATCGATGCGTTTTGGTGTCTGGAGTCTCTAACTCCAGGATAACTCTCGCACGAGGTAACAGTCGTCGGTAAGTTGTAGCCAAGTCTCCGGCGCGTAAGTACAGGCAGCGCTTATATAAGACCTGTGAAAGAAGACTAAACTAATTGCATCACCGTCCGAGCACATCATGGCAGAAAACCATTCAGGTAGATTGTCGAAATATACCAATTACAGATTATATCTTACAACCGTGACGGCTGTTACTTAGCATTCCGATAGAGGAGGGATTGATACATCTCCATTAGTTTTAGATATGTCAATAATAATAGTTTTTATAAAAATATACCCTACATCTTGCCGTTTTACCGATGGTTTAATTATGCTCCGGGATAAAATTTTCATGTTTCAGATACGAGCCTCCCTTGGCAAAGGTCTATTCTTTATACTATAAAAATTTCAAGTTGATGACGTAAGACTTAAACAAAAAATCTGGGGTCGGAAATCATCACAAATCCCACCTGTCGAGCGGGTGTGATGCGTCGCCTTAATCCTGACTACCAACGGCATAGAGCCACTATCAACAGACTTTTTTCTTTCGCTACAAACGTCCAAATGAAAGGAAACGCCCCTGATATCAATTAATTCAAAACGCTCTCGTCGAGCATTGGGGAAGGGGCTGTTTTGAACCGCTCGAGTTAATTTCGATCGCGTAACTAAGGAGTCACGTGGTACAATAACTAACGGTTGGAGAGTTTAGTCCATTCGAAAGACTCGTAAAAATCTCAATTTGGCAGTTCCACTACCACGACATTTTTTTAGGTGGTCCCATCGAGAAAGGACACAAATGTCCTTTTATTAATATTCCGAATACTTCCAGAGAAACATATCCTCCATTTGATGTGATCAACGAAATTTTTACCTCTTCCGAGTCATTTCTCTCGCAAATTGAACTGTAAATTACACGGTGTTCAGTGGAAGAATGGGAGTAACAAGAAGAAAAATTGTATTTTTGCCTAATATGAATGCCATTTTCATGGAAATGCTATATACAGAAGCAAATACTCGCGAAAACGTTAATAAAACTAAAACATATGCCTCTTACCGACTTATTTCTTTAGTTATTGCCTGATTACTACGAAAATTGAAGTCAAAATGTGATATTTCCATTGAATTGGCGCTGCAGTCGGGGTCTATGGCCAAGGTCCTTACACCCTATACTCAAATACCTCGGGGACCCTTGACCTAAAAGATCGACTCCAAAAATCCCATCCGCCGGGAGGAGAATTCCAATTGAAGAGCCCCCCTACGAGTCACCCAAACAGGTAATGGATTCCTCTAAAGAATATTTCCTCCGCCATCGGAAATCGAACCCAGGCTTTGGAATGTGAATTCAACGCCCTCATCCCCTTTGCAACCAAATCTCCGTGAGCACGAATTAAAATTTCATCTGCAAAGAACTATCGGGAACAATGCGGCGAACGAACAAAAAAATTTAATATGAATAAATGTCATCTTTTTCACAACAGTGGAATGAATTTTCGGGTATAAATTCTTTCTTGCAATTCACTCATTTACTCTGGTAAATACTCATAGTCCTGGATGCTGGGTCTAGACTTATTTTTAGAATGTCAGGGTCTCTGGGCACGCAATGGAGGCAGGGTCCAATTTCTGGTAAATTAACAAATAAAAAACAAGCTCTTTTTGCTCATTCGACTCACTCTGACTTTAGGAAATGGGCAAGAAAATGTATTAATAAAATTAAATACAAAACCAACGGAACTTTTTTTGAGAAAATTGACATTATTTCCCATATCATATCTCATCAAATGGTAAATTTATATGATCAATCATTGTATTTATATGACCAATATGTATTTAATAAGGACAAAAAAAAGCGAATGACTAGAAATAATTCGAACTTAATAATACCATGCCATAGAACAACTACTTATAATAAATCATTTTATGTATCATCGTGTAAATTGTGGAATTCTCTTCCTCAGAATATAAAGACGTTGACATCAGTGTTTGCATTCAAGAGAGCTCTGAAAGAGTATTTATGTTCTAAATATTAGTATATAAAATGTAACATTTACTTATTTCTTTGCTTTATTTTTTGTAAATTGTGCAATATTAGTGGCTGTTTATACAAAGCATTGTAAGTTTTATGCCTTTCATCTTTTTATGTAATTTTTCCAGAGACAATACCAGCCTCTAATATTTTGTCTCCTGCATGTTATTATGTAGCAATTACTTTATTAATTTACGTTGTTTGTAAATCTTATCAGCAGCTTAAAATATAAATAAATGTAAATGCCATGTACTTGTGCTCCATGGGATTATATGGTCCCAGAGTAAATAAACTTTATCTTATCTTATCTTATCAATGTATTTCGCTCATTAACTGGAGGACCTTCCGAACTAGGCGCTCGAGACACCAGCTTAGTTTGCCTAGGCAGCTAGTTTGCCTAAGCAGAAGCCGCTGCCGGTACGGGGTAATATCCACCTTAGTAAATTTAACTATATCAGGCTGCACTTGGTGGCAGTTGTCTATATTAATGCTGATAAAAACACTTGGTAATCTCCTACCACTAGGTAAATCTTGGCATACTCTTGGTAATTAAATCTGTGGGAGATTACCAAGTGTTTTTTATTCAGAGTGAATATCATCCGTATATAAACTCGAGCCTAGGAATTCAGGATTAAGAAGCAGGAACTCAACCTAGCCGCCATCGAGACCGAGAAAATTAATTAGTGCCTCCCCTGTGGATTCAAATAATGATTCAACATATTTAGTTATATTCAACATATTTAGTCATAAACTGTTCCCACGTGTAATTACCCAAGTGGAGACAAATAGAAATTCAGCAGCAGGGTTGACTTCCAATGACAAACAATCAGTTAATTAAAATGAGAAAACGAGTGAAAGATTAATTTTAACGAACAGAAACATTGAAAAGTGGAATTGGGAAAATCTCAGAGAATATATAGCAATTGATAAAAGCTATTCGCAGCCCAAAAAAACGAGTAAATTCAGTGCATAATTCATATAATTAAGGAAATGGAGAAGAGTGCCCCGACGGAAAGGATAAATAGTTAAAATTCAATCACTAAATCTTGAACATAAATACAACCGAAGCTTATTTGCCACGCGAATTACTTCCATAACAGAAAAAGAATTATATCGATCTTATATTCCCCATAGGAATGGAAACAATTTTTGGGAGACGAAAATTGGAAATACGTATACGCATTTCGTAGCCTTAAAACATTTTTGCGTAGCAAAAATGGATGAAGTCTGATGATCGTGAGATGACGGGGTAGCGGGGAAGGTTTTCTGAACGTAAAAGATTCCTCCTCAACATGGTGACAAGACTTGTCCAACTGAAATATTAGGTAAAATTTGAGTAAATACCAAAATTCAGGCACCATTATTTTATGACTAAAGGACAGTGAAACCTGTATTAAGCGACCACCGACGGTTCCGCTGAAATATGGTCGTTAAGAGGAGTGGTCGTTCGATAGCGGTTCAGATTCTAGGAGTAGGTACTATGCCAATGAACTGGCGGCTGATTTGAAATAAAACGGAAAAACTCTTTAAGCGACGGTTTTCTTAAAACCCATAGTACAGACGGAGTTAATTTCCTCCTGATTGAGTTGCTCCTGGAAATTTTCCAAGCAAATAAATTTGATGTACACATACAGTGAGACCTGAATTTAGCGATCACTGACGGTTCCGCTGAAAAAATGGTCGTTGAGTGGGGTGGTTGCTTGGTAGGAGTGGTCGTTAAGTGGGGTTTCATTGTATGAAGTGTCTACGAAAAGGCTTTTTGAACCTGATTTGTGAAAAAGGTCGACGCCCGCACAATTCTTTTGACAATGTCCTCTTTCTGCTCGGCGATAGCGCAGTCTCTTTCCCTCCCGGGAGAGTGGGGTTCCTCTAGGAATGGCATTCGGTCGCATTTCTGATCCTCAAACCACCCAGGGCGAACTGTCGCGAAAAATTAATGCAACATTTCGTCTTCGGTTTGTTACGAACCTCATAAGGGAATGCGGCTATTTGCCGCTGAAAGATGCGTGGAGGACAAATTATTCTCAATCCATCATCATTGGTCGTTCAATCCTAAGGTTGGTTGACTGCAGCCCTCCACCCTGCCCAATGTAATCCTAGTTCCCTTACCTCCTGGTATCTCTTCCTATGTACTTTCCTCTTTATTTGGTCCATGGACTCATTCCTGGGTCTTCCTCTGGGGAATTTTCCCTCTATTTTTCCTACAATTATATTTTACCTTTAGGGTAATATGTAGATGTAGATTTATTCTATCTCAGCCATACTCTTTACAAAACCAAACCAACGAAGCACACTCGTCTAATATATGTCCAGTACTATAGCAAATTGACCATAGAACACCAAATAATAATGCCCGGTCACAAATATCGCGGAGAGTTTGAGAATAACGACTGCGTGAGGGAAGTTGTTAGGACAAAAAGACGCGATGAGACACCTCCATCTACGCTCCGTGCCCTGTTATCCGTTGGCCATGAATAATTCTCACCCAATTATGGCGGGACGGATGGGAATAATGTGTATTCTCACGGTGGAAGTGAAAGGAAAGTAGTGTACTCCACCCATATTGCATTTCCCGCGAGCTTCGTGCTCGATCAGAATACGAATGGACGCGGCTTGAAAGAGGAAACTCTCATTTTGGGGACGTTTTTCTTCCCTCTCTCCACACTATATGGGGAGGGGGGGCAGATTGACCGTGGAGAGTCCCGGTCATTATTGTGGAAATTTGGAGACGGCCGGCATCGGATGGGATTGGAGGGCGATGAATCCCTGGACCCCCGTCTCTCTCGTCTCTCATCCTCCTCCCCATCCCTCACTCCCTCCCTCCTCACCCCTTTCCCCGAGCTCTCCCTCCCCTGGCCGGTCGGAACGGCGAGCTCTCGGGGGGATGAGGCGGACGGTCCCGTGCGAAGAAAAATTCACTCCCCCTCTCCGCGGAGTGCAGATTGCTGTCCGTCGCGGGGGGGCGTGGTTCGGCCGCGTCCGATGTCCACTCTGGAGTTTACGTGTACAACGGAGAAAATTCCCGCAAGAATCCAAGTCCACATTCAAATTCAAATCAGTCTCTGTTTTTAGAACCACGGATTTCTCAACGGATTCGTATTCTAGAATGCATTCTTTCATTGGTCGTTCAATCCTATAGGATTGGTTGACTATAGCCCTCCATCCTTCCCTATCGAATGCTAGTTCCCTTACCTTCTGACATCTCTTCCTATGTGCTTTTCTCTTTATTTGGTCCGTGAACTTATTCCTGGGTCTTCCCTGGGGACTTTTCACTCTATTTTGCCTTCAATTATGTTCTTCAAAAATCCATTGTGACCCAGGGTGTCTCCAATCCGGTTTCATACGGTCCTTCCCTCTCCTACACTTCTGTACACTTCGGTTTTCTTATTTTTTCCGTCCATTTTATCTTCAGCATCCTCTTCCTGCGCCAGGTTTCGAAGCCTTCTAGTCTTTTCTGGCCAGATTTTCCAAAGGTCTATGCTTCTGATCCATAGAGCGTCACGCTCCACACGAAGGTTTTCACATACTGTTTCCAGGTTTGTAGTCCTATCTTCTTTTAGCACAGCAGTTATCTTTTTACCATGAACGCCTTCTTAGCTTGGGCTATTCTTCCCTTGTTATCCGTTGTACTTCTTCCGTCAAACGTGATAGTACTTCCGAGATAGGTGAAGGAATCCACTTGCTCTAATTTCTCTCCTCTCAGAGTGACATCTGCAGTCAGCTTCTCTCTTCCGCATACTAGGATTTTTGACTTCGTCTTACTTATTTTCATGTTGTATTCCTGGAGAACTTGGTCTTTTACATTTAGTGACCTTTAAAGAGTATAGCGATTTCCAGCTATGACTGCGATATCATCTGCGAAGCGGAGCATGTTTATGTCTTAACCGTTTATCTTAACTCCGCTCAGTCCAGTTTCTTGTGCTTCTCGTATGGCCTCCTCCAAGTACATGTTGAACAGCGATGGTCAGAGGTTGCATCCTTGTCTTACTCCTTTGTTGACGTTAGGATCTATCTTACTTCTGTCTCGCATTCTAGAAGCTTTGATGAATCTCTCGATGTTAGTTACTCACGGATCTTCCGCGTCCCTCTCAACTATTTTTCTACCGAAAACCAGAAAAATCAATGTAAAATAGGGTCCGCCATTTTGTCCTTTTAAATGAGCAAATATCCCTATACGCCATTTAAATTTTCAACATGTCAAAGAATAAGGTCTGTTCTTTGAAACGATATCACTTTTTATTATATTAAGCTCCTATAAAAGGTTCTGTGGACTCTTCATTTTGAAGATTTTCAGCGAAATCTTAATTTCGGATTTTTCGCAAAATTAGTCCAACTTTAAGCCCTTGCATATTGTTAATGCGGAAGAATTATGAAAAATAAATCACACGTCACATGCATCATTAATAGGAGAGGAACTATGCCCAATTTCAACTTCCAGACAGAACAAATTCCATATGTTGAATGTTGGTCAGCTTTTTTCGATTCCAGCACACTTTTCACCAGTCCAAAAAGGTAATGTGGCTTTTCTATTTAACAAAGAATGAATATTTTGTGTTATGAACGCGAAAAAAGAAGACAGTCGAAAGCGGGGAGTCGATCGGAGAACGTTACGCTGCCAGTTTGGGTAGCGAGGGACGAGTGAGTGAGCATCGCAGGGTTAGTTGCTCCAAAAGTCGTTCCATCTCCGCGGAATGTATCTAGCTAGCCAAAAATTTAAACGTGTATATAGGATATTTCCACAAAGTAACTCCTGAAACTCTTTCATATACAAGTAAACGCCGAGTTTATGTCGCTTTGAATACACATAAAACTTCTAGATACTACACTTGCGCATAGAAATCACAACTTCTGTTATTACTTACGAATTTGCTTCACTTCAATGCTCTCGGCAATGTTCTCTCTACTCCCTTGTTTCGGGAACTCCATTTCCACGTATCGAATTTCGGACTGCTATCAAAGCTGTCTGTTTCCAACTTCAATTCACTTTATTGGCATCATCACCTCAAGAGTCCAGCGAGACATACATGCATAGTACTACCCAGTGACGTCAAAAACAACGTAGTCCTGCCCTTTTAGGCGTGTTATTTTAAGATATTTGCGATATTTTTTATGGCTTACGAAATGGGTCACAAATTTAGACTACTTTAAACCATCGCCGGTTTCTGGAGAATATGTAATATCGTCACAAGCTACATTAGACATTAAATTTCGACTTCAAGCCTTTAACTTCCAGCAAATAAATTACTGGTTCAAAATCCAATTCCCAGGATATGAACTTATTTTGTCAAGAAATATTTTAAACACGCTTAGCTAATGATTATCCGAATGGAAAATCAATATTATCGAAATTATCATGATCATATAAGATTTAGAAACATGGATTAGGGGGAATATGGATTAATCAGCAACACCATCTGTCAACTAACCTACTTCAAAGTCTTAAGGCAGTCATAATGGTCTCTTACAGATCGCGGGAAAAACGACATTTTAAACCTTTCTGTTCTACAATCTATTCATTTATCGTAACGGTCTTTTACGTATCTTTCCGATCTTCTAGGCCCGCGTTCTTAATCTGTATGTAAGGATTTAAACTGCTGCGTGTATTCAATTGAAGTGAGGCGTATTCAGGCAAATCATCCCTTCCTTCAAAGCATCCACGGATTCGCGACCTACGGTGAGGTAACCATTCCGACATAGGTCGGCGAGATCCTCGTGGACAACCCCTCTTGCGCGCGGAAAAACAGCTTGCGCGTTATGGGTACGTATTCCCACACCTACCGACATGAGAATCTCCTTGAGGGATGCACTGGGGGGAGGAGGATGGGGAGCACGCATCGGCAGCGGAGCATGGAGTACGCGGTTCGTGGCCTGGGATTGGCTGGGCGGGCCGAGGACACAACAAAAAGAGGGGAGGAGATGAAAAAGGATGGAAGGAGAAGGGGGAACTCTGAAAGGGTGGGGATGATCCGAGAACTCGCCCAGTGGTGTTGAGAGGGTCCAGGAAGCTTCAACCACCAGATCGAAAGGGGGCAGGTTTGGGTGGGGCCGGAGACACCCTCCTCACGGACGAATGCCGCGCCTCCGGTTCAGTAACATGCAAACACCTAAGACAAGTCGGAAGAACGACTCTTTGCAGTTTTCCGCCGATAAGAATTTGACGCAACCGGTTTCAGTGCTTTACGTGGAATATAATAGGGCTCGACAACGATGTACAACATTCGAAATCGGTCGCATAAAACATCTAACGGTGGAAAATTGCATTAATGTCTCCTTCTGTCCCGTACAAGTTCCACCATGTCAATCCTCAGACAAAAAATATTAACCCTCTATGGACGAGCGAGAAAAATACGTTACGTTTCAAAGTTATTGAATTATCTCCTTTCTAAGAGGCTTCTGCATTTAGTTGCTGCGCTAGATAGAGAATCCACTCGCTCTAATTTCCCTCCTCTCAGAGTGACTACTATATTCAGCTTCTCTCTTCCGCATACTAGGATTTTGGTCTTCGTCTTATTAATTTTCATGTTGTTTTCTTGAAGACCTTGGTCCATTACGTTAAGTGACCTTTGAGGATCAAATCTCAATCACACTCCTGTGTGAGTAGGGAATAACCTCGCTCTTACTGAGAACTTAAACCCTCCTTGGACGAGCGAGTCACATTTGTTACGTTACAAAACCATCGAAGTGTCTGCTATCAAAGAGGCTTTTCAATTAAGTTGCTGCGATAGACAGAATTGTTACGCTTCGGATTAAGTGTGTGGAAAGTTGCGTCTCTTTCGGAGGTTTGTCAAACAATTTGAACAGATGAATGTGTGACGCTATTCACTGACGATGGCGTGCCTGGTGGAGCTCGGAAATAAATATTTATAGCTGTCATTGGAAGAAAAAATTGGGAAAGTTTAAAAAAGGTACGTTATGAAGAAAATGTTTTGGTATACCTTGTGTAAATATTATTAAGTAGGGCATTATTTAAATTAAATATATACTACACAAATACGTCACATATAAAAAGAAATGTGAGAATCAAATAAATTGCAATATTTCAAAATGTTTAAATAGCACTTTTCAAAGACTAATACTGTAGCAGTATTTTTTTAATGTTCATATTTCATAATTCCGTCCATAGAGGGTTAACCAAACATAGATCTACACAAACATAATATTAAAATTGCAGAAATGGGGTCCATAAGAAAGAGCATAAAACTGTTTAATAAATTACCAGCAGGTATAAAACCAATCGGAAATATTAATACCTTTAAGTCAAAACTAAAAAATTTTTACAGTACAAGTTGTTCCATTCTTGTGTGAAATTCACAGCGGAAAAATCATTCGCCTGGACTAGGAATAGCCAATAGCTAGGAAGAATAATAAGGACAGGAATAACCAATCAAGCTGCGCTATTAGTCAGAGCATTCGGCGCGAAATTCGAGGGATCTGGGTTCGATTCCCAGTCCAGGCGAATGATTTTTCCACTGTGAATTTCACACAACTGTGTGATCACCAGCGGGTGACTCCGTTGAAGTAACTGCGCGGCTAGTTCCGTGGCTCAGTGAAAATTTAGCATTCTATTGATGAATACATCAATGACGATGCTCACAGTGTTATTTTGCGACTGTTTGCTATTAGAGTAAAGCTTAAATGTATATAACGTGTGTTAATTTTATGTAATACGTGCCCTATATCTTGTTCAGTTGAAGTACCATATCTTTGGGTGCATAAAAATTATTTTTTAATTGTTATTATTACCCTGAATAGGCGCGGCTCTATCACGGGAGACATTGTTGCTATCGCAGCTGTTTTTTTATGTCGCTCTTCTTCAACACGCATCTCCGACGTAAATGGAGGATTTACTGTACTGAAATTCAAACTATTTCTGTTGCTACATTAATCTATTATAAATCAAGAAAATATATATACAAATACTGCAGGCCACACACAATTAGGCTTCCTTTCGTCATCGTATTTTTGTTCAAACCATTCAAACGATAGCCTCTCAAATATTCTCTATGTAAAAATCGTAAAAGAATTTGTCAAATGAGTCGTGCGTGCCTTTATTTTATAATTATTGCATGAATGAAATAAACATGGACTTAGCTTAAAAGAATGTGTTCAGAATACATCAGTATGAGAAACATCTGAAACGAAGGTGAATATTACCGGAAATAATGGTATTATATAGTGCTACGGAATACGGGAAATCGTGTGGGCACAAGTCGGTTCGAGAGCCGCCATTCCAACCACCATTCAACCCTGATAATGCAAGCGGAGCAGAAAGGGAAGGGGTGGCAGATGCGGGAAGCGATGAGGGGCGGATGCAGCCACAGGGACCGGCGACGGCAGGGGGAGGTTCGACGGCGAGATAGGGCGTGGAGGGGGCGCAGGGTTGTGGGGGTTGGGGCAGACTGGTGTACGCACGATGCTGAAGGGGACACACCCGAGCGTGGCTAGGAGGCGAACCAGACGGGACTGCACATTGGGGTAGGACTGGGAGCGAGAACCGGCGAGAGAGGGGTTTGTAGTAGTATAGTATATTCAGTGGGGAACGGCTTGGTTTATAAGAGGGTGAGCCTTACGAGGCAGGGTCTCACACGCGCGCTCTCATTGTTGCGATCAGGGGGACGGTGAGACGGGTGGGGGAAGGGGGGGGAGCGAGGGGCGTAACTGGAAAGATTCAGGGATAAGACTGGAGGGAATTTCCCCGGCCTTCCCTTCCCCAAAAGACTGTAGAATGCAGTCAAGGGACGGGGAGGGGTGTAGGGGATGAGAATCGAAGGCTGCGGCCTATTGGAATACAGGAAATCCGAATAAAGGATCCTTGCTCCTCTCCTTTTTTTTCATTCTGAGGGATAATCCCGCGTTTTTCCATCCCCACCCCCCTTACGAGAGACGCAACTATTTTTTTTCCCTCGAAATTCTCGTTTCGGGGGCGCGAATGAGCAGGGCTGCCAATCTAAAGTGCGGCTCGGAGGAAAGGTGCGGCACAAAATGAGAATTCGGAGCGTTGTGGATATAGGACGCCATTTAAGACGATGGCTTCTTCGGTTCCCATGAGATTTTTCCACATTTTTCAGCATAGATTCCGGAATCTAGGGGAAAATATGGGTTTAATCTCGTACAAAAGTTTGTGTGGACTATGTTTATTGCCTGACGTTCAACGTATTTTGCTAGAGCCAAACTATTACGGTGGAATCCAATCACAGACATCCAAATCTACATACTGCCCTGCGAGCTGCCGTGTAGGCGTGTGGCAGAGGGTGTTAGGACATCAGCCGTGTAAAGATATAAGGGATAAGGTTTTGGGAGGTGAAATGGTGACGTGCATTATCGGAAGGTATTGATTGGAGCTCAGTTTTTATTGTGGTCGCTTATTGTACGCGGAAAGAACGAGTTTTTGTACCTATCTGTTCGGCAATGTATCTCTCTTATTTTACCGCTTCTGTCAGTCCTAGGGATGAAATGTGGCGTCATGAAAATATTCTCTGTGTCACTCTGAAAATGTCAGTGCTGAATTTCTCACACAAACTAAGCCTAGCGTGAAGCCTCCGAGTCACAAGATGCACCCACCTCAATCCCACCAAAAGCTATGAAACAATATATATTCGCTCGTAGCAGTTAGGCATGAGGTAAATGAAATAGACTGCAGAACTGACGGATTCAGATTGTCATTTTTTTCCAGGTTCCATAAAGGACCATAATATTTGCGATAAATCAGTTCTATGAAACTTTGACCATCACTAAGTAAGGTAGACTATGTACTTAAGCTAAATAACTTACCCCCGTTAGTTGTCTCGGCTTGCTCCCCTTATGACATCTATTTAGTTATAAAGTTTTTCGTCATTTTTACATAAGAATTGGTATTACTGGGTTACGCATTATCGTACAGCCCTTCTCCCAACACCTTACGTAAAGCACGTATTTCCTTATCCAAGCCGAGCCTGAAGTTATTCAAAGGATGTTTCTTGTATATATAGAACCTAAAGTGTATAATCTATTACCTGCTTCATGTTTTAATTAAAAATACTAAACACAAAAATGAAAAATATACGATCTTGGTTGTTTGCTAAAGAAAGTCTAGACGATATTTTCTTATAACAGTAATATTGTTTGATACATGTACTGTAATTTCAAAATGCTGTGATTCCTTTAGATACATCTACATCTACATACTACCCCGCAAGCCACCTCAAAAGGCGTGTGGCGGGGGGTGTTAGGACACCAGCCGTAAAAAAAAATAAATAAAAATAAATAAAATAAATAAATAAATAAAAATAAATAAAATAAATAAATAAATAAAAATAAAAATTAAAATAAAAAATACGTATGCATAAGCCATTCTGTAAACGATGATAGCCATAGTTTAGGTTTACCTTCATGGCTACCTAAAGTTACTCCCAGATTTAACCAAAGATAGTATGTTTTAAGCATTCTATGTCGGAGTGATAAAACACTATTATTAAAAACTCACTCCGAATGAAATGTTCAGCATGATTTAGCTTTCTGCTACATGTTGTGTCTTTTAGTACTATTCATAAGTCGCATTATCAATACTAACCAATAGCTGTATCTTAAATAATGCACTGCATGTTAGATTACGTAGCACTCTCCTAGTTTCTGATCTGACCACGCATTGTTATCCTGACTGCTCTTGGCCTGCGCCCGGCTGCCGGGGGAATGCGCGAGGTACTAATTTGAAATGGGATCAGTGCTACACACCTGGTCTAGAATCACCCCGTGCCGCACACCCTACTTGTAGCTTTCCCGGAACTTCGCAGATGAAGATGTAGATGATTCCTGAAGACGACGATCGAGGCGCTCGTATGGGAAAGACGGAGGAAATGAAGAACCTGACACCTGGTGGCAAACCCAGGGGATTTTTCATCGTCATCATCATTAAGCAGTAGTCATCAATCCGGAGATTGGTTCGCTACAGCTACCCAATCCACTCTCCTACCAGCTCACTGCCTCATTTCTCCGTAATTACTCTCATGGAGAGAGGTTCTTATACAGCTGATGCCCACTTAAGGGGGCTGTATACTCCCACGGCCGAAAACGCTTTTGCAAACGCCTGCGCATTTTTGACAGACAGACGACATGGTGAAAGACGACTGGAGAAGTATTGCAGAAATAAAAGCAAGGATAGCAATGGCAAAAGAGGCCTTCAGCCAGAAGAAAAACTTGCTATGCAATAAAAGTCTGGATCTGGAGCTGAGAAAGAGACTAGCTACATGTTATTCATGGAGCGTTTTCATGCATGGGTGTGAAGCGTGGACATTAGGTAAGAGGGAATGGAACCGAATAGAAGCTTATGAAATTTGGGTGTGGAGAAGGATGGAAAAAGTAAGATGGGCAGGTAAGATTAGAAATGAAGAGGTTTTCAGCAAAGTAAAAGAAGGAAGAGCGCTCCTAAAGGAAACTGGTTGGGCCATGTGATGAGAGGAAAAAGTATAATAACTGTGGCCCTTGAAGGTTCAATTGAAGGAAAGAAAAAGAGAGGAAGGAGAAGAATTAAATCGGTGGATCAGGTGAAGAACATCAGCTATGATGAAGCAAAGAAGGAAGCTCGGGACAGAAACGGATGGAGACAGCAGTGGTGTACGGGACCTGTCAGCAGACAGAACACCAGATGATGATGATGCGCACTTTCATTTTACGGCTCTATTCTGTTTCTTAAAGCGAATCTGTTTGCACAAAGCTCAAGAATAAGGATTAATATTTACCATAACTTTAGTACCTTTTGGCCCTTTGCTATATACGTAATTATTTGGACCGCGGAAGGAACGTGAATTTGCCGTAAATCAGGTGATCGCCATGGCGCGTACGACGTTCATTTCTGACATTCTTTGCCTCTACTGGAAATCCTTCAACTCTATGGAGAGTTATTAAAATTTTAAAAAGTATGTATAATACCGTCACAGCGAATATTCACGTGAACCTTTGAATCGCGTTTAACACAAGGCCGTCAGTGGCGCTGTTGTCCGGGAGCGGGCGGGGTCGATTTATTCGATATGTTGCAAGAATCGAGATATCGAACGACCTTGGGGGCGGGTAATGGAAGATCTCTCCTAGGCTGCGGTTGAAGCCAGAACTATAAGGGCGTTTTAGGGCGAGGTATACAGTTCACTTAAAGCAAGAAAAAAATCCGCAGTACAACCCAAGGGATTCAAAAAAATTAATTTCCCTCTCAACTTTGGCGGCTTTTGTCAAATTCACTTGTCTGTATACTAGAAAATATTGAGAGCTTCCGCTCAAGCGAGAGCTCCACAACACGACATCGCACTAGATGTCCATCCGTTTCAGATCCTACGCACTTGGCAGCGCACTTCAAAATAGATCGAATGCAGAGTTCATATGCGAGAAACGATAAAAGAACGTCCGTAGTCGCAGATGCATAGCAATAAATTGAGTTTAAGAAAATGCATATTTTTAAAAGAAAATAAAGCGAGCAAACAAACACGCCAACAATGGATTACTATGAAAAGTATTAGATTCGTCCCATTGCGAAAGAAACAAGAAGAAATTTTATGAATTAAATTAAAGTGTATTCATGAAGGGCGATAGCAGTGCCCATCGTAGTTATCATTCGTACCTATCAGGGAAGTAGTTTTAGTGGATCGCAAAAATCAAAAGAGCAACGTTTAGTTTTCAAATAAAATTACCCGATGGCTTACACCTCTTTCATCATTCAGCTCATCAAATCACCCACCTCCCTTAAAGAAGTACCTGCACTGGAGGGGGGTTGTTCGCGAACGAGCGGGTCCGAAGGAACGGGTCTATGGTTTGAACGGGAGGACCGAGGACCGACTTCTTCGAAACGACCCATTGCGTTCCTTTTGGTCAGTTGGTCCTTCCGGTCCTTCGTTCCTTGCAGTCTGTCGTTCCATCCGGTCCGTCATTACTATCGCTACTTCGCTCCAAGTTTTAAGAAATGCGATGTTTTTATATCACCCGAAAAATTCAAAAATAGCGGTGTAATCAGCAGTACTCTTTTCTTCATATAAATTACACTTATTCACGAAACCATTTAAAAAGTTGGTAATGTTACCTTCCATCTTTTGCTTCATCCAACATTGTTAAACGCCATCATTACGGGATATCAAGTAGGTATTTCAAGGTTTTCCACATTCTTTCAACACCAAGAACATTTGCAAAATAAAAATGCATGGCCACCAACAGAAAAGGAACGGTGCACGAATGAAGAGGAACGAGTCCCAAAAAGAACAGGTTCAGAGTGAACTAGTTCCCAAAAATGAATGAGTTCGCCCATCTCTAACCTGCACATTATCCACCAACAAGTATCCTCCCTTTTCCTCGCTCACATAACGCCCCTTCACCTCCTTCCATGGCCAATATAAAATCTAAAAGGTTGGCAAAATACCTCTCTGAGATAACGCCATATTTCAAGTTAAGGAAAATTGAGATAATTACGGAGTACGGAGGAAATATGAAGAGGGCTTACAGAGTGGAAGTTGGGCTTAATTTCAATTATTCCAATTACGCTGCTCAGGTACCTCTTGCGATAATGGAGGGGAGCTCCGGAACCTTTTCTCGGCTTAATGTAACGAGCTAAGGCGCGTTCCATACCCTCCAGACCAATACGGTGCTTCAGAGCTCCGATGCCTCTAAACTTATGAATTAATTCCTGAGCGGAAATCCCGTGAACACAGGAGAACGAAATAAAGAATTGCTTTTGTTTTCGGTTCGGAGAAGATTAAAAACAGCCGAGAGATAAAGAGCGTAACATTGTAATCAATAAAGGTCGGATGTAAGATTTTACAGAAGCCTCAAAGGTGCATGTACCGTATAGACCTGTGCACACGTGCACCTTTATTCCCAGAAATCGTAGTTGAAAAGGGGGATGCGCGTCTTACACGAGTTCCTTATTTCTACGCCTTTCCTGGAAGCCAAGTACGGCAGCTGAGAGAAACTCCAGATCGGAGCTCTGTGCCTCACCCCATTATCAGGAACTAAACATCGTAGAGCTTCCAATTTTAGCTAGATAATTTTGGCCAGGAGAGTGTCACATAGTATATGCTCTGTGGAGATCCTTCACCGCGCTCCGAGTTATTGGGACCGGATTGTGAAGGAGGCTGTGGAAATCAACAACCACAGAGACAACATCAACAGAGACAACATCAACAGAGACAGAGGTTTTCAGATCAGCAACGCGTGGAAACCAATCACGAGTCTCATAAGAAAAAGAGCGGGAAAAGAGGGCCAATCGGAAGCAAGCGAGCCCATCCACAGAGCATACATAAAGTGACACCCTCCTGGCCAAAATTATCACCCTGAAGACGATGGCAGACTACGCATTCGAAACGTCAGTGCTAAAAACCACCATCACCCAATCGTAGAGCTGGTTTTATTTGATTGATAACAGATTACTTCCCTCGATTAATCGTGGAGAAACAAACGTAAGAGCGCTCACGGAAAGCTTTGGTATTACTGCCCATTAAAAAAGTCGAGTCCGTTGAGTTTAGAAAGCCGCATTTTTAAGTAGGAACAACCGATTTCAACGGAATAAAACGTATTTGGTAAATGATCATTCCCACGTTTACTGATGCATGTAGAATTTCTTTCCTATCCTTATCGGCACTTGTACGATGTATTATTTGAAAAAGGCCCTGTTTTCGGCGCTCAAAATTCGATGGCCCGACTTTTGGTTATCGTCAATCTTTTCTTATTTAGAATAGAGATTGGAGGGTCTGACACGAGTGGAAAGCATCACGGCTCCCAAATACTCACGCTAGGAGAATGAAGAAAGGCGCCGATTTTTTTCGGGCGCTTATAAAAGCGGGGTGCGCGTCTTACACGGGTTCGCGTGGTACCTGTGTCCACACGGTAAGTAAGAGGATAAGATTCTATGGGATGCTTATGGACCACGAACCAGGAAACTGAATGTGAAAACATTCGTGTAGAGCGTGGCACTCTTACGGATCGGAAGCATGGACCATTGGAAAAGCTGACCAGAACAGACTAGAAACCTTCGAAACCTGGCGATAAGGAAGTACGCTGAAGATAAAATGGACGGACAAAATAAGAAGAGATGAAGTTTACCGAAGAGTAGAGGAGGAAAGGACCATATGAAACACCATACAGAAAAGAAGAACCAGATGGATTGGACACACCCTGAGACACAATGGGTTAGTGAAGAACATATTTGAAGGTACAATAGAGGGGAAAGTCCCCAGAGGAAGACCCTGGTATAAATTCATGGACCAAATAAAGAGGAAAGTACATAGGAAGAGATACGAGGAAGTAAGGGGATTAGCATTAGATAGGGAAGGGTGGAGGGCTGCAGACAATCAACCTTACGTTTGAACGACAAATGATGATGGGCGCTGATGCTCACATAATTCATCGTGGTGTAACTACTTGAAGGAAGTAGTGATTATTTTGGGAAATTTAAAAACTGGAAGAATGATTAGGTGTCAACAGTCATCAATAGGCTTATAGCGAAAGCAAAGAACACGTAGAATCTTTCATTAAACCCTAAATGAGCGGAACTGACCGCACTTCATGAAACTTTCTGCATTTCAGCTTCATGAAATAATGTCACGTAGAATATTGAATAATAATTTGGTCTATCTTAAAGAAAAGTATCCTACCAATGGCTCTACACTAACACTGCAAATTTGAACAAAATTATGCGATCTTTGAGGTCATATCTATTTACCACCCTGCTCTCACCAAGAACTCCTGTCGATTATTTACTCTGCAGCCATGATGATGCAGAAATAATGCGTCGAAATGCTGGAAAAAGGCAATTAAAATCATTATCCCAAGACCAATCCACCAGAAGAATTGTGAGTGCTAAGATTTTCGTTATTATTCATGCCTCTGAAGATTGTTTTGTTCAGATCCGGATTTCAGTTGTGTCCATTCTTGTGTGTGAATACGTGTGTCCAAAAGCTAGGGGAAGAATAAATGATCCAGCATCTCTTTGACGTATACAATGAGGAGAAGGAAAATTTGAATATTTTAGAATAATATTTTGGATTTTTCAATATATCATGATAACTAGCCACATAATTTTCGGGATTTTCTTTCAGCCTTGATTTAAGGCAGTTTGAGCGAAATATCATTTCACCGAGAAGTAAAAGTATCTGGTCTCATTTTAAAGAAAAATATCTTACCCTTCCATAGATACCGAAATTTCAGCCCCTTCCCGAACTACTTTCTGAGATTTTTGACGGTAAATACCAGCCCTTTTACATGGGAAATGGTACGTGTATGACGTATGTGATGGTAGGTGCTACAGAGAGACATTATTTAAAAAAAATTGAGGCATTTATAACAACTATAACTCGTGAAAAAATAAAGAGTGTGTATTTTTGATGTTTTCTCAACTATTTTATAAAATAAATCATATCGTCACGGCAGGAATGTTTTCAGAGTCGCAAAAATATCTTCCTTATTGAAGGAGTTTTAAACGTACCGCGTTAAAAAAGATGACTCAATATAAAGGCATGTATCTATATTTATTGAATTCCAGAGAATTTCAGTCGCACCTTACGGAAAAGGCTTCTCGTTCTGTTTTTGAGTTTGATTATATAAATTAAATTGATAAAAAATAAACAACTTACTAAATAATGTAACGCCCCCTGCCGCAAGATTCTTGCAGTGGTTCGATTACGATGGAATCTTTTCGGTTGCGAAGAACCATGTCAGAGTAAAGGACGATCATTTTCAACAAATTCGATTCGCCGATCACGAATCTGATCGACGTTCATCTGATAAATTGTTTCGTTTCCAAGTGAATGGGGTAAGAGAAAGGGGAAGACCCAGAAAGGGATGGGTGCGGGTGTATATGAGGAAGAGACTTTAAAGAGAAGGGACATAAGACGGCGTGTATGAAGATGTTAATGTCAGAGGGTAACTGAAGCAAAAAAATGAGGTTCGTCAATACAGGATAGTTGGAGGAAATTATTACAGTAGAGCAGGGTCAAGACTTAAACTGTTTTGACAGTGCCTACCTCGAAAGGAATGGTCCCATTGCTATGTAAATACACCAAGATTTGAAAAAAATCAACCCATGAAAAAAAAATCATTTGACTTGACCGGGATTCGAACCCGGATCTCCCAATTGCTGGTCAGGGGCCTTATTCAGTAAGGAATCGACGCGGTCGAACCTCGGTAAATCCGTGGATGTGACGTCGAATTCCCCGACAAATCTCAACTTTCGAATGATCCCCTTTGAATTTTACGTGGCTCTGACGTAAACATTTCGTCGCCGTCGAGACACGGAAATTCCGAGGATATACAGAATAGACCCCCAGGTGTGTTAGCCAGTTACATTAGCCACCGGGAATTGGGAGACCCGGGTTCCAATCCCGGTCAAGTTAAATTATTTTCTTCGTGGCGAATTTCAACCCTTAGTGAATATGCACACCTGCGAGTGACCTCGTTATCATATCATTTGTAAATGCAATGATTGGAAATTGTCATGAATGGGTCATTACATATGAATTCAACCAGAGAAGTTTTGGGGCTCGGCTCAGATTTCACTGAAAATCATTGTTTTTGTTCACCTACTCCCTTGAATGTTTGAGAAAAATATTTAAACATGAAGAAAGTGAGAAAACAAACTGAATTTTGGAGTAAATAATTATGAGATATTTAAAACTACATACAAAAAGTTTCCTTGCTACAGTTAATTTCCCACATGATGAATCTGCCAGTGGAATATTGGTGAAATAATGGATTTTTTTAAAGCTGGAGCCCTGTTAATACCGCCATAACTTCTTAATAAAGATCTTGACAGTGCCCAATTTCCTATTGCTGATGGTCCTGTTATTACACACAAGTAATCTAGCATCAGTAACTTGTTAGTGATGAGTATATGTTGATAATGGACTCCTGAAAAATGATTTTCGTAGTTTTTCCGGCGAAAATATTCACAATTTAAATGCCAATAACTCCAAAACTAAAAAACAAAACATTTTTATGAACACAGATAATGAAAGCCTGAGTATAAAAAACCTTGTATAGCAATTTTCAGCCACAAATAATTTTTAATCTTGAAGATATTGGCATCCAAACATGGGTGCACAAGAATAGGCGCAATCCGCGAGTACCAAAAATGGGCATGACACCCTTTTTTTGAAAGGCCCTAACATAAAAGCCTCTCGGGATTTCAACCTTAAATTTTGCATGTGGACATTATACCATTAGAGGAATCAATACCTATTTATTTAGTCAAATCCAAGTTGGTGACCATACAAAATGTATGGAATTTGGTTGATTTCACATGGAATGACCCGAATGTCTAAATGGTAATCACGCTAAAATTTCAAATTCTGCGAAATTGTACCCAAATCATTAGATTATTTCATTAGTTCCAGTTTTCGCCATCCCAAGTCTACGGCCAGCCGCTCATTCAGGCCGAAAGCTGGAGATACATGCGTGTATCTCTCTTATAAATGGGACTTTTGGAATTTAACCGGGACATTTTCATTCAATGACGGGACTTATCCCGGGAAAAAACTGGAGTAATTGGAACCCCGAACGGTGAGCGCCGGTGAGACGTATTATTCTCTCCCGGAAAAAAAAACTTTCCACCGCGAGGAATTTTCCCCTTTCGAAAGGGTACGTGCAGCAGATGGGTATCGATCGTCGCAAATAAATACACATTTATAACGAGGCTCGAACGAAAATGAGAAGAGGTGAGCCATGGGAGGAGAGGTTTTTTGGGGGAGGGGGAAGTGGTGACAAGGATGGGGAGAGGAAGAGGTGGGGGAGGGGGCGGGGAACAGAGGGAATGGTGAAAAAAAGAGGAAAAAAAAAGTGGAGGCATTCAGCGAAAAAAAGGGGGCGGGACTTGCGATTCCTCCACTACCCCTCCCCTTTCCCTACGCCTCTCCCCCACCCTCTGCCACTCACCCTTCCAACCTCACCTGCCACCGCTTATGTATATACCTTTACGTGCGCTTTCGACTCCCCTCTAGGTACACCCTTAAGGGTAGTTTGAGCGAGATAGTTCCCTAGTCACAATGGAGATCATATTCGAATTATACGTTTTAATTTCAGCAGCTGTAAAGCTTCAGAAGTGTGAATTAAATATTCCATTATTTACGGAGCAATTTTATAATTTGGACTGAAAGTCTAAGTAATTAAATAAAAATATCCATATAAGTGTTTACGCAGTATTCGACTCATTTTCTTCACGCTGTACGTTTAAAACTCCTTCACAACGGAAGATTTTTTACGATCCTGAAAAAATTACGAGGCTTACTGTATGATTTATTTTCAAAAATAGTTGAAAAACGTACAAACTAAACGAAATTAATTTTTTGACGAAATTTAGGCGTTAAAAATTCCTCATTTTTGAATTATGTTTCTCTGGAGTGCATTTACGCATCATTTTCCTTGAGTAATGACAGTTATTTTTTGTCGGAATCGAGGCAACTTAAAAACGATTAACAACTTAACTATGATTAGCAACTTAACAGACGCGAATGTCCGATTGCGCTATCAGCAATTACATCGCTCGTTTGTTTTCTAGGCATGATCTTTAAATTGTATTTTTGGTATATCATTACTAAGTGGGAGGAAGTCTTAATAGTTGTGATAAAAGGATTAAAAAGATGCTCCAGATTACTTTTAATACCGAAGGAATTTAATATTTTCGTCAAAAATCTCAAAAAGTAGTTCGGTAAGGGGATGATATTTTGGTATCTTCGGAAGGGTGAGACATTTTTCTTTAAAATGAGGCCAACTTATTGATTTCTAGGTGAAATGATATTTCGCTGAAACAATCTCAAACCTTTCGCGAAAATACCTTACTCAGAGATCAGTGACGTAGCAACAATAGAGACGCCCGGGACAGTCTGTAAGTTGCCGCCCTCCCTTTGGGAAATGCAAAACATACGAGGGTTGGCCAAAACGTATTGCGCACATTTTTTTTACTTCCTAATATCAGAAATCATTGCGTTGAAACGGTCATCGAGAGATGCAATTTTCCAAAGGTAACGGCAAATAAAAAAGTTTCCTCTTTGCCTACCCCGAAATGGATTAGAGTGATGGGTATGCATGTAAGTTTAAGAAGACAAATATCTATTTGTTTAACAAGATATGTCTCATTTTACATACATACATAACAATCACGCCATTCCCTTCCGGGGTAGGCACAATCACAAAGTTTCACTCATAAATACATATTTGTACACCAAACTCTGCTTCGATAATGTCCTCCATACTGACCTATCCTTGCAAACCTCTTTTGCCTCATTTACTCCCATACACTGCTTCATACACGCCCTCCTGTCTTTAGGACTCCTAATATTCCTCCTCCTAAGAATTTCCTCAACCACATTCAACCGCAACTTTCTCGGCCTACCTCTACCTCTCGCACCATTCATTTCACTCTTAAATATCTGTTTCGTTATTCGACTCTCATCCATTCTCTCAACATGGCCAAACCTACGAAGCGCACTCCTTTCATATAGGTCCATTACTGGAGCATCTAACCCACACTCATTTATTACCCACTCATTCCTGACCCTTTCCGTCCTAATTTTACCGCAAACACTCCTCAGATAACTCATACCCACGGCGTTTCTTTTCTCTTATGTCTATCCTGACATACCCATGTTTCACTACCATACAACAAGGTGGGGAGATGTACACTTTAGTGCACGGCGATTTTCGCTTCCTTAGACAGGCACTCATTCCTTAATATGCTCCTCATGCCAACTACCACTTTCCTTCCAGAATTCGCACGTCTCGATCTCCTCATCTATCCGTCCATCTTTCGCAAACATCTTACCTTTGAAGAAAAATATATCGTCCTTCCAAAAATACCAAAATACAGCCCATTACCGGATAACTTTCCGAGATTTTGACGCAGAATCCACCTGAAATAAGTAAGTGCACGATGATTTCTAGTAATTTGTCGATGGAAAACATACCAAAATTTCAAAATTAGTGCGTTAGTCCGTTAACGCTATAGGAAAATGAGGGTCAACGAAGATGGCGGACTGGCTTCAGCTTCTAGCATTGGCCAGCATAGCGAGTGCCCTCTTCATATGGCGAGTGCCCTCTCCATATACCTCAATAGTATCCTGGTTAATAGTATCACCAAGTATTTTTTCCTGCTCATGAAACTATCTGAGAGTGAAAAATCGTTAAGAAATCGTAAATATATCTCTCGCAATTTTTTTATTTCCTAAAAGTGTTAAAAAGTGCAGTTACAGGCGTGAATATGGAACGACGAAGTATTATGTTTACTTCATTATTTCTTCGTTCTAGTCACTACTTTTGTGGAGCCTATGGACTTACTAAGAAAACCTTGAGGCCGGTGGGACAGGCGTGCGTAATTCGGGGGTGGCAGTTGTCTCCTCCCTCAATATTTTGTAAGGACTAATTTTTCGCAATGTTGTAAACTCGAAAATTTTAAATTTACAGGGCCATTTTTCGTTCCATCGTTTTATTACGATGCAGTTATTGAATTAAATTGATTAAATAAAACGTTAACGGATAAAATAGACAACAACACATCGCAATTTATCCTCCAATTGGGCCATTTTGTTCACTCGGAACGCGACTGAAAATTACCAACTCTGCCCATGTTTACAGACGAATCGTGCAATCGGGATCAAACGTGCTTCGACTTGTAGATTCTATTGTTCGCCATCGATATTTTCAGTCCGTATTAGCAAGCCGGGCGATCTGAGTCGGCTCTATTGGAATTTTCAGATCGGTCCGAGCTGAGATCGATCTGAAATGGGTTGGTAAAAGTAGTGATTATTTAAGAAAAATGATGAATTTCTAACACCTGGATTTCGTCAAAAAATTAAGTGACTAATTATCTTTGTTTTCCCGATGTAAATAAATTGTACGGTAACTGCAGTGTTTTGTTCAGAATCACTAAAGAATCTTCCGTTGTGAAGGAGCTTTACATGTACCGCGTGAAAAAAAAATTAGTCAAATATTTATATATATTTACGTAAATGTTAGAGATTTATACAGATTTTATTTCATTACTGAGCATTTCAGTTATATTGAAGTATATTCCCTTCCTGCACTTGACCTTCAGACTGATGTACCCCTCCCGTTAGTCTCCAGCCGGAGATCACCGCATCGGATCCGGAATATTTTACCGAGAAAATGTCATCATGTCATACGGAGTTAGGATGCAGGGCTGCATCTTCTATGGAGACTAATATGTTGGTTTCACTTTTAGATGTGGATGTTGATGCCGGTCCGATCTCCTTGATCTACGCCAACAATGCCTTCGGCTGAGATTGCTGCCTCTCAGTAGTGGGGACAATTCGGGTATCGTGTAAAAGTTAAGTCACCGCCTGAAAATTTGTTCCGTTACTTGGTGTCGAAAGCGACGACCCTCTGAGTGGGATTCTGAAAACCTACCACTGGTCCAAACCGAACCCCGAAAAGTGTTTCATAGCACCATTAGCAATGTTTACTTCATGCTCCCAACAACTGCTGAAACTAAAACGTAAAATTCAAATGTGAACTCCAATGTTCATTGGTTGTTCTTTCCAAAGATTGGTTGACTGCAGCCCTCCACCCTACCCTATCTAATTCTAGTTCCCTTACCTCCTGATAACTCTTCTTCCTATGTACTTTCCTCTTTATTTGGTCCATGAACTTATCTTTGAGTCTTCCTCTGGAGATTTTTCTATTTCGTCCACAATTATGTTCTTCACAAACCCATTGTGTCTCAGGGTGTGTCCAATCAATCTTATTCTTACTTTGTCTATGGCTTTATATATGGTCCTTTCCTCTTCTAATCTTCAGTACACTTCGTAATTTCATATTTTTTTCAGCCCATTTGATCTTCAGCATCCTCCTCCTTCACCAAGTTTCGGAGACTTCTAGTCTTTTCTGATCAGCTTTTTTACCAATGCTTCCGATCCATGGACTTCCACGCTCCATACGGATATTTTCCCATACTGTTTCCTGGTTTGTTGTCCTATCTTCTTTGAGCGCATCAGTTGTCTTCTTCCCATGAACGCCTTCTTAGTTTGGGCTATTCTCCTCTTGATGTCCGTTTTACTTCCGTGTCACGAGATGGTACTTCCGAGATAGGTGAGTGAATCCACTTGCTCTAATTTCTCTCCTCTCAGGGCGACTTCTACATTCAGCTTCTCTCTTCCGCATATTAGGATATTAGCCTTCGTCTTATTTATCTTCATGAGTTATTCTTGGAGAACATGGTCCATTACGTTTAGTTTCCTTTGAAGATCAAACCTCAATCAAACTCCAATATGAGTAGGGAATAATCACGCACTAACTAGGAACTTTAACCCTCTATGGACGAGCGTGTCAAATTTGTTAAGTTTCAAAATCATTGAAATATTTGCTTTTTTAAGAGGATTTTCCGTTTGGTAGCTGCGCTGGACAGAATTGTAACGCTTTGGATTAAATGTGTGAAAAGTTGCGTCTTTTTCGGCGGTTTGTCAAACAATTTGAACAGATGAATGTGTGACGCCATTCCCTGACGATGGCGTGCATGGTGAAGCTCCGAAATAAATAATTACAGCTGTAACATTAAGAAAATCACGGAAAATTTAAAAAAAGGTACGTTATGAAGGTAATGTTGAAGTGTACCTTGTGTAAATATTAATATGTAAAGTATTATTTTGAATAAAGTACATACAAAACACAAATACGTCACATTTCAAAATAAATATTATCATCAAATAAATTACTATTTTTTTAATTTAATAGCACTTAAAAAATTATATTGAAGCAGTATTTTTTTCATGCTGATGTTTCATACTTCCGTCCGTAGATGGTTAAGTAATTATACGGTGGAGCCACGTTAAACCCACTCCACGCGGAAGAACCTTAACTTCTGATACATCGTGGGGAACACACATGCAAAACATATGCGGTACAGCATTAAATAAACTAGCTTTTGTTATGCGTGTAATAGGAAGGTCCTCGGATGAAAATGTCAAAGAGAGATGCTACTTCGTTCTGGTTAGGCCACACCTCGAATACGCCGCGAGAATTTGGGACCCTGATCATAAAGATTTGGCCAAATAAATTAATAAAATACAAAGAAAAGCAGCACGCTTCGTGAAAAACTGCTACGAGCGAACAACTAGTGTCTCACAACTTATAGAGGGATTAAGGTGGGAGCCCATAGAGACCTGGAGGCTACAGGCTAGGCATAGGTTGCTTGAGAAATTCAGAACACAGATAAATTCAGAACACAGATAAAATTATCATGACGCCTCATTGCATCTTCAGGTCTGACAGAAGCGATAAAATACACTAAGAAAGATACATTGCCGAACAGATAGGTACAAAAACTCGTTCTTTCCGCGCACAATAAGCGACCACTCTAAAAACTGAGCTCCACTAAATACACTCTCATAATACACGTCACCATTTCACCTTCCAAAACCTTACATCTTTACACGGCTGGTCAACTAACACTCCCAGCCACACGCCCATGCGGTGGCTCGCAGGGTAGTATGTAGATGTAGATGATGGTGGAATTGACTCCAGTTGTCGTCCGGTCCCGTCCCCCATCAAATAACCAGCCAACCGAAGACATTTAAATTCCAATATCTCACGTGTCCTCGATGGGTTATGAAACCAAAAGCGGATTGGGTCCGATGAAAGGAACAGGGAGAGAGAAAGAATGGGGGAAGGAAAAACAATTCGCTCTCATGCATTCGAGAGGCTCTTCGGCGGCGGAACCTTTTTTCTTTCTCTCGTATTTGTTCGTGCGTGAGTCGCCCGGTGCGCTGATCGATAAGTGAAAAAAATAAAATGGAAGTTATGTGACGTGGGGATCACTCGGGGATGAGGGGGGGGGGAGGGGTGAGGTGGGAGGAGGAAAATTATGAGAATGCCGCAGGGAGGGGACACATAATCCGCGCGACGCTTGCACGTGGAGCGGTGCGTGAGACAGCTAAACAATACTAAAAAAATACCCGCGCGTTTAGTTAATAACTAATGAAATGTAAGCATAGTGGCGTAGTTACAGCTTGAGTCTGTGAGTTTCGCCACTCCGTCAGGGGAAAGGCTAAAAATCACCTCATCATGCCCATTTAGACCCGATTTACAAAGTTACATACATACCAATCACGCCGCGCCGTTCCCTTTCGGGGTAGGCACAGTCACAAAGTTTCACTCATCAATACATATTTGCACACGTAACTCTGCTTTAATAATTTCCTCCATACCGACCTATCCATGCCAACCTCTTTTGCCTCAGTTACCCCCATACACCACTTCATACACGCCCTCCTGTTTTGAAGACTCCCAATATTCCTCCTCCTAAGAATTTCTTCAACCACAACTTTCTCGGCCTACCTCTCGCACCATTCACTTCACTCTTATATATCTGTTTCGTTATTCGACTCTCATCCATTGTCTCAACATGGCCAAACCAATGAAGCACACTCCTTTCATGTATGTCCATTACTGGAGCATCTAACCTACATCCATTTATTACCCACTCATTCCTGACCCTATCCATCCTATTTTTGCTGCTAACACTCCTTAGATAACTCATACCCACGGCGTTTAGTCTACTCTTATGTCTATCCTGACATACCCATGTTTCACTACCATACAACAACGTGGGGAGAAGTACACTTTTGTGCACGGCAATTTTCGCTTCTTTAGACAGGCAATCCCTTGATATGCAACAATTTAAAAAGGTAAAAAAAATATTTCTCATCGCATTAGATTAATATACAAAATTACAAATTTATGTTTATCGTTTTTGGACTAGCGATTGAAAATCCACTTCTTTGACAGAGCAATGTTCAAGGGCCGTTTCACACGGTACATTTTATTGTACAGACAAATGCAACAACCCTTTCACGAAGAAAATTGTACCGTGTAAAGCGGCGAATTGTAATGATTGTCTGAAAGACGGGAAATACGTAGAATCTGCTCTTATTCCATTCATTTACTTGTAAAATATAACATACTTTCGTTCGTGCAACAAAATGTACCGCGTAAAAAGGTCTTAAAACATTCGTTTAATAGCGAAAAAACAGCCCCGAAAAATGTACCACCCGGGCCGGGCCATATGAAACATATTTATACGACCTGAACACAAACGGTATGTGAATCCCAAAAATCTATTTGTTGTACCTAAACTGACTGTATTTTATCTGTGTATCAATAGATCCAGTTGACTTGTATTATATGATTGAAAGACTACACTAGTAACATGCAATATTTAAATGAGTTGCTGTTTGCATACCGGCTGTACATAATGCACCAACATATTGTGTTAAATTTTTATGCTATGTAATTGTATATGGTCTAAGGAACCAATCCGCAATGAATACTAAGTATATAGTATTTTCGGAGTAAAATTGTTAACATTTGGACAGTTAAATGAATTGGAATCAGATAGAGGCTACTGAAAAGTTATATTCTTTCCAGGTAACGAGTTGTATACACTGTCCATTATCTCTGCAACCTGCGTACAGCCTATACACCATTTACCATCGACCATCACCATTTACTATCGACCTTGGCACCTTTTTTAACCTATGATTCGATACGTTTGTAGGCCCGATTCACCTTTTGTCAACCCTAGGACCTTTGACCCCTGAGTAACCCTTGCAGGTCAAGGGATGACAAGATAGATCTGAAGACCTTACCGTCGCCCTTGGCACCTTTTTAAACCTGTGATTCGACAGGTTTGTAGCGGTGATTCACTTTTTGTCACCCCTGTGACCTTGACTGTGCCCTTTCAGGGGTCACGGTTGCATTTTCGAACTCGAAAGTTCTTCCATCATGTTCTTCGTGCCCAAAAACCTATTAATTAAAGTTTCGCAAAATAATTCTGTCTTTTTTGTATTACGAATAATTTAACATTGAAATCCCATAAGGCAAAATTTGTCTTTTTGGTTGGACCTTATTTCTGGGGTCAAAAGGTCATATTTATAAAATTTTGCTTAGACTCAACAAAACTTTCAACATTTTTCTATCTAGGTGCCAAATTTCATCCATGTCGGTTGAAAGAAAGTGTCTAAAATTACAGGTCAAAAATGACACACGATCAATGGGACACTGTATAGGCTGATTACTGGTTCCATTAAGGATGCGTATCGCATAAATGACCTATATAAACCTAGCAAGAGCTTCGTATACGTTTTTCATGTGTGTTCCGCACCTTGTCGATTGCGTTAAAACCCTCCCTACTAGCCGATGAGATAAGCATGATTTGACAAAAACCAATGTACTGAAACAAGCGTGATGAATACTTTGTGGTAGAATATGTCTGACACTTTGAGCCGCTGTCGCTCCAGAAATTTTCTTACATTCCATGAAAGATAGTCTGGGCTTACTAATAGAATAAGATGCTGTTCCACCTTCAAACCCCATTCTATGTAAACATTCACTTTCTTACTAGGAAAGAATTAGAAATGTTCTCTGAAATGCGAGAGCACTGGAGAACTGCCTGGGGATTTCCATAACTTCACGTCTCAAACGGGGAAGACATTCCAAATAAAATGATGCCACATTAAAAAAAAACTAGGTAAGTAACCTAATTCTGGCATTTTCCCGATGAAAAATCAAAACAGGGATGTTAGGGAGTCGGTGATCAGGCCGAATTTCAAGAGTGTAGCTAGCATTTAGGACCGCGCAGAGTAAGGTTGAAATTCCGAAATAAATGAAGTACCCGGGAAATCCACGCGCTTCGTTAAAGATTTGCACGAGTTAATACCTACTGTGTGCAGCACTCCCGATGGAAGGACTACGTTAGGAGCCGCTAGGGACTCGGAGGTTACACGATCGGATTGATTTCTTCAAAAAAATTCATATTCGACGAGTTTCAATACGACATAGAGAATTTCCTTTTGACCCCGAACAACATCTGAAGAACTCATGCACTCTACAAGAGACGAAATAACAGACGCACACTCCTTAAGTGACAGGCAAAAGAATTCCTCTTCCGTTTCACGATTATAAAAAAGAGATATGACAGAATTGGAGATAAGAATTATTGAAGAAGATATACAGACACAAATGAAAAAAACGACTTCGTTTTCTTCCACTGATTTATTTTTTCGGTACGACATGTTTCGACGCATAGAGGTCATTTTCAAGTTAAAAAAATTTTGAATTTCAAGCAAATATAAATACCTGACCCCCCCCCCTAACACCCACTTCTTCCACCCCTCTCCAACCTCCCCCAAGTCCCTTCCAGGTATTAATATGTGCTTGAAGTTCAAAAATTTTTGTACTTGAAAATGACCTGTGTGTGTCGAAACATGTCGTACCGAAAAAATAAATCAGTGGAAGAAAACGAAGTCGTTTTTTCATTTGTGAATATCAACTTCCACATAGTTGAGCATGATACCATTGAACGTATGAAGATATATAGACTATAGGTAATACTAACGTACCGAGACAATACGACGCTATTTCATTTCCTATACATAGATATTGTGCTCCGATTCGCAGATGATATCGCAGTCACAGCAGGAAATCACGATCTTCAAAGGTCACTAAAAGTCACGGACCAAGTTCTCCAAGAATACAATATGAAAACAAACAAGATGAAGACTATAATCCTAGTATGTGGAAGAGAGAAGCTGATTGCAAGAGTCACCCAGAGAGGAGAGAAATTAGATCAAGTGGATTCCTTCACTTCTCTCGAAAGTACCATCACGTGGGACGGAAGAAGTAGGTACAGCAGGCATCAAGCGGAGATTAGCCCAAGCTAAGAAGGCGTTCATGTGAAAAAGACAAATGCTGTTCTCAAAGGAGATAGGAATACAAACTAGAAAACAATACGTGAAAACATTCTATGGATCAGAAGCATGGACCGTGGGAAAATCTGACTAGAAGGCATCGATACCCTGTACTGGAGGAAGATGCTAATGATAAACTGGACGGAAAATAAGAAATGATGGAGAATATAGAAAAGTAGAAGAGAAGAGGACCATATATATAAAGCCATAGAAAAAATAAGAACAAGATGGATTGGACGCACTCTAAGACACAATTGGTTTGTGAAGAACATAATTGAAGGCAAAACAGAGGGAAAAGTCCCCAAAGGAGGACCAAGGAATAAGCTGATGGACCAAATAATGAGGAGAGTACATAGGAAGAGTTAGATACCAGGAGGTAAGGGAACTAGCATTAGATAGGGAAGAGTGGAGGGCTGCAATTGACCAATCTTAGGATTGAACGATCAATGACAACATAGTGTATTAACATCTCCTTCAACATTCTTTCGAGGCGGCTCGCGGATTTTTACATGCGAAGACGTCCTCGAGAGTACTTCTTCATAGTTCTTCTAGGTACTAGGAAATACCAAGTGATTGCGGTGGTGTTTGCTCCAATTGGTATGCGCTTGTGAATGGTTCATGGGTGGGGTAACCATACTCTGATGTCCCAAAATCGGGAAATATCTTTTAAAAATTTTCAAAAATCTTTGGGGAAAGGAGGCAGGACTCACATTTGTGGGGGTGATCGAAGAGAAAGTTGCTCGTCGCGTGACTAACCAAGAGCCAATAGGCGTGGCGGAGAACCTCGAAAATTCAGTCCCTACCAGACCTCCATTGTGCTAATATCCTGATTCTGCTTGCTGTGTTGCCGAGCTGAATCACCACAGGGCCAATCTCATTGTAGACCACACGGTTGTCCCGGCTGAGGGATAATATTCCCGGCAAGGTCGAGGTGGAACACCCCTCCCTCTCGGTGTCAGTTCCCCGCCCTCCGGCAGCGGAGGCCTTCGAACAGTTTCGGACTCGCACGAAAAGCACCCGCCCCCACAAATGTTAGGCCTGCCTCCCAGCCCCCAAGACATTTGAAAAAGATAATAGTGCTGAAGAAACTAAAACCGGGATAACATCGGAACGTTATTCAAATGGGTATTCATAAACAAATGGGGTACGGATATTTTATTCTTTGAAATTGCGAAGCAAAATTATCTCTGGCAGCATCGGCGGCTAGACAGTTTCAAACTCCGGAGAAAAAAGGTCGATTATCGTTACTTGAGGGGTGGCTGAACTTTTCGTGACCCTCGCCGGGTGAGTCCTCTGCGCCATCCATGGAAAAAGTGAATAATAACGCTCCACAGTTCGGCTTCCATCATAGAGATCCTTCAGCAAGTGATTAGCATACTCTCAAGTCGCAATCAGGAGCCTTCGAGGAAGCGAAATGCGAATTGATATTAAGCTTTCGATTTACACCTCCGTCACCATAATATAGTCGCTGTGCATTTCTCCAAGCAGCGGAGAGCGGATCAAAACGGAGACATCCCGGGAAATAAATGCCAACCGGACGGAACATCTGGAGCAAAAACCTCAAGCCGGGATTGTCCCGATGAAACCGGGAAGTATATACATTGAGCCTATTCTGGGGAACTATGAGAGGACAGTTGAATTAAGGCGAAAGTACGGCATGCATCTTGGGATTTTAATTCAGATGCCAGATGTCAATAACATTGCTGTAATAGCCTTGCAAAAACACTGCGGTATTAAACAAAACTAAACATTGGTATGCTACCTAGCTACCGTGTGATTAAACGTTAATTAGCAACATTACCACAATGCTGCTATAAGATTACAGACATACCTACATATTTATCTAGCCGTTCCCTTCCGGGGTAGGCAAAGCTATAAGATTAAACCTTCAAACAAAAAGCTACATTATGGTGATCACGGAACTTCGAAGTTATGCCCAACTGGCTTGAATGCAGCTGCAATCCTGCTACAGAATAAATATGATGTCTCTCAGTAGGGTACGAAGAGGAGTGACAAGGGGATATGGTCTTCCATAGAGGAAAAAAGCCAAACAAGGTTGGGTAAAGCTCTGTCGTTCCCAATAGAAATCAAATGAAAAAGGGAAAATAAAGGCACATAACCACCTGTAACCAAAGCTGTTGTTGCCGCATCATTCTCAAGACTCTCGCCATGAATGCCTCCAATCTATTTTCATCCTCTTTATAAAGGGTGGTCATGTGGGTATGCCCATGTGGGTATACATGACCCAAGTCTGAGGATCATACAACATCACACTCAATGTTTGTTGAAACTTCAGTTGCCCATTCCTCTTGCTTTTACACACATAGGAGTTGGATTAGCGGACATCTGCAGGTTAAGGTAATGAATAAAACTTAGCAATGTCTACTGGATTTTTATTGGTACAATACATTTCGACACTGATGTGCCATCATCAGGTAACCGATGATGGTGCATTAGCGTCAAAATGCATTGTACCAATAAAATTCAGTGGACATGCAAAGTTTTATTAATTTCATAAATAATGTCCCACAACATCTCGCCATGACTTCGTTGAATTTATCGGTTAAGGTAGTTTTAAATGGAAGAGAACACGATTCCTCCAGGCCTTTAACTCCTGACACAATTTCTTCCTTCATCTCAGCATACATACTACACCGAGTCATCCAGCCCATTGAACGTATCTTCCCTTTCTACGCTCACCCAACATCCAAATGAGGTCGTTTTACACAAGGCACTTAATGACACTGGCTGATTTATGGAAGGAAAACTCTAATCGTATAAATCTAATCGTAAATATAAATAGAAAAATACAAATCGTAATCAGGCGCAATAAATGGAGAAATAGTGAATAGGATACAGGACTTCCCCAGTGATCATCAATGAAAAGTGGTATAAGCTCTTGCATGGTATTAGTCATATTGGGTGTTCCATAAGGAAGCATGATCAGCCATCTTGTATTCATTATTTAAATAAATTATCTAAGCTCTCGAGTTAGCAGTGAACTAAGATTATTTGCACATGCAATCTTAGAAGTTCTTTCTTTGGATCTCAACTAGGGATGGTCGGATCGGATCTGCGGATCCAAAGATCTGCAGATCTTTACACGGAATGAGATACTGATATCGGATCCAAATACTACAGCAAATCAGATAGGTATCAGAGAGTTTTAAGCAATTGAAATGCCGGCTGTCGTCGGCTATCGGCGGCTTTCTGCTGAACAAATAGAATGCTGTTGATGTACTTCATTCGACAACCGGCTTTTGCTGAATGTAAATCAAATTCACCCTTTATTATCTATCTCATTATTCTCAAGATGTGGTATGACAACAGTCATTGCATAAACGTGACAACAATCAAGGATTAGTATTATTGTGGCATCGACATTGTCTTTATTTTAATATTTAAGTTTAACATTTTTAAACTTGATGTTGTTTATTTTCAATAAAGTCTCCAAGGCTTAAATTCTATTATCATTTGTGAATTGTATATACCCTTGAATACATCCAAGGATCCGAAAATAAGAACCGAGATCCGGGATCCGAAATGAAGGATCCGGATTTGGATCCGAAAAAAACCTGGATCTGCCCATCCCTAATCTTAACAATGTTCATTTGTGGTGCCAGGAGAGGGGGCTAGAACTAAATCTCAGTAAATGTACCACACTTCTTGAGAAAGTTATCACACAAATGCCATACCTACACTATGGGTGGAGTAAACGAAGTCTTCAGACACAGTCAAATGCTTTGGAATCACCTTAACTTCAGACATATCATGGGGAATACGTACACACATGTGCGGCACAGCATTAAAGAAACTAGGATTTATCAAGTATATAATAGGAAGGACCTTCGATAAGATATTAATAGAGGTGCTACTTTGTTCTGGTTAGGCCACACCTCGAATATGCCGAGAGCATTTGGGCCCCTTTAGATAGAATGACTTAACCAAAGAAATTAATAAAATACAAAAAGCTGCACACTTCACTAAAAACTGCTATGAGCGAACATAGTGCCGCACAGCTTTTCAAGGTATTAAGTTGGAAGCTGCTACAGACTCGGAGGCTACACAGTAAGCTTAGATTCGTAGAGAAATTCAGAACTGGTGTGTTTCAGAGCGACACAGAGAATATCATTTTGTTGCCACACTACATTTCTAGGTTCAACAGAAGCAATAAAATAAGAGACAGACATTCCTGATGAGATAAGTACAAAAATGTGTTTTTTCCGCACACAATTAGTGACCACAATAAACACAGATCCAATCACTCCCAAAATACACTTCACCCTTTCACCACTGAAGACCTTTATACCTTTACATGGCTGGTGTCCTCACACCCTCTGCCACATGCCCATGCAGGGGCTCGGAGGGTAGTATGTAGATCCATAAAAATATAATTAACTTCTGTTACACATATGCATTGATTTATGCGTGCTCTCCAGTTATCAAGATTTCTAATATTCCTCCTCCTAAGAGATTCTCTTCCACCTCATACAACCATGAATTTCTTAGTCAACCCTATCCTCTCACACCACTTACTACACTATCATCATACACTTTTTGTTTTCCATCACTGAGAAAGTCCCTTATCCAATTCACTGTTTTTCTATTAACTCCGCTATATTGCAATTTATATATGAGTTTTTTGTGAGTAACCTTGTCGAAGGCCTTCTTGAAATCAAGGAAAATCGCGTCCACTTGCTTAATCGATTCACCTGATTTTAGGACGTCTTGAAGGAAGAGCGCAAGCTGTGTTTCACAGGACCCGCCCTTACAGAAGCCGTGCTGACTGCCATGTAAGACGTTATGATTATCCAGGAATATCATAATATTTCTAACAATAACGTGTTCGAGGATCTTGCATAAAGTTATGATTATCCAGGAATATCATGATATTTCTAAAAAATAACGTGTTCGAGATCTTGCATAAAATTGATGTAAACGATATAGGCCGATAATTTCCTGGGTTACATCTCTTTCTTTTTTTAAATATCGGTGTGATGTTGGTTATTTTCCAGCCTTGGGGCACCTTGCCTTCGGATAGTGATTCGCTAAATATAATTTCTAAGAATGGTGCAATTTGTGGCGCTAACTCCTTGAGCACTCATGCAGGTATTCCTACTGGACCTGGAGACTTGTTACTTTTAATCGAATGCAGCTGCTTAACAATTCCATGATGCTCAATTGTTAAGTCTGCCATCAGCTCGTTAAAGTCAGCAAGTTTCAGAGCGACACAGAGAATACTATCATGATGCCTCACCACATTTTTAGGCCTGACAGATGCGATAACACAAGAGAGATACACTGCTGAACAGATAGGTACAAAAACTCTTTTCTCCGCGCACAATAAGCGACCACCATAAAAACTTAACTCCACTATATACACATCACTATTTCACCTCCCTAAACCTTATCCCTAACATCTTCACAAGGCTGATGTCCTAACACCGCCTACCACACGCCCATGCTGAGGCTCGTGGGGTAGTATGTAGATCATACATCTTCTTTGTTTTATGACTTAAATCAATGTTGTCAAACATGGCTAAACCAATGAAGCGTTCACATGCCTCTTTACACATATTCCCCTTACTGAAGCATCCAACCCACTTTCTTTCTGCACCTACTCAATCCTAATCCTATCCCTTCTGCTTTTACGGCAAAACACTTCTCACAAACATATACTGTACTCACTGCATTTAGCTTTAGGTGTTTCGAAGGTTAATTGTGAGTCATTCAGCACACATTTTCATAATTTTTCAAGTAGAAAAAAATTGTTCAACCACCTTTCACTCGAGTATACCTGCTCATTTGGTGGAAATCACCATGCGTGTAATATTATAAATGACACAAGAATTATATTTAAAAAATTCACCCTAATGCAAGCAAAGTAATGACTTGAGTTTAAGGCGTGAAATTCAAAATTCATACGAAAATCATATGTGGACGCCAGAAGTCAAGGGGTCTACGTGACATTTTTGAAAAAAATAAGTTAGGTACAGGAATGGGATGTGAAAATATTAATCTGTTAGGTGGTAAAAGGATCCAAGTGATTTTCTTGACAGGTGTTACTATCTAGGGTAATGGCTCGTGACTACTTAGTGGGTTTTACCATACATTTTCAACTTTGACTTAAATTTTCTCTAAACAATGGTTTTGTTACTTAGACCCCTTGACTTCTGGGGTCCTCATATACAAATACATGTTTTATACTGTGTGTGATACCCTGATATTTTTTGTCACCATAATAATAAAAATTCACTAAGGCACTAAATCATCTACTCGCTCAATTATTTCACCCTTCACTTTTATCATGCAAAAGGGTTGCTACAGACAAAAAATTCCCCTACTTTTACAGATTTTCCTAGTCAAAATTTTCATGAGCAATTTTCCACTCTATTTTAATAAAGGTACAACGATTCGAGCACAACAGGAGTGACTTCTCTAAATATTCTCCCATATTGGGAAGCAATATCATTTACATAAGTACTGATGAGAGTGTATCTACCGAGAAACTTTCTAGACAAAAGTACTTTCACTATTAAAAAAAAACCAAGAGGAATGCGATAAAAATTTCCAGCATACATGAATTGGATTTTACGAGTCCTCAACACCTCACTCACAAACTTCTCTTCAAATGAGCCATCATTCACCACAGACCACACTAGTCGATTACACTATGTATCATTTGTACATCAAAATTCAAAGCTTTGATGGACAACACCCACTGAGAAGAGGCGCAAATATGTGGAGTTCCATAAAAATATTCAGGCAAGAGATTTTATCAGAGGGAATTAAATATAAATACTCACAAACAAAAAGGTATTACACAAAGAGCTATGCACATCATTGCTGACTTTTTCCATGAAAACGAGAACCATTTTATCAAACCAAGCAGAAAAAAACTTGTATCGTTACACATCAAAAGAAACCAAGAAGGGTTTTTCATCATTCTCCCACTCCATAATTTAGCAACAAATTGCAATTTCAGTATAGATAAAAAGGCAAATGATATCTGAATGAATGTCATGATAAAGAATCCATGAATTCTCTCTTTCAAGCAACCTCTGGAAGGCAATAACTACTAACATTTGCAACCTATAAGAGCAAACAAAATTACAAACTAGCCGGCACAAAAATGTCCACATTCCATTTACAAAATACAGAGGACCTGACACCAACTGGATTGGCACATGGCAGCTTGGAATGCATTATCATCAAACAGAAATAGCACATCCATAGCATATCTACTGAACAAAGATGACCTTGATCTCATAAATGAAAGGAAGGTGAACAGTAATACAGTAACTATTCGCCAGTATCTTGTATGGAGGATAGCAGGCATGAAGTCATGCGTATATCTTACAAAATGGCACATAAAAATGTTTGAAATGACATCATCTTTTCAATTCACTGTAGTTCAATAAATATGGGTCGCTAAGATGAAAGAAAAGGCTATGTATGAAACAATTTTGGTTATCTATATGATACATGGGTTAAAATCGCTGTACAAAAATCTTGCAAGTTCTCCATTAAATAGAATGTAAAAACCAAAATGGGAGGGGCCAAACGCGATTAGGCATTCTTTTGCCACAGTATGGAAACCTCTGTACACACCATTCAAAAGATAGCCCCAGGCCCCACATATACTCCAGAAGAAAAATGGTTTAAGTATTCCACAAATAAGTTGCACGTGCCACTATTTATAATTAAGCCTGAATGAAATGTACATAGACATAGCTTAGAAGAATATGTTTGGAATATATCTATTACAAAGGTGAATATTACCGAAAACAACCTCAATTTTTAGGTGTAGTGGTAAATTATGAAAAAATACCACAGTAATTTTCATACATCACCGCTCTTAACAGATTATGGTATTGTTTGGTAGCATTCACCTTCGGCAATTTTTGGAATGGTCCATCTCTGAGCAGCCCTACTGTTGGCACAGAAACTATGTGCTCTTGAGTTTTGGTGCAAATGAAAAATTACAAAATGACCGACAGTGAAAACAAATCACACCATATTTTTCCTCTCCTCATTCTGCCTTATTTAATGGTAAACTTCTTCCGAATACAGAACTTCAGGTGGCGCTGAGAATCGGTGGCCCGAGCGGGTGTACACGGCAACTCTGCACTGATTTGCTGAGGCAGTTTGCCTAACAGGACCACTCACTTTGATCAGTATAAATACCACTCAATTTAAATTAAACGTGCTTATTAATATGTTGGACAATTACAAAGTGGAAACGTTCAGGGCATGCAGATTACAACGTGAACAAGAATGACATTGTACGATGCCCCAGTTAAGAAATGATATCATTTTACAAAATTAATGATAACCTTTTTGCCGTTAAAGATACAAAGCTGAATGTGACACAATGTATAGCACACACATTTGTCCACCACTTACTCAAATATGCTTCTCATTGAAGAACTTGTGTTTAAGTAACGAATTATCTAAGTCAAAGCTTTGTTTGCACACCGGCCAAAACCAGTACTTGTAGTGTTACATCCATAGTTGGCGAATTCACTTTGTGGAAATTACGATTCACCTTAAGAATGAAACCACTTAGTTTTTTTCCACCAATATATTTAAAACACAAATGAACCGGTTTCAGCCTTTTCAGGCCATTATCAAAATTACAGATTAAAATACCCAAAGACAGCACAGATTATATACGAAATCTCAATGAGAGGGAGGTGGCTGAGATAAGGGGGGGGAATGAGAGGTGATTGGGCAAAACTGCAGGGGAAGGAAGAAACAGGTGGTGACGCCAGGCTCAAGGACTTCGGGGATGGAGGTGAGGGTACTGGCACAGAGAACAAGGGTGAGGCGGTTGAAGGGATGTTGTTCACCTCACCTCACCCTTGTTCTCTGTGTCAGTACCCTCACCTCCATCCCCGAAGTCCTTGAGCCTGGCGTCACCACCTGTTTCTTCCTTCCCCTGCAGTTTTGCCCAATCACCTCTCATTCCCCCCCCCCTTATCTCAGCCACCTCCCTCTCATTGAGATTTCGTATATAGTCTGTGCTGTCTTTGGGTATTTTCCACCAATATATTTAAAACACAAATCAACCGGTTTCAGCCTTTTCAGGCCATTATCAAGATTACAGATTAAAATACCCAAAGACAGCACAGACTATATACGAATATATGAGGTGAACAACATCCCTTCAACCGCCTCACCCTTGTTCTCTGTGCCAGTACCCTCACCTCCATCCCCGTAGTCCTTGAGCCTGGCGTCACCACCTGTTTCTTCCTTCCCCTGCAGTTTTGCCCAATCACCTCTCATTCCCCCCCTTATTTCAGCCACCTCCCTCTCATTGAGATTTCGTATATAGTCTGTGCTGTCTTTGGGTAGGTATTTTAATCTGTAATCTTGATAATGGCCTGAAAAGGCTGAAACCGGTTGATTTGTGTTTTAAATATATTGATGGAAAAAAACTAAGTGGTTTCATTCTTGACATGTTACATCCATAGTAAAAAATATTATAATGCATTTACAAAAATTAATTTTACCATAAAATAACGCAGAATGAGAAGAGGCAAAATATGAGGTGATTAGTTTTTCTGAGTCATTTCGTTATTTTTTTATTCATACCCAAACTTGAATGCACATGATTACAGCTCCGACAGTAAGTAAGAGCCATCAGTAGGAAAGTTAAAATAACAGCAAACACAGATGCTTCCAAATCAACTAAAAAGTTTATTTACTTAGATCATAATGCCCAAAAAATTGTCATAACTGGTAGGGGTAGCAGTAATATTTTTTAAATATGAAATTGAAAAACCTTAGCATGTGGATGAAATGCTCTTAAAGGTTATAATAATATCGCAAACAAAATTCATTATATTCAATTAACATTTTATGAAGCTTATATTCATTTAAACATGAAAATTGTATTTCCTGGCAAAGCAAATTTTCAACACACAATAAAAAAAACACAGCAGGGATCGCAAATTCTTAACTAAGCAGATGAAAATATTCACTCATGTATTACATTATCGAGTACAAAATTTGTTCCTCAAAGCCAAAATCTTACTGGATTGGATACAATATGTTATTTTACACATATTAAAAGACTACTTCCCTTCATTTTAACTCTTTACACCCTAGTTCATAACTGCAGCTATAATCCCAATAATTTATCTGTGGAATTTCCACTCACTTCCCAAGCATTCTTAAACAAAACATTCATGCCACATATTGAAAGTCAACAGAAAAGTCATTTTCAACATTTCATCCCACTTCATCATAGGCTTACATCACCGAGCTATCAATTCACATGTCGCTAGATAAAGGCTCAATTCTATAAGGAAACATAAGTGTATCAAAAAATAGGTAATTTTCTAGCATTTGTACAAGTATTCTAATTAAAAACATCAAGACATCTCTCGCCACAAACTTCGGCTGCATCGAGGAAAAAAAATCCTGTCATAAGCAAGTTTTAAACTAAGGAAAAAGTAACCAAAACCTTTATGTGATAATATGTGAATTACCTAATTAAGAAAAAACTGGGCTTTGACCAATACCAACATGGAGTGTCAGGTATCAGGCTTTTCCCAGATTTTCCAACAATTTTCATCGACCATTACTTTAATCCAGATGAATTCTTTCCGTCAAATAGCACATGTTTTTCATATTCCCAATAATTTCAACTTGACAAGCCCATTGTAGCTGTCAAGTGAATCTGTTTTCAGTACTGTCCTGAGCACATGTGCTCACAAGCTTGAGGGCTTTAGAGAACATAATCCCTATGACTTCAAACCAATACAGTTATTAAAATTAATATCTAACATTACTGTTATAATAAATTACTTTTAAATTATGCTTCTGAAAATTCAGATACCTCACATTAAAAAAAAGGTCATTTTGAATGATACATAGAGGAAACTTTACCAATGCATTCGCAAGGAACACAAAGGTATGCATTATCAATCATAAAAGTATCAGGAAAGTTGGTATTGGCCCAAACCTATCAGAGACCAACTACTTATTCCACATAAAATTATGCAAGAATGTTACCAGAAAATGCAATCAAACACAACACTCTTCAAAATGCACAACCTATGCTTAAACTTAACTTAGAAAAGAAAGCAGCATTTCAAATGCTTATTTAGACTTCATTATATACTTTCACGGCATCCCAAGCAAGTGTGATTCTTCCCTATATCACAGACAAGTTTACTTAAGATGAATGTTCACGGAGTCAATGGTGGATGCTCACACATTTGATGTCTTTATCTCAACTTCCGTACATGTATATCTCATATTCTGAATGTCAAATGCATTCAACAATTTCCACTATATACAAACTTACATCGTTCAACTACGACTTAAAAACAATGACTTTTTCATTAAGTTATCACGATCGTTATTTTAGGCAGTACATCATGATTCAAACGGGGAGTCCTATGTTTATAACTAAGGGAAATCTGCAACTACTGGTTACCCTATTATTCTGATATGATTTCATTATTATTGTTATCCTCCTTAGGCATATTATATAGACCACTCATCATCAACATTCTCCCCCTGGAATAATCCCTTCAAAAAATTCTATTCCATTCTTAATTGAGCAATAAAAATATGACAGAATTATATGTAAACATCTTCCAGATGGGTGAATGACACTAACTTCATATTTACATCAGTAGAAAATATTTCAATGTGATCGTCTAAGAAAATAGAACCATTCATTTACGATAATCCTCTGGAGTAATAAAAGTAAAAACCAAACTAAACAAATAAAAAATTGACTGCAGCACAGAAGCTATTATCTTACTGGAAAGGAAAATAAACCAAATCCCTCAGTTTGAATGATTCGTTGATCCAGACAATGGCCAGCCTCATGCTAAGAATAGTCTCCCACTTTTATGTGAATACCCCTCTCCAATCTGGGAGACTCATCCCAGTTTTCCTCTTTATTTTCACAGCTGTGCTCTTGCCTGGAAAAAAAACAAAAGTCAATTTATTAGACACTCCCAACAATATGATAATGGCAACTTAGACATCAATGCTACAAATAGTTAAAATGTTGACCACATCAATGGAGAAATCATCAAAGCACTCGAGAGTAAAGCCAAGGATAACTTGTATGAAATAATCAAAAACAGCTATCAAAGGTACACTTTCAGAAGACTGACAAAGAAGTGTCATGATTGAGGTACTGAAGAAGACAAGGGCTAAGAGATATGAGAAGCACCGAACCTTGAGTCTAGAGCCACATGCATTAAAAATACAGACACAAATAATGAGAAAAAGGAAGGAGAGGAAAGTTGAAGACAACCTCTCGGCAAGTACACTGCAGGAAACACTGGGAAAGGAAGGAAGGAGAGGAAAGTTGAAGACAACCTCTCGGCAAGTACACTGCAGGAAACACTGGGAAAGAAAGTTCACACAGTCATTTACACAACTTGGACCTAGTATCTTTGGGAACCACACAGATCTACATTTTGCTACACCTACTGTGGGGAAAACACTGAAATATTTCGCAGTCTTGTGCAACTGACAGCTATAACAATCTCCAAATTTGATGGCTCTGACTTTACCTAGAGGTGTCCCAATGCATATGAACACACAGAGTTAACTCTCAATTATTCATGGTTATAATAATGAAGCACAGATAATTGAAAAAATTAAGATGCATAACAGAATACCTCCTAAAGAAAAGTCTCTTAGTAAATAACAGCATTAGCATTAAGACTATAGTGCTCGCAGAGTTTCTGTGCACTGGAGAGTTCCTCCAAGCCTAGCTTCCCATGGTAGATGAGCAGCGATTGGCTGCGGGTGTCCAATCCCGTAAACCGGTTCTTAGCTCAGTGAGCGCAGCGTACGAATACTGTAAGTGGCGACCCAAAAGAATTGGCAAAAACGAACACTATGCCTCGCCGACGCGAGGGTCTTTAGAATAGAAATACTCTGGACGAGAAACTACCATAGATATCGAGTCAAAACTTGCAGTGATTGTAATAGTCATTGCAGTGAGGTTAGAAAGTAATACCCATCGGCGCAGGTCACCGTGATTACACGATAAATAAACAAAACTTAAAGTCAGTATTAAAACAGTATTCGTACGTGGCGCACATTGAGCTAAGAACCGGATTACAGAATTGGATGCTGGCAGCCAATCGCTGCTCATCTACCATGGGAAGCTAGGCTTGGAAGAGCTCTCCAGTGCACAGAAACTCTGCGAGCACTATAGGAAGAAATTCCTGAAAAGCTTTGTATGGAATGTGCTAACATATGGATGCGAGACATGGACACTAAGGAAGAGTGAAATGACCGAACTTGAAGCTGCAGAAATGTGGTTGTGGAGGAGGGTTACAAGAACTAGGTGGACTGACAGAAAAACTAACGAGCAAGTACTAAATGAAGTCCATACAGAAAGAAAACTACTGGAAACAATTAAAACGAGAAAAGCAAAGCTCATCGGACACTTACTCAAGCACGAAAACTTCGTACAAAATATTATGGAAGGAAAAATTCCAGGCAAAAGACAGAGGACAACCGAGAACTTCGTACCTAAAAGTATTGGCGATGGAAATGGGATGCACCTCGTACAATGAAATGAAGAGGAGGGCTGAAAAAATAGATTGTTGGAAGGTGTGGCTGCAACAACAAGGATTACCTTTAAAAAAGAAGAAACAAAATACCAGTCTAATTTGCGGGGGGGGGGGGGGTGATATAAATAGATTGAATATGAAGAAGGTGAACACTGAAACAGCAAGCAAGGTGGTGAAGAAACACTTTGAAGAGGGAAAAAGGAGAAGAAACAACACGAGAGATGCAAATGGGAATATACTGATAGAGGGTGAAAACATTTGAAATAGATGGCGGCAATACATCAGAGAACCCAATGGCCAAAGCTGCTGGAATAAAACCTAATGAAAAATGGGAACAAAGTAGATGAAGACAGTGGCCCACACATACTGAGGAGCGAATTCCATATTGCAGTAAAGGATCTCAAGAAAAACAAAGCACCTGGAGCAGCAACATCAATGGAGAAATCATGAAATCATCATCATGGTGACAGCACTCAAGAACCTGTACAAAATAATCAAAGATTTTTCACAGGGGAACACTCCCAGAAGACTATCAAAGAAGTGTGATGACTGAGATACCGAAGAAGACGAGGACTAAGAGATGTGAGGAGCACTTAACCTTTAGCCTCAGTGCCACATGCATAAAAAATACTGACACAATTACTACAAATGAAGGATGTAAAGTAAAGTAAAGATAATCTCTCGGAAAATCAATTTGAATTTAGAGAAAGCAGAGGTACCAGGGAGGCCATACTCTGTCTGAAAGTAATGGTAGAGAAGACGATCAAACAATACACCTTATACTCCAAAAGATTAATGAAAAAAATATGCTCTCTAAACATGCAAGAGACAAGGGACAAGTGTCCCTCTGGATAATTTTAGAATCGCTCACAGAGGCAGATCAGAATCTTAATTTTGGTAGGTTGATAATTTCATGGCCCTATGGTTTGATGTACCAACACCACTGAACAAGGTACAGTGGACTTAATAAGCTTTTACCAAAAAACACAGTACATACTTTCACTAGGCAATACAAATAATGTTGATTTAAAAAAATGAAAAAGATGGTTGAATCTCAACATAAATATATGAAAATACAAATACTCACCCATTATTCTGAGCACTTCTTCTCTTTTTGGCATTTGCTCGTTCTTTCTCTATAGATTGCTTACCAAGGAAATTACTAAAAAACTGAAAATCACTGGGTTCTTCACTTTCTTTCAAACATGTGGTATCCTAGAAACAAGATATGGAAATAATAATCATATGGGTGTCTCCAAAAAAAAAGGCAGGGATGAACACCAAGGATTCGGGGTATAAATTAGAGCAGATAAAACATTTATAATGCAAGTTGAATGTTATTGAGAAACTGTGTCAACAAGGAAAGGCTTATGAATATAAACTATACTGTCCAAGAAAATATTTACTAAGATGAGAGTCTGGAAGTTTTTTAAGATTCAAAGTTAGTTCTTTGAAGGAGGAGGGTGAGTGTAATCAGAGAGACGAGTGATACAAATCCAAAGCACACTTAAGATATTCTGTCCTATGCAAAGTTTGATATTTAATCACATTATTTCCTCAAATTTTTTTCAAGCATACTCAACTATAATCCCTAATTCCTTTTTCCATCCTTTCTGTAGTATCTAGCAGTCACATAAACTTATATAAAGCTCATATATATAAAGCTCATAAAGCTTATACTACCTACTACCTATACTACCTACTTATATAAAGCTCATAAAGCATATATTATAACGTATAAAAATATTGTTGAAAAAATCCCACTCCTGGGAAAACTATTAGTAATGCTTGTATAATGTAACATGGCTAATTCATTTCGAGTAACCTTCAACAAGAAAACAACTGTCATTTACATTCCTGTTCGAGTCAAGATATCTCTTTTTTTCAGCTAGTGTAAACCTACTGTTTCAGGTTTCCGCGGTGAGCAAGTTCTTCCCATTTTTTTGGGATTTGGCTTTCATTGTTTTTCGGACATCGTTCCTCCTCCTATCCTGGAAGCGTCTTCAGGTCAAAGATGCAGCGCTTCTTTCTGGCTGGGTTTATACAGTAGAGTCAGTTACTTCTGATTGGCTGCCACTTTTGGCGCCATTTTTCATTTTTCCCTCTCCGGTTTGTGCTAGCAACTCTCTTCCACATAGTCGCAAGGTGGTAGCCATCTTCCCTGTTCATGTTGTTTGGGCATTTTGTGATTTTGATCAATTCCCTGACTGAGTGTGGGAATTATTGATTTTCCCTGCACAGGACTTCGGTTTCTTCAAAGCGGAATGAGTGGCCAAGTCCAGACCATGCATACTCAGTGACAGCTGAGAGGTGGAACTGCTTCTTTTCTGTCACCTTTTGGTGTTCCTTCACTCTACAAGTTATTGCCCTCCCAAAATGCTCGCCAAATTGGCAGCCAATCAGAAGCGACTGACTCCACTATATAATCCCAGCCAGAAAGAAGTGCTGCACCTTCGGCCTGAAGATGTCTCCAGGATAGGATACGAGAAATGTCTGAAAAACAATGACAGAGCCGAATCCTGAAAAAATGGAAAGAATAATGTAAACCTACCTATGAATTATATTCCAGTCAGTAAATAACGTGACTTTCCAGGTGAATATTTCGGCATACCTGATGTGTAAAACTGCACGTATCTGTAGCACTCATAAACCATGGAGAAATTGTTAGACTTATGTACTACATTTCATGTTATAAACTACCACAGCCAACTTGGTACATTCACTTTCTCATTAAATATATTCCACCCAGGATACTTACATTGGACAAGTTGTGCATAGCCAACTTGAATACACTTGGATTTCCTGGTTTGCTATAGCCAACACTGGGGCCATAAATCACTGTAAATATACTCATCACTATGATGCATATTTTTTACATAGGATCGGTGAAAATAATTTAGAGAAAGGTTACATTTAAGATGCCAAATATTGTACTTCATACTGAGGTGAAACACAATCATATGGCCATGACATTGGGAATTACCTGGCTCCTAAGCTCCTCAATACACCACACCCTTAGGCAGTCAGCTGAATCAGTTTTGACTTGCCACTGGCTTCCTGAATCCCATTTCATAAAATCCTTCTGAAACACAAAAATTGGACATCTCTCCCAGCAAATATTCACATTTCTGTGACCATTTGCTCAAAGGGTACCTTGCCGATAATGGATCTTCATTAAAGTCACACGGAGACAGTGAATCAGAGTCAGCGTAGTCAAAAGTTCCAAAGAATCACAAATAACTTTTCCTTCTCATCTATGCCTGCTTTCTTTAGTCTCTTTATAAAACGTTAGGAAGTTTGACTGCACACAAAATCACTCTCCGGAGTAAATACTTCATTTCATGGCAACATTTTACACTACAAGCATACGTCACATCTCTCGTCATCCTATATATAAAGTGCTATATCCATCCGTAAGTCTGTTCATTAGATATGTTATGCTGTTTGGAGTTTTCATTGGGTGATGGGCAGCAATGTGGCAGGAGGTGGGGCCTTTGACACCAGGGAGGTGGGGTGGGGAGAGAGAGAGAAGTGGACATTGCCACGTTTTCTCTGGAGACTTTGTATGCGAATGGAAACGAAAGACTACCTCTTTGAATGTTCCACATGTGGCTCATTGGAAAGAGCATGAGACTCGGCTGGCTCAGTGGATATTTGAAAAAGATTCTAAATATTCACGCCTCAAGTTGACACTATAGCACGATATGAGACGATAGTCGTGCTCTCAAAGCCACTGTCTTGTTGGATAAACACCACATTGTCATTTACATAATGATGAATTGATGAATTTCCAATCATTGCATTGACAAATCATGCGATATGGATGCTTATAAAGCAAGGGCTGAAATTCGCCATGAAAAAATCATTTGATTTGAATAATGGTTCTGAGAGGTTTCTGTTGTTGTAATTGCCCACCGGGACCCTGAGCATTACAGAGCCATATCTCATCTTGCCATCTTCCCCAGAGGAGTTATGGCACCTAAGAAGCACAAATTCGCATCCATGGAGGAAATTTATGCTGCATCCCCAGATGAAAAGAGCCGAGAGGAGCGTAAGCTGCACTTGAATTGATGCCAGGCAGCCGTCAAATGCTTCCTGGCAAGCAATTGGCCACCTGAGCAAGCGGAGGAACCTATCAAGTGTTGAGGAACAATGATGCGATGGCAATCCACCACGCGATCGCCAACCTGAGCAAGGTAGACATACGTCTACCTTGGTTTTCATCTCGAGTCAGTTTCCTCAGGATTGTGGGTTTTTGTATCAGTTTTTACCTTGATCGATCATGTATTTCTTTTACAAACTAACAATACATATTACATATGTTAAGCCAACTCCAACACCAACTCCTGGGCAGAGCCATAGCCAGACTTCTCGTTAATTTAACAATATTTATCCAGGGCTAACAATGGTCATGAGGTCACCACTATGGGCAGGAAAGCCATAGCCAGACTTCTTGTTAGCTTAACAATATTTCTCCAGGGCTAACAACAGTCATGAGGTCACCACTATGGGTAGGAAAGCCATAGCATGTACTCTCAATGAAGATGACAGGGTGATGTAACATCCTCATTATAATGCTGAGAATCATGTCTAAGGATGCTACAGACATTTACACCACTGATTTTGTAGCAGCTAAGATTTTTTCAATAAATATGCTGATAAAGTTTGTCTTTCTTTGATTCAATAACAGTCACTCTTCCATTTTAACATTCATCCATGTGTCTTTAAAGGTTCAATTTGCTAATTGCAAAACAAGAAGGTTAAGCAATTTTTTTTCACCTTGTCTCACACTCAAGTCACAGATTCTCATCAACATTTTGGCCAAAAAAGTAGGCTTCGACTTATAGTCAAAACAACTTATAAAAATAGAAATTGCACATTGCTCCTTACCTTCACAGCTATGACATCTCCGTCTGAAAGGTTTGAAAAACAATGCTGCATGCTCTTTATGGAAGAAGGGCTCTTATTGGAAGATTTCTTTTTAGGCCGCCCTGGAGACTGAAAAGGAGTATGCAGAGGTAATTTTAGAGGGATGGTTACCGAAGGAGCACAAATAAATCACACTAATTTCCTTAAAATTCTGGGTCACTAAAAAATATAGATCATTAACGTAAACATGATATAAGCAATTATTAATTGACAACCCTAATGGAACAAAGCGATTCCCATCAATAACACAAAAAACCACAGCAAACAGTTGATAATTTGCCAAACCCTATAACCTTACATCAATTGCAAGTAATTTCAATAACTGTGATGAATTACATAATACAAAAAAAATATAATGAACTTCATGGGCAGCATACAAATAAATAAAACATGTAGAATTGCCCACCTCTACTAACTTTACATCAATTCCACATAAAATTTAATAACAGTAACGAGTAATAATACTAGATGATGAATAACTTATTCCAAAAAAAATTATAACCAGCTTCAATGATTGCAACTGAATAGATAAAACAGGTGGCAGAACACTTATAGAAAAATGTTTGCAGTACGATTTCAGGGGCATACAAATAAACGACTAGGAGTGGAGATGCTAGAAGAAATCCTCAAAAGAAAAATATTTCTATGTTATCGACACGTAATGAGGGAGGAGGCAATTTCTACGAACAATTTCTACGGACCACACATTAAGAAATTCCTAAATATTTCCTGGTTATCCAGGCCTGAAGTTTCACTCTCCCATAAGGAAATATTCATTCCTCAGTGTGTATTTTATGAAAGGTGCCAAAAGCATAGCAGCACATCACATTAATGATGCACCATGAGAGGAAAAAGTTTCTAAAAAAAATTGGAGTGCTGCCATAAAAGCTAGGGAGGAAACTTGGCTCCCATTCCAATAGCATGTTATTCTTCTGCAAAATGGGAAAAGATGCAGACTTGGAAGTTCTGTCATAAAACCTACACCATAGAGCCTATATGGTAGGCTTAGTTTGTATGAGAAATTCAGACTGCGTTTCAGTCTGACACAAAGAATACCATTTTGATGCTGTAATACATCACTGGGTCTGACAGATGCGATAAAATTAGAGAGATATCATATTTGCACAAATCTTTGGCAAGGTTTTTTATCCCTTCAGGACTTCTGAAGAAATACGGTTTGTCTTAAAGCTGGAAAGAAAATCCTTCACTTCAACAGGAATGCATAATCTAAATATTTATGCTCACTAGTGCAGTATGTGTTGAAATTTTCCTCATAAATTTCTCATATAATCAGTGACATTCAACTGTTTTGTTTTTGATGAGTTGCCTTTTTGTACCGCAACGTTTTCAGTCTGTGAATAAAGCTAGATCGAAGAACATGTCTCGATCTAAGTTTGTTATCCATCCAAATCCTGTCAATCTCGATTTTAATATTTATACCACCGCTAATCTTTAACAGTATGTACATGGTAAAATTCTGTTTGAGTTAAGGGTTTATCAACATTATCCGAACTCACAAAATGTTTGGATTGTTGGTCACAATTTACCTAAATTTGTAAATGTGCATTAATGATTGATATTGTAATAAATATTGTGCAAAGCACCAACATCATCGTGGTATACACTGCAGCCTACACACTACAAATTTGTAAATGTGCATTAATGATTGATATTGTAATAAATATTATGCAAAGCACCAACATCATCATGGTATACACTGCAGCCAGGTTGGTATATTGAATTAAGAGCACTGTTACAAGCACATCTTAGTTTTCTACCAATTAGTTTGATCAATTCAGTTGTGACCACACCCTCTTAGTTAAAATTTTTCCAGAATTGGATTGTGTGAAGTATCAATGCTGTCTTGCTTGCGTTTCTCCATGTTTCTACCACCACAAAAAAAAAGTGGAGGAGGTGAAGCCAAATGGCAAGTGTGTCTATTATGGCAACTATCAGTTTAGTCGGAATGGATACTTGAAGAGGCGACTGATAGCTTAAGTCATTTGCACCATAGGAGACATGTAAGGGAGGAAGGGTGGATAGAAACCCAGCATTGGCATTAGCCTGCTCTTACTGAAAGGTGCCAAGGGGACCAAGGTTAAACTCATCCGACTCTACATCCAACACCAGGTCTAACTTATCTCATCCGACAGAGAGAGTACTGCACTTGAAGTGCCCTCCACAAGACACTCAAGTAGGGATCGGGCTTCCTTTGGAAAACATCCTCCTCTGCAGGGATTTGAACCCTGGCCATCCATATGGTTAGCCAGTACTCTAGCCACCATACCAACCCGATCCCCCCTCGGCCTAGTCGGCTTTATGAGTTCAATATGTGATGATTTTCCCATCACGCACACAGGCAGTGCCAGGTGCCAGTTGAAACAATGAGGAGTGTCCATCAAAACCTCTGTCATGGCGAGCCTAAAATATAATACGCAGACAGATCACCAAAACTCAAAGTGGCAGAAATTCACAATGCGAGAGGATGAATGGGTAGCTTAATTGGTCAGGAGACTTGGAGTAAATCTGAGGGAACTGGATTTAAATCCCATTCCAGGAGAAAGATTTTTCCACTCTGAACCTCGCACATTCATCACTACAAATATGTACAACATATGCAGTTTACATCTCAAGCATGAAATTTTCATAACACACCAAATTTTACAATTCGCACAGCATCACCACTTTGTGACCAAAATTTCACAGAGGTGTTCATAAAAAGCCAACACGAATATAAATAAATTTACATACCAACAGTACAATTGACCACTTTGACGAAAATTCTTTTTACTCTGTATGAAAAAAACTAAGTGAGTACTCACACATTGCATTCCATCTTGGTACGCTTCATGGAAGACAAACCAATCCCTTTTGTTGGAGACATACTTGGCGAGGATGATATTGCTATGATGCAAATCTAGTTTGGAACAGATAGCACTTTTGAAGCTCAGAAGAGGGCGAAACTCACTGCTTTCATTCTCTTCCCCTTCTGGACTATTCTCGACCTGCATTGAAGCAGGGTTTGGAGGACTGAAAGGAGTGCTGCTACTAGGAATATTAGGGGTCTCGGAAGACTGTCCATTAGGCACCTCACCATTCTCACAGTTGCTATTGGCAATGTTTGTATTAATTGACCCTGTACACACATCAACACCACTAGACTGTCTACTCCTTTCGCCACTGCAGGCTGAATTGTTCCAAATTAATTCTGTAGACGTGGAGGAGTCCGGGGAAGAGGAAAGATGGCACAGTTCCAGAACCACATCATTAGGCCTGAGAAAAAGGAATACACGTTTGATATTATAGTATATTGACACCCTTGCCGAGGCCCAAATTGTCTCTGTACAGGTGAAGTTTTTTATATATTGGGCCTAAAATGTATAACATACTACCATCTGAGTACAAATGTGCACCTAGTCTTGCTTCTTTTTTAAAAAATGTTAAAAACTGGCTATTTACTTTTGAAAAAATCGAAGACATATTTTGTCAAATAAAATTATTTTGCTAAATAAAATTATTATTTTTGTAAACATACTGTTAAAAGGAATTCATTTGAAATGTTGGTATTTATAAATTTTTTTTTCTTGTTCTAAATATAACAATATATGGTCGTAGTTCTAATTGATGGTAACCTCAACACAGGTTCGCCTTATAGGTTACCTAAAGCTCCAAATATCTAATTATGTATTCTTTGTATTTTTTCTGTAATTATTCTTTTGGAGCAATAAACATTATTATTATTATAACAAAATTAGCCCATCTTATATCAAAAAAATTTGCCCAAATAAACCTTTCCACACTCTGAGGAAAATCAGCCATTCCCATCCAATAAATAATCTAATCCAGGGAAGAAGAAAAGGGGTCTACCTTGCCAGGGAGACCATCAGGCAGGGACCTGTATCGAACTTAACCCAGTTAATCCTGCTGGGGGGGAAGGATAGGGTAGGAGCGGGCCACAGAAAAGAACCTCCGGCACCTGACCGCAAATTACAGGGGCCGGACACTCTTCCAAAACCTGGTATTTGATGATTCAACGAGTGATCAGACAAACCCATTTGAGGAGTATCTCTTTAGGCCCCTTAGGGCTGGAAGCCAGATCCCCTTTGGTCACCAAAGGGCAGCACATCCAATATACAGAGAGGATTATCACAGTTTAGAGCCCTCACTGAAACACAACTCAAAAGACTATGTTTAAGCAGAGAATTATTTAAACTTACCCAGAGCCAATTAATTCCTACTAATAGGGGAAGGAGTGGGTTGGACATGAAACTAGTGCTAGCACACCTCCTTTGACTAATGGAGCAGTGCAGGGGAAAATTATACCTATTAATTAAGATACAGCAAGTTCATCCTAAAGCAATATAACTGGTGAAATTCAACAAAAATGCCAGCTCAACCCCCTTGAAATATAACATCCTTTAAGGCTGTAAATACGGTCTATGTAGGAGAATTTGCTTCACTTCTTATGACAAATGACAAGTGTACCAAGCGTTCCAACAGAATATTTGGATGAAAGTATTAAGTGTCAATGGAACATGATTACATTGACTGATTGAAACAATGATTATAAGTGAAAGAGAGAAAACATTTTTTAGATATGTACTCACCAGGAGCATTGAAAAGGAAATGGCTAAAACAGGGACACTTTTCAAAGCATTTCAAAGACTTTCATTGACCCTTTCACCTTAACTTCTCATGCATTCGCTACCCAAGCTGTACATCGCTCCCACACAAAATAGTTTTTTTAACCTCTCCCCATGTATGAGCACTGTATGTTACCATCTTCTTGTCATTTTTTCTGTTTGTGCCTTTCTATGTTTGTTATATGCTTATTATGAAATGGCTTCATACTATACAAGACCTTTTTCCAGAAAATAAATAAATGAAAGATACATAATATTTAATACCATAGAAAAACTAGTAATTCTGGGCGTATGTTTGAGTTCAAATTTTTCTTGGACCCAACATACTGATCTACTAAGTCATACACTAAGTTCCACATGTTACTTACTGAGACAACTTAGTAGTACGGTTAGAAAGGACACACTCCTTAGCCTGTACTATGGGGAATTTTATTCCCATATCCTAAACAGCATAATTTTTTGGGGTTCCTCTCATCTTAACTCATTGCGCATTTTCAGACTTCAAAAAAAGGCTGTCAGAATCATAGCCCAAAAACCATACAGACATTCTTGCAGACCCTTATTTAAGGAGCTGAGCCTTCTACCACTTCCTTGCATTTACATAATGATCGCAGTGTTGAACATCAAATTGAATATTGGGACCTTTCTCCTTAATAGTCAACATCATTCCCATCACACGAGGTGCAAACATGATATACACTACACAAATATAAGAACAAACATCAACAAATCTGGCCCCAGGGAAATGGGGATACGATTGTACAACAAACTTCCTGCTGAAATAAAAAATATTCAAAATTATAATACCTTTAAAATACAATTGAAAAGGTTACTGCTACAAGGGTCCTATTATTCTTTGGAGGAATATTTATGTGAGTACGGAAGGACTTGATGAAACGTTTACAATGTGTTTTTTTTGTGTATTGGATGTTAATTATTTGTGATATTTGTTTTGACTGATTTAATATGTATTGTTAAAGTAACTTATATTGATTGCCTTATATGATGTGCCTTATATCATTGGACAGATGTACCTTGGTCTTTGGGCAAATAAAAACTATTATTAATGTTGCTATTTTCAGGTATTTCCGTCGCGTGTTTGGTTTTTTCGACAACAGTTTCTCCCCTCTTCCTGGGGGCGTCTTCAGGTCCGTTGGACATTTTTGTAATTGTTATTATTTATTTTCGTTGTTATGTATTGCGTTGCTAGTACATCTAGGACCATAGGGTGTCTCGATTGCCCGCTCCTCGTTGTGGTTTCACCACTCTCTCCCAGGTTGAGGCAAGTGGGTATCCATCCTCCCGATTGAAATTCGATGGATATTTCACCAGCTCTACCGCTTCTCTGATCAACCTGGGAAAATAACGATTTTCCCTTGAGAGTACTCTCACTTGGTCAAAGGTGAAATGGTGACATGTATTATAGGAGTAGGAGGGGTAGGAGTCCTTTGACCAAGTGAGAGTACTCTCAAGGGAAAATCGTTATTTTCCCAGGTTGATCAGAGAAGCAGTAGAGCTGGTGAAATATCCATCGAATTTCAATCGGGAGGATGGATACCCACTTGCCTCAACCTGGGAGAGAGTGGTGAAACCACAACGAGGAGCGGGCAATCGAGACACCCTATGGTCCTAGATGTACTAGCAACACAATACATAACAACGAAAATAAATAATAACAATTACAAAAATGTCCAATGGACCTGAAGACGCCCCCAGGAAGAGGGGAGAAACTGTTGTCGAAAAAACCAAACACGCGACGGAATTACCTGAAAAGAGCAACATTAATAATTATAAGAGTCGCGGAAGCCTTCAAAGAAAAAACTATTGTTATTATTATTATTAGTCGCGGAAGCCTTCAAAGAAAAAACTATTATTATTATTATTATTATTGATACAAAGTTAGTAATTCTACGAGAGAAATTTTACCATTTCTTACCTCAATTCTTCTTCAGTTTGCAGCACCTGGACAGCAACAGTAGATCCTGAGTGCACCTGAAGAGAGGTCAGAGTGGGAATATCACACTCATTGAATTTCTTGCCACTTTTGCTGCCATGCAAGTGAGCCCAGCTGTTTCGAAGCACTCTTGACAGCCTCATTCTCTCTGGCTCGTTGTCCAAAGCCTTTGTCGAACCATCGACTTTTCGCAGCAAGCGCAATCGAAGAAGATTAGGTGAAGACAAGCCAAGGGATGATATGGCTGGGCACAACTCCATTATTGTTGACTTCAGCTGATAGAGTGATGAATCCTGGTCAATTTCCAGGCACCCAAGGTCCTGAAGATCGTGCGATGTTGTCTCCAACACTGGAGGTTCTGGAAATCCAAAGAAATATACCATTACCTCTTCCTCAAAGATGAAAAGTGTCCAGCAGAAGAAGGTGGTAAATAAAATGACTGCAGGGCTTTTGACATCCAAAAATACTGTTTCCCAAATTTCTGTTGGTCATTGTAACCCTTAATGCAGATAAACACATATAAATATATATTTATTTATTTCGTTCCTCAACTCACAGCAACCAAATGGTGTGAATTTTTGGGTTTCAGTAGATTATGTAAAATATTTAAAGAGCGACATTTTTTACTTCCAGGGATGGCAGAAACTTTGGTCCACTTTAAGATTTAATTTTTGCATTTGCATCTAGCCCAAAATTGTTGCTTGTTTCATGCCAACAACACCATTGCTATCTTTCGGGGATGAAGATCAACTCGACGGAGAGCAACTGTGTATATTGGTAAGGGAAGGACTGATGGATGAAGGATGAAGAACAACTCATACCCTCGCAGCATAACAACAGCTGGCCTGTATGCAAATGAACAGTCTGGAGGAGGATTGTGATGAAAATTATCTACAGGAAACATGATGAACGACAGATTGGGGGATCAATTTGGTGTGGTATTTCTACTGGCCTTTCATCACGGGGGCCCCAGATTGATTCCCTGAGGTGGCAATGACTTTTCATTGAAACATATATTTTCATTAGAGAGCACTTCAAGATTGAGTGGGACGTTAAACTGAAGATTTGCAGGTTCTTTACAAAGAAAATAAACTGATGCAGGGTTTCTCTCCACTTCTCAAACAGTCCATCCCTTACCAATATATGTAGTCGCTCTCTGTAGTGACAATGGCCTCTGTACTCATTCATCTCAAATCAGCCAACAGAGACAGTATTCTAACATAAGCCGAACAGCATTAAGTAAGTTTTTTGACATTGCCCGCCCCGAAATGGAATGGTGCAATGGGTACGCATACTTGTACATCAGTTAACTACCTAACTAAACAAAGAAGAACAGTTAAAAATGGAGATGATGTAGGGCATATCTGTAACTCACAGTAACAGGACTGACAATGGGTGGCCTGCTGATTGGAGAGGAGCTGCCCAACTGCCTAAAGGCCCTGAACTGAATCTACTGTTGGTGCAAAAATTGTGTAGACTTGCGATTGGACACTGATTAAAAATGAACCATGAGGACAAAAAAGTGCCGATTTTTTGGCAATTTTGAACAAATGCTTCTCTTTGACATTAAATAGTGAAGAAAATTGAAGTTTAATCATAATGAACCTGTAGTATTGTGTAGGAAAAACATACTTAAATGTATCTTTCAACGTTCGGTTCTTTCTAATTTGCCATAAAAAAGTTATTATCAAGTTTAAGAAACAACTTTTTCTTGTTTATGAAAAGTAAGAGAAGCAAGATCTTGGTCTTGTTTTGAAGCTCTTTACAGCAGTATTTGTAAACGATTAATATCGTAACACTCATTGTGATTTCGATTTTTAATGAGTTAATAAACAACTGAGTATTTTAGCGGGGCCAAGTCAGCGGTGAGGCGGCCATCTTCGTGAGAGGGGCAGTGAAAGTTTGAATGCTGTTGCCACTAGCAGGTTTCGGGCCGTCAATGTCTTGAAATCTCTTAGGGAACAGTGACAAAGGTCAGTGCATCAAGAAAAGACCTTATGGGAAAAGATGATGGGAAATGGTTAAATATTTAAATGAGCACAATAGCTACGCAAAATAAAATTCATGCAAAGAGCGAGTGTAGGGATTGTTTTTGACCTTCGAGGCAATATGCTGAGGAAGCTTATGAGTAACGGGTTGGGCCCACAATCCGCTAGTGGCAACAGCGCTCAAACTTTCACCACCCGTCTCGCGAAGATGGCCACCTCACCTTTGGCTTAGGCCCGCTAAATTACTTGGTTGTTTATTAACTCATTAAAAATCGAAATCACAATGAGTGCCTATGATAGTAATCGTTTATAATTACTGCTTTAAAGAGCTTCAAAACAACACCAAGATCTTGCTTCAGCTACTTTTCATAACAAAGAAAAAGTTGATCCATAAACTTGATACTAACTTTTTTATGACAAAATAGAAAGAACTGAACGTTTAAAGATACATTTAAGTATGTTTTTCTTACACAATACCACAGGTTCATTATGATTACACTTTAAGTTTCTTCACTATTAAATGTCAAAGAGAGCATTCAGTTCGAAAATGCCAAAAAACCGGCACCTTTTTGTTCTCACCGCAATAAAAAATCAAGTGTGTATTGTAAAAAATATCGACAACCACGGTTAAACGAAAAATAAAACAAGCTAAAGTTTGGTGTAACTTGCATTCGTATAGATACCACGGTTCATTTTTAATCAGTGTCCAAATTTGAGTCTACATAATTTTTGCACGGACAGTAGTACTATAAACAGCACTGAAATCAGAACTGAAATCAAGGCAAAAAACTTGGAACCAATTTTAGAGCTTGAAATGAATTCAATGCTTTGGAACCAGTGTTTAGCAGGTGCCAATTTTAGTGCATAGCCACTCAGTCTGGGCATTAGCTGAACTATGCAACCAAAATGAACTGTTGTCACAGCAACTGATTGGCTGTTACAGCATGTATGCATGTATGCCACATTGTTTACAAAACAATCTCAACATACTCCAGTTCACATTTCTGCAAGTCTCAAGAGCAAATTTCCTCGAATACAGTTCACACAATTTCTCTTAACATAATTTTGGCAGACTCCAGCTCTGCCATCAGTATTCTCTGAAAATACTCAACTCGGCTGCTTGCCTTTGATAAGCCGCTGGATGCAAAAAATGGATAGAAAATATACATCAAACTCATAACTGTTTCCTGGATTTGATATTTTCATCAGATACTATATCACCCTTTACACATTAAAATATTAAGCAGACTATATATTTGGCTCAATTTTCAACACTTTGTAATAATAAAACCTTTCTCAGAAGACACTAGTCACTGAGCACAACTATTCAATTACAGAAAATTGGCAATTTTCCATGATATGATCTTTAATGTGACCGGTTTCAATGTACTACATAATCATCAGATGTTCTACAACATCATCATCAAAACCTGATGATGCTGTAGTACATCAAAACTGGTCGCATAAAATTTCATACTCTGGAAAATTGCCAATTTACTTTAATTTAATTATGATATTCCACCAGATCACGCCTGAAACAACTCTTTTTATGAGCACAACTTTGATGAAGACCATTAGGCATTAATTCATTGTCTCATGAGATAGGACTTACGATGAGATTGCTGAGGAATTAATTTTGATCCATCCAAGCCGGTGATAGGGCTACATTCATGTTCCAAAACTCCGTTATGTTTATGGACTATCCCTGAAAAAAAAATCAATGAGTATTACAGACAATGTCACAAGAAATCAAAATAATCACAAACAAATTAGGATTTTCATAATTCTGGAAAAAGGAAAACTCTCTAGACCACACATTTTACATAGCTTATACAGATAGAAATACAAAACAACATACTAAGTAGAAGCACCAAACAATTTACAGACAATTTTATTCCATCACGGGATAACCACAATTCAATGATCACTGAAGGACTCTACCCACTGACTCAAAGCATTGAAAAAATAAAGCAATCAGAATTACAAAAATGGAGAAGGGAAAAAGTAAAAACCACAAAAATAACACAAATCGACCTCTCTCCTGTCTGTAAAAAAAAAAGCAAGATACCTGAGTTTGAGATACTCTATTGTCCAAACCAGGAAACCGATTCCAATGCAGTAAAATTCATAAGAGAACTTGTTTATTTCTACGTTAGATGATGTACTTCTAAAAATCTTTTGCCGGTTAGTATTTCCTGTACTTAATTTTTTCCCATAAAAGTAACAGTTTTTTGCACCAAAAATCCAGTTGTCCAACTTCCAGCGCTTGGGATACCCGTAATTTTCATTTCATTAACTTGTAATTTTGATATAAGAAAGCCAAATCTATAGCTAATTGTTTTCAGAAAACAAATTGTTTATATCTCTAAATTTGAACAAGTTATTGTAGACAACGCAAACCTCTGCTAACTTCAAAACTAATGGCTCAATTGAAAATTGATTGAGACTGTTGTGTGGCTTGAACTAAACTTCTATGCAGGTACTGATTTTTTTAAAGACATGATATCTTTGTAAGCTGGAATCCTTTGCTAACTTCCTGAAGTTGCCCAGCAAGAGCCCAAAGCAAATACCTTAAGTATTTGGCAATTAACAAAGTCTCAAGTCCTAATCTAAGAAATTATATCTACGCTTACCAAAAAACCTATTATTTCAAAGCAACTGTGAATTCCTAAAGCTTATCAGGTATTTTATTACTTTATTTCAGAATTTATTCCGACAAGCTGTATTCTTGCTGAAATTTTATCTGATGTACAGCTTTATCAGTCAAACATTCAGCAATGACCACAGTGAAGAATATCTATGGTATGAAATGAGAACACTTCACCTCAAAAAAGAGTTTAAGCACAACATATAAAAATTATAAGAATGCCTTACCATCAGATGATGGTGAGTTATTCTTCAAATCCTTAACCCTTGAACACAGATAAAGATTAAGCCTCAAAAATCCACGAAGAGGAAGGGATCTCGAGCAAAGATTCAGGTGATCTCCATGAACCAACGACTCTTGGCCAACTGATGAGTCGAGGTCATCCAAAGGCTCTCCTAGGTCACCATTCCATCTTGTCCTTCGGATGTGCCATTCCTCACCTAGAATGATGAGGTAAATAAAAAATCCCAAAAATACTGAGTAATGACAAAAAGGTTAGCTTACTACAGTTGAACACCCCTAATCCGGAAATCCCTAGTCCGGGAACACCCGTAATCCGGCAATATTTCCAAGGCGTACTTCGCGGAAAACAAACTTTTTTGCCGAATCATTTACTTCGTAATTACTGAAACTGTAACCCATTCTAACAAAAATTCTCCCATTCAAGAACGAGTATCGGAAGATATTTTGCATACAATGTTGTCTATATTACTTATTGTGCGAAATGAAGGTGTTCATTCAGCAAATTGAAGACATCACTACATTGTACGTCGTTGCCGAGACGTGAGTGTGTGACGTCACGGAGTGGACAGTGTCTTACCTTGCATGGCGCACTCATGTTTGCTTTGTACCGAGCGTTGACGGCACGACGTGGACAGCAGACAGCTCATTGAATCGTATTAAACACAGTGGAATAAGGATTGCAAGGAAAATTGGAAGCGATGAAAAATGTTTACTTATCTACTGTATATACTCTTTGATGTCCAGCAACACGTTCATATGTTATACGCATTCCTTTCACTCAGCCGTTTTGCGAGACTGCCGGTTGACTGATTTTGTTTTTGTGAATTTAGAAGAAGTTTATTTCTTTTTTTTTCGAATTACTTATCGAATTTATTCAAACTTAATTGAAGTTGTTATAATTTATCGAATTCCCGCATTAAAAATATCGCGGACCCCATAATTATGCTGGTTACTACCACAGCACCCGTAGTCCGGCAAAATCCCTAATCCGACATCGCTCGAGTCCCGACCATGCCGGATTAAAGGTGCTCAACTGTACAAGAACGTATGAAATCGTTTCAGGCTTTACATGGTGGAAATGCGATATATCCATGATAAAATATAACACAACAATAGTAATATCCACACATTAATATACTACTTCAACACCGACCATGGTTTCGACATACTATTACAACAGACTTGAAAATGACATAGTATGTCGAAACCATGGTCAGTGTTGAAGTAGTATATTAATGTGTGGATATTACTATTGTTGTGTTATATATTATCATGGAGTTAGAACAACAAGTCCTCCACAGCTACCACCATGATTATATCATGCAATATAGTCATGCCACACAGAGCAAATAATACATTTCCATGAGTTATGGTGCTCTCCAGATTCACACAAAACGAGGGCATTTTCACATAATGGGTGTAGGGATGTATTCCATGTATTACACTAATTAACTAATGATCTAATAATTTAAAAGAATAATACATAGCACACACATTTCGCACTTCATTTGAGAAACCTAAACCAATTTAAATCCTAAGCTTGCATCATTATCACTCTTATCAAGATGACAACTTATAAATATTTGGCAAAATCTTAAATATCCTGTAAAATATGTGAACTCCTGTGAAGAATGTGTAAAACTCCTGTGAATTATGAAAACTTTTGAAGTCCATATGTATTCTTGAAATATTGTTCCATCTTCAATGATTACCAATGTCTGACTTTTTTTTTTAATTTTTAAATCCAAACATTTCTTCTCCACTGTTGAGACCTAATCAGGGCTATTGAATATGAGCAAATTGAACAAATCTTTACTTACATTGAGTTTCCTATGCACGTTTTACACGCAGAATCACAATCCTTTAATGTGACTTTTTACGTGATTTACATTTTCAAGCATGCAGTGTACGTTGAGAGCCAACATACCATTGCCTGTGACCCACTATCGGAAGATATGTGCAATTTATAGAGATAAGATGACGCTTTATATAATCGAGAAATAATTTCCTTAGAAGCATGATAACCTAATGGCATCTCAGAGAGACCTGATAAGATCAGGAAAAACAATCAGGATTTTTGTATAATCCAGCCCAAATGCTAGTAAATTTTTTGTTTTTGGTAGAGTTAATAACCCTATGCCTTTCATTGTGAGGATATTGGAACAGATCAGTCCATGAATGACAGCAACAATCGAGGAGAACGACTCCTTTGTGAAGATGAGGGGCGCTGAAACTGACAGCACACCCCTTGAATATAAATGTGTAGTTAATTAATCATTGTCAATATTCATTGATTAATGTATTGTCACAGCAAGTGGGTCCATGAACAAAGTTTTTGAGCCCTAAAGTCATCGGGAAGATGGTTAAATTTTGGTTACCAGATTATAAGCAGACAAACAGCTCATTCTCATTATTTCACTTGATTAGTGTATTGTCATCAGAATAGGGTCCATGAACAAAATTTCCGAGCTCTAAGTCATTGGGAAGAAGGTTAAATTTCAACTACAAGATTTGACCCAGACTAACAGGTGAAGCTCAAAAAAACCTTAAAAACAGAAACAAATGATGTATGACTGATGATGATACACAAAGCAGTACGTGAACATGATAATATTAACTAGTTGAATATTTCTTTATCTTGTATTGAAATAGATGGGAAGGTTATACCACAGGTACAAAATACCAAATTTGTGGGTTTCCATGTCAATTTTCAAATCACTTGGGATGTGCATAATAATACACTCTACCCAGTAAACTAAGCTCAGCTTGCTTCATAATAAGATTTATTATTAATATTTTTCGTGTTTTTGTACATACAAAAAAACTCTCTAGTTATGTAAGAAACTGTGATATTCACAAATATTTAATGAGGCAGAATGATCAGCTGCATGTTTCATATGTACACACCAGGAATGCAGGTGCTGGTTCAAATTTGATAGGCCTTCAATTTTATAGCAAGCTTCCAGCTGAGCTTAAGACTCACCAAAGTTTGGCTGCACTTAAAGCCAATATATTGAGATACTTAAAATGTTTTATTCCATTTCTGAATTTTTAAATGGTGCCTGAATTTTATTATGTGGTGTCTCATATTAATCGACAGTATTTTTGTGACTGTTCTTGACATGTCTTAAATCAAAGGGAACCAGTTTGTAACAACTTGATCACTGGACAAATAAAATGTATTATAATTATCATTATTTTCTTGCATTCACATACAAACATAGACACACAACCTCAACACTGCATTATGTCGTAAGGAAGTTTACTCCTGGCCACCACGAAAGACCTAAGCCTTAAGTGAAAATATGAATCAAATTGTTATCACTGGACCATGCTGTTTAATCACACCAATTAAACCATGCTCTCATCAGTAAAAGGATTCCTTCAACCATATATCAGTACCACAGATGAAAAATTAAATGACATATCACTACACCAATACAAATTGAAAATCTACCATTGCAAATCTAATGTGCATGCACTACAAAAATAAGGACGATTAGTAAAGTGCTATAAAAAGTAGACCTAAAATCTAGAGAGGAATGTCTTGGCGCTAAATCACAGAGTCCAAGGGGCTCCAATGTAGAAATGATTCGAGGACTTAATATTATTTTTAAGACATTGGAAAACATTTTTTCAAGATACTGGACTCTACAAGGATATTATAATAAACTCAACTACAGGCAAGGGAGTAATTAGATTTGCTTACATAAAAATATAAATAAATGACAACAGAACTTGTTTATGCAATTAAGATAAACAATTGGACATGGCTACAATTCATTCAACTCTTAACTGATAGCCACTGAGGACCAAGCGAAAAATTTTTTCTGAGACTTCAAAACAAAATGAAAATGGCACACATGAATTTGATTTCTTACTTATTGGGATAAGGAGAACAGAAAAAAGATAGCTATGGAAGCCATGAATTAAGACTTTATATAATACCAGTAAGTTGGGCAATTGAGACCATTTTCCTCAGCAGCTCTCTCACAGAACACTTTTTGTCTACAATGACTTCATACTCTCTGGGAGTATCACCAACGCCAGCAGGAGGGGAGAATGTCAACCACATCTGCACATAGAAGGACAGAAACGCAAAATTATACCCAATTAATTATGTACACAGCACTTGAATCCACGCAAATACATTACTGGAGAAAGTGCATATTTTCTTTACTTCACAGTTTCAATGACTGAGCTAACATTAAAACATCTAATTCAATACAATCAGTACACATTGCATTTGAAAAGGGTTTATACATCAAAACTTCATATGATAGAGACTTAGAAGAGAACAATTCAGTTATCAGATAATTTTAGAAAACAGATGTCACTCGAAAGGAATAGATAATGGTAGATACAGTGAAACCACTCCTTTACACTTTTGAAGAGGACAATGAAAATGTGTAAATCGCAGGAAAGTGTAATTTTTTTAGGGAAATCTTATTTTACAAGAGATTGAAGCAAAACCGTAACAAAATGTTTTATAATTTTATTTTATTTGAATGCTCTCCCAGTCAACTACTTTTTAAAGAGCTTAAATAACTGCCTCTTCCATGCATATTCATCATGTTTGCTTTGTTGCTAATTTGAGATAACAGAGATTCAATGTTGAAAAACTTTTCAACATTGAATCTCTTCCATTCCATAAAAGTCATTTCCACAAATTCACCACAAGATGGAAAAATGATACTTATCTTTTGTCAGTCAGCCCTAAAAAAGACTGCAGAAAGGCCTAAGGAAATGGGTGTGATGCTACACAACAAACTCCCCCAGAATTTAAAAGGTGCAAGCAGTACTGCTTCCTCTAATCAGAAGCTTAAAGCATTTTTATTGGGCAAATTATATTCTTCAGTAATTGAATTCCTAATGGACAAATAGTTGAAAGTGAATTTATTTTTTTTCTACATTGTACTTTTTTGACTTCTCTCATTCAACATCTATTTGTTGGCACAGGATTAAATTATTTATTATTATTAATATAAAAAAATCTAGTGGCTGCTGCTTTTTGGAGCAAGTGGGAGGAAAAATAATAATTTTTTTGATTCTTAATTTCAAGTTAACAGGGTGTGTAGGGCAACGATCCAATAACAAAAGGATTTTTCAGTTCGGGGCCCCAGTCTTTACTTCAATGGTGAGTATTTGTCCTTCAAAAATACTACAAGCCATCTATGTCTTCATGCTGGCTGCATATATTGTAGGTAATACTGTCCAAATGTTAAAAAAATGTGGATTTCAAAATCTTCCTAAACAAAGGGCTTCAGTCTCCCTCTGCCATCTGAATTGCCTCCTGGCAAAACAGTAAGGCAAACTCTTCTGCGCTTGTCCTCATGGTCAGGATCCTCTTTGACATCAATTTTAGTAACAATTTAATATAAATAATAACCGAAAATAAAACAGGCTGCTTGTGGACGTTTTTTTCATTACAATGATCCGAGACATTCTCTTTATATTCACCATAAAACTAAGGGTCATGGGGATCAGGTTGGTGAGGTGGCTGGAGTACTGTCCAATCACAGGGGTTCAAATCCCTGCAGAGGAGGATTTTTTCGGATGAAACCTGATCCTCACTCGAGTGTCTAGTGGAGGACACTTCAAATACAGTACTCCGTCTGTCAGATGAGATGTTTAACCATGGTCCCCTTGGCGCCTATTATTAAGAGCAGGCTAATTCCAATGCCAGGTTTCTCTCCACCCGTCCTCCTTACCTTCCCCTATGGCACAAATGATTTTAGTAGCAGGTCGTCTCCCAAAATATCCAATCCAACTTAGAGTTACATAATTTATGAGCTGACATCTGTCATCAATTGGTATGCCTTCAGTGCTCCAGCCACCATCTAGCTGCTGGTCAATTGTTGCAAGTCGTGGGATATTTCAAAATTTGAAAGCATAAGTGGAATGAGATTGCATTACAAGGGAACAGAAATTGTTGGGGTCTCAAGAAAATGTTGTAAATCAAGGGAAACATAAATTTTGAGGGTGCAAAGGTGAGGTTACACTGTACTTCAAAGTCATGATCATGGCAAAGAGAAAATACGGACGGCAATCAAAAGAATTAATTACATTTACCACTGGTGAGAAAAAGGCTAATTACCTGGTTTTCTTCCACTGCAGGACCCTCTTCCAATATAACTTTTGAGCCCGACTCTACCTTCACCTCCTTCAGCAGCGACTCCTCCTGGAGTGGACACTTCAACCCAACATTGCCATTACACACAGAGTCATGGAAACCATTCATGACCTCATTTTCCATTTTCCTAAGACGATAATTGTTGGGTTGCAAGTTGAGTTGTTTAATGGCCATGCTTTTGAGTTGTGCCACAGTCTAAAAGGATAGAAAAGAAAAATTTATTTCCATTTATTAGAGGCAGCATTTGTAACTTATTCATAAGGTGGATAATTAAACACGATACCTTTCAAGAAATGGACAACACAGACACATCAGTGTTTACTCATATAAGAGAGCCACTTGTTTCAGACTTAAGGACTACATATTACTATCCATTTTAAATGTCTTTGGTGCTAGGAGGTTGCATTAAAATTTGTGGGGGTGAGTAAAGAGAAAATGGCTCATCACGTGACTTTCCCAGAGCTAATAAGGGTACAGTAAGAATGGCACAGAGCTTTGACATAGTTATATAATGCTCGAGAACTACACTTCAAATTCAATATCATAATTATATTTTTCAAATGTCTTGGGGGCTAGGAGGCAGGATTTAAATTCATAAGGGTGAACAAAGAGAAAACTGATCGTCATGCAAATTTGCAAGAGCCAATCAGGATACAGTAGGCATGCCACAAAGACTCGAAGTAGTTATGAAACACACGAATACTGCACTTCAAATTCTAAATCATTATTATATTTTTCAAATTCTTGGGGCCTAGGAGGCAGGATTCAAATTTGTGGTGGTGAGCAAAGAGAAAGTTGCTTGTCACGTGACTTTCCAAGAGTCAATCTGGGTACAGTAGGCATGGCAAAGAGCCTCGAAAATTCAGTCGCTCCAGGCCTACATAGCGGGAACATCACAATTCTGCTTGCCGTGTTGCCAAATTTAGTTGCCAGAGGGCCACCCTCATTGTGGGCCATGCAGTTTTTCTGGCTGAGGGATAATAAACTCAGCAACGTTAAGCTAGAACCCCCCCTATCAGGGGCGATTCCCCACTACCCGGCAGCAGAGACCTTTGAACAGTTCTGGACTCGCACGAAAGGTGCCCGCCTCCACAAATTTAAGTCCAGCCTCCTAGCCCCCAAGACATTTGAAAAAGATAATAGCACACCACAGAGCGAAAAGACGAAGGAGTGACAAGCACAAACTAAGTTAGGCTTTGTGTGGACACAAGGGATGAATTCCAATGGGCCTTCGCTCAATTAGCATACAACAACATGAAGAGGAATGAGATGCATTTCATGGCCAATAAAACAGCCCAGAGAGCATACAATAAGGAAACACAAAGATAGGAGATTTTTAAACCCCACAAGAGAAAAAAGCTACCAAAATACACTTAGATTCCATTTAAGTGACGATGCAGACACCACAACACAGTTAAATATATAATAAAAATGGCCTTAAAATTTAATATTTTCTGTAGATTTAAGCATATCATATTAGTAGACAAACTGCTAGGCATTTTATACTTCAAAATAAGGAGGAAAAATGAAGCCTTAAGGACAAAGTTTTAAATAAAACAACTTCACTGAGGTATCAGTTCTACATTAAAGGATGTGTGCTTACAGTAACTCAACTATAAGCAAAACTTAGCCATGCTGAATAAAAAGCACTTGGTAATCTCCCACAATGTTTGGGAGATTGCCAAGTGTTTTTTATTCAGCATGAATATAGACAACTTCCAACAAGTACAGCCTGATACAGTTAAATTTATGCAAAACTTTTAAGCTTGATTAAAATTTCTACTTTTTTTTTTAAATACTCTTGCTTTGGTCAAAACCAGGAAAATCAAAAGGCAACTTCTCTCATGAACACGTAGCAAATATAGAAAGTTAAAAACTGTTGAAGTGTCAAAAACTCCATAAAATTCATTAAGTCATAGTAACAGTCAACGTGGCAGCACTAAAAATATGAAAGGCCATTCCTGTAAATATTTTCCTCCAAAGTAAATTCCACTAGGCAACTGTGCAATTGACTTGTTTCCTCTGACAGGTATATTCAAACCTCATCAGAGCACTATTTCCCATTTAAGTAGCTTAAAGATATCATTTCACCTAGAAATCAATGAATTTGGTCCCATTTCAAAGAAAATAAATCACCCTTCCAAAAATATCAAAATGTAAGCCCGTCACCACACAAATTTCTAAGGTATTTGTCAAAAAATACCAGCCCTTTTACATGGAGATTGGTACAAGTATACACTCCAGGGAGACTTTGTTTTAATAAGACATTTCTAACACCTAGATCTCATAAAAAATAAACAGTATTTAAATTGTATAATTTTTAAACTGTTTTTAAAAATAAATAATACAGTTATCACCATATTTTTTTCAGAATCACAAGAAAACCATCCATTGTGAAGGAGTTTTATACATACTGTGCAAAAAAATGAGTTAAGTTAAAGACTTCCCTAGATATTTTTATGTAATTATAGAGAATTTCAGTTACATTGAAGTATATTATTGCACAGTTAATATTACAATATTTAATTCATGCTTCCTACAGCTGCTGAAATTAAAATGTAAAACTTGTATATGGTCTCCATTTAGACTTGAGAAATATCTTATTCAACTGACCATACATGTTTAACATTATAAAATATCCTAATTATACCATAATGATGGGATTAGCTGATGATTAGCTAGCTCAAAAAATTTTGAGGCTGTTATCTAGTTTTTTATATTGCTTAGCTCATTGGGCTTCATTTAGATAGGGGTCTTGAAGTCGCCTTTGGCAATATGCAGTTGGTGACCAATGAAATGGACACAGGATGGTCACATACGGATGCCGAGCCATGGTTTCTGGCTCACGAGGAAGGAGAAGAAGCAGATGAGCAGCAGTCTTGAGAAGGCGAGTTGGAGATGAGGTTGTGAAGGTTGTAATTGTGAATGAGGGAAGAATACACGCCTTTTTCCGAAGAAGTGTCGTTCCCTTAATTGACCCTTGACGGACCCTGAAGGTGACCGCTTACAGTATTTTATTTTCTTGAGCTATCTTTGTTTTATTTATTTATTTATCTTTACTTTATTTGTTCATTTACATGATATTTTTTATTTACTTTTACTTTCTTATAATTTATTTATTTTTATTCTCTTATTACTTTTTTGTTATTTTTAACTTTGTAGTTATACATAAATTACCATTTTCATTATTATTATCATTCATGTGTATTTCATGGATTTTTTGTTTTGTTTGTGTTACATTAGCTTAATCTGTCTGTAGGTTTTCGCAGGTTTTTCACACTCCCCTTCATGTGTGGGTGTTTCCTGCAGTGGGTTTTTTCGTCAAGGATATTCTCTTTCTTACTTCCTTACGTTTTTCCCACAAATGTAGACATCTTTCTTCACACTCATTTCATGTATATATCTGATGAAGGGTTAGATTGAAGAAGGGACTGCCTTAGTCTCAATATCGCCCCAATAAAGACGCCTTTTTATTATTATTATTATATATGCTTGTGCACACATGATATTTGTTACCCGAGGATACTGTAAAAAGCAAAACTGGTCATATTAAATCCTGTCACAGTGGAAGTAGCTCATTTTTCTCAAAGCGCAGTAAGGAACTACAAGATGCAGAAATTACGGGATATCAAAACTGTACATTAAACAAGACTATAGACTGAAGACTCACCGTTTTTGAATCGACTTCTATCCTCACAACTCTTCCGCCAACACCCCACTTAATGGTATTATTCCCACTTCCATCCAATGTACTGCCATTGGTACATCTCTTGGGGCTCCTCTTCAACGGGCTCGACTTAGCTCCAATATGCGTCCAATCCTCCACCCAAACAACTATACTGGAACTTTCTGATGGAGAGGAACTATTGGATGAAAAGCATTTGGCATTGACAAGTATTTTCCCACCACACACCATGCCAAGACTAGCCAAGGTCTGATCATTCGACAGCAAAGACAATCGCATGGGCTTCACTAGGGTAAATTCCTCTTCCCCATTCACTGAATCAGTCTGAAATAATAATGATGGATCATCATTCAGCATGCATAAAGTACAGCGACTTTCACTCAAAATATAATACCTTGTATAGTATACCATATTACATTGACTAAAAATATCAATGATTAGTCAGAGAGGATCTTCATTGCAAGAGAATTAAACCCCTAAGAGCCGGAAAATTCCCGGTAGGTTGTTCAATGACCGCCAGCACCATTTTCATTAATTATTTTCTGTTGTTAATTGAAAATAAAATATTTAAATGGTGGTTTCAGGTATAACCATATGGAATTTGTAAACATAATAATGATAACTGGAAACTTTGTGATTCCACATATCATTAATTAAAAGTTGATAATTAAAAAAGCATAGGCTAACAAGATTTACGAGATAAAAAGAAAAGGATACACATAAAGTCATAGGTCTGTTGCATGTAACATTTAGACATAAGTCATAAAGTAAACAGGTATATGAAGACTTTAATTTCATGATAATATCATTATACAATAATGGACTAATAATAAATTTGGCACTTTATCAAGAACAAAAGAGGTATTATATAAGTATAAAGTAATTCGGTGACTTTTTCTGGCATTGTGTATAAAATTCATCCACCGAGTATAAAGGTTAAATTAGAAGGAATGATTTAAGCTTATGCCTGAAATCATAGGAGGGGGATACCTTTAAGTAGGTAGGGAGAAAGTTAGAAAACTTAGCAGGCTGAAGGTATGGTCCCTCACTGCATAATTTCGATGATCTTGCCTCAATATAGATGTCACACTTGGAGCATGTATTATCGATTATATCAGACTTTGTTGTAACAGCAGAATGAAGAAGACTATAAGCATTTGAACTATAGTATTAAATGAGACTATTTAAAATTCTGGGGACCGCTAACATCTCCAACAACTGTAGTCCTCTAAAAATTGAGGAACACCTTTCTACTTGGGAAAAACTTAAAACAGAAGAAAGATGGACTAGAAACATCTTGTAGCACAAAAATGACTAAAAACCAAAATAGAGGGTAACATTCCTTGAATACATGCTAATATGCGTTTGACCTCCAAACATAGGTGATTAAAGTATGAATAAATAAATTAGAGGAAAACAACAATGCGTTACCCTCATCACCTAACTTTCTTCTGAAGTTAAAAAACTCAATTAAGAGATAACTGCCAGGGCCACTTTCTGTGGAAATAATGGGCTAAAACTCAGGCATTATAAATTATTACATTTATGTGCTCAAAAGAAATGTGACATCTGAGTGGAACATGGAAAAAATTTCACAGGACGTTACAAGATGCTGAAACATGCTGAAGATGGAAAATTTAATGGTATGCAGAGAGAACAAAGGACAAATATGTGAGAGTTGAATGACCATCACCAATAATTTACCTTTGATGAACCATTTACAGGCTTTTGAGCCCTATTTCTGTTCCCAACTGCACCTCTCCTGAGATGATACGTGTGTGGAGATGTCGGCTCTGGAGGTGGTTCATACGAGAGGTAGACACTCAAAAGTGGAAGAGCACACATCTCGGAGATCACCACACGCAAGTGAGCCAGAGGACATGACTTGCGGAAGCCACATGTTATCTCATGGGAAATACCATTGATAGATGGCATCAATATCTTGAGCAGTAATGGCTCATTTTCCAAACCAGCATGGTAAGGTGTTCCACCAACCTGAAGATAATAAAAAGGAATCAGTAAGAATATAAAAATAAACAATGATATCAATTTACCCCTGCACTATATCTTTGGAACAGAGGTTCCCAACCTTTTACATGGCCCACACCTCTAAAACAATTCAATACGTTCTCACACCCCTTAAAATAATGATTAATTAAAGTGAAGGTGACCAACACAAAGCTCTAAGGTCAATTTTTAATAATATATGAGCAGAAATGAAACATATGGAAAAGAAAACATATATCACAACCATTAAAAAGTTGCATAAACCCGACAAAAATAGGGCCCACTATTATTACAATTAAACTAGGAAAGTGGGAACATTACCCTGTATATACTTTGTAGCTAATGTCTATGCAAGAGCTTGTATGACATAATGCACCATAAAAGTTATCCTTTTCACAATTATTACATAATTTACAAAACTGCATTATCTCTTGAACTTCACCCCTGTGAAAATCTGTGCTTGCAACATTTTCCAGGTTTCGACTTCAATACAATGAATCCACTATGGCTAAAACACAGGGAAAATCAGGATATTGTAAAGTGTTTAACATTTATTTCAAGAAAAATGCACTCCAAGACGGCAAAAACAAAGCTGGAAATGAAAGATAGACCAGTGTGCTGTTGCCTAGGGATTGCATCAGTCGGTGCCAAACCTTATTCGCCCAAGAGAACTATTTTTGCATAATTGCTCCTTATGAAAGTTTTTGGGGATGCAATTGAAGGTGATATGAAGTGCTATTTGTTTTTTCCAGGCAAGAGGCAAAGAATATTAATGATAGATGCTATCTCATGCACTCCTATGTTCCTGAGTGTCTCAGTGTCGCCCTTTCTGCATTCAAGAAAATAGCAACCAAGAAATGAGAAATTTCAAAATCTTCCAGGAGAAAATGGACTGAAAGTTTCAAGATGGCAGATTTGAAAACAGAAAACTAGATAAAATAAAGGCATAATAAAATGAAGGAATGAACTACAACTTATCTGAATAATGAATGGTAACTTTCCCTCAGTTCCTTAAAAAATCATTATATCAAATGTTACAGAATAGTAATGGAGGCTGGAGTCAGTATAATTACAGGCTTTCATTACGAGGTAAAAGCTACAATTAATGCTGTAGTGTAAAAGAATTTACCTGAGGAATATTTAAAGGAAATTAAAAAAATGTACTTTGCAACATAAAGCCTAAATTTAGACATCACAGCAAATGTTACCAATCTTAAGAAAATAGTCAATCCAAGCACAGGTTTGTCCTAAATCATAGAATTTCAGAAAATACTGGCAAAGAGAGTATTATTAACTTACAGCCACAATGCATCTAAAATGAAGTTCAGAATGTATTTTTAAGAAAGAAAGCACATTTTAAGGGCTGGGAATTACGATATTTCATATTTCTTTAAATATAATTTCTCTTCCACTGCCAAACTACACTTGATGTGATACCAACCTGCTTGCCATTCCAAGCAAACACACGAAAATCCTCGTTAATGACATCCTTCACTAGAGTCACGTTTGGATCTCCTTGTGAAGTTCTAAGAGGCTCGAGCAGGTGTAGACCACATGGAGTGTCCATGCATGTGTAGAGATCTGGCCAAAGACTTCTCCCATCTTCAGTCCATCCTGGTTCTTTCTCGCACACCTGTTTTTAGCAGAAAAAAGAGCAAGTTTTTATTAAAGTGGCACAAAAATGGTGACTAGCTCAAAATAATAACAAATAGGACATCCAATTTTGAAATACTCATGACAATTAAGGTAAGCCTAGGGTTTCCATACATCCTCATTCATGTGGAATGACCGTATTTTTGACTTTTAATGTAGCGTCCATGTACATTTTTATGATTTCTGCTAATGTCTGCATTTTTTTATTTTTGTGAAGTAAGATCCTTTGGTTTTTGTTTTAATCTTGTATCACCAACTAGTTAAATGTATATTTATATCGATTATTGAATCAGGGTGCTTTCGTATGGGGGCTATAGCCTGCGATCGCCAAGCCGCTGTGCTTTCAATTTAGTTGAATCCAGGGGCTGGCATCCTTTATGGCACTTTGTGGCATGCTATTTTCTCCGTACAAAAACTTAAACGAACTGTTGATAAATGGCACTTCTTGTCTACCATGGGTTAGAAATAGTTCATAGTTTGGCTACCAGGGGGCTGTTTCTCAGGGCTACAAATCTACTAGTTACAAGTCACGTGACCATTTTCACAAGGTGGATGGGTTACTCGGATATACGTAGCCGAATACTTGTACTAGTCCAAAAAATGGCGGGCCTAATGAAGACCATACACAACTCGTATTTTGATGATTGCTATACATTTTGGGCATGCACCTCGCAATATTACCCATTTAAAAGTTACTGCAATGTTTTTGGGTAAATACAAATTATTGAATATGTGCTGGAAAGTAATTTAAGGTCACAACTTACCTTAATAGATCCTAAGCAAATGCGAGTTTTCGGGTAAACCTAACATCATTAGATATAATCGTTTATTTCACTGTATTTCGTGAAGGATGAGCTCAAAATGGTAGTTACTAATAAACTTTACATTTCAAGATATCATACTGAGTTGGTTTTATCTTTATAGTACCACTATTAACAGATTTATAACATAATATTATTACGAAACTTCATGATAACATACCCAATGCTGACGTTTATAAGATTTAACGGAACTTACAGTTCGAATTTCCACTTATTTATGATCGCATTACTTAACCCTCTTAGTGCTGACCCCTGCCAGAGGTTCTAGTGAGAAATGCGGAGGGTAACTAGAATGAAATGCATCACTCTAGGAAAATAAATATTATAAAGTTATTGTTTAAAATATCCATATGCCGTTTTTCTTATTACGTATGCATTGAATTAGGTAATAATAAAAAAACGCTTATACTTCGTACAAAAAATAATTGTAATTATGTTTGTGTGCAAAAGTTAAACAATATTTTGCCTATGAGCCGATATATCGGCCCGCCGCACTTTACCCCTGAGATGCCAAAGCCGATATATCGGCCCGCCGCACTAAAAGGGTTAATAGAAACTAACTTATAAGCAGCTGTTAACCTTTATCTTCCGAGTGTGTCTCTCCGGCACAAAAATTGTGTCCCTAGACTGCCAAGTGTGTTCGTTTGGCACATTGATGGATATTTAAAAAAACACTGGTCATTTAAAAAACCCTGGCCAGCAAGGCTTACGACTACGGAAAAACTCAGGAAGGTAAAGGTTAATTCTTTATCATCAAAATCATTCCATTTGCTTGGGATTTTTTAAGGTAAGTTGGGATATCAAATTACATTTCAGCACATATTCAATAATTTGTATTTACCCAAAAACATTGCAGTAACTTTTAAATTGGTAATATTGCGAGATGCATGCCGAAAATGTATCATAATCATCAAAGTACGAGTTATGAATTGTCTTGATTAGGGCCGCCATTTTTGTGGACTGGTAGAAGTCTTCGGTTGAGTATATCTGAGTAACCCATCCGCCTTGTGAAAATCGTCCCGTGACTTGTAACTTGTAGCCCTGAGAAACAACCCCCTGGTAGCCAAACTATGAACTATTTCTTCCCCATGGTAGACAAGTAGTGCCATTTATCAACAGTTTGTTTAAGTTTTTGTACAGAGAAAATAGCATGCCACGAAGCGCCATATCTGAGTAACCCATTCGCCTTGTGAAAATGGTCATGTGACTGGTAACTTTTAGACTTGTAGCTCTGAGAAACAGCCCCCAGATCTCAAAAGTATAGGTAATTGCGATGTGTTATACTTTTTATTTTGTTTGTTTCATTTCTGTAATACAGCTTTTGACAGTATATAATTTAGGGGATAATGTTTCATCTGGCAGTCCTATGAACGTGTCGATCAATCCTGTTGAGGGTGTTCTCATTTTGGGGTTACAAAATATGGTAACCCTAGGTAAGCCAATCTTCTATGTAAAAAAAAGTAAGATCAAAAATGTTTAATAATAGGGCTGGTTAGTAGTGCACTAATTACAGAGGCTGCTTTTATCAATACACAACAATATTTATAGAAGTAGTGGTCAAAGTAGCATTTGTAAAATTTTCTGTAGTTTTAAGCTGTTTTCAAATGTAATTCTTGCAAATCACTTATTAACCCTCTAACTGGTGCCTCCTGCCAGCGGTACTAGTGAGAAATATGTAGGTAATTTATGAAATGTATCATCTCAGAAAAAATATATTATAAAGTTATTGCTTATGGTATCCAGTTATTTTATGGTATGTTAATTCATTAGGCAATAATTATAAAAGACTATTATATCATCTAAAAAAATAATTATATTAGGGTACTTAAGTTGTACAATATTTGCAAATGAGGTAATATATCGGCGTGCTGCACTTTTCACTGTGATGCAAAAGCTGACATATCAGCCCACCACGCTAAGAGGGTTAAGGAACAGAGGATTGAACATTAATGAAATATAACGGATGACAGTTCTCTCCATTGTTTTCGGGTTAGCTGCGTCAAGTTTAATTCAGATGACGTTTCGTGGCCTATGCTGGCCACATCTTCAGATCAGGTCTGAGACTTCACTCAGATCAGGTCTGAGACTTCACTCAGATCAGGTCTGAGACTTCACTCAGACCTGATCTGAAGATGTGGCCAGCATAGGCCACGAAACGTCATCTGAATAAAACTTGACGCAGCTGACCCGAAAAAAATGGAAAGAACTGCAATCCAGCGCTGCGAAAGCCTCAAACAGAAATAAGGGATGAGTAAATAAGTTATCTCCCCATCCACACTGGCAGCCTATCATACCATAGGTTACAGGCATCTTTACCTTGATGATCTCTTCATGAAGTCTGTTAATTGTCCACCTTTCATCAGCAGGCACTCTTAGCTCTTCCACAGATTCACTTGCCACTGAGATTCGTTTCTGAAGGGCACTATTTCTCACTGTGTAAGCACCAGCTGGAAGAACTCGGATGTAAACTTCATGAACAGCTCTGTCATACACCTCCCTAAACATATGACAAGCACTTTCAATTAGCCTAATGACTAAGAGCAAGAAAATTATTTTAGAGTATCCTATTTTTCATTCTTACTGAGTATTGAGTCACATGGAATAATTTTGAGGCATCACTCCTATATTATTACCATTTATGAGAACTTTCGACTTTATATATTTCTGCGTGGGCAATTTGTAGTACATAACTAAAGATTTTAATGCAAGAAAACAAGTATCCTACATTAAGGATCTATATAAAATGTAACAACTGTAGTTTTTATAACTGCACAAAATTTTAATGCACCTTCAAATTCTGTAAAGTTTTGAATGAAACCGCGAGGCAATGAAATAAATTTTTCCAGAAAGACGAAACTCAGAAGAATTAACCACAGATTGGACAGAATGAACCATATTAATACTATTGCAAAGTGAAAATTTTGCTTGTAGATGACACACTTCAGAAAAGATCTAGCCAATAGTAAGATAGCCACGTAGTTTGCCCAGCGTAACTACTCAGAAATATTTATGGTTTAGTCATTAGTCAAATACCAGACTATCATAGATTTGGTAGGAATGACAGTTTGTTTTCATTTTCCAATACTGAAGAAAATAATAAATAGAAAAGGAAAATCTTTTATCCATAAATGACGCTATTAACGAGCAGCAGCCATCAACAAAGTGTACTCTGTCATCAACTTAGCTCCACAACAAGCACAGACTGAATTATTTTAGCACAGTGATGAGATTCTCTTGTAACAGTAATATCAAAGAGTTAAGTAAGCTATGATTCATTCATGAACAAAACTACCCTATAATACAAATATTTACCAAATGGAATGGAATGTCCTCGCAGTTCTTGCTGTTCATGCAAAAATTTGATGTGATTAGTTCGTCAAGTTGCCAAATGTAGTACCATAGCTGGCATGTGGTGCAATATTAGAGATATTAGAATTTCTCCCCTTGGTATATTTATTCGAGATCACGAATAATTTCCAATATTCGAGGTATTCGTGGATAGTATTAGCCCATCTCTAATGTAAACATTCTAACCAGTTCCAAATGCACATACAGTGGATCTTGAATAGACTGGTGACTGGAACAATATAGCTAACACTTAAATCCTACCTTTCCTTTCTAAGCTGCAGGTTCTTTTCCCCCACCATCTTCGCCAAGTGCTCTGGCATGAGAGGCCCCTTCCTCCTCCCACTGCCAAGCTCTTCCCGCCGGTAGAAGAGCATGTAAGCACTCTCCCGACCTGAGTACTGAGTCTCAAGCGCAGAGGTTGGAATCGGCTTGACCGTGGCATCGTCAAAGTCAAACCAGTGCGTTCCCTCCGGAAACATCTCCTCACCATCTGACAAGCTGCAATCCTCATATTTTTCCCCATCGTCACTCTCACATTCCTCGTCCTCATCCCCATTCTCCTGCTCGCTAATGGATGTGTTTCCGACATGGTCCCTCCGCCTGTTGGCAAGCAGCATGGCCGACCTCCGCCTCCCACTGTCACCACCCCCTCCGGCACCCCCTTTCGGCTTGCGGCTCACCCACCCACCCCCCTTCTTCTTCTTCCTCTTCTTGCGTCGCTGTGCACCACCCTTGTAGCCCCCTCCACCATCTGAGCCACCTCCACGGGCATGACAAGGGGTCAGAGCCTTGTAATTGAGAAGGAAAGAATTCCAGCTTAGTTAATCAAAATGATTGATTAAGAGCACACAATTGCATGGCATTGAATACGTTCAACAATGCATGGTGAGGTATGGTTGGACGGAAATATGAACTAAACTGATAAAACTTGTATATTGTACCTGAAGATGATGTTTTGATATTGAAATACATATTGTTCAGTAAATTATTCGGTGGCCTAACCAAGTTTAATTAATTACATTCACACTTCACCTAAGATATTGATTTGATGTACAATAAAGTATAATTAAGAGGACAGAACCAAGATTTTTAAATTTCAGTTTATGACAAAGAAACTTGAACAACAAAATCAGCACCAGATAAGACTTTAATTAAGAGATAAATGTATTAAAACAATGATGACAATCATATGGACAGAGAGATTCAAAAATAATAATAACATTTATTGGCTCGAGGAATGAATTCCTTTGGAGCACGAATAAGTAATTACAACTCAGGCAAAAAATAATAACAATCACATTGAAAACATTTCACTCATTTACAAGATTCTTATCAAATCACAGTACTTGTTCACAACAAATATTACAATTCCATGCTCAATACATTGTTGCAATCACAAAGGCAGTATATTCGCGAATTTAATCCAAGTTGTTTACCAAAATACTAACTATCACTGAGATAATAAGACAGCAAGCATTTTTAAAATCTTTCTGTAGACTTCATATTTATCAACATTTGCAGAATTCCATACAATACATGAATTTACATAAACAGAGTTATGATACATTGTGGTTCTGTGGCAGGGTACAATTAATTTGTTTTTATCCCTGGTGTTTCTCGTTTTTTTAGCCAAATTATCTAAATATGGCTGATAAATGTAGGATGGAGTTCAACTGAATAATCATTCATTAGAAATTCTTAGAGCATTTATGAATTATGCCTTCCATTAAGGCAACTTTGCTATGATTATTCACCAATGGCTGACTATTGTAAGATTATTAATGTTAAAATGGCTGACTTTGATTTGCATTTGTACATTCAATTATAACCAAACTTGGATTATGTAAAGGAAGCCCATTATTTTTTCTCTTTTTCATGTGTTTCTCATAATTATTTTGCCAAAATTGCGCATCACACAGGATAATAAAAATCCCTTCAAATATTATTGTATTATTCTTGTTTTTCCATGATAACCCTTAGCCTACGAAGTTTTTTTTCATTGCGTGAAGTTATCGTAATTTGTTTGGCAAAGTTGTACTGAAACTGAAGCTAATCGTTAAGCTACAACATAGTCTTAACTGCATTGCAGTATAGGAATGAGTACCCAGGAATTTTCAGAGCCATGAAACAATTTGAATTTGTACGTGGTATTTGATGCAATAAAATAAGATAGATACTCTGCCGAACAGATAGGTACAAAAACTCGTTCTATCTGTGCACAATAAGCGACCACAATAGAAACTGAGCTCCTACAAACACACTGTCATAGGACATGTCACCATTTCACCTCCCATATCGTGGTGAACAAACATACAAAACATATGGGGCACAGCATTAAAGAAACTAAGTTTTGTTAAGCGTATAATAGGAAGGTCCTCGGATGAAAAAGTCAAAGAGAGATATTACTTCCCTTTGATTAGACCACACCTTGAATACGCCGCGAGCATTTGAGACCCTGGTCATAAAGATTTAACCAAAAAAATTAATAAAATGCAAAGGAAGGCAGCGTGCTTCGTTAAAAACTGCTATGGGTGTACATATAGTGTCTCACAATTTTTAGAGGGATTAAGGTGGGAGCCCCTAGAGACTCGGAGGCTTCACACTTGGTTTGGCTGCTAGAAAAATTCAGTACCATAAATATTAGTAAATGCACCACAGTTCACTTTCTGCGAAAGTCATCACACAAATGCCATACATATACTGCTGTTGGAGTAAACCTAAAATCTTCATGTACAATTAAATATCTTGGAATTACCATAACTTCTAGTATATCGTGGGGAACACAGACAAAACATATGCGGCACAGAATTAAAGAAACTAGGTTTTGTTAAGCGTATAGTAAGAAGGTCCTCGGATGAAAAAGTCAAAAGAGAGATGCTACTCTACTCTGGTTAGGCCACACCACAAATACGCCACGAACATTTGGGACCCTGGTCATAAAGATTTAACCAAAATAATAAATAAAGTTCAAAGAAAAGCAGCGCGATTCATTAAAAACTGCTACGAGCGAACATATAGTGTCTCACAATTTTAGAGGGATTAAGGTGGGAGCCCCTAGAGACTCGGAGGCTTCACACTAGGCTTAGGCTGCTATAAAAATTCAGAACTGATATTTTTCAGAGCGACACACACAATATTATCATGACGCCTCACTACATTTATAGGTCTGACACATGCGATAAAATAAGAGAGTTACTATGCCGAACAGGTAGGTACAAAAACTCGTTCTTTCCACGCACAATAAGCGACCACAATAGAAACTGAGATCCTCCAAACACACTCTCATAGGACATGTCACCATTTCACCTCCAAAACTTTTACATCTTTACACGGCTAGTGACCTACCACCCCCTGCCACATGCCCAAGCGGCGGCTCGCGGGGTAGTATGTACGTGGTATTATTTATCGGCAAAGTTCTATGAACTATGTCCTCAATCTACTCTGGTACCGCTATGAATTGCTGATAGAACTTCTCATTCAAGCAAACACTATAATTCACCACAAAGCGCTGTTCCCTCCCCGTCTCACCCCATGAGAGAGGGAAAGGCACATCATGCATCCCCCACATGGTCATTGGGCCTACTCCCTCTCTCGATCTCCGATGAATCTCCATCCCAAGAATGCATCAGCTCCTCTGGACCATTTCCAGTGGCAACAGCAGAGCATGCACAGTCAGATGTATACCGGACAAAACCATCTACAACAAACACCATTCTTTCCCCACAATCGTAGATGAAAAAGAGGATGAGTGTCTTACACAAGTTCCTTAACTATCTGCCCATCCCAGAAACCCCTAAAGCAGCTCTGCCCCTGACCAAAGGCATTTGTTAATTCATTGGAGTTTTTTGTGCAGCGGGAGTTTGTAAGGTGGAGATTTTACGTTATACAGTGTGATTTGTGTAATCTACCACTTATCGAAAAGCTCAACCAAGATAATAGCACAGCTGACAGCAATTTAGCATTTTGCAAACATATCCAATTACCTTTTGGGAAAGGGAATCACTTGACCGAGGAAAACTTTACGTTGGCTATCATTTATCATAGGATTGTTTAATTTGCATTTCTTCCTATGCCAAATCAGCATATTTTAACTGTGAAATTATCATGGACAGATTTATAGTGCCAATAAATTTACAGCTGTGAAGAACACCATCATCAAAAATATTCCACCAAATTAGTGACAGGTCCACAAAAGGTCCAGCCTATAACTTTCAGAAGAAAGTACCCGGCTCACAATATTTACACACCACATATGACACATATAATAATACAATTCAATTATATACTTGAGACTCCTGATTTAAAAATTACCTTGGCACCAGGAGGCTGAAGTCCCACGGTTCGAGTGGTTTTGTCAAAGTAAAACAAAGATGGGTGTAAAGTGAGGAAGTGAGATAGGCGACCGTATTCAGTCTGAAATGTTTCCTTCCAGGTGGACCCACACGTGAGCTCTGACAACTTGGAGCAGAGATCAACCAAGCTCATCGAACCTGTAAAAATGAATTATTATTAGGGATGGTCGGATCGGATTTGCGGATCCAAAGATCTGCAGATCTTTACACGGAATGAGATACTGATATCAGATCCAAATACTACAGTAAATCAGATATGAATCAGAGAGTTTTAAGCGATTGAAGTGCCGGCTGTCGTCAGCTATCGGCGGCTTTCTGCCGAACAAATAGAATGCTGTTGATGTACTTCATTCGACAACCGGCTTTTGCTGAATGTAAATCAAATTCACCCTTTATTATCCATCTCATTATTCTCAAGAATCATATCTCAAGATGTGGTATGACAGCAGTCATTGCATAAACGTGACAACAATCAAGGATTAGTATTATTGTGGCATCGACATTGTCTTTATTTTAATATTTAAGTTTTACATTTTTTAACTTGATGTTTTTTTATTTCCAATCAAGTCTCCAAGGCTTAAATTCTATTATCATTTGTGAATTGTATATACCCTTTAATACATCCAAGGATCCGAAAATAAGAACTGAGATCCGGGATCCGAAATGAAGGATCCGGATTTGGATCCGAAAAAAAACCTGGATCTGCCCATCCCTAATTATTATTATTTTTGTTTATTTATCCTGGGTTGGATGAGACGGAACCGTCCCCTCTTCCCCCAACCCAGTACATACACAAACACCCATGTCCTGGGCAGATAATATTCTACCCAGGCAGGACTCGAACCCGCGACCCTCGGGTTAGCAGGCAAGGACTTTACCCCGCTGCCACCGGGGCCGACGAGGGTGAAGTGAAAATGTTAGCAATCTGCAAAAAAAATATGCACCAAATTGCACACTGCAATTCAAATTGAGGCCGTGGCTAGTTTTATGCATTTATTTTTTACAGGAAATGATAACAACTGCAAAAAGGCAAAAAAATATTCATTAAACAACAATAAAGCCAAATAACTAGCTCCATGAAGATATGTACCAAATTACATGGTCCTCTCGAAAAAAGATATATACCTTTAGAGGTTGGGTAATAATGATTTTAAGAATTGTATCCTGAATGAGTACAAGATTTCCAACTTGGAATAACTAAGACCTAGCCTCTTCCGGAAGAGAGATTATTCTGACAGAAAGATGACATTCTCTCCAGAGTAGAAGAGTACCTGAAGGAGCAATGCAATTCCCTCGCTGCAGAATATCTCGAAGCAGAGTGGCCGGTACTGGCAGGTCCTTGTCTTCAACTGCTTTTACCTTGTTCTTCTCCATGGATCTAGGCTGATCTAACACTTCATTTTCTCCGTTGCAACAGCCGCCATTTATATTTTCCCCCTGTAAACAACGAATGAGCAAATGAAGTGAAAAAACTCATCCCGGGGAAAATTTTTTTTCCATACAAGAACAAAGGGCAAATTGTCCGGGTACAAATATCATAAGAGGAACAGGCATGATTGGAAGCAAAATGCTAAATACGGCATCATATATAAAGGACTATTATTTCAAGGAGTACCTTTTGAAAGGATATCCCGGGAAATCTCACATTTTTGTGAGAGTAGAGCCATACCTAGTTCAGCAACAAGGATTCATTACTGCAAGTTATGGTACTATTCCAATTTATATTAAACAAGAACATTATTAAATTATATTTAAAGATATGTAGTTAAATGTACCAAGAAAACCACATTGTGAACGCTATAAAAACTAAATAATTCTTAAGAGTCATTGAAATAGAGTTTACTTTAGAACTTTACTGTTCATAATGACTTCAAAAGCAGCCTGACATCAATGAAATCACTTAACAACAATGAAGGCTACTAATTAGCATCCCAAAATCAAAAACATTATTTCTCAAGAGAAAGTAATCGTTCAGCCTGGCACTAACAATCACATTATCATAAAGCACTAATCACCAACACTAACATTGGGCTTTCCATTAGGTAATTTTTTTATAACAATGAGAAATGCAGAAACAAAATGGACAAAATCTGTTGAATTTATCTTCCTGTGTGAGGGGATAGCTACAGGTCTTGAGATTTTGTCGAATCATATACCAATCAGGTGTCACAGCAACAACATGAGGTGAAATGCTGTACAGAGAGGGAAACTAAGCAAAGCATTACCACACCTACAGCCCATCGCTGATTAATATTTTGTCCAAGATCCAAGGGTGTGATAGCGTGAGATTTCCTTTCACTCTTTAGTGCTAATACTTTCGTAACACAACAGTGCAGTTGTTATGTATGATTTAACACTTTCCTGGCGAATAACATTTGTGTAAATTTCTCGGGCTCGCCACCGGGTAAAATATTCATAGGCAGCCGACGGTTTCAGACGGGTTCCGACTCATTACCCATTCTCAAGTAACGAGTCGGAACCCGTCTGAAACCGTCGGCTGCCTATGAATACCTTACCCGGTGGCGAGCCCGAGAAATTTACACAAGTGCAGTTGTTTCCTATTTGTTTCAAGCCATGCTCACCAAAGAGTGCAATTAAAAACAGATAGGGAGCAAGAGTTGATGTCTGCTAAACAACAAAAGAAAAATGCTAAAAAACTAAACAATCATTAAGAGAAACATGAATGAACTTAAATAATCACATCTGCAATTAATGCTTTTTTTGTTGATTTTCTGTAAAGGGGACTCCATGAACATTGTTAAGTTTTGAATAACTCTGTGATACAAGGCTAATTTTTTAACACTTTTTTGAACTAATTCTGTAACTAGAAAAAAAAATTTGGCTGTAACTGCCTTCCACCCACACAATGCTAACTAACAACAGGTAGCCAGACATTTCTCCTGTGTACATCGCACCATTCAACAGCGTTTACTTATGCATAAGTTCTCTGATAAGCACTCACTTCAGCACCTTAGATGGAGAGCTCCCAATAATACCATAGTAACTCTTTCCTCACTAACTGGCAGCACTCCAGAGTCAACAAAATGTATTAAATGAGAAGCTTTCACAAATACTACAATCAAAACATTCAGTTACAATAAGGGTTTGAATTCAATATTTCACTGTGGTTAATTTAAGTTTCTCACTCTGTGAATTTGAAGAATTTCGTCACACTAAATATCCAGCTCAGATGAAAAATGAATCATTCACATTGCCTACCTGTCCTGAATGGTCCCACTGACCAAGACAGCTCACATCTCGTACGTAAGCATGATAGTGTCCCCCGTGCGCATTTCCCTTGTGTACCACCACAGAGAAAAGCTTGTAAACATTGCTGCTCAGTGAATCTTCTCCATTACCACTCCTGTCCACATCAGTTGAGTCACAAAAGGGACTGAGATCGAGCCTCATCGGGAAGGAGAATTTGGACGTATCTTTGAATCTCTCACCCTTGGTGGGGTTATAGCTGAAGCGTAGCAGAGAGAGGGTGAGAATTGGAGGCAGGCGACGAAGTTTTGTCCGCTAGAATTGAGAAAAGGCTTTTAGAGTCAATGAATTAAATCTTTTGGCCAAGAATTCGCCACCATGAATTTCCACACACACAAACATTTTAAAGCTATGTCCTTGATGAAGGTGACTGTAGTAGATGTATAACTGAACTTGTCACCATGACTATTACAATATAAGTACTGAAAGTGAAATATAGACACAAAATCAAAGCAACTAGTCGACAACTCCCACAAAATAATGTATCTGGCATCATTAAAGATGCATTTTTTCCCAAAATGATCTCTCTAAAATCACTCCTCTAAGTCTTATCAGCAAAGATTAACCCTTACACAGGCTTGACATCTCTGATGTTCCCACCTGTTCATAAATTTTACTTCCTATGGCCAGCACTACCTTTTCTAAAATAATTTTTGAATAAACCATGACATGGTTGTCATTATTATAGTGATATTAATTTTACAAATAATAACTAAAAACGTTACGGTGAAAATTATGGATTAAAAATTTTGAAAAATTAAATTTTGAAAAATTACCATAATTTACCATGGTAATTTATCTCAAGTGAAGATTACAGTAATTTACCCATCTACACTAAAGGTACTCACTTTGTCTGCATCAACTAATTCCCCACAGTGGCTGCAGAAGTAACGGTTGTTACCATCCATTTTTTCAGGAATGAGGTATGTGGACTTCAGACTACCTTCCAAAGCATTATGGCCAGAAACACTGATGGTCAAGTCAAAAAAACTCTCCTCCCTCTCACTGACACGGCTGCACTTGAGACACTCAACCTTGAAGAGAAAACCACTTGTGTGAAATTTTAAGCTATCCAGGACTAGCCATGGAGTTTCACTATTATGGAGTCACCCGCAATGCACATATGTGCGCATTTTCCACAGAGAAAAAATCATCTGCCTTGACCGGGATTCGAACCCGGATCCCTCGATTTCCGGCCGAGTGCTTTAGCCAGTTAAGCTACCAAGGCGTCCTCTTCCCCTGTGGATTTTTGTGACCTTTACGGGACTAGATGTTCTCGACTGCCGGACATACAATGTAACAATCAGTCGCTACTGAGTGCTTAGCGCCACTGCCCTCGAGGAAAGATCGAACTTTGAACACAGAGAGGCGTTCACTCTTATTTGACAAATTTTAAGCTATCCAGGACTAGCCACAGAGTTTCACTATTACGGAGTCACCCGCAATGCACATATGTGCGAATTTCCACAGAGAAAAAAATCATCCGCCTTGACCGGGATTCGAACCTGGATCCCTCGATTTACGGCCGAGTGCTTTAGCCAGTTAAACTACTGAGGCGTCCTCCTCCCCTGTGGATTTTTGTGACCTTTACGGGACTAGATGTTCTCGACTGCCGGACATACAATGTAACAATCAGTCGCTACTGAGCGCTTAGCGCCACTGCCCACGAGGAAAGATCGAACTTTGAAGAGGACGCCTCGGTAGCTTAACTTGCTAAAGCACTCGGCCGGAAATCGAGGGATCCGGGTTCAAATCCCGGTCAAGGCGGATGATTTTTTCTCTGTGGAAATTCACTTCTGTGAGTCAAAAAAAACACAGGGAGGTCATTCGGAAGAGTAACCAACAATTCATGTATTAGAACAACTAATTTACATTTCATGAAAAAGTCACAGACCAATTTTTGGGAATTTCGAGCATCACTTCTACCTAATTATGAGAAAAAAATCTTGGAAAATTTGAGAAAAATATGACGAGGTAACATCACCATTGAATTGACGCTACTTCATAGGATTGTTGAGTAGAAAAGTCAACAGCCACAGTAACTCTTTAGCCCTCTTAGTGCCACCGAAATTTGGTGGTACTAGCGAAAAGTGCCAGCATGAATTTGAGAGTTTTGTATTACCTTATAAAAAAAAACAATATGAAGATACTATTTTAGATATGAATGTAATGTGTATTTTATTTCACTAAAAATGAATTAATTGTTGTTTATAATATTCTGATACATTTCATAAAGGATAAATGTAATTATTACAACAAAATTAGTTAAAAAATAATTTGTGCTCGAGCCGATATATCGGCTCATGGCACTTTTCGCCTTTGGAGCAAAAGCCGATATATCGGCCTGTGGCACTAAGAGGGTTAAAACAGATACTCCAATAAAAATTATGCATGATGATCTGCGATTAACGGTTTATAATCACTAACCAGGAAAGACGAGAAGCCATCGAAACCTGGTGTTGGAGGAGGATGCTTATGATCAAATGGACGGACGAAATTAGAAACGATGATGTGTACAGACAGGGTGTCCAGCAGCTGGGCATTTGAAAATTCCCTGAGATTTCCAGGTTTTCCAGACATAATTTTTATTTTTCCAGAGGAAATATTGACTTTTACTCGTTAATTATAAGAGAACGTTTGGTATGTTTTTCATGTTACTAAACGTAAGGATTATATTTAAACTTGCATATTTGGGAGGAAAATAAACATGAAACTTAAAATAGCATAAGAGAAAATCACATCACCACCCTTTCTTAGATTTAAACATTGCCATGCTGGTGCTCAGGAACGAGGTTATATTACAGCCAGACTTTACTATGAATAGCATTGATATAAAATGATCAACAGCTTAAAAAACTGAAGGAATAGACTTTTTTCCTTATTTTGCTAAATGCGACAACGCGAGGGAAATTTGCCTTCACAACTTGCCGATAAAGGCACATTCTTTACGCCACTGATTTACAGACTATGACCAATAAGAACACAATGTACCTATATAGAAAACATTGTACCTACTTTTGGTGATTACAGGAATGCAAAATGCGACAATACAAGAGAAATTTGACTTAGCAACTTGTCGAAAAAGGCACATTTCTTCCGTTGCTGATATGTACATTGACACTACAGAAAATTCCAGAGTCAATTCAATATTTCCCTGATATATCCAGTGAAAATAATATTCCCTGAGATTTCCCGGTCTTCCAGAGTGCTGGACACCCTGACAGAAGAGTAGAAGAGGAGAGGACAGTTTGGAACACCATAGAGAAAAGAAAAACCAGATGGATAGGACACACCCTGAGCCACAATGGGTTTGTGAAGAACATAATTAAAGGCCAAAAAGAAGTAAAAGCCCCCAGAGAAAGACTCAGCAATAAGTTCAAAGGAAGAGCTACCATTAGGTAAGGGAATTAGCATTAGATAGCGAAGGGTTGAGGGCTGCAGTCAACGAAACTTAGGCGTGAACAACCAATGATGGGGAGAAAGGGGAAGGAAAACCAATGATGGGGAGAAGGGGACTCAATATGTGGGAGAAAGTTTCCCATTACAGTAAACAGAGAGAAAGGCTGTTCCAACATCAATAACTGAAAGCAGTTTGGCCGAACACATGAGATATATATGGTAGCTAAGTCACTTAAACACCAAAATTCAACTTGTTTGCAAAAAATGTTGAAACTGGACCCTCTTGAACTTCGGGGAAAGTTAAAGATACCAACAAGCAGCCAATTTGTCATTTTATACAACACAGTGGCAGCCAGTCCACCCTCATCCCCTATTCCTTACCACAGACAGTTTCATATTCCTGATGACTACATAGAGGATTTTCATCATAATATTTTTTACCGGTTAAGGTAGTTTTTGTTGAATATCAGTAGTCAAAAAAGGAACCCCCTAAATTGCTGCATGTTACAACATTTGAGCAAGAAACGCTAATTTCGGTATTCAAGCCAGCTGCAAATGAGGGGGTGAAATATGTTGACTTGGCCATGAGAAAAAATCACCCTGGACTAGGAATCAAACCATAGACCTTTAGCTTTCTGGGTCAATGCAGTGACCACTACCCTACCCAGGCTTCCTATACTTTCTGGATAGCATAGGCTACCTAGGCTTCCTGTAAGTTTAGGAAGCTAGGGTAGTGTAGGCTTCTGCATAGAAATGAGCCAATTTAAAAACACTGAGGTAATTTTCATAAATTACCATTTTATTTTACGTAATTTACTGCAAAACCTGAAAATGTAATATGGGTAATAATATGGGTGGGTAATTTTATACATAAATAAATAAGTTGTTCTCAATAAGCTATATTGTATCACAAAACACCTCCAATAAGTTTCTCTCTTTCATTTTGCAGTGTTTTCATTGGATATTTTTTCTATCTAACTCATCCTATGACTCCTTTCTGTCCAATAGCTTTTCATCATTCTTCAATAACAGCACATTACCACTACAACCAATTTCCTTTGTTTTGATGCTGTCATTGACTTCACTGCCATACAAAAGAATGCTTCATCCATAAGTTTTTATGAAGTAGTTACGTGGTATATCCTACCCTGAAATATAGTGGACATCAGTACACTTCTGACTGAATGCCTTCATTGCTTGCACTGACATGATCATTGTATCTTTATTGCTTATTTGATCAATGGTGATACAACTTCCATTTTCACTAAATTTATCAATAGTGTATTAGTACAGATTGGAGCAGAAGGAAAAATCCTGAGGGGCACTACACACCTATTGCATAAATGTTGACTTGAAAAGAAGATAACAAAGTTTATTTTCAAAGTGTCAGCCATGCCCTTGGTCAAGCATTTCCCAATTTCTTACGCCTCTCCCACCAGTAGTTTCTGCATGACTGATATTGAGAGTGAACATTACCGAGGTCTAAACTTGCAGACACAACTGCAGAAGTATATTTTTTTGTTTGGCATACTTTTTAATTTTTCCTTATCATAATGCTTTTTTTAGAATATTTGTCTTCCATTCATTCACACAATTGACCATCCAAAAAGGTGTTTTGCAGTCTCCAAAATAATCTGTTAACTGTTCATAGACAATATATCTTTTTCTATTTGGTCACCTTTTCTTCTTTTAAAGCCATGAATTACACCACGGCCATCACTAGCATTCCAATCTTCCAACAGAAACAAACCCAACCTGAACAGTAACAAGAGCTATAAAAAGATTAAGCAGAGAGGCACATATGAGGGGTGACTGGAAAGAAACTGAAATGCCTCATTTTTTTGTGATGCAAACATTAGTCACCTTCAAACAGCTCATAATCGAAGTGAATTCACCTCTCCAATGTTAAATTCCCATTTATAAACACTGTTAACTCCTATGCCTGTCAGAGCTAATTAGCTTAACTTCGTAACAGTTAACCTTCGTAACCTTAATCCCTCTAAAAATTGTGAGACACTATATGCACACACACAGCAGTTTTTAATGAAGCACACTGCCTTCCTTTGTATTTTATTAATTTTTTTGGTTAAATCTTTAAGAGCAGGGTCCCAAATGCTCGTGACGTATTAGAGGTATGGCCTAACCGGAGCAAAGTAGCAAACCTCTTTTACTTTTTCATCCGAGGACCTTTCTATTACATGATTAACGAAACCTAGTTCCTTTAATGCTGTGCCACATATGTTTTGCAAGTGTAATCCCCATGATATATCAGAAGTTAAGGTAATTCCAAGATATTTTAGTGTATCTGAAGATTTTATGTTTACTCCACCAGCAGTATAAGTATGGCATTTGTGTGATGACTTTCGCAGAAAGTGACCTGTGGTGCATTTGCTGATATTTAATTCTAACCCCCACTCCTGGCACCATGAATGAACGTTGTTAAGGTCCGATGACAGAGGTTCTAAGTCTGCTTCCTTGCTTATATCACTGTACATAACTGTATTGCCTGGAAATAATCTTAATTTACTGCTAACTCTAGAACTGAAGTCACTAATATAAATTATGAATGAAAGAGGACCGATCACACTTCCTTAAGGACCACCAGATGTGACTTCGACCATATCAGAGCTAATACCATCAATAACTACTTTTTATTTTCAATCACTGAGAAAGTCACTTATCCAATTCACTATTTTTCTATGACCTCCACACGATTGCAATTTATATGAGGTTTTTGCGAGGAATCTTGTCAAATGCCTTCTTGAAATCTAGGAATATTGCGTCGACTTGCTTAATCGATTCACCTGATTTGAGGATATCATGAAGGAAGAGTGCAAGCTGTGTTTCACAGGACCTGCCCTTACGGAAGCCATTCTGACTGCTATGTAAGGAGTTACGATTATCCAGGAATGTCATAATATTGCTAACGAAAATGTATCCAAGTATCTTGCATGAATGCATAAGTCATTACAAGTAGTAATGTCACTGGTGAAGCCACTACTCGACAATAGGTATCACTTGACGCTGGACAATTACTTTAAGACTCCTTAATTGGCTGAGTTGCTGGTTTCACAATCCATGAATAACTACGGGACATTGAGAAAAACCAGGAAAGGCATTCCAACAGTTCTGAAAGAAAAACAAACGAAAAAAGGGAGGTGGTGGCCTTCTCGAAAGAAAAGATGATGATGATTCACTGAAAGGACAAAAAGGAGGAGTCATTGCAGTCATCGTTGCATAACCATGCCATGAAAAGTGTGGTGAAAAGGAGTAAAACAAAATAAAAGCCAATGGTCATTGTGGACTACAATGACATGACTGGAGGTGAGGATCAGATGGACCAACACTTGGCCAATTACACTATACCCCATTTAAGGGTTACAAAACATAATTAAAAATTTTCACCAGCTTGAATTTTCAATTTGAAACTCTTCTGTTCTATCCTGTAAGACTTGTGGAAGAAAAGAAAATTTAGACTTCCGTATTGGGTAGATAGAGCAGCTAATAGGTGCTTATCACCCCAGTGTTGTGTCCACATGAGTGGGTAGGCCACCTGCAATGCCTCAGCCACAACACCTCACAAAGAGGTATTTTCCTGAAGCAATCCCTCCAAAAGAAAAGAAAGGTAACCATGCAAAAGCATTGTATCATAGGTGGCCAAAAGAGGATTGCATGAGAAAAAATATTACAAAAGAGACAAGATATCATTGTCCTGATAGTGAAGTGTCTTTTTGTATTGCCCCTTGTTTCATATCATACGGCAAAAAACATCAAGAGGACTTTCATGTTAATTTAAGTGCTTGTATTTCATTAACATTGAATAAAGGTTTTTTGGATTTTATCTTGTATAAATAAACAAAAAAAGTCATTGAAAAAAACAGTGAAACCATGCCTACAGGAAGGGGGGAGTGTAAATACTGGTAAAAATACCATGAATTTTAAAGTTTAAAAAGACATTTTTAAAATGTTTTAGAGTGCTCTTAACCCTCTTACTAATAGGGTTAAACACACATGATATTTTATATGAGAACAAATAATAATAATAATTTTAAATTAAAATACGTGATGTTTTTTCAGACATTTACACCGTTAGTAATGCACAAGGGAAGCTGTTCATAAGGCCATGCCATTGTGGAATGTGTTGCCATGCATAAGGGATTCCAAAACTATTTAAGAACAACATTAACTTTTCCTGCATGAATCTTAATTTACTCTTCGTCTAGTGCTTCCATTAATTGATTTAATTTCTGGGAGGGCAGCTGCCTCCCACCCTCCCCCCCCCACCTCAACCCCTCCTCAACTATGCCCATGCTTTCACTCCCTTGGGCCTGGGTTTGAATTACAGCGGAAGTGATCTTTCAGAAGAATCCCCATTTCCACATGAACGTGAATTAGTGAACAGCTCATTCAACTCATCCATTTTTCATGGCAATATCTTCATATTTTAAGTGTAGTTCACAGACCTCTGGATGAAGAGATGACCTTTCAGAAGAGAAAACTTGGGCTTAAGATATTAATCTCTCCCTTTCTCCCATTCCCCAAATAATATCTTCCAACTTAACCCATCCATTCTTACTGATGCAAATGGACCCTTTTCTCAGTTGCCTCCTCGAAAACTACCTGCACCTAACTCTTAAATCTCAGCCCATTCCCTTCATGTACAGTTTACAGCATTCTCAGTCTTGCAAATGACAAATTATTCCAGGATTCCATTAAAAAAGCAAGTTATTCCTTGCAGGATTTGCCTTTTTCCCAGCATATACTGTTAGTGAAGTATTCTTGGGTCTTACACCAGGTTTGATAATTGTTTGCTCGAGTATCGTTGGCAACCTCTGTCATCATCTTCAGGGCTATATAATCGGAGAGGACTTCACCTGAAGTTATTCCTTGCTTAACATAGATTTCATGTTGCTGATGAGCGTCGCAAGATGTAAAGCTATGTTATGCCATATTAAATAAACCTTCGTGCTATCCTACCCACCTATTCACATTAAATTACATTCTTCTTTGATCATCTCCACACATAACCAACCTAATGGGAGTTGTAAATACTTTCTGGCACAAATGGATACATTTACCAATAAGTGACAGTAAAATAACACTGAAAAAAAGCTAAGTTCAACTATGGTGAGAAACGTTCCTTAAAAGTGAAAGCATTCCACATCTGAGTTCTAGTATACGTAGGATAATAGCAGTGTAAAAATATTTCACAATTGCGGAAGGTTGGCATATTATGCGACGTAAATTTCGTGGCGATATGACAAAAGTGGGCGAAAATAATTGATTCGCTGGTGAGCAGGAAGCCGCACTTTACTGCGACTTGTAATAAAAAGTCTTGAAAACAAAAGAAAGATTCTCCCACCTGATTGACGACGGTTCCTCGATAGAGACGTGATATTAGATCCATGCCTGACGTGCCCACCAAAGATTTTTCGATAGCAGAGAAAAGGATTCGATTCAGCTCCTGAACATCATGTTGCTGCAGCTCCTAAAATGGAGGGTCACACACGTAAAATATACATTAAACACCACTACAAGGACAAATACACAACAGCCAACGATGAAGAAAAGCAAACCTCGTTTTCGACCCAACCGAAACTATCAGTCAACTCAGTGGTAGATACGGCGTTAACGTCGGCAAGAAGCAATTGAGAAAACAATTTCTGTAGCTCAACTGGAATTACTCTGAGTTTTTTATTGCTTACACTAGCATTACCGGGATCTCTCCACCCGAGTTCTTCTCGACTTAAATTGAAGAGGCCATCTAAAAAATGGATACGAGAATTAAAATTATCACGGAGTTAAGTCAACATACAACAAAATGACTGATTCATGTTCGAGTCTTACCTCTGAATTCAGGTGTCAGTAATAAAGTCTGAAGCAACGAATTTAAATAGCAGGTCGCTCCCTGATTTTGAATACCACACATATTTGTATTTGATCTCGGAGGCGGTGGTTTTGCTGGAATTGCTTTCTTGCCATTTTCGTTTGTTTTCCCATTTTTAAGAACATGGTCTACCCCCCCTGGACTGCCATCCTCTTCAAACAAACACCCAAACATATTGACAGAGATATCGACGACAGCTACTGGAACATGATGAGATGAGTTCTTTGTCACCGCTGAGAATCGAAACTGTGCATTCTAAACATAATTACAACGTAAATGCGATCAGAATACCGATTAGTCTACATGACAACAACACGCAGGTACACAACGTGATTCACTTGCCACACGCATTATGCCACTTAGCTGTCGGCTGTCGGACTGATGCCTTTTACGGACCCGTACGGCGCTGCAGGCGGTGCTGGGATTTAAACATTTAAATGCAAGAAAATTTTATGTACAACATGAGTAAACAAGTAGAAACTTATTTGAATGGAAGAGAAGCAAGGGGATCTTCTGCCAATAATTGTGGAATGATAGTTAGGCAGGCATTTATTTATGAAAGAAAGCCGAGCAGGTTTTTTTTCTGAAAGTTAATTTTCAGGTTATACTCGGAAGAAACTCGCGAAGGTTTCATTAAGGGTTATGATCCCAGTTTATCACCTGATCTATTATAAGCCCATAACTCAATGTTCATTCATGACTCCAGACTTCTTGCTAATCTCGTTCATTTTGCTTTCTAATGGCAACTCGCCCGTATCAATTCTCTCATACTGATTCCGTTCTTGCTAGCAAAAATTGCTATCAGGATGACATGTAGTATGTGCACATTAAACATTGAAACTTAACCGTTAAACTTGAAACGTTGGAATTTAAAATATCCTGCAGAGTGGATGTATGCAAGGTATGGTGCAAGTATGTCTATTTAGTATTTACTCGGCGCGGAAGTGGAGCAAGGACGAGAGTGTGAGGAGGGGGGAGGGAGAGAGGAGGTATGCGTCCCTCCAATTGAAGGCATCCCCATGTATATGGGGGATGGTAGTCGCTGCGGTACGATCCATCTCTCTTCCTTATAAACTTTGCCTATGTTGTACTCTTCTACCAAAAGATGAGTCTCCCTCGGCCCAGTTCACTCCAAACACCAGCAACAACCACATTAATTCCATAGGAAATTTTCCATTTCATAGGAAATAATATTCCATACTTCCATAGGAAATATTTTTCCTTTCCTCATTGGATCCATTTGAATTTTCCATGAAGACGCCTTTGGAATGCTGTTCATTAGAAAATTACTCGCAAAGATTTGCATCGTGTATCTTCAATCCCGCAATTAAGATCAACAACCCTCTCTATAATAGTCGCCAACATGAGTGCCTCCAGAAATGTGTAAGCTGCCATTACCCGGTGAAGGGTGGGAGTCATGAGACCTCCCTCACCTCAGTTTAATCCAATATCCTGTGACTATAGTCCAAGGATAGGTATACCTAATTTATTCCCACCTATTTCCTTTTCTCATTATATCCGTTTGAATTTCCTATGATGGCACTGAGACAGAGGCCCCCGAGATGGATAAATTACCATAATATTCATTAGAGGTAAATACCGTGGTAAATTACGGTAATATTCGAAATTACCGTATTTTTCCAGTAGTTTTTAATTTTCTGTGAATAGCTAATGTAGAATGAAATAGGAAAGCCCATAGCAATAGCAACCCAAGTAGAACACTGACGTCGTGAAGACGTCTTTAAGACGTCAGACTGGTCTTCATTTGGTCGAAGGCTAAATTTGATCATGGAAGACCAAAAAAAGACCACCGCAACTTCTGTCAGGAAATCTGCCTGACTAGTGTTATTACGTATTAGGATGTATTCTTGGATACATGAGTGATTTATTGTCATTAATTTTGAACTTAGCGAGATTTACATCCATGTTTGAAGGTGGTGTTAAATATTATTTCTAGAGGTCTTTAAGACGCCGTCAAGACCTCTTTCAAACGCCTTTTAAAATGTAGTTGTGATGTGATTCCTTTTTCCACACGATATATTTCTGATCTTTCTACGCAGGGATAGGTATCGCCAGAATCTCATTCGCTGGTCAAAAGTTTGCCTTTCAGTTAATCTCCAGTTTACCTCCATCTCGGTGAAAGTAATCATCCTCATCGATTCTTGTCGCGTCTACAGAAAGAAAATAAAATTTTTTTCTTCTTAAACATTAAATTTCTTCTTAAGCATATGATAACGGTCAAAAGGATTCCATAAATTTGCTAGACGTTATTGTTATGTATACGTTGCAGCTGTGAAGTTTAAAATACGAAAATATTTATGTTTTTTTATGGAGAGGTAGATATCCAAAAATAGGAAAGTTATAGTACAAATTGCCAAAATTATATCTCACACTATTTATTTGCCGGAAAATCCTAATTGATCCTTAACTCTGGTGGATTTTGTACAAAAGATTCCCGTCCATCGTGGGCTAAAGTTAAATACGCGCCTGTGGCGTTGCGCACGTAATTTTATAGTTAGGCACTTGTCAATTGTAAATTCGAAAGTTGGAGAGCAGCTGAGGCAAATTTGTTTCGTTTGGAATAGGAGATAGTGAAACAACAAAACAACTTAACTGGCGTAAGTTACCCTTTAGGCTAACTTTTTTATACTGATCAAACTTATTCACGTGTCTCTGGTAGTGGTCTTGACAGTGATAAGTGGAAAAAATAAATTTCTCACAAGTCTTGAATGGCTTACTTCTGTCGCTAATTTGCTTGTTATTTCCCTACGTCTCTCTCTAAGTTCTGCGATGATAGCTAGACCATCTAACGAAATAAATCCCTTTCGCGCCGAGGGCTTGGGAAAACTTCGAGAGGTGGGATCCCAAGCAATATGGAGCCTTTCGTCTTGTAAACCAGGCAAGTATTGTTTCAGAATTACCCTGCATCTTTAAAATACATCTCGGTTATCATCATTTCTTGGCTTTAATTCTTGTAATGTTAAATACGCGCCTACCTTCTTCTTTCCTTCTAACCTCAAAACCACGTTATTTTAATGGCTCTGGTAAGACTGACTTACCTGAATATTAATGACCCTCTCCATGGATAGAGTAATATTCTTGAATAAATACTTTTTGAAATAGCATTGATTGGATGTAAAATACACTAAAGGTCACTTTGTTTACTGGATGTGACTTAGAAAGGAATTGGACGGTATTTTTCATTCAGCCATAATGTCATTGTTAGCGATTTGTTTTGAGTGCAGTTGAATCTTGCACTGGTAAATATGCACTTTACCGCCCCATGTTGAACAAATGTTTTACAAACAAAATCTCGAATTTCTTCGAAAATCGACCCTTTTATTGTGTGTAAAGTAGTGTTAATGATATCTGCATCGAATCTGAAAACTTGAATATGTTTTCTAGATTGGTCTTTGTTCTCCCCTTTTATTTTATACTTGGCCGTATTTATTGCATTTGATTATGTCCTAAACATTTTAACGGTGGTAACCTGCCTCTTTTCTCTATGTATTTTAATCCCAGTTGTTACCAGCTCATGTTCACCATTATGAATGAATTAAAAACTAATTAGTGTGAGAGAAATGCATTTAACTTAAAGTAATCATTAACAGGCATATGAGATTCATTAATATTATTGTTTGCTAATATGAGTATACAAATATAAATGCGAATTAATATGATCTTCGTCTGTTGGTTTTAACATAGGCTTCGGTGTGGATCAACTTAGAGACAACTGCATGGATACGTATTGGCAGTCTGATGGTCAGTTGCCACATCTAGTCAATATACAGTTTCGTAGGAAGACCACTGTGCAGGACATCTCAATATATACTGATTACAAGCTTGATGAAAGTTACACTCCATCGAGGTAAGTGGAGGTTTTAGTGGTGAGCAGGCAAAATTGGCTAATTAATATAAGTTTCAGGTAAATTTTTGTGTTTTCTATACTTCCTATCTTCTCATCACTGCAATGCTGTTCCATCGAGAAAAAGATAATTTGTGCACTCTTCCTACAATGTTGCTTCTCTGCTAAAGCTTGGAATTTGAGAAATTTTCCAAATGCTTCATCGTTTCTCTTCAAGCTCCTAGCTACCACATATCTTGAAACATCATCGATCAATGTCTGTACATCTTGTGATCCTCCAATAGGTCCTCCAAGCATGGGCTTATTTTTCTCAGTAAATCATTGTGTATTATGCCCATTGTTGCTCCTATTTTCAGTGCACTTTGTCTGAAAACTGAACTCATGAAACTTCCCTGTCACACAAACTGGACAGGCTAGAAAATCCTGTATTTCTTTCATGTGCTTCAAGAATGGTATTTTTGTCAAGGCTTTCAAATGTAGGTGTCCAAACCATCGATGCAACATTTTTATGTCACTAGCTTCTTTCTGTGCTGGTACTACTGAGGCAAAACTTGCTCTAGATTTTTGGAGGGCATATTGAATTTTAAGTTTAGACTGGGTCTCCTTGCGGTAGTCTCTGGCATTACATTTTAAGGAGGTGAAGGGAACTTGGAAGGGCGTTCCCATATACCTCTCTTGGTGTTTCCCACGTGGGTTCATTCTATGTGATCTCCACATGTGTTCCACCCGTTTGTTCTTACTGCGTTCATATCCAGTAATTTAGATACACCAGCAAGTACTATTTTATCTCTCGGTAAAGAAGTCCCACTAATTACCAAACACCACAACAAATCAATGGACTATGAGCGAATTCCTGGTAATAGTATTTGTTGTGACGGATATCATATCCTATGATCAAAGTCCAAAAAAATATTCACCATACAAAATGTTATATTTAAAAAATTCAATTTCTAAATTCCAAAAATTTACTGACATGGAAAGCTCTCACATAATTCTCTAAATCCGGTGAGGATATCTTATCTCCTGGTTTGATGGCAGTGGGACAGGCCACTGAAACACATCAGAAAAGGAAGTTATCATGAATAATGGAAGAGACTAACAATCTCTTCTCTCTGTTGGTTAATTTACTAAAGGCTGGAATGAACACTGTGCAGGGCAACAGGACATGTGCTGGCTATTGACAGCCAATCATATAAGTTTGTTAGTATGCCACTTCATACTTGGTTAGAATGACTGGATTGTAGTAAAAGTAGTACATAATTGCTTTTTATGCACTCCAACTGCTGAGGTTATATTGCACCATCTTAGCCAATTTATAAATCTAGGACTATACCACAACACCCATGCCTAAGGAGAGTTTCGAACTTGCAACCTATGGGTTGTAATGCCAGTACGTTTTCCGGCTGCCATGGGCAGTGGCTGTTGAATCACTTTCCATCTTTCTGTTTAATAAAAAATCGACATGGGTTCCAAAAATAGTGGATCTTATGGAACACAGCTAAATCTCTTAACTTAGATATGTAACAATCTGGGGAAGCTCAAGAAGTAGTGAATATGGTATTGTTGTACTTCAACCAATATTTTTACGCAGTATAAAACAGTAAGCATACATAAAACTGCTCATGAGGAAATATTTTTAATGATTATAATTTCTTAGCTCAAGCATTCAATGATTGCGCCACATTATAATGCCTTTGCACGGATAGGGCTCTGATTAGATGTCTGCTGGGTGTGAAATCAGACTGTTAAGTAAGGGATATCACGGGCGGTAGCTAGGCATCCTCTGACTGTCCTGATAATTCATGGACCGTATTTGGATATGTGAGAAATGCAATGGACATCAACTGGTCACCCTGAGCTGAGTGGGCTGATTCAGCACAGACCTCAATATGGTAGCCAGTTTCAGATGGAGTTCAATTCGATACGAGCCATTTCAAATGGTCATTGAACTTCTTTCCATTTCTTTCTTTTGGGATTAGGCCAAGTCACTGTTTTTTCCGACATTTCTCTTCCGCTCCTTGAAGCATTTTCAGGTCAAAGATGACCTGAAGATGTCTCCAGGGGAGGAGGAGATATTTGTCAGAAAAACACCAACACGGCCGAATCCTGAAAGAAAAAAAATGGAAAGAATACCTACTCGCCATGTAAACCTTAAAGAGATCATTGAACTTACATGAGGGAGGAAATGCTTTGCTCATTCATGTCTTAGAGCATATTCATTTATATAATTTAAATTTAGTCAATCTGTGGTCACAGGTAATAAAGAAAAAGAATCTGTACAATTTTCTTTTCTTTTGATTTAATGGCCAGAAAATTATGAATACCACAGGAATTTTGGATGGCATTGATTTCAGTAAGTTAAGCAGGAACCTTTATTTTTGGCATGCCTGATAATCTACCTTGACTTTAACTTGTATCATTAACTTTGATAACTACTTTTTAGTGGTGTAAAATTATTTCTAGTCCATTGGCCATTTAACAAAGAAATAATGGTTTAAAAATGACAAATTTTAATGCTGAAATGCAGTGTCAAATGGCAGTGCGATGACATAACGTAACTTTTTTATCCCATTTCTGCCCATGTAAAATCATATAAAATGTATAAAATTATTTATAGTACATCAGTCATTTAACAAAGAGATAATGGCTAAAAATGACAATTATGCATGGCATGAGTATTCTGGTTTAAATGACAGACTTCCGGTTGTCTTCGGAGCATATAGCCAACATTCTGTGATGGATATTGCGATGTTACCAAGGGAAACTTCTGCTGTTTATCTTGTTTACAATATTTATGTAACAATACATATAAAAATGAGGCTTTTAATATATGCTGCTAAATGTTTTAACCCTGAAGAACCCTTCCCTCAGTTCATTAAAAAATTATGATATCAAATCTCGTGGAAATAGCAAAGGAGACTGGAGTCAGTATAATTACTGGTTTTTGTTATGAGGTAAAAGCTTTGGTTTAATGATTTTTCCCTTATGGTTTTACCCAAAGGAGTACATATTTTCATGAAATGGAAAAACATATAAAAGGCATTAACACCAAGGGTTGATATTTGCCATGAAAAAATCATTTGACTTGACCAGGGCTCAAATCTGGATCTCCCAATTGCTGGTCAGGTGTGTTATCTAGTTATCTTCCTCAAATCTGGATCTCCCAATTGCTGGTCAGGTGTGTTATCTAGTTATCTTCCTTCAAGGCAAATTTCAAGGGGGGTTTATATGTAGTAGATGTTCATGCCTCAAGTCTACATTGTAGCACATGAGATGAAGTTCGTGCTTACAAAGCCACTGTTGCTGTAGATAAACCCAACATTGTCGTTAAGTAACGATGAAATAGATGAATTTCCAATCAATGCATTTACAAATGATATAAGAGGCAGTACGAAGGCTAAATTTAGTTATTACAGCACAGTTTTTTGCATCTTAAGAAAACTGCTTTGTGGTACAGGTCCTGCCTTAAGATGGTACAGCTACTGGAAAAACCTACGAAATTGGGTGATGGCTAGTAGGTTCCACTGTGGGCAAGTAGTTAACTAGTATTGCATCAATTATGAATTCAAGTAGTGCTGCAAGTATGATAGTTATTAAACTTGCTAGCCAGCATAATGATTCAATACGGCATGGTGCTAGACAGCTATCATGCTTGCTAGTATCCTCAAACTTGGGCTTGATCAGGTGTTGTGGATGGTCGGATGTTGATGGTCGGTGAACTTCCAATGCTCCATTTCAGACGGGCCAACTTCCAATGATTTCCCATGGAATGCCCCTGCTAATGTATAATTTTTACTTTTAAAGGATATCAGTTCGAGCGGGTACTCACTTCAATGATCTGCAGGAAGTTGAAGTGCTGGATCTGAATGAGCCTTCTGGTTGGGTCCACATTCCCATCAAGTCCCTCTCCAATGGGAAGCCTGTCAGAGCATTCATGCTTCAGATTGCAGTGGTCAGCAATCATCAGAATGGCAGAGACACTCACATCAGGCAAATCAAAGTACACTCCCCTACAATCAACAAGCCAATCATGGTTGATGATTTTGGACCATTCTCCACTGTTGATTTTAGCCAATACCAGTATTTGAGGTGATCCTGGTCATCTGGGAAATTTTTCTTTGCTTGGATGTACCAAGTAGCATTTAAATGCATCGTAATTGTAAATATCTTTTGTATTTATTGATGTGAAAATATATTTTAACCTATGTTCATAACATGTTTTTTCATTGTTTAGTGAAAGCTCCAGAATCTTATTTCCCCTTTTCCAAGTTATTTATCTATTTGCTATTTTTAAAAAATAATTATATGCTTATGTAAGCTATAGCAAGAACATGCATAGTTTTGTCAAGAGAGGATGGAGAACATATACACAGATCATAAAAATACATACATATCATAAAAAGGTAACATACACATATATTCTGGTTCATAAATACATTAATTCCCAAATATAAAAAAAGGTCACAGGCGTGACTAGCAGTTACATATAGAGCACAAAAAAAGGTAAAACTCACAGAAATTTTGATATATTTCGGCGGACACAACCGCCTTCGTCAGAATGTTAGAAGGTAGTGACGGGTAAAGGATAGAAGGGAGGGAGAGGTGGGGGAAGGGGAAAGGGGAAGGGAAGGAGAGGGGGATTAGTGAGAGACATTGATGCCGGGGGGGAGGAACGCGTGATAGAGCCAAATTGGGGAGAGCTCTACAGAGTTAAGTTCAATAGTGGAAGCAGATGGTGGAAGGGAGTACAAAACTGAAACATTGTAGCAGTTGTCAAAGGATTTCATGTGTTGAGAGGCGTGGATCGCCACGGGAAGGGAAGCAGATTGAGTTGGGTTCTTGCAATTGGCACGGTGATTATTAATCCGTATATTGAGGGGGGTGGAACTTTTTCCTATGTAAAATGAAGGGCATAGCCTACATTGTAGGTGGTAAACAACATTACTGGTGACGCAAGAGGAGGGAAGAGGGTTGGGGAAGGAGGCGATGGAGGAGTTGGGAGGAGGGGAGGAACTGAAGATGGGACATAATTTGCACCGGGGACGATTACAAGGGGAGGAGGTAGGTTTTGAGGCAACAGGGATTTTGGAAAGAGGCGTCGTGGATTTTAATAAATCGGACAAGTTAGGAGGACGCTTGTATGTGATTGAGGGTGGCTGGGAGAAAATTTTTGAAGTGGAGGAGTGGTTTTTGAGAATGGGGAAGAGATCTTTAAGGATAAAATTGATAGACTGAACACCCGGGAAATATGTAGTGCAAATAGAAAGGATGCGGGAGTCTTTCGTGGGATGAGGTTTGGAGGAGGGGCAATTTTTCCTGATTTTTTTGGCGAGAAGGGATTCTGGGTAGCCACGCTTGAGGAGCGAGTGGTGAAGGTTGGTAAGGAATGTATTGAGGGACTCAGGATTATTGCAAATACGATGGCCTCGGATGGATAGTGAGAAGGGAAGAGAGCGTTTGGTATGGGAGGGGTGGCAGCTACTATAGTGAAGATATTGTTGTTTATTCGTGGGTTTGATGTGAACGGAGGTCTGAAAATTCAGGTCTGATAATTTGATGTCAACATCAAGGAAGGTGATATTGGAATTAGAGATAGTTGATGTGAAAGAGACGGAGTGAGAATTGTTGAGATCAGAAAGGAAAGTATTTAGAGAATCGGTGCCATGAGGCCAAAGAAGAAAAATGTCGTCAATGTAGCGGAGCCACAACAGGGGTTTTAAAGGATATCCAGAGAGAAAGGATTGCTCAAGCCGCCCAAGATAGAGGTTAGCATAAGAGGGGCTGAACCTGCTACCCATGGCACAGCCCTTGGTTTGAAGGTAGAATTTTTTATTGAAGGCGAAGGAATTACGAGTGAGGATGATCTCCGTCAATTTAGAGAGGATTTCCGTACTCGGAAGCTGAGGATGTGGGCGTTCGGAGAGGAAAAATCGCAGGGAAGACAAACCTTCAGGGTGAGGAATACTAGTATAGAGTGAGGTGACATCTATTGTGGCCATTAAGATTTGGTTATCAGCAGGGAGGGGGGTAGACTTAAGGATTTGGAGGAAATGGTAGGTGTCTTTCACATAAGACGGTAATGCGCACACCAGCGGTTGGAGGTAATAGTCGACGAATGCCGAAATTCTTTCCGTGGGGGAATTGCGGGAGGAAACAATAGGTCGACCAGGATTGTTAGGTTTGTGGATTTTGGGGAGAATATAAAAGTGAGGAGTTTTCGGATAAGCGGGGGAGAGCAAGGAAATGTCCGCAGAAGATAGACCCTCCGAAGGCCCATTTTCTTGGAGGAAGGAGATAATTTCAACTTGAAAACCGGGATTGGGGTCATTGGGGACTACGGAATAGGAGGACGTATCTGAGAGCTGCCGATTGGCTTCCGAAATGTAGTGGGACGTGTCCAGGACAACGACAGTGGTACCTTTGTCAGCTGAGGTGATGACTATATCCGGGTTGCGGGTTAATTTTTTGAGCGCCAAGGATTCAGGTTGCGAGAGGTTAGATTTTGGATTAAGGGAATTTAAAAAGGAGGAGCTTGAGATTTTGGACAAAAGGAGGTTAATAAAAACTTCGACCGGATGGTTGGCAGCAAGAGATTTGGGTTCATGGGTAGAGGGTGGTCGGAACTTAAGCAAGGCGCTATGAATGGGCTTGGGGAGTGACTGGGCTTGGGTTTGAGAGTCCCAGAAAACTCGCCATCTCAGGTTCCGACAGAAGTGCAGGACATCCTTGAGGAGAGTGACTCTGTTTACACTTGGGGTGGGAGAGAAAGAGAGGCCTTTACTAAGTAGAGACAATTCATGAGGGTTTAAGGGGATCGAGGATAGGTTAACAACAGCATTCTGAGCTTGGTTTTCCGGGTTATCGGCTCCTAGAGGAGGGTCGCGCGGGAGGTCTCTCTTCTGAGGCACACGTTTAGGAGGGTTCCAAGATGGTGATGGGGGAGGAAGGTTAAAAAGTGTGGCCAGGTCAGGTTTGAAAAGGTACAGGGGAGGAGAGGGTGAAGGGGGGGTAGTTAAGCGGAGAGGAAGGGAAAGACCAGCGCGAAAATGGGAGGCACAAAGAGAGGACAGTTTTTTCAATGACTTAAATCGGCGAAGTTCGAGAGATCGATGAGAAGATTTAAGAATTTTGCTGACGGTGGAAAGCGAATTTGGAGCAGAGGCCGAAATGATGTTGATAAGGGAGTGGATTGATTTTTGATATGAAATGGTCAGCTCATAATATTTGTCTCGGATGAGACAACATAGTAGGAAGGATTGCTGAAAAGAAAAACAATGAAGGGCAGGGTGCAGTTGGGGGGGCAGGCCAGAAAGTGGGACAATGACGCGTAGACCATTAGGGAATATGCCCAAGGATATACAGAAACTGAGAAACTCCGTGTGACAGGTAAATTGGGACAGCTTGAAGGATAGTTTTTTAATACGGCGGATCCACGAGTAAACGGGATCGATGTCAGTCATGATGGGAGAAAGGGTTAGGGAAAAGTGACTGGTAGAAAGAAAGGAAAAAGGAGATGAACAGTGGTGAAAGGAAGAGGTAAGAACACTGAAAAGGCGGTTGTGACTCACGGCACAGGATCCGAAGGCACAGCCGAAGAAGGGAAGGCACAGGATGATTGCAGCGCAACGATATGTCCACTTGGCGAAAAACACTTGTAGTGCACAGATATAAAAAAAGGTCACAGGCGTGACTAGCAGTTACATATAGAGCACAATAGGTATATACAAGTGAGGTAGACCAAAAGAATTTTTATATCAAAGTCTGTCACTTAGATATTCCTAAATATCATAGTAGTACTTTTTATTAGAAGTTCATCGACTTTCTTATTGAAGACAGTAGGAGAGGTGATGACTTTACTGTCAATTGGTAGTTTGTGAAATAGTACTTAGGCTGAGTGATAGGTGCCTTTTGTACCGAGGGTCAATCCCTACCAAGTGGTCCAGGGTGGTAGCTTGATAATTTTAGAAAAAAATCATATTTTCCGAGTCGATAGCCTTATGTTTCCGCTGTTCAAAATGATTCTTATTTTTTCTGGTTACTATTTGGCGGCCATTTTTCAGTCTCAGTTTGAAGCATTTTCAGACTTTCTGAGCATTTTCTGTGCATACTTTGGAAGAAACTTCCTTTTCTCATCAGTGGTCTGGTCTATCGGTGGGCGGGGACTTCTGAGGTGAAGGGTCTCACATTTGACCATAATTGGTCCGAATAGACCATCCATTGGTCTGGTAGGGCCCTGAACTGATGACGAACTCCGACAGACCACTCTACGTCCACTGTTAAAGGGAGTCGGCGGATACCTTATCCCAAGAATTAGGGCAATGGGTTCCGCTGGTTCTCAACAGATGTGCGGTAAGTTTTCGCGTAAGGGAGACTGGTGGTGACTCGTCCAATGTTGTTGGGGTAACCCAACAGCTACGAGGACTGGGGGGAGGCAGGGGCCCATTGTCATCCTTTTGACGTCAATCCGCCGCATTGTGTCGGCCTCCCAGTGGTTGTGCTTTGCTAACCCTTCCCTTTCCTTTACCCTTTTCCCACTACTATCCTCCCCGGTGATAAGCAAAAGCCATCAGACCGGTAGGAGAGTTTTTAGCCCGCGGGGAAACCCGAATTGCATGTGGTCTGGTCTAGGACAATGAAGTATAACTTGTTCCGTTATTTAAGATGAATAGAGTTTCATATGCATATTAACCTGAAAATACTCTTGATTCATAATTAATTTTACCACCAAAATCCAGAGCTGAAATTGCAAAAGTGTCTATTTTTTGCGATTTTTTTAAAAGGAAGGCAGAAAGTCAATTTTTCATAATTGTCCATTTAGTACCCTCGCATCAATAACCCATGTCAAAATAATGTGAAGTTGGTAGCTTGCATACACTTATTTCTTAAAGCGTCTTAAAAAGTTACTTTTGATAATTTTGTAATTTTCCAGGTCAAACGTCTTTGGGTAGGCAGTTGTTTAAAATTCTGAAACAAATGGGAAAAAAGAAATCTGATTTCTGTATCTATAGTATAAAGTTTGAGCCGATGAATAATCTTGTTATGAATTTACAGCCATGCGAAGGGTGCAAAAATTTCTCCGTGCTTGAAATCAACTATTTCCAGATTTCATTTTCTCCTTTGGGGGAGCTATTAGAAATATGATAATTACACAATATAAAGATGTGCAGAAGCACAAAATTTAGTTAAAAACCACTATTTTGAGAATCAACTCATAACAGACTTATGGCAATGGAAAAGTGGTGAGAAATGATTGAAAAATTTTTGTGGCTGGCACACTATTTTTGAGTGTTGCTTGGGAAATTTATATATTGGATCTATCAGAATTACATATTACGTTCCCTTAGTGTACATGAAATAATGAAATTTTAAATAGATCTGTTCTGCAATCTATTTACTATATTTTATGCCTGTGATTGTTCCCTTGATATAGGTGGTCTCCAGTAAAATACATTCAATGTATGGCAGGAATTCATCTGCTAGGCCTTGCACAAATGATATACCCATATTTTTCTCTTCTATCAGTTAGATATTACCGATCCAATTCCTTTGATAATTAGGTAGCACTGCTAAGTTTATCGCAACAATTTTACAATAAAAAAAGTATTCTACCAGTTTAGGTAGGTTTTATTGAATGTCTGAGAATCTACTCCCGGTTTTCCACACGTAAGGGGCCTACCTCACTCTAGTATCTTCTCTTTTGCCTCCGCATACAATCCACCCTTCTTCATCCTGTCCATGAAACCTATTCTCTTCCTCTCCCCTGTTTGCCCAACCTCCTTCCTTCTATCACACTCTTGAGTGACTCATCGCCCCTTATTACATCCTCTGGCCACCTACTCTGCCTATCCCGGATTTCACTCAGAAGTTTCCTTTCCTCGTCCACCATCTCAAGCACTTACTCGTTAGACTTCCTTTCCATCCACCTCACCATCTGCGTCCGTCTCCACACCCACATCTTGAATGCCTGCAGCCTATTCTCATCCTCATTTCTGAGGGTCCATGTTTCTGCACCATACAACACTACACTCCATATCAAACTCTTCACCAGCCTCTTCTTCACATCCTTACCCAAGGTCCCAGTCATTAGCTCCCTTCTATTCTATTACTAAATGCCTCCTTACCTAGCGCTGTTCTCTTCCATATGTCTTTGCTACTATGTCCGTTTATTCTAACCTACTACCTAAGTAATTAATGTTTTTATGTTGCTAATCTAAATATATCTCCTCCATGTATTCTCTCAGCCCTTCCTGGAGATATTTCTTCTCGATTCGCTTATTTCCTATTTTTCCCTCAACCTTTGGCACCATTTGCCCTCTCTCAGCATCTGATAATATTTTCACTTTAGCATATATGCACCCACTTCCCCCTTTGTCCTTTCTGCAAGTTTTCCCTATTCTGTTAGATTGCTTACTCTTGAGTCTTTGTTTTTTATTCCTTGTACTTCCTCTTGCATGAGTCATTGTTTACATTTGTACTCTTGGTTGGAAGTAGAGCTGTCATAATAAAGTGCTTTGTTTTCATCAAAAATTTTAGGAATGGGGTGCATTGTGGCAAGTATGGCAAATGGTTTCACTTTAGATGCTCGAGATGCAGTATCGAGAAATTTGTGAAAGATGAGTAACAGTGCGGGTCGAGACAGAAAGATCAAAGCCAAAGGTGAGAGATGAGCTACTTAGTGGGAAGGCTGATGGAGCAATTATTGTGACTAATTAGGAGAAGGACCTCGAATTAGGAGCTCAAAATGATGACTTGAGAGCAAGTCTGCAACTTTGGGCCAAAAGATATGCAAGCTGTCACTAGAGATTCTGGAAATTACCGCCTTAATTTTCGTAAATTACCCTTGATATTTTACGTAATTTACCGCAGCCCCTGAAAATTAACGTAATTTTCGGTTATATGTATTCACTTCTGTCTTTAAAAATTTTCATACTGACATAACCTAAACATATAATTTTAAGCCGAGGCTATGTATACATATTTAATCCAATCTTAATTATAAATTTAGACACGGACAATTCATCTGTGGAATATTTTTACTTTTGGAATATTTAGGGGCTATCGTTTTTAAAGGTTTGAACGAAAATTTCTCATACCTAGCAAAAGAACGCCGGATTGCGTGTGGGCTGCCATATTTGTTTTTGAATTTTTTTATTTCTAATAAGGTACTGTAGCAATAGTGTTCGTTTTAATGCTGTTAACGCCTTGCTGTTGTGATTGGCTTTACTATTAAATCCTCTATTATCTATCAATTGCATAAAATTAAAAATTACCATAATTTACCACAGTAATTTACCTCAAAAGAAAATTATGGTAATTTCCCCATCTCTAGCTGTCACCCAAGGAATGAAGTCAGCGCTAAGACTTTAAGCCTGGAAGCCGAGGAGAGACCCATACACAGAGAATGCCAGGGATGTGGTTCAGGGGCAGGAGAATACCGGATGAAGGTCAGATAAACAAAAACCCTATGAGCATTTCTCGAATCCAAAGGAAAATGGGCGGAGGACTGCAGAGTTCGGTTGGAGATTGGACGGTTGGAGAGACCCTGCTGTTGACTCTAATACCACGAGTCCGAAACGAATGGAAGCTGGCTGAAGGACCCCCAGCAACTGAGGTGGCCGGTATCGATGTGGGAAGAAATTCTGTCAGTGAATGGGAGGATAGGATTAGCAACGAACAACGGACTCAGGATGGGGGAGATCTAATAGCAATCGGGCAGGAGAAGGGTGGGGGAGAATAGATGGGTAAATTACTGTATTATTCATTTGAGGTTAATTAAGAATTTTAATGCCAGTAATTTTTAATTTTCGATAATAACAGCTAATGAGGGATTTAATAGGAGAGCCAATAGCAATAGTAAGGGATTCATGTCATTTGATTCATTGCTGTTACCACAGTAATGACCTTCAAAGAATGAAATTTAAAAAAAGTAAAATAATCTCTATTGTCCGTAGTAAAAACCATAGACCTTGGGTATATTCCAGGCCTATGGTAAAAACAAAGACAGCAGGCCACACGCAATTCGGCTTTCTCATGTGAAGGTATGAGAAATTTTCGAATAAACCGTTCAGACGATAGATCTAAAATATTTCACTAGTAAAAATATTCTACAACGATTTTTGCGCGGCTTAATTTTGAATTTGTACCGAGAAAAATATACACAGTCCTACAGACTTGACTTAAAGATGATATTTGGAACATAACAACATGAAAAATATCTGAAACAGATATGAATTTTCCAGAAAAATCACCATAATTTACGGTAATATTCAGAATTTGCGGATAAAGATGGGCCGCGGTAATTTTTTCGCAAATTAATTTACCGCAGCCGTTGAAAATTATCCTAATTTTCGGTAATATTCACCTCCGTCTCTGATAATTTGGTTTGGAGTGGATTTTGGGGAGGCGACCGACAACTAGGATCATTTGCGCCATTGGGGTGACTGGGAAGAGAGGAAGGGTGGATAGAGACACAGCGTGGGCATTAGCCTGCTCTTAACGAAAGGCGCCAAGGGAACCACTGCTTAACATCTGATCCAACAGACAAGAGTACTGTACTTGAAGTGCCCTCCACAAGGCACTCAAGTAGGGATCGGGTGTCGTCTGAAAAACATCCTCATCTGCAGGGATTTGAACCCTGGCCGCACGTATGGTTAGCCAGTACTCAAGCCACCACACTGACTCGATCCCCCTCCGATGATTTTTAACGATATATTCCAAAAATTATAATTTTAAGCCAAGTCTATATATATTTGATACAATCTTAATCATAAATAAAGGCATGCACAACTCATTTTTGCAATATTTTTACCTGTGGAATAGTTGTGGGGACAAGGTTTTAACAGTCTGAACGAAAATTTCTCATACCAATCAAAAGAACGCTCCATTTCATGTGGACTGCCGTCTTTGTATTTGAATTTTATTTAATTCTATTAAATTAAAGTATCAATATTAATAATTTAAATGAGGTTAAGCCCTTGCCATTTTGATCAGCTCTCCTATTCAATATTCTATTTGCTATTAATTGCAGCAAATTAAAAATTACCGGAAAATTACAATAATATGCACATTTCAATTGCAGGATATTACGAAAAATACCACGGTAAATTATATTAATTTAATCTATTTGCTATTAATTGCAGAGAATTAAAAATTACCGTAAATTTACAATAATATGCACATTTCAGTTGCAGGATATTACAAAAAATACCACGGTAAATTACAAATATTACTTTTCAGAAGGCAATTTTCAGAATGATCATCTCTACGGGGGAGAGCAAGGAATGGGGACAAGGGTCTGGAGGAGGAGAGAGTCAGGATGGTTTCCTGTGCGAACCTCAGAGTAAAACTTACTCTGGAGTGCGAACAATGCGGGACTTGCTGCGGCGTGTGGGGGAGGATCACCGGTGGGAAGAGAAGGGACACACGGTGAAGTGCCGTCCAGGCATTAGAAATGAAGAGCTGGAAAGGGAAAGTAAAGAAAATGGGAGAAGAGAGAAACGAAGAAGAGGTTTTCAGTCATGTTCTACATCTACATACTACCACGCGAGCCTCCGTATGGGCGTGTGGCAGGGGGTGGTAGGTCAACAGCCGTGTAAAGATGTAAGTTTTTGGGAGGTGGAATGGTGACATGTATTATGGGAGCGTATTTAGAGGAGCTCAGTTTTTATTGTGGTCGCTTATTGTGCGCGGAAAGAACGAGTTTTTGTATACACCTATCCGCTCCGAAATGGATCTCTCTTATTTGATCGCTTCTGTCAGACCGAGAAATGTAGTGAGGTGTCATGATGATATTGTCTTTCTATTCTATTCTGTTCTATTCTATGATGGAATTAATGACATCCGGAGAGCCAGGTCGAGTGTGGTGTGGTGGGTCTAGGGTATTTGTTTGGTGGCTAAAAGATTATTTGAATTATCCCGGCGTATTATGCTGATGAAGTCTTCTCGGGTTTTCCACCGTTCGTTTCGGACGTTTCGATAGCTACCACCGCCATCCTCCTCAGGGCATGGATACGGGTTCATGCCCTGAGGACGATGGCGGTGGTAGCTATCGAAACGTCGGCCCACAACGACCTGACCCGGTGGAAAACCCGAGAAGACTTCATTATTTGAATTGGCTGTGATACGAGGGTAATTTATTTATTTATTTTCACTGTCCCGGATACAGCAGAATATGCCATTTTACGTCGGGTGAACAACAGTAACAACGGACGAGGCACAGACACCCATGTCCTGGGCAGATAATATTCTACCCAGGCGGGACTCGAACCCGCGACCCACGGGTTAGCAGGCGAGGACTTTACCCCGCCGCCACCGGGGCCGCCAATAATTTACTCGAAAAAATTGATCGAGGCATTAATAATGAAAGTAACATCCTGAAATTTATTTCACTTTTCTACACATTCATCCTGTACATTCAGAGTTCAGACACTCACCCCATTTCTTTCCAAGCCCTTGATAGCCGGTAGCAGAGAAGTCTTTTGTTTGCTGTCGCAAAAAACGAGTAACCTCTTGGACTACGGCATCATCATTTTCAATACGTAGGCCACTCAAATGATTTTTCAGTGGCCCCAACAGATGAAAGGCACTGGGGGCTAAGTCGGGACAGTACCGTGGATGTTCCAAGCGTTCACAATGAAATGTTTATGACTTATGCTGATGATGAAATGCTGACGTTTGCGACTTATTTATTGACTGTCCCTCGTAATTATGAAAGAATGTTGAGAAGAGATGTCCGTGATTGTGTTTTTGATCACGTGAACGAGGGAATTGAGTGGGTTTGTGAAAGAAATGGACTTTACGTCTTTGACCTAAATCGTTTGGAGATACAAAGCGGCCTGGTACGTGATGGGTTACGTACGAAAGGAGCAGAGGTGTTTGCTAAAGTAATAAAACATGTTGTAACCTTGGATAATAAAGTTAGAGGTTCATTATGAAGATATGTGCCCACAATTTTGCTTTCCACGGATTCCGTTTCCGTATGATGTCAATATATTCAACTGAAAACTGAACATCGACCCTAGATCTTGTTCGATCAATAGTTAGAGATGGGTAAATTACCGCGGTAAATTACGATAATGTTCGAGAACTGAAGTAATTTTTCAGTACATTTTATTGCGAATTGTATCGCCGCAGCTCCGTACCGAATCTCTAATAAATGACTATCTAATGGTCAGATTTTTATAATAATGATATTTTCGTCATTAAAAGAAGACTTCAATCGAAATTTTCTATTAACTTTTGGCTTCCTATACATATATTCTGATGCTCCAAGACGACTTTAATTTATTACTATTTTTAAAATTTTGGTCCATGTTTAGGGCCTAACAACTCCTAAAATAATAATTAGATAGGGTCAAACTCCATGCTTTCGAACAGCAGTGACGCAGGCCGGTACCTGGAGAACAAGAACTTAAGTTCGTGGCACACAACCACGGCACAATGGAACAATAAAAACAGAAAGATGAAAATGTTGCTACTTTTGGTGCTCAAAAAATGCCATGATAAAAAATTTTAACTTTGTCATATTGGAACTGAATTTCTCCCAATTCAGATCGTCAAATCTTAATCTTAAGGTTTAAAGAATATTTTTTTTTCGGTTTTGCATGCGACTGCCGTCAAAGAAGATCAAACTGTTGTATTTTTGCCTTTGGACAACTGTAGGTCGTCCTAAGCAAATTAAGCCTTTAAAATACGACACCAGTTGCTCATAGTCATACCCAAAGACAAGGAGACCACCCATCCATTATCTAGAAATTAATAGCTTGATTACATCGTATGACGTTGTGAGTTCGAGGCTGTAAAACATTGGGGAGAGGAAAAAAATACAGCATCCGGAAGGTTAGTCAAAAGCATTATGACGTCGTGCTGCACTCCGCGTGCATAAATCATTCACTGCACCCCTAGAAATGAGAGTGTGGATATGAGACATGAGCGCGGTGGCCGCCAACTTGGGAGCATTGTGACATTAAGGTAGTGAGAGTGGAATATGATTTCACCTAGAAATATCAATAAATTTGGTCTCATTTTAAAGAAAATTATATAACCCTTCCATTGACACCAAAAATTCAACCCCTTACTGCATTACTTTCCGAGATATTTGCCAGAAAATGCCAGCCCTTTTATATGAGAAATGGTACGTGTATGCACTCCAGAGAGACATTATTTAACAAATGAGGAATTTCTAAATCGTCAAAAAATCAACAGTGTGCGGTTTGTGTGTTTTCTCAACCATTTTTGAAAATTAATCACATTGTCACCGCAATAAATTCATCGTGATCACATTAAACCTTCCGTTTTGATGGAGTTTTAAACGTACCGCGTGAAAAAATTAGTCAAGTTAAAGACTTATTAAGATATTTTCATTTGATTACTTACAATTTCTGTCATGTAAAACTATATTATTGCACCATGAATAATTTTATGTTTAATTCGTTTGTCTCACAGCTGGTGAAATTAAGACGTATAATTCAAATATGGTCTCTATTATGATTAGGGAACTATCTCGCTCGCACTAACTTACGGTAGTGTGAGTGAAATATCATTTCACCTAAAAATCAATAAATTTGGTCTCAATTTTAAGAAAAATATTTCACCCTTCCAAAAATACTATAATACCATCCCCTTAACGAACTACTTTCCGAGATTATTAACGAAAAACACCACCCCTGTAACATGAGAAGTATGTGTACGCACTTCAGAGAGGTCTTATTTAAAGAGATGAGGAATTACCAGCACCTAGTTCTCGTCAAAAAAATTAACAATGAACAATATGTTTTCTCAAATATTTTTGAAAAGAAATCATATTGTCACAGCAGTAATTTTTTCATACTCATAAAAAAACCTTTCGTCATGAAGGAGTTTCAAACGTACCGCGCGGAAAACGTAAGTCAAGTTGAATACTTATATGGACATTTTTATTTAATTACTCAGTATTTCAGTCTTATAAGTGTACTATTGCACCATTAATAATTCAATATTCCATTCATGATTCGTACAGATGCTGAATTTAAAACGTATAATTCGAATAGGTGGTTGGAGGTGTAATCGCGAGTCATTGAGTGCACATTTTATTATCTTTTTAAGTGTGTCGAAAAAAATTCTGGGTCACATTTCACTTCAGCACAGCTGTTTAGTCGGTAAAATAACCATGCATGCAGTGACATAAATGATGCAAGAATTTTATTGTAAAATTTTGGTCTTATGTAAAATACAGTTATGACGATTATGACTTGGACTGACAGTGCGGAATTCAAAATCGAAGCTAAAAAAATCATAATAGAATACGTGTCTTTAACTCGGCGTCATACCTTGTTATTTGGTAGCCACCATTATAATAATTAAAAATCTAATATTTCGCGTTTAGGAGAAAATATATGCACATAGAATCGGTTTATTTCGAAATATATAACAAGTGCCATAAGGCTAGGCGTCTTTTCGGTAATACCTAAGTTTCAGATGTTCTCCATATTGTTGTATTCTAAATATATTCTTTTAAGTCAAGTCTATACATATTTCATTCAGGCTTAATTTATAAATAAAGGCAAGCACAACTCATTCGTGGAATATTTTTACTTGTGGAATATTTGTGGGGCTATCGCTTAAACGGTTTGAACAAAAATTTCTCATACCAAAAAAAAGAGTGCCGAATTGCGTGTGGGCTGCCGTATTTGGTGCAACATTTTATTTAATTTTAATGCATTAATGTAGCAATAGCAATTGTTGAAATGTCGTTTTTCCCTTTAAATTGCTTATTGCTTTACAATTCAATCCTCGAATAGCTATAATAATAGGTTAAAAAAAATAATTTTTTCCACGTACAATAAGGGGCCATAATAGTTGCGATAGATAAGTTCTATGAAACTTTGACCCTCATTAGGTAGGCAGATTTTGTATTTGTGCTAAAAATGTTACCACCAACACTGACAGCTCACCCCGCATAAATTTAACGGCATGATTTAGTACCTTGCAGTACTATCCATCAATCACATTAGGAATTCCAAAGTAATTCAATCCAATCGCATTGATAGTAACCATAAGTTGTGGTATACCTAATGTGCTGCATGATAGCATGTTCCTCTACGTAGCACTCTCCTAGTTTCAGGTCTCACCGCGCATTGTTATCCTGACTGCTTTCGGCCCGCGCCTAACGGCCGGGGGAAAGTGCGAGGTTCTGATTTTGCATGCATGAATGCTGCATGCTAGGTGTGGAATCACCCCATTCCACACACCCTAGTCGTAGCTTGTACAGTATTTCGTAGATGTACATGAAACCAAAGAAGGCAAAAGTGGGAAAAAGATGCTTTCACATCGCTGAAAAAATTGACTTTGTTTTAATCCTTAACCATAACTAGGCAGTCGTAAGCTACTCCATCGCAATATATTGCCCGTACATACAACGAGATTCGGTTATTCACTTGGAGGTAATTACCGCTAGCCACTTCCCTCGCAAGCTTTGTCAGCATAAACGTCACCTTGAGAACAGAGCTGCTTAAGTGGTTCAATGTTGTGTAACCAATCATTTGAAAACCTGACAATGCCAAACCGAATTAGGGCCGGTTGCACCACATCAGGTTACACCTTCGGTTAGGGTTAGGGTCAAAGCTAAACGATGAAATCTGTTGCACCACTTCTGGTTAATCTGTAGCCTCCGGCTGACGAATTTGAAACCGTAACCTCTAGATCCACCAAGGGCTTTCATAGTGGCCGTCGGACACGCGCAATGCATTTTAGGAAACAGTGCATTGTGGGAATGTAAAAATTAGTGAATAAACAACATGGACGTTGGTGGTATGCACTTAGATCCCGAATTAAATGATTCTGATGAGGATATGAATATATATCACATGGGAATCGTGCGGAATTAAAAAAATATGCGAGCAAGAGCCAAGCATTTTGAAATTTGGAGTGAAGAGAAGTTTTACGTGAGATTTCACCTCCATAAAGAGTCGGTTTTGGTTTTGTTAGCCATGATGGAGCAGAAATTGGAGCACTCGACCGATCGGTAAGAGCTATATTTTAGAATAAATCGTTATATTTCACTATTTTCGGCAACTCTGTAAATTTATGCAAATAATTTTGCTTGTCCTCAGAAATATGCCCTTGTCTGCGTTAGGCTCTCCGATTATACGCAACTGGATGTATGCTGATAACTGCGGGAGATTATGCTGGAGTGCATAAATCCACGGCATCTAGAGAGGAAATATCTATCACAGAAAATGTGTAAGAGGTTTATGAAACGTCCATCGTGTGCCGACGACGATGTTTGCCAGACTCTGATGCTAATTTGAATGCATTAAGCCCGTTCGGCTTAAATTAGGAATTTAGAACGCCTTGTTTAAACAGAACTTGCTTCGTACCAGGCTGCAAAACATGGTATGCGTCTACGAGGACCCAAAATAGGAAACTTGGATTGAAAAATTAGAATCTGTTCAAAGCGGCGGTAAGTGAATTCCTTTTTACCTGCACTGCAATGATGTCCATTGGGAATACTCATGAAGTCACCTCGCAATATTATTAAATTTCCATTTAGCAATATTCACGAAGTGCTAAAAAGTTAATTGTACATTTGTGTAATTAGATTTGGAGAGGAATTAAATATATCTGTAGACCGGACGATATTAAAAAAGTGTATAATTACGTCCTGTGTAGAGTACTACATTTTTTATCCACTGCATTATGATTAATTGTAAGTAAAACCCATGTATATTCATGGTAAAACCAGTATGACGCGTTTTTTAACAAACTATTGAATGTATTAACATTTGAACTTCCGTCTTTTATCACTAGGCGGCACCACTTTCCAAAAAGTTGTTTGTTTTCAGAATTCTAGACAACATTTTTTGGCGACGAGATAACAATCCATTACGTATATTCATGGTCACGCTATTCAGTAGTGAACAGAAATAATGTAATATCATACAACCCTTGTCAATATCAAAAGCACAGTGAAACAATAAGCTTACTGTAATCCAAATCAGTCCAGCTGTAAGAACCAATGAGATGTAACGGAATGCAATTCCAGCGGAAGATTTTTAAGATAAAAATGTGGTATGAAAATATTGGCAGGCAAATCATCGTTCTTCTGTTGAACGTAGCCTCGAGTTCCGTGACTACCGGTCATTTCTCACTTGTGCAACGGATGACGCAAGTTACTGACGGCTAAGACGTAGCCAGTGGCCAGGCAACCAGAATCTTCAACCGGAGATGGTGCAACCAGTTTCCAGTTTAGACCAGTTTCTGCATTTTATCTACATCTACATACTACCCTGCGAGCCGCCGCATGGATTTGTGGGAGGGAGTTTTAGGACACCAGCCGTGTAAAGATGTAAGGGATAAGGATTTTGTATTATGTGTGTGTATTATGGGAGAGTAATTAGTGGAGCTCAGTTTTTCTTGTGATCGCTTATTGTGCGCGAAAATAATGAGTTTTTGTACCTATCTGCTTGGCAATGTAACTCTCTTATTTTATCGTCTCTGTCAGACCTAGAGATGCAGTGAGGCGTCATGATAATATTCTGTGTCGCTCTGGAACGCACCAGTTCTGAATTTCTCAAGCAATTTAAGCCTAGCGTGTATTTCAAAATTATTCAATGTGGCAAATATATAATTCCGTAGGAAGCTCTTCGTTACCCAATGAAACTGGCTCTTCGGATAATTTTACTTCCTATAATTGGCAAATATCCCCGTTGCATCATCAAATTAAATTGTATATACTAATTCTATCATTTCCCTATGTAGTAGACGCAGGGACTCTGCTTTCTCGCTCAAAGAACAAATTCTTCCTTTTTTGAGTTTAATTTAAAAAAATTATTGGTAAACATTTTAAATGGAGAAAAACCACTCACAATAATCCCTACGCTTGAAAAAATGCCATTATTGATAATTTGCGAAGAAATCTCAAAGAAAGTACTGATACCATGTTTTCATATTCGGTTTTTTAACGTTCTACGACGCATATCCGATGCTCAACTGCCATTGATCTTTATTCATCCACAGGCCTTTATGTTAACTGCTTTTCTCAGGTTGCCTTTTCTATGCCTTCTCTCCAACTAATTCTGGGCCTTAATCTGTATTTCTACCTTGTGGATTCCACATTAAAATTTGCTTGGGTAATCTCTGGTTCGTTATACGTTGTATGTGATCATACCTCACAAGCTGTTTTTTTAAAATGCAATTGACTATTGTGCGGGTAAATCCAATTAAATATTATATTCTCTCATTCGTGAATCCTTCCCGTCCCGTTAATACCCGCAGATCTTCTCCAGTAATCCTTCTCCGTAACATTTAGTACTTGTTTTGTTTTCTCCTTCATCTGCTATATCTCACTCCCATATGTGATAATGCTTTTTACAATTGAATTATATATTCTTTTTTTAGCTTTGGATATACTTTGGTTCCATAAAGTATATGCTTTACATATGTGAAAGGCCCCATGCTTTCAAATACTCTGTGAAAAACGACAAAATACGAGGATCTTCATGTTCCTGCTTGCGGAGAATTCTCAGAATTGACATAACGGAGATGACCCATTAAAAAGTGGGAAATAGAGCCAGGAAAAACATCAACTGCCAAGAATAAGACTTTTCCAAGGAAGCCAACTAACTGTCTAATCGTACTTCCCACGTTGGGTGAAAACATGGAATCGGGATGAAGAGGAATTCACCCGAAGCTTGTAATGAAGTCACTTCAATAACTCGACAAGAAATTGAAACTCTTATTTCATTTTGATTGGAAAAAGTAAAATATCACTCCTAAATGAAAACTCATTATAATATCCCACGAATTACAGATTTTGACTCAAACTGAAATCCTGCGAGTATCACTAAGCGAAATTTTGGGAACAAAACAAATTTTTTTCCTTCAAACTGATTTCTTTCCTTTCCACAATCGACTTCATCAGCTGAGCTCTACCGTTTATACCACATACAGCTCCTCACAAGCCTCTGTTACCATTTACTCAGCAAACATTTTAAAAAGCCAAGGAAATATTGAATAGCCCTTCCGCACTCCACGTGAACTCCCCATCCTGATTCTCCGTCAGCCGCCTCACCGGTCCCCTCTTGGTCATGTATAAGTAATATCTATAGCCAATATTATACGTTGACAAGGATCTGAATTAGTTTTTCCCATTAAAATCACTGCAAACGTATTTTAGATATCCACAAAGCAAGCAAAAATGTACCGACTCGGCTTAAACTTAAGTCTACCGCTCCCGAGTAAACATCTCCTTCATCCATTTTTGGTTTACGTATGTTATTGTCATTCAGGATTGTCTAATTGATATAATTTGTACACGATGAAAGAAAGGATATTTGTAAAACTCTGCTCTGCTAAGCCAAAAGACAGTAACTGATAGAATTACACATTTTGAGGTTAGGGTTGATTTTGTTATTTTCAACTTAGAGGATTTCAAAAACACTCTCCAAAAAACCATACACGGAGCGTTCTGCCTGATATCACGTTCTGAATTCACCGCATCTGCAGAATTAATGTCAGTTTTCTGGAACAGATAACAGTAGTAACCACAAGACCTCCCAGAGGTTCTCATTACTTTTGTTCCCTGATGATTTATCTTCCCGGACTGAGAATCTAAGCATCAACTAATTTTTAATATCTTCGAAGATGGACTGAATGAAGAATCGAAGACTCGAAGATGAAAACTTATGCATGCAACGACTCAGAACTGACAATGATGCAGTTTCTGTCTCTTACCTTAGCAGGGCAGAACTGTCATCTCCTGTGGTATTCATACCATGTTCCGGGGATATTTTTTTACGATTATTATTCAAGCCGGACGATAATTATTGCGTCTTTCATAGAAGTAGGAGTGATTCCCTCAAAATTTCTAATTATTCCAGAAAAAAACTTTTTTTCCTGGCCCTCAAAGTTGCCGGAAATTTTACATCTCTAGGTATCACCGTCACTCGCGCTTCAAATGTTCCTTAGCCAAAACACGAGGAACTCCCTCACGAAATGGCGATATTTTCCACATATCCATGTTCGTTACTACGCTATGTCGAAATGAAAGTTCAAACTACCTCGTTCCTTGCAATTTGAGCCTGGATCCAATTTTGTTGTTAAACAACAAGTGTTTTCAATACTTCATCGTAGTTTCCCATTTCTCTGATCTTGAAAAAAGGCACAAGAGGGCAGTAAAACCGTAACAATTATTCAGAAAATGCAAATTCCTCCTAGAATTATGAATTGGAGGTCACTTCAAAGTATTATTTCCGCACCTCAGGAAGATTCGCAAGGGAAAACAGGCGTTCTAAGTGAGGAACAATTGAAATTAAGTATCGATCAAAACTAAATATGAAATTCTCTACGTTTTGCTCGTCCGAAAGAGTAAAAACATAGATTCATTGAGATTCGCCATGTGATCAAACTATAGTAATATTACGTCGTGTGTGGAAATATTGGGCTTTGGGCCCAAATTGGTAGCAAAAGGCCCCAACGGAAAATAGGAAAAATTGATTACGGAGTATTTATTTTACAAATCATATTCTACAAATTCGGGTCGCCCTTTAAAAGGCAGTCGGGGCAGTTTAAAGGCTTTGGTGGATAGCACATTATTTAATAGGAAAATAATTTAATAGGAAAAAATATTTAAAACATTGACGAAATAACAGAGCGAAATAATGGGTAGAATAACATGGGGCACACAATTCTACAAATTCGGGTCGCCCTTTAAAAGGCTTTGGTGGATAGCGCAATATGAGAATAATTTAATGGGAAAAAATATTTAAAACATTGACGAAATAACAGAGGGGAACGAAGCCACAGCAAAACAAGATGGTCACACGATTTATATGATGACATATGTATTATGGCAGCTGCATTGACATCAATAATGAAATAAAACATCTTACTCAAGCCTACTGTACAGAGTGCTTTCGTTCATACTGAAGGTCCATATGTACCTACTCCATCCTTAACCTAGTTCTACATAACTACTGTCCCACATTTTTGCGTTCTTTCAAATCTACTGGCAATAAAATAGCAGTGCTTCCTCGCTCTGAATCATATACCGCTATATTCTCCAGCGTAATTGTATTAATGAACCATTTTTTCACAACAAAGAAAAAATAATCCGATAACTATTCACCAGAACAGACAACTCTCATCGTATTAAGACGCCGTTCTGTGCTCGTGTTGTTCTACCCATTGCACAAATGCGTATCCCCTTTGAATGACCGTTTTTTATATTGTATATATATATTCACAGAGGGGATTTATAAGGATAATTAAAGTTTATATCATTCATGGCCATGATATAAAAAGGAAATTACTCATAAACAGTTTCAAAAGTCTTGCCTGTCAGCGATGATGGAAAGAAGAGTCAAGCATAATAAAATACTAAGGATTTCAATGACGAAGTACACGAACAAAAATTTAAAAAATAAACATTGCGAAATAGCATTACGGAGCTATGAGTAAGTCATACAGAGTACGTGTTAGGAAGTAAACGGGATAACAGTAAAAGAAAACCACATACATTATGCCGCTAATTCATTATACCATCAGTTTTAAGATAGTTTGGGTGAATTTCCATTTTACACAAATTCAAAAAATTTCACAGCGTTTTAAAGAAAAATCTTCACTTCTCCACCTATCTAATGACTCCAAAATATATGCTACTTACTCCACTACTTATCAAGTCATTTTCCAAAAAATACCAGCCATCTTCCATGGGATACACTTTTGGCCCTCCAGAATGACTTCATTTGAAAAATTAGAACGTTCCAACGGATGAAATTTAGCGATGAGTAGTTCATATGCTTTACCGGTTTTTTATTAACGTGTTACCCACCGCAATACATATTACAAAATCTTAAAAAATCTGCGGTTGTGAAGGTGTTTTGATCGAAAGCCTTGAAAACATGAGTCATATCAATGCCTTATAATCATTTGACTATTGAGAATTCCAGTCATGTAAAAATAAAAAATAAATGCTCTTGTGCCGGTAACATTACAGTGTTTACTCCGCACTCCTTGCAGCTGCATATATTCCAAAATAAAATTTTATGTGGTCTCTCTTATGACTACGGAAAACGTCGGTCAAAGTATTTTAGTATGTCGCATACTCAATGAATTTGTCATAAATCTATCATGGAATTATAGGTTTTCGCTAGCTTCAAGATATAAGGCTTTGGCCCTAGGATTAGGGCTGGATAGGACGGAAATGAAAGACATTTAAGAAAAGAAAGGAGATCTAGGCATCAGTGATGCAAGCTATGAGAGGAAATTCGAAGGAGACAAAATAGGAAATGGAATGGGCAGAGGGAAATGATATTAAAGACCAAGATAGACGGGAAAATTTTGGCGGTTATGGAAGGGTAATTATTTGAAAAGATATGATGGTGTTTGAAAGGGGATCGGGTTGGTGTGGTGGCTAGAGTACTAGCTAACCATACCGACGGTCAGGGTTCAAATCCCTGCAGAGGAGGATGTTTTTCAGAGGAGACCCGATCCCTACTTGAGCGTCTTGTGGAGGGCACTTCAAGTACAATACTCCGTCTGTCGGATGAGACGTTAAACCATGTCCACCCTTCCTCCCTTACCTATCTCCTATGGCTCCCTATCCACCCTTCCTCCCTTACCTATCACCTACGGCGCAAATGACCTTAGCTGTCGATCGCCTCCCCTAATATCCAATCCAAGCCAGGAGTTTGAAAGGACTAGAGAAAGATCAAGAATCGTCAAAAGTGGTTCATACGAGGGTATCCCAAAAGGAAATGCCCAACATGTTTTTCAACTCCCTAATAACAGGAATCGGTGCGTTGTAACGGTCATCGAGCGACGCATCTCCAATGGTCACAAAGCCAAATCGGAGATCACGATGCTTGCGAATCTTACATCCGAGTGCTCGGACCAATTTTAGGGACTCAGCTGAGGATAAAGGGTAACATTAGGCTAAAAAATTCCACTCTGGCACAAACTAAAGACGTGAAAGAGTGTAAATAGCTTCGTGATTTCCCTTTTTTTCTAACCAATTTTGAATAATGACACTGAACACTTTTCCACACTGCAACTTTGGGCGACGAAGAGGTGATGCAGTGAACACCTGGCTCCATAACCAGAGCGAGGACTGGTACCAACGGGGCACACATGCCCTAGTGAATCGCTGGAGGAAGGCAATACATACATACATACCAATCACGCCGTTCGCTTCCGGGGTAGGCACAGTCACAAACTTTCACTCATAAATATATATTTTTACACCTAACTCTGTTTCAATAATTTCCTCCATACTGACCTATCCTTGCAAACCTCTTTTGCCTCATTTACCCCCATACACTGCATCATACACGCCCTCCTGGTTTAAGATTCCTAATTTTCCTCCTCCTAAGAATTTCCTCAACCACAACTTTCTCGGCCTACCTCTACCTCTCGCACCATTCACTTCACTCATATATCTGTTTCGTTATTAGACTCTCATCCATTCTCTCAACATGGCCAAACCAACGAAGCACACTCATTTCATACACGTCCATTACTGGAGCATTTAACCCACATTCATTCATGGCCCACTCATTCCTGACCCTATCCATCCTAATTTTGCCGCAAATACTCCTCAGATAACTCATACCCACGGTGTTTAGTCTACTCTTATGTCTATCCTGACATACCCATGTTTCACTACCATATAGCAAAGTGGGGAGAAATACACTTTTGCACACGGCGGTGTTAGCTTCCTTAGACAGGCACTCGTTCCTTGATATGCTCCACATGCCACCTACCACTTTCCTTCCAGCATTCGCACGTTTCTTTATCTCCTCATCTATCTGTCCATATTTCGAAAATATCTCATCTAAGTACACACAATCATCCACTTGTTCAATTACTTCATTCGCTCTCATCATACAGTTATTCTCCCCATTTTCCTTATAAAAAACTGCTACTTTTGTCTTGCACGCATTTACCCTCAATCCCATTCTCTCTGTTGACATACTAATCTTATCTAGGAGCTTCTGTAATACACTTCTTACAGGAGGAAGGCAATGGAATTTAATATAAGAAGATCATGTAAAAAAATGGATCGAGTGGATAAAACATCATTCTTACATTTGCGTATTTTTCATTTATGAATAATAAATATTTTTGGAAGGAAAAGTGAGGCATATCTTTTAGGTCAACCCTCGTATTAAGAGGATTGCAAATTAAGTTTTCTCTGGTTCTCTGCTTGAGACGTCTCGATGGCTTTCTCCATCTTCGTCTTCGAGGCGTTGGTTGGATCAGGTTGAATATTGAGAGACTATGGAGTAAGTCTTCGAAACGTCTGATCCGAAGACTCACGCAGCGGGAATTTGGAGATGACTTCACCCGAACCATTGGCTGGAGAAATGCCAAGGCCTGATAGGATGATTACAAGAAGCTTATGGCAGAGCGTTATTACTTAAGGTAATATCAATTGCATAATTAGGTTTGAAGTTACGACAGAGTACTGGGTTAGGTGCGCCCTCGTTGATATGATGACGTCAAGATTCTGAATATAATATATAATATTTTCTTGGTCCGGCATGATTAATACTTCGCTCAGGTTAGGCCACACCTCGAATATGCCGCGAGCATTTGGGACCCTGGTCATCAAGATTAAACCAAAATAATACTTAAAATACAAAGAAAATCAGCACGCTTCGTTAAAAACTGCTACGAGCGAACGTATAGCGTCCCACAACTTTTAGAGGGATAAAAGTGGGAGCCCCTAGAGACTCGGAAGCCACACGCTTGGTTTAGCTTTCATGGAAAATTCAGAACTGGTGTGTTTCAGAGCGCCACGGAGAATATCATCATGACGCCTCAATACATCGCTAGGTCTGACATAAGCGATAAAATAAGAGAGATACATTGCCGAACAAATTGTCAGGAACTCGTTCTTTCCGCGCGCAATAACCGACCACAATAAAAGCTGAGCTTACTTTAAACATTCCCATAATATACGTCACCATTTTTCCTCCCAAAACCTTATCCCTTACATCTTTCGAGGGCTGGTGTCCTAACTCCTAACACCCCCTGCCCATGTGGCGGTCGCAGTGTAGTATGTAGATGTAGATTGCTGCCTTTTCCTTAGGATAAAGTTTCCCACCGCTACTTTGTGAGTGGAAACCATGAGTGAATTCCGTTTTGTCATTAGTATTGTAAAGAAAGGTTTGTGTCGATTTTATGGGGAGAAGGTCATTTGGACTCCACCCATTCGTCCCTCTCAATCCGACCCTTCACTCAAGACTCCCTCGAGTGCGAAGCTCGCAGACGACCGGTTCACACAGCGGGGGAGGGACTGGGGGAACTGGACAACCTCCACTATATTTTAAACTTTCCAAAATACCAAATATTGCCACAAATGATGAACTCAATCGTTACCCTTGTCAAAATACGATAATATTCGTCTTTTGATCGACGTTTTACGATGGTCTCTCAAGGAATCACTGTATTTTGCCGAACTTCGAGGCAGCAGTTTGGTAACGCTATGGTTTTAATATTTCTTGATGAGTTGGAGGATGTGAGACAGCGAACCTCCAACTGCTTGCGCTAAAAAACATGCCTCAGCTAACAGAAAACAAAATAAATTTTCAAAATATTCCGATTATTGAAGGAATACATTTTAAAGTAACGCTTTCTCCAGCAGTTGCAGCTAACTAAAGCGCAAATTTTATTGAATAAATATATTTCGGATTAAAATAATTTATTGATAAAAATGGCAATAAAATGCGTTCATTTTTTTGCCAATCAATACATTCGAAGACTTAGCTGCTTGCAAAAAATTTCAGGAAAAAAATGGCACTCATGTTTCGCCAGAAACTAATGTTTACATCCTAGTATCAGCCACCGTTACATGCAGCGTACGATACCTGATAGGCCGTTATGATAGTTTCGTTAGTGTTACAGACCTCATCTAACTACCTGAATGGGAATCGCCTTCAGACCGTCGATTAAAAATGAGACTCCATCTTTTATTTAAATTCGGACACAAATTTATTATCTAATGAAGTTATTACTATTTTACGAACTTCAACATACTGCCGTAGATGAGATCATGAGAATATAATTAGGGAAATATACTGCAAAACATACAGGTTTAAAATGTCGTTTTTCCCGCGATTGATAAGAGACCAAAATAACTGCCAATAAGACTTTGAATTCGATATGGCAGTGTAGTGGGTAGTGAAGCCGATTACTTCATATGCTCCCCAATGCTTGTTTTTATAATCCTACTACTACTATTAATAATATCATGTTTTTAATGATCTCTGCATGACTCTCGTATCTCGTTCACGTAGTTGTTATATACATTAATTCAATAATTTCTTTTGAATTGATAGCCCAGCTATAGAGTAGTGTATGTCGGTAAAAAAAAGTCTTTTACACTAAAGTGCATGTTGATGATATAGCACCCCTTATCAACACACCATTCTGCATCTACATACTACCCTGCGGGCCGCCGCATGGGCGTGTGGTAGGGGGAGTTTGGACACCAGTCGTGTTAAGATGTAAAGGATAAGGTTTTGCGAGGTGAAATTGTGACTTGTATAATGGAAGTGTATTTAGTGGAGCTCAGTTTTCTTTTGGTCGCTTTTTGTGCGCGGAAAGAACGAGTTCTTGTACCTATCTGTTCGGCAGTGTACCTCTCTTATTTTACCGCTTCTGTCAGACCTAGAGATGTAGTGAGGCGTCAAGATAATATTCTCTGTGTCGCTCTGAAACACATCATTTTTGAATTTCTCAAGTAACCTAAGCGTAGTGTGTAGCCTCGGAGTCTCTAGGGGCTCCCACCTTAATCCCTCTAAAATTGTGAGACACTATATACTCGCTCGTAGCAGTTTTGAATGAATCGCGCAGCTTTTCTTTGAACTTCATTTATTATGGTGTTAGGTCACCAGCCGTATAGGATGTAATTTTTCTGGAGATGAAATGGTGACACGTATAAGGAGTGTATTTCGTGGAGCTCAATTTTTATTGTGGTCGCTTATTGTGCGCGGAAAGAACAAGTTTTTGTACCTGTCTGTTCGGCGGTGTATCTCTCTTATTCTATCGCATCTGTCAGACCCAGAGATGTAGTGAGGAGTCATGATAATATTCTCTGTGTCGCTCTGAATGAAATATCAGTTCTGAATTTATCAAGCAACCTAAGCCTAGAGTGTAGCTTCCGAGTCGCTAGGGGCTCCCACCATAATCCCTCTAAAAGTTGTGAGACTCTATACTCTATATATACACTCGTAGCAGTTTTTTAACGAAGGGCGCTGCTTTCTTTTGTATTTTATTAATTTTTTGGTTAAATCTTTATGACCAGGGTCCCAAATGCTCGCGGCGTATTCGAGGTGTGGCCTAACCAGAGTAGAGTAGCATCTCTCTCTTGACTTTTTCATCCGAGGACCTTCCTACTATACGCTTAACAAAACCTAGTTGCTTTAATTCTGTGCCGCATATGTTTTGTTTGTGTGTTCCCCACGATATACTAGAAGTTATGGTAATTCCAAGATATTTAATTGTATTTGAAGATTTAAGGTTTACTCCACCAGCAGTATACGTATAGCATTTCTGTGATGACTTTCGCAGGAAGTGAACTGTGGTGCATTTACTAATATTTAATTTCAACCCTCACTCCTGGAACCACGAATGAACCTTCTTAAGGTCCGATGACATAACTTCAAAGTCCGCGTCTTCGCTTTTTCACCGTAGATAACTGTGTCGTCAGAAAATAATCTTAGGGCCGTATTCATAGTCGTTACCTGGGTGTCCCCCAGGTGTGGGGGAACCCCTTGGTTCAGAAATGGAATTCACAGTTGTTATCTAGGGGACTGTTGTCCCCTAACCCTCCCCCAGGCCGTCGATTTCCTGGGTAAGGCATGAAGCTTACCCAAAGCTCCCCTAACGCAGTACTGCTGCCCACGCGTGGGACGAATTGATACTACTGTACTAATGGCAGTACACGATAATATCAACAACTCTCCATAGTGACGTCATCTGTTTACAAACACGGGTACTTATTGAACCACCCTCGTATTCCTCACCATTCATGTTACATAAATATTTAAGTAATATTGTAAACAATCTCTCATGTTCCTTAGATCATTTTTAACCAACATCGTGTACCAGTATACTATATTATTGTTTATAGCATGCATGGTTACGGTGAAAAATGAGCATCGATAACATTGAGAACCATTCAGCGGAACCGTTCATATGCATTTTTCTGCGGGATTGTTGCCAAATCTCTTACTCAGGAGTCCCCTGGCTGGGTGTTACCTAGGTAAGGTTTATGAATCGCTCAGCGTAGGGGATCCCTAGGTGTCACCTGGCTAGGTTATACCCAGGTAACCCCCAGAAATACGACTATGAATACGGGCATTAATTTACTGCTAACTCGAGAACTTAGATCATTAATGTAAATAATGAATAAAAGAGGGCCGATCACGCTTCCTTGAGGAACACCGGATGTGACTTCGACCATATCAGAGCTAATACCATCCACAACTAATTTTTATTTTCAATTACTGAGAAAGACACGTATCCAATTCACAATCTTTGTATTAGCTCCGCATGAATGCAATTTATAAACGAGTTTTTTATGAGGAACCTGGTCGAATGCCTTATTGAATCAAGGAATATCGCGTCGCCTTGCTTTTTCGGTTCACCAGATTTTAGGATATGATAAAGGAGTGTAGTGCATGTCGGTGAATTGCACTAACGTGTATGAGCGTGATGTATCACCCCCTGCCAACGCACCCTTGAGGTGGCTTGCAGGGTTATATGTCCATGTAGTTGTAGATGCACTCTACCCTGCCGGACATACGGTCACCCAGGGTCACGCCACACGGCGCCGGTCGCCTTGCCCTTGGACTTTCCCGCTTCACCCGAAGGGCCGCGCCGAACCTGATTGGCCGCATCCGCAAGCATTGCGACCGCGTCGAAGAGTACCGCGCCTCCGTCGCCTGCAAAACTCCCCTCGGAGAGCCACCCCCCCTCTCCCCTCGCACCGCACCCCACCCGCTCCTATCTCCAATCTGGAGCGGAGGGGAAAGACAAAAGACGGCGAGGGAGCGACAAGACCATCGCGACCGAGTCCTCGGAGTGGTGTGGAGAAGGCAGTCGTGTCCCGCCCCTCAACACAAGGAGACGCCGACTCACCACCCGAAGACTACCTACGTTCCTACTTGAGGAATAATCGCGTGGGATTCCAGAATACAACTGCCGACGGGTACGAGATCAGAGCGGGGGAAATAAATTAAGAGGTAAGCATGCCGGAACGGTGGATATGTTCAGAGTAATGGAAAATTGGTGGAGGCCAACATCATCAGGGAATCAAATTAAAGAAAGCTAGCTGACCCGTGCGAATATTTCGCACAGTATGCAGCTTCTTCCTGTTTCTTCCTTCTTTCTTCCTGTTCTTCTACCTGTCGAATATTTTGCACAGTATGCAGATTCTTCCTGTTTCATCCTTCTTTCTTCCTGTTCTTCTACCTGTCGAAAATTTTGCACAGTATGCAGATTCTTCCTGTTTCAGCCTTCTTTCTTCCTGTTCTTCTACCTCAATCACTGTGTATTTTGTACTATTTTCATTTTAAACCTTTTTTTGAAGTTTAGAATAAAAAAATGTGTGGAGTCGATATACCTCGAGCGAGTAATCGACATGGAAAAATCGAAACTTTCAAGTGAAATTAATGGGTGAATAGTGAAATTTGAGATTGAGATTGTATTTTTCGTCAGAAGCCGGTGATTCAACGTTTAAAATGATACCTCATTTATCACTGTAGGTGCAGTATTAACGGAGCATATACGGAATGACAGAAAAAGACATTTGAGAAATAATACACACGATTGGTAATTTTCCCCATTATAAACTTTAGAGCGACCGGTGTCGATGAACTACATCATCATCAGGACCCTATTGTTCGACAATGTATCTCTCTTATTATATCGTTTCCATCAGACTTAGAGATGTGGTGAGGCGTCATGATAATAATCTCTACGTCGCTCTGAAACATACATGTTCTGAATTTCTCAAGCAAACTAAGCCTAGCGTGTAGCCTCCGAGTTCCTAGGGGCTCCCACCATAGTCCTTCTACAAGTTTGAAACACTATATGTTCGTTCGTAGCAGTTTTTGACGAAGAGTGCAGCTTTTCTTTGTGTTTTATTTATTCTGCTGGTTAAATCTTTATTACCAGGTCCCTGTTGATGATGTATTACATCTAAATCGGTCGCTTTAAAGTTTATATAGTGGAAAATTGCCATTTTTCTTTACGTTAATTATGATATTCCACCAGATCACGCCTGAGACGACTCTTTGTAATCATTAGGGAAGCGGACCGGTGAGTTGAATCATTCCCGAATTGGAGATGTGTACTTTGGAGTTTTCGTGGCGCATCTTCCCGATTTATTCATGCCTCGGATCATCATCTAATCGAGGTTCGTCGTTTCCCTGATGAACAATCAGTTGATCGTCTCAAAGTATCCCGGCACTCCGAGATTCATTCCTCCGAAAAGACGAAACACGAGAATAAAACGACTCGAGGGAAGACTCGAGCGTTACTTAGACAATTTGAGCCATTTTTGCATTACTGTAGACTTAGCGTAATGTATTGAAACAGTTTCTAAAGGACTCAGCACAGAATTCCCGATAATTCTCCATAAAAATTACAAAGCCGAGCCAATATAATTCGATAGGAAATTAAATCATTCCCTTGGCACCTTTCGTTAAGAGCAAGCTGAGGGGTAAGCAACTCTGAGACATAGTGTACGCTTGTTGAGAAATGGTCGCGAAATGGACAGAAATGGCTAGAAATGGGCAGAAATTGACAGACATGGTTAGAAATGGTCAGAAATGGATATAAATGGACAAAAATGGATAGAAATGGATTAAAATGGTCAGATATGGTTAGAAATGGACAGAAATGGATGGAAATGGACAGAAATGGTTAGAAATGGACAGGAATGGATGGAAATGGACAGAAATGGTTAGCTATGGGCAAAAATGGACAGAAATGGATGGAAATGGACAGAAATGGTTAGCTATGGACAGAAATGGACAGAAATGGATAGAAATGGACAGAAAAGGTTAGAAATGGACAGAAATGGTTAGAAATTGACAGAAATGGATGTAAATGGACAGAAATGGTTAGCTATGGACAGAAGTGGACAGAAATGGATAGAAATGACAGAAAAGGTTAGAAATGGACAGAAATGGTTAGAAATTGACAGAAATGGATGGAAATGGACAGAAATGGTTAGCTATGGACAGAAGTGGACAGAAATGGATAGAGATGTACAGAAAAGGTTAGAAATGGACAGAAATGGTTAGAAATTGACAGAAATGAATAGAAATGGACAGAAATGGATAGAGATGGTCGAAAATGGACAGAAATGGTTAGAAATTGACAAAAATGGTTGGAAATGGACAGAAATGGTTGGAAATGGTTAGAAATGGAAATGCGGTGTACACTTGTTTTTGAAGTTGCGTACCCCTCGGAGCAGGCTAATGCCGATGCCGAGTTTCTCTCCACTCTTCCTCCCTTGCTTGTCCCCTACGGCGCAAATTACCGTAGTTGTCGGTCGCCTCCCCGAATATCCAATCCAATAATCCTGGCATCATTTATATTACAATATCTGTGGTTATTTCCAACGTATAAATTGATGTACTCAAGTGATATGTGGTCAAAGAATTTTTTTCCGATATTCTTGAAAAATTATTTAATTGTGCACTCTACGACTCGCGATTCGCTTTCCAACCATCTTAATGATAGGCGGCGAAGAATAGCCGAGTTTTACGCCCTTTCCGACGGAAGGAGTATTGTCCTTGAGGTGATCTCCCAAAGGCACTTAAGAAGGGACCAGTTTCCTTTAAAATATCCACATATATCGGAATGAAAACCCATGTTCTTGTCTGAAAGTGCAAATAATCTAACCTATTACACCAATCAGATTCGCGTACGATAATATTTAATTGAAACTATCAAAGACATCAGTATAAAGGCCGCTTAATACGGAACATTTTATTGTACAAACGAATCCATGAACTCTATCGTGACGAAAATTGTACCGTGTAAAGCGGAAAATTGTATGATTGAATGAGAGAACGAGAAATAAAACCTGCTCTTATTACATTCATTTTCTTGTACATTCAATGATACATTCGTTTGTACAGTAAAATGAATCGTGTGAAGCGGCCTTAATACTCGATAAGAAAACAGAGGAAAATGAGTGGTTGCGGAAAACAGTAGCGGCAAGGACGGGGATTCATAGTTCCGGTAATTAGGATCCGATTTTGAAAATAACTATAGTCAATTGGCGATGTGAGCACAGAGAAATGTCAGTTAATCATTAACTTCCAATTGACATGGATGAAGAGTCAATGTGGTTGCCTACGAGCGTCGAAAAGTCAATTTGAAAAACTGGAAAGTTGCCCGCTAACATGAGCCCACATTCAGTTCAGCTACATGATACTTCTCATTTCTTAAAAAAAAACGTAAAACTAAATGAGCAGCCATTAAAAAGAACATAATGCAATGGTCCGGGCAAATTATTGGAGTGATGAAATAAAGGACTGTAAAAAAAATTAGATGACATGGAATGGTTACAAATGATAATGCATTATTCACTATAAAACAAAAAATTGATGAATAATTTCAAATATTAAAAGCGTTCAGTTAAAATCCTATGCGGCGAATGAGAAGGAGATAAATTTTTAAACTCAGTTCTGTGGTCACTTATAACAGTGATCAAGTGTTAGCGGTTGCGAGTAAGTAATAGACATTCTAACCCATGCCACGCATTGTCAGATCTCCGTGTTTATATAATTTTCCAAAGGAAAGCGTTCACAACTTCTTAAAACTATTGCAACCATAATTGTAACTTTTGATAATGATCGCCTTAAACCTTTCAACTACACTTTTTAGACCTTTAAGAAAATAAAAAAGTTGTATAACATATATTTATGATTTCTCAACGGATTATAACCCTAAAATAGATTTTTGAACAAGAAAAAATACCTAATCGGCGATATTATTAACCACAGCGGCGCAACATCCCAGATTTGACGATACTGTGGCGGTAAAGTAATGGCAATGAAATCAAACATAGCAAAGATAATCTAACCAACTGGTGTTGAAACTCAGAATCGAAGTTTTTACGCCGTCTGGTTTTTCCAACTTGGGTCCAGTACATGAGCCAACCACCGTCGTCCACTATCCTCTTCCTTTAGTTCGTCAATTTCTTCCAGATCCGAAATTTTCGTGTCTGTACCATTTTCACCCCGGTAACCGACTTTACCCGGGTTAACGGCGATTCTTCAGCCCACAGATATTCGGCAAGTGTTGGTACTAAAAGACTAATGCCCGTATTCATAGTCGTATTCCTAGGGGTTACCTGGGTATTCCCTAGCCAGGTAACACCTAGGGGTCCCCTAGGCTGAGCAATTCATAAACCTTACCTGGGTAACACCCAGCCAGGGGACGCCTAGGTAAGAGATTTGGCAACAATCCCGCGGAAAAATACAAATGAACGGTTCCGCTGCGTGGTTCTCGATGTTTTCGATGCTCATTTTTCACCGTAACCAAGCACGCTATAAACAATACTATACTATACTGCTTCACGATGTCGATGAAAAGTGATTGAAGGAATATGAGAGAATGTTTACAATATTACTTAAATATTTATGTAATATGAATGGTGAGGAATATGAGGGTGGTTCAGTAAGCACCCGTGTTTGTAAACAGAAGACGTTAGTATGGAAAGTTGTTGATAATATTATGTACTGCCATTAGGACAGTAGTATCAATTCATTCCACGCGTGGGCAGCAGTACTGCGTTAGGGGAGCTTTGGGTAAGCTTCATGCCTAACCCAGGAAATCGACTGCCTGGGGGAGAGTTAGGGGACGGCAATCCCCTGGGTAAGGACTATGAATACGATTTCTTAGCCAAGGGGTCCCCCCACACCTGGGGGACTCTCAGGCGACGACTATGAATTCGGCCCTAAGAAGATGAGCAGAGTGATGGCCGGAGTGTAGTTTTTAACTTCATCCATCCTGACTGTAAGTATAATTCAGCACCTCTCGAGTGTAACAAGCGAGCGGCCTTCGTTCGACCGCGGGGGTGGTTAGGAGTAGGGAGGATGGCGTGTGGGCAGTTGCCGATAGCATCCGCGGCAACCGTTTGATGGAACAGCGAGAGCGGGCCGAATACTTTTAGTCGGCCTTAACAGAGCGAACGCAAATATTCGAAGCGTAAACCGTGCCCAGCCGTCCCGTGCCTGACTCATCGTCCCCATCCGAACATTTAACATGGTTGGAGCGCTGATCGTGAGTCGTTGAGTGCACATTTTAATAACTTATCAAGGAGTAAGTCGAAAAATATTCTTGGGCCGCAGTGCACTAAAGTAAATCGGTCAATATTGTGGAAATCACCATCGTCACTATCACTACCTTGGAAACCCTATTTTTTCCTGATCACGGTATGTAAAACGTACTTTAAAGGTTCTATATTCACGTTTTCAGAAAATCTGGAATAAGTGACCCAGAGGCTAGAGCCACATTAATTCGTGATAAGAACAACCAGCCGCAGTGGACATGTTGCTGATATTAGCGACTTTAAATGCCATATTACCCAATGGTATGCCTCAGATATCGAACCTAAACACACATGTTCTTCATCGATTTCAAATTAAGTAATATAAATGATGTGAGAGTCACATTTTTGAATTTTTTCTTACATAAGGCTCATGACTCGAATTTGTGGCCCGGCATACAACATTTAAGCAAAAATCAGGTGTAAATACGCGTTTTTAACTCGTCATGACCGCTTGAAATTTGCTAGCCATCATAACAATAATATGAAACGTGTAATTCCGCAAATTGGAGAAAATCTATACATATGTAATCAAATTATTTTGAAATGTAAGTCAAGTGCCGTAAAACCACGCATGAAAATAGCATTAAAATGACAGAAAACCGCATCTGCAACATTAAAATTTTTTCACCCTTAGAAATGCGTATTTTCATTTTACTATTTTTAAGGTAGTCCACACACAACAAAATTGCCAATTTCAAGTGTACTTGTAACTAACACAAAATAAATATGCATATAAACAAGAAAAACAAAAGAACTTGACTTAGACGACCTGGAGATGGCGTTTAAGTTCATTACTGCCTAGGTTCGCTGTTTATTTTAGGAAATAAGTGTTGTGGCAGAGTTGGTGAAGTTTTATGGCGATAGAGCGAAGAAATCGATATCGGTAGGAAGTGAATTTTTATGGGAGGAGAGACGGAAGAAGACCGAGCGTGTAATTAGTGATAATCTTGGAGTTGTGGAGTAATGAGTTAGATCTGGTAAGACGCGAAGGCACTCTGATGTTGATGAATGAGGTGAGTTCGGGACTGTCAATGCAAGAATCAAGGGTATTGTAAATGAGTTTTACGTTGGATTTAAGTCTGTGATGGTAGAGGCTACAAATGGAGAGGGAAGAGAGTATTTCGTTTGCGGATACATCGCGGAAATTAGAAATTCTGGATTTCACTATTTTAGCGAAGAAAGATGTGACACTGTTAAGGGTGGCAAGATTTGTGACCACCGACATAGACCATTTTTGGGGAGCAATAAGTAAGCATCGGAAGAAAAAGTACTATAAATTTACTACGAATAATTACGAAAAGTAATTGTGTGCTAAGTTTCAATCAAATCTGTACATGAATGAAAATCGCTCCATCCTCCAGTTAGATGTCTCGGGCTTGACTATGTGAGTCAAGACAAACGCGAAATTAAAAATTTTTGTTTATTCAATTAAAAAAATTGCTAATTTAATGGGTCGCCTATTGTAAACCAAAATTAAGGTACAAAATAAGCAGATTATTCCACGGATATATTTTTAATGACCTCATTTTTCCGGCCGTAGAGGGCCGACTGCAGTGCCGTTTGCATGGAACTACCGCATTTTGACTTCGATACCGGTTGTAATTTGTTTCAGTAACTTTGAAAAATGGGCGGTAAGATGCCAAAATTTTATTTTCATTCTATTTCCCAGCACTCTTCGCTCCTCGTTGACAGTTTTAATTAAACGGTTGAATATGCTTTCTCGTTCGAACTAACGTTTTTCTGCTGTAATCTGAGCAATCTTCATAAGAGCTCATGTGAAAATATCCACTTTCAAGGCAGAATTACAATTGAAATAGATGGGAAACCCTATTTTTTCCTCATCACAATTTATAAATTGCACTTTAAAGATTCTATATTCAATTTGTCAAAAAATATGGATAAATATGTGACACTGAGAATTACCATCCGTAGTGGACGGGTCCGCTCATATTATAGGCCTTAAACCAGGGTTGTGAAACGAAACGTAATTTCGTTCCACGAACCGCTTCGGGAAGGGTTCGGTCCAGAGAAACGGTACGTGTAACCGAACCTCTTCCGTAACGAAACGCTTGTAACAAAAAATGTTTCGTCACAAACGTGTAACCGAACCACAAACGTGTAACCGAACCGTTCTTGAGAATTTTGTTACAGGAACGAAAATAATCGTTTCGGTTACGGTTCGCAAGCGAAGAAAACGGTTCGGTACGGAAGATATGTAAAGTTTACTTACCATATTTAAAGTTTAAACACCATCTCACCCAATCATAAGCCCCAAACATCGGATCTAAACACGCATGCTCTTCATTCATCTCAAAAGACGCTTCTCGTTACGATAATCCCGTTTTTAGGAGTGGCTGAAAATTCTCACAGAAACCATCAGGTATAGTTTACTTCTCTCGGTTTTGAAAGAATTCACGACGAGCAAAAATTCGTCACAGTAAATTTTCATCTGCCATTGTCTCGTTTTTGAAGGAGTTTCAAACTTACCGCAGGAAAAAAACTGAGTCAAGCTTAGGACTCATTTAGATCGTTTCTTTAAATACTTAAGATTTCTGTCATATTAAACTATATAATTGCACCACTTATGATGCAATATTTAATTAACGCTTCTTACTGCTGGTGAAATTAAAACGTCTAATTCGATTATGGTCTCTGTCATGACAGTGGAAATATCTTACTCAAACTACCTTAATTACAGCATAGTCATGACTCAAATTTACGGCACGGAATACGAAATTTGAGAAAAATCATAAATAAATATGTGTTTTAACTCGGAATGACCACTTGAAATTCGTTAGCCACCATTGCCATAATGTGAGACGTATTATTTCGCATATCGGAGAAAATATTTAAATATGTAATAATAAAATTTTTGAGAAATTTAAGTCAAAATCCGTAAGACTACGCGTATAAATGGCATAAAATTGCATGGAAACCAAATCTGCAAGGTAAATTTTTTTCACTTTTAGAAATACTTATTTTCATTTCATTTTTATTTTAAAGAATAAGTCCATGTACATAAAAACATAGAAAATTTGAAGTTTACTAGTAACAAACTCAAAAAGACAAATATAACTCAAACTCAAAAAGACAGATATAATAAAAAACAAAAAAATTAACTTAGATGTGCTGGAGATGGCTTTTAAGTTTGCTACTGTCTAGGTTCGCTGTTTATTTAAGGAAAGATGTGTGGTGACTGAGTCGGTGAAGTTTACTGGTGATAGGGGATCGATATCAGTAAGAAGTGAATTTATTAATTAGGAGAAACGGAAGAAGAGCGAACTTTAAATTATTAATAATCTAGAGTTGGGACGAGGAGTAATGAGTTAAATAAAATAGTATCTCTGTTAACTTGGTGGTATGTTTCAATAGACATATTTCATGATAAGTTTTACTAAACCACAAAAAAACACACATGAAAGCACGACCCGGGTTTCAACACGTTAGTATCATCTTCAGGTGATACTTATGTACTGAAACCCGCGTCGTGTTTTTATCTGTTTTTTTGGTTAAGTAAAAGTTATCATTAAATATGAGTAATGTGTTAGGAGACTGCATGTCACCGAATTGGTTTCCTATGGCACTTAACGTATATTTCGAAATTATTCGATGTCATATAAACATCTTTTCTAATAAACGCGAAAACATAACTATTATATGGTTCCTATTAAATATTAAGGCATCATGCCGTCTAAAAAAACACGCATTATACACGGTTTTCCCTTAAATTTCGTATTCCTCGCAGTAAATTCAAATCATAATAATGCTTTAATACCACTGAAATTCTAAGTAATTAAATAAAATTATCAACACAAGTCTTTAATTTGACTCATTTTTTTCACAAGGTACGTTTAAAACTCCTTCATAACGGGAGATTTTTTTAGTGATACTCAAAAGAATCACTGCGGTGACAATACGAATCATTTTCTAAAATAAATGAGAAAACATACAAACCATACACTGTTAATATTTTGATGAGACGTAGGTATAATATATTCCTCATTTTTTAAATGAGGTCTCTCTGGAGTGCACACACGTACCATTTCTTATGTAAAATTGCGGGTATTTTTTGACAGAAACTACGGAATGTAGTTCGTTAAGGGGCGGATATTATTGTGCCTTCAGAACGTTGAGATATTTTTCTTTAAAATGAGATCAAATTTATCGATTTATAGGTGAAATTATATATTTCCCTCAAACTGCTTTAAGAGTAAAATCCAAATATGGTCTCAATGATGCTTTGAATCCCCAGTGTCTTTTGTTTCCTTGAGATCCTCACGGAATTTAGTCGTCCGAGGGGCATGAGCGCCGTTATGCGGAACTCAAAAGTGGATGGGGAAGCTGAGGGGATTGTTGGAACGGGAGGCTGTGGTGGTTGTCTTTGATACGGCTCACTCGGGCGATAACCTTGTATCCGATTGGATGCTGTATAGTTTCCCAACGCTGGTAAACATTTGGAGCATTATTTACCTTAAAAAATCTACCGACGTGGAGATGCGTTGGTGACAGGGCCAAAGTGGATATTGGCTTAAAGCTGACAAGTCTATTTATGGAAAAGCGGAGTGTGGTTTCTAGCCTCCGAGCTCTTGTCTCACGCGTTGAAATCCCGTCAGCGTGTCTTGAAATCTAATTTTTACGTCATTGACTTGCTTATGAAATTTGGAAATGAATCGAAGGGAAAATTCTAGTTATATCTCATCACATTTGTCTGGAATCATTGAAAAAGCAAGTCCTGCTTCTCATTTTTGGATTAAAAACTTACATTATCCCATCCGAAAATCTATAGTCGATGCGCACGCCTGGTATTTAGTTTTAAATGATACTCTTAGCGTTACGTTTCTGGTCACTCGTGTTGTAATTCTGTCTTTACATTTAGTTGCTTACACGCTGAATCCTTACCCATGAAGAATGAGGTATTCAATAGTTCTCTGCATTATGTTAAGAAAGGTTTTGCACATTCAATTTCATTCAACAGTTCTCTGCATTATGTTAAGAAAGGTTTTTCATCCGCCCAGAGATCGATTGAAGACATCATTACTGGTTGTTGAATCCTAAGATTGATTGACTACAGCCCTCCATCCTTCCCCCTCTAATGCCAAATCCCTTCCCTCCTTGTACCTCTTCCTATGTTCTTTCCTCTTTATATTGATTGAATTGAAGGGATATAGTTACAGAATTAAAAGAAAATATTATCAAGAGTAAAAGAAGGCTGAATATCGTAGGTCGAATTTAATTAGTTTAGTTTTTATGGTAACGGGTTGATCCAAATTTAATGATATTTTATAGCTGTTTCCTCATTTCAATGTTTCATTAGCTTTAAACTAAATAGATGTCACCCAGAATTTGAAAGTAAGAGCTAACGGATAAGGATATGTAAAGAAAGGAATAAGTATCCCTAGTTAAAATAGTAAAAACGATGTCCTAGGATGTGAATCAAATTTTTTCACTTTTCGGTTTAAGCTCGACTGTTGATTATTGGTGAATTTCGTGAATTAAAATATTTTACCCTTGTATAGGGGAGAAGAAAACTTCAAATCTAGTCGCTCGTATTCATTGATTAATAGACGCAAGCTTTCGAGTTCTGTCAGTGACTAGTAAGGAATGTTAATAAATCCTTTTTAGTAATGAATAAACATTGACATGCTAGGAAAACTTACTCGCCACAATATTTACGCATTTAGAAAATATCTTATGACTAATAATTATTATATTAATTTTAGGTAACATCCGCCTTTAATTTGTATCCCTCATTCTGTGGGTAATTATGATGAAACAAAGTCTTTCCCGTCCTCAAAGACCTAAACTCTTCAAAGAAACAGCCTCCGTCACGATATCTATAAAGCAACCTGCGGCGCACAAATTTCCCTTGAACATATATACTTCCGTCAGAATCCCGTTATATAATCTTTGGTGGCCCAGGAGGCTTGCTTGCTGTCACCGTCGGAATGCTACAGACCTGGGCTTCGACGCGTCTCAGATTGTCACTCAACGTGGTCGGAAGGACAAATGGTGCAACCTTGGACCGAGTATTCCTTGGATCCTTTAAAATTTCCTCCACCTTGGGTCAATGACATTCGTCTCCTTGATGAGAGTCGTCATAAATCAAATCAAAGCTCGAAAAATTTCGTTCATTCACCACTTGGCCAGCTTTGCAACTCCGTGGAACAGATACCATGCAACGCAGAGAAGACTTATAATAATTATCGGGTAAAGTTTTCTGTTTTGTTTCAAATGAAAGGGAATTATTCCGCAGCATGACCCCAGGCAGGCTGCAATTATGTCGGGTGGCGTAAAAATGGCCAGCATTGGAGAAAAGATATTTCTCTCGGTAGATTTATTAACATAAGGGGAATGGTACTCATTTTTTACCTTTTTTTAATTTTTTTTCTTTTACTTTTTTTTATTTATTTTTTTATCTATTTTTTTTCTATTTTACCTATTGAAAGTACCGTACGAGCGTTAAATAATTTGGGACTATTGAGGTATATGGAGAGGGCACTTCGTCATCAAAACAAAGCCTGACTACCGATATATAAACCACATTGTTTTATCCTGCTCTCTCATTACTTTGCTATGGATAGCTCGATGGAATGGACGAATTAGCGGATGTAAAGCAAGAAGAATATTAAACATCTGTTTGATATTTAAGGCAAGAAACTCTTGAAACGTATATTAGCTGCTTAATACTATGGTTTGTACTCAGTTTGACGATATTTTTCACAGGGAATGAGGATACTTTTCAATTAAAATAAATATGCAATATATCTACGAAGAAAGCATAAAAAGAAGTAAGCGCATACCGATTTCTTTCAAGTTAACACAGAAAAACACAGTAAAATAGCAAAATTAGAGCGTGAACCCGCAAGCGCTATAGGGAAATGAGGGTTTACGAAGATGGCGGACTGGATTCAGCTTCAAGCATTGAGGGACATAGCAAGCGCCCTCAACATATACCTCAATGTTGGGACGTACCTATCCAAATTATTCGGCAATACTAAGTGATAAGGGCCATTCGGTGTCTAGAATTCTTGAAAATATTACCACACTTTTACCTGCATTCAATTAAAAATATATTGCAAAGATGTTATCATATGATATTGTCGTATATCTTTTCTAAAGTGATACAATTGGTGAATAGATTGTGGCCTCTGTTGAACGAAGTGGAAAATCGGGGAGTAATGCTCGTGGTGGAGATGAGCCGAAGGAAAACAAGAGAAGTAAGATTCCCGCAAACAAGGTCGGCATAGTCAAACAGTGGAGGTGGATGGCATAAATCAGAGCTGTTGTTGGAGCCCAGATATTAGTCATTCGTGTCGTAATATGAACGAAAGTGGGCGAAGTTTGGACCTCGGGGTGACAAATATGCCGTCTAAGAAAGAATCGCTCAGTAAGCGAATAGGAAAAAGTGGTAGGAAGAAATTTGCGAGACAATTTGGCATTTCGCAACATGGTATTTCGAATTTCAAAATATAGTGGTTTTTATTGTGAATCATGAATACGCGAAAATATAAACTTATGGCGGCATTTGCTTTTTTTCTTGCATTAGCCCGAGTCGTGTCCTCATTGATGTCTATTATTCGCGACACCATGAGTGCCTCATGCCAAAAACATTAGGGTTTATTCCACCTCAATTCAACAAACGATTATCCCTTTGGGTCTCAAAATTTGATCAGACTTGGTTTACAAGTAGCATGTGACCTAAAACGAAGTAATCTGAAAAAGTTTTTTGCATGATTTATGCGTATTTAATTTTTTCTCATTTTTGCATAAAAAGTGTGCCCTGAGTCATGTTTTTACTAATATCTCGGCTTCTAGTCATCATAGAGAAACGATACCCATCTCATTTTAAAGCTTGTTTAAAAAAATAGTGACACCATTTAAAATTAATCTTATTTTATATCCTATTTTTGGTTAATTTTAATGTTAAAATTAAAAAAAAAAACTTTTCTCAAATAATCCATCTGAGAATCGGCCAAAACTGCAATTTTTAAGTCTATAAGTACCGAACTAACTTTTTCAAAAATAAAATTTCATGTCAAGTCATAAACACACTGAAATATTATTTTAAACATTTTCATTTTTCTCCCGCCCGCCTCCACAGGCATGTACTTCATTTTAGGTCTCATGCTACCCGTAGATTTTGAGCATAATCTGAGACCCAAAGGGAAAATCGTTAGTTGAACTGAGGTGGAATGACACATTAAGATTTCTTCGTCATCGATCCAATTCATGCATTAACCGTGATTCAAATCGGATGAGAAACTGTCACTCGTAAGAAATTCCCTTTAAATTCGCAGAATAGTTCAAAATTTTGATTCACTTCAACGGGAGAAACTATGATCTGGTGAATGATGGCATATGGGCGGAAGGAAAATATTGGTTTTCAAATTGAAACGGTAGATGGCATTTTATCGTATCGGATTCTTGAATTAGGGAATCAAGTATGAGAGATGATGAAAGGCATTTGAGATACGGGTACGGAGAAGGCCAAAGGAATTGTGGCCGTTGACAAAAAATATACGACGAAAGGCATTGTTGACGGGAAGGACTGTATTCTGTTCGAGGAAGTTCTTTGATGATGATAAATATGGATGGAGAATGTAGTATTTACGAATGTATTAAATTAAGGCGATGATATCACTGGTAACTTGAGAGATCTAAGGTGAAGAAAATGGAATTTGTAGAACTTAAAGAGATATTAAAGGCGTTTCGATTGAAGAAATATATATTTGATTACAGAATGCATGCCAAACGACGGAAATGAGCAGCACATTTCATTCCCTGTCGCAAGCCCAGCTCAAATTAGCGCACAGTTCGATCGAAATGTCATGAGAGGGGTGATAAGAGAATGGAAAAACGAAAATGTAATGGTTAGGTAATTTTTTTAGCTAATACCCCTGGAATCATAACCTAAAAGTAAGTTATGCTGTACATTGGCACTCATCAGTCCAGTAATATGGTATAGATGTGCGAATTTCCACAGAGAAAAAATCATCTGCCTTGACCGGGATTCGAAACCGGATCCCTCAATTTCCGGCCGAGTGCTTTAGCCAATTAATCAACCGAGGCGTCCTCTTCCTCACTGGATTTTAGGACGACGTTTTGGAACGAATTTTAGGACGAATTTGTGGAAGAGGACGCCTCGGTAGCTTAACTGGCTAAATCACTCGGCCCGAAGTCTAGGGATCCGGGTTCAAATCCCGGTCAAGGCGAATGATTTTTTTCTCTGTGGAAATTCGCACACGTGTGCATTGCGGGTGACTCCGTAAAAGTGGAACTCCGTGGCTAGTCCCGGATAGCTTGAAATTTGTCAAATATGGTATAGCAATGTCGTCATCATTTATGAAACAGGCTGCTGTTTTGAATTATTTATTGACTGCAGATAGCTAAGATAATGCAAGTTCAAACAGCCTTATCGCGTGAAAATATTTAATCTATTCATCGAAGCTTCGTCATCATTCCTTTCCGGAATATTCGCCGTCTTACGTGTACTTGATTTTAATTTTTTTTCACCTTTCTAATAGATTTTTATCACTTCTCATTTTTATTAGTTGATTGGTTGCCATGTCTTGTGGGTTCCATAACTTGATTGGATGCATATGTGTCGATACTGTGACTGACTGTTAGAAACCAATTCGGTAACATACAATTTGTTTCAATTTCATCGATTCATTTTACAAATAAGTACGGTAATGCTATATATCACGCAAATCTGTACACATACGAAAACTGTTTGAGAAAAATCGGGGTTAACAAAGATGGCGGACAGGCCACGACTGCGTTACATCTTATAGCATCGGCCACCATGGCAAGCGCCTATCTTCCTCTCTATCTTCATCAGTGGTTTGAATCATAAGATCGTAAAAAAATCACTTACCTTCAATTAATTTTTACGCTAAATCAGTATATTTCAACTACGCCATTATCTTGGACGTACTCCATGTTGTATTCGTTTATGTTTTTCTTCGTTGTTTTTAACTTATTTTATAAGTTTCTGTAATATAACAGCCAATTAAATGGACTTGGTGCTGTTTTTGGTGCCATAATATATTATTGAATAAAATACCTACCATACTGAAATATGATATTAGAATATATCCCTTATGGCCGGTTGCAAGAGCATTTAGTTATGCTATCAATAGAGATCCATGAAGTTATAGATCTTATAAAAAATATTTGTGATTCAGGAACACGTCTACTAGTTACATAACTTATTTCCCAATAGTTAATTGGTTCGAATATTTGACCTAATCATACACCATCGCATAATAAAAGTTTAGCCTGTGAATAATTGCTAATGCTAAACTCGATTGTTTCAGGCTTTACTTTGTGAAAATCCACTCTAAAGAATTCAAAAGAGATATGGTACTTTTCCACAGTTTTTTATTTCAGGTCTGACCTGAAAGTTTTTTATTTCATTTCAGACCTGAAATAAAAAACTGTGAAAAAGTACCATATCTCAATTGCTAAGTCACATAATAATCGGTCAGTATGAGTGACAAACTGGCCATCTGTCTCAAAACAACTCTTTATTCTATTAGATCAATCTCTAAGCGACTCTTTGCGAATCCGCTATCTTGACTACATATGGAACTCATAACTCTATGACACAAGTCATGAAAACCATGTAAATTTATCGAATGTTTCGGCAAAATTCATTGAATGGTTGCCATGACTTATGGGTCCCATAAGTTTATAGAATGCATGTGTCGTCCCTGATACTGGCCATTAGCCATACATTTGATATCTGTGCCTGAGGTGGGTTTCGAAACGCCGACCTCATGGTTTCAGGTCGACTAACACCCGCAGTGATAAGTAGCACACGGCTGTGTCAGTGGCAAGGTGGGTAATCTGTGGACTGAATGTCTCACGGGGATGTGGGGAAAAATAATGAATGTTCCACACTATTTATGGTGGACCCTTCTGACCTTGACGCAAAAGAGCAGGTTTCCAGAGAGTTACGAAAATGAGTGGGGAAGGCAGTTTGGGTAGATGGGAATAGAGACCCATTGTGCTCATCAAACTGATAATTCCAGCTGATATTTCGCAACGCCAGGTCCATCAAGGACATGGGATAGATCACTCCGTTGAGCGAGCAAAATGTAGGTATTGCATTAGTGCTCCATATAACATGATCAACACGAGCAGGCATCAATCCGAATAGTGGAGTTCTGCAGCTTTCCTTCTCCGCTTTCCTTTTCAGCTGTTTCATTCCCTCATAATTTTTTATTTCAGTATCCCTGACGATTTTACTACATGCATTTTTACTGCCTCCGAATGTATTAAAATTTATTTTTGATGATGTTATCTTTATTTTGGCAATTTAATGCTATTTCAAATCGGGGGATCGGGTTGGCGTGGTGGTTAGAGTACTCGCCTACCACACGGGCGGCCAGGGTTCAAATCCCTGCAGAGGGGATTTGAGGAGGGAGGGCACTTCAAGTAGAGTACTCCGTCTGTCGGATGAGACATTAAGCCGTGGTCCCCTTGGCGCCTTTCGTAAAGAGTAAGCTAATGCCGACGCCGGGTTTCTATCCTCCCTTCTTCCCTTACCTATCCCCTATGGCGCAAATGATTTTAGCCTTCGGTCGCCTCCCCAAATATCCAATATCCAGCTATTTCAAATCGTAACCTCATTACAATTGACACATATTTATCATATAAAATAATTTGATGGATAGAAAAGGAAATAATTTGATGACATGAGCACAAATATTCTTTTAAACACCTAAATATTCCTTTCATATTTTAATTATGGTTCCTATGATATAACAAGATCTCATGCTGAATAGAAACTTATTTATATGTATAGTTTTTGCTTAAATTTCGAATTCCGCGCCACCAACCAAGTCATAACAATTCCTTAATTGAGACGAAAACATTTTCATTCTTAGTCTTTTTCAGTAATTCCCCCTCTTCACCTCTCGTAATAGCATTCAAATTTTGTAATTTTGGCAAATCATATCCGTTAAAGATGGACTCCCCTCGTCTTGACTGAAATTACCAACAATGCCTGTAAAGCGTGTCCGCCATTTTGGTTCAAAATAGCAGAAGATAGTATTCAAAACATTGAATTTAATGCTACTTAAACACTGACACTGGCCTGACACTTGGCACATTTCGAAAAAAATGGACGACTTATGCACACATTTTCTCTTAATCACGAAAACATACCGTTCATATTATAATAATGGTACCTAATAAATATCAAGGTCTCATGCTGAATAAAAACGCGTATTATTAAATACGATTTTCGATTAAATTTCGAGTTCCGCGCCGTAAACCCAAGTCACAACAATGCCTTAACTGAGACGAAAACATGAAAATGCAGCAAATACATTCTTGCATAATTTATGTTAAAACATGTATGATTATTTTCAACGTGTAAATTGTTGTGCCTGAGCGAAGTGTGGACCAAGGATTTTTTTTCGGCTTCCTTGAAAAGTTGTCAAAAAAAGTGCACTCAACGACTCACGATTCGCGCACTGATCACCTTAAGCTTTACGGCTTCGCCACCATAGCTGAATCTCTTGCTCCAATGATATGGAATCCTTCCTTCAAATACCATCAGTTCACGAGGTATCATGAATACAGCTCAAACTTTTCCCTTACTAGCTAAATAGTTGGCATGTTTCCTTTTTTGCTAGAGTAGATTCCCCCTTTTATTCTGATGGAGATTTTTAAGTTGCTTTTTGTATGCTAATGTGGAATGCTTTAATTTAATAGAAATAATTGCAGATTTGGACAATTTAATTCATTCTTATACATACATAAGTAATAAAAATCTATTAGAAAGACGAAAAAAATTTAAAATCAAGTACACGTTCCACGGCGAATATTTCGAAAAAGGAATGATGACGAAGCGGTGAATAGATTAAATATTTCCACGCGATAAGGTTGTTTGTACTTGCATTCTCTCAGCTATCTGCAATCAATAAACAATTCAAAGAAGCTGCTTGTTTCATCAATGATGACGACATCGCCATACCTCATAACTGGGCTGATGAGTAGCAATGTACGGCATAACTTACTTTTTGGTTGATTTCGGTGATATATGGATAAACAATTACGTAACTATTATGGGCATTCCATTTTCCCATTCTCTTATAACCCCTCTGATGACTTATGAATCGATTTGCACACCAATTACAGTTGGGCTTCCGAAAGGGAATGAATTTACGGCTTCTTTCCGTCGCTTGCCATGAAATTAGTGCATTATGTAATCAAAAATATACTACGTCAGTCAGAATGCATTATATCTCTCTTCGAGTTTCCTAAATCCAGAGGCTCTCTTTGGGAGAAGTTGCTACGGTATTTCAGGCAGAGGTATATGCTTTGCTGACCTATGCCCACGTCGCTAATGAATTGGGTCAAAAGGGTAGACCAATTCATATGTGCACTGACAGCCAGGCTGCCCTAAATGCCCTGGCATCACCATGGTGCAAGTCAAGATTACCATACGAGTGTCGTAATGCACTCAATTCACTGAGTAGTCTTGGCAAGGTAGAACTCTTCTGGGTCCCCGGACACGTGGGCATATCTGGAAACGAGACAGCGGTTCAACTCGCTAAAGAAGGCTCAAACCACACCCCGACGGGGCCTGAACCTTATATCCCAATCGCAACCTCAACAGGGATAACAGAGTTCAAGAGGTGGGGCCTTGCCCATACACTCTGAGATCTGGCGGCATACACAGTGGCTCAGGCAAGCCAAGCTCCTGATTGAAGGACCCAGACCTGGACTGGAAAGAGGACTTCTACTGTTAAACAGAAGTCAGTTACGCACGATAGTGGAATTCCTTCCTGGACACTATCAGGTTATAAGGCACATCCATCTTTTGATGTTTGCGGGCTCCGTCAGATGTAGATGGTGCGGAGAAGAGGACGAAACAACATCTCACGTTCTCTGCGATCGCCCTACTCTGATGAGGACTAGAATCAGGCACCTGGGGTCTCCTTTTCTGGAATCAGTCGAAGTCAGGGGTATACGCGTAGAGGACATGCTGGCCTTCAGCAAGGCCATTGGACTCTTTAGGTAATACAGTAATGGTGGTTAGCACAAAGGACCAATAGGTCTAGGTGCCCCAGTTCCTCCTTGGAGGAACTCCACCCAAATTCAATCTAATCTGCTGAAATTAAAACGTACGATCAGAACATGGCCTCCACTACGATTAGGAAACTATCTCGCTCAAGTTACCTTAAATTCGAAATACCAAAACGTGAAATGGAATGCGTCGAAAATGTCTTCCTGCCACTGCTTCTCTTCGCTTACAGAGTGGTTCCTTCGTAATATACGGCATACTCGTCGCTCGAGGTCCAAACTTCGCCCACTTTCGTTCATATTACGACACGAATGACTAATATCCGGGCTCCAACAACAACTCTGATTTATGCCATCCACCTCCACAGTTTGACTCAGCCGACCTTGTTTGCGGGAATCTCACTTCTTATGTTTTCCTACGGCTCATCTCCACCACGAGCATTTCTCACCAATCCCCTACTGCGTTCAACAGTGTTCTCAATCTATATACTAATCAGCTCACGTTAGAAAGATATATGACGATATCATGTTATCAAATCCTTGAAATATATTTTTTTTAATTGGCTACTGGTAAATATATGTAAATATTAGTAACTTAGTATTTCCGAATAATTTGGATAGGTATGTCCCAAACATTGAGCTTGTTATGCTGGCCAATTCTAGAAGCTGAAGCCAGTCCACCATCTTCGTTGACCCTCATTTTCCTATAGCGCTTGCGGGCTAACGCACTAATTTTGCGATTTTAATATATTTTCCATCGTTAACTTACCAGAAATCAGCATGCATCGTCTTATTTAACGTGTATTCTCCTTACTTTATTTATTGATTTAATTAAAAAATCATTCTCATTCCCAATGAAAACTATTTTAAAATTAAGTTGAATCCATAGCATTAAGCAGCCGATATATGTTTCAAGAGTTACTTGTCTTAAATTTCAAACAGATGGTTGATATTTTTGGTTTGCAACCGCTAGCTTGTCCATTCCGTCGTACTATCCATGGAGAAGTAAGGAGAGAGCAGGGTTAATCAATATGGTTGTTATTTCAGTGTCAGGCTTCAGTTTGATGACGAAGTGCCCTCTCCTTAAAATTCAATGGTCCCATAATAGTAAATCCTTGTACGGTACATTCTAGGGGTAGAATCGAGAACCCTTCCCCTCATGTTAATAAACCTATAATGGGAAACATTTTACTCCATTGCTGGCCATTTTTACGCAAAATGACATCTTGGTTATCAGTCTAAGGTCATGCTGCGGAATAATTCCCTTTCATTGCTGTAAAAAAGCACTTTTACCCGATAATAATTGCCATCGAGGGGATGAACAGAGATATTTTGACTTTTTGTAAACTGATTGTGAAGTAGAAGAAATAAGTATTATCATTCGAATGTGAAAATATTAAGTATGGCAAATTTCTATTCAGTGCCTCTACTTCAATTACATTTTTTTCAATCGTTGTATGTACAAATTATGAAGTAGTCATTCCAAGCTATAATAATAATAGTGTTTTATTGTTCTGGATACAACACCCATTAGGGCAATGAGGTGAATACATAAAATTAAGAACGTACTTCACTAAGAGTAAAGAAGGGAAATAGAGAAAAAAATTATGTATTGAGATTAAATCATGATGTAGCGATTCCTAGGTCCAAAAATGAAATATTCAGACAGGATTAAAATATCCTGGGACCTAAAGTATTCCGCTCTTTACCATTTGATACTTAAAGCATTAAAAGTGAAAAGAAATTTTGTAAAGTAATAAAAAATTGATTATTGGAAAGTGAAGAGATTGAATTTTTGTTTTCACGGAAGCATGGACCATTGGAAAAGCTAACCAGAAAAGACTAGAAGCCTTCGATACCTGGTGCTGGAGGAGGACGCTGAAGATAATATGGTCGCACAAAATAAATGATTAGATTTATAGAAGAGTATAAGATGAAAGGACCACATGGAAAACCACACAGAAAAGAAGAACCAGATGGATTTTACACACCCTGAGACGCAATAAGTTTGTGAAGAACATAATTGAAGGCAAAATAGAAGGAAAAGTCCCCAGAGGAAGACCCAGGAATAAGTTCATGGACGAAAATAAAGAGGAAAATGCATAAGAAGAGATACCAGGAGGTAATGGACCTAGCATTTTATAGTTAAGGGTGGAGGGCTGCAGTCAACCAATCTTAGGATTGAACGACCAATGATGATGACTTTAAGAGACCTACTGCAGTTAATAGAACAGGTTAACGAGTTCCATATTGCAGTCAAGCTGACTACAAATGACAGGTGATGTTTGGTCGCACGATGAGCTGGGTAGAACAGGTTGGAGGAGCCGCTCTTAGTCGACACGCTCCGAGATAGCGGGGTACTGTGAAATAGGCCAAAGAGATAGCTTGGCTCTCTCCGGGAAAATAAAGCGTAAAGGAACGCAAAGAGCATTTACTGTCGTCTTTTTTCTAAGTTCGACCAGGCTGATTCTGCTCTATAAGGAAAAAATATGCCCATTTCGACTGACATTATAGATAAGTCGAAGACAAGAGTTCGGTAAGCGCTTAAGTCTTAGTAAAATCGTCTCGGGTTTTCCACCAGGTTAGGTCATTGTTGGCCGACGTTTCGATGGCTACCTCCGGGCATGTCCTGAGGATCATGCCCTGAGGTCGCAAGCGGAGGTAGCCATCGAAACGTCGGCCCACAATAACCTAACCTGGTGGAAAACCCGAGAAGATTTTATTTCTATCATACGCTTAAGTCTTTCTTTTTACCCGTTTGCCAATTCACTGTAAATCAGTGAACAATAACCTAAGTGTGAGAAAATCTAAAGTCGTGATTAATATGCACCAATGAGGGTGAAATTTGACATGAATAAAATCAGTTGACAGAACCGGGATTTAAACCTGTATCTCCCAATTGCTGGACAAGTGTGATAACTACTTGTGCTTATTACAACTAAAGGGCTAGGTGGCGTAATTAGCTAACCTACCTGACCGACAATTGGGACATCTTGGTTAAAATTTCGGTCGAGTCGAACGATCTTTACACGGCGAATTTCATCCCACTGGTATATATCATCGAGGTGTATACGTCATCAAACTCAAGCCTGACAACCGAAATAACAACCATATTGTTTAACCTATCTCTCTCCTTACTTTACTATGGGTAGCACAACGGTTTGGACGAATTAGCGGATGTAAAGCAAGAATATCGACCATCTGTTTGAAATTTAAGGCTAGTAACTCTTGGAACATACATTTGCTACTTAGTCCTATGGATTCTACCCGATAGGTATAGATATACGATAGATATACGATACCCGATAACTATTTTTCAGCGGGAATGCGGATTTTTTATTTAAATAAATAAACAATACATTCAAGGGGAATGCACATTAAAGAAGTAATTGCATTTTGATTTCTAGGAAGTCAACGATGTAAAATATATTTAAATTGCAAAATTAGTGCGTAAGCCCGCAAGCGATATGGGGAAATGAGGGTCAACTAAGATGGCGGCCTAGCTTCAGCGTCTAGCATTGGCTAGCATAGCAAGTGCCCTTTTAATATACCTACCTCAATGGTGTATATTGGAGCTGCTTTGAAACTTGACGACATTAGGTGTCACTACGTAGACTAATCTTAAATTAGTACTCATTTTCGAAAGAATTCATTGAACTTTTCTACAATTAATTCAATTTGTACGACGCGTTTCACAGCTTCACTCCATCGTCGGGCACAAATTTTGTATTATAACTCTAGAACTGTAGGTACTAAATATTGTTACGAAGGCTTCCGCGGCTTTCTTGGAAATTAGAATTTTTCGGGTCCTTGCCACGCTGCAGGATTTTTGTGGACGACCGATTCGCCGGCATTCCGGTCGGCATCATCAGGTCAGCAGAACCTGATGTTGCCGACTGGAATGCCGGTCAAACGGTCGTCCACAAAAAATTTGCAGCGTGGCAAAAACCCGAAAAATTCTAATTCGTACTAAGTATTCTCGGCATACGAATAGCTGGTTTTATCTTTTATTTCGACAAAACGACGTATTTTAGGAATAGAATAATAGTGAATACTTGGACAAATATCTCAGGATCTATGGCTGAGTCAGGCGAAACTTTGTGGAACTCGCTTAAGATTGGGAAATGAAAGCTCTAACTAAGGAATTCCACATAACCTCAATTAACGACCTAGGTTTCGACTTATGAGGTCATCAAGTTACATGTTTAAGAAAACAGCTCACATACATAGTCACAAAGTGGATGAAAGCCGATGAGGGGAGAGAGGAATTACCAAATTACAGCTTTCATTTTACAATCTCAGTAGTTCACTTCTTTATGAGACTTACGTACATTTATAATTAACACTCTCCGGATGATTATGCGAAATATTAAAAAAATGAAGACCGCACAAATATACAATAAATAATATGTCTCTAATTATTGCCGATCATAGTTTACGGGACGCAGTTGCCATTCTCCACAATTGGCAAATCACGCGAGTTTAAGAATGATTGTATAAATTTGACTCATTTGCGTTAAACCATGGCAATTGCGGGCCCACGCAGACAACGAGTTGGAGACAGTTTAACGACCACGGCCAAGAATTGGGTAAAAGACCTCCGCCGTCTTTATCACCAAAGATAAGGAAGCACAATAAATAAATCTTCAAACGCTCCATTGGGGGGGAATGGATCGGACCTTCGTTCCCACACAGCCAATCTTTTCCCCGTGCCTCTGACGTTGTAGCGAGATTCCTGCCGCTAAACCCGGAGCAAATAAAAGTTGCCCTTCCCCATTCTCCACTCCGTCGAGCGACAGAAGGACGCCGGAAATAACATCCTCTCTCTTCGGCCGTCGAACCCTTTTTCATGCGACATTAAATTCTTCAGGTAGTTAGAGCGGTATATCATTTCACCCAAAAGTTAATGAACTTGGTCTCATTTCAAAGATAAATATCTCACCTATCCAAGTGTACCCAAATATAGACTGGTTAGCTAACTACTTTCCGAAATTTTTGACGAAACATACCAGCCCTCTTAATAATAATAATCACTTTGTTTCCTCAAGGACAAATCTGTCCCTTGTAGCAGGAAATGTTTTACAATCAATTAATACAATAGTCACAGTGGTCAATAAAGGACATAGTACATAAATGTAGGAAAATTGACTATTCTAACTCCTTCAACAATCTCGGAATTATTAACAATAAAACACTGACGTGGCAAGATCAAGTAAGTCACATATCCGACAAGAAACATAAAGCCCTGTATCCACTGAAGCATTTTAAACATTTAATTCCAGTCCCATTACGGCAAAAACTTGTACAAGTGCTGTTGTATCTGCACTTCGATTACAGCTCATTAGTCTACTCCGATATTACAAGTGACATAGATAAGTAATTACAGCGACTACAAAATGCCTGTATTCGCTTTCTTTTTTATATTAATTATTATGAGCATGTCAACCCATACTACCAAGTGTTAAAATGGCCTAAGCTGGAACAAAGACGATACACAATGAAAGCTACCTTTATGCATAAAATGATACAAACACAAATACCATTTTGCCTTGTACAAACAAATAAAAATTTAATATTAATTCAGGAAAACGCATTGCACGGAAGACGGAAACTCTGTCCATTCCATCATATCGAACTAATTTGAATGAAAAGTCTTATTTTATTTCTTCATGTAAATTATGTAACTCTTTTCCATACAGTTTACAATCCATAAATAGTGCTAAGGTATTTAAATCTAAAATATCCGTAAATATCGTTAATTGATATACACCCAACTCTGTAGTATTTTGTGAAGTTATGTGTTTTCGATGCGCTGTATACACACAACTGTTTAATTAATGTTATGGCTTATTTTATCTTGCTTACAGCTCTTTCACGTGAGAAACGGTACGTGTATGCACTCCAGAGTGACCTCATTAAGAAATAAGTAATGTAAAACAGCGACACTCCGTCAAAAAATTACCAGTGAGTAGATTGTATGCTTTATCGTCTATTTTTCAAAATAAAGCACACTGTATTGCACTAATTTCTTCAGGTTCGTAAGAAAACCTTCCCTTGTGAAGGACTTTCAAATGTACCGCGCGAAAAAATGAGTCAATTTTAAGGCTAATAAATGACTATTGTTTAATTGATAAGAATCTCAATCATTTCAAAGTATATTATTGCATCCTTAATAATGCAATATTTAATTCATGCTTCTTACAGCTGCAGAAATTAAAGCGTATAATTGGAATAAAGTCTCCACTATGACAAAGGAACGATCTCGATCAAACTACCACAAAACCAAACTGCTAATGTTGAAAAATATTTTTAAACAAATTAAGGGCAATTATTAGCATATGCAACTTTTCATGAATAAATAACAATAATCTTCAATAAAAAATGCAATATTTTTAGACCATACGCCCCAAATTAATGCGTCAAAGACGCGGTAAAGAGTTATTTTCGACGAAATTAATGGCTTTCATTGCAGCAGGCAGTCTTATTTCTTCATTATAAGTTCTACCAATTGAATGATAGCTTTTATTGGCGGTCTCAGAGCATTTCCTTAAAAACGGAGTTGTAATTGCAGTCTGATGCAAGTACGAATGTAAATTTCAAATTGCGTCGCATAAAGGGGTGAAATTGCAAGAACGCATGCGAGAATGAACGAACGCGAGATTACAAAATAATTCAATTTCAGGCTCTAATCCAATAATTATTGCACCCCCGATTGAGAAATAACATTCAGTTTTAAATTGTGTAATTTCGTGACCCGTTTGAAAAGGCCTTACGACTATTAATTTATCGCATTAACTTCCACATCATGAAATTTGGATCTAGTTATGGCTATTTCACAGTGGAATTCCAAGTCAGAATAACGTACCAAGTTCCACATTTTCGTTGGCAATGTTTAAAAAATACTGCTTTCACCTTTAAAACTCTTTTGCGTTTGAAACAAAAATTGCTCAAGAAATATGCAGGTTTTTCCAGGAGTAACTTTTACAGAAGATTTTTCCTAGCCATTGAAGCCGACTATAGCTCAATTGCTGTAGAAATTCGTATTCTGAATTCAGTTCTTTTAGCTATTTCACAATATATAAATACTAAGTTGAATTTTTCTTATTTTGTTTCTCATTTCCTTGTGAGAACTCACTAAAAACAAACAAATATTTACGTACATGGCTTTAAATTTAGGATGGAAAAATATAATTTTCCCCATGTTTTGCCAATTTTTGGGTGTTTCTGGAATTCCGGAAAGTATCACAAGTCGCAATATATGTACACAATAAAATTCACAAGCTGTGGCGGTTACACACAGAAAACACGAAAGAAAAACTCGTGAAGAAATTGAAACGTGAAATTACTACATTTTCGCCCACTTGTATGGTTATCCTCAGATGAAGAAGTCCGTAGGTATGCCTCGGGAAGGGGTTGCCCGGAAGGAGAGGAAGGAGGGGAAATGGGAGGAGAGAGAGGGGAGGGAAAGGTAGGGGAAATGAAGGGGTGGGTAAAAGGGTTAGGGTGTTTGATTGATTCCTGGAAAGGAGAGTGCATCGACTAGCCTAATACAAGATTGCTCAATATTTTAAAGAGCAGGCGGGTAGGCAGAGGGTAGGAGGGAGGAAAAGATGCTCACGCTGAAAAATTTATCAAACTTAAGGTTGTGGGGGGGAGGTATGCGTGAGACAGGGAGAGAGCCATATTGAGAGAAGGGGTTACAGGAGGATCTGTGACCGGGAATTCGGAGGTTTAGAGCATCAGTTGTGAGTCCCATATAGAGGGTTTCGCAGAGATTGGATTGAAGAATCCACACAACACTAGTTGTGGTACAGAAGGGAGGGGCAAAGGAAGGGAGGTGAAGGGCGCGGTATTTGAGGGGAAAGGGTTTAGAGATTAGGAGTGGACAGGTCCTGCATCTGGGTCGCCGGGATTGGGAGGAATTTTAGAATAATAGGTGGATTTGGAGAAAGGGTTAGGAGTTTTGAGGATGCTGGAAAGGTTAGAAAGGTGGCGGAGGAGTATTCGAGGAAGATTTGGCGACATTGCTGGAGAGGAGAGGAAAGGCTTTTCAGGATAAGTTTGAGAGAATGGACGTCTGGGAAGTAGGTACAAAGTGAGAAGTTGAAATGGTTAATGCTCGAAGGTGATTGGGGCGAGTAGGAATGTTTAAGGATTTTTTCTCAAGGAGGTAAACAGGATAGCCTCGTCAAAAAAGTAAAATTTTAGAGAGGAATTTATCAAGGAAGTCGGAATCATTACAGATGCGGGGGCCCCTGATGGATAAGGAGTAGAGAAAGGGAATTTTTGTTCTACAGTGGTTGCAACTTTCATAATGGAGGTATTGCTGCTTATAGGCGGGTTTGACGTGGACAGAGGTGATGAACTAGTGATTGTAGAGAGAAGGAGATGTTGACATTAAGAATGGTGACTGAAAAACGAAGAGATGTGGGAGGTGAAGGAGACTGAGGAGAATACATTTAGAGAAGAAATGAAAGATTTTAGGAAGTCGACACTATGGGGCCAGAGAAGAAAGATATCATCAATATGACCAGAGAAGGGGTTGGAGGGGTTGTGAGAACAGGAAGGACTCTTTTAATTGGTCGAGGAATAGGTTTGCCTAAGAAGGGCTGAATCTCCTTCCCATAGCGCATCCTTTAGATTGGAAGAAAAAGCGGTTGTCGAAAGAAAAAGCGTTGTGGGTGAGTATGAAATCGGAAAGAGCAGTGAGAAAGTCTAAGTTAGGGATATGGGGAAAAAGGTGGAGATCAAGGAAGAAGGGAAGATAATCTAATTGTAAGCCTTTACGGAGCGGAATAGGGGTGTGGAGGGAAGTGACATGTATGGTTCCAATATGTAGATTGCCATTAGGTACAGATGCCAATGTATAAGTGTAAGGACGCTGTTGGTATATAAAGTCGAACAGCCTTTTGTAAATTTGTTTATTTGTCCTTGAAACTGCCGATCAAGCCGTATTCAAGGAATGGAGACCCCAACAGAAGAATTTTTCTTCTGGTGTACCTCTTTTCACTCGCTTTGTGTATTTTTTCTGTATAGTTGCTGTAGTGGATTAAATGTGCTATTATCTTTATTGTTACTTTACGAGGAAGCTCTCTGGACCCTGGCGAGTACACAAAACCTTGGAGGAATATGGACGCTAAGGGATATGGCACCCCTACCACCACTGGGGCTTCGTGGGCCGCGTACTCAGAGAGCGGTGGCAGCACGGAGGCGCCACTGGTGGGCTCGGTGCCCAAGATACACGTGTTCTCCGCCCTGGACCACACCCTCTTCGTAGGGATGCTCGTCGTCTCAGCGATCATCGGCATCTACTTCGCCTTCTTCGCCAAGCAGAAGCAGAACACTACGTCCGAGTACCTGATGGGCGGCAGGAAGATGGGAATCATCCCCGTGTCACTGTCCCTCATCGCGAGGTGAGTTGTCAAGTCACAAACACCCCGTCCCTCGGCGAATCTCATCTCTCGAGCAAACGTGGTGCACGAAACATATATTGCGATTTCTCATATTTCGCATAAGAACTTATTTGAAAAATGGTATGTCGTAATATTTATTTGTTATTGTCTTGTCACTGATTGTAAATTAGAGACAAGTCCATGAAAAAGATAGATGCTTAGCAATGAATTACTGAAAATCGCTGAGTATTATCATTTCAAATTACATTTTACCCCTTTGTGCCATGAAATATCGGCTGGTAGATGCGATTTTTAAGAGATGCAAAACATCAAGAGGAGAATTAAGCATTCACTGAACGTGCTCTCCCAAAAACTTCTTTGCCATACGATTCCAGAGAATTAAAAAATAGTAAGTATGTCCCGCACAGTTTATGTGTATTCAAAATAAAATTAGTGTTTCAATATTAATTCCTTAGGGCCGGTTACACTATGTCTGTTTTACGGCCTTAGTAACGGTTAGACTCACGGATTTACATAAGAAAAGCCATTTGTGACAGTAACTTTAGGTCATACCCAGACAATGTACAACCGTCCCTAATTGTTAAAATAACATGCCTTTCTTAAAAACGTCATATCCCAGGGCTATTAACGAAGTCAATATAGTAGTCGACATGTACATTTTACTCCCACATTCTGTACATAGAATCATGAGAAATTAAGATATAAACATGTGAGTTCTCCGTTGTCTCAGGCGTGACTTCATGGAATTGACTACACATTGTAATCGAAGTAACTTTGTTATTGCTCATAAACTTTATTTAATACGACCCGGGTTTCAACGTGGCACGTCTTCATCAGGTGACAAATGATGATGAAGTGCCACGTCGCGGAATTTCGTACGCAAAGTAAGAGCTGAATACCTAAAGATGATAATTAACAACCTTAAAGCATACTTATCACGAAAGTATAGCGTAATTCCCATTGAGGTAGATGAAGAAGGCATTACGAACTGTACCCTGACAGCCAAAAAAACACCCATATCAGTTAGCCCTGCTTTTTCCTTACTTTCCTTCGGATATCAAGACGAAATGGACGGATTAGTGGATGAGATACAAGAACATCCACAATCTGTTCAAAATTTAAGGCAAGCAATTCTTGAATCATACATTAGTTACTTGGTGCTATGAATTCTATTTAATTTCACTATATATTTCCACCGAGAATACGAAATATTATGAATTTGAATAAATAAAAAAAATATATGTAAGGAGAATACATGTTAAAGAAGTTACCGTATATGATTTCTAATAAGTTAGTGATGGAAAACGCGACCCGGTGTGTCAGTACACCGCATATACCTCCTAGTGGTGGGTCGCGGGCAACGGTATGCTGGCTCTCAAGATAGTCCTTTCAGAAGGGATCCTAGCTTGAGTAAAATATTGAGAGCGGGCCTATGCTTTGGTTACTCTTGTGGCATACTGGCGAAAATGTGCCAAAACTGACTGGTATAGCGCCGTAACCGTTAGCAGGGAAAGCTGTACGTGGTGCGGGTACTGCCAAGGCTGGTAACCTTGCATACTCTACTAATCCTTGCTCAAAACAGTCACAGAGTAGCCTCGGACGGCCGAAGCCACGACGGACGGCGGAAGCTGAAAAAGGTTGGCCCATCAAGATACGGATAGAGCAATACAACCTGGACTATCGGTACTTGGAATGTGAGAGGAGTGTATGGAAAGGAGCATGAGTTGTTGAATGAAATGAAAGTGAGACGAATGGACGTTTGGTGTGTATGTGAAACTAAGCGCAAGGGGCGGGATGTTGTTACGGTAGATGGCGGTGGTCTGGCACTGTGGTCAGGAGTTGACGATAATGTACACGGCAGTCAATGTGTAGGACTCATTCTTAATGAGAGAGCTAAGTTCCTAGTAAAGAAGTACGAGTTAGTATCCCCTAGATTGCTCTGGGTTCGCATGAAAGTAGATATTAGGAGAGTTGTGATTGTGGCGTGCTACGCACCAGTGGATGGAGAGAGTCACAGCGTGAAAGACGAGTTTTGGGAAAAACTGAGAGAGGTATTGAATGAATGTGACCCTGGTGAGAGAATGATTATACTAGGTGACATGAATGGCTGGGTTGGAGTGAGGCGGGATGCACCTGAGAGATGGCTGGGCCACTTGGTGACCCTCGAGTGAATGATAATGGTGAAAACTTAGTGAGTGTGTGCTTGAAAAAAGGATTGTTTGTACCGAATATATGGTTTAAACATAAGAGAATACATATGTATACTTGGCAAAGGGCGATTGTAAAAGTATGATCGATTTCGTTGTGTATGATGAGAGATTGAGGGAGTTAGTCTAAGGAAGCGAAAATCGCCGTGTACAAAAGTGTACTTCTCCCCACTTTGTTGTATGGTAGTGAAACATGGGTATGTCAGGATAGACATAAGAGTAAATGAGAGTAATGAGGGGTGCTGAATGTGGAACAGACCACTATTTGGTACTCTTCAAAGTAAATCTGGGCAGAAAGTGGGTGCCAAGAAAGAATGTTGCGCGTAAGCAGTTAAGAGTAAAAGTAGAGAGGTTGCTAGGCAACGAGGTAAGAATGAAGTATTGTTGAATGCTTGAGGATGCTCTATCCTTGAAGCAGAGAGAATGGGACGAGTATATCAGAAACGAGAATGTGACTGTGGCGTGGAAGTGTTTAAAACGAGTGATTGTAGAATGTGCCGAAAGTGTATGTGGAAAAGAAGTGGTAGGAAGAATGAAAGGTGATGCTTGGTGGAATGAAGAGGTGAAAATTGCAGTCAGGAAAAAGAAAGAGGCGTACAAGAATATGATTGCTGCCAAATCTGAGGAAGAGAGTACTAAGGCATGTGAGATTTCCAGAAAGAAAAAGAATGAATGCAAAATCGTTGTGAAAGAGAGCAAGGAAAGAATACATGCGGATGAAGCTAGCAAGATGCAGAGCGATTTTGAAGGCAATAAACAGCTGTTTTGGAAGTGGGTAAAAAGGGCTAAGATTGATGAAGGGAGGGGAATGAATGCGATAAAGAACAAAACTGGAGAGATCGTGTGGAATGAGAGCAATATCAGGGACTGCTGGAGGGAGTATTTTGAAGAATTATGTAATAATGTTCCAGGTGCTGAGGATGAGAGATAATGGGGTTCTTAGAGATTGGTTTGCAATAAAATAGGGTGTAAAGCAAGGATGCGTAATGTCACCATGGCTGTGTAATGTATATATGGAAAAATGTTTAGAGATGCATGTAGTAAAAACGACGGTGTTTTGATCGGAAATGTAAACGTGCGAGTTCTACTATATGCGGATGATGCTGTTTTGATCTCATAGAGCCAAGAGGGATTACAGAAGCTGCTAGATAAGTTTTGCGAATCTGCAGAGAGAATGGAATTGAGGGTAAATTCGTGCAAGACTAAAGTAGTAGTTATTGATAAGGAGAATGGGGAGAATAGCTGTATGGTGAGGGCGAATGGTGAAGTAATTGAACAAGTGGATGATTTTGTGTACTTAGGTAAGATGTTTACGAAAGATGGACGGATAGATGAGGAGATAAAAGGACGTGCGAATGCTGGAAGGAAAGTGGTATGTAGCATGTGGATCACATCAAGGAATGAGTGTCTGTCTAAGGAAGCGAAAATCGCCGCGTACAAAAGTGTACTTCTCCCCATTTTGTTGTATGGTAGTGAAACATGGGTATGTCAGGATAGACATAAGAGTAAACTAAACGCCGTGGGTAAGAGTTATCCGAGGAGTGTTTGCGGAAAAATTAGGATGGATAGAGTCAGAAATGAGTGGGTTAGAAATGAATGTGGGTTAAATGCTCCAGTAATGGACATACTCCCTAAATACGAATCAGTTAAAGATTACTGTTTGACAGTAAGCTTTCACTGATTTGCCAAGTTAAAACGCCTCCACCGAGAATCAGTGAAATATTACTGATTGTGTCAGCGAACCTCCAGTTACTGATTTCCCCAGTAATTGCACCACTAATAAACCCGCAAAACTTCACTAAAGCAATCAGTAAAGATTGATTAGTGTTCAGCTAATATTCACTCAGGAAATAGTAAACACTACATTCCCTCAGTAACTACAGTACAGTACAGTAATAAAACGTTAAATTACGTATGATATTAATTTCCACAGCCATAGGTATCTTTAGAAGTGTACAAAATGCTATTGAAACAATTGAATTAAGACTTTTATTAACATAAACGCTGAAAAACAGAATAAAACTCATAAGTACAACTTATTTTTTTTAAACTTAAGCAAAATGAATTACACATCTGACTACCATTACATCATATCACACGTAACATCTGTGTTTTTTTGGGTTACTGACAACCAGTGGTAAAGAATTTACTGAAGATCAGTACTTGGCCACTAATCGTTAGTAAAATTTTACTGTTTACCAGTGATTCATGTTTTACTGTTTCAATCATTAGTAATTATACTCATTCGAGTTTAGAGAGTATATGAAAGGAGTGTGCTTCGTTGGTTTGGCCATGTTGAGAGAATGGATGAGAGTCGAATAACGAAACAGATAATGAGAGTGAAATGAATGGTGCGAGAGGTAGGTAGGCCGAGAAAGTTGTGGTTGAGTGTGGTTGAGGAAAGTCTTAGGAGGAGGAATATTAGGAGTCTTAAAAACAGGAGGGCGTGTATGAAGCAGTGTATGGGGGTAAATGAGGCAAAAGAGGTTTGCAAGGATAGGTCAGTATGGAGGAAATTATTGAAGCAGAGTTAGGTGTACAATTGTGTGTCTGTGAGTGAAACTCTGTGACTGTGCCTACCCCGGAAGGAACAGCGTGATTTGTATGCATGTATGTATGTGGTGATGTAAAACATGGTAGAAATGCAAAATTAGTGCGCAAGCCATAAGCGCTAAAGTAAAATCGGGGTTAATAAAGATGGCGGACATGGCCACGCCCACGTTGTAGCTTCTAGCACAGAGTATAACTTAATGTTTACCATTTATTAAACCATATATTCCTGGACCCAGCTGCCTCTCCACTATCCATTCCTTCACCATCTAGTTGTCTAAGTCTGTGTTCGTGTTCTCTATCATGCAGCTGTTATATTCTCACAACGTACTTCCAACAGTTTTTTATTTTCTTCTTGATTGAAGCTAATTTTTTACCCGATGTGATTAACAGGTGCTTTATGCAAGATTCCTCACCTGCGTTGAGAATTGTAGTTATAGGTTAAGAAGTGAAAATGATATCCACAGCTGTGCTATTCATCACGCAACTATTGCTTTTGCTTTAATTAAGAAATGCATGGTAGAATTACTTTTAATCCACTTCAGGATCGACATTTATAACGTTTTAGAGGTGATTAAGCCTCTAAGTACTTTTGTAATGCGGGGATACACCTATACTGCATAGACCATTTTGAATTCCCGCCGTTTTTAACGCGCTAGGAACATGGCCGACGCGCGCATTCCGCATTACAAAATTTAAAGGGGGTAAATGGAAAATGTCCTCTCTGTATACTCTGTGGCTTCTAGCAATGGCCACAATAGCAAGTGTCCTCTCCATCCACCTCGAGGGTAAATCCCAACAGATTTGCCTTCTTTAATTACTCCGTGCCCACCTAGCTGCAATGTATTACACTCTGCATTTCTTTGCCCTTAGTTACATTTCAGGGATCACCCTTTTAGGAATGCCGGCCGAGATATACGTTTACGGCACTCAGTTCGCCACCAATATGATCGGAGTCTTCGGAGCCAGCGCCGGGTGTGCCATCCTATTCATGCCGGTGTTTTACGGACTTCAGTTGTCTACTTCGTACGAGGTAAGAGGCCTATCAATCGCATAGCATTTGTTTTTTGACACATAAATATCAATACCATTTATCTTCCAATGTTAAATCCATTTGAAACAATAGATAATAATAGAGATCTGATGCTCTCCCGGAATACGAGTTTCTCAATGTTTTTTTCGGACTTCCGTCTGGGTGAGTGGGTCCATGTTGGTCGACGTTTCGAAACGTTTCGAAACGTCAGCCAACCTGAACCCACTCACCCGGACGGAAGAACGAGAAAACATTGAGATAATAGATAATAATTGCCTAAATGACAAGCTCTCCAATAGTTCCACATCTCTCCTCACTCAACGCTCATCCGTACGTCTCATCATCCCCTCTATCACACTCTTCTGCGAGTCATTACACTTAAGGCGGTTGGAGCGCGAATCGTGAGTCGTTGAGTGAACATTTTAATAACTTTTCAACTAAGTCGAAAAATATTCCTGTGCCACAGGCAATTACAGTATAGCTAATTATAATTTGGAGGTAACCATAGGAGTTATAGGAGGAGGAGAACGTCTCCTCATCCTCTCTATCACGCTCTTCTGCGAGTCATTACACTTCAGGCGCTTGGAGCGCGAATCGTGAGTCGTTGAGAGAACATTTTAATAACTTTTCAACTAAGTCGAAAAATATTCCTGTGCCACACGCAATTACAGTATAGCTAATTATAATTTGGAGATAACCATAGGAGTTAAAGGAGGAGGAGAACGTCTCCTCATCCCCTCTATCACACTCTTCTGCGAGTCGTTACACTTCAGGCGCTTGGAGCGCGAATCGTGAGTCGTTGAGAGAACATTTTAATAACTTTTCAAATAAGTCGAAAAATATTCCTGTGCCACACGCAATTAAATTATAGTTAATTATAATTTGGAAATAACCATACGAGTTATAACATCTACGACGCAAGAATTAAATTTTAAAATTGTCGTCTCAAATAAAGCATTGATGTGACTTGGTTTTACGGCGCGGAATTCGAAATTAAAGCGAGAATCGTACGTAAATACGCTTCATTAAATATTCAGCGTGATAACTTGATATTTAATAGGAATCACTATCATAGTATGAAACTTATGTTTTCCGTTTTAGGAGAAAATCCTTATATGCACATATACAGGAAGGTGAATCACTGAAAAAGATACCTATTTTATTCGGGAATTGATTTCTGCTGCCGTTCTTGGAGACGTGGAGTCAGATATTAAATTATGTGATGGCAGTGGGAACTGCCAATCCCGGCGAAAGACCTCTTGAAATGGGGAAACTTATGATATTCCTGAGAAGAAGAAGGTATTCAATGCTTTTGACACCCGTCAAGTGGTAACCAGTGATTAAAATCTGTTGTATATACATACAGCATCAAATTATTTCGAAATATAGGTCAAGTGCCGTGAAGCTACGTGTTTAAATAGCATTAAATTGCAAAGAAACAAATCGGTAACATCTTTCAGATGATTTAATGGTTACATTTACAAAACCACAATTTAAAAAAACACACACGACCCGGGTTTCAACGCTTGAGCGTCATCTTCAGGTGACGAAGATGACGCCTGAAGATGACGCTCAAGCGTTGAAACCCGGGTCGTGTGTGTTTTTTTAAGTTGCGGTTTTGTAAATGTAACCATTAAATCATCTGAAAGATAAAATGGAATCCCACAAAGTTAACAAAGAACTTGTATTATTTAATCGGTAACATGCAATTTTTTTCGCTCTTGTCTATGCATATAACTAATTAGTGCAGATATGCAAAGTTTCACGCATATCTGTTCACAAAAAACATCGCTCCAAGCACCTTAAAACATGACTCCCAGCCATTTTAATTCCTCCCTTCTAATATAAATTACAGTTTCAGGCTTAACCATGTGGAAAAGTGACACATTAAGTAATTTTTCGCATTGCTCATTCCACTTCTTTTCTTTTTACCGACCATGGTTTCGACATAATATCATTTTCAAGGTCCTTCAAAATGACCTTGTATATCGAAATCATTCGCGGTAAAAATAAATAAGTGTGGAATGTACAAAGCGAGAAATCATTTCATCATTCCTTCTAACCTCTCCAAACAGATTCCCATCCTCAACTACCATCTATCACATCTCAATTGCTATTCTCTTCACTCAGGTTACCTTGGCAATTCTCCTCGTAACCCACATATAAAAAAACTTTCAGTAATAGTACCTACATCTTACTTCCGCATCCCTATCAAAAGAGTCATTTTGGCCCTCCACTGCCTAAACGACACCTTCGTTGCTGCAATCCTTCGTTTCATATCTACATCTGCGTATTACCCTGAAAGCCACCTCAAGGGTGTTTGGGAGGAGGATAATATCCTGACTGCAAAAATCCCATTTGAGTCCTGTTTAAGGTTTCCGCAGCGAACATGTATTCTTTCCATTTTTTCTTCAGGGATTCGGCCGCGTCATTGTTTTTCAGACAGCGTTTCTTCTCCACTCCTGGAGGTGACTTTAGGTTGAAGACCTGACTTTCACAAACGTCCGCAAACGGACCTGACCACAATTGGGAGGAGAAACGTTGTCGGAAAAAACGACGCGGACAAATCCCGGGAGAAGAAATGGAAAGGATATCATATAAGGAGCTTCAAGCTCGAATGTTACAATAGTATATCGTACACATGTGCTTGTCGGCCCCGGTGGCGGCGGGGTAAAGTCCTCGACTACTAACCCGAGGGTCGCGGGTTCGAATATTAGCCGACCAATGCATGGATGTTTGTGTATGTACTGGGTTGAGGGAAGAGGGGACGGTTCCATCTCATCCAACCCAGGATAAATAGACAAAAATAATAATAAATAATAATCATATTGCCTACTTTATTTTCAATTCATATTACATGTGTTTCAACTGACTAGCAGTCATCATTAAGTACATAGAGGTGGTTATACCTGGTACATAGAGGTGATACATCAGGTACATAGAGGTGGTTATACCTGATGATGACTGCTAGTCAGTTGAATCACGGGTAGTACGAGTTGAAAATAAAGTAGACAGTCCGATATCCTTTGCATATCATTTGAAAATGCTGTTCTACAATATCTCGCCTAAGAAAGTGGAATTTGTTCATGCTCGAGATCAATTATTTAGCTATTTTCTACCATTTTTTTCCTTAAAAAATAATGCTTTTTGGGTGAAATATGCGTCACTTTATGTCATCCTTACATCTTACAAAATTTGTTTCCGTTTTCAGTATCTCGAAGTGAGGTTTGACCGTAAGGTGAGGCTGCTGGGATCGATGCTTTTCCTCGTCAGCTGCGTGAGTAGCATTTGCTTTATCTATTCTTTAAGATACCAGAGCTTTTTATTCAATAAAGTTTAACTCTTTGTCCTAAAAATTATTATTCAAATCCCACCATGTCTCGCTATCATTAATAGCTACTAACATTTAAACTTCCAATAAAGTATTTCACGCTTGTTACGAATTACGCATAAAAAATAATTGAGCGAGATTCTTCCAGTTTTACGGTGAAATTCTCTGAAAGTCCGGTGTCACAGTTTGGTAAAAACTCCATCAAAATCGCTAGAAACACAGCTTTGAGTTGTTCAATCCGCTGGAACGGATGAAAATAAAATTCATTGAAGTGCTGTTTGTAGAATTTTGAAAGCCACAGTATCGTTGTCGATATTGCTCCGTGAGCAATTGCAAACTTAAAACCATTTGACGGTGTTAAGAGTCTATACATAATGTTATTTTATCCTTAGAATTTTTAACGATTTCTTAATCAGCCTTTCTCCTCCTTGATTAATTGTTTCATCAGGGTCCTGGCTGATAGTTTGTTTCCTTCAGTGTCTTGAACATAATATTCTCATTTAAGCATATGGAACAATATTTGTAAATTGTTATTATAATTGTTTTTATTTTCTGATTTTTGTATCTGTCAGAGTCCCGGCTGATTAATAATTACGTTTCGATGCTGTAAACGTGACAATTGTTTTGATTGTCTTTGCTCTCAAGCCGATTTAATTACCACAGCTTTGCGTAATTTTTTGTACTCATGTTTTGCATCAGTTACCCCATGGTTGCATGTATTTTGAATATATCTTCCACGGGACTTCGTTCCCAGAACAATAAGTTGTTTCTATTTCTATTTCCTTGCACGACTCGTCTGGTTTTTCATTTCAGTTCCTATACATTCCGATTGTGATCTACTTGCCAGCACTGGCGTTCAGCCAAGGTAAGAAAAAGGATATGAGATTTGAAAACGAGTTCAAACGGAAGGGTTTTCCATACCATTGGTGTCAAACCTAAAATTTTTATTTTTTAGAGGCCTTCAATCAGTTAACAAAAATTAGGTAAAAAATTTTCTCCAATGGCCGTAATTATTGGAACCACTCGTCAAGAGAGTAAAAAAATAATATTTACTGTGTTGGTTTAACGGAAACGTCAGTGACCAACCACAACCTCTCAACAAAAAAAACCCTCTGTGGTGGTTAACGGGAATGTTTATTCCTCGCCAGTGATTACTCGCTAGCGAGGAATCATCCGAGTACCTTGCGTTTATACTGATCGTTTTTAATGGTCTCTGTACCTTATTTTTGTTCTACATTGAATTTGTTTGTTGATATCAATATTTTGTTGTTGTTGATTATGTAAATATTGTTTCCTAGCTACATTATATGTTCGTAGCATATTAATTTGATTATTTAATTATTCATATAAGAAAGGGACTTAACTAATTTGTGTTCATTTGGTGATCCCTTTTAACAACTCACCCAAAATGGGGTCCTTCACAGGACCAAAAAAAAATACCGTTAAGGAGGCCTGGGTTATTACCACAAACACACAATCTGTGAATGTTTACGGGAACATTAATTCCACGCCAGGGACAAATGCAGATCAATCACACTCACACGCACTCAGAAAATCACTCACTCACGCATTCAAATGTGCCCAAACTTCTGGGAGGATCAGACTCGAGATGAGCTTGGTGCTATTTTATGAACGTCGCCAGATGTAAAGAAGAACACTCGAACTAAAATAAAAAAGAAAAAAAGCTACCGGGACACGAAACAAAAATCTTCCAGTATGGCCGAATTTGGTAATTTTTTCACCACCATTCCTTGATGTAGCAATTTTTCGTTCGGTCAGTTTTTATGCACGCCATTTATATTTACCACATTATCAGGGCAATCGCATATTATAAATATTTTCCATTGCTGTTCTAATGATTGTTTTTCTCACGTGTTTCCACCGCAGTGACAATTTGTTCGGTCAGTTTTAATGCACGCCATTTATATTTACCAAATTATCAGGGTGTTCGCAATATTATAAATATTTTCCTTTGCTGTTCTAATGATTTTTTTCTCACGTATTTCCACCGCAGTGACTGGATTCAACCTCCACCTGATCACTCCACTAGTCAGCCTGGTCTGCATTTTTTACACAAGTTTGGTAAGTAACACTCGGTGAAAATATTTTCGGTAGGGTAGCCTAGTGGTTAGAGTATTGGGCTGCAGACGCGAGGCCCCTTGATTCAGATCAGCCTGAAGCCTCTCATACAGTCGTACTCGTGAATTTCAAGTTAAACCTGGGTTTAGGAGGTTTTACTAACTCCTTCACTATTTACTAACTCTTTCTTTCTTCATTTTTTCTATCGCCCGGGTTTTTGCCATTGTTTGTTCGTCATTGCCTTTACACTGATAGTTTGTAATGGTCTCTATGCCTTTTTTGTTCTCTATTGTATTTGTATGTTGATATCTTCACCATTGTTTCCTTGCTCTATTACATGTTTGTAGCATAATCGATTTAAGTACATAGATATTCATGTAATCGAGGGAGTCAACTCCTTAGTGTTTATATTTATTTACTTATCATGCAATTTGTATCCAGATCTTAGAGGACATCACGTACTGGATCAATATATTCATTTTCATTCATTCATCCATTCACTACGGAAGAATTCCTTCATTACCGAAAATGTATTCTTTGCTTCAAAAGGGGTTTAAATTTAAGCGTTAGTACAGTACTATTTTTAATTTTTTATTGACTAAAGCTACGTGAATCAGCGACAGTGAGCCAAAAATAACGCAGTTAATACAGATTTGACAGGATCGCCACGCGTAGGCAACTGGCCGATTCCCTCTTAAAGCCTGAATATTAAACTAGCCATGAAGTGGTCCAAAAAATGATGAAAACTGCCGAAGCTGTCGGATTGTCCAAGGGCGGTACAAGGAAAAGAACTGGCTATCTTAACAAGACTATGTTCAGATTTAAATATCACAATACGATATGAATGTTGCAATGAAAAACATGCAATATACCGTACTGCATTGTATACATCGCCTTTCATTGGACAATTTGCACTGCGTCTCAAATAATGGATGGCTTGGAGAGTATTGTGTAGTATCGCATGGGATTACCTCACAAATCTCATTTTATTGCAATACGCCGCAATGCGATATCTCGAATGCGAATACACCGGAGAGTAGCTAGATTTGTTAAAAATTGTTACGATAAACTTAGCAGTGTTACAAAATTTTTGAAGGAATTAGGCTGGGAACCTTTGTCCGATCGAAGGGAAAAATATAGATTAAATCTTTTACGAAAGTTTGATGTAGACTATTTTTTCCGGACGTTCAACATATTTTGCTAGAGACAAACTATTACGGTAGAAACGACCACAGGCAAAATATTAAGGAAATTGACGTCAGAACCGATGGAATTAAAATGTAATTTTTTGCACGCACAAACGATTGATTTTTGCGTGTTATAATAATAATAATCATAATAAACTCGTTTATTGTTCTAGGAGTGAACTCCTTTGGAACATAGAAATGAAATACAGTGGTGTGCAAGACAATTAATATGTGAATAAGCCAATAAGGAAACAAAAAAGGGAAGTTATCATATGAATTGCTAACAATAGACATATACAACATTATCATTTAGCAATGTAGGAAAGGAACTGAATTTCTTCTTCTAACAGAAAAACGAACATTAAACATATCAATAAACAAATAACACAACTTTAAAAAAGAAAATTTAGCTTAACAAATGAAAAGAAAAAAAAGGAACTGAATTGCTTCTTCTTACGCAACAATGGACATTAATCACATCAATGAACTGATAAATGAGTTACATGGTCAGCATTCATGGTCAGCATTCCGGAAAGTAAGTGTGTGACAATCTTTCTCTTAAATATTACCAGTGATGCACTGTCTTTTACCAGTTTAGGCAAGTCATTCCACAGCTTTGAGGCAACAAATGTAAACGATTTCTGGACTGTAGCTGTCCGGAACTGGGGGGGATACAAATTTGTTATTTAAAAAAAACGTAAAAATGTAAAAAAAACAAAATGTTAGTTCAATTAGTTGTGATAGTTCTAGGATACTTTGAACCTGACTAGGCAAACTAGGTTTTTGCACTTGTGCTAAATATCCTAACATAATTATTATTTACTAACCTAAGATGCATTTTTCCAACATGATATAGCTCTTGCATGACTTATTACCTTGTAGAACTATTTATCCGTCGCAGTACTTTTAGCAAGTCATCGTATCTTAAGTAGTGTACTGCATGGTAGCATGTTCGTCTACGAAGCACTCCACTAGTTTCTGGTACGACTGTACATTGTTGTCACTGCTTCTGGCCTGCGCCTAAAGGCCGGGGGAAGGTACGCGGTGCTGATTTAAACTGGGATGAGTGATGCATGCCTAAATCACAGCAACTGTGATGCCGTGTGGCAGGGGGTGTTAGATAACCAGCCGTGCAAATGTGTAAGTTATTTGGAGATGAAATGGAGACACGAATTAAAAGAAGCGTATTTAGTTAGTTTAAATAAGATCCAAAAGAGCGGCCGCTTGGGCGTGCGGCAGGGGGTGTTAGGTTACCATACGTGCAAATGTGTAAGTTATATTTTTGGGTTGTGGTTGCGACAACCAGATGCTGGGAAACACAGTGACAAGGGAGAAAGGCCAAAAGGGAGAGTGGAAGAGTGTAAAGGTTGAAACAAAAGAAACCCACAGTGCTCTCCTATTCAAATGGCTTTAAAAACAACAAAGGAGTGAATGAAAGTGAATGAAAAAAAAACATTTTCACCAAGGAGCTATTTTTAGACTAGGGCACTTACCCCTAGAGCCCCAGAGCTGGTAGCTCTGGGACGGGTACACATCCCTGCTCACGGAGTGAGCAGACTAGCTGCCTGCTAGTATTTATACAATAATATCTAATTTATATTTCAAATTCATATATATGCCATTTCTAATTCGAGTGTACTCATTCATTGATTTCGCACGCAAAGGAAACTGGTCCTTTATGGTTCTTTATTTTGGGGGAAACGAGACGAAAAGAGAGTCCATATCAAGTCCGAGACCGAGACGAGACTGGGGTCCACGAGACGAGACTCGTGACGATACCCGAGTTCAGAAAACGAGACCGAGACGAGACTGGCTGAAGTCTTGTCTCGTGGCAACACTATACCCAACTCACCCTCCCCATCCTTCTCCACACTCACATCACAAATATCACAAGTAAACGTACATCCCAGACGAGACTCGTGACGATATCCGATTCCAGAAAACGAGACCGAGACGAGACTGTCTAATAAAGTCTTGTCTCGCGGCAACACTACACCTAGCTTACCCTCTACATCCTTCTCCACACCCACATTACAAATACCGCAAGTAACGTACATCCTCCCTTCGCATTGACCAAGTCTCCGATTCATACAGCGCCACGCTCCATTTTATAGTGAACTAAAATTTCGAAAAAAATCCCGAGTTATACTGAGCCACAAAGATAACTATTCTGACCCCAAACTAACTGGGATATGAAAAAACAGTTTTTTTACGGTCTTCCTGTATTGGTAAACTCTAACCTCGCGAACACCACTCGCACCTTTCAACGTAAAATTAATTTATCTCTTTCACTTAGGGTGGCCTGAAAGCTGTCGTCTGGACGGACGCTTTACAAACGGTGATGATGTTCTTCGCCACGATAGTGGTGGTCGTCATGGGGACGGCCTCTCTGGGAGGATTTACTAACGTGTGGCAACGGAACGCAGAAAGCGGAAGGATAGAATTTTTCAAGTAAGTACTGACCTCTGCTATATGAGACGAGCCACTGGATGTTCGCCAGAGTTCACGCTGGCACCAGACTTTGTCCCCCAATAGGTCCCGGGACTTGCCTGAAATGTTCATGTGCTGACTCCACAGACATATTTACCCTTCACTGCATATTGCATCACACATGATACACCGCACAAAATTCCATTTATCCCTTATGGGCAGAGTTCTTCTCTGCCGAAAGGTGTGTAGATATGATGACTTCGTTGTAAAACTATGTGGTTCCCGGAATTATAATGTTATGATTGTTGCGTTTCTAGATGTATTTTATCAGGAAAAAATTTTTGGCGCGTATTTGGAAATTTATGCAGTGAAGGGTTAAGAAAAAGTTCTTCTAAAACTTGCTCCGGGACAGAGTTAACTATCCACAGATGACATGGTTGGATGTTTCGCCGGACACGGGATTTTGGTAAACAGTCAGTCAGTTTGTAGTAAATATCAAGAGTAGAGAAATAACGTTGCCATCGTAACTTTAAAAAAAGTCGTAACTACAAGGGATAGAAACACAAATTTGTCCTTGCTGCAAAGGAACTGCCTCATCCATTAAATTCAGAACTTGTTCTCTCACTATCGGCGACACTTTCGCAAATGTCTGCAGCTTTCCGCAATCACAATGGAAGCACTCGCTACGGACAAAAGAGCCGTTTGTTTACGAGAGAAAAGAGGCGCCAAATTCTGACCAATCAGAGGAGGATTAGCCTCCACGCCAGACAATATATTAACCCGACACGACACTTGGTCCCACGTGAGCCCTGACGATGATGGCAGAGAAGGTCACCGAAACGTTGGCAGCAATGCCACCCAGACCCAGCTCGAAACCCAAGATAATTTATCTTTCCAGAGTCAGATACGAATTCAAGCCGCAGGAGCAGCAAGTTATCATTCTACTTCGCCTTTGAAATCAAAGATAAAACAACTGTACACCAATAGCTCAAATTTTATGAACAGCTTCTCGATTTTGTTAGGGTTTTAATGTCTTTAAAACCATATACGTTCCGGTTTAAGGACATCAGAATTTGGTAACCATAAACTTTGACGTCATGTCTCAAAGCGTTGCATGGCTGCGAAACTTGATCCACGAGGAATGAACATTTTTGGCTGACGTATACAGCCGCCTTAAGTTTCGAGTTTTGGTCACAAGTTTTCGGCGCAAATTTCAGAGCTGATTTCTGTTCTGTCCTAAGTGTCGCATAAATCAGCTTTAATAGATGGAAGAAAGATGAGAACTTTGGATGCCGCCAGTGGCAGAGGGAAGCGTAAAAGATGAGGACGATTTCTTTAGTAAATCGTGCCGCAATGAGATTAGAATGGACCAAACGCTCTGGAGGTTGGAGATTACGTACGAGCTGTTCTTGAATCTACGACTACTGATTTGTACCTAAACCTTCACAACCAACTTTAAACCATCACAAGCACTTTGAGGAATGCTGTGACTAACTGGCCATCCAGTTTCGACTCTTTATGCTGTTAGACCTCAGGGTAGGGTGTTTAGTAAAGCCACGGTGATGGGTGATTTTAACCACCTACCGCACTTGCGAATAGTGATTTATGAAATATAACGAAAACAAATCGACCGAAATTCAATGCTTCAGAAAAGCATTTTATGCTTCATCCTCCAGTATAAATTGCTTCGGTGAAAGCAAAAATAATAAATTATACAGTGTGTCTTTAGGAATTCAGTGATATGAGTGGAGGATCAGGCGATTCACTACATACTACAGACAGAGAGATTAGAGAGGAGAGGAAGAGAACAGGTTTTAACAATGAAGTACACCACTTTTGATCTGTCCCATAATAAATACCTAGGTTTGATCATATTAACAAGATTAGAGAGATAGATTGTCGTACCGATAGATTTAAAATGTCATATTTCCCTCGTACTATAAGAGAGAACTATAGGCAACGTAGCAAAGGGATAGATAGGTGAAATATAGTTAGAGTAGTCTGTAGTGCATGATGCATGTAATAACAACCAATAATCCCTTCCTTATTATGTAGATACTAACCATCTAGCTCCATGTGACCCTATTACCTAGCATATCTCCCTTAAATATCCTACTTGCATGTTAATAGTGCATGTTTGGTGATCTTCACCCCCTGCCACACACCCTCGTGGTGGCTCGCAGGGTATCACGTAGATGTAGATATAAATACAAACCTCATGCTTTCTTCATTCCAGTGACAAAAGGAATCAATGATTATCTGAATATAATGTAATAATTCCTCTCTTTTTGTTCTCCGTTGGCCAATCTAGTTTCAATCCGGACCCGACAATAAGACATACATTCTGGAACACCGTCTTCGGCTGTGTCTTCAGCTGGATGACTCACGTCTCCGTGAACCAGGGTATGGTCCAGCGATTCCTTGCGATGCCTTCGCTCAGGAAAGCACACATGTAAGTCTAGATCAAATCAAATACGCCACTTTGTATACCCCATTGTCACCACGATATAATATAACTGAAATTTACATTTTACTACCTCTTTCGGGGTCTCACTTTTCTTGAGACACCTCAGTCTGGATGATCCATTATAAAGTTATCTCCAATATATCTTTGCGATTGGCTTGCTTTCTTTCCCACCACCTCAGAATTTAGGAGGCTAATTATTTCATGAGTGAAAAACGGAGAATATTGATGAGACGTCAGTATTATTCATTTTCATTAAGAACTAGAATGGTATGTTTTCAACAGAGTTGTCGAATCAGGCGAAATAGGTAAGGAAGCAGAGTTCTGTAGCCTGGTATTCGCAGCAAAAATATTTGTTACTACTTTTACCAGCCAATTAATGTCGAGATGGAGAATGATGAGATTGAATTAACTGTACAATAAGTCACTCAATAAAACAAAAAAAAATTGGGGTCAATTTTGACCCCACTTGACAGGATGTGAAAAATATAGGCGTGCCCATTTAAAGGTTAAACAGAGTTGGTGGGATAGAAATTTAAAAAAAGGAGCCATTTACCCACCATTTTTGCTGCAATCATTTTGTCTTTGCATGAGTCATAAGTAATTAGAACTGACGAACAAACCTAAAATAAGTAAATTGATGAGTGCTATTTTCTCTAGTTATGCATATCAATTCCCAAATCCATTATCCTTAATCAATTCCCAAGTTCCATCCCGCCCCACCCGTTTCCACCCTTCAATACTCATGCCCATTACCAGACTTTCCATGACTAAACGTTCTCTTTTCTTTCTCCTCTCCGCTCTATTGAACTCCCTCCCTCCTCATAACGATCCTTTTGCCCTTTCATCTAAATCCTTTAAAAAACTTTCTCTTTCGCGACTCTCACCTAATTAGTTATTCCCCCGTTTTTCGCTTTTTCATATATTTAAATTTTCTTCTTGTATCCTATTGCTAAATTTGCTGGCATACTTCCTTAAGTTTGTGTATTTTTATATGGCCACGACAAAATGGCACCTTTGCTGCGAGTACATTTGTGGATTTCTTTCTTTAATAAAAATAAATAAAATGTAAATAAGTCCAAAATAAATAAATCTAAAATACAACACTTACTTTGAATTAATTGCCATGAGAAAAATTCGGCCTGGACTGGTGATCGAACCACGGACCTTTGGTTTGCCGGACCAATGCGCAGACCAATACGCTCTCCAGTCTTCTTAATTGCCATGGCAATTTTTGGTGGATAGTAGGCAACTAGATGTAAGCGATTGCCTAGTATCCACCAAAAAATTGCCTGGATAGCGTAGTGGTCTGCGCATTAGCCCGGCAAACCAAAGGTCCATGGTTCGATTCCAGGTCCAGGCCGAATTTTTCTCATGGCAATTTATTCAAAACAATTCACCCGCTATGTTTGAATATTTTCACAACCCTTACTGTTTCAGATACCGTAAAATAGGCGCTTTATTTCAATAATATAAATGAGGGGAATGTCAAAATTGCGTAAGGATACCGACTAGGTTGCGTGAAGTGATATTCTACAACACAAAGCATGCAATTTTCTTGTTCAAGTTGTACATTTTCAAAGAATCACGGAACTAGCTGCGCAATTACTTCAACGAAGTCATGGTGATCACACAATTTGTACACTATTTCCCCGGGGAGATACGTCGCAAATATCCTGAGTGAATTGCGAAAAAAAATCGCTGACGCGTCCTGTAATGCGGGTAGAAGTTAAAAAAAAATTTTTTCCAACAATGATAATTAAAACATAATTTTCTTCTTGCATAAAACATTTTTCAGTATGACCGTCTTTTTCACTTTTGGCTGCTTGGCGATAACCTCGATGAGCTGTTACTGTGGACTTCTCATATACGCCACATACTACGACTGTGATCGTCTTTCTACTAAGGTAAGCACTTAACAGCATAAGGACTAAAATTTATCAGAGAATAAAGACTGCAATCAAACCCGGGAACTTTGCTCTGTGAATGTGCTGGCGCATTTGAAAGCAGGGAGCGTGAACAATTTAGCACAAAGTAGACCGGCCCACATTATGCGAGGACTGGTTTCCCTAAAACGGCGAAACAGCGATGCAAATTTCATCACAAAACTATTTCTCCCATAAATCCTGCACCGATATTCTCCAAGAAACTTCTTCTTAAATAACGTAATGCCATACAGCGGTACTTTTAGAATTATTCCACAGGTTTTCACGTGAGTCCACAAGGTACTCGATGGAACATTTTAGGTAGCTTCAAAGCGAAATATATCGTTTCACCGATAAATGAATACATTTGGTCTCGCTTTTAATGAAAAATATCTCACCCTTCCAAAGATACCAAAACTTCAGCTCCCTACCGAACTACTTTCCGAGATTTTTGACCAAAAATACCAGCCCTTTCACACGGAAAATGGTACAAGTATGCATAAATACAGACATTATTTGAAAAAAATGAGGCATTGCTAACACCTAGGTCTCATAAAAAATTAATAATGCGTATCTGTATATCTTCTCCACTATTCTTGAAAATAAATCGTAAATCACCGGAGTAAAAAACCTAAGTACATAAGTCTTCTTATGAGTCTTTTTGACTCACTTGACTCAATTTATTCACTCGGTATGTTTCAAAGTAAAATATCTTGGAATTACCTTAACTTCTGATATATCGTTAAGATTACACATACAAAACATATGTGGTACAAAATTAAAGAAACTAGGTTTTGTTTAGCATGTAATAGGAAGTCTCTCGGATGAAAAAGTAAAAGAGAGATGCTACTTCGCTCTGGTTAGGCCACACCCTGAATACGCCGCGAGCATTTGGGATCCTGGTCATAAAGATTTTACCAAAAAATTAATAATATACAAAAGAAAGCAGCGCGCTTCGTTAAAAAACTGCTACGAGTGTATACATAGTGTCTCACAACTTTTAGATGGATTATAGTGGGAGCCCCTAGCGACTCGGAAGCTACACGCTAGGCTTAGGTTGCTTGATAAATTCAGAACTGATATTTCATTCAGAGCGACACAGAGAATATTATTATGACTCCTCACTACATTTCTAGGTCTGACAGATGCGATAGAATAAGAGAGATACACCGCCGAACAGACAGGCACAAAAAATTGTTCCTTCCGCGCACAATAAGCGACCACAGTAAAAATTGAGCTCCACGAAATACACTCCTTAAACGTGTCACCATTTCATCTCCAGAAAACTTACATCTTTATACGGCTAGTGACCTAACACCCCCTGCCACACGCCCATGCGGCGGTTCGCAGGGTATTTTGTAGATGTAGATGAAACTCTCTGGGAAATTATTTCGGTAAAGGGCTGATATTACTGTATCTTTGGGAGGGTGAGATGTTTATCATTTAAATGAGACAATTAATTGATTTCTATGTGAAATGATATTTCGCTCAAATTACCTAGAAGGAAACCATTCCGACACGGGAATCGTGTGCGATTCGATGGAAAATCATTGTCCCAACATAACTAATAAAATTACAAGAAATGAATTGTGTAACATTCCGACTAATATTTATGTGTCCTGTATCGGTCAACGCGATCATTTCAATAACTAATGGATAGAATGACTTCTCTATGTTATACCATTTTAGCTAATAATTTGATGTGCGGTCTGGCCGCCAATGCATTAATATTTCTTCATTTAGAAAATAAGTCATACAAAATATTATTTGAATTTTCTCTAAAAACTAATTTACAATATTCTTTATTTCAATCTTAGAAAAATAACACCTCGCATGATTAATCCAAGTTTTAGTACGTTTATCAATATTTAGCCTAATTAATCACATATTCGTAAAATTTTTCCTTTCCCCGTACTGCTTATGCCATGGTAAAGTAAAGACCTATCTCCTTCACCGTCTATGTCGGGAATCATGCCTCCAAAACAACAGTTTGAATCTTCCTTGAGCTTAGGTTTTTGGTCGACATCAAAACTATTTTTTAATCCTTCCTCATGGCATTTTCTTCTGGCTACAGCGTCATCATCATCTGGTGTTATGCCTGCTGGCAGGTCCCGTACACCACTGTCGTCTCCATCCGCTTCTGTCCCGAGCTTCCTTCTTTGCTTCATCATAGCTGATGTTCTTCACCTGATCCACCAATTTAATTCTTCTCCTTCCTCTCTTTTTCTTTCCTTCAATTGAACCCTCAAGTGCCACAGTTATTATACTTCTCCCTCTCACCACATGGCCCAACCAGTTTCCTTTCCTTTTCCTAATTTCCTTTAGGAGCGATCTTCCTTCTTTTACTTTGCTCAAAACCTCTTCATTTCTCATCTTATCTACCCATCTTACTTTTCCCATCCTTCTCCACACCCACATTTCATAAGCTTCTATTCCTTTCTCTCTTACCTAATGTCCACGCTTCACATCCATACATGAAAACGCTCCATGAATAACATTTAGCTAGTCTCTTTCTCAGCTCCAGATCCAGACTTTTATTGCATAGCAGCTACATAGGCTACAGCGTATTGAAATTTAATTCTACCAACACTCATAAAAAAAGTAAAAATTACAAAAACCAAAGCATTATCAAACTCATCGACTAATTATGCCGTATTAAACGTTTTCGTGTATGTAATGGGTGTTGGCGAGAGGAAAATTTCATGGTACAATAAAATCAACTGAATACCATGAGGAAGGATTAACATTTTCACAGCGTATCTGCTTTACCACAAGCGATCTTAGAAAATGTCATTTTACAATGAAAAAATAGAACTCATATTCGTATTCCTTTCTTCGCATTCGCATTCTTCATGCGTTCACTCGGTTCAGTTACACCGCACCAGAGATCGCCGCTGCCGTGTTCAAATTTGGAGACGTAGAATGAGAGACTTCGGGTGTCTGTCGCGGCCAAAGAAAATGTTTTTTTCAGAGTCGTAGACTAAAGTCGATCATCGCGGCGAAACACAAATATTTGCAGATCGAATTTTGCCGAATGTCGCGGTGAAAGAGTTAAAATGTATCCGGGACATCGTCAAATATTTATACACAGTTTTATGATTAGACCAAAAACTCAATAAAAAAACTTAAGGACGATTTAAAGAGTGGCCAAGAACGAAAATAGAATATAGGAAATGATAATTCAACCCCAGTGGAGAAGACGCGGGAAGTTTGGTCGGGAAGGGACGTCTTCCTCAACTCCTGAATTAGGTTACGCAGTGAATGTTATGTGAGGAGCACACTTAACCTCTCACTTTCCTTCCCCTTGAAGGTCGTCCGTGCCTCCGACCAACTGCTGCCCTATTACGTGATGGACGTGGCCACTTCATTGCCCGGACTGCCCGGTCTCTTCATGGCCGGCGTTTTCAGCGCTGCTTTAAGGTGAGGACACTTGAATTGCTCTTAAATATAAAGGGGAACACTATGTGAAATAAGGAGCGTATAGTATTATTCGAGTTTTGTCGACGAATTATTGAGTTTAATCAAAATAGCCCATATTTTCCAGAAGAAGTTCGGGCAATCAGGAAATCAAGCGAAATAACTGATTGCAGAAGGGTAATAAAATTCAAAGTTTAAAAGTCTTCCTAATTGCATGATCATGGCAGCGGTTATACCTGACTTGAAGGCTGTTCCAAACCCCCTTGGCAAATCATAAAAACTGCTAAAATCAGAAGCCATAAAATCAATCTAATTTATAAATTGTAAATGCATTCATAAATTATTAGAATAAAAATCATAAAGGAAATTTATTAATTATATCGTTTTATTAGACCTTATAAAATATTTCATTGCAGTATACTAATGTTGTATAGCTACATTTTGAACTTGGCCACGTATTATTACGCCAACGCTTAAAGTTACATTTACTCGTTCAGAATAAATATGCACTCAATCACCAGGAAATTGCACGGTCCACGTAAAATATGCCCAATCCCAACACATCTAGTTTTAAGGAGGTATCTGGAATATAACTATTGAGTTATGTTGTTGACATTTTTCCGGGTTGCGTCCGCGTATGTTGTTGGGTTGGGTATGCGTTTCGCCAGCTCTCCTGTTGGCGTCCTCAGGTTAAGGATAACGAGAAGTTTTTTGGCTCATTCTTATTTAGGAAAGATTTGGCGCCAAAAAACGACCAATACTTCGTCCAATCATGGAGCAGCATCGTGATTGCGCGATCACTCTTTTCCATACACTGTGTAAGGGGTATCCATCTTCTCTGTTGAAATTTATTGGCGTTTTGATAATCTCTATAGCTTCTCTTATTCCTCGGAAGTACCTATTTTCCTTGCCTATTCTTTCGGCGTCTTCAAATTTTATGGTGTGATGAGCAATTTATGGCTTGTATTTCGTTGTTTGCCGTAAAAAGCAGTTAAAACGATCGATTTGTAAGAACACTACCTCACCAACCATGCGGTAAATAGGAAACGAATTTAACTTAGAGGCATCCGGTATTATAAAATATTTTCCCCATCAATTTCTTGAATAAATTGATATGATAATGAAGTGACTTGATCATCAATTGATTTTGCACGTTCGATTTGGTTTTGAATGAATATTTTAATGCTACAAAAACTCGTTTTGTTCACAGTTCTATGTCAACTGGCCTCAACTCTATGTCCGGCGTCATTTATGAAGACTTCATCCACCCTTGGCTAAAGGTCAAAATATCGGAGGAGAGAGCTTCAACCATCATGAAAATCATTTGCGTTTTCATCGGCATTTTCTGCGTCGGAATGGTCTTCATAGTGGAGCATCTCGGTGCCGTAATTCAGGTAGCAGCGCACGGATGTTAATCCATTATTTTGGTATGGAAGTCAACCGTTCAATTATGTAAACTTAAATGCATTTTTTTAAAGAAACGATTTATCGGTAGGGATATGTTTTAGCAAATTCATCAATTGATATTGCTATACATGACGCTTATTATGTTGTAGCCCACTTTCACTACGTCCACAGTGGTCGATTTCCAAGTATTAGCTGGACAAAAGTATAACATGTAACTACGTTAATAAACTCTTCTCGGGCTCTGCACCAGGTGATTGGCTTCACGTTTGTCGACGTTTCGGAAAACGACTTGTTTTCCATTTTCAAGGCGTGTTACTCTGTCCGTTTCAGATTGTAAACTGAATTGAATTGACCGTTGGTATCAACAATTGAGCTTAGGTGCCATCTGATTGGCTGATGTTTGGATTTTGCCCTTGAATTATTTTCCGATTTTTCCTTATGTTTTTAATGCAATTTATTACAGGTGTCCATGTTCGTAACTACGTTGTATTGATGTGTAATATAGATTTATACGTAGCCAATGATCGGATGAACCCAACGGAAATAAATCTCCCAGAAATTCTTGTTTGTTTGGCGGTGGTGCAACATTGTCTTGAAAGAACTCAGTTCTATGCGAACAGTCTCGCTCCGTGGTCGCAGCGCATTAGTCATGTTCGGCGTGCATATGGAGATGGTTCGGGTTTAAGTGAATTGTTATTCATCTGTACGCCATATGGAGAGGACGGTTTCCGGTGAGTACTCACGTTATAATTATTTTTTAAATATTTTTTAATTTATACTCACAACCCCGAAAACAGCACAACAAAGGCCTATTACATCGAGTGTTTTAACATTAACAAAAGACGAACACACACACCCATGTCCCGGGCAGATAATATTCTACCCAGGCGGGACTCGAACCCGCGACCATCGGGTTAGCACGCGAGGACTTTGCCCCACCGCCACCGGTTTATATAACTTGATGTGGAGGTGTGAAATCTATTGCTGAATATGTCATTTAAAATAATCGTTCAAATTTACAAAATGTGAGTTTTAAGAAGAAAAACAAAAGAAGTTTCACGAGGTTTCACGTAAAACTTTGGTCAATTACGACCATTAGTCAGTGGGCCGTAAACAAGTAAAAGTGGTATTCACTCTCTTTCGCGCCAAACTGAGTTATTCTCATTTTTCAGTAGTCATGCGCGCCAACCCGCGAAGAGATTTTCAATGAGAGAGTCGAATCTGGCACATGGAACGTGCTTATCGTGAATGATTGATGTGATTTCTGTATATTTGGTCATTATGGAAAGTGCTGTTTCAGGTAAATAAAAGTAATTTTAAAGAGTTTCCTCTGGACTGTGAGTGAAAAAACTGTTTAAATAAATTTTCTTCAGCTTAGTTAATAAGCTTTTAGAACTCGGCCCAAAGATAAATTTTCTCTAAATTGCACGAGTGACTAACTTCCGAATATTACAATTTTAACAGTTTGTAAATTGTCCTATGATAATAGCAATAAACCTGCCCATTCCCACTCAATGCTGTTAGTATTCATGTTTTTTCAGAAACCCTGGGCGCCATCCCACGCAGAGAACTATTCGAATTGATGAGAGAAAAGAACCTTACGAGTAAGCCAATATCACCCGAGATAACATCACATTTTATCGAATTTGCTTTAGCAAAGATGAAAATCGAAAATTGTGATATAAATGCGAGGAACTCACTGAAGGACCAAATAAGACAGTTTTCCAATAATTTCCTGAAACGCTGGACGGTGTGCGATAGAAGTGCTGCCAAATTTCTTGTAAAGTACTCCATGTGGCTTGATGTGAACTTAACTCTACACCAGAATTCACCATTGCTCCAGGAAACAAGCTCTAGGAATCATGTTGGTCGTCCTAGAAAATTGTTCTCTTCCAGCAGTTTAAAAACTAGGAAAAGAAAGATTGACAGCCTTGTACAATATAGAAGCCCTGAAGAGCTTGCTTTAGCAGCGCAAACGAGTTTTACTTCAACTGGAAAGAGAAATATAGCACAGATCATTAAAAGTGCCACAACGGAAAGCCCTCGTTCAGTGAAAGTAATCAAACAATTATGTATAAATCCATGTAATACGCCTTCCTCCAAACCCTATACCCCTGATGAGGCTTTAGCTTTAATGGTTAATCTAAAATTAACAAGACATCAATACACTAGTCTGCAAAAGGGAGCAAAAGTTAGAAATGTGTGTATATAGCCATCGTACTCCTCGGTTTTAAATTCAAAATTAGAGTGCTATCCCACCCAAGAATCGTTCATCATATCAGAAACATTAGCTGAAGTTAGATTACAACAATTATTAGATCATACAGCGATGCGTTTAATGAAAGCACAACATGAAGTATTTACTCAGTTTTTTTCTGGACATGGTAAAGAATCCATTCAAATGAATTACAAATGGTGATGTGTGTTCCAATGTGAATTACAAATGTGATGGTAGTTCAGGATACACTCTTTAAAAAAAAAAAATTTCAGAAAATCAGCACGCTTCGGATTCTGATATTCTCTTGACGTCAGTTGTTCCTTTGCTACTACAACTTGTTGACAAAGAAACAAATCGAAAAAGTATTATTGTGGCAAAATCCCAGGACGTCTTCTACGAGATTTTGCAGGCCAATGCGGTTTCAGTTTGTGAAGGAAACTCCAGAAAAACTCTGAGAAGAAGTCCATTACATTGAGGAGCAAATAGCTAATTTTTAACGCTATTTACGTCATTTAAGTAGGATGCGATTTTAATCCATTAATTTACTTGTATATGTAAAGTATTAATGTTTTATTGCTATTATAGTGCACAATTTCTTATTTTTTGGCAAAATAAACACTTGTAATGAAAAAATAATTTTGTCCTTCTAAAACACGAAAATTGACCACTGTGGCGTCCTATCAATAGAAGCTGTATTTGCTATTATAGGAGGATTAATTCACTGATTCCCTTTATTTTCAGAAACAACAATAAATAGTTAAATACTAAAGGCTCAACTTTTAACTGTATATGGGGTATGATGTATGTGGGGTGCCAAATTTAGCAGATAATTAGGGCTCTCAATGTGAATTCGTTTCCTGAGTAAAACTCCATAGACCTAAGGTGCGACATTACCAACAGCTATGACAACAGTATTTTTGAATTGTGACCACTTAGGTATTTCTCTCGTAGCCAATGTCCCGCCAAATTCTTTGGCATCATCTGGGCATTACAATTAAAAAAATAGTTTTATGTAATTATGGGCTTGTTGCCAAAAGGCATTTTCTAGATCTCTTCTGAGGATGTAAAAAATGTTCAGAAACACTGGTGAAGAGTGATTAAAATGAGATTTTGAAAATATTGAAACATTATCAATCTGACGAAATAAAACGAAATAAAAAAAACGAAAAGAAATATTTCTTTACTGCGTTGGAGTTAAAGTAAATTTCTTTTGCCAAAACTTTTGAGTTGATATCTCTGTAAACATTCATTATCTTTTTGCGAAGCCCTGGTGCTGCCAAAAAATTTGGTAAAATGTTGACTATGAGAGAAATTATTAGTGACCACAATTCAAGTACCTCGTTTTCATGTGTATGATAAATGGTGGAGAAAGTTATAATTGATAACCAATCGCGGCAGAGAAATTAACATAATGTTATTCAGAATTCTAAAATCGCACACGAGTCTTCCAATATGGAAACAACTTTCACAAACTACTTTATTATCTCTAAAACACTCCTCGGATCCAGGAATCAACGAATAAAATACGTTGACACAAAGCGTTTTCAAGATCTCTCTGATGATGTAAAAATAATCAGACACTAATGCATTGTTTTTAAATGAGTTTTAAAAAATATTAATTTCATTTTTGACGATGTCACCAGGCTAATAGAGTCATAATAATGCAATAAGATTACATGAATAAATAGTTTCCCTGGTATATGCCTGCTCGCTTACGCATAAAAAAGGAACGCATATTCAATTAGCTGAGTGAAATATCATGTCACCTAGAAATTAATACATTTAGTCTCATTTTAAAGAAAAACATCTGGCACTTCCAAAGATACCAAAATATTAGCCTCTTACTGAAAGCCTCTTACTTTTAGAGATATTCGCCTAAAAAAACAGCCATTTTCATGGGGAAATGGTATGTGTGTGCACTATAGAGAGACCTTATTTAAAAAATGAATTTCTGACTCCTAGGTCTCGTCAAAACATTTACATTGTATAGTTTACATTTTTTCTCGACTATATTCATATTATCACCCCAGTAATTTTTTCATGTCCAAAAAAAGCCTTCCATTGCGAATAACTTTTAAACGTACCGCGTGAAATAAATTAGTCAAGTTAAAGAGTTATATAGATAAATCTATTTAAGGTAGTTTGAGCGACACAGTTTCCGAGTCACATTGGAGATCATATTCAAATTATTCGTTTTAATTTCAGCAGCTGAAGCAAGCATGATTTGAATATTGCATTTTTAATGCTGCAATGGTATACTTTTATGTGACTGAAATCCTTGGAATTTAAATAAATATATCCACATAAGTCCTTCATTTGACTCATTTTTTCACGCGGTACGTTTAAAACTCTTTCACAACGGAAGGTTTATTACGACTCTGAAAAAAAATACTGCGCTGACAATATGATTGATTTTCAAAAATAGAAAAAAATAAACACTCTAATAGTTTTTTACGAGATCTAGGCGTTAGAAATTCATAATTTTTAAAAAATAAAGTCTCTCTGGAGTGCATAAACATATATACAATATCCTGTGCAAAAGACGTGTTTTTCGTAAAAAATCTTGGAAAGAAGTCCGGTAAAGAGCTGATTTTTTGACATTTGGGGAAGGGCGAGATATTTTTCTTTGAAACGAGACCAAATACATTGATTTCTTGATGAAATGATGTTTCGTTCAAACAACCTTAATTACTGAGGATGTAAGTCATTTCAAGTAAATTATTTCAGCATACATTTTACAATAGTTACATTATTTTACAATAGTTACTTCATGCTTCCTACAATCAACTGAAATCGTAACGTGAAATTCGGATATGGTGTCCATTATGACTGGGGAAGTATCTCGGTTAAACTGCTTTAAATAAGGTTAGCTTCTGTGATTCAACTTGCTCTCTGTCTCTCTTTAAGGTCTCGGGCACCCTCGGCGGTATAACGAGCGGCCCGATGCTGGCGATATTCGCCCTCGGGATGTTCTTCCCCTGGACCAACTCCAAGGTAAGTGGGCGGTCCATTGACGGGCAACCTTGACCACTCCCCCGCCCCAATCCTCCCCACGGCCGCCCGTGAACACCCAAGGTTACCTCATGCGGACTCTTAATATTGCGCGGACTGTTCTTCAAGTGCAAACGTGCTCTAAATACAAAATAAGCGAGGACTCCACAGATTAATTGGTGACGTGTGTCCGTCCTTTCCTGACAGACTTAATAACTCTAAAAAAAAGATAAGTTGTCCAATGTAAATATATATATCCTTCGAATAATTTGTGACAGCTTGCTCCTTGTAACGTTCGCTTTCGGGGGTGGTGTAGGGAATTTGTCCGGTTCCACATTGGAAAATACCTAGCCTTCCAAACGTCTTCCATAATAGGTAACATTTATTATTTTGAACCCTAGAAGTAACCGGACTTGTCGGCATACCTATTAGTACCGACAGAGGTCAATTCAACTCTTTAGAAATGATTTGTTTTCTGCAGGAAGTTTGACGTTTTTTAATTGAAATAAAATGAAATTTTTTTTCTAAAAATATCATTTCATTTTTTTACATTATTCTTTAACAATAAAGGGTTAATCAAAGCATTATAATTCGCTATATAATCATATAGTATTTGGGGCATCAGGACTTGGACCCAGGACTTCTGTCCTGTGTCTGGATCCTCATTCGAAGACTAGGTCTGTCCTTCGTGCGGCGATTCACACCTTGGTATTAGCGTTCGGATGCCTAAATGTTTATTCTATTTCATCGAAAGAAAAAAAAAACTCCATCCAAATTCCAAATCTTCCCGACCGAAAAAAAGCTAACGTATACTCTCCTATATTTATAATTTCCACAGACAAATGATTAAAAGTAAAAAAAAAAATAAAAGTACGTTTCACTTCTAGGCATGTTTTCGCCACCTTGGAGCGCGTTTTTCCAGAAATAAATGTTAAACATTATAAAAATATACTGGTTGTCTCAGTTTTATAAATTCAGTGGATTTATTATGTTGAAGTCCACGCCTAGAAAATGGTGCGAACGTCGATTTTCATGGGGGCGCGGTTCAGGAGATAATGCCGATTCATAAAATTGTTTAATAATTGGTAAAAGAATATATTTTAATGCGCGTAATTTTATACAAGTACTCACAAAGATATTAGCTAAAAATTATACACAGGAAAATGTTCCCACTCTCCTAATTTCGCTATAACGAAGCACCAAACTTGCTCCACTTGTTAAAGAGCAGGAAAAATGGGGTTCGTGCGTTTTAAACTAAATAATGCAAACAAAATCTTCATTTAACAAAATATTCTATTATCAATCACCGTAAAAATGATTAATATTTAATTTAATGTGAAAATGACTGATGTTGCCTTGGTGACTTTTGAGATATTATGCTTAAAACGCGGGTCACACAAACTTGAAACGGACAGCAGAGCCATTTTAAAGCTCCCTAAACTACGGATAACTATGGATTTATTTTTGTTCTGAAATTGTTGAATGTTTCCTATTTTCACCAGGGAGTTCTCTCCGGAGGGATCACTGGCATGATCTTCATGGGTTACATATCCTTCGGGCAGCAGGCGGCCGTCGCCAAGGGCCAGATCAAATTCGAGAGGAAGCCCGTGACGACGGAGGGTTGCGCCCTCCTGCCGCACGACGACTCCTTCCTCTCGTTCGGGACGTCGTTTCTGAACGCCACGTAAGTATATACAAAGGTGTCTAAGTTAGTAATAACCAAAGTAAATCTACCCCCACTGAACAATCACGTGTAGTATAAATATCAACGGAATGAGTAATGTCCGTTAAATTCGTTTACGCCGCTGTCTGAGAAGCAAGCTTGCTCGAGTTCCCCGCGTTCGACGTTCTTGCATTCGTGGGACTGGCAGCCGTCCGGCGCGGTCCTGCTTGGCAACTAGCTATCAACAGAATTCATTTATATTGATCAGAAATAATTTTTATGTGGGTATTATGGATCGTAGAAAAATTAAAATAAATTGAAAAGTGTTGCCATAACTTTTATTTTTGGATTAGGGGTAAATCGTAGGACTAGATTTTATTTTATCACCTTTGCCAATTAACAAGAAAGATGTTTTGGTGAGTAAGAAACCAGATGGAAGCCTTGGTCATGCAGTATATAGAAAGAAAACCCACACAGATCGGTATTTGGATGCAAAATCGCACCATCATCCCGCCCATAAGAACTCTCTAATCAACACCTTAGTTCATCGTGCCTACAGTATTTCAGACACCGAATCTCTTCCCTCAGAGAAGCAACGTTTAATCTCAGCGCTAGAGAAGAATGGATACCCTAGGCATATAGTCCTTTTAAGGACCGCAAGGAAAGAAAAGGAATTGGCGGAAGCAAATGATCTAATGATAAACAGAACCAAAGAAAGACCTAAAGAAAAGCCAGCTGCATATGCCACAATTCCATACATCGCAGGGACGGCACAAAAGATTAGTAGGCTCCTTCGGAAGTATGGTATAGTGACGAGATTCTCAAACTCGAAGAAAATTGGAGATATCATCCCAAAACCCAAGGACAAAATTCCCGCTGCAATGTATGAGGGAGTCTATGAAATCAAATGTATATGTGGTAAATCCTACATCGGCCAAACGGGGAGAGCAATTCAGTGCAGAATTAAAGAGCACCAAAAAAGAGGGCCACCGAAAAGAGGAGATTAAGCCTCTCCGCAGTTGCAGAGCATGCGTGGTTCGAGCCAGGACATCAGATTGCCTTTGACCAAGTGAGAGTACTCTCAAGGGAAAATCGTTATTTTCCCAGGTTGATCATAGAAGCGGTAGAGCTGGTTAAATATCCATCGAATTTCAATCGGGAGGATGGATACCCACTTGCCTCAACCTGGGAGAGAGTGGTGAAACCACAACGAGGAGCGGGCAATCGAGACACCCTATGGTCCTAGATGTACTAGCAACGCAATACATAACAACGGAAAATAAATAATAACAATTACAAAAATGTCCAACGGACCTGAAGACGCCCCCAGGAAGAGGGGAGAAACTGTTGTCAAAAAAAACCAAACACGCGACGGAAATACCTGAAAAGAGCAACATTGATAATTATAAGAGTCGCGGAAGCCTTCAAAGAAAAAAAAGAAAGTATTCGTTTTAAAAATACGCCTATGCCATTTTATTTATTTTAATTAATTCTCACAACTTTTGATGGAAAATCAGTGCTGTAGATCACGTATTTTTTTCTAGGCTGAGTTATAAATTTCATGAAGTTGACTAAACAGCTAAATTTGGGGTGCGCGAAGTTGATTATTATATTGGCGTATCTAAAAATTTAACTACGCCGTATTTGAAAAAAAGAGTAAAGCTGTAATAAAATTACCTTTAATATGATATATATTACAGTACACTGGTATTTACTCAGACCCAAATATAAAATTTCAAAGTACAGTGTCACATCAAAATGACGCCGACAGTAGATGTACTAGGGTAGTATATATATAGTATGTGTGACAGCACCTCCCAAATGGCGCCGCGGTCGGGGTCTACGGCTATAAACAAGTGTCTATTAAAAACTATACAATAATAATGATAATGAATTCTTCACTTCTCAGCCTTTTTAAGGGCTGGGAAACATTCACCTATCCCGGGTGCAAGGCACCAAAGGGATTAGGCTCAAGTACTATTTTAATGTTCATTTAAAAATCTTCGTACTATGGAGCACGTGTTAATTATTGCGGTTTTTTTTAATTTTCATGTACAAATGATTTTCTATTCCTATTGTTTCCAAGCTCTTGTGCAGGTTTTTTGGTATTACACCAGTCGCGGATATTATTATTGGTACAATTTTAACTGTTTTTTGGTTCCATATTTCTTTTATTTCTTCAGCCATCTTCTGATTCCTTCTGATAATGATAATGATGATAATAATAATAATTATAGGTAACGCTTATTATCGTGGGCTAATAGCCCTTGAAATTATTATTTTGTACAAATTTAGGAATGCTGAAATAAATATTTAAAAATGAAGAAAAACGACATTGGTGTGATTCTATTCTAAAGATAGAAAATTTGCGGAAATTATGAACAATGGGAATTATCAATATTTACACACGGCAATGAATATTATAATTTTTATTCTAACTGTAAATTTAGGTATAAAACACGTTGAAAACATGTTATAATACGGTACGGTTGCATTAGAAGATTTTCTAAACCACATGAACAACCAACACCCGAACATCAAATTTACCACGGAGAAAGAAGATAATGGTCAACTTCCGTTCCTCGACATCTTAATCCGCAGGGAAGAAGATGGGAGCCTGGGCCACAGCGTTTACCGGAAGCCTACCCATACTGACCTTTACCTCAACGGACGGAGCCACCATCAACCATCACAAAAAGGCGCAGTTTTATCTACGCTTATACATAGAATCAAAACAATATCTGATAAAGGAAGCATTTCAGCTGAATTGCAGCATCTAGTATGGACATTTCTCCAGATTGGCTATGGGAGACAACAGTTTTTTAAAGCCTTAAGAAGATTCGGTGAAACCCAGGAGAGTGGCGCAGGAGAGCTACCTAAAAAACCTGTGGCCACAGCTTTGATCCCTTATGTCTCCACTATATCGGGAAAGGTTCACCGCATTCTGCACCGTTTTAGCATTAAAGCGATCCATCTGCCACCATCTAAATTAAGGGACCAGTTGGTTAAGGCAAAAGATCCCACCGGCTTGAAGACACCAGGGGTATATCAGATACCGTGTGAATGCGGCAAAATATACGTGGGGGAGACTGGTCGAACAATTGAAACCAGGCTTAAAGAACATCGTAGGCACTTTAGATTGGCGCAACCAGAGAAGTCGGCAGTGGCGGAACACAGCATCAACGAAGACCATGCCATTAAATGGACCGATGCAAAAATCCTTTGCCGCGCACACCGTTACTGGGACCGCATTATCAAAGAGGCCATCGAGATACGATTGCATCCGCATAATTTTAATAGACACACTGGATTCCAACTGAGTAATACCTGGTGGCTAGTGATCAAATGTATTAAAAGGACGAGAAAATGATTCAACGGCCAGCGGAACACGACAGCCAATCATAGGGATCGCAACCTTCATTGTTGGGGCATCAACAGCTTGTTTAATTTTAGTGTTATAGTGGTCACGGCGGAAATAACACGTGCCTTGAAAATGGAAAACAAGTCGTTTTCCGAAACGTCGGCGGATTATGAAAACATTACCCGGTGAGAAGCCCGAGAAAGATATTTAAATATAGAAAATCTTAAATCATTTATTATGTGATGATACGTTGAATAATAGGCATATTTTGTAGCTATGCTTTAGGTTTCAATGTTAAACGCATTAGATCAGCAAATGCAAGAATCTTGAAGCGAATGAACCGAAATGTTTGTAATTTAGTGTCTGTTTGGACGCACGTAGTCGCGGTGGGACGTCCTTAAGGGTTGCGAGGTGACCGTGAAAGTGAGCGAAGTCGGGCAAGGGCAACCCAACATACTTGTCGCGCATGAGGGTCCAAAATCTTATCTAATTTTCGTATTAGCCGAAGGCCTGCCTGGTCTGCGATTATTTCCAACCCTGACTTCTGCCGTCGTAATTGAGGTCCATATCATATGGAGAGGACACGGTGGTTGATTTGCCGCCTCCGCGCACCAGACCATCTTTCTAGTGAGAAGACGAGATTTAGGCTGAGCAGTCGATGAAACTCGTAATTTTTATGAGCCATCCTGCTATGCTTAAATTTTGAGTTAGCTCTTCGGCTTACAGATAATTTCAACTACTGGTGAACTGTGATAGCTGCGAAAGAAAGGAATGAAGCACAAAATAATGTTTGAACAATCATACAGATGGAAATAGAGAGATGTAACGTTTAAATTTAAGAAAAAATCAATTAACGACAAAAAAACACATCCGATTTCGTATATCGTAGAGTATACACGGAAAAAAGTATCGAACCACGGACCTCTGGCACTTCAGATCATTGTGACCAAACCCAACACCCAGGAAAAATGTAATCCCATGAGGATCAAGAGCCACTGGTTTTCGGGCGCCATCACAGTCCGTCCAAAAATTTCACCTATAATGTGATCCTGCCTGAAGAGATTCATTTTATTGCAATGTAGTTTGAGTGAAATATCATTTCACATAGAAATCAACGAAGTTGGTCTACAACTGTGTGAAATTCACAATGGAAAAATCATTTGCCTGGTCTGGGAACTTGCTACTTAGAGACCCCATGAGAATCACAGTGGTAGAGGATGTCTGGGTAGCTTAATTGGTTAGAGCACTCGGCGCGAAATCGAGGGATCTGGGTTCGTTTCCCAGACCAGGCGAATGATTTATCCACTGTGAATTTCACACAATTGTGCAAATCACTAGCGGGTGACTCCGTTGAAGTAACTGCGCGGCTAGTTCCGAGGTTCTTTGAAAAAAAAAGAATTTGGTCTAATTTTAAGGAAATATATCTCACCCTTCCAAACAACCAAAATATTAGCTCAATACCGAACTACTTTCCGAGATTTTTGACGAGAAATACCAGCCATTTTACAGGGGAAATGGTACATGTATGCACTCCCGAGAGAACTTACTTAAAAAATGAGGAATTTCTCACTCGTAGATCTCGTCAAGAAATAAACAGTGAGTAGTTTAAATATATTCTCAACTATTATTGAAAATAAATCTTATTGTCACCTCAGTAATTTTTTCAGAATCACAAAGAAACCTACCGTTTTGACGGAGTTTTACAAGTACCCGCGAAAAAATGAATCAAATTTGAGACTTATGTAGATATTACAGCCACAAAGTAAACCCATCTGTCATATTGATTACGCACATGTTTAACGATTAATTGGGCCAAGAAATAATGAATAATTTGACGGTACGAGTGGCTGTGATGCATCGCCTTGATTTCTAAGTTTAGAATCTTCGGCGCTGTGTATCACTGGGATTTCTAGAGGATAGGGAGCTCCGCTGCGGTGTTGGAGGAAGTACCAGAGCAGCTTTTCAAACTGCTCCGGCTCGAATTAAGACTTTGTTAGCTAATGGAACATGACTGAACTCCAAAGACATTTAAGTATGTCGACCCCAACTCCGATACTCCAGAGACGAAATTCCAGTTCATCCTCATTCAAACGATTAATTTCCCAGGGGCGCCATGATGGACCCGATGACCGAGAGCAGTCTGGCAGGGGCGGCGGTCGCGGCCATGACCGAGGATGAACACGAGGAGGCCGCGTTTCTGTTCCGTCTATCGTACACGCTCTACACCATGATCGGCCTCTTCATCACCATCACCGTGGGCCTGATCGTGTCTTTCCTCACCGGGCCGACGGACCCGGCCGACGTGCACATCGAACTCCTGACGCCCGTGGTGCGGCCGCTCTTCGCCCACCGGTGCAAGTCGGGAGACGAGGCGGCGCACTGGAAGAACAAGGACAAGGAGGAGGAGCGGGAGAAGGAAGTGACCGAGGAAGATAGCCTCCTCAAAAATAAGGTAACATATTCCACCCCTCATTATGCCCCGTTTACATTACTATAGTGCTCGCAGAGTTTCTGTGCACTGGAGAATTTCTCCAAGTCTAGCTGCCCATGGTAGATGAGCAGCGATTGGTTGTCGGCGTCCAATCCCGTAAACCGGTTCTTAGCTCAGTGCGCGCCGCGTACGAATACTGTAAGTGGCGACCCAAAAGAATCGGCGAAAACGAACGCTATGCCTCGCCGACGCGAGGGCCTTTAGAATAGAAATACTCTGGGCGAGAAACCACTATATATATCGAGTCAAAACTTGCAGTGATTGCAATAGTCATCGCAGTGAGGTAAGAAAGTAATCCCCATCGGCGCAGGTCACCGTGGTTACACGATAAATAAACAAAACTTAAATCCTCTTCACCAACATTTTGAAAATTACAAATACGTAAATTGCGACTAATTATCACAACAACCAATATTTTTATCGCTGGGAAAGATATCAGAATTTATCGGACCATATTTAATTTAGTTAAGAAAGCCTGGCACCCGCTGCAGGATAATTTGAAGTGAGCTAAGACTAGACTCTTTGGGGTCGCCACTTACAGTATTCGTACGCGACGCGCACTGAGCTAAGAACCGGTTTGCGGGATTGGACGCCGGCAGCCAATCGCTGCTCATCTACCATGGGCAGCTAGGCTTGGAGAAATTCTCTGCGAAACTCTGCGAGCTATAGGGTTAGCGCTCTGTGCTCTCTGACATGGAGTTCCTTCATGGCATCCGGAGGGGCACTCTCCGCACCAATATCCTTCTTCCTCTCTTTCCACTTCATGTTCCTCCTCGTACCACACGCAATAGCTGTCTCATTAAAATCCCCAAATTTCGTCTTTCAATATCCCAGCGCTCCCTATTCTACCGCATTCCAAAAACTTTCGACTCCCTGACTTCGCATTCACCCTCCCTTGACCTCTTCTCGCCACCCTATGCTTTCAAATCCTTCCTTACAAACCAGGTCAGCAAATTAAATCCATTTACCCTGTTATCATATCGCTGAATCCCCGTCCACGTCCTTACGTTCCCCTGTATCTATTCTGTTTTCTGTAATCATGTCTGTTATTATTTTATATTTTGTTAATGCTTATAATTTATTTGTTTGGTAGGCATCCAATGTTAAAAAGCCTTTGTGCCGTTTTTGGGGCTTTTTCAAATAAATAAAAAAAATGATAGCACAAACCAACAAGAGCATGCATTTTTTTATGCTAATGGTCACTTCAGACGTAGTTTTTTGCGCTAACTCCTAATCTACTCACAAAAATTGTCTATCACATGAGGATTTTGAGATATTCTAAGTTGAAATGGTAAAAAATGGCAATTTTTACGTATTTTTGAGCTTGAATGTCTCAGAAACCAGAGGCGATAGAATAATTCTGAAAACGGATTTGAAGTCTGCGTGTACAAATGTATAGAATACATCTAGGAAACCAAGAAAAACTATTGCTAGCATAACCTGTATTAACTTGGCAGCTATTAACAACTTTATTTATATTCAGCGATACTATAATCAGAGTGAACAATTTTTATATATATGTATAATTTTTATATTATGTATAATCAGAGTGAACATATTCTCATAAGTTACAGGTTAAGAAAACAATAGTTTTTCTAGGTTTTATAGATGTCTTCTATGCATTATTTAACGCAGACTTCAAATCTGTTTCTAAAACTACTCTATCTTCTTTGGTTTCTGAGGTATTCAAGCCCAAAAAGACCTAAAAATTGCCATTTTGACCCTTTTAAGGGTAGAATATCTCAAAATCCTGACGTGACAGACAATTTTCGTGAGTAGATTCGGATTCAGCGCACAAAATTACAGCGGAAAGGCCTATCCTCATCAACAAAGACCCTAAAATTTGCAGGTCTGTGTAGTTAATAAGGCGGCTTAACTAATTTGCATTCACACGGTATCCCTTAACCCTAGTTAAGATGCTGGTGGCCTCTGGTGGAGAGTAAAGAATTCGATGAAGCCCACAGCCCAACAAACATCGCAATTTACATTTCATTTGTTCCGAGGGATTTGGGCTGAAGTCACGAGACTTGTATGGGCGAGAAAAAGGACCGAATATGCAAATGTTTCGCTCGGTTAGATTTCTAATTTATAAGTATTTAACTATTTACTTATCACATCATGTGGTGACATGTATTATAGGAAAGTGTTTCGTGGAGATCAATTTTAATTGTGGTCGCTCATTGTTCGCGGAAATAACGAGTTTTTGAACCTATATGTTCGGAAGTGTATCTCTCTTATTTTATCGCTTCTGTCAGACCTAGAGATTTAGTGAGGAGTCACGATAATATTCTCTGTGTCGCTCTGAAAAATATCAGATCTTCATTTCTCAAGCAACCTAAGCCTAGCGTGTAGCCTCCGAGTCGCTAGAGGCTCCCACCTTAATCCCTCTAAAATTGTGAGACACTATATGTTCGCTCGTAGCAGTTTTTAATGAATCGCGCTGCTTTTCTTTGAACTTTATTTATTATTTTGGTTAAATCTTTATGACCAGGGTCCCAAATGCTCGTGGGGTATTCGAGGTGTGTCCCAACCAGAACGAAGTAGCATCTCTCTTTGACTTCTTCATCTAATATCTTTACTAATTTGTCCAATTTTCATTCCAAGTTATTAAAGTGTCCTACCTCCTCCAGCATATGCCCTCCCACTTTGATGGTCAAACTTACTTTTTATTCGACAAAGTATATATAATATCCAGGCACTAACGTTTATTACCTTTATCTTACAGGAGATCATAATCATGGTCAACGACGAGCATAAAATAATAAATAACTCTCACTGAATCTCCACCATCGGATACAAATAAGAAAAGAAGAAAATACATCGGCCGCACTTAGTAGCCGTCACATTGCTTCCAACTTGGACTTGAACATCAAGTGAAGAGATTGTGTTGATCTTCGATTCGTCAGGCGAAGCGTTCGAGTGTTCCGGGTAATCAAACTGAGCTGCCCGAACCTTGATGTCAGAAGCCGAAGGATTAAGATACTGAAACCGATGCGTCACTTGTGAAAACATCCCATCGAAGTGGAAATTTTCAACCGTACTATTTAATTCATATCAGATTGCTCTATTTCGGCAGAGAGCGATGCTCTTCGTTCATTAAATCACTTACCTTTAACATTCTTCAAACGCATTGCAGTTGTTGCCTGATAGAATATTCGCCCCTAGTCTGTAGAAGCCAAACCATAAGACACCTGTGCTGTGAGTACACCTATAAATGGCGCGGTTTATAGCTGACACGAGTGAATCTTCAGTGCTCTTAAAAATGAGACTGGACAAGTGCAATTAAGGTTCATGTACTTTCGTCCTTTAATTTTACATTTCATTAATAAATGTTACCGAGGAGCAGCAACAATTAAAGGATTGAGATTAAAGGATGTAGTGCTGTAGTAATTATTTGACGTCCTCAACTATTGTTTTTTGAAGTGTGGAACCAGTCAGACGAACATTTACCCACTAGTGATAGTGTCACTGCCCTTGAGTCAGTTAACGCATGCTAATTTGGCAATTGAAGCTGGAAGACATGGTGGCTCTTTGACAATAAATGTCTTTAAGTTTCATCTGTAAATTTAACCTCTATGTAACAACATTGCTGTTATTACGAAACTGATTGTGAGCCATTATTATCGTAAGTATTGGTGAGTTGGCAATTGGTTGTTCGATAACCTTTGCGGTGCATTTACAACCAAAAAGCATCAGCAATCAGTATGAAAGTTAAAAACAATGAACGCACAAGAATGTGGATTCTTGAGCGAATAAGAACATTAGACTAGTTAACTCCAAGCAAAATATACGTTCTTACGTTCACCATGGAGTTTGTGGACGTGATTAGTCAAAAATTAACGGTTTTTGGAGATCTGAAAATTCAACAACGCCCCCTAAATTTCAGCGGCACGACCAACTAATTGGATTCTGGAGCGACATCAATTCCTTCAGAATGATAAGTCACAAGAAAAATTCACTCCCTATGATTATTTCCTGCATTATCTGTGATTTCTGTGATACGGGCGCTTTACGCGAGGGACTTATTTGCACAATTTGATGCACAAAAAGTTGGAAGAACGCGGGCACGGAATCAGAGCAAGGTTTTTTTTCCCATTTTCCGTCGATGAATTTGCGCATGCATTCTTGCAATTCACCGCAGAACACGACCCGATTTTTCAATGTCTCAGATTGTGTAATAATGTGCCTCGAGTATTAAGGCCTTTGCCATTCATGCACTACGGCGCGCATAATCCCTAAGCATGGGATATCCAACGAAGGAGATCAGAGATTGTATGTACAGATGCAAGCGCATCAATTTTTGTAAATGCATTATACAAACATCATGAATAAAAATGCCTTGTTTTCACAAAACGCCGCAAAAATGTTATTTAAAAAAAAAAAAATCCCTCATTTTTTTACTTTGTCCATTTCATTCACCGTGGAGAAACACAAAAAAATGTATCAGCTCCCAAGGCTCGAAAATTTAGGTAAGTTTTTTAATGAAAGCAATTTCATTCTGAAAGAGGGTAAAATTACATCTACATACTACACTGAGAGCTGCCGCATTAAGGGCGTGTGGCAAGGGGTTTAAGGACACCAGCCGTATAAAGCTGAAAGGGATAAGGTTTTGGGAATGGTGATGTGTATTATGGGAGTGTATTTAGTGGAGCTTTTGTTTTTTATTGTGGTCGCGTATTGTGCGCGGAAAAAACGAGTTTTCGTAACTATCTGTTAAGTGCTATATCTCTCTTACTTTATCGCTTCTGCCATACCTAGAAATGTAATGAAACTTCATGATAATACACCAGGGTTGAAATTCGCTATGAAAAAATCATTTGACTTGACCGAGATTCGAACCCGGATCTCTCAATTGCCGGTCAGGTGTGTTAGCCAGTTACACCACCAAGCCATCAATGCGAATTTTGAGGGGGGCTTATGCGAACTAGATGTTCAGGCCTCAAGTCTACAAGTCATGTAGACTTGAGGCCTGAACATCTAGTTCGCATAAACCCCCCTCGAAATTCGCCTTAAAGGAAGATGGCTTGGTGGTGTAACTGGCTAACACACCTGACCGGCAATTGGGAGATCGTGGTTCGAATCTCGGTCATATCAAATGATTTTTTTCATAGCGAATTTCAACCCTGGTGTATGTGCACCCGTGCGAGTGACTTCGTACCACATCATTTGTTACATGCAATGTTTGAAAATTCTTGATAATATTCTCTGTGGCACTCTGTGGATACATATTAGTTCTAAATTTCTCAAGCAACCTAATTGTAAGTCTAGCGTGTAGCCTCCCGGGTCTCTAGGGGCTCCCACCTTAATCCCTGTAAAAGTTTTGAAACACTACATGTTCGCTCGCAGCAGTTTTTAACGAAGCGTGCAGCTTTTCTCTGATCGTAAACATATATTTGGTTAAATCCTCACGACCAGGGTCCCATACGCTCGTGTCGTATCTAGGTGAGGCCCAACCTGAGTGAAGTAGCATCTCTCTTTCACTTTTTCATCCGAGAACCTTCCTATAATAAGCTTGACAAATCCTATTTTCTTTAATGCTATGCCACATACACTTCAAAATTATTTTCATATCTCATTTTTAGCGGAGAATCGGCGACATAGTGATACCGTTTCATGAGCTTACTGAGCGACGGCTCTTTCTGGTGCATGGAGCAGACGTTCACCTATTTAAAATCACAATTACCTCCAATGGTATAAGCTCATATAATCATTTAGAATTATACGCCATTTATCTAGAGGATTGGTCTTGGTTATAGAAATTAATTCAAACAATACTTTCCGCCAACGTTTCGCAATTGCAGTGATCTAACATTTTTATAAACTTTGAAGACTTTAAAAAACAATTTTTTTACCTTGAGATGGATTTTAGTTTGAGAACAACTTAATAAATTTATGGTAGAAGTTTTAATTGTTGCTATGCTTAAAGAATAGTAACATTAAAATACTTTTCAAAATAATGTGGTTTCCCATCTGGAGTACTTAGGGGGTATGTAACTTCAGAAACTTCTTAATTGATCTAACATATTTATAACCTTTGAATTTAAAACAAATTTTAAAGACCTTTTAAAAGAAAAAAGAAGAAAAAAAAGACAATTCCAAAACAATGATTTTACCTTGAGATGGATATCAGTTTGAGGACAATTTAATAAATAGATGGTAGCAGTTTTAATTGTTGCTATGCATAAAGACCAATGACATAAAAATATTTTTCAAAAATAATGTGGTATCCCATCAGGAGTACTTAGGGGGTACGTAACTTCAATAATTTCTTAATTGATCTAAAATGTTTATAACCTTTGAATTTAAAACAAATTTTAAGAGACATTTCAAAATAAAAAAAGAAGAAAAGAAAAAAAGACATTTAAAAACAACGATTTTATCTTGCGATGGTGATCAGTTTAAGTGCAATATAATACATGGATGGCAGCAGTTTTAATTGTTGATATACATAAAGACCAATAACATTAAAATATTTTTTTAAATGTGGTATCCCAACAGAGGTACGTAGGGGGTACATAACTTCAGAAAGATCTTACATGTCTATTAAGGATCAGAGAGGTTCCATAATTCTTAGATACTTCATTTATTAGAAGTAATCAGGCACGTTCTCACATTGGCTGCGGCTTCATAACAGACCGTCGCGGCGGCTATAGCTGAGATGAGCTCTCGTCCTCGGCGTCCAACAGGATATGACCCTCGCAGTCGGAGGAGATAGCCGATGGGGTTCTGGCGTCGGACGGCGACGGGCGTCGCGACGATGCTTCGGCGAGGTTTAGGCTTGAACGTAATTGCTGCTTAGTGTTCGACTGAAGAGATCGCTTGTAGTTTTAACCGGGGTTTATATAGTGCATATGTATGTACAAGACGAGGGGTTGACGAGAACTACTGAGAGGAGGGATGTACTCACGCTTTGACCTGAATTGGTCCGAATTGACCCTCCATGGGTCCGGTGATCCCCGACTCGAGGACGTACTTCGGCAGACCGCACGGCGTCAACCCGTAAAGTGAGTCAGAGAGACACTTCATCCCAAATATTTGGGCAATATTTTCTCTCGGTTCACAAGGAGGTGCGGTAGGTTTTTCGCGAAAGCGAAACCGACGGTCACTCGTCTCTGTTGTTTGGGGTAACCAAATTAATACGAGCACTTCGGGGAGGCGGAGGCCCAATTGAGGTCCTTTTGACCTCAATCCGCCTCATTGGTGTCGGCCTCGAAGGGGCTGCGGTTCCGCTAACCTTCCCTACCCATCCTTTCCTTCCACCCCTTCCTAGCCTCGGTTATAAGCGAAAGCTTGAGACCAGGGCGGAAGTTGCAATCCTGCGGCGGGAGCCGAATCACTTGTAAGTACAAGACATGTTTTTTTAAAGTAAGTACCGTTTTGAAATGAAAACAAAACAAGAATACTTTTCTTAATAATTTAATTTTTACATGAAAACCTGTGCCTTAATCTACTTTTCTATATAATTTCCACTAATATTTAGGCACTTATCGCAACGCAGAATCAGCATTTTAATCCGATACTCATAGAAGTCTGCCGCCTGATTTGACAACCACTGCAACACGGTCGTTTTGACCTCATCATCGTCATCGTGGCACTGACCACCCAGATGCATCTTCAAATACAGAAACAAGTGATTATAACTGGGAACTAGATAGGGACTATACGGAGGGTGATCAAGTTGTTCCCAGCCAAATGATTCGATGAGATCTAGAGTTGGATTAGTCGTGTGTGGACGGGCATCGTCATGGAGAAAAAAGATCCCCACACCACGCCTTTTGTTTTGGATTCTGTAAAAGATCTAACCGATTTCCGTACCATTCCATCGCTCATAATGTTTTTTTTATAAAATTCACTGATCTGATGATGAATTTCAGCTGCTTTCACTCCTTAAGCCCTAAAAAACGCGTGTTTCATAGTCGGCGGGATTCTCAATCGGCGGAGGCATTTCAAATTGTCTAAGACAAACCTAAACGCGATTGAATGTTTCCATAATGGCGTCTGCAGCTTCCTATGCATGTAGGTACACAGCACGCATGCGCCAAATGCCAAACGCAGTACTCAGTGGTCGAATTTCAAAACAGTACTCACTTAAAAAATAAGCCTCGTAGTTTTGTATAGCGTGACACGCAGCCGGGCTAAGCATATTCCATGTTTTGTCATAACTGACAAAAGAGAAATCATATTGTCCATGGTCCCTTTTTCGGGACAACCTTGATCAGTAACCGAGGCGATTTGGGCGTTTCGCGAACCTCTGTTAAAGTATTTAGAATCGTGACCAAATAGGTATATTCTCAAGGTGAATAGGATAGCGAGTGACATAGTCGGGAAGATACGTGAGTCTTTTCCCGCAGAACCTTCATGCACGCATCCTGTTTTTCATAAAAAAAGACTTTGCACCTCATTTTATGTTTTGCATCGGTACGGATATTGCGGTCCGGTATGAAGATGACTTGGACAATGGAAAAAAATACTCCTTTGCCCCTTGTTACGTCATGCACATCATGGATTATAAGACAGCCTGGGGGCAAAAACCCAAGGGGGCAAAACTCCGCCTTGGAAAATGGAAAAAAATATAGAGTGACCCCTTGCCTGGTCGTGTGCTGTGCGTCTTCGTTGTGATATTACTATAATTCCTCTTTCGTCCCTTGGAGCTTTCGTTCAAAATATTTTCGTTCCGGAACCACTTTATTTCCGCGGCTTTCGTTTCTCTTTAGGTTCGGTTCCGTGAACCGAAACTTTATCAGAGCCCACCCTGAACCGTGAGTTTAGTTTCGTTCAAAATCCCTGGATTATAGGTCTACCATATGGTCAGCGACATGAATGTGTATTCAGTACATTTTTGAAAAATTCCTTCCCAGATTATAGAAATAATATATCACTTAAAAGTTAAATAAAAATTATTATAATTGTTGAACGATAGCCCCGAGGACGCAAAAATGTACCGGCGAAACGTTGGTGCTAAGAGGTGTTTGAATTCATTAATGCAACCGACACCAATCCTCCAAAATAAATGCTATACATATAAAGTGGTCAAGATGACTTAGTTTTAAAATTATTTATGTATGCATCGAAAAGAATTTTTTCTGACATTCCGATGTGTTTTAGTGTGGGCTGAATAAAGCGAAAAAAAATCATGCTGTAACAGAGCGTTCAAGCGATTATTGAAATGGATTGACTGTCGGACAGATTCTTTGAGATCATAGAAGTATAAGGAGAGGACACTACAAAAGTCATCATTATGAACCCTGAAAACCGAAATAAGAACCACATTATTTAGCCTTGTTCTCTCCTCAATTTCCTACGGATAGCACGACGGAATGGACGAATTATCGGATGTAATGCAAGACTATCAAACATCTGTTTGAAATTTAAGGCGAGTGAATCTTGAAACGTATATTGGCTGCTTTTTGCTATGATTTCTACAAGATTTTACAATACTGTTCATCGGAAATGCGGATGGTTTTAAATTTAAGCAAAACCTGTCCCTGGAAAACCTGATGACAGGCTCAGCAGCCTATCGGGATGCCGGGGACATACGGGCCAACAGAATCGTCCGGCTAGCAAAAAAAAAAATAGAATACGCAAGGGGAATCCACATTAAAGAAGCAAGTGTTTGCTGATTTCTAGTAAGCTATCGATGGAAAACAGTATAATTGCAAAATTAGTGAGTTAGCCCGCAAGCGCTATAGAAAAATGATGGTCAACGAAGATTACGGACTAGCTTCAGCTTCTAATATTGACTAGCATAGCGAGTGACCTCTCCATATACCTCAATGGTTGCGACTCACTGTCTGAAAATAACACTGAACTAATTAATCCTGAAATTAGAAACTTATGGAGAGGCCACTACTCTAGAGGAACAACAACTCTTTCTCCATGTCCTTCCAAGTCCTTACTTTTACCAGATCTAAGAGATATATTCGAAATCTGGTCATAGGACTCATAGAAAGCATCATTATTTTGATTTTTTCCTTAATATTTCGGGGTATTTATTGACCAGTATACTACGAAAATACCTTTCAGAGGATTTTCCAGGTGAAAAAGAGATAACAAAGCAAGTCAATTCACAGAATATTAAATCTCAAGAAAATAATTTCTTTGTGGAAAATTGCTCATTTTATTTCTGCAGATTTCACAGAGCATCGGCTGCCTATTACCGAGTCATTAATACTAATTTTAAAGACTTGGAGTGCAAGTCAAACAAAAATCAACACAGTAAGAGGAAATCAGAGAGCGCTTTCGAATTCAACACTAAAAACTCGTTTAAATACAGTTGCTATCTTTTCAGGGAAAGAAAAAGGTTAATCTTCGTTGTACCCGTGTAACACTGCTCACTTTTTTTCCTCCTATAACCAGAAAAACCCATTATGAATTGTGGGTCGTAGGTAGCAGAAAAAGAGGAAGTTACAAATAACATTTTCCCTGCAGAGTACTGACGAGTACTTTCCTTAATCAAGACTCAAAATTTGATCACGTGATAGTTATCAAATTGAGAAAAGATTACGAGAACAGATAAAGAGACGGCGATATAGACATAAACCGCTTTTCCTGTGGTGTTAGAGATAAGAAGTCAAGAGCACCTAACTATTCATCAGCATCATTCAGTTTCCATTCATTGTCTTACCACCAGCCGGATCGCCGCAGCCACAGCAGTAAGTACTCCTCTTCGAAGTGATTATACTATATTTCACCGTTTGTTCCTTGGAGCTTACGTTCAAAATACTTTCGTTCCGAAATCACTTTTGTCCCGGAATCACTTTTGTTCCGGAACCACTTTCGTTCGGAGACTTTCCTTCCTCTTTCGGCTCGGTTCCGTGAACCAAAACTTTAGCAGGACCCACTCTGAACAGTTCCATGACCGCCGGTCTAGTTTCGTTCAACATCCCTGGATTATAGGTCTACTATGAGACCGGTATAGTGGATAGAGACTCACTCAGCACGGAATGAAACGTTGCGCAGATCTCAACCGAAACCAAACTGAATATTTGGATCATTTTCCTATAAGGGAGAAATATATTTTGCTATTTATATATTTTGAGATTACGGAGACTAGCTGCGGTATGTATTACCTTCTCGAAGTCACCTGAAATTGATAAGAAGTGCGCAAAATCCACAGATTAAAAAACCGTTGGCTTAGAATGGGTCAGGAAACCAGATCATTCCATAATGCACCGAGCGCATCATTGCATTGCAATGTACCAGTTATCAAGGCGTCCAAGATAAAATTTACGTTTGGATATGAGTTTATCAGAGTTTGAGTTTTGTAGCGCTCTATTCGCTATCAGTTTCCGCAGGGAGTATTTAGCGACTAGTTCACGAAACGACGTCACTATCTCCAAGTTGCGATTCACTAGGCTAAGCATAACTTACACCGCGATAGGCTCCGACTGAAGTTTTCGCGGAGAGAAAGGGACCATAGACATGATTATTCGCTGCGTAAACTGCAGCTGACAACGCTACCTGCTTGAATTAATATTTTTTTACTTTCGTTCTTGATTAACCTTTCGTGCTCATTACTGTGTTAGGGGTAATTTCATCATGTGCAAGTAATCACCAAGGAACATTGAATAGCTTGTCATATGTCAATTTATTTTATACATTTATAATATTACTTCACATTGTGAACAATTCGTACTTCCTAATTCTTCGTTCATGTGTTGCCCGTTTATATCTGTGTACACGTGAACGCCAGGAAGTTTTTTCACTTGCTAATTAAATCACTCATCTTAAGAATGCGTTACTTCATAGATTCAATATTATACGTTTCTGGTCAAAGCAAATGATTCTTCTTCACTGTCATTTTCGTCAACTCGAGAGCGTAACAGGCTAAGAGCACCCAGCCTGATACACTTGAAAGGAATCCAGCTTTGAGTCCCAGTTAAGGCTAAAGATTTCTCTTCAGTGGAATTTTACAAACAATTTCATTCGCCTAAAGTGTTACTTTTGAAAAAGGGATGATTTTTCAAAGAACAATTAAGTTTTATCAGGGATGCGGAGCAATTTCGGCCGAGTACAATTCAAAAAATCAAGTGCTCCAAAAGAGGTCCAGGCAAGAGATTAAAGTTGATTCTCAATCAGCAGGCATTACCTTTCTCTCACTAGGTGCGATAGATTAGTACTCACACAGAAGCCGTAATTTTGCCTGTTATTCGTCCTACTACATTTCATAACTAAACTCTTATAATTGAATATATGGCGCATCATACAACTAGGAGAAATAACAGGTACCTTATTAAGAAAGGAGTACCTTAATAAGGTACCTCCTGGTACCTTATTAAGAAAGGAGTCGGAATTTCATTAATTTCATTAAGTAATTTTGGCGTCATTACCTCGAAAATTCAAGAAATGCTAAAAAAAATGTCGAGATTTATCAAGGCTGCGACCCCAAGCCCACGCAAATGTCTAGGTTTGAATATGTCTGAATGAGTGATGAAAAATCTTAGATTTTCCCTAGATAATGGTCTCTCGAGTATTTCACCGGAACCATAACGACGGCCAGGGTTCAAATCCCTGTAGAGATGGATGTTTTCCATTGAAACCAGATTTTTTTTAGTGTCTTGAGAAGAGTACTTCAAGTAAATTACTCCGTCAGCCGGGTGATACATTGAACCGTGGTCCCCTTGGCGTCTTTCGTTAAGAGCAGGCTAATTCCGACGCCGAGTTTCTATCCACCCTTCCCCCCTTACCTTCTCCTATGGCGCAAATGAATTTAGCTGTCGGTCGCCTCCCCAATTATCAATCCATCCATCAATTCCAAAGGTTTAACAGTTCCATGTCTCCTGACGTTTCAAAGAACGACTCGTTCTTCCAAGCTTCGGGAGATATGGAGTTGGAGAACAAGTTCTGCGAAACGTCAGGAGATGCGGAGCTGTTAACCCGGTGGAATGCTCGAGAGACCTTTATCCATGTCTGAATGAGGCTTCCAGTTGCATTGACTGGCATGCGAGTAATCAAAATTTGGTATCGCGCTCACCCACTGAAGGCAATATCGGCACTTTGACCCGCTCCTTCCGTGGAGTCGCATGGCGGACGCGGCGGAGGAGGATGTGGGGCTGGATGCGTGGTTCTCGGAAGGAGGATCCGTCACCTACCCGACCTCGACGTCGACATCGACCCTGGGCGTCTCCGATGGAGTCGTTAGCCGCGGGTCTATGGCCCTCGTGCAGAAGTTCGCCGCCGTCGACTACGCCGTCTTCGGCACCATGCTGGCCATGTCCGCCACCATCGGCATTTACTTCGCCTTCTGCGCCCCGCAGAAACAAAACACGACGTCCGAGTACCTGATGGGAGGCAAGAAAATGGGGATCATCCCCGTGTCTCTCTCACTGGTCGCAAGGTACGTAAGTTTCAAGGCCAGATTAGAATATTGTGTAAGCCCAAATGCATTACAGTCAATACGAGTTACGGTAGTTTGAATGAAATCTCATTTCACCTATAAATCGATGATATTTTGTCTCATTTCAAAGAAAAATATTTCACCTTTCCAAAAATACCAAAATATCAGCCCGTTACCGAGCTACTTTCCGAGATGCAGACGAAAAATCCCAGCTCTTTTACATGAGAAATGTTACGTGTATGCACTCCAGAGAGACCATATTTTAAAAAAAGAGGCATTTCTAACAATTAGACTTCGTCAAAAAATTAATAAAGAGCAGAGTGTATGTATCCTCAGCTTTTTTTAAAAATAAATCATAATGTCACCGCGGTAATTTTTTTCAGAATCATTAACAAACCTTCCGGTGAGGGAGTTTTAAATGAACCGCGCAGAAAAAATGAGTCAAGTTAAAGACTTATGTAGATAGTTTTAATTAATTATTTAAAATTTCAGTTCAATAAAATAGATTATTTAATTTATAGTTTTATTTTTTAAATTTAAGTATATAATTAAATTAATTACAATTAATATCATAATGATTTCATTATTCTTCCAACAGCTGCTGAAATTTAAACGTACGATTAGAATATGGTCGCTCATATTACCTAAATTGGAGTGTTTTCAAATTTTCTCTTTTGAGGAGGAACCGTCAACTAAATAGGGAACGCTCTATAATGCCTTAAGAATTGCTCTTGTGCCTTCAGACACAACCACTGCCTCGGCACTGATCCACATCCTGTATGTTGATAGTCTCGTTTCAGGAGTTACCCTCCTGGGATTTTCCGCTGAGATGTACCTCTACGGGACGCAGTTTTCTCTCTTCCACGTCGGAATAGTGATAGCATCCTTCCCTGTGGCACTGGTTTTCGTGCCCGTGTACTATAAACTCCAGCTAACGTCATGCTACGAGGTAAGCAAGGCATTTTATACAGCATATCCCATTACATAATTCATTGTCTTCATTCCACCCCCCTACATTGCTTATGGTCATAAATTACGATGAATAGCTTGGTTTTCCATCGCTTCATTTCATTGTTTTCTGTGACGGCTGAATATATGTATAACGGTTTTTGCTACCCAAAGGTTATCTTCCGCATTTTGCGGCCTAAAATGCTGCGCTAAAATGCTAAAACGCAGGCATTTCACGTAACTCTTCAAATACTTGAGATGCAGTAAGTCCTCGATTTATGTCGAAGATGCGTGTTGAAGAAGAGCGACGTAACTCGAAATGACGCAAAACGGATCCAGATATTCGTGACCACTTTAATCCCAAGATAAATCAAGGCGTTGATTTCAAATTTCGTTTTTTGCCTTCATCTGGGAAAAAATAGCTATTTCAGATAGGATGATCGTGTCACAGTCATCAAAAAACGCAAGCACATGCGGTCTATTCTATTATCGGGGATCGGGTTGGTTTGGTGACTAGAGTACTGACTAACCACGCGGACGGCCAGGGTTCAAATCCCTGCAGAGGATGTTTTTCAGCGGAACCCCGCTCCCTACTTGTGTGTCTTGTGGAGGACACTTCAAGTACAGTACTCGTCTGTCGGATGAGACGTTAAGCCGTGGTCCCCTTGGCGCCTTTCGTAAAGAGCAGGCCAATGCCGACGCCGGGTTTCTATCCACCCTTCCTCCCTTACCTGGCCCCTGTGGCGCAAATGACCTTAGCCGTCGGTCGCCTCCCCTAATATCCAATCCAATCCAATCTTTTATTAGCATTAAACAGGGAAAGGTATTCCGACGACCTTTGTCAGCATGAACGTAACATCGAATCAGACATAAATCGAAAAGACGCATATCGAGGACTTACTGTACATTATACAATATAATCCAAAGAGACGAAAACTTGCACAAATTATTTCATTTAAGCACTCTCTCAAACACTTTTTATTGTCGGCCCCGGTGGCGATGGGGTAAAGTCCTTGACTTCTAAACCGAAGGTCGTGAACTCTAGTCCTGCCTGGGTAGAATTTTCACCAACAGACCAACACAGTCACTGTGGGTGATTGTGTTGGTCTGTTGTCGAGTTATTCACCCGATTTCAAATGGCTAAATATGCTGTATTTGGGCTGGTAAAAATAAATAAATAAAAAAGTACTAACTGGCTAATGAATTATGCGTATGAGGACTACCAAGTCGCGTTATATTTCCTCAGAAATCTATTTAACTGTCTAGATTTTGACAAATTTCAAGCTATCCACGGAGTTCCACTTTTCCGGAGTCACCCGCAATGCACACATGTGCGAATTTCCACAGAGAAAAAAATCATCCGCCTTGATCGGGATTCAAACCCGGATCCCGCGATTTCCGTCCGAGTGCTTTAGCCAGTTAAACTACCGAGGCGTCCTCCTACACTTTGGTGGATTCCCTTGTCTAGATTTTCTTCTGATAAATTGTTCTATTTCGATCAAATTTTCAATTTCGAGTTAACTCAATAATGCGACAACTAAAGCGTGCGTCATGTTATTACGTAGTGAAAATAATTGTACGCATGAGCAAAGCATAGGGAGAAGACATGTAGCCATTTTCAATTTTTTTAATTTACCGTGTTTTTCAATAGCTGGAGTTAATGGCGATAGATTAACAAATGGAAAAATAACTGTCGTATTACATATCTCCACGAAAGGAATATCAATGATATGATCATACCGCAACCAAATAGAAAGATGTAACTGAGTAACCAAGTAACGTTGTAGAATAATGGAATTTGTATTATTTTTTCAGTATCTGGAGCGGCGGTTCGACCGGAAGGTGCGGATGCTCGGCTCGACGCTGTACTGTATCCAATGCGTAAGTTATATTTTTATTTATTTTTTATTTATTTATATTCACAACCCCGAAAACAGCACAACTAGTCCTTTTACATCGGGTGTTTTAACATTAACAAGAAACGATCACACACACCCATGTCCTGGGCAGAAAATATTCTACCCAGGCGGGACTCGAACCCGCGACCCTCGGGTTAGCAGGCGAGGACTTTACCCCACCGCCACCGGGGCCAAATCTCCCTTCTTAACGTGGTGCTCACTTCAATGAATTATGTCCGCTTTGTCACCTATACTTGAGGCAAATATTCTTCGAGGCCCGCAACTAACAACAGTCGATCCATGAGTGATTTGGTTCTTTCCCGGAGTATTATGTTGGTGAGGTCTTCTCGGGGGTAAATGTTCGTGAAACAGGTTCATCGATTTTCCGTCTTAGCTCGCTTCCCAGACATTCAACAGAAGCCATTTATACTTCGTTATAAATCTTAAACTTAGCATTTCTTTGGCATACCCTTTTCGTTGCCGTAATTTTACAATTATAGCGTTCCAAACAGTTTGAAAAACACATTTCTGTCACATATTTCAACTACGCTTCGCGCCATATTGCCGAGTTTCAAGACTATCCACCAGAGGGATACTTCATTATTTCACTTCTTATATATCACGCACTCAAAACATATTATAAAATATCAGCTGACGGGGTCGCCCCGAAGGAGCGGGATGACCCGCCCAAAAACAACCTCGGGAAAATTTAAAAAATCGCGTATTCGTGTTATAATACTAAAACGCTAAGATTCACACTGCTACTGAGCCCTTCGGGTTCTGATTTCCATTTCCATAAACTGCAAGATGGCCGCCACCGAAAACCACGTTTCCGAAATGTTACATCTTCTAATATCCGTCATTTTTAAGATGGATCAGAATTTTACCAACAAAAAAAATTACATTTACTAATATTGCTCCTCCTTATTTTAGTGGAATAAAAACTATATTTAAGGGAGGAAAAAATCTTTATCGATGGACCTGTTTCGCGTACATTTACCCTTTTTTGGTTTTCCACCAGCTCAGATATTGGTTGGCTGACGTTCCGAAGACTGCCCGACCATCGTCCTCAGGGCATGTCAATTGGCAAATTCTACGTCCTATACAGGTATGAACGTAAACGGCTCAGGTCAGGGCTATTATGATTGGTTGGCGCCAATTTTGGTCCTCCCGCCTTGATTTTGTGGAGTGCAGGTTTCCAAGCTTCGCTTAGCGCGTAGCCATTGTCACGGTTGAAATGTTGTTTCTATACGGGTCTCAATCGCCTCATTCGCCAAGACTTCCGTTCCGCAAAATTAAGGCGGAAAGACAAAAATTGGCACCAACCGATCGGAATTAACCGGACCTTAGCTGTTTACGTATATACATATAGGACGCAGGATTTGCCAGCTGACAAGCCCTGAGGATGATGGTGGAGGCAGTTATCGGAACGTCGGTCAGTCAATATCAGACCGGGTGGAAAACTCGAGTCCATCCATGGTAGTGGCCGGTCGCCTTCCAGACCCTTTTAAAATCTGATATCACTGTAAATTGTTGATGGACACCAAATTATTCTTTACATTGGTTGTGTCTGATGAAAATTTGTGGAACTTGCTCAACATTGTGAAATGAAACCTGTAACTTAGTAATTCCACATACACTTTATTGACGATCTAGGTTTCGTCTTATAAAGTCATCAATCAGTTATCAATACCTGATAAAGTTTGTGTGGAATTGCTAAGTTACAGCTGTCATTTCACAAGTTATTCTTTGTTGCCAAAACTTATTGTTTCAAATCCTTATAGACACTCGAAAACGCCACTGATCATCTACTCAGCATCATAAAAGTCACTTTAAGGTTGTGTCTTTTCTGATGCTGCTCACAATACATGCAGAAAGGTAACATGGTGCCAAATCTTTTTTTACATCATTGATATCATGCCAACAGTAAAGTACGTGTGGGTGAAATTTTACTCTCCGATATATATTTGCAGGTTTTTGCTGACGCATAATTAGTCTTAGTTTTACTTACTTTAGTGAGGCATAGAGTAATGAATATTCGTGAAAACTCACCCCCTGCCCATATCCTTGAGGAATTATACGAGGTAATAGGAGGATTTTGAAGTATGAGAATGATTTATGTAATAAGTAACTTCTCAAGGATGGACGTTAAAAGGTTTATAATTCGTTAAACAAGAGTTTCCTTTATTTCAGCTTCTTCACACCCCGATCATTATTTACATACCAGCCCTCGCCTTCAGCCAAGGTAAGCAGAATTAATCATTCCTCAACCGCAATTTCAAATGTCAAAACGGGTCAGAATTAACTGAAGATTTCGGAGAAATTTTAATCTATTCACGTCACCAAATTACCAAATTTCGATACCGTCCGATGCCAAAATGACAACAATCACGAAACTTAACTTTGGGCAGAAATTTCAGCTATTTAAAAATTATAAGGCCTCCAATGGTGGTAAATCAGCCGAATGTTTTAAAATAATAAAAACGGGTCAGTGAGACAGTTACTATGTTAATAGAACTCCAGTTTAAATGCATATAAAGGCAAAGGTACATTCATTTCTGATACCACATCCTTGATTCAAGTGTGAGAAGATGTACTGACTTCTTTGAAGGATTTAAAGATAATTTGCCCATTTTCAAGAGGCATCTCATTATTATTCCTAAAATATCACGTATGTTAATAACTTTATCATACAATATAAAGTCATTCTAAGATTCTAAGAGCATTTAAAATCCTGGCTGACTTTAATGGTCATATAACCATGGTGGTAGAAGATTATTTTTACTGGATCATTGGTGTACTTTTATTATCCGTGCATACACGATACTTACATGTACCCGCGCGAGTAGATGAATGAACACATTCACCATTAAAATTTTACAGTGTAAATACAAAAAATTGCGCAAAAGCATGATCGCGTGACCATAAAATAGCCTCTGTTCGAATTTGGAGTATTTTTTTCATGCACCTGTCCAGCCACGTACTTGCACGGGCATATGCATCGTGTAAATACGTCTTTACCCATGCTAAGGTAAAGAAAACATTACGTAGCATGATCTCATACTACAGTTCGGCATATGGAGGGCTCAAAGTTAAAGTGGCCTAAGTTATTTTTTTCCATTTCTGAACCCTTTCAGTCCCACCATTTTTTAATCAAAGATATTTCGCTGAAATTCGTTTCACGTAACATCTTACGTCTCGTAACACCGATATTATTCAAGGAAATCATTCGCTATACTCACATACACATTTAAACATTTTTTAAATAATGGACAGAAATGCATTTTGTTGTGTAAATTACAGTAATGAATGTATTTGTTATTTATCATAAATATTAATACATAATAAATTATATGTGAAAAGGAGAAGACAGATTTTCAACTACTAAGTCGACCGCAATTTTTTGAAAACAGGTTGCTTGTCGGCCAAAATTTTCAAAGTATCTTCGAAATATGAAATGAAAATTTTTGCGCCCAGCGCACTCTTTTGAGGAGACATTTAACTAGACAGCTTGTAATATGTGTCAGGAAAGTAACTCTGGATTTTTATTTCATACACAATTGAAGGCCTTGGGTACACAGAAAAAAGTTCGAGATGTACACAAATGTACCTCTGGTACTGAAAGGATTAACTAACAACTGTATATATTACGGCCATAGATATATAGTTCTTATTATGCATGATATTTTGAATCTGTAGTAGTAGTCTTTGTATCCCTTGCATGTTGGAACGATTGAAGATAGAATGTTTCTTGGTTATTAGATTTTTAATTGGCGCTTTGCATGTGTGGTACGCGGGTTTCAATGTAATTTCGGAGTTCTACCATATCATTCATGTATGCCTGGTGTGGAAGCACCCCCTGCCACACACCCTTTTGGGTGGCTTGCAGGGTATGACGAAGATGTAGATGTAGATATCTTTTTCCGCAAGACAGGGCCAGGTCCAAAGTTCGAATTTCCACAACATCGCTGTAGTTCTGGAACGCACATTTACGGGAGGAATTAAAAGAACTTTTAACCGGTCTCCCTCAAGATTCACTTCGATATACGTACTTGACCCTCTTCAACCCTGAGCCTTCCGTGAGGCTTCACGGGATTCCATCCGGGTTGGAAGGTCCATGACCAACGTTTCGGCCGCTTACATTGCAGCCGTCCTCAGGGTGATGAGAATATGCCCGCAATAAATTCTCATCACCCTAAGGATGGCTGCAGAGTAAGCGGCCGAAACGTTGGTTATGGACCTTCCAACCCGGATGGAATCCCGGGAACCCTTTCTTCATACTTTTCACCGGGTTAACCTGAAATCTTTTACCTGAACCTGCCATTTTTCCTAGTTCTCTTCTTAACATCCATTTTGCATTCGCATATTCACATCTAACCCTATTTCCCCGCCCTGTACATTAAAAAATGCCCAGGAGTCCTCTACATTAAAAAATGCCCAGGAGTTCTCTACTCTTCTGCAGACTGCAGAACCGATAGACTTAAAATGTCATTTTTTCCACGAACAATAAGGGACCATAATATTTGCGATAGATCAGTTCTAGGATACTGACTAGGTTAAATAGGATTTTTTCCGTAGTGCTAAATATCTTAACATGAACTGTAGATATAGAACATACCTCTCATGTAATCTCCGGCATGATACACTCCTGCATGTCTTAGCACCTTGTAGTGCTGTTTATCTATCACATAAATAATACTAACCAGTAGTTATATCTTGAGTAGTGTACTGCACGGTAGCATGCTCCTCTACGTATCACTCTCCTGGTTGCGGTCTGACTGCATACCGTTGTCATGACTGCTTTTGGCCAGCGCCTGGCATTCAGGGGAACGTGGGCGGTTCTGAATTGAACTGTGATGAGTGCTGCATGCCTGGTGTGGCATCACCCCGTGCCACACACCCTAGTAGTGGCTTGCACGGTATTCCGTAGATGTAGATGTACTCTTCCAGCGATCTTCTCTTCTCCTCCACCACGCCCCTTCACGTCACCTCACTTCATCTAACTTTCCATCCATTGTATCTTCTCCATCATCCTCCACACCCAGATCTAGAGAATCTCCAGCTTCTTCTCACTCTTTCGCCCCAAGGTTCAAGGAAGTAGAGCCTTTATGCTTTATTAGCGTTTTCACACAAGGCCCCAGTTCATCTTTCCATCGGCTCTCAACTATCGATGAACGCCTCTCTTACGGACGGTTTGACTTGTATGCTATTAGATTGCTCACTAAGATGATTGAGTAGGATCAAAAGGGGCAATTGAAAAAGGATATTGGGTACCTAGGTAGACGGAAAGGGCAGGTCGTAAAACTGCTGCCTGACAACCGAAATAACAATCATATTGGTTATCACTGCTCTCTCCTTACTTTCCTATGGATAGCACGACGGAATGGACGATTTAGCGGATGAATAGCGAGAATATCCACCATCTGCTCGTAATTTAAGGCAACTCTTGAAAGATACACTAGTCATTCAAAGCTGTGGATTCTTCTTGATTTTACCATAGTTTCCACCAGGAATGCGGATTATATGTTAATTTTAATAAATAAAAAATACACGAAAGTAAATTGACAATTAAGGTAGTTTGAGCAGAATATCATTTTACCTAGAAATCAATGAATTAGGTCTCATTTTATAGAAAAATATATCACTCTTCCATTGACACTAAAAATATCAACCCCTTACCATATTACTTTCCGAGATTTTGCCATAAAATACCAGCCCTTTTATATGGGAAATGATACGTGTATGCACTCCAAAGAGACCTTATATTAAAAAGGAGGCATTTCCTACATTTAGATCTCGTCAAAAAATCAACAGTGTGTAGTTTGTGTTCTCTCAAATATTTTTGAAAATTAATCATATTGTCACCGCAGTAAATTCTTCGGGATCATCATAAACCTTCCGTTCTGATGGAGTTTCAAACGTAACGCGTGAAAAATAATGAGTCAAGTTAAAGACTTATTTAGATATTTTCATTTGATTACTTACAATTTCTGTCATGTAAAACTATTTTATTGCACCATTAATAATGCAATATTTAATTCGTGAGTCTCACAGTTGGTGACATTAAAACGTATATATCGAATATGGTCTCTATTATGACTAGGGAACTAAATCGCTCGGACTACCTTAGGTAAGTTAATGTACGCTGATTTCTAGAAAGTTATCGATGAAAAACATGACAGAATTACAAAATTAGAGCATAGTTAGTGCTAAAGGAAAATCTGGGTTAACAAAAATGGCGGACAGACCACACTCACGCTACTACTTCTGGTATTGGCCGCAATAGCAAGCCATCTCACCATCCACCTCAATGATTTTGGGGACCCACTCGCCCCCTAGGAAATTCTCTTTCTCCACCACCCTTGGTTCCTGCCTGCTTTCATGCAAGGTTTCCTATCTCGTAACAGTTTCCGGGCTGAACATCCATCTCATCACCCCGGTGGTCTGCCTCGTCTGCATCTTCTACACCAGCCTGGTAAGTGAATCAACTCAAATGTAAGCAAATTATTAATGCTGGTACGAACCATAGACGTTGATGAACCAGAGGATGTGAAAACACGAGCCTTCCTCCGCGTTCGCCTTTTGAGTTGGGACGACAATTTCGCCGGCGTTACAATCGGCTTCTTCATGTCAGTGAAATGAGGTCAATGAAGGTCTCCAGATCAGTGAAGAAGACGGAGAATAAAACGCTGGCGAAACTGTCCTTTCAGCTTAAGGCAGTTCCAGCTAGATGATTCCCAAGTCATAAAGGAGGCCATTTTAGAATTTAACGTTTTAATTTCAGCAACTGTACGGAGAATAAAGTAAATATTGTAACGTTAATGGTGTTGTGATGGTCGTATTGATGTGGTATTGTATTTGTATTTGTATTGATACGACGCATTGATCGTTGTGATGGGGTATTGATGGTCGAGTGCACATCTTGCTCAGTTGGGAACAACTTCTCTCCTCCCAGAGACATGGTAATATTCTCGTTTGGCTATTCGAGACGTACAATTTGGTTGATTTAATTACTCAATCGAATGCTTGATTCAAATTAACTGGTAATATTCTCGTTTGGCTATTCGAGACGTACAATTTGGTTGATTTAATTACTCAATCGAATGCTTGATTCAAATTAACTGGTAATATTCTTGTTTGGTTATTCGAGATGTACAGTTTGGTTGATTTAATTACTCAATCGAATGCTTGATTCAAATAAACTGTCGTTTTCCTTTCAAAACCTCTTTGTGACAATTCGTTCCTCGACATAAAGGACAGGAATCCACTCTTTCGAAGTGTACCGCGTGTCCGCGTACGTCGTCACCTTCCAACGGACGTCGTCTTTGCGCGGCGCGCACAACAAATGGTTCAACAATATATTTACTTTTATCCGAAAGATACTCTCAGTAATTAAATAAAAATATCTAGCAAGTCTTAAACTTGACTTAATTTTTTCGTGCGGTACGTTTAAAACTCGTTCACAACGGAAGGTTTTTTTTGTGATTCTGAAACTAGACCTTCCAGGACGTGATTCTAAAAATGGAGATTGGACGTCAAAGAACATTTCACATCAGGTAACTAGTTTAAATCAAAACTTTGAAAAGACTTATTCTTTCGAATTGACGTTTTTCTGCTGTAATCTGAATAGTCTCCATAAGAACACATGTTATAATCATGACCTTCAAGGCTTAATATCAGTAAAACTATCCAGGGAGTACCATTCTATTCCATCCCAGTTTAGGAAATGCACTATAAAGATTTATGTTCAAGTTTTCAGAAAATGATTTCAACAGATTCAGGCGATATATCGTGGAAGTTCGTCATGTTATAACAGAAACAACGGTTGCATTCTTCCACAGGATATTTTAATGAGAACGAAGCGTTTCAGCTCACAGAGCCATCAACAGGTACAAGGCACATTAAGCAGAGGACATATCGCATTTATACATTCAACATGTTTGAAGGAAGGGGGGGGATTGGGGAAGAGATGTAAGGTAGGGGAAAGTGGTAAGTAAACGGAAAAAAACCAAGGACACATCAGGAAAGACAAAGGGTAGGAGGGGGAATAAAGGGAACGGGGAAGATCAGGAAGATGGAAAGGCAAAAAGGGGAAGGATAAGAAGGGTGGAGGGGAAAAAGAAATGCTTGAAAATACTTACAAATAAGGCGTTCACGACGTCAAAATATGGTTTAGGTCACTCAAATACTGTGGAATCACGATGGTATGCGAGACATCAGTGTTTGGATTGTCTCAAATCCACTGCGTCCATTCATAAAATGTCACTTTTATAGTTAATTCCATCTCATTTAAAAAGTCCCAAATCCTTCCTAATCCATAGGTGATTAAATAGATCCATACCCAGAGGTTTGTTTGAACCGTTCGACATAATTTCAATCGCGTAGGAATTGTTGTTTCTGTTATAACATTTTCAGAAAATCTAAAGTGACTCTAAAGCCAGAGCCACCTTGACTGACACCTTGGGTTACCAGATGCATGTAAAATCAGTAATTAAATTCATTAGTGAGCGCAAATCTGCTTTGACATATATTTTTTTATCGGGAATTTTTCATACCGGGCCTGATACTTCAACAAAGGTGGACACCATATAGCGACAATATAATCATAAACACGCTTTAATTTGCAGGGAAATCATAGTATCTCCCCAGAGAAAGTGGTTTAATTAATTGAGTTCCTTAAAAATAGCAGTCAGAGACCATCACACTCAAAAACTGGAAAAGAGATGTCACGATTTCTAAATAATATACGCACACCCCTGACATTTTGTGGACTCCAGATGGAAAAAAGATCTTTTTAATGTTTTCAAAGCAAATGCTAGTATTTACGTATTTTCTAGAGAAAAATCCATAACGTGCGTTAATTAGAGAAATTAATCTTTTTAATGCTAAAATTCCTTATTTATAATCCTTGTTCATCAAGATATCACACGAGTTCTAGTATTTGATACAAATTATTACATTTTACATGAATATATTATATTATTGGTCTCTTTATGGCATAGGATGGGATTGAACTATGTAGTTTGACTATCGCTTGAATCTGTCTGGTAATGCTTCATATATTCTCCACGATGTGATTAGATTGATCAATTTAATATTGTTAGTCATCTCTATAGGCAAATATTTATCCTTCCTACAGCTTATTTCACTTGAGCGAGGTATAAAAAATGACTAATTAGTCTGGAGATGATTAATAAACGTCTAAGTTTAGCAATAGCTCTCTCCATAAAGATCACTCCTTGAACTAAATGGGGAGCTCTCTATAATACTTGTTATATATAACTGTTGTATAATAATTGTTAGTTTTTACTTATTCATACATACATACATACATACCCATCACGCCGTTCTCTTCCGGGGTAGGCACAGTCAAAATGTTTCACTCGTTAATACATAATTGCACACCTAACTCTGCTTCAATAATTTCCTCCATACTGACCTATCCTTGCAAACCTATTTTGCCTCATTTACCCCCATACACTGTTTCATACACGCCCTCCTGTTTTTAAGACTCCGCATATTCCTCCTCCTAAGAATTTCCTCGACCACATTCAACCACAACTTTCTCGGCCTACCTCTACCTCTCACACCATTCATTCTACTCTCATATATCTGTTTCGTGTTTCGACTCCCATCCATTCTCTCAACATGGCCAAACCAACGAAGCACACTCCTTTCATATACGTCCATTACTGGAGCATTTAACCCACATTCATTCATGGCCCACTCATCTTGACCCTATCCATCCTACTTTTGCCACAAATAATCCTCAGATAACTCATACCCACGGCGTTTAGTCTACTCCTATGTCTATCCTGACATACCCATGTTTCACTTTTTTACTTATTCTCTCGAGATAAAATCCAAAACATCCATAAACTACCAAAAATAAACTGTTAAATGCTATAAATCCCTATGTGTAATCCTTGTTCATCAAGTAATTACACGCAATGCCTGCAATTGACTGCATGGCTATTAGAGAGCTTATGGAACTAATTGCGATGCTTAAATGTCGAGCAGTATGAGTAGGGATTGAAATTAAAAAAAAATGTGCATAAAAGAATAATTAATCGATTTCTCCTTCAGGGAGGCCTGAAAGCAGTCGTGTGGACGGATAGCTTGCAAGTCGTTCTAATGTTCAGCGCCATGATGACCGTTATCTGCGTTGGAACGCATAAGATTGGAGGAATTGGAACCGTTTTCCAGAGGAGCAGCGAAGGTGACAGACTAGAGTTCTTCAAGTAAGCCCAACGACTCCGTATAGAAATGTGATGAGAGCCCAAGAGTACCTGTGAAAATAATTAATTTTTTACTCAAACTTAAGGTGGCTGGAGCAATTTTCGTTTACGCACAGATTTGCCTGAATGTTTATATTGAAATACGCGGCTGTAAACGCATAATTTATAGGTGTAGTATTTATTTTTTTCGATAATTTTTAATGCCATGATCACGCAGATAACCTGAATAAAACCTTAGCTCAAGGCATTTAACATGTATTTCCTCACTTCAACGTTCCATAAAATTATTTCTCCATAAATTTCCCACATATGTAAGGTTTAAGTCAAAGATTTGTTTCTATAATTAAAGGGAAGTTGATTTATATGGACTCAATTGTTCAAGGTTTGGTTATATTCTTTCAAATTTGAAATAAGGGGGAAATAAAACTTTTTTACGTGTTCAAAGCAAATGCTAGTTCCAGAGGAGCAGCAAAGATTAGCATCGCGATTCGTGCTCCAACACTTGTGCACTTCCCAGAGATATTTTTCATTGAAATAAGACCAAACTCATAGATTTATGGACGAAATGGTATCTTGATCAAACTACCTGGATGGACAAATGCGTAAGAAAACCCAAAAGACGTTTTTTTCAAGGAAACGGGTGTACTGTCGCTTGCCTGTTGCTTCAATGCACTCCTTGCACGCTCTCCTGAAAACAGTGGAATAATTATCGGAGAAACCAGCAACGACAGCTCTTCCACCACTACTAAACTTGCTCTAGTACGCTGAAAAAATGCATTCTGCTTTTTTGACTCATAATCATACCTAACCGAGTTAGAGATTTTCTCCACGAATAAATCAACGAATTCATCAGAGGTCTCGCTAAATGTTTCCAAAACGCATCGATCAATTAATAAAAAAAAGATGTTGCCTACGCAACGAAACCGGTCGTACAAATAAAAATATCTGTGAAAAGTTAATAAGTCATTTTCATTATTGATATTCTTTAAACTGCTTCACAATTTCTGCGCCAGTATTATCAACATCCCCACAGCCACAATGATCGAAGAACTTTCTATACGTAGTCTGATCTTTTTCTGGCTTCTCCTTGCGATACCTCTCAGAACGACAAATTTTCTTTACATACACAAGGGAATTTCCTTCAAGCTACTCTACTCCCATGGAGCTTCTCGAGCGCAGCTTTCTATGGAGAAAACTCACCGTCACTTCTTTCCCCACACTCATATCCTGGCGCTGAACTATCTGACATCATGCTATCTGATAATGTTCCATTTTCGGGATTGGATGCTTCTACTAGGGATATTGTCCTCTTAGCCTGAAGATGCAGTCTGGAAGGCCCAGGTTCTTTTGACGGCTGATTTTCGTTCACAGAACGAGAGGATACTTTCTTTTTTTTCTCATAAAAGTTCTACTCTTTTAATAAGGTACTTTTAACGTTCACATTATGACAAACGACTTTTCTACATGTAATACAAAGCTTTTCAACCAATAGTATGTCAGGAACCCTGAGGTTATTGCAAATTTTGTGGCGCTCGGGGGAACGAGAAGAAGAAAAACAGGAGAAATCACAGTTATATGGTAGAAAGGAGGAGTAGGTATCGGACATAAGACGGGGAGTTAAGACGGTAAATCCAAAAACATCGGAAACAAGGAGAGGAGAGGACAAGGGAATGTGGGAGACCAATGGAGACGAGGAATAAGGGACGAAAAATAAGTATGGAGGAAAGTGGGTGGGGGCTGAAAAATATTAGCAGGCGCGGTCGTTAACAAGGACAGAGTAGAGATCTATTAGGTATAGCATAAAACCAAAAGGAATGAGATGCCATCATTGGACAAAGTTTACGTTATAAATGGATATTCCTTTAAAATTACAATTTTTCACTTGATAGTTAATTGACTAATTCAAGTTAACCTTTCCTAATATTTCAGGTTACATGCAGTACTCATGAGAACAAACTAGATGTAGTGAACAAAAGAAAGCATTAAAAGAGATAATTTGAATTTTTCCCATGCATGTAAAATTCATGCATTACGCTTCAAATTTCATACACTCAGTGTACTTAGCGATATTTAAATTTTTCATCTACCATGTGTAATGCATAGCCAAGACAAGATAAAGACGAATCATGGTGTAATTTCTTTTTGTCATCGGTGATGAGATCTTTCTTCAGCGGACATCATTGTCCCGTGCTTTGTTTAAAATATTTCATAAGATATCATTTTTAAGGAACTGATCGATATTTTTTAAATTTATTTTTGAATAAGGTAATTTACGCTAAAAATGCAACAATAGAAGCAAAACAATGCAAATGATGAATAACTCCGTCTATCGGTATGGAATGGCTGTTACGGTGAAAATTTCAAAATTTTTATTCTCTCTTAAATGGGAGAACACCCTCTCAAAATTATTATATGATATGGATAATAAAACTGGGTATGACAATTAAAAGAATGAGCTTGAAAAAAGGAACGCATACAAATAGATTAAACTTTAAAACGTTTATTATTAAAATCTTAAAACAAATAATAGTTAAATAGCAATTTTTATATCAAATTGAGTATAATCAAAACTTTTAGATTTAAAAAAGCCATTGAACGTCTTTTTACGACCATTCTTCCCTGAAATATGTGATTACGAAAATCTAATGGCAGTGAAAATCGCCATTTTGAAAAACAGTCGTTTTTCAGCTGTTTTTTTTAATTGTCGCAAAACGCTTAAAACAGTATTTATTACTCCACTAGGCAAACGTTTTATCAAATTTTCGTCAAATTCGGAGAGGTCAATGGTCAACTTTGGCCCGAAGTGGCGAGGAATGACCCACCTGCATCTCAGCATCCATCACGCCGCATAGGCCTTCACTTGTAGCCCAATCAATCATCCACAAATAAACCATAGGATTTGAATTAATGCCACACATGTGTAAGCACAAAAACGTACGTTTCAAATTATTAATATTATAGCTCCTAATAAATATCAAAGTATCATGTCAAATAAAAAACACGTTGAAAATAGTAGTCATTACCATGATGACGATGGAAGATCGATCGAATCGTTGGCAGCAGCCAAAAATTTAACCCGGCGTATACCCGAGAGAATTTCACACAAAAAGCACGCTTTTACACACGGTTTTCGCTTCAATTTCGCATTCCTGAGTGTGGTCCAAGAATTTTTTTTTCGACTTATTTGTAAAGTTCTTAAATTGCGCGCACATAAACAATACTTCATAATATAAAGTTACCATGGACAACAAATTTGAATTCAAGACACAAATAATAGCGTACCTAATGCTTTATTTGCTCTACGAGAGTAAACTCCATACAGACAAAATATGGGTTTATGAAATTGGGTATAAATGACATTGGACGTTAGTTAAAAATCTGCATGTTGCTAGTCATGTGTTGTAAAGAGATGTCTTTTGTTTATGATTTTATGTAATCAAGTTGTTGTAAAAACTTAATTGTACTCAACATCCTAAATATTAATACAGAAGGTATATATTTCATGATTTAAGTTTTGGTAGCCCAGAAACAGGTTCCCTTTAGGAGCCACCTAAATGCTTCTTTCGCTATAATAAATAAGATAAACATTTGCGACTTCCACAATTTATTGAACACTAGCGACCTGATGAAGGCGTGACAGCCGAAACCGCTAGTTTTCAATAATCTATTCTAGTTTTCAATAAATTGCGGAAGTCACAAATATTTATCTTGTTTATTATGACGTCCTTCCACCGCGTGAAAGCTTCAAGTTTCCATTTTAATTTTTTTTGCTTCTTTCGCTGTTAAATAATTATATATTTTGTTTTCGCCAGCAATAAAATTTATTCATCAATTGTTATTACTTATATGTCTTTTTCAGCATCATTCACTTTATTTGATGGCAAGAAAAGTAAGCGTCTTATAATTCTCTTTCCTTATTTCCGCTCTCTCTTTTTCGCAGCATGAGTTTTGACCCCACCATCCGGCATACTTTCTGGAATGTGGTTTTCGGATTCGTCTTCACATGGACGAATAACTGCTCGACAAACCAGGGAATAGTTCAACGATTTCTCGCCATGCCCACAATGAGAAAAGCTCAGACGTAAGTGCTGACCGCCGATTTACACCACATGCCCTTTTCAGACCAGCAAAAGTCATATCGGTACTGTTTATCAATCGTTTATATTAATGCCAGCAACTGTGGTAGAAAGGAAACATTCGATAAAATTATAACTAAGAAAATTGGGTGGATTTCAATAGTAACGAATCAGACGTTATTGTTATAAAATGTCATCATTATTGCGATTTCAAAATGCTTTCATTCAAGGAAGAGAGGTCACTTCGCGTGATTTATTTATTTTAGTCTGGTGGCAAACTCTTTCGTTTAGGTTTGAATAAAAAGGTTAGAATAGCAAAATGATATACACACTTCACGTTTTACTTATTAAAATAGCGTTTTCAAAATGCACATTCTTAGGTTTTGTGGGTTCTTTTGGTGCATTATTCCACTCAATAATGCCTAGATTCAAGAGGGAGTAGTTAACAACATTTTTTTTCTACCACCTTAATTTAAACTTTAGCGGGGGGTAATTTTTCCCCAAAAGATTTGGTGACTCTAGCTTCTTCTCTAACTCCACCCAAGCTGGATGTTCCTTGTAACTTTTATAAATACATTCCCAATTTACTTCCAATAAAAGATTGGCCCACATTAAAGTGTGCGATTAAATATATCTCCATACTTCACTTCTCAAGATAGTGTACAGATTGATTGCAGGTTTCTCGATACTTGTGTTCGCGGAAAATTGCGACAGTCATCACTGTCACAATTTTTCCGCCAACAAAGAAAATCGAGATAGTATGGCCGTCCCCGATATGAGATAATTCACGCATCGAAATTCAAGTACATTTCAGTTAGTCACTATTTACACGTTCCAGTTTCCTTTTCATTCCTGTCCTATGACGCGTCCTGCGCATGCGCTCTAATCTATTCCGGGTGGCGAGACCCGGAATAGATTAGAGCGCATGCGCAGGACGCGTCATAGGACAGGAATGGAAAGGAAACTGGAACGTGTAAATAGTGACTTACGGTTGGAACTTGGAATCTAAGATAAGTTAGGCAGCTCTCATATGAATCTAGTCCATTCCGCTACGGTGATGCAATTGTAACGTTTATATTTAATTATCTTGTTGTTTTGATGTTTATTGATAATTGATGTTTATGTTGTTAGGGAGTTGTTGATGAGAGGGGGATTGTTGAGAGGGAGAAGAAAAGGGAAAGAGGCTCGAAGAAGTGAGGCAAAAAAAGAAACTGTATATTTAAGAAAATAAAGAGGATTTTGGAATAAAACGAACGTCTGACGTTACACAATCCATAATTGACTGCGCTCAAGCTCTGCCTCAGTCTAAAGGCCGTTTTACACGGGGCACGTAATTGCACAAGCTAATGTACGTGCAATCGTGAATTTCAAAATGCACCGTGTAAAGCGGCGAAATTCAAGAACGCATGCACGAATGCATAATTGCGAGACGTCAGAATAGCCCCTGCTCTAATTCGGTGGTCGCATTCTTGCAATTTGTACGAATAGCACTCCATCTAGCGGTCGCTAACTACATCTAAGTTCACGGGAAGTTGACTGACGAAAAGGTTCGATAACCTGAGCGATGGGTGTTTACAGTTATTCGTTGTGTGGGAGGATATTTACAGTTACATATATTGTTATTTATTTAGATAGATATTTAATAGCTCGTTAAATTGTTCCTCTGTCATCCGCATAAAATTGCGGTAGGCATTCCTGTCTTCTACAGCCAGCTCCTGTTGGACCATATTAAGAATGCCTGTTCCCTCCTCTCACCCACGGATCCACTCCCGCATCCCACCCGCATCCAAAGTGCTCTTCTCCTACGGTTACGCCTTTCTATGAGCTCTGCGTCCCCGATCATAATTCCCACTACTGCTAGCTCTGCAGCAATCAATGCAGCCTCCTCCTGATCCATTATTTTGCTCACAGACAGAGAGACTCAGTGTCAATATCACAGAATCCCACAATCACCACAACCTTATTTTTCACTGAACACGACAACGTCGTGTACAGAATATCGTATCTCTCCTGTTTGAACAAAACACTCGCTCTTAGCGTACTTATCATACGACTGGAATTCACGAATGAGTGCATCCTTACGACCACCGTGTAAAGCAATAATTATTGCACGGCAGATTGCGGAATTAATGCAGTGTTAAGTTGTGCAATTTCGTGCCCCGTGTAAAACGGCCTTAACGAATACTACCGAGGATGGCAGCGGGAAAATACGAAGAAAAGTTTTCGGCAAAATTTTTTCGATACGAGAAAAAAAAATTTGAAAAAAAATACAGTCGGTCATAAGTACGGAATAGGGAAAAAAATGCTCAAATACCAATACTGCAATTCGACTTCGAAAAAAAATTAATGTGTCAGCAGAAAAAAATCTTTCATATTTATTACCGATGGATAAAACTTTTGAAATTTCCATTTTTAATCCTCAATTTTTTGGCTATATGGATTCAAATTCACTTCAAAAAGCTCAGAATTTTGGGCTAAACTTGGTGTAATGTCTTCACTACGCGATAGAAAGTAAATAGCGAGTAACTTAGAGGAGAATTGCTTAAAATGAAAATTTACAAATTTCATATTTAAAAAAAAATAAATATGTACCGGCCTGTGGGGTTTCTGAGAGACTACTTCTAGCCCGAAGGAGTCAGCAGACAAAAATTATCATTGTTTTCCACCGAACTACATCTACAACAATCCATGAAGGACAATTTAATTCATGACAAAAGGATACATAAGATTCTTCACTAGTGAAAAATAAACTTCGACATTAATTTATAGCAATGACAAATTTATGCTTCATATATTAGTGACTAATTGTACGTTCTATTTCATTCCTCTCCTCAGCATAGTCTTCATCTACACCTTCGGGACCACAATCCTCACTCTCATCAGCTGCTATTCTGGCCTCCTGGCATATGCCACGTACTACAACTGTGATCCACTAACCGCCAAGGCAAGTTAATTACCATTAAATCAATCATTTTAACGGTCAGTGCGGATATACGTCCCATCAAAGATAATGTAACATAACTGCACGTAGCAGCTTACATAAATTTGAACATCAATAAGGAGAACATACTCGGGACTCATCAAATTGCTTGACGCACAAAAATCCTTTTATTATTCGTGATTTTAAGCAGAGGGGTATAATGTTTTATCAGAAAAAGTTTATAGGGTAGACTAAAAAAGCGATTTAATGCAATCGGACAACTGCAAGAACATCTCTGTGACGTACGAAGGCCGTATATTAAACCAGATAACATCCTTGCTGGTCGAAATTGAAAGCACCTACATATACTGATGTAACAGCCGTACATAATTGATGGATTATTTACAATACACGTCACACACTAAATAATTAAATGGGAATTCGAAATGTATGTCACAGCATAAACTACAAGAACAAATGAAGCACCAGATGATTCGCTTGCCATTTCTACAAAATCTCTTTCGTTAACCTTCGCTCATTTTCATCTGTAACTAAAAAACACTGTTGATCTTACATCATCAGCATCAGTATAGAGGGTTACGTGGATCGAGAATACAGTGCATGTAAGTCTGTGATCAGTATGTATTACGTTGCAAGTAGATTCAGATACATACGTAGGCGACAGCGCGAGAGCAAGTGATCGAGTCGCCTGGTGCCACACATTACTCATGTCAGACACCGGAAGCAAGACCATAGACACTTAAAGTCCCTCCATTCTTCATCATAATCATAACTGAAAGGAATATTTTCACACGCCCTGTCATTTCTTGAGTAATTTTTTGTAATATACATTCAATACCTTGGCAACATGAGTCACTGTAATGAAAAGAGGTGCATGACATTAGTTAAACTAACAAAAAACAGCAGTAACATCTGACTTGTCTCATTACAGCCTATGCAACAACATTTCGGAAAGCACTACGAAATTTGAAGGCAAAATGAAAGAGATGGATAGAGCTACTGCAAATGTAGTTCGGCTCTTCTTTCCGTCCCCCTAAAATGTTTATAAAACATTAAAAGGTACTAATTACATAGGAAAGGTCCGATTTGGACCAGTGGCAGGGTGTTTAACTCCCGTTCCGGTCTCCAAAACATTTTCCTGGCTGACCAAACCAACTATTGATCGCTATCCGAATTCGACCCTATTACTGAGAGGCAGCGGTCTCAGCAGAAGGCACTGATGGCGCAGGTCAAGGAGATCGGACCAGTATCAATAGCCTGAGCTTCGGGCGAGAGTGAAATTCAAGGAATCGGCCGGGGTACTGCGATATGGAAGGATACGGGGAAACCAACACAATAGTCTCCCCAGAAGATACAGCCCTGCATTTTATATATGACATGATGGCACTTCTCCCAGTAAAATATTCCGGAGGTAAAATAGTCCCCAAATCGGATCTGCGGGTGGGGACTACTGGGAGGGGTACATCAGGCAGGGAGGGCAAGTGCGAGGACAGAGAAAGAAGTGGAGAAGTGCTCAAAGAGTGGAGGCAACTGTTCCTTTTTCCGGGATTCATTCCGCGATGTATGTTTTAAAACAATAATATTTCGCTGGTCCTCCTGCCAGCTTCATCAGGTTAACTGAACTGATTTCTTTGTCTCGCTCGTCTTTATATTATCATAAAAATGGAGCATCGTGATGCGACGATCACCATTCAGAAATGACAATCTTCATTGGAGTTCCAAAAGCAGCATCCCATTTGTTATGCCCCAATCTATAAATTCTATTAATAAGGTGCTCAATCTCACACCCCAATTCTACATTAAAACGTTTAAAAGTGATCAATTTGTCCCTACCGTGCGCCGCCCAAACTCGAGTTCAACTCCAAAAATTGTTCCCAGTTTAAAAGTTAGCCCCGCAAACCTTTTTTTATGATCATGAGGTTTTGAAATAATGTCCATTTTGTAAGGCGGCCAAATATTAAAGCGAATGGAATGACGGTTTATGGATTTATCTGCAAAATAAGGGTGGTAAAAAAAACACGAACTCTACACTGCGCGTCAACTCTTCAGGTTTTGATAACCGCATCTCGAAGCAAGACCGGTAATTAATATTTCTTAGGATATTTATCAATATGTCCTACAAACCCGTACAAAATTTGGGTGTATATGGGGGTTTCCACTTCTCGGAATGAGATATTATTATAGCAGGAATAGAAAAATAATTCAAAGTGTCCTTCCCGTTCAGGGTCATGAATCTGGAGGGCAATAATAATAGTTGAAAAAAGTATGGTGCCCTGCTTCAATCCAGAGGTACATTCTACTCTCATGCGGGAAATGAAATCCGCCGCTTATATTTAAAAATATGAAACTTTTTCTGCAAAATGTCCTTACCGTTCGTGTCTCGTACCGTTACATGAGTCTGTGAAAATGGTTGTATAGTGTAATTGTTATTGTTTACGTATCAGTAACCCGAAGAACATACATGCTGATGTAAATAAACAAAAATCGGTCATCAATAGTGTTATTCTCTGCAGTCTCCGGCGTGAAGTGTTATTGATATTTCTGTTCGGTAATAACTCAGTATTTGGAACCTATTAAACATGGTGAGTGAAACAAGACAAAAAGTTAAAAAAAAGAGCGGCAGAAAGCGTGACAAAAATGGAAAATCGTGTGATCCAGGTTGCTCGGTCAAAGAAAAGTCCGGGCCAGAAAAAGGTACGCAAAACAAAAAGCAAGAAACAACAAGTGGATCAACGGGAAAAATCGAGAATCGAGAATCGAGGCAAAATATCTAGCCTCTGAACGTAAGAGGTACAAAAAACGTAAATATGAAGGAAAACGCCCAAATATAACTGAAATGACCGGTAGAGCCCGTAGGCTTCAGAGGAAATCGTGGCGAGAAAAGAAACGTGAATATAGGCTAAGAAAGTAGAAAGCATCATCTCAAAATGTTCCGGTGGAATTGAGTAAGCAAGCAAAGACTGGACGAATATTAGCTGCACAAAAACGCAAATCATGCTATGCGACAAATCGGAAACTGCGTCAGATAAATGACAACCTCAAGAAATCTTTGTATAATATGATAAGAAGGATGCAAAGAGCGAAAAACAGACCCGCATTGGGACGCGACCGAAATTCACCTGAGCATCTTGTCAACAAATTCTTGAATGGAAGGATTATTGCCCATGATATTAAGGAGAAATTGGTGAGTTTTTATAGAATATTCTTAATATAGAGATCCTCAGACGTTTTTGCAACTCCAAGAGAGATAAATTTTTCCCCCGACTTCTAGATTTTGAGTGAGACAGTTCGGCAACAAATAAGAACTTCCTATCAAAACTGCAAAACGAATAGTTCTAAAAGGGTTTTGAAAGCAGCCATAGCAGGAAAAGTCGTCAAAAAGTACCGGTTGATGGACGCAGTAAGGAAAAATTATGTGCCAAGATTATTTCAAGGAAGCAGAGAGAATGAAAACCAAATTAAAACTCAGATACATCAATTCTTCTTTGACAATAGCACTCTCGATCCTGGGAAGAAATCGTTCATTAGAACAAAAGAGGAAAAAATACAAATTCGTTATATGAAAGCCTCAATCGTGGATCTGCATAAGCAATTTTGTGGGGAAACAAATGTCAAAGTATCATATACAACTTTCTGTAGATACCGCCCCTTCTGTTGCAAGGAACCAAAAGTTACTGATCGGGATACTTGCGCGTGTTTAGTGCATGAAAATTTTACACATCTCGTGACCGCCCTATACCAGAATAAAGTGATTTCTGAGAACTCAACCGCCAAGATTATTCAAAAAATTATTTGTCCTGAAAGGAAAGAAGACTGTTTCTCCAGATCTTGTGGGTCTTGTAAAACTAACCAAGTAAACTTTAAAATGGATAGTTTAACTTCCCTTAAAGAGCTCAAGTATAAAAAATGGGTCACTGAGAAGGAACAACGAGTGCATGAGAAAACGAAGAAAAATATCGTAGTGACAATAAAACTCAAGAAAATCTTCTTGCTGGAAACAAATGGGGTAGTAGATTATTTCATGAGGGAATTAGCTCACTTACTAGCTCACGAATACCGAATCATGCACCAAAACCGTTTCCGCAAACACTTGCTTGAAAATTTAACACAGGAGGACTGCTTTATTTTAATGGATTTTAGCGAGAATTATTGTTGTAAATATTCGAGTGAAATTCAAGCAGTCCACTTTGGAGCAAGTAGGAATCAAATCACCTTGCACACGGGAATGTTCTACACATTAAATTTCAAGCAAGGTTTTGTAACATTTTCTGCGAGTTTGCGTCATGACGCGTGCGCTGTAATTGCCCATTTGCAACCAATTTTGGGTTCATACTTTTCGAAATTTCCGAATATCAAATACGTTCATTTTATGAGCGATAGTCCAAGTAACCAGTACAGAAACAAACTTATGTTTTGGTTAATAACACAAAAAATTCCCGTCACTTATGGCAACATCGAGAAAATAAAATATAATTTTTCGGAAACTGGGCATGGGAAAGGTCCAGCAGATGGGATCGGAGCAGTTGTCAAGAGGGCTCTGGACGATGTAGTAAAATATAATACAGATGTAGAAAATTATGACCAAGTTCTACTAGTTCCAAAAGAGAAACTGCAATATCTTTGCACAGCATCGGTCTCCGTCGAAGACATCGAAAATATTGCAGTGCAGGCACTCAAAATGGGAAAGCCTTTTGTCGGTACTTCAAAAGTCCATCAATACTCTTGGAGGAAAGAAAATGAAGACCAGATACATTTCAACAGTCTAAGTTGCCCAGATTGTGAACCTGGTAGCGTTTGTGGTCATTACGGCATTGGAAATTTATCATATGCTTGTGTAACGGGAAGAAAACGGAAAGCCGATGGACCCGGAAACGATATCTCAAAAGGCAGGAGAAATAAACCCAACCAGCCAGTAAAAGCTCATCGAGATACTGCACGATTCCAAAAGCCACCCCCTGATGGAGATCTCATCAACTGCCGTCGCTCCTCAAGGTACCATATTTTAGGAGTAAAATTATGAAGTCATTTTCAGGCTTTAACTCTCTTTCTTTTTCAACAGAGCCAGAAAACCAACCAAAGTTGATTCACTCCAAGGTTGAGGTCACGTGACAACAAAATTGTGTTGATTATACGTATTAATTGATGGGTTTCATTGTTAGTTCATAATAGAAAAAATTTTGTGTTACTGTTGATTATTCTCAAATTTATTGTTCATGAAAGGTGTGGAATAATTGATGTTTTCTATTTTTAGTGCAGAATAAAACAAAATTTGTGTTATTGTACATTATTCTAAAAGCTATTGCTCATGGAAGGTGTGGAATAAATTATTGGGATCTTTTGTCCGTACCGTTACGCCTGAAAAGTTTTAAAACGCCCTTATTTTTCCTTACGTACCTTTTGTAGCTGATTCTGTACTTCGTTGGGCCTATTATAACGGACCAAATGTATATCGAGCCAAAAAACATTAAGTTTTTGATATTGTTCTCATGACCACACAGAGGAGTATAATATTCCATTTTTTTGATAATCACCCATATATATATGAGTCTAGACTCCCATTGTTGCCGGAATTTAAATTTGAAAAAATTCGTTTTAGACTGCTACTCAACTTGTAACCGTCTTCTCGGTTGACGTTCTCCGGTCTCTTCACAATTTTTATAGCCTCCCTGATTAATCCTGGGTGATAGCATATTTCCCTAGCTATTAATCTTGTCTCCTCAAAGTTGAAATTATGAGTTCTGAGATGGTGTTCGGCTATTGCAGAAATGCAGTAATCATTATTTTTAATTGCCCGTTGATGCTCTTGGAGGCGTATTTTTAAGGCTCTGCATGTCTGGCCTAAATATGGTTGTCCACAGCTGCACAAAACTCCACATATTCCTCCGTAGAGGTTCCGTGGAAGCGGGTCTTTGGCTTTCAGAAGTACGTCCGAAGAAGCAGTTTCAGTAGAAGTAGGTTTGTTGTTTTAAAACATACATCGCGGAATGAGTCCCGGAAAAAGGAACAGTCAACACTGCATCCGCGGAAGCCTACGAGCTAGTGGAGGCAACATTTACCAACTGACTCGTCGTGAAGTCTCTGCGCAGATGCGATACTTATGATTGGACACGGCAATGCCAATGTTTCAGCAAGAAGGTTGACTACTGTTACACGTATTTTGCAGATTGTGCGAGCCCCTGATCAGATCATTCCTTATTACGTGATGGACGTGTCGAGGTCTCTGCCTGGACTCCCCGGACTCTACATCGCTGGAGTTTTCAGCGCCGCCTTGAGGTGAGTCAATGAATAAAATGTTTAAATGTAATATTTAAGCGCATAAGGGTAGCTACGATATATATATATTGCTGGTCAATGCTAGAAGCTGAAGCCAGTCTGCCATCTCCGTTATCCCTCGTTTTCCTATAGCGCTTGCGGGCTAACACACTAATTTTGCAATTTTAGAGTTCTCCATCGATAACTTACTACGCATTAGCATGCACTTACCTCTTTTATGTGGATTCTCCGTAAGTATTTTGTTTATTTATTTAAAATTAAAAATCATCCGAATTCCCGATGAAAACTATTGTAAAAGTGAGCAGAATGTATGTTTCTACAGGTACTTGCCTTTAATTTGAAGCAGATGGTCGATATTTTTTTCTTTACATCCGCCAATTTGTTCATTCCTTCGTGCTATTCAAAGTAAGGAAAGAGTAGGGATAAACAATGCGATCGTTGGTTTGGTTATCAGACTACAGTTTGATGATGCAGTGCCATCTCCAAATACTTCAAAGTTATCCACAATATCCACAATTTTTGATTGTGAAACGTCGTTGAAAATCATAGTTATTGACTGTGCAATTACAAAATTCAAGAAATAAACTTGCAACGCTCACTAATACAATCTCTTTTAGTCTATTTATGGTCTTCAAACGAAATCAAAGAATTTATGAGTTTTTTTTATAATCATGTAAAATTCGTCACAAATAGATTGGCTACATGGCATCTTTCCAATTCAGTTCCTGGCAAACATCAAATTAGTTAATCTAGATATGAACCTTTAATGAAATATCATCTGCATTCAAAATAATTGCCATATAAGTACATACTTTCAATCATTCATAGGATCATGAATTTAACCTTTATCTGGGCTTCCAGTCCTTTCTCCCGCTGTGAAACCTTAGGTTAAATTATTTATGAATAATGTATAAACCTTTATAAATATATTAAGCATTTTTACAAATTTTAATCAATCTACGATTCGGTTCTTTCATTGCTGTCTTCCCCCTCCGCTTGTTGCTGTTTCTAGCGATTTAATTCATTAATTCATGACGAAAACAATGTAAAAATGTATTTGCTTCTAATTTTGTGGGGACGTTAAACAAATAAAACAAGATTCAACATTATAAATTTGCCAATCTTTGGCATCTAACTCAAATAATTCTTTCCCAACTTTCCACACCCAAGAAACCGCCGATAAAAGAGCGATGTCGACTCATTAATCCAGGAGATGTCTCTGTCTACGTCCACAGCACCATGTCCACCAGCCTAAACGCGTTGTCCGGAGTGATTTACGAGGGCTACATTAAGCCGCACTTCAAAGTTGCGCCTTCGGAGGAACGGGCATCGTGCACCATGAAAGTTCTGTGCGCGGCGATCGGGATCTTCTGCGTGGGGATGGTTTTCATCGTGGAGCACCTGGGGACCGTCGCGCAGGTGAGACCATCCCGGCACTCATTCAACACGTTTATCGATCGATCTCAGATGGATATGACCGGATTAGCTTATTATGGTAAACGCAACGGGCTAGTGGGATCGATCTGAGAAGCGGGTTGACTCGGCCCGCTTTCTCAGCCAGTCTGAGATTTCAGATCTATCTGAATCGGCGGGTCTGTGGCGCTACTCGTTAATATTTTGGCAGTCATACGGAAACAATACATACATACCAATCACGCTGTTCCCTTCCGAGGTAGGCAGAGTCACGAAGTTTCGCTCATAAATATATATTTGTACACCTAACTCTGCTTCAATAATTTCCTCCATACAGACCTATCCTTGCAAACCTCTTTTTCTTCATTTACCCCCATACACTGCTTCATACACGACCTCCTGTTTTTTATGACTCCTAATATTCCTCCTCCTCAGAATTTCCTCAACCACATTCAACCACAACTTTCTCGGTCTACCTCTCGCACCATTCATTTCACTCTTAACAACATATATAAACGTTATTATTCAAGGCGTTTATTGTAACCAGTTGTAAAAAGAGTGCAGTAATGGCGAGTAATGTGACGTTGATGATACCATAGCATTTCACAATTGTATCTCTATTAGGATACTGGTGTTCACTCGATACGTGACTGAACATTTCTAACCCAGCAATTGTTAACACAATCGTGCTTCGACTGATAGATTCGATTGGTTACTATCGATATTTCCAGTTCGTGTTGGTAAACCAGGCGATCTCATTCGGCTCGCTTGGAGTATTCATATCTGTCCGAGTTCAGATCGATCTGAGATCGATTGGTAAACGTAGTGGATGTGTCATTACACACTGAGAAAACATACCATCAACTAGAATTTAAGCATAACACAGAGAGTTCCTTCCTTAGAGAGGAACCTGCACTTCGAATGAATATTTTCTTAAGACTGATAAAATTTGCTGTAAAGATTAAATTTAGGCATAATTCTGCCGAGTATATTTTTAATGTGCATACCCCTCTGGAGAAAATCATACAGGACAAAGCGTTAAATCATCGCTTTTACCTCGTAACGAAAGCTAATAATTGTACTGACTCCAGCCTCCATTGCTCTTCTGAAGGATTTGAAATCGTGATTTATTAACGACCTGAGGGGAGGGTATAATTATCTTAGAGGGAAAAGTAGTGGTTAACTTGCATGAACCTATCCTGAAGTTTTTCTTCACAAATATATTTATAAGTTTTCTATTTTAACGGTCTATTGGTATATACGTAACTTCGTTTTCGTTTCAAAACTGTTTTTTTTAGTTATCCATCAGCTTCGGAGGAGTGACCAGTGGACCTTGTTTATCGATGTTCGTGATGGGGATGTTCCTTCCATGGGCCAATTCTATGGTAAACAACATTTTCTTCACTTGAAACATTTATATGGTAACGCCATAGCCACAACCATTTAGGCTGTGGCTATGGCGTTTTCTATTTTCTATATATTTCTAATACTAATAATCTGTACGTGGAGAGGGCACAACGTCATCAAACTGCAGCCAAACAACCGTAGGAACAATTATATCGAGTAATCCTTCATTATCCTTACTTTCCTATAGATAGTACGACGGAATGGACGAATTAGCAGATGTAAAGCAAGAATATCCAGTATCATTTTGACATTTGAGGGAAGTAATTCTTGAAGCATGTATTAGTTGCATAGTGCTACGGTTCCTGCCCAATGTTTCAAAAGGTTTCTTTGGAAATGCAGCGGATTAATAATTTGAATAAATAAACAAAATGCGTACATCTACATAATACCCTACGAGCCACCGTGTGGGCGTGTGGCAGGAGGTGCTAGGTCACCAGCCGTGTAAAGGTTTAAGTTATTTTGGAGATGAAATGGTGACATGAATTACAGGAGTGTATTTTGTGGAGCTTAATTTTTATTGTGTTCACTTATTATTCGCGGAAAGAACGAGTTTTTGTACCTATCTGTTCGGCAGTGTATCTCTCTTATCTCAGGTCGCATCTGTCAGACCTAGAGATGTAGTGAGGAGTCATAATAATATTCTCTGTGCCGCTCTGAAAAATATCAATTCTGAATTTCTCAAGAAATCTAAGCCAAGTGTGTAGCCTCCAAGTCTCTAGTGGCTCTCACCATAATCCCTCTTAAAGTTGTGAGACACACTATGTACGCTCGTAGCAGTTTTTAACGAATCGCGCTGCTTTCCTTTGTATTTTATTAATTTGATCGACGTAATAATTGATGTAAGGTGAATCCACAATTGAAGAAGTAAGTGCATGCTGATTTATAGTAAATTATCGACGGATAACACAGTAAAATTGTAAAATTAGTGCGTTAGTCCGCAAGCGCTGTAGAAAAATGAGGGTCAACGAAGACGGCATATTGGCTTCAGCTTCTAGCATTGGCCAGCATAGCAAGTGCACTCTCCACATGCCTCAATAGCCAAAACTACTAAGGGGCGTAAGGGTAATGGCAGATTTAATACACCCCTGTTACGGCAAGCAAAAACTACGCCAGAGATAATATGAAAAGAATAAGTTTGTAATCTCTAGCATCATCAATATCATCCATAAATTATCCATCTCAGAATTGAACAGCATTGAAAAGGCTTGTTATAAAAGCATTTGAAAACACGATAAGAATATTTTAAACAAAAATAAATAATCCAGAGTGCCAAGGTTGAGTAGATACCTACTTTGACTGCGAACAGTATACAGGGTGTCCCATAAATGTCACGCCACAGTGACACTGGAGCTAGGGCAGTCTAAGAGGAACCGAACCAGCCAAATTAGACCTCAGTAAAAGTTGCACGGTTTTCGAGATATTGCCAAATTAAAGATTTTTCAAAGATTTCACTTTTTTACATTTCTAGTCCCAGAATTCAATCGGAAAATTTAACGTTCTCATTAGGGCCGCTCTTTTAATCTTCCAACTGTGACTCATGTGCCGACTTCTACCTGGAACAGAGGCCCGAGAGGGAGGGGGGGTCATGGGGTCCGAACAAACAAAAGAAACGCGAAAGCCGCTATACCTGTCTAACTTTATCGGCTTTCAAAAAATGGGATGGACAGAGTACTTTGTTTGTTAATTTGTCGCAGTAGTCCCATCAGAGAGCCAATTTGAGAGCTATTCAAGTGAATTCTGGGACTAGAAATGTAAAAAAAGTGAAATTTTTGAAAAAGCTTTAATTTGGCAATATCTCGAAAACCGTGCAACTTTTACTGAGGTCATATTAGGCTGGTTCGGTTCCTCTTAGGCTGCCCTAGCTCCAGTGTCACTGTGGCGTGACATTTATGGGACACCCTGTATAATAATAACCACATGATGATTCTCACTCACAGTTCAGATTCTTAAAAAAATCTTTCTGATATTACGATTCTATGAGCAATTTATGATTTAAATAGTCTTCCTATGCAGGGATCCTAATGCTCTCAGCTTACTACCAAGTGAATGGCTTGTACAACCTGCTCTAGTTTCTGCTCTTCCACCTTAATAACTCACCTCACTTCCTTCCTTCATGAAAATTTAGTTTTAGCTTCCATTTAATAGTTGACTAATTTGATATTTCTAATACTAATAATCTACTGCGTTCATTTATTAACGTACTCGTTTTAATAGCTGAATAACGAAAGATTTATCGCCAACTAATAAAATCGACGCGAGAAGCGGTTCTACTATTTTCATTTTAACGACCAGCTCTTTCAACCAGCCTCACCAAATCACGCCTCGAAGTAGTGTCAATAAGAGGCAAATTTTCTCACGCCCAAACATGTAAATGCCCATTCTGATTCTCCATAGCTCATTCCTCTAAATCGAAATACTACCCTGCGAGCCGCCGCATGGGCCTGTGGTAGGGGGTGTTAGGACACCAGCCGTGTAAAAAATGAGGTTTTGGGAGGTGAAATGGTGACGTGTACTATGGCAGTGTATTTTGTGCCTGTATTTATGTGGAGCCCAGTTTTTATTGTGGTCACTAATTGTACGCGAAAAGGCCGATTTTTTGTACCTATCTGTTCGGTAATCTACTTCTCTTATTGTATCGCTTCTATCAGACCTAGAGATGTAGTGAGGCGTCATGATAATATTGTGTCGCTCTTAAACACAACAGTTATGAAATTCTCAAGCAAGCTAAGCCTAGCGTATAGCCTTCGAGTCTCTAGGGATTCCCACCTAAATCCATCTAAAAGTTGTGAAACACTACGTGTTCGCTCGTAGCAGTTTTTAACGTAGCGTGCAGATTTTCTCTGTATTTAATTATTTTGGTTGAATCTTTATGGCCAGGGTCCCAAATGCAGGCGGCGTATTCGATGTGTGGCCGTACCAGAGCAAAGTAGCATCTATCTTTTACTTTTTCATCCGAGGTACGCGAGAGTACATATTTTCAATGTAACCTCCATCCTACTATTTTCAAAATGAGAATTGGGAACATTCAAGCAAAGAAAACCAAGGCACGGAAGTGCATACATATCTATATTCAAGAGGGTTTATGCAATAGCTCGCGTCACTTTGATAAATGATCTTTCATTCATAGTACCTGTTCTACGGCTCATTCCCGCAGGGTGCATTCGCGGGAGGACTAACTGGACTGGTGGTTATGGGATGCATATCCTTCGGCACGCAATACGCCAGAGCCAATGGACAAATCAATCAACCGAGGAAGCCGATGTCGACGGCCGGTTGCTACGTCAACTCAACCGAGGGCCCGCTGTCATCCCTGGCCCCCGTTATCTTCGACACCATTGTCACGTAAGGAAATTCGCACTTAGATATCGACGGTACGTGCGATACCAACCGCACCAGTAATTTTAACGGTTCGTCCAAGCGCAGCGGGCGATTGAATATGAGCCGTTGAAAGCAAAAGGGGTGCAAGTCATTACTGACAGCAAAGGGAAACAAGACGTAAAGTTACATGAATACCTCATCAAACCCTGCGTTTCTGCTTCCCAGTGGAAAAACTCTGAAGCTTGGCTCACATTATACTTGCAATAAACAGCGGTAGCAGTACTTCACTGCTAAGCTAAAAAAAAACCAGTAACTGCATCGTTGTAGGGATGGGCCAAATGTATCCACTCACTGATACTCGAGTACCCGAATGAATACCTGGGTACTCGGACGAGTACCTGAGAGCCGCGGGGCGCGAGTGGCGACCCCACTCTGAAACATGGCGAGGCGGGCGCTTTAAACAAAGGAACCCCGAAACGTTACACCATAATCTCCACACTTTTATCCTCCATCACCGACCATGGTTTCAGCACATTATGACATCGTCAGGGTCTGAAACCATAAAAATACATTAGATTCCGGTTAAATGGGCCACCGGTTATTTGGGGCAGCCGCTTAATTGGGGCAAGTCATGAAGAACAGAGCCCAATTGAAGAATATCCCTGAGTTTTCTCCGCTTTACCGGTGACAGCATGCCGCTTAATTGGGCCATGCATTAGCGGCATTGACTCTAAACTTGCAAGGAAATGAAAATTTTTTCATTCCAGGAAACAGTTTTTTAACATTCTACTTCTTTCACTTTATCTTATTTTCCATATGGGTACTTATTCTTGCCTTAGACCAGCCTGCAGGGGATACGGATTCCGATTCCGGACCACGAGGCTTCATCCAGCGTAATTTCATTTATTATGGGAGTGGACTATGGAGGCGATGGTTGGGCTGTAGGCGATGGGTCAAGAGAAATAAGTGTTTTGAGGATAGATGCAGTGCAGGCAACGACCTACAGTTTTGGCTTATTGCCAGTTTAAGGGATAACGAGAGAGGAGTGGGACATCCGCGGTGATGGTTTAAGAGCAGGTAGGGGCGGATCACGTATACTTATCTAATGAACCGTGCATTATTCTTTAAATAGACTTCGTAAAAGGCATTCATCCAGCGTCATCTGAGGCTGAGAGAAATGTTTTCGACAAGACTTACGGAATTCCTGAAAAATGTTAATAAATAAATTATTTTCGCTGATTTATTAAACCAATTGATAGTTTAATACATTTTTTGCATTAAAAATCTTATTTAGTCTTACTTCTTTCATGTCTACATTTGTTTATGCATGCTTACGGGACACTTCGCTTAATCGGGGCAAAGTGCGCCAGTCCCGATGTGTCCCAATCAACCCCAATCTACTGTAAAAGGAAGGGAATTGTGCCACTGTTTCTTTTCATGAATTTCGTCATGCTACTCTGTACATTTCCAACTGCGTATACTACTCCGCACGCCACCTCAAGGGTTTGTGGCAGGGGGAAGTTTGAAAAACTAAATAAAAATCTGTCTTTTCTCAATTGGTGGTATTCTTTGGTCGACAAATTAATTATTCACGAAACTTCAACGATACCACGTAAATAAATAAAGCAGACACGACTCGGGTTTCGACGATTGATGATAATGACGACCATTCGTCGAAACCCGGGTCGTGTCTGTTTTATTTAATTACGTGGTATTGTTAAAAAAGTTTGTAAACTTCTGATTTCGCGCAAACACCCGACAATAGTTAACGTAAACATCAGTGAATTTTCCAAACGTCATCTGCGAGTTAACCGGCTGTGGGAGTTAACTTTAACGGTACACCAACGGTGAAAAGTAATCCTGACATAATCCTGTTCCCATCATTCCGATCCCAACAGTTGGAACTCGACGGTCGAGTCCACTACGATGACCCCGCCCGTGGTCGACGCACCGTGGCCCATATTCCGCCTATCCTACACTCTCTACTGCCTGACCGGACTGATCGTCAGCCTGATCGTGGGGATGACGGTGTCCTTCCTGACGGGCCCCACTCGGCTCGAGGACGTCCACATCGACCTCCTGACCCCCGTCCTTCATCCATTCTTCTCGAAGCTGTGCCGGACGGGAGCGCCGGAAGAGGGTGATGCCTATTGGAGGAGGGAAGAGGACGGACCGGAAATCGACCTCGAAGTCAGGGGAAAACTCCTCAAGAAGAAGGTGAGTGGTATTCCCAAGAGGGCATCATCATACCTACATATATACCCATCATGCCGTTCTCTTCCGGGGTAGGCACAGCCAAATGTTTCACTCATTAATACATAATTGTACACCAAACTCTGCTTCAATAATTTCCTTCATACTGACCTATCCTTGCAAACCTCATTTGCCTCATTTACCCCCATACACTGCTTCATACACGCCCTCCTGTTTGTAAGACTCCTAATATTCTTCCTCCTAAGAATTTCCTCGACCACATTCAACCACAACTCTCTCGGCCTACCTCTACCTCTCACACCATTCATTCTACTCTCATATATCTGTTTCGTTATTCGACTCTCATCCATTCTCTCAACATGGCCAAACCAACGAAGCACACTCCTTTCATACACGTCCATTGCTGGAGCATTTAACCCACATTCATTCATGACCCACTCATTCCTGACCCTATCCATCCTACTTCTGCCGCAAATACTCCTCAGATAACTCATACCCACGGCGTTTAGTCTACTCTTATGTCTATCCTGACATACCCATGTTTCACTACCATATAGCAAAGTGGGAAGAAGTACACTTTTGTACACGGCGATTTTCGCTTCCTTAGACAAGCACTCATTCTTTGAAACGTGGTCGTTCAATCCTAAGATTGGTGGTTGACGGCAGCCCCCCACTCTTCCCTATCTAATGCTAGTTCCCTCACCTCCTGTTATCTCTTCCTCTGTACTTTCCTCTTTATTTGGTCCATGAACTCATTCCTGGGTCTTCCTCTGGGTACTTTACCCTCTATTTTACCTTCAACTATGTGTCCACAAACACTTTGTTCCTCAGAGTTTGTCCAATCTATCTGGTTCTTCTTTTTTATACGGTGTTCCATACTGTCCTCTCCTCTTCTATTCTATTCTTCTGTACATTTCATCATTTCTTATTTTTTGTCCATTTTATCTTCAGCATCCTCCTCCAGCGTCAGGTCTCGAAGGCTTCTAGTCTTTTCCGGTCAGCTTTTCCAATGGCCCATGCTTTTGACCCGTAGAGTGCCACGCTCCACACGAATTACCAGACATTGCATTTCACAAATGATGTGGTACGAAGTCACTCGCACGGGTGCATATACAGCAGGGTTGAAATTTGCTATGAAAAAATCATTTGACTTGACCGGGATTCGAACCCGGATCTCCCAATTGCCGGTCAGATGATCAGAAATCAAATGATTTTTTCATAGCGAATTACAACTCGGGTGTATCTCCACACGAATGTTTTCGGATACTCTTTCCTAACAAAAAAGGTGAGACCTTTTCCCCAATGGCCGTAATTATTGCCAACACTCGTCAAAAAAAAAAGAAAATATTTACTGTGTTGCTTTGACGGAACCGTCAGTGACCAACCACAGTCTCTCAACGAGAAAAACCTCTGTGGCGGTTTATGGGAACGTTAATTCCTTCATCATTTCTTATTTTTTGTCCATTTTTTCTTCAGCATCCTCCTCCAGCACCAGATTTCGTATATTTCTAGTCTTTTCTGGTCAACTTTTCGAATGGCCCATGCTTCTGACCCGTTGAGTGCCACGCTCCACACGAATTTTTTCACATTCGCGAGAGCGCAGATGCATACATGGTAGCATGAGCAAGCTATCACTTCCCATAAAATTCAGTAAATTTGGACCCATTATTAAGATAAATATCTCATCTCCACCGTGATTGTAAAATGACACCCACCTACCGCATTTCTTACTCCAGTATTTGGCAAATAATGGACACCTTTTTCAAAAATAAATGGTACGTCTCCAGAGAGACTGAATTTAAGAAATGAAGAAGTTCTAACTCATAGATCATTTGAAATTTAACAAAAAATAGTTCGTTCCCTTTCTCAACCACATATATTTAAGAATATATTCATTACTTACTTGATACGCATTACAAAGCCGCAAAAATCCTCTAGTAAGCGCGTTGTTAAGTAATTATGGTCAGTATTTCAATTGATTACAGTATTACCTCAAAAAATGAGTCCAATGTTGGCCAAATTCAGAGCCACACATCACTGGTAAGGAGGTTAAATTACAATTGCAACATTCTGATCCGTACAGACTGTCAGAACTCGATAAAACCTTTTAATTATAAGTGCCCATAACGAATCAATAGGGAATATAATGCAGCTTTCATCTTGAGGGAGCGTTTTTGAGAAGAGCACACATCTTAGATAGACACATGCAATTTTGTAGGATAAAAGATCTTTTAGTTCAACGCAATCCAATAGCGATCAACATTTCTCCCATGATATGGATGTAACACGCCATTACTATACTATCCCACACATATGATACTATTACGTTGCACTATTCTTTTAAAATCGCTCATTTTCTGTTTCTCACTGAAACGCAATCGTCTTTCAACCATCTGGTGAGTACTTATGTCAAAGTGAGTACTTACGGAAAATGTCACTTATAATTTAAGCAGATTGCGAGCTTCTTTTTTAAGGAAATTTTGCTTTATCAATGAGGCTTGACTCGGGGGAAGTCGGAAATCCCCCTTAGTATTGGTATTAGCACTTGCCAAGTGCTGGTTAATTCAATCCCGAGTAACAATTAGCTCATACAATTACTTTTCGATTGTGTGTCCTTGACATTATTATCATTGGTCGTTCAATCCTGCGATTGGTTGACTGCAGACCTCCACCCTTCCCTATCTAATGCTAGTCCCCTTACTTCCTCGTATCTCTTCCTATGTACTTTCCTCTTTATTTCGTCCATGAACTTATTCCTGGGTCTTCCTCTGGGGACTTTTTCCTCTATTTCACCTTCAATTATGTTCTTCACAAAACATTTGTGTCTCAGAGTGTGTCCAATCCATCTTGTTCTTATTTTTTCAATGGCTTTATATATGGTCCTCTTCACTTCTACCATTCTGTACTCTCCATCACTTCTTATTTTTCCGTCCCTTTTATCTTTAGCATCTTCCTCCAGTACAGGGTATCGATGGCTTCTAGTTTCTTCTTGTCAGATTTTCCATCGGTCCATGCTTCTGATCCATAGAATGTCATGCTCCACACGAATGTTTTCACATATTGTTTTCTGGTTTGTATTCCTATCTCCTTTGAGAACAGCATTTGTCTTGTGTCTCAGGGTATGTTCAATCCATCAGGTTCTTTTTTTATGGTGTTCCATATGGTCCTCTCCTCATTTACTCTTCACTAAACACATCTCTTCTTATTTTGTCCGTCCATTTTATCTTCAGCATCCTCCTCCAGCACCAGGTTTTGAAGGCTTCTAGTCTGTTCTGGTCAGCTTTTCAAATGGTCCATTCCACCGACCCATTGAGTGCCACTCTCCTCACGTATCTTTTCCTTTGCGTTTTTTTTGCGGTGAATATGATAAAATTAGCGATTTCCCGCAAAAAATAATTGACAAGCGATTCTTCCTTGCTCCAACAGGCTCATCCATTGTCCATCAACGAAGACTTCATTCGGGGAGTTAATTACTACGACTTCGGGAGCGACGCATTGCGAAGACCGCATGCAACCAGCGGATTCCGAAGCTTCAGGAAATGAGTATGGAAGTCTTAAATCTCTCACTCACTGCCATTGTTGACAAAAAACAGTCACACAAAACAAAAGAAGGTGGAATTTTATGCACAAACGCGTCAATTTTTTTAACTCTCACTAATCGACTGGTTCTCCGGCCTTATGATATAACTTTCGCCCATTAACATCTACGTATGCCTTGCAACCCACCTCAAGGGTATGTTTTAGGGAGTGAATTTGCCTCAACATTCACTATACTATACCCATTGAGGTACGTGGAGAGGGCAATTGCTATGCTGCCCAATGCTAAAAACTGAGGCCAGTCGGCCATCTTCGTTGACCCTCATTTTTCTACATCGCATGCGGACTAACGCACTAAATTTGCAATGTTATTATGTTTTCTATCGACAGCTAACTAGAAATCAGCAGGCACTAAATTATTTCTTGTGAATCTCCCTTTCATCTTATGTTCATTTACTTAAATTATAAAAAAATCTGCATTCACGGTGAAACCTTTAGTAAAAATTGAGTATAATCCATAGCAATAAGCAGCCGATATGTGTTTCAAGATTTACTCGCGTAAAATCTCAAAAAATATGGTTGGTGTTCTTGCTGTACATCCGTTAATTCGTCCATTCCATCGTGCTATCCATACGAAAATAAGGAAAGAGCAGGGATTAGTAATATGATTGTTAGGCATCAGTTTGATGTCGTAGTACCCTCTCCATCTATCTCAATGACTATACCCTAATAAAGTTCATTAAGAAATTAAACGCTACAGCAAAAATGCACTATCAAAAATTATAAAATTCCTGCCACGCTATGAAATTTAACCAACAAGCACTACACTATAGTCAAGGTACCATGTTACAGGAACTATGAATATTAATGTACGTTGTAAATGTAAATAAAGAAGGCATTAATTAGAACTAAGCAAATTATGATTGATTTCCAAACACGATGTTCAATAATACTCTCGGCCGTCACCTCAAAACAAGAATTCCCTTAATAATACCCTCTTATCCATTTTCCCCTCACAATCAGATGCTACTTTTAATGTCATAATTTTACTATGGTCTTCTACGATGTTTCTGGATATAGTTCTAGGGAAACAACCATTTTTACTTAATGATGTATAAAATTGCTAGTTATACTACACCTAATATTGTGGCGTCGGAAATTACACTAAGTAACAAAGAAAACGCGTGTTGACGTGAACATGGCAGTGTATTTTTTTTTAAATCTTCAACCAACAATCCAAGATGGTTGTCGAGGCTTCTTGTTAAAAATCTCTACACTTCACACAAATTAAAAATCAATTAATAATTAAAAACCTAAAGATAAAAATTCTTCAAATTGCAAAATCGATGTGCCGCCACAATATGATATAATAATGTATAACGTAACATAACATAACATAACATAACATAACATAACATAACATAACATAACATAACATAACATAACATAACATAACATAACATAACATAACATAACATAACATAACATAACATAACATAACATAACATAACATAACATAACATAACATAACATAACATAACATAACATAACATAACATAACATAACATAACATAACATAACATAACATAACATAACATAACATAACATAACATAACATAACATAACATAACATAACATAACATAACATAACATAACATAACATAACATAACATAACATAACATAACATAACATAACATAACATAACATAACATAACATAACATAACATAACATAACATAACATAACATAACATAACATAACATAACATAACATAACATAACATAACATAACATAACATAACATAACATAACATAACATAACATAACATAACATAACATAACATAACATAGCATAGCATAGCATAGCATAGCATAGCATAGCATAGCATAGCATAGCATAGCATAGCATAACATAACATAACAGCATAACATAGCATAGCATAACATAGAATAACATAGCATAGCATAGCATAGCATAACATACCATAACAAAACAAACATTACATAACATAATATAATAATCGTATGGGCTAGGGTGGATAGGGTTATAACATCTAATGAGCCATAAGAATCAGCGCGCCTTGAAAGCGAGGTAGTATGGGGCCAGCAATCTACAGCCCGCGGTTCGATACCCGATCCAATAGGATATTTCCGCACAGTAATTTCATCAAAACTCCTGTAACTAATGATCATTTCTATTTCTTGCAGAATTTCAGCAATCATGGCCAGCAATCAAGGCAGACGTCAAATATTGACAAACTCTCTCTATCTGATTCCTCACCATCGGAGACCAATGTGATAAGAAGAATTACATGGTCCACTAGGTGCAGCCTTCATATTTCTCTATCCTCGAACGAGCACCACGAGAGATTGTTTATCTTTGATTCGCCGGGAAATGTGCTCGAGTGTTCTTGGAAATCGGATTACGGTCGCAGCTGAATAAACCCGGAGTTCCCACGCCGAAGGAATGAGATTTCACGCCGATCTGTCATTTAAATTACTGCCTGTTACAGTTACACACGTCATAGAAGCGGTATATTTAGTTAAACGTGCGAATCCACGCTCTACAAAGGGATGACGACTTCGAGAAATTCCCCTATTTGATCCGTACTCGAATCCCCTGCGAAACTTGATTACATTTCCTACATTCACAACATTCGTATAACATATAGGAGTACAATATACCCTCATATAACGCGAAGTTACGTTCCTTGAAACCGTCCCGTAATGTAAAAGCACGTTATATGAAACGAATATAAAACGGGGAATGTAGAGTTTCGTTCCTCAATCGCAACACCTTATGTTTAATTGAACGAGAAATTCTGTGATTACTAAGCAACGTTGCACTTACGGAAATAATTTCGTAATTTTATCTTGTTAAGCAGAGATTTATATACTGTTCATTTGTTTTTTATAGGAAAGGCGTTCAGTTAAATCAAAATATATGAAGTTTGTTCTTTAAAAAATCATTTTTATGTTATAGACTGCATTTACACTCAGGCGACCACAAGATTTAGTGAAATTACATTAACCAAAAATTTGTAAAAATAAACTTTTGCACGATATTTTATGCTCTTCGGAGGATAGGACCGTTTCGCTTCAACAACACGTTATTCCACGAATAATCTCTCCTCCCGCGAAACCCTGAAGGAAAGGGATCTAAGGCTCTCAGAACATGATCAATGTAACGTCGAACGCATACAATGCAGATGATGTCACGGCTAATAGTGTGTAAAACCTTAATTTATCATAATGAAATGATGAGTGCGTGGTAAATGTCATGGATTATGACGTTCTTTACTCGAAATGTGGTTTGAATCGACAGGTTTACTGCTTTTAAACATTACTCATAATCCTTGCAACAATGAAGTGAATTATGATGGGGCGTTATTCCCGATTTCGTTCCGATCGCGACATCTGAAACCGCGTCTTTCCGAGAAGAACGATCGCGTCTAGTTAAATCGGGTACATAACCACAACCGTGTCTTAACGAAATCGCGTTATGTGAGACCGTGCTATGTGAGGGTTTACTGTAATTTTCCGATAGAATATTCTCCGGATACAGTAGCCGTCACTTCAAGTGGAAAGCAGTGAATCTTAGGCTTTAAATGTAACATATGTCTTTCAAGAAGTGTGGAGTGCACCTTTCTTTAAACTAGTGATGGGTCGATACCATTTTTCTCGATACTCGATACCGAGTACGATACCACCAAGTACTCACGATACTACCCGATACCAGGTATTATGCATATTTTTAAAAAATTCAAGATATTTTGGTCTAAATTACATGGTCAACAGAGAAATTACATAACTGGGTTCATTTTTGCAATAGAATTAAAATCTTTTAGTCTTGATTTCCACATTTTTCGTTAGGTATGCCTGTGCTACGGCCATCATCAATAAATACGTATGGTACATCGCGGCTGTACATAAAAGTACAGTTGCTCCCCAAGCTTCATTAAAAATTCACCACAATTTCGAATGGAATGTTAACATATTCATATCGCAATTTTTTAATTTCCATGGAGGTAATTAACTTATTCTGGAGAAGCTAACATTACAGATCATCAAAGGCCATGATAATACGGTTGAAAAAAGACCAATTAGAATTTCTGAATAAATTGCCATTTTAGATTATCCGAAGAGAAAAAAATTCGTTCAATGGTGAAAAGTGTTTTTTTTTTTTTTCGAGTTCATTGGCTCGATACTTTCGAAATGTTGCAAGGAATCGTTCGATACTCGATACCTGAAGTATCGAGGGTACCGAGGTATCAAGGTATCGAGTGACCCATCCCTAGTTTTAACCATTGAGGTATACGGAGAGGGCGCTTGCTATGCTGGCCAATGCTAGAGGCTGAAGCCAGTCCGCCATCTTCGTTGACCCTCATTTTCCTCCAGCGCTTGCGGGCTAACGAACTAATTTTGCAATTTTACTGTGTTTTCCATCGACAGCTAACCAGATATCAGCATGAACTTACTTCTTTCATACGAATTCTCCCAACATATTAGTTTTATTTTTTATTTTTATTAATAATCCTCCGCCATTCCCACGGAAAACTTTAATAAAATTGGGTAGAATCCATAACAATGAGCAGTTAATACGCTTCAAGAGCTATTTGCCTTAAATTTCAAATAGGTGGTTGATGTTCTTGCTTTACATCCGCTAATTCGTCCATTCCGTCATGCTATCCATGGGAAAGTAAGGAAAGAGCAGGGTTAAACAATATGGTTGAAATTTCAGCGGTCAGGCTTCGCTTTGATGACGTAGTGCCCTCTCCCTATACCTCAATGTTTTATACTGAGATGTAAATCGTTTTCTCAATTTTCATAGGAAATAATTGTTGAGATTGAACTTTATAACGTTTTTTAGTAAGGCATTACTGCAAAAGTAATATAATTTCTAATGATCTGTTAAATCTGTGTAATGTGTGTGTGTAAAATGCGCATTATACTCTACTGTAGAAGTATGATAATGATAAGCAAAGCCTTATTAAAAATGTTGGTCAGTTCAAAAAAGTTCCTCTATGATTTACATCCCTCCCCACAGCAATCGCAAGGCTTTATGTCTAATATACAGTATTTGATAGAACTTAGTACAGTCGGATTCAAATGTATTGCAAAGAATCGAGCGGCACTTACGCTTCTCAAGGAAATCAAGTTTCACTTACGGCGCTGTTATTCTTTGCTATCCAACGCTATCTATTCAGCTGTTTATTTGCACGTATTTAAATTGTAACAGTTGAGCAATTGCTTGTTTTGTGCTTACTTGTTATTACATAATATGATCAGCTCGAATAACAATGACATGCTGCGACGTATTGATTAATTGAAATACCAAACTTTATTATTAAACACAGATCGTTCCTGGCATACAATATACCTACGGCAAATACTACGTAATGTATCATTTAGAGTGACAGTTGTGATTAATAAATAATAATTATCCATGCTCAAATCGTAAATCCAAACCAAAACGAAAGTGTAATAACAAATTAGCACAATATAGGAAATTGGTCAACTATTACCATTTGAATACGTGCAGATAAACAGCTTAGTAGATAGCGTTGCGTAGCAAAGAATAACGGCGCCGTAAGTGAAACTCAATTTCCTTGAGAAGCGTAAGTGCTCGATTCTTTGCCATACCTTTGAATCCGACCGTACATAAATTTCTGGGATATCTACTTACATAGGTAAAGCATGAAAATTTCGAATAAATATGAAACGAGAACATAAACTTTTTGGATCAGAAAACTTCAGGATCGAAGAGGATAAGATGTGTGTCTTTCTCTCGGTCCTCATGTCAGGCGATATTAAACGCCTAATCACAACGCGCGTTCACCGATACCACTCAAATAAAACGCATCGATTTTTTGTCACACATGGAATAATTTTCCTTCAGACTCACTCACACACATCTCTGTCAATCAAAGGTAAAAGGAAAAGTCAAATATCAGATGTCTATAAAGGAAACATCAAGGTTGAAAAAGAGTATACTGATACGTTTGAAATCGGCCCCGGTGGCGGCGGGGTGAAGTCCTCGCCTGCTAAACCCGAGGGTCGCGGGTTCGAGTCCCGCCTGGGTAGATTACTCACTTCCCAGGACATGGGTGTTTGTGTTTGTCAAAGATATATTAAAACACTTGTAATTGGGGAAACCTGTAAGTGTTAAAAAAAATTATTATTATTATTAAGCACAGGAGTGAGATGGCTGGTCACCAGTTCTCTTCAGCATAGCATTGGAAGAGATGCTGAAGAGGACCAGAAATGGCCCAGAAGGTGCCAAGATCCCAGAAAAAATTAATCTGTAGGCCTTTGGGGATGATGTAGTGATTGTGGCCGACAATAAAGAGGAGCTTCAAGAACTAACTACAATACTTTTAATTGAAGCCAAGAAAGGGTGCCTACAAGTAAGTGAAGGAAAAACCAACAACATGAAAATAAGAAGGCATGAAGAGGAATATCAAGAAATGCTCAATTACAAATTCAAAATATTCAAACATGGCGGGTGAATTCGGCCTGAATAGCGTAGTGGTTTGCGCATTGGTCCGGCAAACCAAAGGTCCGTGGTTTGATTCCTGGTCCAGGCCGAATTTTTCTCATGGCAATTTATACAAGTTAAAAAAAAAAACAATTTAGGTACCTAAGGGTAACAATAAGAAGTAACAACAAAGAGGAGACCGAAATTCTCACCCGACTTGCAGCAGCTGAAAGAACCTACTGGAGCCTATTAAAACTTTTTAAAGGCAAACTCCTCTCACGAAACACAAACATTCGTATTTATAAAACAATTGCCCAACCAGTTCTACCATACATGGTCCGAAATATGGTCGTTTACGTAAAGATCACAGAAAAAACTCCTAACGTTCGAAAATAAAGTGTTGAGACGAATATTCGGCCCCGTTAAAGAGGGAGAGATATGGAGAACGAGGAAAAAACATAGAGTTGAGAGAACTGTATACATAGAATCAGATATTGTGGGTACAGTCAGAAGCAGAAGACTTAGATGGCTAGGCCATGTCCACAGAAGAAGTGACAACACAATGATAAATAAAGATATGGAAAGGAAACCAGAAGGCACTAGACCACTAGGGAGACCAATAATGCGCTGGAGCGACGAAGTGAAGAGGGACCTGAGAAAAATGGGACCTCAACTCGACACAGCAGTGGGTAGAAGGGCATGGAGGCGTGTGGCTGGCGAGGCCAAAGACCATTTAGGTTTCCCATGGCCACAGGAGTAAGAGTAAGTATGGAATAATTTTGTACTTAACAAATGGCACTGTTTTCTTAAAACAAATTGGTATTTCTTTATATAAAACAAGCATCATCGAGTTTCTATTTATTTAGTTCACATAATAAACTCTCACAGTGACTCTAACCAACTGAGTTGGCTGGTTTTATTCAATACAGATATTTTAGGCCTTTGCCACTAGCCACTAGCGTAGCCTTAAGGCACTTGGCAGAGATCATTTATCCTTCATTCCTAAGATTAGTTGACTGTAGCCCTCCATGGCGAGGCCAAAGACCATTTAGGTTTCCCATGGCCACAGAAGTAAGAGTAAGTATGGAATAATTTTGTATTTAATAAATGGCACTGTTTTCATAAAACAACTTGCATTTTTTTATTGAGTAAGTATCATCGAGTTTCTATTTATTTCGTTCACATTATTACCTCTCACAGTTACTCTAACCAATTGCGTTGGCAGGTTTTAATCAATGCAGATATTTTCAGCATAAAACCGGCATTGAATTTACAGGTTCAAAGTATTCTCTGTTCACATGCTCTTTCAATTATCGACATAAATACTTTATTACTATTATAATATGACTTTAATACTTTATTTTTGGTCGGTCAATCCTAAGACTGGTAGAGTGCAGCCCTCCATCCTTCCCTATCTAATGCTAATTCCCTTACCTCCTGGTATCTCTTCCTATGAACTTTCCTCTTTATTTGGTCCATGAACTAATTACTGGGTGTTCCTCTGGAGACTTATCCCACTATTTTACCATCAATTATGTTCTCCACAAACCCACTCCGTCTCAGGATTGTGCCCAACTAATCTGGTACTTCTTTTCTGTATAGTGTTCCAAATGGTCCTTTCCTCCTCAAATCTTCTGTTAACTTCGTCATTTCATACAACCCACAATTTCTCCTTGGGCTATTATATTCCCTCATTAATTGCATTAAAAATGCTGGTTTTATTTCCGATGTCTTCTATTCTTACCAAACATGATGAAGCACCTTCACTAGGACCCAAAACTGTACTCTTAGCCACATACGTTGCTGGAAGTCATTATGAAAAATCAATGTACTCTTTCAAAATCCCACGGAACGAAACTGGAAACCATAGGAGGAAGGTAGGAACGAAACTTTCCCTCCCCGAACCGAAATCGGAACGGTTACTTTTTCGTTCCTTAGAGCTTTCGTTCAACATATTTTTGTTCCGCTTTCGTTCCAGACCCACTTTAGTTCCGGGACTTCAGCTTAGTTCCCACATTCGGTTTGGATCGCGAACCGAAGTTTAGTTTCATTCAACATCCCTAGGCTCAGTAAAGATGCGGTTCGAGGGAAAATAGATTAGACACTTAAAAATGTGAATTAGGAATAAAAAATCTCTTCAGAGAGCAAAATAAATCTTCACTGTTTTTACCTTCATTCCGCAAGGTATCACAATGAGTATGCATACAAAAAATGCCATTTTTTATACTTTTCTGTAGTCATCCGTTACAGTTAGCAGATGAGAAATACATTTCATGCAGTGCTTTCGCCCATATCTAGCACTGTTTAGAATGTAAAATAAGTGATGATTCCTAAATTTGGCGACCAACGGACAAAAACTGGCGAAATGATAATACCCTACTGTAACCGAAATGTTTAAGGAGGAACCTTCATTTTAGGCATGCCCAATAATCTATCTTGATTTCAAAATTATAAATTAAGACTTCTACTATCATACGGAGTAAAATTCTACTAGGTCATTGGTCACTTAACTGAGATGTATTGGTTTCAAAATTATGAATTGCATTGCCTTAATGACAGCGAGAAGGCATCTCTTCACATTACTTTTTTAATCATTATTTGCACCCGAATAGTATTGTTCAAAAAATTGTATATCATGTACTACATATTGAGACACCATATATTATTTTCAGAATAGGATATGCTAATGTAGCACGAGTATCAAGGTTTATATAACAGACTTAAGATTTGCGTCGGACCACATATTTTGATGAATATGGCAACGTTGCCTAGGGAAACCTCTGCTGTTTATCATATTTAACAAATCTAATTTTCATTGCATTTCATAATTCGGAATTAAAAATACATAAATATATGTTTTACGCCAGTAGATAATTATATTCTTCCCTCATTGCGTTAAAAATCATTATATCAAATCCGGCATTGGAGGCTGGAGTCAGTATCATTACTGGCTTTCGTAATCTACGTCTACATACTACCTTGCGAGCCGCCGCTTGGGCGTGTGGCAGGAGGTGATAGTTCACCAGCCGTGTTAAGATGTAAAAGTTTTGGAGGTGAAATGGTGACATGTCCTATGAGAGTGTGTCTGAAGGAGCTCAGTTTCTACTGTGGTCGCTTATTGTGCGCGGAAAGAACGAGTTTTTGTACCTATCTGTTCGGCAGAGTATCTTTCTTGTTTTATCGCATCTGTCAGACCTATAAACGTAGTGAGGTGTCATGATAATATTCTCTGTGTCGCTCTGATAAATATCAGTTCTGAATTTATCTAGCAGCCTAAGCCTAGCGTGCAGCCTCCGAGTCTCAGGGGCTTCCACCTTAATCCCTCTAAAGGTTGTGACACACTATTTGCTCGCTCGTATCAGTTTCCAACGAAGCGTGCTGCTTTTCTTAGTACTCTGTTATTTTTTTTGGTTAAATCTTTATGACCAGGGTCCCAAATGCTCGCGGCGTATTCGAGGTGTGGCCTAACCAGAGCGAAGTAGTATCTCTCTTTTACTTTTTCATCCGAGGACCTTCCTATTATACGCTTAACAAAACCGAGTTTCTTTAATGCTGTGCCGCATATGTATGTATACATATGACTAGGGAACTATCTCGCTCGGACTACCTAATGTACCTCGGAGTACCTAAGCAGTACTTCGAAGCTCAGGTTCCTCATTAGCGAGTTTTCATTGGGAGGGAGATAAGTATATACCGCAGACGTTTACGAAACAATCCTAATGAGGTAAAAGCTGCGATAAAATGCTATTTGGTATAATATTTGACCTGAACGAGTTCTGGCTAGAAATCCAAAAAATATACAATGCATCACTTAGCCCAATTTTACTTATTAAAGCAATTTTTCGCATCTTAAGGTAGTTAGAGCGAAAAATCATTTTACTTAGAAATCAATGAATTTGGTCTCATTTTAAAGACAAATATCTCACCCTTCTAATAATACTGAAAACTCAACCCCTTACCACATTACCTTCGGAGATATTTGCCAAAAAATATCAGCTCTTTTACAGAATGTAGATGTCGTAAAAAAACTAACAGCGTGTAGTTCGTATGTTTTGTCAATTATTTTTGAGAATTAATCATATTGTCACCGCAGTAGGCTCTTGGGTATCACACAAAAACCATCCGTTTTGATGGAGTTTCAAACGCACCGCGTGAAAAAATGAGTCAAGTTAATGATTAATTTTTATATTTACATTTAATTACTTAACATTTCTGTCATATAAAGCTATATTATTGCACCATTAATAATGCAATATTTAATCCATGTGTCCTACAGTTGATGAAATTAAAACGTATAATTCGAATATGGTCTCTATTATGACTAGGGAACTATCTCGCTCGGACTACCTTAAGAAAACAGTACTTCGAAGCTCAGGTTCCTCATTAACGAGTTTTCTTTGGGAGGGAGACACGTATATACCGCAGACGTTTATGAGACAATCCTAGCATTTCAAGGATTGCACATTCACAATACTGGACATGTGTTAATGCGCAGGTACACAGATAGGAAGAAACATTGAACTGATAATGAGGGAGGGATAACAACCAAATTAAAGGAACTTTACAGTAATGATCACAGATGAGTAAATGACGGCAAGATGTACCTAACCGTAAAATTAGACACGACCATAATTCCACAAAATGTTTCTTCTAGAGCCGTCGGGATAGGAATCAAAGATTCCAAATAATTTACCAGTTCTCGAGTAAAACACATCTACATCTACACACTACCATGCGAGCCGCCACATAGGCGAGTAGCTGAGGGATTTAGGACACTAGCCATGTAAAGATGTAATGGATAAGGTTTTGGGAGGTGAAATGGTGACGCGTCTTATGGGAGTGTATTTAGTGGAGCTCAGTTTTTTTTGTGGTCGCAAATTGTGTGCGGAATAACGAGTTTTTGCACCTATATGTTCTGCAATGTATCCCTTATTTTATTGCTTCTGTCAGACCTAGAGATGTAGTGAGGCGTCATGATAATATTCAGTGTGTGTCGCTCTGAAACACAACAGTTCTGAAATTCTCAAGCAAACTAAGCCTAGCGTGTAGCCTCCGAGTCTCTAGGGGCTACCACCTTAATCCCTCTAAAAGTTGTGAAACACTACATGGTCGCTTGATGCAGTTTTCGACGAAGCGTGCAGCTTTCCATTGTACTTTAGTAATGTTTTTGGTTAAATCCTTATGACCAGGGTCCCAAAAGCTCACGGTGTATTTGAGGTGTGGCCTAACCAGAGCAAAGTAGTCAAGCATCACAAAGCAGTTTTTAAATTTAGGATGAAAAACTATACTTTAAAACTCATGATAGAGTGAGAGATGTTTTAAGTGACAGATGAATCCTATAGTCAATAGTATATCACGTATGAACAAACCAAAAAAGCATGGAAGGAAATTCGTTGACAATTTGAGCGAGATTCCTGTCACGTGCAGTACAGCATACCAGTCAAAACCTTGCGAATTGGCCGCAAAAACTAACTCGATTAGCAGCTCACCAAAAGACTGCTATCACTCCGCACAGCCGTCATGTTATAGTAAATAATATAACACGGGGACTCCCCCGAACGTTGATATATATATATATATATATATATATATATATATATATATATATATATATATATGGGACCCATATTGAGACCTTGAATACCATAGCTACGATAGTCATCCTGCCGAATTTTATTCCCGATCACGCGTTACGTAGGAAAGCAGCGGCTGACAGCAACGCGTGTATTCATTGAGCGATTCCATTGTCAACATACACCTCCCACGCTGATAGCCAAGAAGCTGGAGGCCCCGTGATAAAGGCATGGCGGAGGTGTAGCGAAATGAGAGCAAGAGACCGCATGTTAAAACCATTCGCTTCCACATCACGATTATTTCCTTAATCTGGGGGCAGTCGTCGATCACGTGAATATAATCGAAATGAGAAAATAATGACAAGAAAAGCATAGAGAGGGCGATATGAAAGGATATTTTTTCCCTCCTTGGTGACGGAGATAAGGATTGTACGGCCCAGGGCGATTCATCACCGACACATTACTCTGTTTTCACCCACCGTCCTGTCGACGTCGAGATAGCCTCATACACAGGTAAGGGCGCATCTTATCTCTGTATTTACATGTAGTTCCTTGAAGCCTCTCTCAATTGTCATGCATCCTTTACACTCGAGCACCATTGCGTTCCAGTAAATTAAAGATATCATAATAGGAGCCGATTCCACAGCTAAGTAAAAGCCGTCAAATCACACCAAATGCAACAGTTCAATTTTAAACTAATATGACAGTCTGCCCCAGTCAGGTAAATAACCGTGTTATTTAGCATTAGGACGCGCATACATCACCATTGGTCGTTCAATCCTAAGACTGGCTGACTGCAGCCCTCCAACATTCCCTATCTAATGCTAATTCCCTTACATTTTGGTATCTCTTCCTATGAACTTTCCTCTTTAGTTGGTCCATGAACTCATTCCTGGGTCTTCCTCTGGAGACTTTTTCCTCTATTTTACATTCAATTATGTTCTCCACAAATCCATTGTCTCAGGTTGTGTCCAATCCATCTGGTTCTTCTTTTCTGTACGGTGTTCCATATGGTCCTTTCCTCTTCCACCCTTCTGTACACTTCATCATTTCTAATTTGGTCCGTCCATTTTATCTTTAGCATCCTCCTCCAGAACCAGGTTTCTAAGGCTTCTAGTAAGTTCTGGTCAGCTTTTCCAATAGTCCACGATTCTGTTCCATAGAGTGCCACGCTCCAGACGTATGATTTCACATACTGTTTCCTGGTTTGTAGTCGTATTTCCTTTGAGCATAGCAGTTACCTTTTCCCCATTAATGCCTTCTCAGCTACGGCTATTCTCCGCTTGATGTCCGCTGTACTTCTTCCGTCCCCAATGATGGCACTTCTGAGATAGGTGGAGGAATCCACTTGCTCTAATTTCTCTCCTCTCAGTGCGGCTTCCACATTCAGCTATCTCTTCTGCATACTAGGATTATAGTCTTCGTCTTATTAATTTTCATGAATCATTCTTGGAGAACTTGGTCCATAACGTTTAGTATCTTTGATGATCATCGCAATTTCCTGCTGACACATAGTTCACTTCATTTCAGCTTTAAAAAATCATTGTAGCAACCACGGTATTCAGGCCAGAATCTAGCGCCGACTTGGGGCCTGATCACTGTTCGCTATAACGCGCGCAACTCGCGCTATCGTTGTTTTTCGATTCCGCCCATGACACCCTGAAAGCGTGATCGTCATTCTTCAAATTTTGACAAGTGCTTGAAATCGCCTGTTTTAATCGATCGAGTGCATTATTAACCCTTCCTTGCACAAGGGGGTATTTCAACTACCCCAAGCCTTGTTATTTTATTATTATTCAGCACGATGAATTAGAAAATGAAAATGATTCAAGGTACTCGTTTCTCATACTATACTTTACATTAATATACTTTATACAGGTGCACTTTAATCCAAATTTTCGAAATATTTTGTGTTAAACTTCTGGGGGGGATAGACTACCACTCTTGGGCTACTGCGGCTCAATTATCATTTTCAATTTTTTCCTGCTGAGGACTTACCTTGGTCTAATATTAGCTCCTACATTTGCGTACAAAGTAATATATTTCATACGGATCATTTTACTGCTATTGGGAACCTCGGAAAGAAAAACCAACCTGCTGTAGCTACGCTGACAACAGTTTTTACGTTCGTTGTTGCAAGATGATGAGAATAAATGACGTGAAAACACGCCAAGTGATCTGTTGACTCAGTCCAGAGCTTTTCAAATTCCTTTCTTTAGTGCTGTAATGTCTAGAAAAAGGGTGAAGAGCATTCTTAGATTCATACGGTTTGACGATAAAGCCACTTGAACACAAAGAATGGAAAATTCATGCGACAAGTTGGAGGATATTAGGGCTGTATTCGATATGTTTACGCCAGCTTGCGTGAAAAACTTTTCTCCAAATGTGCACATAACAATAGACAAACGGCTAGCAACATTTCGTGGTTAGTGTCCCTTCCCTGTTCATATAAAATCCAAACCAGGACGTTATGGGATTAAAACTTGGGTGTGAATCGATTCGAAAACTACTTACATTTTGAATGCACAGGTCTACTTAGGGAAATGTGGGAATATTCGGGGGGTGAATAAATGGCAGCGTGAGGATCTCGACTTGGTGAAACCATATGTTGGCAGTGGAAGAGGGGTCACTGTGGACGACTTTTTTACGTCATTGCCTCTGGCTGCATCTCTTCTGCGAAAGAATCTGACCCTACTTGGAACAATGAGATTGAATAAACCAGATATACCCAAAGAGTTTCTCCCAAATAAAAATCCGAGCTGAACTTTCCTCAATTTTTGGTTTTACCAAGAACATGACTTTGGCCACCTACGTACCAAAAGTACGTAAAAGTGTTATTTTACTTAGCACTCAACATCATGAAGCATCGGTTAGTGGACAGCAGGATAGACTGAAACCCGATATAATAATGGATTATAACAGCACAAGGGTGCAGTAGTTGCGGGTGATAAAATGACAAAAGAGTACAGTTGCGAGGGCGATTAGAAGGTGGCGACTTAGGCTATTTTTTTTTAATAATCGACACGGCAGCTTTGAATGCTTATATTATATGGACTCAAATACATCCAGAATGGAATGTCAGCTTTCAGTGTCAGTAGACGGAAATTTTTCTTGCAAGAAAGAGCTTGGCTCTCGCAGAACCCCACATTGAGAATAAGGCATCTAGAAGAAGCGGTCTGCATTCAGCAACCGTTGAAGCAATGCAATATTGCGGAATAAAGTTTATGGGGCCTAATGATGAAAATACTGAAGACGACAGCAAGTTTTCCTCTCCTCTTAGGTGTGTTTTATGTCCTAGAAAAGATTACAGGAGAACGCGATTTGCATGCGTGACGTGCAAGGCACCAGTTTGCAATGTTAATAGGTAAGATATAAAAATCGTTAAATGCGAAAATTGTTTGAACTACTAAATACTTATGTCTCTCGACAGAAATCTTTCCATGTTCGTATTGTTCATTTAAAATATTAAAGATTTTCCTGCATTAAAAGCATAGTCAAATTCATTCAGAAAATTTTATTAAAATCGTGTATTTAATTCACTGAATCACAATTAAAATGTTATCTCACGACCACACCTATGTATCATATTTACAAAAATAATACAGAAATACGTGTACAACTAATAAATATAAATAATGTCGTTATCATTGTTCGTCCCTAAATAGTATTAGTTTAGAAAACGCATTGGGGGACTAGAAATACCCCCTTGGGCGAGCGATGGTGTGAAATACCCAGGGCAAGGAAGGGTTAAGGCAGTAACCGAGAGCATTGGGCCGTGTTCCAATCCGTAGGATGCACCCTATGCACTTACGCCCTTATGCCCTATCCTGTACTTCACGTACTTTCTGCTCTTAAGGTAGCCAGTGCCAACGTCTCCCAGTGTCCAATGTCGGAACTATATCAGAACCGCCTCGACCCGTAAGTTGGTCTGTGTATTTCTTCCGCAGGACGATGAATTGTATTATCCTTTCGTCTGTCCCTAGTATATCAGAAGAGCATCCATTAGTCACTCAGCATTGTAATTTATCGCAAGACATCGCATTGGAAATTCGCATTATTCACGAATGGGAAATTCTTAGGGCGCAAAAGGGCGCAAAAGGGCGCATCGTCATACACTTACCTTCTATGTGCACTAGCGCCCTAGCCATGATGCGCTCTAGCGGATTGGAACCGCACTATACGACGTCACATGCGGAAAATGACAATCGAAAAGAGCACATAAGGGTACGAAGTGTGCATAATTGCGGATTGGAACACGGCTTTGGCCTTCTACAGCGGTTTGCATGTTGGATAATGCTAGCAGCGACGCGAGAGGAGGAACCGCGAGCCCACCCATCGTTTTTTAAAGGTCGCGAGTTCGAATTCCGCACACGACATACTTTACGCACGCCTTGGTTCCTCAAAGAAGAAGGTGGCCGATAGCTGAGGTCAATTGCGCCTTTAAGTAAGATAGCGTTTTGAAGAAAGCATTATGTGGGAAACGGAAAAAATCGTAGAGAAACGCGACGTCGGCATTAACCCACTCAAGTTCTCGCTGTTGTTGTCACACATCGTAGTTGTCGATCGCAGATTATCGTGTAAGGGCAGTAACTTTAAAATATTGCTCGTCTTCTCTGCTCTATTATTAAAATATAATTTTATCAAAACAACGCTTTATGAGTTTGTGTACATGATTGAAAGAGAACTAACCAACAGATTGAGCTGATCCTTAGCTTGTTTTGAACCTTAATAGCTAATCTTCTGGGCGAATTTAAATAATAGAGAAAAAGTCACGCAAAATAATTTTTTTATCGACAAAAGGGCGGAAATTTATCACGAAAATAGCAACATAATATTTTAGAGTCTCATTAATTAGCCAATTTTTGTGTTAATTTACTTTTTTAGTTCAATTACGAGTTTATCATCCATAAAGCAGTAAAACACTGATCCTGTATCAGAGTGATAGAAAGACTGAAATCGTGTACTCAAAAGGGATACCACAGCTCCGAGGCGCCAAAAACAGCGATTCATTTTTTTAATAAAAAAACAATTTTTTGAAAAAATTTCAGGCCATTCGTTCATTACGTTAAATAAAAAGATTCCAAAAATTTCGTCCAGATATCTTCCATTACGACTGTAAAATAAATTACTAAACATCGTTAATTTTCGGGCCGCTAAAATGAGGTTTCCCCTAAGTTTAGTTTAAAAGATGCATGGACCCGCGCGGGTAGATGCATGGACACATTCAACATTGAAATTGCATCGTCTAAACACCCATAATTGCGCAAAATCATGGACGCGTGGCCATAAAATAGCCTCTGTTCTAATTTGGAGCATTTGTCCACGCTTCTGTCCAGCCACGTACTTTCGCGGGTACGTGCATCTAGAAAACGCGCCTTTAACGAGGTGCGTCGGAGGCTCCAAAATATAACATAATAGCCCCAGAACGATGGGGTGCAATTTTTAGACGTTCAATACGTATGCCGGCCCCGGTGGAGGCGGGGTAAAGTCCCCGCCAGCTAAACTGAGGGTTGCGGGTGCGAGCCCCGCCTGGGGGGGTTTTTCACCACCCAGGGCATGGATGTATGTCGAGTTCTGTTGGCCCGGTCCCTGGAAAACCTGATGACTGCCTTAGCAGCCGATCGAAATTCCAGGGACATACGGGCTAACAGAATCGTCCGGCAGACAAAAAAAGACAGACGTGTGTTTTCAATGAAAAGCCTGCCACTGCCTGGGTTCAACCCTGGTCTGAGGTCCGGTTGAATGGTCTGGGTTCAACCCGGTTCGCGCCGCGTAATGATGTAAGGGATAAGGTTTTGGGAGGTGAAATGGTGACGAGTAACATGAGAGCGTATTTAGTGGAGCTCAATTATTACTGTGGTTGTTTATTGTGCGTGGAAAGAACAAGTTTTCGTACCTTTACGTTTGGCAATGTATTATTCTCTCTTATTTTATCGCTTCTGTCGGATCTAGAAATGTGAAGTTGCGTTAAAATTATATTCTGTGTCGCTTGGAAATGCACCTGTTCTGAATTTCTCACGCAAACTAAACCTAGCGTGTGGCATCTCTGGCGGTTCCAAACCTAATCCCTCCAAAAACAGAGAAACACTAAGAACTAGCTCGTAGCAGTATTTAACAAAGCGCGCCGATATTCGATTAGTTTAAGGGGATGAGAATAATTGAAATCGTTTATATTAACCTTTTTTTGTAACTTGCTACAATTGAAATCCTGTCGTCATCTGTCCTTTAGCCAAAATAAAATTCATAACATGGGCAAGCCATACCATATAAAACAATTCGAAATGGAGTGGGAATATTGGGAGTGGAGTGTTCTATATCAGAGGTGGAAATGTAGCTGGCTATGTTAATGTATCCTACCACGGATTGAGGTCACGGAATAGAGTACCTGTTCCAAAACCTAATAATGAAGCTCTTAGAAGGTCTTACTTGTATTGTGCACCTACAATGTTTAATCGCCTACCATTCCACGTTGCCTCCGCAAAGCATTTTGAATTGCTTCTACGAGACTTGAAAACATGGTTATTTTCTATAGGCACTATCGAAAAATATTTCTAAATATTGAACTACAAAGTGGAGTGAATAATGTATAATTTGTAAATTTGTTTGTATGTTAATATGTACTCTGGTTCATGACCATTGGTAATTAATGTTTTTTCTGCCGTTTGCCTTCCCCTTGCCTTGTTCTTGTAACGAACACATGATTTAAAAAACTGTTTCTTGACTTAATAAAAAACAATGTTGTAATGTTCTTTTTTTGGCCGCACCAGCCAGCAGTTTGTTTTTCTCTTTTTTTCGCTAAGATAACTTTATATTATGGCAGCTCCAACACTGGTTGTTTACCACAGGGGTGCCTATATTCCACCAAATGCAAATTTATTGTCAAAGTTATTTGTTGTAAAATTTAGTGGAATAAATATTATATGAATATAACTAATTTCCTGTATTACTTTTCTAATATCGTTTGACAATGGGATCAAGGCCGGTCTGGCTGGTGTTTTGAAGTCCATCTGTGCGCTGTAACTTTCTAGAAGTTATCAGGGGGGTAGTATCGGTTTTACTGTTATCAAAGCAATCGGCGACGGAGGAAAGGCAATATAAGCTATCCAGGTTAGACGTTATCTCCACAAAACGCGCGACTCAGCTGTGCGGCCGCGTTCACCGGAAGCTACTCCGTTGATTCGGGATTCAGTGAACACTGGCAATATCCCTCTGCGCTGTTAGGGAGTTGAGATTTTACCTGATGGTGTTGATTTTTATGAAAGAATTTTATCCACAACCAACTTCGTAAAGAATCCGATACTACCATTTCACATTAGGGGCATTTACTTCATTTTCATTGCCATTTGGGACATTAAACAAAAAATAATAAAACCATCAAGATGCCATATAAATTATTATTCTTCTGTCGATTTATATCACCAAACCTGCGAAGCACACTCCTTTCATATATGTCCATTACTGGAGCATCTAACCCACATTCATTTATTACCCAATCATCCCTGACCCTATCCATCCAACTTTTGCCACAAATACTCCTCAGATAGCTCATACCCACGACGTTAAGTCAACTCTTATGTCTATCCTGACATACCCATGTTTCACTACCACACAACAAAGTGGGGAGGAGTACACTTTTGTACAAAAAAATTATAAAATCCATCCATGGAAGATGCCATATAGGTAAATTTTTCTTCAGTCGATTTGTATCACTAAATAAATTAATCATTGTGAATATGTTCGTTGCGTGAAGCATTTGTTTTGACCCATACAGCTGCGGTGGGAATACTATCGAACTTTTCTAACGGGATGTTGACGGTCGATGGCTCCACTTAATTTGTTAAAAGAGTTCCTGGAAAGTTCGACGTTAAAGTTAGAGAAATCGGCTACTTCTCCCTTGTTAGACACTACTTACAATACGCTGCCAGTGTTTGGGATCCTCATGAGGTTGACTTAAAAACTGTGACAAAACGCGAGCAGAGAAGATAGACAATATACGTAAAAGGCCGTTGTGATAATCTCGTCAGTGTAACTGACATTTAGCAAAAACTAGGATGGGAATCGCCTTCAGACCGTCGATTGAAAATTAGACTCATTCTCAATCTTTTATGCAAATTTAAAACCGAATTATTTTTAACGAAGTTCTCAATATCGTACGAATTCCAATATACTACGGTAAATCAGATCATGGGAATAAAAAAGGGAAGTAGATTGTAGAACAGAAAGTTTTAAATAATGTTTTTCCCGCGAATGATGAGAGACCATACTGGCTGCGTAAATACTTAGAAGTAAGTTATTTGACAGGTAGTGTAGCTGATAAATTTATATGCACTCCAATGCATGTTTCTTAATCTGCCGAGGAGTGCTAACACCATATTTAGCATGCTCCCTTAATGACTCTGGTGTCACGTTTTTATAGTTATATTATAGATCATTTTAGTAGTTTCTGTAGCATTTGCAACATACCGATAGTGTTGTGCTTGTTGGTGAAAGAAAATAGCTTCACTGTAGTTCATGTTGGTGATAAGTCACCCCCTGCCAAACACCCTTGTGGTGGCTTGCAGGGTAATGAGTAGATGTAGATGTTTGCGGAATAATATGCATATCTAATATTTTAACTTCAGTTATCAATGGCTATTATATCATACCAGCGAAAGCATTTTTAAACCAATAAAACAAAGACTGGGAAGGAAGCAATTCTTTTGTCTCACACAGTGGCGGTGGGAAGGCCATCGCACTCATCTTATGGGATGTTTACTAGAGGTGGGTCGCTCGCGAACGAACGGGTCCGAAAGAACGGGTCCATGGATTGTACGGAGGGACCGAGGACCGACTTCTATGGCACGACCACGGAGTAGGATCCTACTCCGTGGTCGTGCCTGGTCGTATATCCTACTCCGTGGGCACGACCATTCCTTTCTATCCTTCGTCCATTTCTGTTCGTCGGTCCTTCGTTCCTTTCGGTCCGTCGGTCCTCTCGGTCCTTCGTTCCTTTCGGTCAGTCGGTCTTCGGTCCGCAAGTTTTTTCGTCGTCTGTCGGTCCGTCGGTCCTCTCGGTCCTTCGTTCCTTTCGGTCATTCGGTCTTCGGTTCGCAAGTTTTTTCGTCGTCTGTCGGTCCTCTCGGTCCATCGTTCCTTTCGGTCAGTCGGTCTTCGGTCCGCAAGTTTTTTCGTCGTCTGTCGGTCCGTCGGTCCTCTCGGTCCTTCGTTCCTTTCGGTCATTCGGTCTTCGGTTCGCAAGTTTTTTCGTCGTCTGTCGGTCCGTCGGTCCTCTCGGTCCTTCGTTCCTTTCGGTCATTCGGTCTTCGGTTCGCAAGTTTTTTCGTCGTCTGTCGGTCCTCTCGGTCCTTCGTTCCTTTCGGTCATTCGGTCTTCGGTCCGCAAGTTTTTTCGTTGTCTGTCGGTCCTCTCGGTCCTTCGTTCCTTTCGGTCATTCGGTCTTCGGTTCGCAAGTTTTTTCGTCGTCTGTCGGTCCGTTCGGTCCTTCGTTCCTTTCGGTCCTCTCGGTCCTTCGTTCCTTTCGGTCAGTAGGTCCTTTCCGCCCGTCGTTTCCTTCGGTCCTTCGTTCTTTTTGGTCCACCGTTCCTTTCGGTCCGGCGTTGCTTTCGGTCCGTCATTACTCTCGCTCCTTCACTCCGATCTTTAAGAGATATGCTGTTCTTAATAATCCCCCTAAAATTCATCTACTGATGTCATCGGAGTTATTTTCAGCACTTCTTGTCTTATTTTATAAATAAAACCTATTTACGAAACCATATAAAAGTTGGCAATATTACCTTGCATCTTTTATTGCATCCATAATTCTTAAACGCCGTCATTACGGTATACTAAGTATTTCTACATTGTTTTTTAATTATTTATTTATTTATTATTGTTTTTTACATTTTTTAAATGTTATGTTAAATATCATGTTATCATGTAAAATATCATGTTAAAAATAAAAAAAGCATGGCCATCAATAATAAAGGAACGGAGAACGAGTGAAAAGGAAAGTGTCTCGAAATGGACCGGTCCAGAGTGAACGAATTACCAAAAATGAACGGGTTTGCCCATCTCTAATGTCATATTATCCCTTTGAGTGCGGCATGACGTGATATCACGTCATGGTTGTCTTTACGCTGGTTCTGACGACGTTATATCACGTCAAGAGTACTGTGAGTGTTCCCCAGCTTTCACTAGGGAACTTTGACTAGGCCCCCTAGTGAAAACTGGAACACTCACGGTACCCATGACGTGATATCACGTCATGCCGCACTCAAAGGGTTAACGGTCTCTAATGTTAACGGTTGATGGCTCGCTTAATTTCAATAAGATTCGCGAATGTCAGTCACTGCCACCACTTTCGTCACGTCGGGGAGTGCTGATCATAATCCCGCCCAAACAGAAATGAGGACCCCAGAAGTCAAGGGGTCTAAGTAACAAAATCGTTGTTTTGAGAAAACTTAAGTCAAAGTTGAAAATGTTTGGTAAAACCCACTAAGTAGTTACGAGGCATTACCCTAGATAGCAACACCTGTCAAGAAAATCACTTGGATCCTTTTACCACCTTAAAGATTAATATTTTCACATCCCATTCCTGTACCTAACTAATTTTTTTCAAAAATGTCACTTAGACCCCTTGACTTCTGGCGTCCACAAATACGAAATTCAATTTACTCACCATAGGCAATATCGGCACTTTGACCCGCTCCTTCCGTGGGGTCGCATGGCGGACGCGGCGGAGGAGGATGTGGGGCTACAGACGTGGCTCCCGGAAGGAGGATCCGTCAGTCACCCGACCTCGACGTCGACATCGACCCTGGGCGTCACCGATGGAGTCGCCAGCCGCGGGTCTATGGCCCTCGTGCAGCAGTTCTCCGCCGTCGACTACGTCGTTTTCAGCGCCATGCTGGCCCTGTCCGCCACCATCGGCATGTACTTCGCCTTCTGCGCCAAGCAGAAACAAAACACGACGTCCGAGTACCTGATGGGAGGCAAGACGCTGGGTATCATCCCCGTGTCCCTCTCACTAATCGCAAGGTATGGTGGTCTGTCTCGACGGTCGACATGGAGGATAATTGGGAACTCCAAATACATTTCTTTCTTTTTCTTTTTTATATATTGTTTTTAAAATTCTTTTTCGTTTTATCACTAAAATGCATTTAATGCAACAAAATGAGTTCCAATTATTTGTATTTTCCCGCGATGATTCATTGTTCTGGGCAACAGTTTCGCTTGCGTTACAGCTAGCGTCATCAGGTCCTGAATGAGCTGCAGAGGTTCTTTTTCTGTTACATATATATACCTAACGCTTGAGCTAGTCAGTCGCTCGCTGATTGGCCGGATGGTCTCTTGAATCAAATTGTTGGAAAAGACATTTGAACGTTGAGGAGAGAGGATAGCCCTCCTCCTTGTTGGTATTACAATTAAATTCAAAGGTCCATCCGGCCAATCAGCGTGCGCCTGACTAGCTCAAGCGTTAGGTATATATAACAGAAAAAGAATCCCTGCAGCTCATTCAGGACTTGACGACTCTAGCAGTAACGCAAGCGAGACTGTTGTTCATATAAATGAATCAACGTGGAAATAACCCGAAAAAACGGAACTCATCAAATCACCGCGGAAGCCTAAGTACCATGTAACAAAACGTTTACATATATTGCTTTCTATAAATAACAACTTTTGAGTATACTATTCCATTCCTTTCTTCAACATGGAACGTCGGGGAGCGCTGATCATAATCCCGTCGTAACAGAATATATAGGTAGTGGAAATTAACAATTAATGTTAATGCATTTTTGGGGTTTCCAATTAGGTTTAGATGAGCTGAATACCGTAAACCGTACCGTCTGCATACTTGGTGACAACGGGTACAACTTTTTGACACTATTTTAGGAATTCCGGGCTTTACAAAGTGGTTGGAGCAGAAAATATTTCGAAATCCAGTTCCCAGAAGCTTTGCTATTAGTTGGTGACTCTTAGAAATGCAAGTATCAACGCAAGAACAGTCCTGTGAAGCTATTTTCAGTTATCCGTACCGAGTAATTTTCAGGAAAGTGTTGAAAACTTGTCCTGGTGAACGAAATCTAGGGCAGCTATGAATTTCAAGGCGAATTTATGTCAATACATAGTTTATTATAACTATTCAGTGACATGAGTGTTATGGAACGATGTTATTTCGCTGTATTTTTCATCAAAATATGAGAGACTTGCAGCAGTGTGGTTTGACATTGTGACAGCATGAGTACCTATCACAAAGAGCACTATATCTTGCCATGCCTATTTCAAAATCGGTTAAGGACAAAAGAAAACCTCGCTGCCTTTAAGAACAATCATGACGAAAAGAGCAACTTTGAGAAACACCTTTTAACCTGTACCACACTCGCGATTTTGATTTGAATCAGCTGCAGTTAACAGATAATTGACGTGAGCTAAATGCTTTCGAAGACCTCGACATTTTGAAAAGATGTGGAGACCCAGATTCCAATCATGTCAATGATTACCTCCTGCCAATTCCCCTATCCGATCAGCCACTGTATAACCTTTCGCTTTCTCCCAAATTTGTCCTCTCCCACAATTTGCCCCCTCCCCTTACCCTCCACCGGCAGTATACAAGGTAATGAGATACCTTTTCAATCACCTGATGATGATCCTTAGGCATCGAAACCAGGATCGTGAAATATTCTGTGGTCTGTAGAAGTTACAAAGTTAATAAATTTCAATTTTAGGGTTAATTATGTCAGGAATACAGGGGAAGAAGACTGTATCGCCTCTATACTGCAATCACACACACTATTTAGCACAATAATAGTCAATAAAAACTCTAGTAGACAGATTCGAACATCTGATTTTTTTATATGAAAGTGATTCAGAGTCTTTAGTGTATGAAGGATCAGATCAGAAGCGTTAGTATTCAGCAAACTCTGAATCAGAGGCCAATATCATTTTTGTGATAACACAGGAAAGTAAAAAAAATCGGGATCTATATTTTCGTAGTTTTGAGGACGAATATTATCTAGGAATGATCACCAACATTGGTAAACAATCTTACTTCGATGATCGTGACGGAACGATCAAGCAAACACTGGAGATGTCCTAATGAAAAGGACAACATCTGATTCCAAGACAAAGAAATTGTGAGCAGTGCGCTCTTAAGATAAGAGGGAGTTGGAATCCAAATTCAGCTTAAGTTATTGGGCATCTATATTTTTTTTTGGCCCTTCAGTCCTAAAGTAACCAAATTGTTTTCAACTTTTTGACACATGTCAAAGTATAATCAATAATAGAGGAATACCCGATAATCTAAAAGTAGTACGACGAGCAGAGGTAACTCGGTGACAGTTATTTAGTGAAATATTACCTTTAAAAATCATGATTATATATTGGGCCAATCGGTAAGTAAAGAATAATTAATGATTCTGACGAATTTTTGCATACATTCATATATTTACCATAACTTAAGAAAAGCTTACAAAACTATCGCCAAGTACATACATTTAGTAGGTTTACGCAAATAGACCTGCACGCAAAGTAGCTCAACGAAATGCATGATATATACCGTATAAACTCGGGTGAGAGGCTCACCTTTTTTCCCTGAAATCGCAGCCGAAAATGAGGGTGCGCCTCTTACAAGAATTCCCGCTCGTCATCGCTTACAGCAAAATGTAATATGTAAAAGTTAAATACAGTTTAAAAGACCCATACTCACAGCGACTACGACTTGTGCATTAGGAAAATGGTGGGGGAAAACGGCATTGAAAATCAGAGCTCGGTGTGACTGTCCGGAAGGCTTTGACAATGGCCGAAAGTTCGAAGTTAGGTCTGTAAAACCTCGCGATAGGAGGAAAAAAAAGCCCCAAAATTCTTTCTTCAACTTCGACGCTTAAAAAGAGGGGTGCGCCTCTTCCACGGGTGCGCCTCTTACACGCGATTATACGGTACTTATGATGATGAGCAAGCTCCACAAATCCACGACACGTAAAACTGATTCAATACGTAAGAAATAATATCAACTGAGATAGATCATGGCAATACCAAAAGCACAATTACTGAAAACATTAGCTGTACTCAAATACTGACACATGTTCCTGTAGTTATGATGAATTTGTCTAAAATGTTAGTAATACTTTTCCTTTATGGTGAGATCTTTAAAACCGACCAATTACCAGTTTTATAGTGCGAAGTATATTCCCGGATGCAGCGTAATTTTCGGAAAACTTTCAGTATTTAGCCACACGTAGAGAAGGTAGGACATTTATATGATTCTAACGAAGCTTTGGCAAGGTGAAAAAATACCATAAAAGGGCAACTTTTGGGCTCCAAGTTGTTTGGAGACTCAAAAAGAATACCATAAATTATCACCCTATCGTCGTACATATTTACCAATGTGTCCATTGAATAACTTCAGAAATTAGTAAATAAACTGCCGTAAGAAACGATTTCCACTTCAGCACTAACATAATCTCTCTTTAATTCAAATTCTTTTAACACTAACGATTTCCCATTAACAGTCTCATTTCAGGAATAACCCTCCTGGGATTCCCGGCGGAGATGTACGTGTATGGAACGCAGTTCACCCTCTTCCACGTTGGTATAGCGATCGCATCCATTCCAATATCAATGGTTTTCGTGCCCGTGTACTACAAACTCCAGCTCACGTCATGTTACGAGGTAAACACATAATTTTCAAGTTTTTTGCACCGTATATAATTCCTTATTTTTTTTCCTGAACACGGCTCGAGGCCGTAAATCGTTCCGAAAAGTTAGCTTTTTCAAGCCGTTCCCTTTTATCGTTGCCCATGAGGCTTTAATCCATCAACTCCATTACTAACAAAAAGTCAAATGATTTTTTTCATAGAGAATTTCAAACCTGGTAGATAGTATTATCTTACGCGTATAGTGGTCCCAAATTCCAAGCTTAAAAATGGTCGATATGAATTCTGTATATGTGCAGATTTACGTGAAACTTTTCATACGCATACTTAGCAGTAATATGTAGAGATTAAAGCCAAAATAATTGCATGGTACCGATTTAGTTTCTTATGGCCAGTTGCAAGAACATTTAGTCATGGAATCGATAGTTATGATATCCGTGAAGTTATAGATCTCCTAGAAATATTCGGATTGCAGGGACACGTCTACTAGTTACATAACTTATTTCCCAATAGTTAATAGCTTCAAATAATTGATCTAATCCTCTACCGCCGGATAAAATTTGTTAAAGTTTAGCCGATAAATAATTGCTAATGCACATAATAGTTAGTCATCAAGAGTAAATTAACTGGTCATTTGTCTCACAACAACTCATTTATAGAGTAACCAAGTCTCAAAGCGGTTCATTACGCATTCGCCATCTTGGCTACTTACGGAACTCATAACTCAATGCTATAAGTTATGAAATCAATGAATTTATCGAATGTTTCTGCAACGCTCATTGAATGGTTGCCATGGCTTATGAGTCCCATAAACTGTATAGAATACATGTGTGTCGTTCCTGCAACTGGCCATTGGGACTTTAATGATATTTTAACACGTAATTTTATGGCACTTGACATATATTTCGAAATAATTCAATTAAATATGTACAGACTTTCTCCAAAAAGCGAAACCACGCCTTTCATAAGGTCCCCATTAAATATCAAGGTGGCGTGCCGCCTTAAAATGCGCGCATTTATGTACAGTTTTCGCTTAAATTTCGAATTCCGCGCCTTCATAACAGTGTTTTAATCGAGAATACAATTTAAAATATACTTTTTGCATTATTTATATTAGGGTTTGTACAGTTATTTCCAATGTATAAATGATGAACTTATGTTAAATGAGGTCCAAGAGTATATTTCAACTTACGACTCACAATTCGCGCTCCAACCACCTTAAGTCTGGCCTGAACCTAGCCTTACCAAATATCAAAAATACCCTATCGGGTAATATACAGCAAAGTGATTAACTACCTGTACAAATCCTGGAAACACCAACTCCCTTCAATAGCAGTACACAGTAAAGAAGAATGGTGGACTTCATGCTAAAATGAGAAAACCAAGAGAGCTCTAAAACTTCATCATTTCCAATTTTTTCCGTCCATTTGATCTTCAGCATCCTCCTCCAGCACCAGGTTTCGAAGGCATCTAGTCTGTTCCGGTCAGCTTTTCTAATGGCTCATGCTTCCGATCCATAGAGTGCCAAGCTCCCCACGAATTTTTTCACATACTGTTTCCTGGCTTTTAGTCCTATCGTATTTGAGTAAAGCAGATGTCTATTTTCCATGAACCCTTCATAGCTTGGACCATTTCATTTTTTCTAACAGTTTTACTTTTGAATACCGAAAAATTCTTTCGCGGTTAACGAAAGATCTTGTGGATGAGTTATATTCTCTCAGAAGTCAAGACTTTAACACTGAGGACATACTAAATTATTTCGCTGAGTTACACCTTTGATACTAAAAAGATATTCCCGCCCTAAACATAAAGCTTTGATAAATAATTTTTTTCTCTCAGAAAATATATACCTATATAAAAATACGTTTTAATGAACAATATTAAATGTTTATCACATTTTTACATTTGAACACGGAAACATTTTTTCGCGGTTGACAAAATATCATATTGATGACTTATATCCTCTTAAAAATCGAGAATTGAACACTGTTCTCAGCGCATACTTTATTATTTGGCTCATAAACTCTTTTGGCAACTGAGGAAATATATTATCTCCAAAAATAATTTTTTGATGAGTTTTTAAATCTCTCAGAAAATATTGATATAAATACATTTCAATGAACAAGATTTAACTTGTTCTAACAGTTTTACTTTTGAATACGGTAACATTCTTTCGCGGTTAACGAAATATTTTGTCGATGAGTTATATTCTCTTAGAAGTCTTCAACTTAGAAGACTTCTCTTCTGCGCTTGATGTCCGTTACAAACACTTCTTCCTTCGTACGTGGTAGTACTTCCGAGACAGGTGAAAGACTCCACATGCAATAATTTCTCTCCTCTCAGAGTGAAATCTGCAGTCAGCTTTTTCCTTCTAAATACAAGGATTTTTAGTCTTCGTCTTATTTATTTTCGTATTGTTTTTCAGCTAGTTCATAAAAAATTAATCACTGTTAACTCATTTTTACTTTTCTTTTCAGTATCTGGAGCGTCGGTTTGATCGAAGGGTTCGATTGCTTGGATCGATACTGTATTGCATCAGTAGCGTAAGTTGAATTTCGTTGCCTAAATTACAGCTAAACTCACTTCAATAATAATTTATTTCTACTTCGTCACAAAGTCTTCACAGATCGGTGACGCATTCAGGGCCACGTAGTTTAAAAGATGAATCCAATGGTGCCCACAGAAGCAACCGAGAGGGACTGTAGCGAATATGAAACCAACAAAACGTTAGACAAAAGCCGGCTTTCTTGCAACATGGATAATAATTCAATTACAAGCGTGCATACGTTTAGGAATATAACAGCGCATCGGAATAGTTACGTAGTCATTTGAAATCCACCTCAATATAAAGCGTGGCAGGTGACGAATTCAAATCAAATATACCCGTAGTAGGGTCAGAAACAGTAACTCGATAGAAGTTTATTTCAATTTACTGGTGCACCTCATATGCACACGCAAAAATATATTTGGATTATCCAAAATGAAGTAGATATGCAATACTGAGTAGGAGGGAAAATAGCTGTGGTAAGCAGAAGATTTATGAAAAGAGATTAAGATACAGAAATACAGCTTGTTAGGCTACCTGTCAATCAACCTGATCTACTTGGCCTAAATTACGGCTCTTTTTATCTGTTACGGTGAGAGAAAAGTCCGAGCATATAACAATGTCTATTCGGATTCAAACTCCTTCTTGATTGTTGCTTGTTTGTTGAGGAAGCCTTCGACAGGAGCTTGGGCAGGTGTTTTGGCTCTCGCCGCAGGATTACAACTTCCGCCCTGGTTTCAAGCTTTCGCTTATGCCCGGGGCAAGGAAGAGGTGGGAGGAAAGGATGGGAAGGGAAGGTTAGCTAAACCACAGCCCCTTCGAGGCCGACACCAATGAGGCGGATTGAGGTCAAAAGGACCTCAATGGGGCCTCCGCCTCCCCGAAGTGCTCGTATTAGTTTGGTTACCCCAAACAACTGAGGCAAGTAACCGACGGTCTCGCTTTCGCGAAAGACCTACCGCACATCTTTGTGGACCGAGAGAGTCCGTTGCCCAATTATTTGGGATAGGTATCTCTCTCTGTAAAGTAATTTAAAAAAGTAGAGTAAAGAAGAGCTTGGGCACCTAGTCCTTATGTGGTCCATTGTGCCAACCCCTTTTTTCACCTGCCTGCCTCATGCAGACTGGGGACACGGTAAAGGTATGAACGGTCACCCATCCAACCCTCGTCCGGGCCCAACATTGCTTAACTTCAATGATCTTACAAGAACTGGTGTTTCAATGAGGCAAGACCCTTTCCCATTCCAATTCCTTAACCTAATATTTACGAAGCAGGTTGGTGGGGCTAGTAAAAAGTTTTTTTCGTTGTAGGATGAAAATCAGCTTCCAACCCACTTAAAAAATGAAACGTCAAAATTTCAGCCGGTCATCTAATGATTTCCCATCTGAGTTACTATAATTGGCTTGTGGAGCAGATACAGGCATCCTCCCGTCATTTGAACAAATCTTACCGTCCCCTCAGGCTTCTCAATTGGCGTGTCAGACACATTTTTCGAGGCTTGTCACCAAGCACTCTCCTCAGGATGGGATGGATAGTTTTTATCGAGACAGAGAAAATTATGATAAAAGAAATAATTTGTGAGTTGAAAGCATCATGATCTGAGCCGTGGTAATCAGACATTTTTAGCATGGAAGTCCATCAAAACCTTCTTCCGGCAAAAGTACAAACGAAAGTCAAATTTTCACAATAATTTTAAACGGAAGAGATAGAATTTTGGAATGATTTGCTGACCCCCTACGATATATCCGAACCCGAGAGCCGCGGGTTCGAGTCCCGCCTGGGTAGAATGTTATCTGCTCTGGACATGGGTGTGTGTCTTCGTCTTTAGTTAATGTTAAAACACCCGATGTGAAAGGCCTTTGTTGAGCTGTATTCGGGGTTGTGAGGATAAATAAACAAATATATCAACGGATACTTGATATTAGCGAAATTGATGAGTTGCCTATCATACCGACTAAGAATCCTCAGGAGAAGGATCCCATCCTGGCTAAGATTAACTTAATTAAACATAAAACAGGTATAAAGGTAGTTTGAGCGAGATAGTTCCTTAGTCATAATGGAGACCATATTCGAATGATACGTTTTAATTTTAGCAGAAGTAAGAAGCATGAATCAAATGTTGCATTAATAATACTCCTATAAAATACGTATCTATGTCTGAAATTCTGAGTAATTTTATAAAAATATGTATTCAAGTCTTTAATTTAACATTTTTTCACACGCACGTTTAAAATTCCTTGACTACGGAAGGTTTATTCTGAAAAAAATATACAGCGGTAACGATAACATTTATTTTTAAAAATAGACGAGAAAACATAAAAACTACTCTGTTAATTTTTTCACGAGATCTAGGAGTAAAAAATTCCTCGTTTTTTTAAAGTTAAGTACCTCTGGAGTGCATACATGTATAGTGTCTCAAGTAAAAGAGCATTTTATGGCAAATATTCCGAAAATTAGTTCGATGAGGTGCTGATATTTTGGCATATTTGAATATTATTCTTTAAAATGAGACCGAATTCATTGATTTCTTCGTGAAATGATATTTCGCTCAAAATACCTTAAATGACCTCCAACTACACCTGCCTAACTTGTTCATACTGGGTCAAAGCCTAAAATACGAAAAGGATAGATAACACTCAATCCATTTAATAGCAACTTTTCCTTCTTTTCAGTTTCTATACATCCCTATCGTCATTTACATGCCTGCCCTCGCCTTTAGCCAAGGTAAGTAAATGCAAAACGTAATGCACGGACGTAATTTTCATTCGCTGAAGTCATACGGAAATCATGAAGGGCAGAGTACTGCTAATGATTCTAACAATTTTATTCAATTGTTTAACATGACTAAAAAGAGGGAACTCTTAGTATTTTCCACACTTAAAACTTTAATTCCCGACCCAGGTTTTGACTGCGTTGCAATCATTTTCAAAGGTACATTATACATGGTATGCGAGTTAATATATAGATCTGGGGAGGGAGGGGGGTGGGGGAAGAAGTGGTTGGTTGACGTCAGAGACGTGCGTCACGGTCAGTGGGAGGTGGTGGGGGGAAAGGTATGGATAATAGGGGAGAGTGGGAGGGAAAAACACATTCATTTAGGAGATTCTCACTTATGTTCTTGGCAGCACTAAAAATTTCGCAATGTTCTAAGTAGTCCAATTTGGCTCCTTTCTTCTCAACATGTAGCACTTCCGGCAAAAAGTCACTTCAATGGTCCTCTTCGATTAAATATTTACCAAAGGCTGATGACATATCTCCTTTTACCCAAGACGCTCTATGTACTCGAGCCCTTACTGAGATGGCTCGACCACATTGTCCAATGTATATCGAAGCACAATTGGGAGTAGTACATTTAAGCTTATATACACCACTTTTGTTCACAGGTGTCACTTCGTCCTTTGAGTTGAACAACAATTTTCCCAAAGTTTTTGGGGTGTAAAATGAAACATTAAACTTGTTCTTTGGGAATGCGTCAATTAATTTATAAGATATGTTCCCCAGAAAGGGAAGTTTACACCATCGTTTGAGTGGCTCCTCATGTTTGTAAAAACTGAGTGAAGTGATTAATTTAATAGTTTCTTTCAAAGTTACAAGTTTCTATATTTTGTCAATTAATTCTGTCTTATATCCATTATTGAAAGCGATAAATTTGATTATGTTCAACTCGCATTGGAAGTTGGGCTCGGATAGGGGTATAGAAACAAGGCGGTGAATCATGGAATAAAAGCTAGAATGCTTGTGGGAATGGTGATGGCAAGAACCATTAGAAATAACTGCGTCAGTATATGTGGGTTTGCGGAAGATGGAGAATTCATGGTAGCCATTCGTTATGTCTGTTGCTAGGTCAAGGAAATTAATCTTATTCCTCCTCCACCACCTCCCACTGACCGTGACGCACGTCTCTGACGTCAACCAACCACTTCTTCCCCCACCTCTCCCCCTCCCCAGATCTATATATTAACTCGCATACCATGTATAACGTACCTTTGAAAATGATTGAAACGCAGTCGAAACCTGGGTCGGGAATTAAAGTTTTAAGTGCGGAAAATACTAAAAGTTCCCTCTTTTTAGTCATGCCATTAGTGTCATTCCACAAAGTTACGCCTTCAACCATTAAGCTTAATCAATTGTTCAAGTTAAAAGAAGCCTAGAAGCCCCATTTTTAAATAAAAAATATTTCAAATAAAAAATTATTAATCTGCATAAGTCAGTGTATAAATAGAGAAATATACAAGCCCATCAAAGTACCATGCAAAATATATGTTCCCTTCTGACAATCGCACTTTATAGCTTTAAAGTTTAGTTACTCCATTTAAACTAAAAGTCAGATAATTCGACGGCTCATTACTAATTCCTAAGTAAAAAGAAACCATGCATGCATTTATCACTGACTTATTCTAAAAATGTTGACAACTTGCTTAACAATGAAACCCGTTCTTCAGAAATGTCGCGATGTTCACGCAATGCGCGATAATGAACTTTTGGAAAAAGAATGGCTTTCCCCGGAATAATTATTGCATCAAAGAAAAGAAAATATCTAACGTAGAATCTATTAAATATTTAGGCGTCACCATCACTGAAGACATATCATGGGGGAAACACATCAGGGAAATAACTAGTGTAGAAAACCGTAGATTGGGATTCGTAAATAGGGTTCTAGGCAAATGCGATGAGAGAGTACGAGAAAGAAGCTATTTTACACTTGTCAGGCCTCATTTAGAATATGCCGCTAGTGTATGGGATCCGTACGAGGAAGGTATGATAAAAGAATTAGAGCGTGTGCAAAGGAGATCCGCTAGGTTTTTTTAAGGCCGTTATGATAATTGTATAAGTGTTACGAGCTTAATAGAAGAACTAGGATGGGAATTACTATCAGAACGCAGGTTAAAATTTAGGTTAAACCTTTTAAGTCAATTCGAAACCGATTTTTTCACAGATGACTTTAGATATATATTAAGAACCCCTGCGTATTATGCTAGGTTTGATCATATTAACATGATTAGAGAGATAGATTGTCGTACCAATAGATTTAAAATGTCATTTTTCCTGCGTACCATAAGAGAGAACAATAGGCAGCGTAGCAAAGGGATAGGTAGGTGAAATATAGTTAGAGTAGTTTGTAGTGCATGATGCATGTAATAACAACCAATAATCCCTTTATTATTATGTAGATGCTAACCATCTAGCTGCATGTGGCCCTGTTCTCTAGCATGTCTCCCTTAAATATCCTAGTTGCATGTCAATAGTGCATGTTTGGTTATCTTCACCCCCTGCCACACACCCTCGTGGTTGCTCGCAGGGTATTACGTAGACGTAGACGCAATGGTAGGCAAAGTGACATTGCAAGATTTCCTAAGGTTTGGATGAAGTAGCAAAATGCAATATTTCTCATCATATTTAAAGGTGTAGTTATTGGAAACTTCGTTGCGTAATACTATCATGTATTATGTCTTCCCAAACATAGAGGGATTCCATCACTAAATTCATTTAAGACAAAGATAATTTTACAAAATACATTGCAAAAAATACACGCCATGGTAAGTAAATACAAAACATTCCACGAATTCCACGACATTCCCCGAATGTTTTGTATTCACTTTCCCCCAGGCGTCTCATTTCGCGCTTCGGTCACATTCTTCGAGGCATGTCACCAAATGCTCTCCTCAGGGTGGGATGGACAGTTACAATTGAGACAGAGAAAATTATGATAAAACAAATCTTCTGTGAATTTAAAGTTTAGTTGCTCCTTGAAAATTTTTGCAAGGCAATCGAAACCTAGGTCGGTAATAAAAGTTTTTAAGTGTGGAATTAATTAAGAGATTTTTCTTTTCCGTCATGTCTGCGGTAACATTCCACAAAGTTAAGCCTTCAACCATTAAGTAAAGTTACGCCATTTAAACTTAAAGTTAGATATGTATTAGAGTATTGAAGTGGGCTTCAACGCTCTAATATCATCATCCTAGCTTTTCCAACTTTCGGAAGAATAATCATTATTTTTTTTCCTCATTTAACCGGTCTGGTTTTTTACTCCACCTCTCGAGTCTGCCTACGCACGTCCTCCATTCGCAATGACCAAGTCTCCGACCCACAGAGCACCAAGCACCAAATTAGAGTTTTCACCAGCCTTTTCTTTACGTCTCTCATCAGACCCCCCTCATCAATTCCCTCCTCTTTGAGAATGCTTCCTTGGCCAGGGTAATTCTACATCTCATATCTCTACACCAATAACCCATTTTTTTCCCAAATACTACCAAGATACATAAACTGCTCGACTTGCTCTATTTTTTGCCCTCCCACTCTTACATTCGACTCCGCCTTCTTGTTTCTAGAGAACGACATCACTTTTATTTCTCATGAATTATCTAAATGAACAGCAATTCGTTTAAAAATCCACAGATAATGGTGCTGAAGCATTAAAACCCGAGTCATTTATATTTTTTCATGTTTAATTCGATTTATTCGACTCTCATCCATTCTCTCAACATGGTCAAACCAACGAAGCATACTTCTTTCATATATGTCCATCACTGGAACATCTAACCCTAATTGATTTATTACCCACTCATTCCTGACCCTATCCATCCTAATTTTGCCCAAAAACCTCCGCAATCAACTCATACCCACGGCGTTTAGTCTACTCTTATGTCTATCCTGACAAACCCATGTTTCACAAGTACACTTTCGTACACGGCGATGTTCGCTTCCTTAGACGGGCCCCTCTATTCGCAATGACCAAGTCTCCGACCCATAGAGCACCACGCACCACAGTAGAGTTTTCACCAGCCTTTTCTTTACGTCTCTGAACAGAACCCCCTCATCAATTCCCTCCTCTTTGAGAATGCTTCCTTGGCCACGGTAATTCTCCATCTCATATCTCTACACCAATAACCCATTTTCTTCCTAAATACTACCCAGATACATAAACTGCTCGACTTGCTCTATTTTTTGCCCTCCCGCTTCTAGGTTCTTGCTAGCCAAGCTAAGTTCCTTGATATGCTCCACATGCTACCAACCAATTTCCTTCCAGCATTCGCATGTCTCTTCATCTCATCATCTATCCGTCCAGCTTTCGCAAACATCTTACCTAAGTCTACAAAATCATCCACTTATTCAATTACTTCACCATTCGCCCTCATCATACAGTTTCAACATCTACATCCACATACTACACCGCGAGCCGCCGCTAGGGCGTGTGGCAGGGGGTATTGTTCAGCACCCGTGTAAAGATGTAAAAGTTTTGGAGGTGAAATGGTGACATGTCCTATGAGAGTGTATTTGGAGGAGCTTATTTTCTATTGTGGTCCCACATTGTGCGCGGAAAGAACGAGTTTTTGTACCTATCTGTATCGGCAGAGTATCTCTCTTATTTTATCGCATCTGTCAGACCTAGAAATGTAGTGAGGCGTCATGATAATATTCTGTGTGACTCAGTTATCCTCCCCAGTCTCCTTATCAAAAACTACTACTTTAGTCTTTCAAGCAATTACCCTCAATTCCATGACAGGTAGAAGTAGACCGAGAAAGATGTGGTCGAATGTGGTTGAGGAAATTTTTAGGAGAAGGAATATTAGGAGTCTTAAACACAGGAGGGCGTGTATGAAGCAGTGTATGGGGGTAAATGAGGCAAAAGAGGTTTGTAAGGATAGGTCAGTATGGAGGAAATTATTGATGCAGAGTTAGGTGTACAAATATGTATTGATGAGTGAAACTTAGTGACTGTGCCTAATCCGGAAGGGAACGGCGTGTTTGGTACGTATGTATGTAAATTCGATAAATTAATATTCTGAGCCATTTTATTATCACAGCCGAAACTTGATACGCGAGAAATTGGTTAGCGGGAAAACAGTAAAACTGCACATTGGACTATATGCCAGGTTCCATTATTTGGATCCTCGAAACACTCTACAAGAGAGGATGTAGATACTCCTTAAACACAAGAGACATTTTTCATGTCCAGGCCTTTCCAAGTCGCACACCCTTATCCTAAATCTCAATAATCGGGAGTGTCTTCTAGAAAATGCAATTATTGTGCATGTTTTCAAAAAATACCAGAACGAAAACAACAGATGCTGACACATTTACTGTCAAGGGTATCAAAATTACATAATGAAGATCTTTTTTGCATTAAATGAAGCATTAAAATGCGTATTTCATGCCAACAATTTCAACAATAACGGTAGCAATAAAACAGAATGAAGTGTTTCATAGCTAGATGGATAACTACTAACCAGCGGGTCCGTGCAGAATTTCTCAAATAGAATGTTTTTTCAGTTTTGTGAAGAGTAGTCGAAATTAAGTGCACAAAATTATTAATCCATAGCATAGAAGTCGCTCTAGAGCGACTATTAGCGGGACACCAGCAATAAGAGATAGAAGCTATAAGCGATGAAATAATCCCGCTATCTATAACTCCCGCTCATCCAGGTGCGACTGTAGCAAACATTGTGAGAAGTGTCTCATTTCTTCTTCATGAAAAAATTGAACGTAAGATATCCTTATGGAAGCATAGTAGATTATAGGTAATCAGATTTACGGCCTTTTCAGTGAGCCGATTGAGTAGAATCAATAGGAGGTTACTCTCCGAGGGTTGGAGGCGGGGTGGAGGGTCTTGCTCCATATGAAGACCAACCACTTACCCCTCCACCCCTTGGGTCCTCCCTCCGTCCAAGCAAGGTTTCCTATCTCACAACAGTGTCTGGTTTCAACATCCATCTCATCACTCCGGCGGTCTGCCTCGTCTGCATCTTCTACACCAGTCTGGTGAGTACACGAATAGATAAAAGGTGTGATAATAATATTGATAATGGCAGAAAACGAAGACTTTAACGTCTCAGATACGAGTATTTAGGGTAAAACTCGTCGACTTAAGTCACGTAAATGTGCATTCAAATGCATTATGGGATTTTTGATGCAATTGACGCTTTGCAGTGCCGAACATGTGCATTTTAATGCCTTTAATCTTATTCAAATAATATTTTTAATTCCAACAACTGCATTAAAATGAGCATTTTAATGCCAACAATTGCATTAAAATGCGCATTTAATGCCAAAAATTGCAACAATAATGATTGCTATAAAACATAATGAAGTGTTTCGAAACTTCTTTTAATGCCAATAATTGCATTAAAATGCGCAAGTTTGTAAATAAGTTATCGGAATAACACCAGTTGCTTTTTTCAATTATCCTCAGTAATCTCTATCAATTTTTTATTCAAGTGAACATAATGCAGTATCAAATACGTTCATCATGCTTATGAATAGTAATTATATATTGCAGCGTTTTCCGGAGCTCTGAGAATTGCGCCTCGCGGAGCCCTAGGTGTTCCACAAGTGATTCACAGGGTCTCCGTCCGCGTCACTTACGAATATGACAAAAATCATCTAAATTATATTGCACCTTCCAAATTTTTGTATGATTGTCTTCTTCATTAACATACATATAGTATACCTAAAAATGCATGCTTTGCATATGAATAGTGTTTAGCATGCCTCATTTGACATAGATAGAACTAAACGCAAAATGTTCATTGGGGCTCATGAAAATATTTCCGTCGTAAAGAGTTAGGTGGCTGAAAAAAGCTTTGGAAACGCTGCTCTATAGCATAGGTCATGACAATGGACTTGCAAAAAGACGTAAGCGGTCTCTTCAAAAATACCTCACCAAAGTTTACATTAAGAGCGCCGGGCTTTATTTTATCACTTCATACTTTTTTATTTTAATAGGCCCTAAGGTTTTAAGCCCCGTTCACAACAACTTAACTTGGCTTAAGCTATTCCCGAGTACCAATCCGGGGCCTGAAATTTCCAACCAATTCCAGCACGTCACTTTCAAATTCGATATTATAATCGATTTATGGGCCTTATCGATATCTTAATCCCCTTTTCCCTAGCCTTTTGGATAGTAAACCAGGCCTTGCTATTGGCTAGAATTAAGAGAAAGTTGAGAAATGCTCAACTCCAAGACTACGCCAAGTCGAGTTTAACATCACTTTAAGTTGTTGTGAACCAGTATGTTGCTTTCTCACGGACTCAACTCCTAAGTCGCGCCAAGTTAAGTCAAGTTAAGTTGATGTGAACGGGGCTTTAAACTTCAGAACAAGTCCGGATAAAACTAAAACCCGTTTTTCCTTGAGGAAAATAATAATTGATTGAAACATGCGTTCTTCGTTTAAAATTAATTTAGGAAAAATTTCCATTCGTAATGATATGACTCTTATACGGCTAACATTTTGCTTTTTAACCTCTTTTCATTCAGGGTGGCCTGAAAGCAGTCGTATGGACGGATAGTTTGCAAGTCGTCATGATGTTCGGTGCCATGCTGATGGTAATCGGCATAGGAACCTATAAGATCGGAGGATTAGGAACCGTATTCCAGAGGAGCAGTGACGGGGACAGACTTGAGTTCTTCAAGTAAGCCCAATCAATATGCAACCATTTCGAAAATGAGCACCTCCCTAAATAAAACCATTTCACCTTCATTTGCACCAAGAGACCAATGTAGATGTACTCACGTCCAAATAATTTAAAACATGAGAAAATCATTTGATTATTGAAAGGTGAAAAAGTTTCCATATAACCTCTCCAATGGCGATTTGCAAGAACATGCAGTTATGGAATCAACAGTAATGGAATACTTTAAGTTATGGACCTAAATAAAATATTCGGGTTTCAGGAACATATTTGCTAGTTTAATAACTTACCTAACAATTGATAAACGCTTTGAATGTTTGATCACAGCAATCGCTGGATAAAACTATGTAGGTTTATACTCTGTAGAATTGTTAATGTACGAAGTAATTACTCAGCTGGAGTAAAAAAGTTCGCCATTCGTCTCATCATCATTGTACACACGTTTTGTTTCTCCAACAAGCGATAACACAGACTATAGCATCATTGATCTCATGAAACATTTCCTACGGCCAGTTGCATGAATGACACATATGTACTAATAGAGTAATGGGATTCATAAACCATATCAACCATTCTTTAAATGATGCACAAACAGAGTAAGTCTCCAAGCGATTGATCGCAAGTCCGCCTACTAGGCTACGTATGGAACCCAAAACTCTATTATATAAGTCATGAGACCGTTTATGTAGCCAATTAATAAATCGAATGTTTCTGCAACACTTGTTTAACGGTCGCCATGGCTTGACCTATAGCATTATTGTACACACATGTTTTGTTTCTCCAACAGGCGATAACACAGGCTGTAGCATCATAAATCTCGTGAAACATTTCCTATGGCCAGTTGCATGAATGACACATATATACTAATAGAGTAATGGGATCCATAAGCCATATCAACCATTTTTTAAGTGATGTACAAGCATTCGATAAATTTATCGGTTTCATAAATGGATTCATTGAATACAGAATGAAATTCTGAGTTCCACAAGAAGCCAAGATGGCGGAAGCTCAATGAACCACTTGGAGCCCTAATTACTTCAAAACAGAGTTCTTTGGAGACGAATGACCAGTTTGTCTACTCTTACTGACTAATTATTATTTGCAATGGCAATTATAAATCGGATTAAAATTTCATATATTTTATCCTGCGGTAGGAGATAATGTCAAACATTCAAACAATTAACTATTAGTAGTAAAGTTATGAAATTGGTAGAAGTGTTCCTGGAACCCCAATATTTTTATGAGGTCGATAACTAAATGTTTTTGCAACCGGCCATTAAATTGATAAATCTAGAACATACAAGAAACTGACAATGAAACATCGCTGATACCTTATTTCAGGTATGTGGTGTTTCAAGACCAGTGGCTCCGTTGAAAAAACTTTCACGCCAATGTCCGCAGTACTTTAAAAAATTCCCTCATAAATTAGAAAAGGATAACAACTGAAGTTACCTTTTAAATGGATTTTCGCATGGTTCTAATTGCACATCAGAATGGCGTGAAAAAAAACGGAAAACATCTTAACATCATTTAACTTCTTAGTGAGCTTCGTCGTCCTAATTAGGGAAGTCGTGAGCTGTAAATAACATTCGAAATAAACTTTACACCTTCAGGTGCCACTTTGTGGAAGTATTTTATATTCGAATCGTATTGAAAATACGTTTTGTGTTACTCCACAGTTATTTATTTTAATAATTCAATGCGTTTTGTAGCTTTCAGTATCTTGATTTACAATTGTTTACGTAAAATTCATTTATTTATTGTTGTGATAGTAACCTCAAGCTAAGTAGGGGGTTAAAAACTGTATCTCAAGATGTTGCAATTTGCGAAACACGTCGTACCTCCACAATATATAACTGTGGAAAAGTAAAAATCTTATTTTCAATATGTATTCGAACATTCCAAATAGTTGCTTTTGGAAAATATCCTCTTTCATCTCTCCTATTTTTTATGGTTTTATTATGGAATTGGATAATTCGTGTTCTACACGCACACACGTATAATAATTGGTAGGGCATGGGTCATAAGTATCTCCTCTTTCCTTATTTTAGAACTTTATTATTTCACAGCATGAGTTTCGACCCTACGATCCGGCACACTTTCTGGAATTTGACGTTTGGATTTGTTTTCTCATGGACGAGTAACTGCGCGGCAAATCAAGGAATAGTCCAGCGATTTCTCGCCATGCCGACGATTAAACGAGCACAGTTGTGAGTATTTACGGATCATTTAATCCAAATTTAGTCTTATGACCGGTAAAAATTATGCCTTAATTCTGTGTAACAAATTTTAATTTTACCAATTTAACGAGAAAACAAACAATGATTGCAGAGAATAATTTATACAGCTTCAAACTGATGGAAAATCAAGCAGTTATCGTCTGTACCATCGTCATTGTTAGCATACCAATTGTTCATGTTTTTTAGCCGAGGAAGAAATATTCCATTTACGGTTTCCACAAAATATATTTTAGCCTATAAAGAAGTCCAGAAACTCGATATGGACATGCAATATTCGTTCTTTCATCCCTGGCAGATCGCGATGAATCAAGATTCTTTCAGGTATGAGTTGTTGTGACGCGTTTAGGAATCACATCACACATAACTATTGCGCTTATTGAGGTAAATGGAGAGGGCGGTTGCTAAGGTAGCCAAAATTAAAAGCAGTAACAAGGACGAGGCTTGTCCGCCACCTTTGTTAACCCGATTTTCCTTCAGCGCTTACGTACTGATGCGCTAATTTAGCAATTTTTCCATGTTTTCCATCAATGACTTGCTCTGGAAATCAGAGTACACTTACTTCTTTAATATGGATCCTCCTATTAGGTTTTTTTATTTATATAAATTAATTATAGTCCGCATTCCCGGAGAAAACTACGGTGAAATCGAGCAGAACCTAGATCACTTAGTAATCAATGTATTTTTCAAGAGCTGCTAGCCTAAAATTTCAAACAGATGTCAGATACCGATGCTCTACGTCCGCTAATACGTCCATTCCGTTGTGTAATCCTGAAGAAAGTAAGGAAAAAGCAAGGGTATCCAATACAGTTGTTATTTTGGTTCCCACGCTACAGTTTGATGACGCAATGCCCACCCCATCAACCGCAATGAGCTGCAAGGCAGAGCAACATACGAGCATTATCTCGTGCATGGGTGCATGCATAACACCCGTTACGGATTTGAGAGAAATCTCATACAACGGTGAAATTATACGACTAAATTCCGATAATTGCGCTTGCTACACATTTAATTAGTGTGAAAATAACGTCAGGGAAATAACTAGTGTAGCAAACCGTAGATTAGGATCCGTAAAAAGGGTTCTAGGCAAATGCGATGAGAGAGTCCGAGAAAGAAGCTATTTTACACTTGTCAGGCCTCATTTAGAATATGCCGCTAGTATATGGGATCCCTACGAGGAAGGTATGATAAAAGAATTAGAGCGCGTGCAAAGGAGATCTGATAGGTTTGTTAAATGCCGTTATGATAATTGTATAAGTGTTACGAGTTTAATAGAAGAACTAGGATGGGAATTACTATCAGAACGCAGGTTAAAATTTAGGTTAAACCTTTTAAGTAAATTCGAAACCGATTTTTTCACAGATGACGTTAGATATATATTAAGAACCCCTGCGTATTATGCTAGGTTTGACCATATTAACAAGATTAGAGAGATAGATTGTCGTACCGAGAGATTTAAAATGTCATTTTTCCCGCGTACCATAAGAGAGAACAATAGGCAACGTAGCAAAAGGGATAGGTAGGTGAAATATAGTTAGAATAGTCTATAGTGCATGATGCATGTAATAACTACCAATAATCCCTTCCTTATTATGTAGATTTTAACCTGTACTATACTGTAGTAACTAATATTCTATTGTAATTACTACTGCAATTACTTGCAATAACTAATAATCTACTGTAGTATTTAATAAACTGTGACCCTATTTTATAACATGTCTACCTTATATATCCTACTTACATGGCAATAGTGCATGTTTGGTGATCTTCACCCCCTGCCACACACCCTCGTGGTGGCTCGCAGGGTATTACGTAGATGTAGATGTAGACGGAGGATAAAAAAAGTAGCATTGAATGGACGCCAAATCTAAGAGATATTTTCCTTCAGTTAATTAATGATGAATGAATTGATTGCGAAAATGCATCGTCCACGTTGATCATGAGATCCGGTTTAATGTCCGTAGTTTGATTGTCCGTAGATTATTGAAATTAACATTTTACGAAAGAATTTTCAAGACGTCAATACGAATTCTAGTGGAATTGAATCCGGCAGGAAGGAATGAAAAAAAAGACTTCTATCCACCAGCAACGATACATGACTTTGAAAACGACTTCTTCTGAGAAAATCTAATGGATTAAGAGAAAGAATTGTATTTTTATAGATTATTTTAGTAACTTAGCAGGCATTTAAAAAAATTCTATGAAAGATGCTATGCAGACAAATATTACTGTAAAATTACTGGAGTAAAATGTTATCATGCCTATCTCATCTCAGTTTTGAACCAACTTTTACCCCCACGCTTATTAGGCTATTCGCCTAGAGAAACTAAAAATCACCTTAAAAAATCCACGACGCACTCACCCCGCAACTTTTAGGTCGGTTAAAAATAACGCGATGAAACACTTCCCAGGATAGCACGATAATAGATTACACTTAAGTGACACTGTTATCAGCGCCGCAACAATGCTACCTACAAAGAAGTTAGTGATATGGAGGTGATTTCCGAAGTAAGATAAATGACCCATTGAAATCCCAAAACATTTCGGCAATGCCTGATCATTACGTAACCAAGATAATTGGGCAGTCGCACCCATCCATGTCTGTTTTGCCATGGCCGGTCAATGCTAACGCAATAATAGTTCTTCAGATAAGCTGTGTGGAAAAATTCCAAATAATTTTACACAAAGAAACAAACGAAAAATGGAGTCTAACAGAAGTGTGTGATGATTTTATTCATGAGAGAATAAATTAAAATATTGATTTAAATTTCCATTAGATGAAAAAATCATCTGACTAATGAACTGTTCGGTTGATATCAAGTACCTAATTGAGAACTATTGGAAGTATGTACTGTGGGATTGAGTCAGATATGAATAAGGCGTAATCTAACACGAATTTTAGGCGCCATTAAAATTACTCATGGAGAAATGTGCAGGGCCACACAAAGGGGTATGTTGTATAGATATAATAAACAAAAAGACTTATGAATATTTATTATTAGAGTTGCTCTATCGATTACAGTCTCTTGAGATGAAGGTATTGAAATTGATTCCACTAATATCACCGTAACCGAAGAATCTTATCTCCCCAAACGATTTCATTCCTTAACGTAGAAGACGTCCCGCCAAACCTATCTGTTTTGTGTTTTGACGTAGTACCGGCGCTGAAAACCAGGTGGCGCGAGGCGAATCTGTCGAGGGAAGAATGCTCCGCGCGTAATAGCATGTAAAGATATGTATTCGTGTTTAGGAGAAAATCAGTACATATGTTATCGAATTATTTAGAAATATATGTCAAATGCCATAGAGTTCGTTTAAAAATTGCAAAAAAATTGCCAAGAAATCAAATTGGTAACATGAATTTGTTACCCTACTATATATATTTATTACTAATTAGTACGCGTAGTAAAAGTTTTCCGCATATCAGTACTTCAACGGAATTCGCACTGTTTAAATATAAAAAAATAACAAGAGCAAAATTGTGTAGTCAGGCAACTTAGGGTTCACTTGCGACAGTCGTGTCTAACAGCCAATCTATTTTATTTACAGAGCTAAGGTCTGAGAGAAATAATTGAAGCAATGAAAGATCTTAGAAATTCCCGGCGTATCTGCTGGATAAATGTTTCTGGGGTGTTGCACCGGGTAAGAAGGTCCAAAGGTCCCGACGTCTCGGAGATCGACTTGATCTCCGTCTACAGGGGGCTTTGATCATCAGAACTCCCTGAAGATGGAGATCAAGTCGATCTCCGAGACGTCGGGATCTTCGGACTCTCTTACACGGTGCAACACCCGAGAAACATGTATCCCATTGAAGCAATGCTCGCGGTTTTTTTCCGATATTGCTAATATATTATCTGGATAAGTTGTTAAAGATAGAGAATAAACGAACGCTTTGTTTGAAAATCTTAGTTTTTAATTAATAATTACCACTATTTTTCTTCAAGGTCTCCTAAAAAAGTACTTTAAAACTTTTTTAGGGTAGGGGACGTGAAGAAACCATAGATATTTCCCTCCCCTGGCTAAGTCACTATGGCTACGAATTAAGTATTTGATGATGTCCGCTTTTAGATGAGATCAGTCGACTTATTAAAGAGCCTATGATACCATACCAAGTTTTTATTTTCTAATATAATACATGTTTTATATCTAACAACATATAGGGAGGGAGAAACCCTCCCGCTAGAGGGAGAAACTTTTATATTTTAGTCGTGCGGAATGAAGGAGGATTATCTTAGAAATGAATGCGAGAGCAATTATAAATTCAACTTATGCTCCAATAATATATTCCTATATTTCATGATCCGTTCCATTCATTTCCTCAGGATCGTCTTCCTTTATACTGTCGGGACAATTCTCCTCACACTGATCAGTTGCTACGCCGGCCTTCTCATTTACGCAACGTACTATGACTGCGATCGATTAACCACCAAGGTAAGTACCCATCTCGCCAAGCATTCGAAAGGAATACGGGCATGACTTCAGTTAATACATACATACATGTATGTCACGCTGTCCCCTTCCGGGGTAGGCACAGTCACAAAGTTTCACTCATAAATATATATTTGTACACCTAACTCTGCTTCAATAATTCCTCCATACAGAGATATCCTTGCAAACCTCTTTTGCCTCATTTACCCCCATACACTTCTTCACACACGCCCTCCTGTTTATAAGACTCCTAATATTCCTCCTCCTAGGAATTTCCTCAACCACATTCAACCACAACATTCTCGGCCTACCTCTACCTCTCGCACCATTCATTTCACTCTTATATATCTGTTTCGTTATTCGACTCTCATCCATTCTCTCAACATGGCCAAACCAACGAAGCACTTCCCTTTCATATATGTCCATTACTGGAGCATCTAAGCCACATTCATTAATTACCCACTCATTACCGACCCTATCCATCTTACTTTTGCCGCAAACACTCCTCAGATAACTCATACCCACGGCGTTTAGTCTGCTCCTATCTCTATCCTGACATACCCATATACATGGGAAAAAACATTAAATCAGCATGAACACCCTGTTACCCTGAAATTTTCTTAGGAGATTAAGAGGTAATGCCAGTGGGAAGGAATGTAGAAGAGTTGAAAGGATGGAGATGACATGTACCTTCTGTTTAACATGAATCGCAGATTGTACGAGCCCCCGATCAGCTTCTTCCTTACTTCGTAATGGACGTGGCGAGGTTTCTGCCCGGACTACCAGGACTCTTCATTGCTGGCGTGTTCAGCGCTGCCTTGAGGTGCGTCCATTAATGGTTTATTTACACTTTCAAAAACAAGACTAATAACTACTGTCGGCGTCAAAAAAATTAGCCGCTGTACTTTGAAAATTTATATCTGGGTCCGTGTAAATGCTAGAGCATTGCTATTTACACCATTTAATTGCAATTTCAGCCATATTTTTTAATACATGATAAAACTAAAAGATGTGGACACACCAATTTAATAATCGACACCGCGCACCCATAATTTAGAGGTTTTGTCAACTTCATGAAATTTGCAACTCGGCCTTGAGAAAACTACGTGATACGGCATTGATTTCCCACCAAAAGTTGCGAGAATTAATAAAGATACAAAAAATGGCAGTCGCCAATTTATATAGTACACATTTTGTTGTAAATGAACGAAAAAGTTCAAACATTATCTAGCCCTTCAAGTAACCCCGAGCAATGCCATCGCCTTAATGTATTTAAGATGACTGAAAGGCTGAGTACTCTTCAGCAAATTTATTTAACCATCATGGCACTGTTTACTCTAGTTTTACAACCATGAGCATTAATCTAAAGCCTCTCTTTTCAGGTTATTAGAAATTACAACAACTCATAATAACTTCAAAACAAGCAGAATTTCATTAACTTTAAGAGTCTTCCCTATATATAAAAATAAGATTATGTGGAATAATTAGCCTAGTACCAATTCATAAATTTATAATTTAGTTTTAATATTAGAGAATAAATTTAATATTTACGATTAAATATTAGTACTTTACGTATTATGTTATTTCCGAGCATTTTCTCTACAACAAGTGTCATTGGCGCGCTTACGTTGGTACACAAAGGGCCAGTTTTACAATGCCTGATTAAACTGGTCATTAGGTAGCGTGGACGATAAGTTAATATCCACGTCAACGAGAGGTTGGGATTTACTAAGCAAATCCAACCTCCGGTTAGCTGATCTGACCTCTAACGACCGGAGAGTATACAAACAATAGTTCTCATACCACGAAAAATGAATAGTGATCGAATATAGATAGAATCGAAAATGATAGTAAAAAATATAGCAAAGGAGGCATTTTCAATTTATGCGCTCGGAAAGGAGAAATTGCGCGAAAAAGACGAGAAGAGGTGATCGAATTTTAGCAAAGAGTAACGGTAGCTACTCACTGCTCAAATGTCACTTAACCATCGATGGAAAAACTGAATTTTGAGCTTAACCGGCCGTTTACGCAAACATGAAGTTTAACTAGACACTATGAAACCGGCCCTTACTAAGTTGTAAGGCAAGGTATAATTGTATTTACTGAGGTTAAATGTTATATATTGATAATTGTTGTCGAAACCTTGGTCGGAAAAAAGAAAGGAAGAATGTAAAAAGTACAAATTCATTACGTGACGTTACCCTATTGATTCATGGGAAATAATGGACCGAATGATATGGATACTGACCTTTTTGAAAAATATTTCTCATTTGAAAAAGACCGAATTTGAAAACACTTGTCCATTAGTGAAATTGTATTCATTGAATCTTTTTCCAATGAGTGAGTGGGGTCGAAGTAATCATGAAAAATTTACGTAAAAACTGTTACCGTTGACAGCGTAACTTTTCGCCAATGTCTCAAGTTAAATGTGGGTACTCGGTACTTTTCCGCGTCGGTATAAACAAACAAATCTAAAGGCTGGGACACAATCAACGTGTACGTGAGCCGTTAACGGGAATACGCGGAAAGATGTCTGACGGGAAAGTATAGCGAACGGACACAATCAACGTGTACGGGGAAGTACGTGTACGCGAGAGATGGGCAACTTTCAACTCTTCCCGTGTCCCGTACACGAAAAACCAATCAGAATAGTCCTGAGAATCCGGGAATGGGAGACATCTGTCGACAGATACATCCAACTGTTGAAGATTGATCTTGGCGAAGACAACTTATTTACTTCCACCCTTGTTTACACCTGATCTCTTAGCTGCGCCTGCGTGAGTCAATTATTACACCGGGCCGCGTTAACGTCGATTTTGACCGCTGACTTGCGTTCCCCGTCTCCGGTCGTTCCGTTAACGTCTCGCGTCACACATACACGTTGATTGTGTCCCAGCCTTAAGATTCGAAACTTTACTCCCATTTCCATGGTATTTCTGTAACAGACGGAGCTCCACCAGCTTTCTGGGAGGAACTGCACACTCTATCCATACAACAGAAAGCTTAACTTAAGGAACCATGACGTGCATAATAAAGGTGGTTGGAGCGTGAATCGTGAGTCGTTGACTGTCAATTTCAATAAATTTTCAAGTATGTCGGAAAAATAACTTGGACCACACTTCAGTTAAGTACATCAAATTTATACGTTTAAAATAACCACAAGTGTTGTAATATATATGGTGCAAGAATAATATTTTCAAATTTCCGTCTCAATTAAAGCATCGTATGACTTGGGTTTGGGCGGAATTACAAATTTAAGCAAAAATCGTTAGTAAGTATGTACTTTTTATTCGGACTTGAAATCCCTGCGACTTTTTTCCACTCTTTTCCTCGAAATTCAACGTGCAGCATCTTGTTTCAAACAAAACATTGATGATATTTAAACAATATTAAATTAGGCATTAAATTTAAATTAATTTATTTAAATTTAATTAATTAATTAAATTTTTTCAATAATACATAAATTTTTAAAAGAAATTAATTTAATTAAAATTAAATAATTAAATTAAATAAATTAGGCGATGGCGGCGGGGTAAAGTCCTCGCCTGCTAAACCGAGGGTCGCGGGTTCGAGTCCCGCCTGGGTGGGTTTTGCATCACCCAGGGCATGGATGTATGTCAAGTCCTGTTGGTCCGGTCCCTGGAAAACCTGATGACAGGCTCAGCAGCCTATCGGGATTCCGGGGACATGCGCGCCAACAGAATCGTCCGGCAAGCAAAAAAAAAGTCAGTAAAATTCCTCTTAAATAAACATTGGCCGTCATCTGAGAATTAACTATGGATAATGAAATTGAACACTCGAAACCACGGTCGGTGCGTAAGTATCTAAGGGAGAAATTGATGATTTCTTATTTCAAAGGACGAATTCCGTGTAATTTCCACAGCACCATGTCCACCAGCCTGAATGCGATGTCCGGAGTGATTTACGAGGGCTTCATAAAGCCTTGCTTCAAAGTGGCGCCTTCGGAGGAACGGGCATCGTGTACCATGAAAGTTCTATGCGCGGCGATCGGGATCTTCTGCGTGGGGATGGTTTTCATCGTGGAGCACCTGGGAACCGTTGTGCAGGTGAGCTATCCCGGCACTCATTGTCTCATTACACTCTCAGAAAAGATACCATCTACCAGAATTTGAAAAAAAAACACAGAGACTAACTTCTATAAGGAGGAGCCTGCGCGTCGGATTGCAATTTTCTTAAGATTGATAACATTTGCTGTAATGAGTAAATTTAGGCTTATTTTTTTAATTAAATGTAAATACCCCTTTGAATAAAATATTATACGACCAAGTGTTAAATCATTGCTTTTACCTCGTAACGAAAACCAATAATTATACTGATCCCAGACACGATTACTATTCTGTTGGATTTGGTATCTTGATTTTTTAACGAACTGGGAGAAATTTATCATTATCTTCAGGTTGAAAACATTTAGCAATGTATACAAAATGCCTAATTTTGATACAGTTAAGGAATGAGTGCCCGTCTAAGGAAGAGAAAATCGCCGTGTACAAAAGTGCACTTCTCCCCACTTTGTTGTATGGTAGTGAAACATGGGTATGTCAAGATAGACATAAGAGTAGACTAAACACCGAAGGTATGAGTTATCAGAGGAGTGTTTGCTGTAAAAGTAGGATGGATAGGGTCAGGAATGAGTGGTTAATCAATGAATGTGGGTTAGATGCTCCAGGACATATAATGGACATATACGAAAGGAGTGTGCTTCATTGGTTTGGCCATGTTGAGAGAATGGATGAGAGTCGAATTACGAAAGAGATATATGAGAGTAGAATGAATGGTGCGAGAGGTAGAGGTAGGCCGAGGAAGTTGTGGTTGAATGTGGTTGAGGAAATTCTTAGGAGGAGGAATATTAGGAGTCTTAAAAACAGGAGGGCGTGTATGAAGCAGTGTATGGGGGTAAATAGGGTAAAAGAGGTTTGCAAGGATAGGTCAGTATGGAGGAAATTATTGAAGCAGAGTTAGGCGTACAAATATGTATTTATGAGTGAAGCTTTGTGAATGTGCCTACCCCGGAAAGGAACGGCGTGATTGGTATGTAATTAAGTATGTAGTTATTAAAAAATTTAATTTAATTAATAGTTGTTAAGGTAAACAGCAGAAGTTTCCCTAGGTAACTTTGCAGCATTCTTGACAGTCTGTCGGTTATGTGCGCCGACGAAAACCGTAAGTTTGCCATTTAAAACTGAATACACCCGTCATATTATCAATGACTGCACTCCCCGCATTCTTTATTTCATTGCACATTCCGGAAACATCACCGCAAAACTGCACTTGAACAAGGCGTTAAAATAAAGATCTCTCACAATCCATTTCGGGGTTATACATGGTCCAGCATCAACAACTAAAGGAGGGCATTTCGACAACTTACCATGGTAATTTTCGAAAATTACCATCGTATGTTTTCAATCTACTACGACCCGTGAAAATCACAGAAAATTATCGCTATTTTCAGTCAAATCATCTGCGTTGAAAATATTTTTCACATTGATATATTCCGTGGGGAATACAAAGATACAAAACATATGCGGCACAGCATTAAAGAAAATAGGTTTTGTTAAACGTATAATAGGAAGGTCATTGGATGAAAAAGGAAGAGGCAGATGCAGCTTCGCTCTGTTTGAGCCACACCTCGAATACACAGCGAGCATTTAGGACCCTAAACATAAAGATTTAACCAAAGAAAATTTAAAAAATACAAAGGAAAGCAGTGCGCTTCGTTGTAAACTACTACGAGCGTACCTAAGTGTTTCACAACTTTTAGATGGATTAAGGTGGGAGTCTCTAGAGACTCGGAGGCCATACGCTAGTTTTAGATTGCTTGAGAAATTCAGAACTGCTGTGTTTCAGAGCGACACAGAGAAATTGTCATAACGCCTCACTACGTCTCTAGGTCTGACAGAAGCGATAAAATAAGAGAGATACATTGGCGAATAGATAGGTACAATAATTCCTTCCTTCCGAACATAATAAGTGACCATGTTAAAAATTAAACTCCACCCGATACACTCTCATAATACACGTCACCATTTCACCTCCCAAAACCTTATCCCTTACATCTTTACGCGGCTAGTGTCCTAAAATCCCTGCCACAAGCCATTGTGGCTACTCGTAGGGTACTATGTACATCTTCATACAACCCAGCGAGCCTCTTCAGAGGTGTGTGGCAGAAGTTGTGTGGACAACAGACATGAAAGAGGAAGGGATATGGAAAACGAGGGGGGGAAAGGACAGAGCTAAACTGTATGAAAACGATGTGTCACATGTTTGAGCCTCGCTTTTTTCGGTATTACCACAAATGGCGCGGCAAAGAGGGAATTTTTGTCCCTATCCGTTCGGCGCCGTCACAGCGGTGGCTTCTATTCGGCGGCAGAAGATTGAGAATTTCTTTTTAATAAATTCTTGAGTTCTATTGAATAAAACCTATTTTTATTATACATCTTGGTGGTTGGCAAGCAAATTTTATATTTTTATCCATATCGCAAGGCAATTATTTAATTTGTACGTCGCGTTTCACAGCTTAACAGCATCCTTCTTCAATCATTACTGCATTTACAACAGTTTTATCCTACAACGTGACACCTGATGTCGTCAAGTATAAATGCTACATTTTTTTTATTTCTAAACGTTCCTTGTTAAAACTCCAAAATAAAATAAATAACGAGAAAACATTCACAGCACTTTCCACTTTTTTCTACGAATTGACGCCTGATGTCGTCAACTTTAAATTTTTTTAAATTTCTAAATATTACTTGCTTGAACTCCTGAATTGAATACACAACAAGAAAACATTTATCAATGTCTAGGTATTATACATTAATATTACGGGACTAATAATTTAGTAAACTCATAACTCGCAAATACATAAACACTGATGCATAGACACGCGACGCTTAAGATATCAATTCATGAATTCTGTATTTTGAAAATATCAATCACTCGAAGGCCTTTAGTTGCATGATTAATCACTCATTATCACTATGAATTCCATGTCAGGAACAATTCGTCAACACTTTGACAAGAAATACGAAGAATTTAACCCAAGTATTTAACAAAACTACAAATAAACGTCAAACTTTGCAATCACTGCACTGAACAAATGATGCGGTAAGCAATCACGCGCACAACTTCAAAGATACGAAAGGGATTGCTAGTGTAACTGGTCGACTAAACCGACCGGCAATTAGGAGATCCGGGTTGGAAACCCGATCAATTCGAATGATATACTTGGGGGATTTCATCCCCCATTCTTGACAAAATAATGTTCAACATTGTACTTTAGATTAAGAGATTGATTATCCGGGCTAATCAGAAATTTAATAAATGGATAAAATTACTTTACCTCAAAGACAGAAAATACGACTTTTTTTACAGTTGTATATTCCCGCGACTAAATGTATTCATTGACACATCCCTTAGTCAGTTCCCACTAAATTTGTTCTTCACTTCGCCGCTAGATGGCAGTTACGGTTCGATTCTAATGTGCCCTACTAGCGCGCGAATATACTAGCGATTCAAGCTGGGCAAGATCTGCACTAAAATAACAATTAACTGATTGGGTCCACCTTCAGCAACTCAGAGTAAAAAAATTCGAGTTGGGAAAAAAATTATTTCCATCACTCACCTGCTCCCACTTCCCATCACCTCGCATTAGTTTACCACGTTTTTATACTTTATCAACCTAGTCAGTACACCAAATTGTTATATTTAACCAAAAGATAAATAAAATACTGAAGAAAGCTGCGCGCTTTGTTAAAAACTGCAGCGAGAGAACATATAATTTCACAACTTTTATGGGAATAAGGTGGGAGCCCCTAGAGACTTGGAGGCTGCGCGCTTGGCTTGGTTTGCTTTAGAAATTCAGAATTGATATTTTTCAGAGCGACACAATATTATCATGACGCCTCACTACATCTCTAGGTCTGACGGAAGCGATAAGATGAGAGAGATAATTGCCGAACAGAAAGGTACAAAAAGATACGTTCTTTCCACGCACAATAAGTTACTCTGAGTAAAACTCCAAACACCCCAATAATACACGTCACCATTAGCCTCCAAAATCCTCTTAACTTAGCCCTTTACCCGGCTGGAGCCCTAACACCCCCTGCCACACGTCCATGCAGTGGCTCGTAGGGCAGTATGCAAATGGCGATTCAAAATAAATCGCCAACTCAGCCTCCGTCAAATTTCCTACAGAATCGCATTTGTAACTTAATAATGTCTGAAACAATTGCCCCATCTTCAGCTCCATCTCTTCACTTACCAATAATTCTAACGCCATTTTTCTAAGCCCTATAACAAGTACCCTATCCCTCAACAGGAATGATAAAGTTCTTATTTTATTTTATACTTCATACTAACATTCAACCATTCCAAGAAGCGAAAAAATTAACAGTTAAGTTTCATTAGAGAATTCCAACCATAATTTGGTCCAAAATAAAGTTCACAATAATACTGAAGTTTCCTACCAAAATAACTATGTACAAATGTCTTTTGTTTTTGACGACAAATAATGTGTTTCTAAATTGTCAACAATACAAAATAATCAACACTAGCAGACACTGCAAACATGTAGTCAATATTTTTTTCATCCTCGGGATTAAAAATGCAACAACAAGCAATACCATGGCATAACAAAATACTTATGTTGATTAATTGCTAGGCCTTTCTAGGTAAAATGTGTTGAAGGTTTTTTTGTTGGCGAATTTAAGACGGTTTTTTCATTTTTACTCTGAATAAGTCAAAATAAATAAATGTTTTCTTAGTATACTAGCCATGAAGCTAGATGGAGTGGGCATTACGTCATCAAACAGTAGCCTGAAAAACGATATAACATCCATATTAGTTATCCAACCCTTTTCATACTGTCATTTGAATTGCGCGACGGACTGGACGAATTAGCGGATATAAAGCAAGAACATCCACAATCTGTTCAAAATTTACGGCAACCAACTCTTGTAACATGTTGGTTACTCATTGCTATACATTCCACTCGATTTTAACATACTTACCCAACGCATGTATCGACTAATTTCTTTCCAATACTTTAATTTTAGTTATCCATCAGCTTTGGAGGAGTGACTAGTGGGCCAAGTTTATCGATGTTCTTGATGGGGATGTGCCTTCCATGGGCCAATTCTAAGGTAAATATCATTTGCTCACTCATAGCCCTTGGTAAAGTAAATCAATAATCATCATCATCATTGGTCGTTCAATCCTAGGATTGGTTAACTAGTACAGCCCTCCACCCTTCCCTATCTAATGTCAGTTCCCTTAACTCCTGGAATCTCTTCCTATGTACTTTCCTCTTTATTTGGTCCACGAACTCATTCCTGGGTCTTCCTCTGGGGACTTTTTCCTCCATTTTACCTTCAATTGTGTTCTTCAAAAACCCCGTCTCAGGGAGTGTCCAATCCGTCTGGTTGTTCTTTCTTAAATGGTACTCCAAACGGTCCTTTCCTCTTCTTATCTTCTGTACACTTCATCGTTTCTTATTTTGTCCGTCCATTTTATCTTCAGCATCCTCCTCCAGCACCAGGGGGGCTATTCTGTTTCCACGTACGCTATCATACCGCGGTGGTATGATAGCGTTTGCTAACGCTAGGGAAGCGCCACGCGCGATTCTGTTTCTTCTGACGTTACGACCATTGTGACAATACGATAAATAAGCGTTGGATTCGCTAATACGGAGCGCAATTCGAAAACCAGAATTGCATTCTCGCGAAGCTAGTCATTATTTTACCGTATGGTCGCGGCGCTATGGTGTTATGAAGAAACAGAAACCTATTGCGTCTCGAGGTGTGTCCAATCCATCCTTTTCTTCTTTTATGTATGGTGTTCCACATGGTCCTTTCTTCTTCTATTCTTCTGCACACTTCATCATTTCTTATTTTATCCATTTATCTTTAGCATCCTCCTCCAGCACCAGGTTTCGCAGGCTTCGGGTCTGTTCTGGTCAGCTTTTCCAATGGCCCATGCTCCCAATCCGTAGAGTTCTACGTATTCCACGTTCTAAGTAGAGTTCTGCGTATGTTTTCACATACTGTTTCCTGGTTTTGTATTCCTATCTTTTTTGAGTACAGCAGTTGTCTTCTTCCCATGAACTCCTTCCTAGCTTGGGATATTCTCTGCTTGATGTCCGTTGTACTTGTTCCGTCCCTCATGATAGCACTTCCGAGAAAGGTCACGGAATCCACTTGCTCTAATTTTCTCCTCTCAGGGTGACTTCTACATTCAGCTTCTCTCTTCCGCATACTAGGACTAAAGTCTTCGTCGTATTTATTCCCATGTTGTATTCTTGGAGAACTGAAGATTGTTAATGTAAGGTTCTTCTCCTCCATTATCATTTTTTTCCATCTTTTTCTTCCTTCTCCGAGTACTCCCAACGGACCAAAGCCTCTATTTGTAATACATATATGCATACCCATCATGCCGGGATGGCTAAATCGAATACATAGTCACCAATTGTTCAGTAATACTTGGTTAATAATAATTTTGGAATATGTGATTCTAAAATTTTCGCGGAATTTCTTTTCCCAAAATATTCCTAGTTTCCTCCTCTAACATCGTGTTCACACGACGCATATCCCCGTCCCTCATGAGAGCACTTCCGAGATAGATGAAGGAATCCACGTGCTCTAATCGTAGACAATATAAATACGGACAGGATGATTAAAAAACTGTTTAATAGGCCAATACTATGGGTCTATGTAATCCCTCAATCTTTCCACTATCTCAAAGCTTTCGACTATGGGAAGAAAGGCCGTATGATTCGTAAAGGCAGTAAAACTCGTGACCATCAGTAACTCTTCCCCAAGACAGGTATCAGTGGAGCCACAAGACGGTTGTCAGCCTCTTTTTTCATCTCCGCACGATCCCTTGCTTCCTTATGGTGATCAATGCGATTTCTGTTCATGTACAAATTAGCGTGAAACTTTGAATGCGTTTTTTAAATAATAATAATTATTATACATAGTATACGACAAGAGGGTAGGTTTTCTTTCAGCCTTCTTCACCTAATTTATTTTTCATTTCAATACATTTTTTGTAGGATATCATTCATGATTTCAATTATTTATTTTATTATTTTTTTGTTTTATTATTATTGGATATCAAACTCGGGGATCCCGGCGACTGGCATCGGAAGGGGCACGCCGAAGGGGCTAAAACCACAACCTTGTCTCCCCCCACCAGTCCCACCGCCAAAAATGTCGCCTTTGCTCCTTTGTCTAAGGTCCGTATTCATAGTTCGAACTTGAGCATTTGCTTGACCAAGATCGCCTCAAGCACGAGCTTAATCGCGATTTACGTTTCATAGTCGTCAAACAAGACGGTTTCAAGCCATTGTCGAATAAGTCGAGCTTGGTGAAGATCGTCTTGCTGCAAGACGATCTTATGCAGTTTCATAGTCGCGTCTCATTTGATACAAGCAAATGCTCAAGCAAGAATGGTTTCATAGTCGCCGAAGCTCGCCTTGTTGGTCAAATAAGTCCGCGAATAAGCTCGCCTTCGTCAAATCGACATCCGCCTCGTCTTGAGCAAAAGCATCTTTTGCTTTTATGCCGATTTACCCGCTGGAATATCGTTGTTTGACGGTCTTATGGTAGATAATATGTAGCAATCGTTTATTATATTAATTATTTTATGAACTACTTCCACTTTTCCTTTGAAATAGGAGGTATGATATAACAGGACTGAAATTAGATTGAAACACACCGGCACTGAGGAGGATCGGAACTACCGCTTCACGGTGACGACAGTTGCCAAGTAAACAAATGTAACAGTGTGTGTGATTGGGTGATCCAACGAGCATTTGCTTAGGCACAAGCTTCATTAAGCTCGTCTTATTGCAAATAAGATGATCTTAATCAAGTTCGCCTTCATGAAGACGGTCTTATTCGGTGACTATGAAACCAGAATAAAAATAAGATGAACTTGACTAATAAGGCGATCTTCATCAAGACGGTCTCAATTCATTACTTGAGACCTGACTATGAATCCGGACCCTAGTCTCCCGTCCTGGTTGGGTATGCCATTACTAGTCCGCGTATGTCTGCGGCCATCCAATGTTTAGCTGTTGTTCAGCCACGTCACTCCGATTGCGCAGTAGAGAACAATACGTGTAATTAGTTGTAATATGACACGATGGAAGCGAAAAAACTAGCATTTATGCAATTTTTTCGCCTCATTTTCGCTTCCATTTTTGCTTTCTTTTTCGCTTCCATTTTCGCTTCCATTTTCGCTTCCATTTTCGCTTCCATTCTCGCTTCCATTTTTACTTCCATTTTTGCTTTATGCAATTGCGTTTATGCAATTTTTTTCGCTTCAATAATTGCTTCCAAATTTGTATATACACATGCAATAGATATGTATACACAAATTATCTCCCATTCACAAAAAAACCTTACGTATTATTAAAATTGTTTCTAATAAAAATGAAGGTAACTTGCCGATTAAAAAGCACATCTTTACTCACGATTTTCGCGTGGATTACGAATTCCGTGCCGATAAACTCAAGTCATAACAACTCTTAATTGAGACGAAATTTTGAAAATATAATTCTTGCATCATTTATATTACAATATGTATGAGTAAAATCCAACGTATTAACGGGTGTATTTAAATGGTGTGGTCCAAGATTTTTTTTTCGACTAGGTTGAAAAGTTATTAAAATGGGCAGTCAACGACTCACGATTCGCGCTCTAGCCACCTTAATATATGTTTGCATTCCGAATTTCTTTCTTACAGATTTCTTCTGCAACCATTTAACCTTCCTTTCCAGAGCAAATGAAAATAACGCTCACTTGGTTTTCCACGGAAACGAATGCAGCTTACGACAACTGCAGGTTTCGTTGCACCGCGACCGCTTCAGAGATTACCACCTAAAGATGTCGCGATTCGACCAACCAGGTTGTTTCCTTAGACTACGTCCAAATAAAATTGGCCTACTTATTTCTCATTCCTTTCAGAATCCAACTTTTTTGCTCGATCCTTCCTAAGCGCTACCACATTTTAAATTTTGTTTCTCCTCCCAATATTCTCCAATCTTTGCCCCCGCCATGTTTCAAAACCTCCCGAAAACTTTTTCTTTCTCTTCTTCAAATTCCAAGTTTTGCATTCAAGAAACAAAAATACCTCCATTAAAAGCAGTCGAAAAATCTTTTCTTTATATCCGACTTGACTATGAATAGATGCTATCAGTAATATGATAATGCTGAAGACCACCTTTCAACATTGTAGGAATGCCACGTCGACTAAAAATATTGAGTAGTCGAATTTTCGATGCTTAGAAAAGTACTCACCACTCACTTTTTTACCACTAGATGTTTTCGATGTTTCAGCCAAAAAATACCGAGTAGTCCGATACATCGATGTCGATGTGGTATCCCTTTTTAATTGTAAAAGGATTCTCTGGCGCAAACGGTCAAGTAAAAAAGCTACTTCTCATTGCACAGTATGCGGTGAAATGGGAATAATCAAAATGTGCGTGCTTCAATTATAAGCGTCAATGCAATCACATATTTGAGATTCCCTTGGGAAGTAAAACACACTTATAACTGACGGGAGGAAAATAAAACCTCACAAACCCGTATGTCAAGATGATTAGTCATTAAGAGGACGCATCATACCCTTCGGTAAGGAAAAGTTCAGTCGAAAATCCTCAAGATGGCGTCACTCGCACCCGATCGAGGCGTTTTGGCGTCTCTCTCCAGGATAACTCCCGCACTCCAGGATAACTCCAGGATAACTCTCGCACAAGGCAACAGTCGTCGGTAAGTTGTAGCCAAGTCTCCGGCGCGTAAGTACAGGCAGCGCTGATATAAGATCTGTGAAAGAAGACTGAACTAATTGCATCACCGTCCGAGCACATCATGGCCGAAAACCATTCAGGTAGCTTGTCGAAAAAATCCAATTACAGAATATATCTGACAACCGTGACGGCTGTTACTTAGCATTCCGATAGAGGAAGGATCATACATTTACGTTAGTTGTAGATATGTCAATAATAATAATAGTTTTTATAAAAATACACCCTACATCTTGCCGTTTTCCCGATGGTTTAATTATGCTCCGGGATAAAATTTTCATGTTTCAGATACGAGCTTCCCTTGGCAAAGGTCTATTATTTTCCTATAAAAATTTCAAGTTGATGACGTAAGACTTTAATAAAAAATCTGGGGTCGGAAATCATCACAAATCTGACCTGTCGAGCGGGTGTGATGCGTCGCCTTAAGTATCCACCTAAGGATTGAACTCTTTGGATGAGGGGAGGTTATCCGTATCTTTAAGTATAAGTAAACAATTTTTTGAACACGTAAACATTTATACAATCATTAAATATCAGTGAGATCCCTTCCCGGGTCGTTGTAATGGAAAGTAAGGTCAAAAACTTATCAGCCGGCGATTGAAGTTCAATACCTCGCAACCAATTCAAATACCATGCATTCCTCAACCGACGACTATTAAAGATTAATCATCAACATTGGTCGTTCAATCCATAGATTGGTTGACTGCGGCCCTCAATCAACCCTTCCCTATCTAATGCTAGTTCCCTTACGTCCTTATATCTCTTCCTATGCAATTAATAGATTAGATTACTTATAATGAGTGCTTAAGTTTACAGAACTAAGATATATTGGTTTATAAATAGAGAATTTTAACGCTGAAATACATCGCTTTAATGTCAGTGTGATGGCATCTCTTCAAATAATTTTTTCACACTAATTTTCCCCGAATAATACTCAACAAAAACTTTTATAGCATGCACTATATATTGGGACACCAAATATATTTTTCTCAGCTTAGGTCTTCGAAAAAATTATTAGTGAAAAAATGGTCCGCCTTACTTCCTACATTTATGCTTGATTAATAGTAAAAAAAATTGGGCTGAGCATAAAATTTGGCCGCGAAGAACGGAATTCGATTGCGAAGTGAGCAGCAGACGAGATTTTAGGCAGTTGAGTATAAAACGTCGGCCATAAATTTGTCGTACAATAATGCCGTTCTGGGCGGGGGTGTGATCGCAATTGCATCCAAGATCGAAATGAATAGGATTTAGAATGTGCACGGAATAATTATGGAGCTATATGGCCTTAATTTATCGACAAACGCAAATGCTCACTTCTATGTTTTCTGCGGGAGGCTTCCGTTTGAAAGGTTCGAATTTAAGGATGAATCCTGGTATCGATGGTATTCGATGGGATACGTAATCACCAGAAAGATGAACCAGATTCAATGCTAATATTTAGGACACTAGGTCCATGCCAATGACGTAAATGGAGAGGGCACTGCATCATCAAACTGAAGCCTGACAACCGAAAGAGCAACCATATTGTTTAACCCTGCTCTCTCCTTACTTCCCCATGGATAGCACGACGAAGTGGACGAATTAGCGGATATCAAGCAAGATTATCCACCATCTGTTGGAAATTTAATGCAAGTAACCCTTGAAACAAATACATTGGCTGCTTAGTGGTATGGATTCTTCTCGATTTACAGTATTTTCCTTCCAGAATGCGGGTGATTTTTAATGTAAATAAATAATCTAAATACGTAAGGAGAATCCACATTAAATAAGTAAGTGCATGCTGCTTTTTAATGAGTTATCGATGGAAAACATAGATAAATTACAAAAATAGTGCGTTAGCCCGTAACCGCTATCTATTGGAAAATGAGGAACAACAAAGGTGGCGGACTGGCTTTAGCTTCTAGAGTTAGCCAGCATAGCAAGCGGCCTCTCCCACTACCTCAACGGTCTATAATAAAACTTACATCCTTCTTGATATTTGAGATAAGTGTTCCACGAAACATTGCATGCAAGCAGTTGTGAAATCGCTTGCGAAGCAGTTGGGAAACAGTGTGTATATTGTATGCTTTCTCACCTATTTTTTATAATAAATCATATCGTCGCTGTAGTAATTTTTTCAGGACCACAAAAAAACCTTCCATTCCGAAGGAGTTTAAAACCTACCGCGTGAAAAAAATCAGTCAAGTTAAAAACTTATGTAGATATTGTTAATTATTTAGCGGGAATTTTTGTCACATAAAAGTATTTTTGGCACCATTAATAATGCAATATTAACTTCACGGATTATTCAAATATGGTCTCCATTATGACTAGGGAACTATCTCGCTCAAACTACTTAAAATCACATTCCGTCACGTTTGACGGCGGTGTTCCCCAGGTATTTATACAGTTGGAGTACATTAAAAACCAAATTTTTACTCCGTTTATCCACAGGGTGTGTTAACAGGTGGAATAACGGGACTGGTGGTAATGGGATGCATATCCTTCGGGACGCAGTACGCCCGCGCCTGGGGACAAATCAAGCACCCGAAGAAGCCAATGTCGACGGTCGGGTGCTACCTCGACCCGACCGAGGGCCCAATCTCTTCTCTTGCGCCCATGATCTTCGACACCATAGCCTCGTAAGGATTCTCGTATTTTCACAACTTCAGAACAGGCTGCAGAGGCTCCTCTGCAGCGAAATTTCACACCGAAAACACATATTTCGTTTTTCCCGCTAAGAATATCGTTCAAATGGCGTAAAAATATTGTAAAAATATCGGTCATTTAACGTAAATATTAAACGTATTGATATATGATATATTTTATTTACTCCCACATAATATTTACAATTATGAATGCAAAAATATAACGGGAGCTATAGGTGGTCTCCAAGGTCCTAAGACCTGAAGTGAACCTCCAGCAAATACAATGAAAGTATGCCATTAATAAAAAAAGCAGTAACAGTATTATAAGTGACAATTACAATTCACAATCATGAAATAAACGATTTTAAAAAAATACTCAACATTTTCACTAGAAAATAGCCAGTCTTTGATCTGCTTTAGTGTATTGGTTATGGATTTACATTTTTTATTTACATTTTTTTATTTTTCAGGGTAGTGTGTTACATAATTTAGGCCCCATATACAAAAAAGAACGTTTGTATTAGGTTAATCATGGTCTGTATGTTACAATATTTGATCTGTTTCTTAAATTATATTTGCATTTATCTGATACACTGGGCATATTGCCACGTCTAGCAAAAAAACAATTTTGGGACTTTAAATAAATACAAATGCCTCAGTGGCAACAATATGACGGCCACAGACGATGGGAAGAAGAGTTCATAAGAGTTTTTACCAAGTATTATTCGGATTATTGGTTTAAAAATTATTAATTTTAACGCTGAAATACACTGTCTCCGTGATAATACGATGGCATCACTTCACGTCTATTTTTATCTCAGTTTTCCTGTTCATTAAAATCTTATAGGACAAAGCGTTAAACCGAAACTTTTGCCACGTGACGAAAAGCAGTAATTATACTGACTCCAGCCTCCATTGCCATTTCGGTGGGATTTGATATCATGTTTTTTTTAAGGAACAGAGGGAATGGTATACCTAATTACCTTCCGGCTTGGGACATTAAAAAAATTACATAAAATGCCTTCATTTTTACATTTATTGAAAAATATATTTGGTAAAAAAAGTTAAACAGCAGTAGTTTCCCTTCCAAAAGTTGTCACATTCATCACAATATGCCGGCTATGTGCTCCGATGAAAACCGGAAGGCTATTATCAAAACCTAAGAACTATTGTAATTTTATCGATGACCTGAGCTGAAAAAATATACTGTGTATCAATTTGTAGTGCACATTTTAGAAGTTTTTGAACAATATTATTCGGGCGGGAATTGAGATTAAAAAGTTTTGTTAAGAGATGATATCGCGCTGCTATTTATGCCATGTATTTCAGCGTTAAAATTCAACACTTTTAAGCCAATGCATCCTCGTTAAAAGACCGATAACATAGTAATATTTTTACATCATTCGACAGTAGAAGTCTAACTTTATAATAGATGAATCATGGTAGGCTATCGGGAATGCTTGAAATAAAGGTTCCTCTTTATAGAAGGGATGCTAATGTAAATCGGGTATAATGCCGCTCCTATCTTTCCCATCCCAACAGGTGGAACTCGACGGTGGAGTCCCCTACAATGACCCCGCCCGTGGTCGACGCACCATGGCCCATATTCCGCCTATCCTACACCCTCTACTGCCTGACCGGACTGACCGTCAGCCTGATCGTGGGGATGACGGTGTCCTTCCTGACGGGCGCCACTCGGCTCGAGGACGTCCACATCGACCTCCTGACCCCCGTCCTTCATCCTTTCTTCTCGAAGAGGTGCCGGAGGGGAACGCCGGAGGGCCAGGAGGAGGAAGATGCCGATTGGAGGAAGGAGGAGGAAGGACGGGGAATGGAACTCGAAGTCAGGGGGAAACTCCTCAGCAAGAACGTGAGTGGAATTCCCCAGAGCGCATTTTAGATTTTAATCATAAAAAACTTGAGGACATAAGGCGTCACTTCGCACATGTATTTAGCATTGATATCTATATTGAAAAGAATACTCCAATCAAAATTAATAGTAAACGGCAAAGAAAAATAAGACAGATAATTCAATTCTGGCATTTGCAAATTAAAACGCTGTCATGCATCTTATTTTTACAATAGCTGTCATGCATCTTACATAGGTCAAACTGACCGACATTTCGTGACACGCATCAAAGAACACACCATAAGTTTTATACATTAAATAATTGACGAAAATTCGCGTCACTTTGTAGAAGAACTTAACATTAGTATGCATATTGAAACGAATGCCCAGTTTGAAATTTATGTAAATGGAAAAGACAAAAGAATAGACTTTACACGTATGGTATTTATAAATTTAAATACAAGAGCTGTAATGCATCTAACATACGTCAAACTGGTCGGAATTTCATGACTCGCATCGAAGAACATACCATAAGTTTTATAAATATAGAATCCACCTTTCAATTTGCCAAACATCAGATTGAAAATATTTAGGTGCTTACGAGTGATTGTAACCTAGAAATTCTACACATTATCCCGAAAGGTTTAGAACTGGATGCTCTGGAACAACTGAAAATTATTACACTGTCAAGCAACCTTTGAAATGTGCTACTTTTTCCGCACCCTCCCCCTTCCTTTCCGACAAAATTTCTTTGCTGAATAATAACCTTTCCCACCTCACAGGTCCATAATCTATGTTCCCGTGTCTTTCCTCTGAAAAGTTAGATTTTCTACACAACCCACCCGCCCCACCACAACACTTTACTATCAAAACAATTAACATATACATATTATGCAAATAATTGTACCTGACAATGAAGTAAAGCTATCTAACGCGTAGTACAAATAAATTGATTGTAGAAATTAACAAAGTATTCCATTCACTATGGATACTAAACTGAAGGCAGTAGATGATCATTCCTCGAATCAAATCGTGCCATTGAGCCAGGAAGATAACTTTCCGTAACTTTTTCACTATCTTTCTCTTAGTAAATGTTTAAATGTTGAGCATTTCTCCGTGCAGGTTTAATACTTCATCTGTTACTCATGCATGCACTGTGTTATAACTCTATTTGATAAACTCGAATGTACTTTACGCGAATATTTTACTCTAAATAACATAAGTGTAAGAAAGGAACGATGCCACCATGAGCGAAATAAACTAGTATTCTGAACACTTTTCTTGCATCAGCAGGTGAAGCGGCTGACGAGCCACGAGGATTACATACGAGGAGTGAATTATTACGACTTTGGAGAAGACAACTCGTGGAGACCGCTGACAACCGGCCGACTGCGTGGCTCTCAAGACGCAGTGTGGAAGCCTTGATCTCAACATCACTCCCATTTCTGATATCATTTCAGCGCAGACATAACAGACCCTTAGGTTTATTACTCAAACATCCCTCATTGGCCTGGAGATTATTCAGAGACCTTACATCAATTTTCATCATTAATTATTTTGGCATAAATGTGAATTTGTTCGAAGAATGTTGTGACAATCTCAATCGACTAAGAGTGGAGATACTCTCATAGAGGTAGGTGAAGAGGGCGCTTTTCAAGGTGGCCAATGCTAAAAGCAGTCACGTTGGTGTGGCCTTTCCGCCATCTTTGTTAACTCCAAATTTCTTTCTGAGCCTACGTGCTTCAAAATGCGGTAATTCCATAAAAATAGCGCTGCCTATGGCTATAAAACTTTGTTCGTCAAATTCGAGAAATAATTAACAATTTACGATATTTTCAATCGATAACTTACTAGAAAGCAATATGTATGTACCTTTTTCAACATGAAATGTCCTTCCATGTGCTGTATATTTATGACCCTCATTTTCCTGTAGAAATTGCGGGCTAGAACATTAATTTTGCAATTTGACTACGTTTTACCATCAATAAGTTACTAGAAATCAACGTGTACTTACTTCTTTAATGTGAGTTATCTGTACGTATTTTGTTAATTCATTGAAATTCGACATAATCCGCACTCCAAGTGAAAACTATGGTTAAATTCGAGTAGAATCCATTGCTAAAATCAACCAATATATATTTAAAGAGTTGCTTTCCCAAAATTTCAAACAAATGCTGGAAATTCTTGTTTTACATCCGCTAATTTATCCATTCTGTCGTGTTAACCGAGGTAAAGTGCATGGAAAAGTAAGGAAATAGCAAGGATATCCAATACGGTAGTAATTTTGGGAGCCAAGCAGCAGTTTAATGACGTAATGCCCTCTCCATCTACTTCAATGCTCTCGGCCATCACCTCACAGCAGGAAGACTCGTTAAAACGAGACAAATGAATGACGGGTTTATAAAGACTTCAAGCATTTTTTTCCTCAGTTTCTCAATGCTTAAAAATACCCCCATCTTCTATTATAACAACAGCCACAGATAAGTTACGTTGATGGTTAAGGTAGCTCCACAGAGAAAGGACACAAATGTTGCATCATTCTTATTACGGGTATTCAGAGAACAATATGTTTTCTGTTGTATTTTAAGCAAAAAAATTCTACCTATATGCACTATTTTCTCGCAAATCGAAATAAAAATTACACGATGTTCAATGAAGAATGGGAAAAACATGGGGGAGAAAAGTAATTTATTTTTATGTAACATAAATGTTGTTTTTCAAGGAAACCTGTTTTTCCGAAGCGGTTAAGTTCCGAGAAATATATTTAACATAAAACGGATGCATCTCAACGTCTTACGTTTCGCAGTAATTAGCAAAGTTACTGCGAATATTGACGTCAAAATGTGGTAAGTCGACAGAAATGGCGCTGCAGTCGGAGTCTATGGCTATATAACGTCATTTAAACTAATCCTTTCACGTTTGAAGATTGAAAATCCAATCGCCATAAGCTCAGAAAAGAATGAGTTCACTCAACCAAGAGGGATGAAGATTGAGCACGAACGTTTTTTGTGAACACTGGTCGTCATTGGCTTCCTTTTCAACTTCTCCCCATTCGTTTCATGTTGCGACTCTACCGAAAAATTCTGTGCCATTGGGAACTGCCTTACAAACCGCCTGATCTAATTAAATTTTCAATAGCAAAGAGTTGACCATTTCTCACAACCATTGCAATCTCCATTAAATCTTTATATTTGTGCAATTGATTGTTACCCTTATATAGTTTCTTGGAAAATGAAAACTACTTACTCGTCGATATTATCAACCAAGAAGGCATAACAACTGAGGTTTGGCGACGTTGCATTGATAACGTGATAACACTGTGGGCAAAGATAATGTAACCAACATGAGGTCAAATTCGGGACAGTGAGTTAATCACAGTTTGATTTTGCAAATTAGTGTCTAGTACATCAGCCAACCGCCATAATCTGCCTCCATCCTCCGTAAGTCCGCCAATTCCTTCCAGACACGAAATCTTTGTGTTTGTATATACCATCTTCACCCCGCCATAATTCCTCACCCCAGTATTATTAAGTTCTAATTCATAAGTACCTATTCCTTGTAAAATGAGCTATGCTCAATAATTACGGCAATACAGCATTCATTTCCCTACTCAAGTCTATTATCTTTTTTTAAATGTCTTTTGTATTAGGAGGCAGGATTAATATTTATGGGGAGTGGAGAACAGAGCTAGCGCTATTCTCTTGCGCGAGTCATTGCTAATGTCCGTTTTCTTCTATCGTACTACTTAAGTAATTAAAATGCTCTACTTGCTCGAGTTTGTGTCCTCCGACTTGAATCACCAGCCTCAAATTATTTGTCCTACAGAATCTCATTAATTTTTTCTAATGGGTTATCTTCATTCCGAATATCCCACATTGCATTTCTAAAGTACCTACCAAAGCTTTCAGTACCTTCGAAGATCCGCTAACCAACGCCTGATGGTCCGCGAATCGAACCGACTTTATTAGATGCCCTCCTACTATTATTCCAACCTCAAGTTCCACCCATACCTATCTTATAAGTTCCTCAGAATAAATTCTAAAAAGCAATGGCGACAACGGACACATTGCCTTACTCCCTAATCCCAAAAATATTTGTAAAAGATGAAAGTCGTCGTACATTGGATCCAAACCCGTTCCGAGGCTCTATGTGAAGCTTATGAGCCATGAAATTTTTATGAGGACAGGTTACCAGCCTATCGCTTAACCCCCCACCCGGAGGACCAGTGGGTTACTCATAGTCTGTTCTCTATCAGTACTTATCATCAGTATCAGTACCAATATACATTTTGAGAGTGCATCGCTGCACCTTTTCGCGTCATTTTCGAGGGCGAATGGAAATAGCATTACCCAGTTACCCAGATCGCGTGATTTTTTTCACCTTTCCTCACAGTCATGCAATTTGGTAAGAAAAAAAACGACTGGGTGGTGGCGTTAATCAATAAATCACTGTCTTTCCACCGACAAAATTTAGGAGAGATTGAGGAGCTCCAGAAATAATACGCGCAGGCTCTACACGAAAAGTCAGCAAACAGAATCCTCTTCCGCTCGTCGGCGCGTCAAGTTCACCATGCCTCCTATTACGAAGATAGTCACAGCAGCCTTGCATCCGGCAAACAATAGGTATTCCGTTTGCCAACGTTGGGAAACATAGTAGCGTCGAATTAAAGGATGTCGTTCATAAAGATCCGAGAGATAACGGGAGGCCGCCCGTGAGCGGAGGAGGGCTTCGGATGAATGTTGCTCTGCCGACGCCGCAGTGCGTAGAACGGCCGCCCAAGGCGTCGGAGAGGAAGAAGGGAGAAATTTTACACCCTTTGCATCTCCGTCGAGAAAAGGTTACCGGGGAAGTGAGCGACGGGAGGCGTGCTGACTCCACTACACCGTCGACGTCTCAGCAGAACGACAACCGCCGAAGGTAAGACAGCAGTACGGGCTTCGCTTACCCTGCGGCAAAAAGTAGTTATTGATGGCGGCTGCAGTCACATCCGGTGTTCCTCAAGGAAGCGTGATCGGCCCTCTTTTATTCATCATTTATACAAATGACCAAACTTCTCGAGTTAGCAGTAAATTAGAATTATTTCCAGAAGATACAGTTATCGGCCGTGAAATAAGCGAAGACGCGGACTTTGAAGCTCTGTCATCGGACCTTAAAAACGTTCATCCATGGTGCCAGGAGTGGGGGTTAGAATTAAATACTAGTAAATGCATCACAATTCACTTCCTGCGAAAGCCATTACACAAATTCCATACCTATACAGTGGGTGGAGGAAACATCAAATCTTCAGATACGGTGAAATATCTTAGAATTACCTTAACTTCTGATATATAGTGTGGAACACACATACAAAAAATATGCGGGACAGCATCAAAGAAACATGGTTTCGTTAAGCGTACATTCGGAAGGTCCTCGTATGAAAAAGTGAAAGAGAGATGCCACTCCGCTCTAGTTTGGCCACACCTCAAATTTGCCGCGAGCACTTGGTATCCTGGTCATAAAGATATAACAAAAAAATTAACTAACTGAGAAAAGTTGTACGTTTTGTTAAAAACAGCTACGAAAGAACATAATGTTTCTCAGCTGTTAGAGGGATTAAGGAGGGAGCCCCCGGAGACTCGCAGGCTACACGCTAGGCTTAGTTTGCTTGAGAAATTCAGAAGTGGTGTGTTTCAGGGAGACACAGAGAATATCATTTTGACGCAGCACTACATCTCTAGGTCTGACAGAAGCGATAAAATAAGAGATACTAAGAGTTGATGTAGAACCTAACAAATATTCCTAGGATCTGAGACCTACAATTTTCTTTTTTGAATAGTTTTTATTGAGTCTCACCTGTTTTTAATGGCCCAAACTTGTAATTGAAATTTAGCCCACTTCTCGACAACTTAGAGCTCTCAAATCTTGTCTATAGACCCAATTCCGGTGAAAGCACTGTAATCCATTTAAATGATGGCGATAGCTTACTGCCTACGCCTTTAGTAAAAGGTTTTCTTAAGAATAAGCTGTTTGTCTTCGTCAAATATGGTAACAAAAATTTAACCAACTTCTAGATGACTTAGAACTCTGAAACAGTGTCCATTGACACACATTGACGGGGTGACAATACATTAATCAATGAATACCGATTATAATTACTGATGAACGCGTTTATATTCGAAGGTTTAACGGTCAAATACGGCGCCCCTCTTCAAAATAGTGATGCGTCTCAATAAAACTAAATCGGTAATACGCACCTTTTCTCACTTTTATCCATATATATCCTTAATAAGAACAGGTATGCATTGCTTTAAGCAAATATGTGCATTACAAAAATCATTCCAGCCATCTTAAAGAGTTAAGGACGAGAATCGCTCACACAGCGCATTACATCGAACAGCCCTAAAAACCAGGGGGATTAATTTGCACGACGGACTAGTTTAAAATGTCATATTTTCCACGTACAATTAGTGGCCCTGATAACTACAACAGCTATGATTCCCAATTATATGAATTACGACAAATGCTGTACATATATACTCACTTTTATGATCGTCTTCTATTATATTTATTTGGTTTCAATTTCTGCACGGTATGTTAATCAATTTTATTTTTGGTGGGTTTCAATTTTTGCGACCAAGTTTTGCACTTTAGAATGGCTGAACTCAAAATTGCGTTCAAGGGATACATTAATGCCTACCAGGGAAAACATACCACAATAATTAAACGGTCGCCTAAATCCTTGTCCCCAATTTACTCGGAAAGTTTTAGTTTTCGTATCCACTTTATCAAGAGTGTCACGAAATTTTGGATTTCTATGCAGATTATTTTTCTCAGTTTCATTAAAAATGCACGTTTGCGATGAATCACAAAGAGATGGAAGGCTATTAACATTTCTTGATCCGGTGCCTTTTAAATTTGACTAGCCCTTGCGGCCGGCCATTTTTTGCATTTTTGTTGGGAAGTTACATGTATACAATTAAATTCACACAACTCCAGAACTAATGTATATTTTTTAATGAAACTTTCATTCGTTGCATATTATATAACAGATTGGACCATTACCGCTGGTGGCGGAAACATGTATTTTTACGTGAGCGGACTACAATGTGTTAAGAGATTTCATTCATATTTGGACTATGAGTATCCAATTTGTGCCGGTATTTACAGTTATTGCACATCCAATGGCATAGATTAGCTGGTCCAGTTGGGAGTAATCTACATTTTTTCCCAGAAGAAAGTAAAGCTTTTCCTCGCCTCCTGGCTTATAGCGTTTCACAACATTTAGAGGGATTAAGGTGGGAGCTCATAGATACTTGATGGCTAAACGCTAGGCTTAGCTTGCTTGAGAAATTCAGAACTGGTGTGTTTCAGAGTGACACAGAGAATATTATCATGACGCCTCACTACATCTCTAGGCCTGGCAGAAGCGATAAAAGAAGAGAGATATTTTGCCGAACAGATAGGTACAAAAACTCATTCTTCCCGCAAGCAATAAGCAACCACAATCAAAACTGACCTCCATTCAATTCACTCCCATATATACACGCCACCATTTCACCCCCAAAACCTTATCCCTTACAAATTTTAACGGCTGGTGTCCTTAACTCCACTGCCACACGCCCAAGCGGCGGCTCGCAGGGTATGATGTAGATGTTGTGCCGGTATCTATAGATTTTGAACAGCCAACAGCATGGAGTACCTGGCCTCGTTTGGAGCAATCTATATTTTTTCCCAGAAGAAAGTTAACATTAATTTCGCATTTTCACCACGGTTTGTCCATAATTTTATTTTCCCTGTAGATGTTTTCTTATAACTACTAGACTATCCTTAAATTTATTTAGTCTCTTCATTACGTATCCCATTGTTCAACGCAGGGGGCGTCCAAATCGCATTCCTTCAAGATTCGCTTATCCCAAACCGTTTCTCTCCTGATGCAACACAGTTTCAAAGTGCTTACCGCATTTAGCCTCACGCGTGGCAGAACTACCCTAGTTCACGAGGCTATTTCCGCTTTTTACGGGCGAAATCTGCCCTACTTCCAGATTCCTGAGCACCACACACCACATCACAGAGACCGTGCATCCGGAGAAAGCATCCGTGACTCGGAATCGAATATCCTCCTCTGAGGCCTGTGATAAGCGGAATAGCCAGGTATGAGGCAGCCGCTTTCATCTGATGAAATTTGCGTCACATGTGCCCAGCATCCTTTTTTCACGTCCCACAGAATGAAAACTTGTCGAGAAAAAATTCAATATTTAACCTTGACTGTTCCTTTTTTCGGGATTCATTCCGCGATGTTTGTTTTGAGAAAACAATATTTCGCTGGTCCTCTTGCCAGCTTCATCAGGTTAACTGAATCTGATGAAGGTAGCAGGAGGACCAGCGAAATATTGTTTTCTCAAAACATACATCGCGGAATGAATCCCGAAAAAAGGAACAGTCAGCACTACATCCGCGGAAGCCTACGAGCTAATATTTAACCTTGTTAAGTGCAGCGACAAAAGATAGTTATAACCACACGCCAACTTAGTTATTCTGCACCAGGCCTTGGACAGGCTTAAGGTTCCCCCCCTCCTCGTGTAATTCAGTAGTCTTAGCATCGTTTTAGCAAAAACTAGCAGTATTCACTCCAGCTTTTGAGCGAGGATGTTTAAACCTGAGGCAAACTGAATCACCTCTAACGTCAACACACTGTCAAACCCAACATAGCCCAAATTCTCGAGTTAACCGTATCGTCTGCAAATACTCTTAATTTACAGCTATCTATAGAATAAGGTAAATCTCCAAGAGCCGTAAACAAAAATAAAAAGTGCCAACGCATTCAGTCTAACGCGTGGCAGAAGTACCCTGGTTCATGAGGCTATTTCTGCTTTTTAAGGGCGAAATCTGCTCCACTGGAGATTTACCATATTATATTATTTTAGTCGTAGAAGCTCATTACTTCATCACGCAGTAGTCTACCTCAAAATTAGTGAAGAGGCGATATTAGAAGTCCTATCGTCGGACCTTAGCAACGTTCATTCGTGGTGCTAGGAGTGGGAGCTGGAACTAAATCTTAGTAAATGCTCCGTAGTACACTTATTACTGAAGTCATCACACAAATGCCATATCTAGAGTATGGGTGGAGTTAACATTAAGTGGTCCGATAAGTCAAATATCGTGGAATTACCTTAACTTCAAACATATAGAGGGGAACACGTAAAAAGAAGCGGCTCAGCGTTAAAGGAACTAGGATTTATCAACTGTATATTGGGATAGTCCTCGGGTGAAAAAGTAAAAGAGTGGAGTTACTTTGTTCTCTTTAGGCCACACCTCGAATACGCCGCGAGCATTTAGGACCCTAGACGCAAAGATTTAACAAAAAAAAAACAGTAAAATGCAAAGGAAAGGTGCGTGCTCCGTTAAAAACTGCTACGAGCAAACCTACAGTGTTTTTCAGCTTTTAGTGGGGTTAGGTCAGGAGCCCCTAGAGACTCAGCAGGTTACACGCTAGACCTAGTTTGCTTGATAGAATCAGAATCGGTGTGTTTCAGAGAGACGCGGATAATTTCATTTTGACGCCACAATACATATCTAGGTCTGTCAGAAGTGAAAAAATAAGAGAAATTCATTGCCTTTCAGATAGATGCAAAAATTCCTTCTTTCCGCGCACAATAAGCGACCACAATAAAAACTGAGCTCCATTAAATACACTCCCATAATACACGTTACCGTTTCATCTCCCAGAACCTCACAGCATACATCTTTACACGGATGGTGTCCTAACACCCCGTTCCACACGCCCATGCGGCGGCTTGCAGGGTAGTATATAGATAGGAAGGCTGATTCCTACTCAAATCACATAGTTGGAACTATTTTCGTGTATAGGTAGATTTACGATAAAATTTACAGACATGTGCTTTTTAGTAGGCAATATGCGATTATATGTGAAGTATAAAAGCGAAAAAATTGAGTATTACCGATTTCATTTCTTGGCAATTGAATGCCATTTAAACACGTAGCCATACGGACATATCATTCGAAATAATTCAATATTAAATCCACAGAATTTCTCCTGCCCGCGAAAACATGCCGTTCATATTTATATGACTCCAAATGAATATCAAAGTATCATGCCAAATGAAAACTACGTGTCAATTTACAGTTTTCCCACTTACTTTCATACAGTATTCGTATTTATTCAGTTTTCTCAAATTCCGCACCGTATCCCAAGTCAAAACAATGCTTTAATTGAGAAGAAATTTTAAAAAAATAATTCTTGTGTATCATGTATGGTAAATTCCCTGGGTATAAAGAGACGTACTAAATTAAAGTGAGGCCCATGAATGCTTTTGGACGAACTTGAAACGTAATAAAAATATTGCCTCGATGACTCGAGATTCGCGCTCCAACGACCTAAATGTTCACCAGGGTTGAAATTCGCCATGGAAAAATCATTTGACTTGACCGGGATTCGAACCCGGATCTCCCAGTTGCCGGTCAGGTGTGTTGTTCCAATGATTTTATTTTATAACAATATCATATTTCAGTACATTCATTAGCATGGAGGGCAAAAAAAGATCCGCTCCAAAGACACATACATTTATAATACACTTTTGTTTAAAGTATTTTTTAGACACATACATGAATATATTTTACATATTTTAGTTTTTTTATCTCATTTTTTTTTACATAAAATACTATTAATAGACGTTCAGCAGCCATGCTGTTTCATGCTCTGAGGAGGGTAACTGTTCATTTACTATTTTAATTTTCTCGATTAAAGCCAATCTAATATTTTTCTGACCTGTTTGACTTTCCACGAAAATTGCTATTACTTCTGTTAAGATTTTACTTTTCTTGGCAGGAAATAATTTAAAATTTAGTTTTAACAGATTCTTTTCTCCAATATCTCCATCTCCGAATGTGTCGAAGTCTCTAAAAATGTTTTCAATTATTTCCCATTCCCTGTTTGGTCCTTTACAACCTAGTATTTTGTGAACTACATTGTCTATCCTACTGCATTTAGGACATACTGGGTTGCCACCCAGTTGCCAGCCAGTTACACCACCAAGCCATCTTCCTTCAAGGCGAATTTCAAGGGGGTTTTATGCGAAATAGATGTTCTAGATGTTGCCTGACCGACAATTGGGAGATCCGGGTTCGAATCCCGGTCAAGTCAAACGATTTTTTCATGGCGAATTTCAACCCTGGTGTATAAGCACCCGTGCGAGTGACTTCGTATCACATCATTTGTTAAATGCAATGTTTGGAAATTTGACCTAAATGTCGTTTGACCGAGATAGTTAGTTCCCAAGTCATTATTGAGGCCATGTTCGAATTTTGTATTTTAATTTCAGCAGCTTTAGGAAGCATAAACAAAATGTTACATCATATATGCCAGAATAATATACCTTTACACGACTGAAAGTCTAAGTAATAAAATGAAAAAGGCCATATAAGTCTCTAGCTTCTCATGTTTTTTCACGTGGCACGCATAAAAATCCTTCAGAATATAAGTTTTTTTTGTGATCATGAAATACTTACCGAGGTGAGAATATGATTTATTTTCAAAAATTGTTTAAGAAACATACTGTAAGGCCGCACTCCTTTCCATTAGTTATTGTTTGTATTATGGGATTTAAATGTATAATAAGTTTCTTGTTAATTTTGTGTGCTTTGTTCTATCTCATTTCTTGTTTTAGTTTTTTTATGCTTAATTTGTTTATTTTGTATGGTCGTTGTTGGTTGGGAGAGAGTTTTTTAAGTTTGGAGAGGGTGGATTATTGGAGTGAAGAGAAGAAGAGATAGAGGTGTATTAAAGAACGGTAAATCTGAATATTTGATTTAGATTTGAAATAAAGAATTTTGAAAAAAGAATCGTTAAAGGCCGTTATGATAATTGTATAAATGTCAATAGAAGAACTAGGATGGGAATTACTATAAGAACGCAGGTTAAAATTTAGGTTAAACCTTTTAAGTAATAATCCCTTTCTTATTATGTAGATACTAACCATCTAGCTGCATGTGACCCTATTACCTAGCATGTCTCCATTAATTATCCTAGTTGCATGTCAATAGTGCATGTTTGGTGATCTTCACCCCCTGCCACACACCCTCGTGGTGGCTCGCAGGGTATTACGTAGATGTAGACGTAAATAAAGCGCTACCAAAGTGAACTCTAAGGCATTACAACACTAACTTTACTCTGTAAGTTAAGTAAGTCGACGCCAAGGAGGAGGCGTGAGTATGATTCGAGTGGTGAATGGTTGTGTTATGCTAGATCCTTCACGGCGGCAAGTGGGAGGGAAGGAATTCTATCAAGCCTCTGCGGTGATACATTTGATTCTGATGCGTGATTAGCGAAGTTAGAATGTTTCGAGGAAGAGGAGGATTCGAACAAAAGGGAAAATGGGTGGCGTCGGTGTTCGAAGAGAAGGAAATGAGGGGTATGTTGAGGTGGCTATATAGTATTTTTTTGGCGTAATCTAGGTGTTATAAATTCCTCATTTTTCATACAAGGTCTCTCTGGTAATTCGGTAAGAGGTTGGTATTTTGGCATCTCAGGAAGGGTGAGATATTTTTCTTTAAAATTAGAATAAATTCATTGATTTCTAGGTGAAATGGTATTTCGCTCAAATTACCTTATATAAAGACCATGATCATATGAAACCTCTTGCGTCGGGTTGGATTTGAAATCGATGAATAAAGTTGATGAAGCTCTCCAAAAATCACTTTGCAACGCAGAACACAATACGGAGATAAAAAAACAATTTACCTACGCAGTGTCAAACAATAAAATCTAGCTAATACATTAAGCGTGTCGTTCACACCGCAATTAACCCGCGGAGCTTGGCTAGATAGGTGAGGGTAACCTCATCTAGCGCAGTTCTGATAAGCGCAAGAAGCTCATACACACAAGATAAGAGCAATTAATTTTCCTGAGTTACCTCTCGTAATGATAGAATGGAGGAAAACTATCTTAATCTCGTTCCATAGTTTGAGGCTCAACTATGTGGAAGTTGAATTTCACAAGTGAAAAAGTAAGTTTGTTTTCTTCCACAGATTTATTTTCCTGGTACAACATGTATTCGACAGAGCGGTGTCATCATCAGGTGACTTACGTTCCTTACATACCTGATGATGACACCGCTGTGTCGAAACATGTTGTACCAGGAAAATAAATCTGTGGAAGGAAACAAACTTACTTTTTCACTTGTGAAATTATATATCTTTTCTTTAAAGAAATACGATAACACGTAGCCTTGTGGCACATGACACGTATTTCGAAAATTTTCAAAGGATTACGTTCAGATTTTCTCCTGAACGCGAAGGAAAGCATTGCATATTTTCATAATGGTTCCCACTGGATACCAAGGAATCATGCAAATTAAGAAAAACAAGTATTTATATTTTTTTCGATGAAATTTCGAATTTCACGCCGTAAATCCAAGTCATATCAATGTTCTGATTGACACGAAAATTTTAAAAATAATATTCTTTCATGATAAATCATATTGCAACATTTACTCCTAATGTATAAATTGATGAACTTACGTGAAGAGTGGTCCAAGAATATTTATTTTGTTTCTTGAAAAGTTAATAAAGTACTCAAAGACTCACGATTCGCGCTCCGCCACCTTAAAGCAGCTAAAGAGGGGCTAAAGAGATGCGGAGGGCCATGAAAAACTCAGAGGATACAGAGGAACGATCGGGGAAGGACAAGACGAAGAATAGTTTTCATGGAGCGATTTAAGTAAGTTTGAGCGGCAGTCCCAGTAGTTGAACGCTATCACTGAAAGAAAACGTCGGCTGCAGGAACCCGAGAATTGGTTGTCGTAACCAACTTCGTTGGATACTGGGGCGCCATCCAATTAGTTGGCTCACGCAGCCATTTTAAATAGACACGTCGGAAATGGCTTCACCGACCAACTCTGTTGGTTCCGCTGCCTACGTACTTGGGTCTCACATCCAACTGTAGTGGAAGTAGCAAGTGATTGTTATGTTGTCAAGACTATGCACTCTCTACAGTTCTTGCTTGACTAGTATTGAATATCAGGTACAATCTTAACATTAACAATCATAAAATAATCCATATTTTAACAAAAATTTAAACCATAAGACAGAATCATGAATATTACAACAAAATATCTGTTCTTGATTGCCATGCTTACGTTTAAATTTTTCAATGAGACAGTTCAGGCCCAATACGCTAAGTAATTCTTGTTTTGTCATCCATGTAGCCGTCCAACAAAGATTCAATATTCAAAAAACCTCTTCAGTATTCGATTAAGGCCGATACAATATTCCACACACACACGCACTACAATAACAGCAAGTCGCACGAACACGGGATATGCCGGAAGTGAAAATGGCGAAGTAGCCCAGGTTGCCAGGAACGAACTAGTTTGAGAATTTATCAATAGAGCGCTCTGAAGTAGAAGCTTAGTCCGGTTAACAATCGCATTGGTTGTCCGATCCAACTATTGGTAGAGGCTTCTCGAGTGAGGTGTATGAACCAACACGGTGGTACGCCGACCAAGTAGCGACTATCCAATTAAATTGGTTGGTATGTCCAATCATCTTGACCATCGTATCGATAGCAGTTGATATTCAATCCAACTTTTTCTCATCCAACTAAAATTGGATGCTTAACCCAACCTCTTTTTTAAGTATACATTTTCGGGTGTTTCTACGCGTTGTTGTTTTTGGTGCAACAGTTTCAGCTAAAACAACAACGAGGTTAAACACCGGTAAGATGCAGCTTTCAACATCAAAGCACCCCGGAAGCCTTTGTATCAACATGAGAGTCCCTCCTTCCACCTATCCAATGTCTAAATTTACGTACTCATACTGTGGTTTTCGAAAGTTTTTAGGAAAAATTGGACTGAAAAACTTGACATCTCTCGAATAAATCAAGTTCACTAGCTGTACGAGGTGGGACCCAAAAAATAACCGGACACCATTTAAAAAAAAATACAAAACTTGCTTTTTCGAGTAACAAACTTTAGTCACCTTCGAAGTACTCTACATTAATACTAATACATTGATTCAAACGTTTTTTCCACAATGCATAACACCTTTTGCACATGTCCTTTTCGATTTCTTTTCATCTCCGGAATGTCTGCAAAATGTTTTCCTATCAGCTCCCTTTTCATCCGGGAGAACAAAAAGAAATCAAAAGATGCGAGATACAGAGAGTGGGGTAGGTGAGGAAGCAGTGTCATGCCGCTTTTCGCCAAAAAATCACGCACAGAAATGGCATGTGAGCTGGAGCGTTGTCATGGTGGAAGAACCAGTCCCCACTCTGCTACAAATCAGGCAGCTTCAACCAAACAATCTCGCGTAACTGCCTCGAAACACTCAGGCAGAGGACTTGGTTCACCGTTAGATGCTCAGTGACTTACTTGGAGTGAACAGTGATAATGATGAGCAATGCAATGAGCGTTTTTATGAGTTCTGGACGTGGGAGGTCTTTGAATGTCTTCGATCGACACATCGTCGCGTTGGAATCATCATCACCATTCATAACCTTGAATTATTTTCAAGGTGTATTCCTTATAAGCCTATGACAACATATCAACCGCGTTTAATGCACCTCTACTGAGCAGAAAACAAAATTTCAACGCCGCTCTCTGTTCTCGAAAATCAGCCATTTCGAAAAGTCGAAGAAGTCGAAAAACCAGTCCCACAAACTGTCTCAGGACTCGCTACAACAGACTCAAGCAACGTTGCTTGGTATACTGACTCAGGATTCTTATTCTCTGTGACTGTGCCCAGGAAGGGTTATTAAACACCTATCAAGCTGGAGAAGTCCAAGAAACAAAACCGACGCGCGCAGCGAATTCCGTCCGGTTACTTTTGGGTCCCCCCCTCGTATTGTGGTTGTTAGTTACGCGACGAAATTCATTAAGTTTTATTTTAATGCAACTTGCAAGAGTCTAGAAGTTTTTTAGAGCATTAATATTCACTTTTATGCATCAATTTTATAATAGTGATAAAATAATAATGAGATACAAGAGACATTACGGGGAAATATTATTTTTATGAAAGAAATTAAAGAGAGCATTCACCAATAGCAAATTTGTCGAAATTTATGAATAACAGCCGTATATATTATTAGGAAAAGATTTTCTAAATGTTTCATTCGGAGTGTTGTGCTTAACGAAGCAGAAACATGGACAGCCCGGAGGAAATAGGAGAAAAATTAAGAGGATTTTGAAATGTGGCTTTGGAGAAGGATGGAAATATTAAAAGTGAGAAACGAGGAAGTGCTGGCAAGGATGAATGAGAAGAGATATATTTTTAGATCAGTCAGAAAGAGGAAGGCGAACTGGATGGGACACTTCCTGAGGAAAGATTGCCCATTGAAAAGAATATTGGAAGGAAAGATCGAGGGAAAGAGAGGGAGAGGATGACGAAGAAATGATATACTGACTAATATTATGAATAGAAGGAGTTACGAAGATCTGAGGATGGCAGCATAGGATAGACGAGCATGGAAGGAGCAGTTCAATTGACACCTGTCTGATTCACCTTAGAAGAAGAAGATATATGATGCGTTGAGTTTTCATCAACACCTATCTAGTGTTCAGCGTTGAATGAATTACATGAATTACGTGCCACAAAGGTGGTAATCGCAAGCTCCGGTTTCACAGGAAGTGTCCGACAGCCGGGTAGTTGACGTGAGAAATAATGATAGTCAAAGATTGGTTTCCACGACTGTCCCATAAGGCGAGAGCAATTACCCACGCATATTTAAGCAAGGCAAAGGTGAGCTGCACTCTCGCCGATAAGGTCGACCTTCAGACTGAAGAATGTGGATAGCCTTCGCATTTTTACTACGATCCTCACCAGCTAGCGTTTAAACAATCTGGGAACTGCTGTCTGCTCTTGTGCATCCGTAACGATCAAGAGAAATACGGGACACCGACCCATCGCCACTACTTAATGGTATGACAGTTTTTACTTTCAACAGGATTCTAACTTATTTCCCACTTGGTATACACTGCCAGTGCTCGGGATCCTCACGAGGTAGAATTAATAACTGAGTTGGAACGCGTGCAGAGAAGATCAACAAGATACGTGAAAGCCCGTTATGATAGCATTGTTAGGGTTGCTGACCTCTTGAAATAACTTGGATGGGAATCAATTTCAGACCGTCGATTGAAAATTAGACTCAACCTTTCAAATGAATTCAAAACCAATTTATGATCCGACTAAGTTATCAATATTTTACGAACTCCAACATGATATGGTAAATCAGATCATGAGAATAAAATAAGTGAAATTGATTGTAGAACAGTAGGTTTGAAAATATCGTTTTTCCCGCGATCGATAAGAGACCACAATGGCTGCGGTAAGACTTTAAAATACGTTAGTTGGAAGATATTGTAGCTGATTAATTGATGCACCCCCTGATTCATGTTTCTAAATCTGCCGAGTAGTGCTAATACCATGTTCTGCATGTTCCCTGCATGACACTTGTGACACGTTTACATAGTTACATTATAGAATAGTTTACTGGTTTCTGTAGCATTTATAGCATACCAATTGTGCGGTGTATGATAGTAAAAGTTAATTTCTACACAGTAGTGCATGCTAGTGATACGTCACCCCCTGCCAAACAACCTAGAGGTGCCTTGCAGGGTTATATCTAGATGTAAGTGGTAACTGAGGATAACTAAAGTGACGGGCGATCGACGCTAGTGTAAACCCCCATACTATGGGACCATATAGGTATATGGGACTATATAGGCATGTGGGACCATACCTAACAAGTAGCCAACGTCCTGCCAAAGGACCATTAGAAGATAGCGTTTAACATTGAATTACAGCTCGGAACCCCTCCTCGGGAACACGAAGGACAAAATATACTAACTTCAACATAGTGGCGTGTGCCAGTTGAAGTGCACTGACTGCACTGCTACCTTCGTGGGACGGATAGGGAGATTATTGCTCACTCGAGCGAAGGAACACGGGCGCTGTTTGCTCAACTTCCAATTAGAGCAATCACACATTGCCAAACATCTGGGGGAGGAAAACCACAGAAGTGATTTCATCTCTGAGTTACCGCTTCTGCTACTGTGGAAAAGGGGAAGAAGATAGACAACTGGGAAGAGAGAAAAGATAGGACGGATTTTAAGGCAGTTTGAGGGAAATGTCATTTCATCTGGTATTCAATGAATTTTGTATCTTAAGGTAGTGCGAGCGCGATGATTCCCTAGTCATAATAGAGACCATATTCGATATATACGTTTTAATTTCACCAACTCTGAGGCACACGAATTAAATGGTGCAATCAAATAGTTTTACTTGACAAAAATGGTAAGTAATCAATTGAATATATCTAAATAAGTCTTTAACTTGACTCATTTTTTTCACGCGGTACGTTTGAAACTCCATCAAACGGTCCCGAAAAATTTACTGCGGTGACAATATGATAAATTTTCAAAAGTAGTTGAGAAATCATACAAACTACACTCTGCTAATTTTTTGACGAGATCTAAGCGCAGGAAATTCCTCATTTTTAATATAAGGTCTCTCTGGAGTGCATACACGTACCATTTCCCATATAAAAGGACTGGTATTTTTTGGCAAAAATCTCGGAAAATAATGTGGTAAGGGTAAAATTTTTTATGTCAATGGAAGGGTGATATATTTTTCTTTAAAATGAAACCAAATTCATTGATTTCCAGGTAAAATGATAAATTCCTATCCTCGAAGTTCCACTTTTACGGAGTCACCCGCAATGCACAAATGTGCGAATTTCCACAGAGAAAAAAATCATCCGCCTTGACCGGGATTCGAACCCGAATCCCTCCATTTCCGACCGAGTGCTTTAGCCAGTTAAGCTACCTTAAAAAAATGTCACTCAAAAATTAGGATAAACGAAGTCATTTTACAATACTCTGTAATCGCCTTCCGACACTGATACGAAACTCATTGATTTGAAGAGAAAAGATTTATTAACTCATGAGGTCTAACGATAGCTTAGCTGAATTAATGGCATGAACTGTTTTGTAGAGGGCTGTGTATAATTGTAAACCTTGAAGCAATTTTCCTAGATGCCAAAGAAACAGTTGACGGACCTAAGCATTTCATAGATGTAGGCATACCCGGGTAATGAAAGGTTTAGATCAATTCCAGGATTCTCCAATAAATCAATTTTGCGGTTAATTTAATTAATTAAATAATTTGTTTACATCATTTTTAGGAAATTCTTAGCCGGATACGCATCTCATAATGAACTACAAGTATTACAAGCCAAAATTTTATCTAATTTATCAATAATGAATAGATTTATTTATTTTCAGTGTGGCTCTGCACTAACTTGTGAAAAAAATTTGTAAAGTAAATTCCCCGCAAGCAGTTGCAGAAGAAACTTGCGGAAATTACCTGATCGTGAATACCCATTCTTACACTCCGCGAGATTTTAATGTTTCACTGTTTCCGTGTTTTCTTTTCGTTTTCCTCTTTAACATTCTATTGCACCTGGCGTTTCCTTTCGATAAGTCCTCCAACCACATTTCCTGGTGTACCTCTGGCAAAAGTTCCTGGCGTTGCTCCGACGACGACAAGACATGAGGTACGGAACATTCATAATCCTGAGAAACAGGGGGAGAAGTTAGTGTAAATTTCTCGGGCTCGCCACCGGGTAAGATTTTTATAGACAGCCCCTCTCACGAATTAAAGGCACACTCGTCCGTCTTAAAATCCGGTTCACAGCTGGTGATTTTACTGATGACCTGACTCGCGCAAAGGTAGGGATGATATCCTCGTCGCGACATCTTTGTAGAAAGGCAAGAGAGCTGAGGAGTCTCGCCTTCTCCTTTCGCAGTCCTTCTAATTTACGTATACTGCGGTGCACATCCTCCCCGTAGAGGCTTGTAATGTATGATTTTACACTTTCCCGGCGAATTAAAGGAGAAGGGGGAGAAGTGTTTGGTGTGGAGGACCGTGCTAATTCACAGTCAGTAAACCTCTGCCAACACAAGCGCTGCAATATGGGAATACTAGAGACTATAGAGAAGTCTCACCGTGAGACGAGTAGAAATGGGACGCTAAACAGTGGTGAGTCATACCATTTTATGGAAGCGATTGTGCTGGTAGAGGTTCATGAGGTTTACTGACTGTGAATGTACTCCATATGTGTGAATAATGTGACTGTACTCTAAGTCACCTGGCGTATCCTTTTGATAAGTTCTTCAGCCACATTTCCTGGTATACCTCTCGTAAATGTTCCTGGCGCTGCACAGGGAAATATTTTGAGACATATGCTACGGAATATTCATAATCCTTCGTAACATGGGAAGAAGGGTATTTGTGGTAAGGACCAGTCATTCACAGACACAACACTTCACTAACTTCGCAACTGATTGCCGTCCTGTTTCGACTCGTTTTTCAATGAGACCTCACGATAGTCTCTAGTATTGCCATAGACATGCGCGACGGTATCGTTTGCCTGTTAGCATTGAGTGTGTCAGCCCCGTGCCTTTTTCGCCAAGTATTTTGCTTCCCCTGCCTCAATCTCCCTTTCTTCCCATTCATACTTTCCTTTAACCCCCTCCAATTCTACCTACCCGCCAAACCGCGCAGGTCTGCGCCATGTACTTTGGCGAGAGCTAGCATTACGAATCATAACCAAACTTCCTTTCCTCACCCACAATCTTTAAAAGAAGCAGAAGCAATTTTTTTCCCACTGCCGTTCATTTTTTTAAATCCATTACTATAATCGTTAGTAGTATCGAGATAACGCCTCAACGTATACGACACCCTTATCTAATTTTAAATTGGAACTCATTGAAAAAGGAAGCCATCTGTTAAAAAAAATCTCCTTTGATGAGCAGAGATTGTGGTATCTTCGGAGAAAAAAGTATGCATATGGGACAAGGAACACCTGCTTGCACTTCAGATGATGGGGAGTCCGATAATTAGTAACTTCCGTAGGCAAAAAGTGTCAATCTGAGTTGAACTTTCTTCCGGTTATGACGCATTTTGGTTCCAAAACTCAATAGAGGCATATTGACCTCATTCGAATTGTACACACCCATCGTGCCAAATACTTTCAACATTGGTGTTGTCAAAAAACTAAGGTTCTGTCAGGCCTAGAAAACTGTCTTTCAAAATGCCCAATCCTTACTTTCGCTTCATCTATTGACATAATTCAAATAAGCAGTCCTACTCTCAAGACGAAACTTTTATTCCCGATAATGTACCATGATTTTAACATGTATTTTAAAGTAAGATTTCTACTATCGATTGGTGTAAAAGTATTACTAGGCTATTGGCCATTTAAAGAAGACATATTGGTTTGAAAATTATGCATATTTACGCTGAAATGTAATGACTTAATGACATAGGGATGCCATCACTTCACATAACTTTTTTATTTGAATTTTTGCTCGAATAATTTTGCTTAATAACTTGTATAACATGCACTAGATATTGAAGCACAAGTTTTTTCCGCTACAGCCAAGTAAGTGACTATCACTACGTTTACCAATCGAACACAGATCGATATGAACTCAGACCGATCAAAACCTTCTAAGCCAGCGGACTCAGATCACCTGGTTTACCATTGCGAAATCGATTGAAATATCGATTTTAATCGGTTCATATCGATTTGAAATCTCAGAATGACAAGAGAAAGCGGGCCAAGTTAGCCCGCTTCTACTACGGATCCCACTAGCCCGTTGCGTTTACTATACCGAGCTGAACCGGCCAAATAAACCTGAGTTCGATAGGCAAACGTAGTGAATGTAACTCAAGTGTTTAGGTTTAAATAACAGACTTGCGGTTTTCGTCGGAGCACATAGCCATGCTGTGACGAACGTGGCAGCATTACCAAGGGAAACTTCTGCTGTTTACCTTGTTTGTCCAATTTATTACGTCGAGTTTATACATGGAAGTCGACTTCTATGGAGGTAGCGAGTGTAGCGATATCTCGAATCGCAACCTCGCCGGGAATCGTTCAGCTTACACATTACTTCCGGCTTTTTCCTAAAAAATGGACTACGGTAGTAAGCAATGAATATGGTAATTGCGAAAAATCACATAAATTTATTACTGTCAGTAAGTTATTTTATGCACAGTAAGTCCTCGGTATGCGTCGTTTCGATTTACGTAAGATTCGATGTTGCCTCCATGCTGTTAAGGTTTGTCGGAAAATTTTTCCATCAATTTTGACGGCTTACCTTACTTACGCGGAAATTTTCATTTTCCAAACAAATGTAATGCACACAAAAATGGATTAAATTAGAGCAGCTTCTATTCCCCGTTCAGTCATTCAGATGATCGCACAATTATTCACTTAATTTGCCATTTTAATCGGTACAATTTTCCTCAGGAAAATGTTTGCGCATTCGTTTGTATATGCAATGAAGTGCACCGTGTAAAGCGGTATTTAGGAGAGCATATAATTGAAGCGGATGCTGGTAACAAAAGCATATGAGTATTAACATTTATCAAAATAATGTTTCGCATCAAGGTCCATAGAATATATGTGGACCCCAGAAGTCAAAGGGACTAAGTGACATTTTTGAAAAAAACAAGTTAGGTACAGGAATGGGATGTGAAAATATTAATCTGTTAGGTGGTAAAGGGACCCAAGTGATTTTCTTGACAGGTGCTGCTATCTAGGGTAATGCCTCTTAATACTTAGTGGGTTTTACCAAACATTTTCAACTATGACTTAAGTTTTCTCTGAACAATGGTTTTGTTACTTAGACCTCTTGACTTCTGGGGTCCTCATATATAATAGAAACGGATGCCTCAAATCATGTAAACAAAACAAAGTTCCGATACGGGCCGATATTGGCTGGCCATTGGCATGACTTCACTGATGACGTAGATACAGCCGTCCAAAGCCTGCAGAAGAAACACAAGCAATCACTGGTTCGCGACGATTTAGTTGGCATATGAACCGGTAATTTCAATTAAAACTCACATTTTAAAATCTCAATTGCTCAAACCTCTCAATACTTACTTTACATTTTTATTCCGCGACTAATTTTAAGAGAGTTTATGTACTCATCACTACAATAAAAGTTGAAAATTTTAACAGATTGGAATTACAAAAAACAATACACCGGACTGATTAAAATACAGCATTATTTGACATCCATCTTTCAATATACTTCGATACGGGATTGTCTAAGAACACGTCAGTGACGTGTCAGCAGTCGCACTGGCGTTGGGAACCATTTCGGTTATTCGATTGGGGTATATGGAGAGGGCACTTGCTGTGCTGGCCAATGCTAGAAGCCGAAGCCAGTCCACTATCTTCGTTGACCCTCATTTTCCTATAGCGCTTGTGGGCTAACGCACTAATTTTGCAATTTGACTACGTTTTACATCGAAAACTTACCAGATATCAGCATGCACTTCCTTCTTTAATGTGAATTCTCCTGACGCATTTTGTTTATTTATGCTAAGTCACTATTTACAAGTTCGTAACCAAGCAGTTGGTGAGTTTGATGCGTGCAGAACCAATAATTGAATAAGTACTAAGTTATAACAGGAATTTATGCTAGGACAATATAAATCATTTCGGTGAGTTTGGTGAACAAACTTAGCAAGTTTCCTTTCCATTCGTGTCCTATGACGCGTCCTGCGCATGCGCTCTAATCTATTCCGGGTGGCGAGACTACTCGATCAAACTTGAAAGCTGACAGGAAAGGATTAGCCGAGCTTTCTATTCTGCTGCGGACTGGAAAGCGCTGATTGGCTGAAAGTTGCGCATTTCGTGCCATCCGTTGAATGATTTCCAAATGCGTGTACCCACCGAGTAATCGCGGACACGGCGTTTCCTTGAATGTGACGTCATCGACTGGTGTCAAGAATGGAAACTGGAACGTGTGAATAGTGACTAATGGGTAATTCCATTGAGGTGTATAGAGGGGGCACTACATCATCAAACTGAAGCCTGGCAACCGAAATAACAACATATTGTTTATCGCTGCTTTCTCCTTACATAACTATGGATTGCACAACGAAATGGACGAATTAGCGGATATGAAGCAAGAATATCGACCATTTGTTTGAAATTTAAGGCAAGTGATTCTTGAAACATATATTGGCTGATTAGTGATATGAATTCTACTCAATTTTACTAAAGTTTTCACCGGGGATGCGAGTGATTTTTAATATAAATAAATAAACAAAACATGTAAGGAGAATGTACATTAAATAAGTAAGTGCACGATTATTCCTAGTAAGTTATCGATGGCAAAGAGTAAAAGCACAAAATTAGTGCATTAGCCCAAAAGCGGTGTAGGAAAATGAGGTGCAACGAATATGGCGGACTGGCTTCAGCTTCCAGCGTTTGCCAGCACAGAAAGCGGCCTCTTTAACTCCTTTAATGTTCTATAATAAAACTTACATCATTGTTGGTATTCGAAATAAGTATTATTCCACGAAACATTTCATAGAAACAGCAGTGAAACCGCGCGTGAAGCTGTTGTGAAACAGTTTGTAGTTTGTATGTTTTCTAAACAATTTTTGAAAATAAATCATATAGTCACCGCAGTAATTTTTTCTGGACCACAAAAAACCTTCCGCTGTTAACTGTCGGAATGGCTTCAGCTTCTATAATAGGCCAGCATAGCAAGTGCCTCCTTCACATACCTCAATAAGTAATTTCGTCAAAAAAATCTCCGATTGAGACAGCCTGTACATTAAACGGACTTTGGTTTTAGATTACTGACATGTACACTTCCAGTTGTTGCATTGTCGGTGAACCTACGGAAATGCAGCATCATCAGCAACGTGTTTCCCACTGAAAAATCATGGATATCTCGTGAGCAAGAGTACTGGCGTCATATAGAAATCAAGTCACTCCCAGCCACGAGAGGTCACAACGGTCATGAGCCCCACGGGGTCAATCAGTTACCCAACAACAAGCTGACATATGCTGGACACGCTTCTTTACATACAAGTGGATAAACGAGGGAAATTACTTAAACGAGTCCATCCACAGTAAATACTGCGGCAGACGAAATAATAATGAAAATTCATCCAATAATAACATGTCATAAAGAGGAAAGAAGATGATGAGGAAAGTACATAGGAAGAGATGCCAGGAGGCAGGGGTGCCGTTCCCCTCAAAAGCTATAGCGCGAAACCACCCCCAAATTCTTATTTCCTCCCCTAAAATTCTGTGGTTCCGTCCGGCTTCCTTGCTTCAAATTTGAATAATAAATAAATTTAAATCATAGTATCACTGAAAGGTACTATTTGAAAAAAGAAAATGATTATTAGTTAGAACAAATACTTTATTTTTATCCTAAATATCTTATCCCGTATCTTTTAATGTATAATATTTTAATTATATTCTTCATTCACGAAACATTTTTCTAAATCTTAACCCTCCCTGCCCCAAAAATAATATTTAGAATGCCTCAGATTACGTTTTTCACTCTCATAGTCCAGATTTTTACATTCTATGTTATTGGATTGGATATTTGAGGAGGCGACGGACGGCCAAAGTCATTTACGCCATAGGGGATAGGTAAGGGAGGAAGGGTGGATGGAAACCCGGCGTCGGCATTAGCCTGCTCTAAACGAAAGGCGCCAAGGGGACACACGGTTTAACGTCTCATCCGACAGACGGAGTACTGTATTATCGGGTTCCTCTGACAAATTCCGCCTCGGCCAGGATTAGAGCCCTGGCCGCCCGTGTGGTAGGCGAGTACTCTAGCCACCACACCAACTTCTATATTTTTTTCAACCTTTGTTATTTAAATGATTTTTCAAATATTCCCCGCCCCCCACAATTTCAATGAAACGTCCTTATTGAGGCGAGAGTGATACTGAGGCAGTTCCTTCTTCCTTCTAATCCCTCGTTAGACATGTACATAAGTTAAGTGTGTAGAAAGATATATTCATTTTTGGGAAAAACGTGAGGAAATAAGGAGGCGATATCCATGACGAAGAAACCCACTCGAGGAAAACACCCACACATGAAGGGGTGTGTGAATACCCTGCGAGGTCGACTGTTCTCTCTCGTCGTTAAACAATATTCTGCAATTAGGATGACATTTCACCCCAAGAAGCATTTCCATTAGGAAAAGGTTGTTGCAGAAATAAAAGAATTGCAATTATCCACGGAAATAAATTTTACTGCGACCTAGGCTTCGATGTTTTTACATAAGGTGATGACATTTTTCGAGGTTTTACAAAATCATCAGACCCGATGAATTTATAAGCTCGCAGTAAAATTTATTTCCGTGGATAATTGCAAGTTTTATTTCTACATGATCCATTAAGTCTACTCAATATCGCAGGAATATTCAGACTTTATAGGATAAAGTCGCTTCTAAAGAGATGTTTCGTGCAAATTTACACATACCCAGCAGGTTGGAATGCTACTGAAAACAAAGGCAACTAACGCTTTCAGTACACCGCCTGCCAAGGCATCGAACAGCGCGTAAAGTGCCCAAAACATGAACGCAATCGGCCTTCAAACCACGTCACTTTGAGCTGGAGTAGTAATTCATACGATCTCGATTGGACTGTAAATAACTTCGCCCTTGAGATAAAACACTTGACTCACTCAGCGGAATTCCGGCCTTTGCTCCCTCTCATTCATTCTCCTGCAGGAGATCTGGACTAAAGATAATTTATAATCGGGTTACTTTAAAAAAAAACTTAGCGGAAGAGGATATATAGAAATCGAAACAGCACAGATCGAATGAAGTTATAGTAAATATTTCGGGCATAGTAGGGGCACGAGTGAACTAAACCAATTATTCTGCAGTGAAAAGCTGTAAAGGCCACTTTTCAAGGTGCAATTTATTGTTAAAACGAACGTATCATTGAGTGTAACAGCAAATTAATGGAATCAGAGCTCGTTCTATTTTCCGTTCAGTCACTCAGACATTCATAGAATTTGCCACTTCACACGGTACAATATTCTGCATGAAAGAGTACATATACATTCGTTTGTATACAACAAAATGTACCGTGTAAAGCGGCCTTAACGTAGCTTGAGCGATATATCGTTTTACCTAGAAATCAAGGAATTTGGTCTCATTTTAAAGAAAAAATATATCACCCTTCTATTGACACCAAAAATTTAACCCTTTACTACAGTACTTTCGAGGATATTCGCCAAACAATACCAACCCTTTTATATGGGAAATGACACGTGTATGCACTCCAGAGAGACCTTACTTTAAAAATGAGGGATTTCCTACGCTTAGGTCTCATCAAAAAATCAACAGTGTGTATTTTAGGTGTTTTCTCAGCTATTTTTGAAACGTAATCATATTGTCACCGCAGTGAATTCTTCGGGATCACGATAAACCTTCCGTTTTGATGGAGCTTCAAACGTACCGCGTGAAAAAAAGGAGTCAAGTTAAAGACTAATTTAGATATTTTCATTTTATTACTTACTATTTCTGTCATGTAAAACTATATATTGCACCATTAATAATGCAATATTTAATTCGTGTATCTCACAGTTGGTGAAAATAAAACGTATATATCGAATATGGTCTCTATTATGATTAGGGAACTATCTCGCTCGCACTACCTTAAAGGAAATCCAAATATATCAACCTGAAGATGATCGGAGAGATTTTTGCTTAGGGACAGATTTGCGTGTAACTTTTCACGCGCGTTCTCAATTTTAACAAGTAGAGATACGAGTGAACAAATGGTACGTCACCGAGTTGGTTCCTTGTCAAATTAATGCTATTTTAATACGTAGTCTCATGGCACTTGGCATATATTTCGAAATATTTAGATGACATACGTACATATTTTCTCCCAAACACGAAAACGTACGTTTCACATTATTATAATACTTCCCAATAAATATGAAGGTAACATGCCGAATTAAAAATAAATTGTCTTTACTTGCGATTATCGCTTAAATTTCGAATTCCACGCCGAAAACCCATGCCAAATTTCGATACAGTTGCATTCGAAAGGAACAATAAAGGAAGATGGCTTGGTGGTGTAATTGGCTAACACACCTCACCGGCAATTGGGAGATCTGGGTTTGAATCCCGGCCCAGTCCGGTGATTTTTTTCATAGCAAATTTCAAACCTCGGTGTGTATGTACCCGCGCGAGTGACTAAGTGCCATATCATTTGCAAACGCAATGATTGGAAATTATATTACGAAGTTAATGTATGTCGAAATAATTCGATGACATACATACACATTTTTTTCCTGATCGCGGATGAATACATTTGTCATTTTTATAATGCAAGGGTGGCAAATATCAAGCTATCGTGCCGATTTAAAAATATGTATATACATTTGATATTTGCTCAAGATTGAAATTCCGCGCAGTATATCTAAGTCATAACTGTGTGTTCATTCGGACAAGAATTTCAAAATGCAATTCTTACATAATTTATATGCTACTGCGTGTATGCTTCTTTTATCGTATAAACATATTGACTTAAAAGGAGTATGATCTAAGAATTGTTTTGTTGACGTTATTTAAAAGTTATTAAGATGTGTGCTCAATGATCCCTCCAACCACAAAACTGAAGTGAAATTTAGAGCCGTAATTCGTGAAAGTACGACAGGCAAATGCAGAAAAGTAGAAATTTTTTGGGTACCAGGACACTTGGGCATAACCGGAAACGAAAAGGCTGACAAACTTGCAAAAGCAGTAAATTTAACTCTATCAGGCTGTACTTGGTGGCAGTTGAAAATAAAAAACACTTCGTAATCTCCCAAGGATTAATTTGCTGTCACAACGCGTTTCCCCACACTGCGGCATAATCATCATGTTCGGCGTTCTTCGGTTAGGGTCGTACATACACTCCCCTAGACCGACAGGATCCAACAGAAATTCGATTGGCCCTGAACCAATCATACCAATTGAGCCATCAGTAGGGAGTATTGAGATCAGAATTTGGGGTCCAGCTCAACACCCTGAGATATGGCCAACTGCACCGAAGCTATGGCAGGCCAAACTTCATATAGGGAGACCAAGGCTTAGCCTCGCAAGGAGGCTCCTCCTATCGAACAGGAGTGAAATATGAACGGTAGTGGGACTCCTCACGGGACACCATCGATGAGACATATTCACACCTTGAAGATTTCATATTCTCCCTCATGCATGTGGTGCGAGGAAGACGACGAAACAACTACTATAGCCATGCCTAGGATTTCGGAACGGGTATCTGGGCTCACCATTATTTGGAGCCCAACTGAATAGGGGCAATTCCTGAGGGGGACCTGCTTGCCATCAGCAAAGCAGTCGAACTCTTAGGGTAACCACCGATAGGGTGACCGGCACAATGGACCAATTTGGTTTAAGTGCCTCGGAGACTCATTAGCAGAAACTCCATCGACGAATCTAGTCTAATCAAACCTAATGTTCAGGAATTAACAAAAACTTTGTAAGTTTTACGTAGAATATTTATTGAACGACCGGTTTCGTCGAATAGTCGACATCATCAGGTCCATCGCTCCCGATTAGAGCCCTGCAAAATGGCTTCCGTACTCGGCCACTAATCGGTCGGCTGCTAATGAGTCATTTCCGATGCCTCCTCTTAGACGTAGAAATGGGTGCAGAGCCCGTACGCTAGCGGAGTTATCGGAAACCTGTGGCCGAGCACAGCTACGCTCGACAACGCTCGCCGAGTATACAAACATGCTCGACCGGCCGTCTGAGAAATCGTGCCTCACTTCCCATTGCTGCTCATAGCACTCCCAGCTATAGATTTGACTGAAGCTCGCACTCGTGGTGTTTGCAGGCATGGCTACTACTCCGGCATGTGTGCAAGACGCAAAATAACAAATCCTCGGTAAATTTTCAGACGGACGGCGTACAGTGCAACCTAAAGCAGGGTCTAGCAAAATATGGGAAAACTTTATATTAAAAAATGGGCGATTGCAGATCCCTGCCTTTTCCATCGCTTTCGACGACGGAATACAAATTGGCACAGCCAATGGATACTTGGACAATATGACAAAGAAGGCTATTGAGATCCGGACAAAGAGTAACTAGAATACGTATTTATCGATTCCCAGACATTAGTTACAAACAAAATAATGAGGACGAGGGAAAATGGTAAGCAATAATTCCCTCCAAACAGCCAATCTGTAATATTCTGACCTTTACTTCTCTTTAAATGATAGGGGAGTTGGCATTCGAAAGCTAAGAACCCGAAATTTTGATCCGGTTGAAAACGCGTGAATAATTCACTCACTAAGTTGGCCGGGAAAGCACTAATTTTCGACGAATCTTCTGTTTACAAACACTGGCACTTCTTGAACCACCCTCGCATTCCTCACAATTCATATTACATAAATGATTAATTAATATTGTAAACATTCTCTCATATTCCTTCAATCATTTGTCATCAACATCGTGAAACAGTATGCTATATTATTGTTTATAGCATGCATGGTTACGGTGAAAAATGAGCATCGAAAACCTCGAGAACCATTCAGCGGAACCGTTCATATGTATTTTTCCGCGGGATAATGGCCAAATCTCTTACCCAGGCGTCCCCTGGCTGGGTGTTACCCAGGTAAGGTTTATGAATCGCTCAGCATAGGTGACCCCTAGGTGCTACCTGGCTAGGGGATGCCCAGGTAACCCCTAGGAATACGACTATGAATGCGGGCATAAGACTTCTAATTCTACTCACAATGCATATCTTTAGCTTCTAAATACTAAAAAACTGGTTAAACCCAAATCCTATACCTCGAGAGAGTCAAAAGCAATCGGACGGGGATCGAACCGTCGATGCTCATGCTCCAGCGCAATCACACTAACCACTCCGCCACCCATGCTCTGGCCATCTCACTCTTGCTCGACTTCTCTATTCTCTATGCATAAATCAGGTGTTTGCTAGATCTCGGTCACCTGCAACTATGTATGTGAAATTCCAAAAATCGTCCACCCGTACGGCTCAAAACTAACACGTACCTATAAAAAAAATACTATAAACATTGACTCATTCGCTACATCTCAAGTCTGCGCACAGCCAACACCCAGATGCTATTACGGTGGTGGATACTCGATTGTCTCCACCATGAAGAGATGGCGAGACTCCTCCGTGATTATTTGCTTTCAAGAGCATCTCCTTAGAGCAAAGGAGTTTTCTCTCACCCAAGAATGAGTCTCGCCCACCTGGAGCTATTTTGCGCTTCCTCCATCCCAAGAGCTACTACTTTCGCGGTGGTGTGAATGACTGCACTAACTCGTAAGTCACTTCTCGCAATGCAACGCCCGTCTTCTGTTCCTTCCACTCCGCGTGCCAGAGGTTACGTCCTCATCTGAATATCCCATTCAAGGTGGTTGGAGCGATTTTAGTTTACGTGAAGATTTGCGTGAAACTATTCGTTAGCGTACTCATTTGTAATGTGTTTGGAAAGAAGCGAAAAAAAACAATATTTTACCAATTCGGTCCCTTGGCAATTTAATTTAATTTTAACACGTAGCCTTAAGGCACTTGGCAGAGATCATTTAACCTTCATTCCTAAGATTAGTTGACTGCAGCCCTCCAAGGAGAGGCCAAAGAACATTTAGGTTTCCCATGGCCACAGGAGTAAGAGTAAGTATGGAATAATTTTGTATTTAACAAATGGCACTGTTTTCTTAAAACTAATTGGTATTTCTTTATATAAAATAAGCATCATCGAGTTTCTATTTATTTCGTTCACATAATTACCTCTCTCTCTCTACTCTAACCAACTGCGTTGGCAGGTTTTATTCAATGCAGATATTTGCAACATAAAACCGGCTATTAAATTCAAAGATTCAAAGTATTCTCTGTTCGCATGCTTTTTCGATCAGCGAAATAAATACTTCATTACTTTACTTTATTACTATTATAATATGACTTAAATTTACTGGGATTGGATAGTGTATTATGGTGTTTCTACTTGGTCCTGGTGACCATGTCTTTGATGTTTCTCATAATCTTCGCAAACATTGGGTAATTGTGTCGTGTAATGCATTATCCTGTCATTAAATGTCAGATTAATCCAGATTGTTCTTCAACTTTCAATTGGTAACTATTGATCAATTTTTGGTCGGTCAATCCTAAGATAGGTAGTGTGCAGCCCTCCACACTTCGCCATCTAATACTGGTTCCCCTACCTCCTGATATTCCTTCCTATGTAATTCCCTCTTTATTTGGTCCAAGAGCTTATTCCTGGGTCTTCCTCTGGGAACTTATCCCTCTATTTTGCCTTCAATTTGCTCTTCACTAACTCATTGTGTCTCACGGTGTGTCCAGTCCATCTTGTTCTCCTTTTCTCTATGGTGTTCCATATGATCCTTTCCTCTTCTACTCTTCTGTACACCCCATCATTTCTCATTTTGTCTGTCCAATTCATCTACAGGATCCTCCTCCAGTATCAGGGTTCGAAGGCATCTCGTCTTTTCTGATCAGCTTTTCCAATGATACTTAGCAGATATTTTGAAATAATTTGATGACATATGTATAGATTTTCTCCTAAATGCGAAAACATTTCATTCACATTATCATAATGGTTCCTAATAAATATCAAGGTTTTTACCGAATAAAAAAATACGTATTTACTTACGAAATTTACTTAAATTTCGAATTCCGTGACGTAAACCAAAGTCATGAACAAGCTTTAATTGAGGCGGGAATTTTAAAATATAATCCTAGCGCCATATGCATTACACCATGTATGACCGCATCCAACGTATACATGGATGTACTTAACTGAAGTGAGGTCCAATAATTTTTTTTCTCGATTCACTCACTTTTCTAGATCTTCGCTTACATTTCGAATTCCGCGCCGGGAACCCAAGTCAAAGCAAGGCCATAATATGAGACGAAAATTTTTCAAGTATACACCTAGATGTACGAAACACCGTGCAAGCCACCACTAGGGTGTGCGGTACGGGGTGATTCCACACCAGGCATGAACCACTCAACCCAGCAGAAATCAGAACCGCGCACGTTCCCCCGGGTGTCAGGCGCAGGACAAAAGCAGTCATGATAACAGTGCGCAGTCAAACTAGAAACTAGGACAGAGATACGTAGAAGAACAAGCTACCATGCAGTACACACTTAAGACATAACTACTGTTTAGTTTTATTAATGTGACAGATAAATAGCATTACCAGGTGCTAAATCATGCAAGAGTATATCATGCCGGAAATTACATGCGAGGTTACTAATAAATAATGATGCTAATATATTTCGCACAAGTATATTGACCTATGTTTCCTAGTCGGAGTCGAAGTACCCTAGAACTTATCCATCTCAACTATTATGGTCCCTTATTGTACGCGATTAAATGACATTTTAAATATATCAGTTAGACAGTCTATTTCCTTAATTCTCGCGTAATTTATATTACCATCGAATAAATATACTTAATAACTCTATGATAATATAAATCCTGTAAAGTTATTTTCGACGTATGAATAGACGTTCCAAAGTGAAGTCAAGTCCAAGAATTATTTTACAAACAACTTTCGAAACGAAAATTTCACGGTGTTGTGAAAGTGCACTCAATGACACACGATCAGTGCTCCAAATACCTCTAATTAGTTCATGCCTCTTGCACCTTAGGTAAACACTTTCACTAATCACAATTACAAGACGTGTGTTACAACCCTTATGGAGGTAACAATTTAAGTAGATTCTCAGGTTTCCGCGGAGCTGGAATGAGTAACCCTGCATTTTTTCGGGATTTCTTCCGCGAAAGTTGTTTTTGGGAAAAATGGTTAATTCAACCTAAAGGCGCTGGAAGGACAACCAGCGAAAATGTTGTGCCAAAAACAACTTTGTCGTCGTCGTTGTCTCTCATTCTCTCTTCTGTTCATCATCGTCTCTCTTGTCGCTGTCTTTGAAGCCAATATTGTCTCTTTCTAAGGCTGTTTTTTTTCATTTCCCCGCAGGAGTTGCAGTTAATGATTGACATCACACTGTGAAGTAAGGATATTCTAGATCGTCCTCTCCTTTTCTTCCCCAACACTTTTCCTTCAATTATGTTCTTGATGAACTCGTTATGCCTTACTAAGTGACCAACAAATTTAATTTTCCTGGAGTGAATTGCTCGGAGAAGCATTCTTTTTTCACCTACTTCTTTCCATACTTGCTCGTTTGTTTTCCTCATGGCCAAACTTGTATTAGTCATTCTCCTCCAGAACCACATTTCGGCTGCCTGGAGCCTATCTTTTTCTTGCCAATTTAATGTCCATGTTTCACAACCATAGGTGAGTATACTCCACACGAACGTCTTTACAAATCTCTTCCTCGTATCAATTGAGAGATGGTTGTTCACCAAGAGGTTACGCTTCCTTTGAAAACCTTGTTTGACCAGAGTGGTCCTTCTCTTAGCATCTGTTAAGCATGTATTTTCATTTGTTCTTTGACTTCCCAAGTAGCAGATCTTTTACTTGGTCAATGATTGAGTTTCCTAACTTAATTTTAGTTTTTATATTGCTGTTTAACTCGACCACCACCATAAGTTTCGCCTTTTTAGTGTTAATATTTAGTTTTAATTTATTCAGTTCTTTCCCAACTTACGCGGAAGATATCCCGAAAAAATGCAGAGATTAAAAATTTACGTAGTTCGCCATTAGTCGAGTTATTGTTTTCGGCCAAACCTGATGCTTATTCACAGATGAAAAAAGGGAGATTTTCTCGTGAGAAAAACTTTTCTTGTAGATCAGGGCGCGCTACAAAGTCATTAAACAGGTGCTCACATTTTCAAGAAAAAAAATGAAAGCTTAAAGGTAAATTTTTTCGACAATGTCCAAATCGTCTTAATAAGCACAAAATGACATGTTACGCGATCACGCGCAAGTATACGAGTGATTTTCTCTCATCGAAATCCGTCCTCTACGAAGCGTAGATTTTTAAAGCCATTAGAATTTTGTGGAAACCTTGACAGTCTCATTTCTTGAATATCTTGAAAAATCAAAACACCCTCCAAATTCTCTTCTGCGCCCTACGTGATTCACTCTCTAATTTACTATACTCTTGTACTTCCGCAAAGATATTCCGATAAACGAAACCATGAAAAAAATGCGAGGCGTTTTCTGCGGTCTCATCCTGAATTGGATTCCGAGAATTGGTGGCCACTCGACACCGTATCGATGATATTATTTTCCGCAAAGGAAGAGTCATCGGCACGGAGGATTGCGATATTTTTGACTCGTCGACGTGCGAAACAGTTTTTCGAACGAAATCAAAGAGATACTGTCGGCATACACCATGTTAGTGCACTAGTTCACAGGGCCATGGAATTTTTAGGCAGATCAAGTCTCATAAATTGCATACATTAAATTCCCAAAGACTTTACTCGTGATTCAATTCATGAAGACAGTTTGCATAATTCAAAGCAATGGGGAACATCTATAAAATATATTTATTTCTCATATTTAAGTTGGGTAGGCGACCAAATATTTTATACAGACCTCACATATAAAATGTATAATTGTATGCGTCAATCTCAGAAATTAATACTTGTCCTTGAATATATATAATGAATTGGGACCTAGTTGACAAAAACTGTTGTCTAGAATTCCGTAAACAAACGACTTTTTGGAAAGTGGTGCCGCCTAGTGATGAAAGACGGAAGTTAAAATATAAATACAGTCGACAGATTGTAAATAAACACGTCTTACCGGTTATGCCATTTGTATACATTGGTTTTTACTTACAAGTAATCATAATTTTATTGGATCAAAAATGTAGTAATACACGCGGGACGTAATTATTCACTTTTTTAATATCGTCCGGTCTATAGATATATTTCATTCCTCCACAAATTTAATTACACAAATGCACAATTAACTTCTTAGCACTTCGTGAATATCGCTATACGGAAATTTAATAGCAATGCGAGGTGACTTCGTGAATATTTCCAATGGCCATCATTGCAGCGTGGGTAAAAAGGAATGCACTTACCGCCGCCTTGAACGGATTCTTATTTTTCAATCCAAGTCACCTATTTTGGGTCCTCGTAGACGCATACCCTGTTTTGCAGCCTGGTACGAAGCAAGTTCTGTTTAAACAAGACATTCTGAATTCTTTATTTAGGCAAAACAGGCTTAATACATTCCAATTATAATCGGATTATGGCAAACATCGTAATCGGCACACGATGAACGTTTTATAAAACTCTTACACATTTCCTGTAATAGATATTTCCTCTCTAGCATTTAAAAAGTAAATTTTAGATAAAAAAATAGCAATATATATTCTAATCATCAAATAATTCATATCTCCTCGATCGTTATTGAATATTCACCACAGCCTCACGTTAGCAACAATTAACTACGTCTATTTACATTGACAACAGAAAAGACTAATCGAAGTGGCGCCAAGAGTTGGGTGAACTAAAAGTAGAAATTTAGGCAGCAATTAGCCTAGGCAACATTGCCAAACATCCGAAACCATAGTATATATTCATGTACTTGCCTTTCAAAAGTATACATAGACATTTGAAAAAATCATGTGATCCGGGACATCTCGGTGGATTGACGTCACCGAACGGTATTGCCCCTCTCATTGTTGTATTTTAACTGGAAGGTTCAGATCATATGAGCTCTAAAATAAAATGGTTGTTTCGCTAAATTACGAAAAAATTCCATACTTCACCAGAAAATCTCTTTGCCAGAAGCGGTACTGTTCCGTGACGTCATCCCCCGGGATCCTGATGACATAGTTCTCCACGCCCATATAAGCCCATTTTCTACCACAAAAGAACCAAAATGATTATTTCGTCATATTACGAAAAACAATACTAACTTCACGCATACATCTAAGATTTGCTGAGAGCGTTACTGCTCCGTGTCGTCATCCCCCGGGTTCCCGATGACGTGGTTTTTCCACGCCTACAGGCCCGCGTAATTTAAAAAAATACCTCGGTATTACATCATAACATTCCGAAAAAATGCGTGTCCTATATATTAATGAATGCGTAAAAACTTCAAATTTAAATTTTTTTTAACTTCATGAATGTTTCCCATAGCAAAATTCACGAATTTCAAGGCTTAAATGAAAAAAAATACAACTAGTTGAAAGTGTAGCATTCAGTGTGGCTTTGCAGTTTTAGGTTATAGATCGATAGGTATAGAAAGGGGCGTTGGATGAAGGCTTTTGAGATGCGGGTTTCACGAAGGATAAAAAGAGTAAGCTGGGTGGATTGGAAAAAAATTACGAACCGTGAGACCTGAACGATAGGACAAGTAAGTTTTAAAGTAAGATTGGAAGGAAGAGTAGGGGAAATTAGAAGGAAGCAGAGAAAGTTACTGAATGGCTTGTTGAAAGGTAACTTCATGAAGAGGGTGATAGGAAAATTATTAGGTTAGCGCAGGAACGGGAAACGAAAAATGGAAATCTTGAATGTCATGCGACAGAAGATACGTAGATTTTAAGAGGGATTTAAACTCGTTTAGGGATTTCACCGAGGATAAGTTAGGACGGACTCCTCGAGGCAGGAAGAAAGCTAAGCAAAACTGTCCTTGAACAGATAATTTATTCGTCGGAATACGAATGAGAATAATTAAACGCATGAATCACTGATGGCTGTGATTGGTCGATTTCTACCACCTGGCGATTTCCATGGACTCGACGAAAAATGGATGCCATTGATGTACTTGGAAAAGAAGACTACGTCATCAAACTGAAACCTGACAACCGAAATAACAGCCATATTATTTAACCCTGCTCTTTCCTTACTTTCCTATGAATAGCACGACGGAATGGACGAATCAGCGGATGTAAGACAAGAATAACCATATGTTTGAAAATTAAGGCAAGTAACTCATCAAACACACCTTGGTTACTTTGAGCTATGAATTCTACTCGATTTTATCTTAGTTTCCAGCGGGAATGCAGGTTATTTTTTATTTAAATAAATGAAAAATAAATGCAAGGAGAAAGCATATTAAAGAAGTGCATGCTAATTTTTGGTAAGTTACCGATGGAAACGTCATAAATTGCGAAATTACTGCGTTAGCCCGCAAGCGCTATAGGAAAATGAGGGTCAACGAAGACGGTGGACTCGCTACAGCTTCTAGCATTTGCCATCGTAGCAAGTGCCTTCCCGATACACCTCAATAATAGATCGACTATCGTACGAAGATTTTGGTGATCCAGGAAAATCCACGGTTTGATGACTTTTCATGTTGAATGGTTTCATGTTTTTACGCTGTTTGGTAATCCCACACGTTTACGGACACTGCGAAAACGAGATAGATCCGTTTTGCTCACTAAATGATCGATTTGAGAATGACTTTGCGACCTCAAAATACGATGAAATTTTTGACCAGTTCCTTTCCCTACCTATCAAAAGCCATAATTAATAATAAAAATGGTGAACAGTTCCCCCATGGTTTAATGCTGTCTAACGGTTTCGACATCTATAGCCTCATTTTAAATTTCGACATCTATAGCGTCATTAAAGACAAACAAACAGTTTGTCTTGAAAATGACTCTTTATCGTAGACGTAATTCGTAATAAAAACGTTGTACTGTTCCACTATGTTTTAATGCTGCCTACCGGTTGCGACAATTATAGCGTCATTTTCAAGACAAACAAACAGTTTTCCTTGAAAATGACTCTATAGACGTCTAAATCGGTAGACAGCATTAAAAAATAGTGGAACAGTACATCATTCTTATCACGAGTTATTCCTTCTCGTCATTACACAACGTAACGCCACAGTCAATTAATTTGCTCTAAAGCCGTATTTATACAATGAATTTACTCTCGAGTAGATGCACGAACACATTCACCATTAAGATTACATCGAGTAGGCACACAGAAATGCGAAAACGCATAAACGCGTGGCTATAAAATAGCCTCCATTCTTATTTGGAGCATTTGTCCACGCATCTGTCCAGCCACGTTCTTTCGCGGGTACAAGCATCGAGCACACGCACCTTATGACGTAAAAGAAACGAGCGAGTAACAATTGCCGGAAGCACAGAATGAAATGACGGTATAGATAGAGGTGTTATGAAAACCTTGGAATTTGTTTTCCATTAGCTTTGAGACAGCATGCCAAGATACTAGTTCATCAAAAAAATTTTTGAAAAAAAAACTTTTTGTGCATAGTGAACGCAAAACTTAGGCGGAACAAGTTTTGATGCTTAATAAACATCCATCGTTTTCTTTGGCCAAAATTTAACAAAATTAAAGTAGACATTATATCTTACAGACGGTTATTTTGGCGCGAAAATATGCATTCTATTCCGTTCGCAAAGGCACCACTCGTTCTCTCCATTATACATTAGTATACGGAAATCAAGGGAAGAATAACCAAAGTTAAGATATCGTTCATAGTTAAAATACAACTGCTGTGATAAAATAAGATATGAATAAAAACTAGGAAACATTCGAATGCGGAAGAGAGAAGCTAAATGCAGAAATCACACTGAGAGGAGAGAAATTGGAGCAAGTGGATTCCTTCATCTCCATCTAGGAAGTACCATATCGGAAGTGCCATCTTGGAATACCATCTCGGAAGTACCATCACTTTCGAACGATTCGAGACCAACACATTTCGTCAGTATTGGTACCGTACGAAGACTTAAAGGCTACGTTGAGAAACGTAGCCTTTTGACAGTGGAAGGAAACCTGGCATTCTTTGACAGAAAATAAGTTGCGCGCCATAAAGCCGGTCGTATCAGTGTGGCCCACATCAGTCGGGAGGACTCGCAGGGAAGAGGTCGCAATCACACGGTTGAGGATAGGGCACTGTGCCCTCACTCACTCTTACCTCTTCACCGAAGAGAAGATCCCGCCCTACTGTGAGGACTGCGACTCACCCATTACTGTGAGACACCTGCTGACGGTGTGTGATAGGTACCGTGCTCTGCGCATCCGGCTGAACATCAGGGGAGACCTAGGACACGTCCTAGGAGACGATCCTGATTGTGTCTGTCGGATAATGTTATTTTTAAAAGAGTCTGGGCTTTTTAACTGTTTGTGACCAACCATTATTTGGTGTTTTATCTCACGCCCATTTTAATGTGAGTTGTGTTGCTTTTATTTGTCAATTTAATTATTTATTTTAAATAACATGACATGGTGATGTTAGGTTGACGTGATGCGAATGACCTTAGTCGTCGAAGCACCCTAATCACCCTAATACTACTACTAGTACTATGACTAGGGACGAAAGAAGTACAATGGACATCAAGCGGAGAATAGCCCAAGCTAAGAAGAAAAGACAACTGCTGTGCTCAAAGAAGATAGGACTACAAACCAGGAAAGAGTATGTGAAAAAAAAAGATCTAAGGCCTATGTTTCGACGAACGAGACGTCCAGTCTGAAGCCTGATGACGATGGACGACTCGTCGGCCAAGACGGAGAGTTTGACCCGGTGGAAAGCCTGAGTAGCCTTTGACGGCATGAGAAAACATTCGCGTGGAGCGACATGTGAAAACATTCGCACTCTTTGTATCGGACGCATGAACCATTGGAAAAGTATATACATATTCCGTTAAGTTTGGCAGGTTATTTTTTCGGGAGAAACGGATTTCTTTTCCGTTCGAAAAGGCACCACCTATCCTCTCCTGCATTCCAACGTTATGGCTCTCGCAAAAGCACGTGGCACACGGATGTGCAGAACGCTGCGAGATGGAATCGGGATTCATTCAAGAGGAAGGACTCTTGAGGGGCCCTAAAGCAATGGAACGCACTCACGAACATAAAAATCACTATCCTCTGAGCGACCCTGGGATAACCACTGGGGCAAGGACAATGGGGAGGGTCGGAGGAGGTGAACACACGAGGGGGCGGCGAGCAAGCGCGGCCGGTTAAGGAAGGTCACTTGATGACATAATGCGAATACGTCTCTCGCTTGATTGGCGGGGTGGCGCAGGGAGAGATAGAGACTGAGGGGTGTTTGGAGAGAGAGTAGGGGGGAGAGAATAGGAGAAGCGTGCAGCCCCCACCCCACTCCTTATTCTACTTCCACTCAGCTAGCCACTCCGCTGCCGCCGCCGTCGGACATCGCACGTCACTTCAAAAACATAGCTCACTCCCGACCGACCGACCAGAGCGTAATCACCTCCATCCGCTCTCCAATCGGGCACGGACGAACACGTGGAATAAGACAGCGCGCGGAGGTGGCCTTCTCGACGCGGAGAGCAAGCCGCGCGAGCCGCTGCTGGGCTGGAGCACTTCATCTGCGACCCCCCTCTCCCCGTCCACCGCCTGCTCCCCTACTGCCAATCCGTCTTCGGAGGCCGTCCGTGAAGAGCAAGAGGTACCCTTTTAACTCTTTGAAATGGTTAGAGTACTTTTCATCAATGAACAGTTCTGCGCGAAACATTGGATACGTGTTCTTAGTGATATGTATGGATGAATGTGAAAACATTAGTAGTTTCTGGTGATACAATGTTATTTTAACGCGTAACCACGTCGCACATGATGTATATATTTCATTAAAATTCGCTTACATTCGGACAGATTTTCGTATGGACGCGAAATAATAGATTCGTAACTGTTATAATTTTTTTCAACTCAAGGAAAAAGGGCTACGAAACAGGAAACGGTATGAGAAAACATTCGTGCGGAGCGTGGCACTGTGTGGATCGGAAGCATGGACCACTGGAAAAACATAGATATATTTCGTTAAGTTTTTTTTTAGTTCTTAAGTTCCGTTTGGTTCATAAGTTCCGTTGAGTTTTAAAAAATGAACGAAACGCAGTATTGCCCGAAATCATCATCCTTCATAGACAAGAAAAGCTGCGAGTGTCTCCAAACAAAAATACTGTTATAAATGTTGCTAACGAATATTTAAGTGTCAGGGTGAGTCCAATATTCGATATTTTCAATGTAATTTCGTCAGAATATCGATTTGCGCGCCGAAAACTTATGCCAAACCTCACTTTAATCATTACGAAAACTTACATTTGGTGATACAATGCTATTTTAACGCGTAGCCTAGTAGTACAAGAAATATATTTCGTAATAATTAGGTTAAATTCAGACAGATTTCCGTCTAAGCGTGAAAAAGTAAGTTCTTTATTATTATAAATTGTTGCTATCTAGTATCAAAGTGTCACGATGAATCCAGTACTTGATATTTCAATATGATTCCGTCTATATCTCGGAATACGCGCCGAGAACTTGTCATACATCACTTTAATTATTACGAAAGCTTACATTTGGTGATACAAATTTTAACGTGTAGCATATGATATACATTTCGTAATAATTCGGTTACATTCGGAGAGATTTTCGTCTAAACGCGAAAAAATAGATTCATTACTGTTATAATTTTTGCTAACAAATACCAAAGCGTCAGGATGAGTCCAATATTCGATATTTTCAATATTATTTCGTCAGGATATCGAATTTCGCGCCGAAAGCTTAAGTACAGTACTGTTTAATTAACGGAACAAATTCAATATATAATTATTATAGGTACTATTTCCATTATTGTCTGTGTAGTGAGTTTCTAAAATATAAACATGAGCACTTAAATAAGATGAGGTCCATGGTTTTTTTAATGCTTGTATAAAAATGATTAAAATGTAAACTGAAATGACCCATGATTTCCGTTCCAGCCAATCACACTCTTGAGGTAGTTATTGCAATTTTTGTCAGCATACAGTTTTGCGTGAAGCTTCAGACACGTGCTCTCATGTGCGATATATCAATAGGAAAATAGTGAAAAAATTGCATTGCCCTGGTGTGTTTTTTTTGGGCGATTCAGTGCTATTTCAAACACGTTACCTCTCACGGTAGGCGGGGTATATTTCTGAATAATTCCGCTACAAATGTAAAACTTTTGTCTGGACGCGAAATAGTTAGTTTCACTCCTTTGCACGTCACGGTGTGTCGGTGTACCGCATAAATCTCCTAGCAGTGGGTCATGGGTAACGGTACGAAGCTAACTCTCAAGGTAAACCTTTCAAAAGGGATCCTAGCTCGAGTGGAAGAGCGAAAGTGGGCCTAGGGAATTACTAGTCTTCAGTTTGCCTTGTGAAACACTGGCAAATATGTGCCAAAACTGACAGGTAGAGCATCGTGAGTGTAATATATTCTATCACTGATGAAGGTGCGGGCGACCCACCGAAAATTTTAAATTCGTGAGTTTCCTTTTTATATGTTTTATGTTTAGTGTCATCCTGTGACGAAGTTTTATATTATATATATATACACAATGGAAAACTTCGCCAAATGGCCACAAACACAATTAAAGAGGAAACTTACAGGGGGTAAAAAGACGAAAGTAAAGAGAGAGTCTTACTTAGAGACGTTTCGGGTGTTATCCCTTCTTCAGTCACACAGAGAATTCTCTGTGTGACTGAAGAAGGGATAACACCCGAAACGTCTCTAAGTAAGACTCTCTCTTTACTTTCGTCTTTTTACCCCCTGTAAGTTTCCTCTTTAATTGTATATATATATATATATATATATATACAATTATACAATATATATATATATATATATATATATATATATATATATATATATATATATATATATATATACATATATATATATATAAACTGAAAATATTCAAACATGGCGGGTGAATTTTTTGAAGAAATTGCCATGAGAAAAATTCTATGTGCTGGTGAAGGATACTGTCCCTTGGTTGTGGCTTCTTTGAAGCCCTCTTCTCCTTTGCGTTGCCATCTTTGATGGACCGCAAGGGCCTAAGATCTAGTTGCCTTGTATCCACCAAAAATTGCCATGGGAATCAGGAAGCCTGGATAGCGTAGTGGTCTGCGCATTGGTCCGGCAAACCAAAGGTCCGTGATTCGATTCCCGGTCCCGGCCGAATTTTTCTCATGGCAATTTCTTCATATAAAGAGACAGTTGATTATTGTTTGTTTTATACATAATCCGTAAATGTTCCAGGGGACAGAATGTCCCAGAACTTAAATAAATAAATAAATATATATTTATTTATTTTACATTTCATTTACATTACATTTACAGATTGTAAAACAAACAATAATCAACAGTCTCGTTTGTATTGCACATTAGTAGTAAACATAAGCAAAAGCACCAGCTGTTAACAGTTGAACAAATTTCAGTAATTACAAAGATGAAAAACGAACAAACTAAAATGAGGCCTTGTGATATACAAATATTAAATACGTATAAGTAATATATATAAACAAAATTAACTGATTCACTCATCTGCGTTAAATCATAATGCAATACATTTTATATTTAATTGATTTCATGGTGATTACACATTATGTGTGCGTACAGGCGTTTCTTGAACAAATTTACATTCGTTGATTCCCTTATTTCTTTTGGTAAGGCATTCCATAGCTTACAAGAAGTTACATAAAAAAATCTACCGCACACAGAAGTACGGAAATTTGGGATTAATAATAGTTCTGTGTTTGAGCGTAAATAGGGAGTTTTGCACGTGGCGCGGATCCCTCAGAGGCTGGCAAAATGACATACTCATTTGCAATCACTCCTCAAAGCCAAAGAATAGCATCGGAAGGCAAGATCCACGATGGGCGGCGGGGGGTGTATATGGTTGGCTCATCATGACAATACAAACTGGGCAACACATTTCTGGAATGTGAAAGGTATGCATAGAAAATAGAACGAGCTGACGAATGACGTGAATGTGAGACTATTATATGTCCTGCGTGTTTGCGAAACCAAGCGCAAAGGACAGGAAGTTTTTACAACTCGTGAAGGTGGGTTGGCATTGTGGTCAGAAGTTGAAACAGCATGTTTGGCCTTCAATGTGTAGGCTTCATCCCCGATAAGAGACTCAAGGGGCACGTTAGGAAATCCGAGTTAGTATCCTATAGATTGCTCCGGGCTCTCACGAAAGCAGATATACGAAGAGTTGTGATTGTGACAGCGTGAAAGATGAGTTTCAGGAATGACTGATATAGGCACTAAATGAATGTGACCCTGGTGAGAGAATAAATGTACCAGGCGGCATGATTTGCTGGGTTAGTGCCAAGCGGGATACATCTGAGTGGATTTGATGGGGCGAATTCCGTGGTCATTCCCTGGGCGCGAATGGTAATTGTTTCCGATTCTCAAGTTCAAAACCCAGCTATGAATGACAGAGATGAAGGAGATAATACGTAGCCTTACCTCATGGTAGGACACGGAAGTATCGAATTTATAGACAATGCGGAATCGGTCATTCATTATATACATCCAGTAAAGTTGGGCAGGTTATTTTGGCGCAAAAATAGACGTTGCATTCCGTTCGTAAAGGCATCACTCATTCTCTCCATTATACTATAATATAGGGACATCAAGAGAAGAATAACCAAAGCTACGATAGCTTACGTGAATAGGAGAACACTGCTGTTTCATTGAAGGTAGTCCTAAAAACTAGGAAATATTCGTGTGGAGAGTGACGCTCCATGGATCGGAAGCATGGACCATTGGAAAAGTTGACCTGAATAGACTAGAAGCCTTTGAAAATCGGTGCTAGAGGAGGAGGCTGAAGATAAAATGTACGGACGAAATAAGAAATAATGACGTTCACAGATAAGTAGAAGAAGAAAGGACCATATGGCACATAATTCAGAAAGGAAGAACCAGGTGGATTGGATACACCCAGAGATACAACGGGTTTGCGAAAAACAAAATTGAAGGTAAAATAGAGGGAAAAGGCCCCAGAGGTAGAACCAGGAATAAGTTCATTGACCAAATAGCGAGAGTAGCGAAGTACATAGGAAGAACTACCAGGAAGTAAGGGGACCAGCATTAGATAGGGAAGGGCGGAGGGCTGCAGTCAATCAGTCAACCAGTCATAGGATTTAAAAGACCAATGATAATACTTTGGTACATAGGAGAGTGGTTGGGCCTTTAGGTGACACTCGAGTAAACGATAACGTCAAAACTTGGAGTTTGTATTGAAAGAGGATTGTTTGATCAAATATGTTGAATTACGCTCGCAAATCAGGAAAGATGTCGACTCAATGATAAGACACAATTACGTTGTGTCAACTCGGCTTTATTCACGCGAAAATGTGAGAAAGACAAGTGAAGAACGGAAACCAGAAGCTATACATTTTAGAATATAAAGTAAGAAACAAAGCACCACAACACGACACGCATTTCCTGGTGGCCGATTAAAATCACAACATAATGCATGGGTTAAATGTATGAAAATCCATACATAAACATGGCAAAGTGGCATGATTGGTTTTATCGTGTATGATGAATCCTCGAGAATTTTGGTGACGTATACATCTCCATACTACCTTGCGAGCCGCCACATGGGCGAGTGGCGGGGGGTGTTAGGACACCAGCTGTGTAACGATGTAGGGATGAGGTTTTGGGAGGTGAAATGGTGACGTGTATTATGGCAGTGTATTTAGTGGAGCTCAGTTTTTATTGTAGTCGCTTATTGTGCGCGGAAAAAACGAGTTTTTGTACCTGTCTCTTCGGCAATGTATCTCTCTTATTTTAACGCTTCTGTCAGACCTAGAGATGTAGTGAGGAGTCATTAAAATATTTTGTGTGTCGCTCTGAAACACACCAGTTCTGAATTTCTCAAGCAATCTAAGCCTACCGTGTAGCCTCTGAGTCTCTACGGGTTCCCATCTTAACCCCTCTAAAAGTTGTGAGACACTATGTTCGCTCGTAGCAGTTTTTAACGAAACGAGCAGCTTTTCTTTGTATTTTATCAATTTTTTTGTTGAATCCTTATGGCCAGGTTCCCAAATGCTCGCGGTGCTTTCGAGGTTTGGCCTAACCAGAGCGTAGTAGCATCTCTCTTTATGAATTTTCATCCGAGGACCTTCCGATTATACGCTTAACAAATTCAAGTTTCTTTGAACTCTAGTGTTTGAAGTAAACGTCTTGAGAAAAAAGTGCTGAAGTCCTATGATGAGGATATGTAACTCGGAGAAAAAACTCTCTCGCGGCGCCATTTACATAAAGAAAGAAAAAAGCGACTACCCAAGGGCTTGATCGATTTCAGCTTCCTTCTCAACAGTGGTCCACTACGCTGGACACTAGACCGTCAGCACTGTATACATGCCGTTTGATTCACATGTGTTCTAATGGTATGCCTTCTCTCGCTCTTCCTCAGATTTGGTTGCAATCAACCTTTTTTAATGTCTGATTCTTTTCGCTTCCTGCGGGGTCTGCTTCTTCATTCCACCATGCATCGGCTTGGGTTTTCCGCTCCACGCCTTAAGTAACGTTTGGTATTTTTCCCTTCATCGAACTTATGTCGTTTAATACTTTTTTGTTGCATTTATTATTATGAATAAATCTTAACAAAAACTATGTACAGTTCCACTATGTTTCAATGCTGTCTACCGGTTTCGACGTTTGTAGCGTCACTTTTCAAGACAGACAATTTGCATTTGTCTTGAAAGTGTTTTCAAAAAACATTTTCAATGATTTTTTTTCATTTTGATGCCTCACTACATTGCTAGAGAAGGCATGAACATGGAGAGAAAAAAATGGACGCCCAATCATTTGGGGAAAGAGAGGAAGGAAAGAATGCGCACGGATGAGGTTAGCAAAATGAGAGTGATTTCGAAAGCAAAAAAAATTAATTATGAAAACGGCTTAAAACTGCAGAGAAAGATGAGGGAAATAAAAAAAACAAAAATAGCGCAAGCGTATAGGATTATAGTAATTCCAGGGACTGTTAGAGGAAGTATTTTAAAGAAGCATACAATAAAGAGAAGAATCGCCCATTGATTCTCAATGGGAGGGATTGAAAAAAAAGTATTCTACCGGTAAAAGTAGGTTTTGTTGAATACCAGAGAATCTCCTCCCGGTTTTCTACATTTTCCGGGGCCTATCTCCCTCTAGTATATCCTTTTTCGCCTTGCCTACGATCTGCCCTTCTTCATCCCGTCCATGAAACCTATTCTCTTTCTTCCCCTTTCCCGCTTGCCCAACATCCTTCCCTCTATCACACTCTTCAGCAACCCATCACCCTTTATTACCCCCTTCAGCCATCTACCCTGCCTATCCCGGATTTCATTCAGAAGTTTCCTTTCCCCGCCCACCATCTCAAGCCCTTCCTCGTTTGCCTTCTTCTCCGCCCACCTCAGCTTCTCCTTCCTTCTTCTTCCCATAAATAATAATTATATTGTGTACAATTGGCACCATCGGAAGGAACATATAAATGCTTTTCCACCAAAACACTTGGGTATAAGGGTGTATGGACCATGCCTGCATCTAAGTAATGAGGTTCCCCTCTAGTAAACACTCTGAAACACGGAAACGGCGTCGCGACGCGTCGTAGCGTTATGAAAAAAGTGAGAAAATGTAAATTGCTACGTTATTTTGTGAAGGAAAAAGCTTTAAAAATGAAGAAAAGTGGTATATTAATAACTGCCATTGTTTCAGCTTTAAAATGAGGTATAAAGGACGGTTTTAGATGATCAGAAAGAGGAGTAATGAAGGAAATACGTCGGAACCTGACGTGCCCATAATTACGCCAACGTTATTAGAGATACTGAGCAGCATTTTATGTAATCCAGAGAAAATAAACCTCCATAATGTCATGGATCTCTCAGGTATCAAAGGGGCCGTAATAAATCGTCATCTAAAATCCGCCACACGATTAAAGAGTGTTTCCTCACGTTTGTTTCTCTCGTCCGCGTAGTAAATCAAATTTAGACTTTAATGGACCCATTCTCCTGAAAGGCCTTTTAGGGTAAGAGAAGGACCATTTTCGCATGAAACATATGCACTTCTTCAACGTATCAACATATAACACCCAAATTTCTCACACGGGCTTCATGTTATTTGAAGATAAACACCAAACGCGGGCAGATTACTAATTGTGTGATTGACTGTCTGCGCGTATACTGCAGTAAAGTTTGGAGGCATCATTGATGCAACGGCATGTGTTTAAGGTAGAGCGAGCGAGATAGTTCCCTAATCACAATAGAGACCATACTCGAATTAGATATTTTGATTTCACCAGCTGTGAGACGCACGAATTAAATATTACATTATTAATGGTGCAAGAATATAGTTTTACATGACAGAAATTGTAAGTCATCACATGAAAATATTTAAATTAGTCTTTAACTTGACTCCTTTTTTCACGCGGTACGTTTGAAACTCCATCAAAACGGAAGGTTTAATGCGATCCCGAAGAATTTACTGCGGTGACAATATGATTAATTTCCAAAAATAGTTAATAAATCACGCAAACTACACGACGTTGATTTTTTGAGTAGATCTAACTAAGTGTAGGGAATGCCTCATTTGTTGAATAAGGTCTCTTTGGAGTGCAAAAACGTACCATTTCCCATGTAAAAGGGCTTGTATTTTTTGAGCAAATATCTCCGAAAGTAGTGTGGTATGGGGTTGAATTTTTGGTGTCAATGGAAGGGTGATATATTTTTTCTTTAAAATGAGACAAAATTCATTGATTTCTAGGTAAAATGACATTCCGCTCAGACTACATTAACTACATATCATCTGGCAGTGGTAGCCAGGTTGGTGATAGACATACCAAAGGTCTTGGGTTCGAATTGGGCAGGGTTTTGGGCTGAGCCGCCCCAAGGGCTTGCGGGAGCTCAGGGGCCCGGTCAACAATGTCTTGCGGGGCCCCGGGGGCAACAACGGTTTACGGAACCTAAAAGTTTAATTACTCGAGCTGTACATTATAAAACCAATTGGTATTATGACATCATTATTTTCCATTTATATATTTATTTTATATAGGTATACCTTAACTCATTTACTCGTGACTTCGTGGAACCTGCTGTCCCAAAGTGCCAATAAATAAACGAAGTCGCTTTTGAGTTATGTATTGTTTGGCTTTAATTTTTAAACATAAAACCTTTATTTCTGATAATGAATAATGTTTTAATTTGAGCTATGATGGCCGATGTAAATGGTCTAAAATAACCATAGTCAATCCATGTTAAGAATGAAACTACTTAGTTTTTTTCCACCAATATATTTAAACCACAAATCAACCGGTTTCGGCCTTTTCAGTCCATTATCAAGATTACAGAATACGGCCTGATAATGATAATGGCCCGAAAAGGCCGAAACCGGTTGATTTGTGGTTTAAATATATTGGTGGAAAAAAAACTAAGTGGTTTCATTCCTAGCATGAATCGTAATTTCCACAAAGTGAATTCGCCAACCATTGATTTCATAGTCAATCCGTTAAAACATGTACAACTAGACGTGGAATGAATTGTTGCCGGATCGAAACGGCTGCAGCTGCAACTATTTCGGACATACAGCTGTTTCAAATAAATGTTACCTACAACACGTTAGCTTCGTGATCGAGCTTAAGTCAATCTTGCCGTTGAACTCTGAATATTGCAGTGGCATCTGATGGCTGAAGCGTATTGTTTCGTCTTCTATTCCGTTACAGTTACACTACACCTGTGGTTGCGTTGCGGTTATAAGCTACAGTTCGTTGGATTTGAATCTCCTGCCGGCGATTGCTGGTTTATTAAGCAAACTCTAACCCGTCGACTCAATACTGTTGATAGAATTAAATCAGTGAAGTATCTTTCATGAAAATGTAATAGTTACTTTATTCAAGAGAAATATTTCTGATTACATAGAATACACAACTACCAAAAAAATGCTCTAACAACGCCGATCGATCGTCGGATGTTTGGCGTGCCTGTAGCTGTTGTTCGCACACGGGGCATTTCACGGAACTGTTTTGTTTCGAAACTGTTTCACAAACAGTTGCAATGAAACTGTATTTTTCTTTTAGTGCCATTACTTTGTATAACAGCAAGTACTTCTTAACAAGGGAATAAAGGCCACCTATTCAAATTCTCCAGTACGTAGACCAAAATCTCCGTATCAAGGTCTTGCAGTTGGTAACCCTAACCAGTACCAAACTTTATTCTACATCAACATACTACCCTGCAGCCGTCGCATGGTCGTGTAGCAGAGGGTGTTAGGACCCTAGCAGTGTAAAGGTGTAAAGGCTTTGGGAGGTGAAATGGTGAAGTTTACCATCGGTGTATTTTGAGTGGAGCTAAGTTTTTATTAGGATTACTCATTGTGCGTCGAAAGAACGAATTTTTGTACTTATCTGTTCGGTAATGTATCTCTTCTACTTTATAGCTTCTGTCAGATCTGGAGATGTAATGTGGCGTCAAAATGATATTCTAAGTCAACTCGAAACAAAACTGTTCTGAATTTCTCAAGCAAACTAAGCCTATCGGGTAGCCTCCGAGTCTCCGGGGGCTCCCACCTTAATCCCTCCAAAAGTTGTAAGACACTCTATGTACGCTCGTGGCAGTTTTTAACAAAACGCGCTGCTTTCAGTTGCATTCCCTTACTCTTTTTGTCAAATTTTTCTCTACAGGGTCCCAAATGCTCGTGGTGTATTCGAGGCGTGGCCTAACCAGAGCAAAGTAGCACCTTTCTTTTACTTATTTATCCGAGGACCCTTCCTATAATACGCCTGATGAATCCTTGTTTCTTTGATGCTGAGCCGCATAAGTTTTGAGTATTTCCCATAATATATCTGTCTTTGAGGTAATTCCAGGATATTTGACTTTATCTTAAGATTTTATGTTTACCCCTCTTACAGTGTAGGCATGGCGATAGTGTTATGACTTAAGAAGTGTACTGTTGTGCATTTACTAAGATTAGGTTCTAGGCACCACTCCTGGTGCCACGATTGATTCCCTTCTCATACCAAGAATTTCATTGTTTTCCTTCAAGATTACATAAACCGCTCCTGTATTAGACGTTACATCAACCGCTCCTGCATTATCGTCAGAGGACTATTATATTTGAATATACTGTCAATTTGTACATTTTTTAAATTGTGTTTCTGTTGATAATTGTAATTGTTTTGATCGCTGTAACTGATATTTTGTATATCTTGTTATGTTTACATTGTGGAAACTGTTGATTTGCACCATATTTTTGTTAACTGAGACCTTAATTAATGCTAATGTATTTTATTTCACTATTGTTTTTTTTCATATGTTAATTTAATGTTCAGATGTAAAACCTTGCCCCATGGGGGAAAATGCTCCCTGAACAATAAACCTTTTTTCTATTCTATTATATTCTATTACAGGACTGCGCCCAACACCTCTCCGTGCCATGGAGGAGGCCACGGAATACTTCGGGGCCCTGGCGACTGGACGTTTGGCCTCGGATGGGGGAGGGTCGACGGCGGGCGGACACGACGTCGGAGGCGACCACCTTCCGCTGACCGGGACGCCTCCGTCGTACGTTGCCCTGGACCGCCACTTCTCGCCCCTCGACTACGGACTCTTCGCCGTCATGCTCTTCCTCTCCGCCTCCATCGGCGTCTACTTCGGCTTCTTCGCCAAGAAGAAGCAGAACACCACCTCGGAGTATCTCATGGGCGGGAAGAACATGGGCATCGCCCCCGTCGCCATGTCGCTCATCGCCAGGTGCGTACGAGTGGTTCAGGCCAGGGGGCGGGGGAGCAGGGGGGCAGCGCACATAAGCCCGTTTGACACGCTCCAATATATTGGCCAATAAATTGGCACAATTATTCGACCCAATATCGGGTGGAATATTGGGCGATATGTTCCGCATAAGAAGCATCAATATTGGGGCCAATATTGGCAAAAATAATTCTCCAAAATTCCGCATGAGCACGCCACATAACTAAATAGAAAGAAAGAACATCTCGAAGCGCTGCGCTGGTATGTTATAGACGTTATAGACCGAGACAGAATAGGACATTGAAAGTATAATTCACTATTATAAGCGTTAGTATAGTCTTCGATTCAATTATTTGCTTCATTGCTTCAGCACGTACAATTTTATTCCTGTACCGAGGCGATCTTACAATATAAAAGCATTCATGCGTTTTGTACAATTCAATTAAAAAAGAAACTACTTCTTTCGTCTACATTTGTTCCTCCTTATCTAACCTATATAACTTTCACACCACTTGATTCCGGCACAAATGTACTTTGTTCCCAAACACCCGGATGTTTTGCTAAGAGCTTCTTGTATTTGCCGCTGGGACACGACAAAGGTAACTTCTGATTAGAAGTAGGCCAGGCCAGGCCAGTAGAAAATAGAACTTGCTTTTAGTGCCAATATTGGGTGAGAAATTGTCCGGGAGATTGTGGTATTGAAATTGGGCCGGAAATTGGTGTGCGTCAAGCGTGCCACAATCCAATATCCAATGGATTGGCGAATATATTGGACCGTGTCAAACGGGCTTAAGGTGGCTTCCGCTTGACCATATGATTCAAGGCATTTACTATGTTACACATTTTTACTTATGAAATGGATGGACTTCTATACCCTAGTGTACCCATTGACATCTCTATTTTTTTAATGTATTCTACCGGTTAAGATAGGTGTTGTTGAATGTCAAAGAATCTCCTCCTGGTTTTCTACACTTTCAGGTGCCTATCTCCCTCTAGTATATCCTCTTTCGCCTTGCCTACGATCTGCCCTTCTTCATCCTGTCCATGAAGCCTATTCTTCCTCTTCCCCCTCCCCGCTTGCCCAACATCCTTCCTTCTATCACACTCTTGATACCACACTCTTGATTGACACACCCTTTACTACCTCCTTCAGCCATCTACCCTGCCTATCCCGGATTTCACTCAGAAGTTTCCTTTCCCCGCCCACCATCTCCAGCACTTCCTCATTAGTCTTCCTCTCCGTCCACCTCACCTTGTCCACCCTTCTCCACACCCACAACTCAAATGCCTGCAGCCTATTCTCGTCCTCCTTTCTGATGGTCCACGTTTCTGCTCCATACAGCGCTACGTTCCATATAAAGCTCTTCACCAGCCTCTTCTTCACATCCTTACCCAAGGCCCCCGTCAGCGGCTCCTTTTCTTTGCTAAACGCCTCCTTAGCTAGCGCTATTCTCTTATGTATGTATTTGCTACTATGTCCGTTTTCTTCTAGCGTACTACCTAAGTAATTTAAATGCTCTACTCGTTCGAGTTCGAGTAGTCCGACATTAATCACCGGCCTCGCTTTCTTCGTCCAAGAGAATCTCATTACTTTGACGTATCTATTACTGCTCTAAAAAACTGGTTAGCTTCAATTGCAATAGAATCAAAAGTCGTTGACAAATATGCCAGACTCTGTCTAGTAGAAATGAACCTAAATTTCTTCACCTTCCAAAGTAACTTTTATAAACAAGAATTTGGAACTACCATGGTCAACCCTTTAACCCCGTTTTTACCAAATGTCCTCATGACTCATTTCGGAGACACTATTATGAAGAAAAAATTTTTAAAAATGACAAAAAAATATTCCGTTGTCTCGGGCGTGACTTCGTGGAATTTACTTAGCATTGCAAATTATAATTATAACTAATGTTTTTCACATAGGATCTATGTGGAAAAACTAAGTTATACTTATCATTTACAAGACAAAAAAAAACTTCGCGGCCATTTGGTGTTATTTTTTTAATCTTTTGAAGTTTTTAATTATTCAGTTTAAAAAATCCTGATTTCATTGATGAAATTGGTTACCTTTTGAGAACCAAACATTAGACACAATTAATGTAGATTATTCCACGAATATATTTTTCACGACCACAGCCATGTGAACCGACTGCAGCGCCAATTTGTCCTTACACGCGGAATAAGCCTGGTTGGAACGAATGTAAATCATTTACGAGTGTCTCCTTGGTAATTTACGCCAGGTTTCGCTTACAGTTCAAAATGTTGAGGAAAATTATATCTTAGAAAGCTTTTACGTCAATATGAACACTAAGGGTGATCGTCAAAAACTTTTTCTCAGGTTGATAAATTTTCAAGTAATTTTGTAAATTCCACAAAATCTTTTAATAAATTATAAATTGGTAAAAATTTATTAAAACATTTTGTTAAATTTGCGAGGTACTTTAATTTTGATCAATACGAATCGAATCCACCAAGTTACGCCGAACAGTATTAATTTTTCTTCAGTTTCTTTCCTCCTCGTGGTGAGGTCTGGGTTGCTACTTGAAGCGTAAGCAAGCCGTAGGCTACGCGGGTATCAAAAGAATAGTTAATGAAGGACTTTTCCAGTCGCCAAATCCTGAATTGCACTGAAATTTTTTTCGTTTCCGTGGGGTTCTGCAATCTACCAACTTGTGCCAATCCATTTACCACTTACCTGTCAGCGTTGCTCACGAATTGCCGGGGCAGGGACGCCGTTCTGCTATTTCGACGTTTTGACAAAATGTCCTAGAATTTTGATAAGTTAGCCACGCGGTGGAACCTGACGACATAAGGTAAAAAGTTTGAAAAAATGTTGCGCATTAATAACAAAACCTTTTCTGACCTCAAGCTAACTGAAATCTGATTTTTAAAAAATGTTTACTTTTCAACGCCACCGATTTTTGTAACTATTTTTCTTAGATTCTGCATTCAAAAGAGCAAACTATCTTTTAACTTAATTAAACTTAATACTCATCGTTATGTTTATTGCTACAGAACTCTTCAAGTTTAATTGTCACTAACAATATAATGTCGTTGATGCTTGGAATAACTTCGGCCAACGAATATATTTCATTGTGAGGTACTCAATAATTTAATAAACATGTTCAACTTTGAACACAGTTGACCAGCAACGTCTAATAGAAATTTGGAGACCATAATCAATAACCTCAGAGACATTACTTCAGTGTAATTTCGCGAAAAATAACACGCCCTGTCTCTGAGGAATGCAATGCCACGTTACATAAATTACACGTGTTCACAGTTATGTTTCAGGGATCACATTGCTAGGGGTGCCTGGTGAGACATACCGGTATGGCACCCAGTTCTCCACCATCACCGTCGGGAGCGTCCTGGGAGGAATATGCGGTGGCGTTTGCTTCCTGCCCGTGTTCTACCAGCTACAATTGAACTCTTCGTATGAGGTGGGTAACTCTTTTAAGGTGGTTTGAGCGAAACATTATTTTACTGAGAAATCAATGAATTTGGTTTCATTTAAAAGAAAAATATCTCACTCTTCCAAAAGTGCCAAAATATCACCCCCTTCTCGAACTACTTTCCGAGATTTTTGACGAAATATACCAGCCCCTTCACTTGGGAAATAGTAAGTGTATGCACTCCAAAGAGATCTTATTAAAAAATGAGCAATTTTGAACACTTATATCTCGTAAAAAAATTAACAGTGTGTAGTTTGTGTGTTTCCTCAACTATTTTTCAAAAGAAATCACATTGTCACCGCAGTGATTTTTCAGAATCACAAAAAAACTTTCCGATGTAAAGGATTTTTAAACGTAAAGCGTGACGAAAATGAGTCAAGTTAAAGACTAATGCAGCTATTTTTATTGATTTACTCATAGTTTCAGTCGCACAAAAGTGTACTTTTGTACCATTAATAATGCAATATTTTATTCATGCTTCCTACAACTGCTGAAATTAAAACGTACAATTCGAATAGGTATAATCTCCATTATGACAAGGAAACTATCTCGCTCAAATTATCTTCAGTCGGCGAGGATGAAACCTAACGTCAAAGGTCAACTTTCTGAGCACCCTGTCCACCAAAATAAATTTTCCTTGAACAGCTCACCCTAATCCACTCGCAATAGTCCATCTACAAACAGCCATTTAGTTAGCGAGTTCATTTTGTGACCCAGCTGGAGTATCAATTCAGCATTAGCAGCATTGTGTAGATTAATGATTACTATTCCTGTTTTTATTCAATGCTTTGTTGTTGGCTCTTATATTTACCTATATTTTGAAGGATCTCAGGTTTTCCCGGCGTATCTGATGAATAAAGGTTTCTCGGGTTTTCCACTGGGTGAGCAGGTCCATGGGGCCCAACGTTTCGGAGAACGACTTGTCCTCCATCATCAGGGGGGGTTTCAGCTTCCGAAAGCGAAAGCGGAAGCTGAAACCCCCCCTGATGATGGAGGACAAGTCGTTCTCCGAAACGTTGGGTGGGCCCCATGGACCTGCTCACCCGGTGGAAAACCCGAGAAACCTTTATTTACCTATATTTTGTTTCCGTGTATTGAGATATATTTATTTCCAATTACTTAAATGTATTCGTTTCCAATTTATTTGTAACGTATTTTGTTACCATTCATTTGAAATGTACAGAATTTTTTCCCCAAAGGGGTACTACTGCTAGATCATTCAAATAACCAATAATATAATCTACCACTCATCGGCAAACGTGGGCGCAGTTTTTTTTATGGCTCTTCTTCAAACTTAGATACGGTTAGGTTGGCATATACATATAACCCCCTTATTCAAACACCCTCATCCACTACTATTACACAGACTGTTCCATCACTAAACTATGGCTGTGTCCTACAGCTGTAAACTTGTTCTCTTTTGTTAAATTCACCATCCCTCGAATCAATTTGATCAAGAAGGACATTGCTATTACATTCCTTAAGTGGCGACCGTGTTAAAAAAACGATAAAACATTAGGAAAACAGCTTATTTTTCAATACCTCATCCTTTGCGCATAGGGTGAAAAGGATAAGGCTTCGAGAGGTGAAACGGTGAAGCGTATAATGGGAGTGTTTGTCTGTACATGCAGGAGAGAGAGAGAGGGACTCTGAACTGATTGATACGGCAGACGATACAACAAGTGTACCTACCGAACATGCTCTCGAAAACATCAGGGGACGAAATTGCAATGCCTCGAGATCTTCTGATCATTTTAAATGAGTTTTTCACACATACACAAGTACAAGGCTGGAGAGATGCGTGAACAAATGCTCCAAGTCTGAGGAGGGGCTATTTTGTAGCCATGCGTCCACGCATTGGCGAATTCTTGGGTCTTAACACGGTGCAATTTTAATGGTGAATGCGTTCATGCATCTACACGCGCGCTTAAAAGACGGCGGAAGGAAAGAGAGCACTCGCTTGAAAAGCAAGAGGAAAAATGTTTCCCACTTCATTTTCCACGAGCTCACATCAGGGGAGAAACGGGGAAAAAACCTAGCCTGGGCATATTTGGAATCTCAGGACAGACTGAGGAAAACGACGACTTAATAGACTGCTGTGGGAAAGAGATCATTTGCTTGAAAACCGAAAGGAAAAATGTATTTCATTTAACTTTCCGTCAGCTCACATCAGGGGTGGTAACTGGAAAAAAACTCAATTCGAAACTCAAGACAGACTGAGGAAAACATCCGAGAATACGCATCTATCCTCTGAAACCGCCGTAAAAGCGCAGTTGGTGACTTTCCGTTTTATAAATCAGACAGTCACTTCCGCAATCGCAAGCGCGACCAAGGCCAAAGTCTTCGAGTTAGACGCATCGGTGCACTCCGGTGTCTAATTGCTTCTGGAATGCGAGATTAAACTGCGTTATTGAACGCGTCGAGCGGACCATAAAACGGGTCGTTTTCGAGACGCCGAGAAACATTTCGCGACGAAGAAGGGTAAACCGCACAGTTATTGGTCGCTTGGTATTTTGATGAGCATAATAAGATTACAGACATAAGATTAAGGAAATAGACTGCCGAACCGATAGATTTAAAATGGCAAAGTAGTAGCAAAGACATAGGGAAGAAAATAGCGCTATCTGAGGAAGCGTATAGTAATAGAAGGGAGCTGATGACGGGGATATTGGGTAAGGATGTGAAGAAGAGGCTGGTGAAGAGCTTGATTTGGAGCGTAGCGTTGTACGGAGCAAAAACATGGACACTCAGAAAGGATGACAAGAATAGCCGCAGGCATTTGAGATGTGGGTGTGGAGAAGAATGGATAAGGTGAGGTGGACGGAAAGGAAAAATAACGAGGAAGTGCTTGAGATGGTGGGCGAGGAAAGGAAACTTCTGAGTGAAATCCGGAATAGGCAGAGAAGGTGGCTAGATGAAGTGATAAGGGACGATGAGTCGCTCAAGAGTGTGATAGAAGGAAGGAGGTTGGGCAAGCGGGGAAGAGAAAGAAAGAGAATAGGTTTCATGGATGGGATGAAGAAGAGTAGATCGTGTGCGGAGGCGAAAATGAAGACACTAGAGCGAGATAGGGCTCTGAAAGTGTAGAACACTGGGAGGAGATTCTCTGACATTCGACAAAACATACCTTACCCGGTAGAATACTTTTAAAAGATATTTGTCAACACGCTCTCGTGTATTTGGTATCCTCTGAATGGTGTATACTTCGCGGTTGAGCAATTTTTGTGATACATTATCAGAATTAAATGCACTTAATTATAATTTCCAAACCAAGTAAATGTTCTTTTTCTTTTTCCAGTACCTGGGCCTTCGCTTCGATCGGAAAGTGCTGCTCCTGGGTTCATTTTTTTTCGTCCTAACATATGTACGTAAGTTCAGCAATAGGTTAATGAACTTGCTTTTGCACTCATTGCACTACAATTAGGATCATGACATGAATATTGAATGCTAGAGTATAATGGTTTTGTTCTGTCATTGACATGGTTCAAAGTTTTCTCTTAAAATAATGTTGTGAGATCATCAGAAAACTGTTCAAATTGTCCCTACATCCTAGAGGGAAATCAACAGAACAATAATTCATAGCATCCCATTGCGCAATCCTGATGATGCGCCGATAGAAAACATGCCTAGCATGAGAAAGATCAATATGACGATCAATGGATAAAATATCACACAGTCACTTAAAGCTTCAATAATAAATTTGGATATAAAAATGTCAACACACGAGCAAACATTTTGATGAAATAGAGCGAAATTATTATTTTAAGCCCTTTTTTCAGATGCTGTATATACCGGTGGTTATCTATGTACCAGCACTGGCGATAAATCAAGGTAAATACTTTGGTTTAATTGAACCAGTTCTAGCAGTCCTAGGTAGAACCAATCCTAGCAGTTCAGCAAATCGCGAAAGGCGAATTCCGTAAGTTAGATGTAAACTGTTTGCTGTATGACAACGCCGAGTACTTTCATTAGTATCGTTAATATTTTAAATGGAACTGCATTCAATAGGTCAAATATTCTATGCTTCTTATGGCCGGTTGCAAGGATGTTTATTTATGAAACCAACAGTTATCAGATCCATGAAGTTATGTGCCTCATAACTATGTTCGGGTTGCGGGAACACATCCATCATTTTCATAACTTATCTACGTATGGTTGATTATTTCGGAATTTGGATCGAATCTTCTAGCTCTGAATAACATTTACGAAAGTTTATCATGTGTAATATTGGCAATGCACATGATATTTATTCGTTTAAAGTAAACATACTGGTTATCCGTCTCAAAACAACTCTTTTATCAAGTTATATAGTCTCCAAGCGATTCATTGCACTTCCGCCATCTTGGCTACTTAGGGTACTCGTATATCCATTGCATTAGTTATGAAGCCATTATATTTATCGAATTGTTATGCAACACTTGTTGAATGGTTGCCATGGGTTATGGGCATCATAACTCTATGCAATACTTATGTGTCGTTCCTGCAACTGGCTATTTAGGTGAAAGACCTAAAGGAAAAAGCCAATTCCAAAGTAAGACTGTTCATCTTTAAGATTATACATGTGAATCATCGTTTATAATCGCTCAAAGAAGTATGAAAAATGTTAACAATTTGGAAAACTGAATATAAGGAATAATTGGCACTTATTCAACGACCTCTATGGGATCAAATATCTCATTTTAATACATTAACTATAAGCCACAGTAAAATTATCATCAAAATATTTTTCATTCCTTTTTTAATCGATAATTTCATCGAGTTTATAAACATTTACTGATTTGTTTTTCATTTCTCCGCAGTTTCCGGAGTAAACATTCACTTGATAACACCCATTGTTTGCCTCGTCTGCATATTCTACACTAGCTTGGTAAGTTGAATTAGTTTGTCGTAATATTTTCAGCTTCACCTTTTAAAATAATATAATTAAGAAATTTCATTCACCAAACTTTTACAATACCACGTGATAAAATAAAACTGACGTGACCTGGGTTTTGACGAATTTTGATAACTCAGATGATGACGATCATCAACCGATGACCTGACCTGCCATAACCTGGCGACCATCACCGATCATTACCTGATGATGACGATCATTCGTCGAAACCCGGGTCGTGTCTGTTTTATTTTATCATGTGGTATTGTAAAATTTTGAAATTTGTTAACCATGTAATACCACCGAGTGACAAAAGTTTTAGTCAAAAAAAAGTAAAAAAAAGACAGTTTTATTTAATATAGTTGAAGTAATTTATTAAATAAGACAGTAAAACGGACGTAAATTTGAAAAGTAACTAGGAAAGCCAGTTAAAACACTCCCTTCATACCATCAAATCGATCTAAAAACAGCTGAAAAAGAAGATTTTTTTCTTTAAATGAAAAATTACTCGCATGGAAAATAAAACCTCGCCATTCTGATGAGCGACCTGCACACACGCATTACGCTCTGAATATATTTTCAGACCCCCTATCTCTCTTTGACTGCAGGGTGGAATCAAGGCTGTTGTGTGGACGGACGCTTTGCAAATCGTCCTAATGTTCGGAGCCATGTTCGCTATCATCATCACTGGGAACATCAACGCGGGGGGTTTCCAAACAATTTGGCAGAGGAACAAGGACGCCGAGAGAATCGAATTTTTCAAGTCAGTATCACTAGCTTAGCAAGAAAACTTTTTGCCGTTAAGTACTCGAAGTAATAACATTTTTACTATACTTGGGCGACTTATCCGTGGATCTGTAGGCCTATCATGATTCAGCTTGATACTGATAGGTCATCGAACACAAGCTTTGAAAAAAAATACACTTGAGGTAGTTTGTAGTAGTAGTAGTAGCGAAATATCATTTCACCTAGAAATAAATGAAGTGATCTCGTTTTAAAGAAAAATATCACCCCCTTCTAAGGATATCGAAATATCAGCCCCTTACCGAACAACTGTTCGAGATATTTGACGAATAATCCCAGCCCTTTTACATGAGAAATGGAATGAGTATGCCCTCCAGATAGACCTTATTTAAAAAATGAGGAATCTATAATAATTGGATCCCATCAAAAAATCAACAGTGTGTAATATGTATATTTCCTTAACAATTTTTGTAAACAAATCATATTGTCACCGCCGTAATTTTTTCAGGATCACAAGAAAATTTCCGCTGTGAAGTTTCAAAAAAAGCCGCGCGCGAAAAAAATGAGTCACATTAAAGACAAATGTGGTTATTTTTATTTAATACCTTAGAATTACAGTCATATTAAAATATGGCAATGCGCCATTAGTAAGGCAATATGTTCATATTCATGCCTCCTACAGCTGCAGAAATTTATACGTGTAATTCGGATAGTGTCTCCATAATGACTAGGGAACTATCTCGCTCAAACAACCTTCAATTCTTAAATCATATCACTATCCATATCAATATAAAAATTCACTACTTAGCTGGAGCAATAATTTTTCCATGAACTTAATCTTAGAGACAAAAAAATTATAAAATTCATAAATTTTTTGCCCTACGTATTCATAAAATCTTTTGATTAAGATCTAACTTCGATATCAGTACACAACTTTGTATTCCCAATTATATATTTGATTGGACACAACCCGTTTCGGCAATTACGCCATTCTCACGTTCAGAGTATTCAATGATAGTCCACGGGTGCACGGTATTACGATTGAATACTGTGCCTCTGATGATAATATAGCCGAAACTGGTCGTGTTCACTCAAAAAAATTAGTAGAAAACACAAATTTGTGTACTAATTTCAATTACAAATTCATATTTTAAGGGATTGTAAATATCCATCTCCATCACTCATTAAAAAGTTTTCTTTTATTTGTAATGAAAAAAATTCAAGTATCAATCATTTGTGAAGACAAGTTTTTCCAATTGTGAAAATTTATAAGCGTAAGCGTAAGGGGCTTTTGGTTTTCACACAGGTAAAGTCCGTCGTACACAGCTTACAATTGCCAACGTAAATTTCTTTCCAAACAAATTTAATTCTAATAAAGTTAATTACATGTGTATTACACTGCGAAGCTGATTTTTAAATTAGGTGTCCTTAGCCGCAGCTTACAAATAAATAAAGATTCATGACTTAGAACGCTTGATAATGCAAACTTTTGAATCGATAAATCTTTGCATCACCTTCAATACTTCGATCTTTGAAATTTTTTTGGCACATCAATGTTCCCACAAAGACGTTCGGAAGTGTTTGACGGACACGGATAATGTAAATATAACCAAACGCACACTAAATTTGCACTTGAGACTAACAAGCAGTAAGGGACTGAGACTTTCGAATAGATGAATTCGAAAATTTTCCCCAAACGCCATTTATGGCCGCAGATATACAGAGGAAAGCACTAATATATCGGAAACATGTTTTCCCTCATCTCTTTCCCGAATGTTCTCACATCATCAATCTTCCCTAATAGCCAGATAGCCAATACCTCTGGCCATACGCCCTTTTAGTGGCTCGCAAAGAAAGAAGAATGGTGATGTGCTACTGCGTATTAGCTGTCGAAGGCACACATTCTGTAGGGTTCAGCATGATTACGACTTTAATTTTAACAAATGATAAAAATTTAATTCAAAGATTTGATCAAACTACATAATTAATACTAAGAGAGATATCTTACTACGCTCTGCCAATCAATTTCGGAATTTTGGCATGCTGCTTCAGGTTTTATCCAGTACATGGCACATGCTATGGGTTTTCAAGTAAGTTTCATGCCGCCACGACAGCCACTTATAATTCTGTGTCAGCTGTGAAAAGAGTGTTCGGTCCAAAATGGGGTAAAGTGTGTTATCATATTTGGTAGGATAGAAACATGAAACGCTACTGGATGGTAAAGAGTACTCTGTACCATCCAGTAGCTCTTCGGTTTGCTAACGTGTCTGAGATGATAGCTCTACATAATCCAGTAGTTCTTAATTTTTGTAACCTGCCACAGATGATAACTAATTTCCGTCCATTTCGGACCTAACACCCTTTAAACAGGTGACACAGAATTGTCTCGATAACAGAGCGAGCTTCAAAGGAGCTGTTATGGCTCTACGTTTGTAGCGGCATTCAGGAAAACTGTTGTGGTGGAATGTATATTACGCTGGTTGCAAAGACCAAAGCTAGATACTTCACAATGTTCGCTTCGTCAAATATCATTCATGGAAACAAAATTATGTAGGAAATTCCATTCATGAAACTGAGTGTTTATGATACACGCAACTTTAAAACATAAAATAAAGGCACCAGAGGGGAAAAAATCAAACTCATTTGGGTTATCAGAATTGTCGACTTGATAAATTTTCCCCCTCAATTCCTGATGAATACATCAATCTCCACTGTTTACAGCTTGACTTTGGACCTGACGACTCGACACACCTTCTGGAACACTGCGTTTGGATGCATCATGAATTGGATCTACCAATGTTCCGTGAATCAGAGCATGGTTCAAAGGTTCCTCGTGGTGCAAAGCATCAACCGAGCCAGGCTGTGAGTAAAAAATATATAGAAGTATCTCGCGCTGATGAGTGCTTTCCCATAGAGGTAGATGGACAGGGCGCTTGCTGTAGTGCCCAAAGATAAAAGCTGCGACGTTAGTGTGGCTTGTCCGCCATCTTTGCTGATCTTGATTTTCCTTTAGCGCTTACTAGCTGAGGCTGTAGTTTTGCAATCTTACGATGTTTTCCACCGATAACTTACTAGAAATCAGCATACATTTACTTGTTTTATGGCCGGTTGCAGGAAAATTTAGTTATGGAATCAATAGTTATGAGATCCATAAAGTTATAGAACTCATAAATATATTCGTGTTGCAGGAACACATCTATCAGTTACTTAACTTATATACCAATAGTTACTAGCTTCGAATATTTTATCTAATCTTCCACCGCCGGATAAAATTTACGAAAGTTTAGCCTATGAATAATTGATAATGCACATTATAATTAGTCAGTAAGGGTAAAAAAACTGGTCACTTGTATCAAAACAACTCTTTTATCGAGTAATTAAGTCCCCAAGCGGTTCATTGCGCATCCGCCATCTTGGCTACTTATGGAACTCATAACTCCTTACCATAAGTTATGAGACCAATGAATTTATTGAATACTTCTGCGACACTTATTGAATGGTTGCCATGGCTTATGGGTCCCATAACTTTATGGAATACATATGTTACGTTCCTGCAACTGACCGTAAGTAGCTAGTTTATGTTTAAAGGGTTACTTGCCTTAAATTCCCTTTACCCTTTCCATCCACCTCTATGGTAAAAAAGTATTCATTTTTACATAACCACCAAAATATGATACAGTTTTTAATTATTATGATTTTTTGCAGCCTGATTCTGATAGCCTACACTGGAATAGTCACGTTGACCCTTATTAGCACCTACGTCGGCCTTCAAATCTTCGCCACGTACTACGATTGCGACCGCCTATCAACAAAGGTTCGTAATTATATATTCCAACGCCTTGCCCGCATGACATCAGAATCTTACACGATCAAGGAAGTGTGCTCTCATTGAGAGCAATTGCGAAAAAAATGCCTATCTTCTTCGCAAATACACCTTTGAGAACATAAAGCAACAGAAGGGACGGTTCTTGAGTTCAACTTCCCTTCTTTTAAACTCATGATTTTCACACTCAGAGTCATCAATTTTTTAAGGTGATTCCACCGAGAAACGACGTTAAATTTGATTCATATCATAGACACTATTACTGCAATATGTTCTTCATTAGGTAATAACATCGAAATGTTACCTTTCCGTGCTACTTTCCTCACGATTGAACTGGAGATAACATGGTTTTCAGGGGGAGAATGGGGAAAACACTTGAAAATGTTGTAACTTACTATCTAGTATTAATGCCATTTTGATAGATAACTGTTTTTAAGATGCTACAAGTTCCAGAAAATTGTAAAAAATTTAATACATGCATCGTACCGCCTTATTTGTTGAGTTATCAGCTAATTATTGCGAAAATGGAAGGAAAAACATTATAATTTCATAGAAATGGCGCTACAGTCGGCGTCTATCGCCATAGAAAAAGTACTCATGTACTAGTGGTTTAATTGATATTATTTGCCTTTATATTGGTTTTCAATACCTAACGCAATTCATCATCGAAAGTGGGATTTTTTGATAACTATTTGAAACAAACAATGGATTTAGTTTTTGTTATGACTCACACAGTCGCGGTGGAACCACCTTAGTATTTCATTTTTAACTCGTAGCCAAATTTAAACTTCAAATTCACCCCAGTGTTTGATCTAGCATGGTTTATGGGTTCGCTTCCTTCCACAATAACCATCAAAATAACTTTGCCACAGTGAAACCTGTATTAAGCGGCCACCAGCATAATATAAATGGTCGATTAGGGAAGTGACCACTCATTGGAAGGTAAATTGACATTGCTCATTACTTGAGGAAAATTGATTCCGTTCCCGAAAAAATTGGCCGCTTGGAGAGGTGACTGCTAAAGAGAGGTGGCCGCATAGGCAGGTTTCACTGTATGACTCAGAATTAACTGACATGCAGCAATTAATGCCAATCACACGCCGTTGATCTGCATCCGGAATTAAGATGCTTAAAACTTCAACAGGCTTGACTGATTTCACAATGTTTAATCTTTCAGCTCAATTTTCCTTCTTAACCTAAATCCTTTCGACGTTTTCCTGTTTGTAACCAAGGTGCTACATTTCAGGCCATTGCAATTGTTTAAAAAAATATATATTCTCTCCAGCTTGAAATGAATGCACGAAGTCCATACTAAAGAACTAGTTTCTGTAAGTACAGGGGCAACATAGAATAATATTCATGGCGGAAACTATGTTTATCATGATAAATACCTTTGCAAGAATGATACTGCTGATGCAGTCCTCAAGTTAATGTTGTTGTCCATGAACAGTCAAAGTTTAAGCTCAATAACTTCTAAGAAAGTATTTGTTAATTTCCAATGCAAATTAATTAGTGGAACCTAAAGAAGACAGACATAATACCGTGGACGTAGTATATTAAGGAGAGAGCTTTGTTGTGATTAAAAACCAGTGTCAGTTATCTGTTATGACCTTGAAAGGAGCTTTAACGGACGAGCAAATTTGATACGTTGTGATAGTGCTTACTTCTTCGTTTGAGATCGTCAGCGCGTCGGATCAACTGCTGCCCTACTTCGTCATGGACGTGGCGGGATCACTGCCAGGACTTCCGGGACTCTTCATGGCCGGCGTTTTCAGTGCTGCTTTAAGGTACGAGTGCCATCGCCATTGGGCGTTCCACAGTAAAGGGGTGTGTAATTTAATCCAGATGTCAGTAACACGCCAGATTACATCTACTCTAAGTCCTCGGTTTGCGTTTACTTTGATTTGCGTCTGATTCGATGTTACGTCCATGCTGACAAGGTTCGTCGGAAAATTTTCCGTTTAATTTCTAATAAAATAGACCGTGTGTATGTGCTTGCGTTTTTTGATAACTGAAACATAATCGTCCCATCTGAAATAACTATTTTTTTCCTGGATAATGTCAAAAAACGAATTTCGAAATCAACGCCTCGATTTATCGCGGGATTAAAGTGGTCACGAATATCTGGATCCACTTTTACATTGTTTTGACTTACGTCGCTCTTCTCCAACACGCATCTCCGACGTAAATCGAGGACTTACTGTAAGGGTTTCTCTCCGCCCTATTAAAAATTCTTTTTTCCAAAAAAATAAACAAGTAGCTTTAGAGATTTTCCTCATTGTTACTTGTAATTAAAATAACATGGTTAATTATAACTTTCCCATGAGAAAACAAACGAACAGGATACTCGTGAGAAATATCTCTGGACATTTCGGCTATCGTGCCACCATCGTCGGCAGTATATTCTGTATATAACATTGTATTGTAACATATAATTCCTAAGTCAAGTCATCGAAATTAGCTCGAGGGATTCCAACAAAACCTCTCAGGAAAGAGGAAGAAGAGCAAGCTGTATTCGGCGCTGATGGTGGTGAGATACCGCGCATCGGAAGCGGACGATTGTAGGCATAATATCTTACATACTCCTCTCGATGAAATCAGCCTGATAGTATCTACTTGCATGAGCTGTATTCTAGCCATTCAATTAAAGAGGTGATATCTGGCGCCATATTCGTTCTGTTTTTACGTTACCTCCAGCCATGAAAATATTAGGGATAACAGTAAATAATAGGCTCACCTCAATTCAACATGTCTTATCGACGTTATTGAGTCTGAAACAGATGCCAGTGTCTAAATCGCGTATATTCTGCACAATTGCGAACCCCAGTCATATAGCAAAAATCTTAAGTGGATGGAAGTTTCGGAAATGAACGACAATTTCTACTTAATTAACCTTGGATTGCCGGCAATCGTGCTGGAATCTCATAAATTCCGGCTGAATCCTCAGAAACACATCAACGAGCTCATTTTCCATGTGTATGAAATGACTATACGACATCCCATACATTTTCCGGCAAGCAACAGAATATTGCGATAATGTGTATACAGGTTTGGAAAATGGTGAAACGCGCTGCGTTGATAGGTATATGATGGAGATCCGGCTTTAAAATACACTGGATGATCGAAAATAGAAAAAGTCGAATAAAACGATTGTAAACCGCTTCTCTTGCAGTCGAAAACCGGAGTAATCGACATTGTCACAAGCCGATTCAGCGCTGACTACGATAGGTTTACACATGGAAGTCACTTCAATGACAGTAGCCTTGGAAGTCACTTGCAAGCGACACTTCGATGTGTAAGCACGAACTTCCATTAGCATTAGGGGTCAATAGTGGTGGTATTCGACCGCGGTTGCTACTTGCTAGGAAAATAGACTGGTTTTTATTTTCCTTGCAAGTAGCATACCGATTCTGCAATAAAATCGCTTCGCATCCGGTGGAATCTTGGTCACATGACAGAAAACGGAGAGTTTAAATGTAAACAACGAAAAAATTAGTAGGAGGAGGACTCAATGTTGCTAATTTAAATACTTATAAGTGCTTAAAAATATTTTTAATGCTAAAGAACACCTAAGGTAAGCTTTATGACTTTCTTATTATTTCTTTCATTAGATGGTAATTATTACTGTCACAATGAACAGATTTGATTCGATGTAATGATGCATAATTATTGCAATTCATACAAATTTATTAAACCCACGAATGCCTATGGGACTCAAACAGCGATATACGAACGCCATTATTGCCAGATCTAGGTGGTTTTCGTAATTACCACATTGATTGTTTACTTCCGTCATCCATTTGTTTGGAAACAGCCGGAAGTGGTGCGTAAGCAGAATAATGCCCTGCAAGTGGCGATACGATTCGAGGTATCGCTACACTCTCTACTTCCATAGAAGCTAACTTCCACGTATAAACCCCCCTATACAAATTACGCCGAAATAAAGATTATTTTTTAAGTAGATTACAAGTAGAATTACAATTTGAAACAAAAAGTAAGGGTTACAAATACAAGTAAATAAAAGGTAATCGTCACCGGTAATCGGATTACTTGTAATCGATTACTCCCTGTCACTGATAAAACATGAAATATCTCAATTGGTTTCTCTTTTTTTTGCAGCTCCATGTCAACGGGTTTAAACTCCATGTCAGGAGTGATTTTCGAGTACTTCATCAGTCCGTTTATGAGGGTTAAACCTTCCGACGAGCGTGCCTCGTTCATCATGAAGGTCATGTGTGTGGTTATTGGCGCGTTCTGCGTCCTCATGGTGTTCGTTGTCGAACACTTGGAAGGCGTGATACAGGTAATATAACACGGCGGAAACTTGTTTGCACAACCATGTAAGTCCCTCAGCAATCACACTAGTCCCTCTGGGGCCAAGTTCTGAGCCTCCTAGACTCATTAAGAGCTCAATCTTTACGTAATGGCCATATAAGAGGATGACCCTGGTATTTGTTAAGGCGAGGCAAGTCAAACGCAGTGAGATGGGGGCAGATTTTCAATCAAAGGAGTGCCGGAATGTGAAAACGAACAATTTAGCGGAGAATGTAGGCTATAAGCTGAATAGTCTGGGTAATAATTGGAATTTGAAATGCTGAAAATGGAGGTAAAGAGCATCTTAGAGGTTATGGGCAGGAAAAGCAGGTAGTTCTGGCAAGGAGAGGCAAGAGATGACCTCGCTAAGGGATAATTTGTACGCATAACTGCCCACAGATTTACCATTCAATTGCTACATGAGCTATGATGATGACACTGTATTATCAAAGCAACAGTAATTCACACTATATGTTCCCTCTGTTGCTGTAACAATCTAATATATTTGACGTAAATTTGATGAAAAATATGACAATTAATTGCTGCTGGACTGAGAAGCCAGTTGTGTAATCTATACAAACCCGAATGAAAGCCAAGTATCTCCAAATAACAAGCACATGCAGTAGGTACGCTCAAATCATTGAGAACTTGTAAATTCAATGGGATGACGAGGCATTTTACAAAATCAGATGGAATCATGCCAAATAGAAAATACAAACACATGGTTTTATGCACCATCATCCCTGCCGATAATTTTCATCACTGTGGAATCATTCATTATATTTCACTGTACCGAGATTTCAATGGAGAAAAAGTTCTTCTAACATAGGGGCCAATTCTTCTCGATCGCCGCAGAAGGGCAAATGGAGAGGAAAATCCTGAGAGGGTGAATTGAGATAAATTAAGGAGAAAAGATGAAAAAACGAAAAGAAATTAGTAGAACACAGGGAAGAATTGGTGCCTGCAGCCGACTTATCTCAGAATTGATTGGCCGATAATAATGATCCTAAATGTATGACGAAGAGAAAAAAATTGCATGATTCGTAATTATGATCAAGGAATAAAAAATGAGAATTTTCTGGAGTCACATTGTAAGTTTCGTGATGATTCAGTATCTGAGAATAAACCTTTAACATCTAACCTGTAAAGAGAGTTTTCGGTAAATAAATTTTTCTCTTTCGTTGCGAGTATTATCCTCAGGTCCTTACCCAACATCCAGAATTTTAACCGTTTTTATAGTAAATCCTGCAGGAAACTCATTAAGCAAGAGAAAACTGAAAAAAATTTCTTCTCCACAAAATATGACTGCTCAAAATGTTCGGTAATATGTGCTTTAGAGTAGTGATTGACGACATTAGCTCTGTTGTGGTTGGAGTGACATCCGGCGTCCCACAAGGAAGTGTAATAGGTCCACTATTATTCATTATTTACCGTAATGACCTAAGTTCTCAAGTTAGCAGTAAACTAAGATTATTTACAGACGATACGGTCATCTACCACAAAATTGAAGAAGATTGGACTTAGAAACCTTATCATTGGACCTGAGAAACATAAACTTACGGTGCCAGGAGTGGTGGCTTGAACTAAATCTTAGTAAATGCACTGCAGTACGCTCCTCGCGGAGGCAATCACACCACCGCCAGATCCACACCGTGGGTAAGTCGTCTAATGAAGTAAAACTCCAGGGAATCACCCTAACTTCAGACCAATAGTGGAGAACACATACGGAAGCCTTAAAGACACCAGGATTTAACAACCTTAAATTAGAAAGGTCCTCGAATGAAGAAGTGAAAGAGAGGTGCTCCTTTGCTCAGGTTAGGTGACACCTCTAATACATCGCGAGCATTTGGAAACCTGCACAGAAGAATTTAATCCGAAAAATAAATATAATACAAAGGAAAGCCTCGCGTTTCGTTGACTACTCCTACGGGCATGTACATGGTGTTTCACAGGTTCTAGAAGGATTTGGCTGGGAACCGCTGCAGACCTGGAGGATACACGCTGAAAGACTAGGCTACAATTCCTTGAAATATTCAGAAAAGGAATGTTTTAGTGTGGCATAGAGAATATCATTTGACGCCGTACAACGTCTATAGGCCCTATAAAAGCGATAAAATTGGAGAGGTATATCATCGAACAGGTGCATGCAATAATTCGTTCTTTCCATGTACCATACCATACCATGTACCATGGAGACCATACGAAAAATTCAACACATAACTCTCCCAAAATAAACTTCACTATTCACTTCTCTATATTCACGTTGACACGTATGAATCCCAACACCCCCTGCCACACGCCAATACGGCGGCTCGCAGGATGGTATGTAAATGTTGATAAATACGCAAACAAGGGAAATTTTCATGGTCAGAATATGAAATGTATACGTTTTTTCCAGCGAATGGTTTCCAAATTTTCCTCATTTTAAAATTTAGCATGAGGCTATGATCAATAACCCTAGGCCAATGGGACAATCACCCTCACTGGCCACGGTATTACATCAGACATTACATTTACTCTGTCATTTCTAAACGACTGAATGCAAGATAAATATACTTATTTGGTAAAACGTATGTTTTACACTGCAGTGTGAATGCTATTCTGTCAATTATTAGAACAGTACAAGATAAATATACATAGATGTATAAAATGCACGAACATTTCCGCTTTGGAAATGCTAGTCTTTAAACTGTTGAAAACAAGAGGTGATAAACAAACATACTGACATGATTTTTTTCTTTCTTGTTCCAAGATCGTCTGGGCATTGGAAGGAATTTCGAGTGGACCCATGCTGTCACTTTTCTTCTCAGGAATGTTCAACCCTTGGGCAAACCCAACGGTAAATATTCACCGCTCCCAACATTCTAATGGGTCACTTATAAGGCTTGGCCAACATTGGCAGCATTCGAGATTCGAGACATAAACGAGCACATTGAAGAACGAGGTGGGAGATTTAGAGACATTTAGTGTGAAACTAGACGCAAATGTTAAACAACATTTTGATGGTACGAATCAATAATTTGCTTAAAGACATTCTACTATGTCCTTTATTATTTTCAATGTGAAATAAAAGGGAGTACTCAAGAAAAAAAATTGTTAAAATTTTTATCAGATGGTTTAAACAGTTTTTTGGATTGATTTGTAAACAACTTCATGAATGAGGTGTTAGTGATGTATTAAATAATCTAACGATTCAGTTCAAGGTGAAACAAGTAGCTATAGCACCTTCTGTAGCATTGGTAGCAGACCTATAGTGTAGTACATGCGAAAGGTTTGGCGAAGTACGCATTAGTACACGTTGGTGATAACTCACCCCCTGCCAAAAACTCTTGAACAGTTGATTGCAGTGTAATAGGTAGATGTAGAGTAAAGAAATGAATTTCGAGCATCATTTTTCATTCATCGAGCTCTATTAAAAGTTAAAGTTGTCAACCTTGATTTTCGACGGCAAATTATGCTACGAAATATGTTCACGTATTGCATACCTTATAATATACGCATATTTTTACCTTTTTTATTCGAAATTTCACATTCGCGACCATTAACGGAGGAGAACGAACGGAAATGGACAACCCCGAATCAACTTTTTCATATGTGCCATCATTAATGCCAAAATTCGGGTAGATCGGATAACTAGTTTCCGATATAGTCCTCTCCAGTGTGAGATTCATCTTTAATCTACGGAGAGATGAACACATTACCCCTTATTTTAAAAGGCTCTCCTGGCTCGATCTTAAATCAAGGAGAAAATATAACATGGCCTGCTTCATGTTCAATCTCCTCAAATATTGGAGGCCTCAGTATATAATGGATCTTTTTTCTCCCAAGTAGTAAATGCACTAATGTTGTTACTAGACAAGACCCCTGTTTTTTGTATCCCCCCCCAGTTCCGGACAGCTACGGTCCAGAAATCGTTTACAGTTGTTGCCTCAAAGCTGTGGAATGACTTGCCTAAACTGGTAAAAGACAGTGCATCACTGGTAATATTTAAGAGAAAGATTATCATACACTTACTTTCCGGAATGCTGACCATGAATGCTGACCATGTAACTCATTTATCAGTTCATTGATGTGATTAATGTCCATTGATGATTTCATCAGTTCATTGATGTGATTTTTTTTCCTTTTCATTTGTTAACCTAAATTTCCTCTTTAAAAGTTGTGTTACTTGTTTATTGATATGTTTAATGTTCGTTTTTCTGTTAGAAGAAGAAATTCAGTTCTTTTTCCACATTGCTAAATGATAATGTTGTATATGTCTATTGTTAGCAATTCATATGACAACTTCCCTTTTTTGTTTCCTGATTGGCTTATTCCCATATTAATTGTCTTGCACACCATTGTATATCATTTCTATGTTCCAAAGGAGTTCACTCCTAGAACAATAAACGAGTTTATTATGATTATTATTATTATATAATCATTACATGACACTCACTTTTAAGTTAGTTCGAGCGAAATATTGAGCCAGAGCCATCGTAAGTGGGTTGTATCGAAAATAAAATGCTTTAGAAAATTCTTTTCAATGAGATGGTCAGCTGAAATAATAGCCGCGTCGTTTCCGAAGTCTTCCACGATCCATATGAAGGAATTAAACGCATAAATGAATAAAGCGTGGCAGCGGAGCTAAATAAAAGCAACTGAAGAAGCCGCTTGTGCAGTTCTTAATGGAATTTTGTCCCATTTATTTCCGCTTAAAACAGGCTTTTCGTGAACGCGAGACCTATACCTAATAGCGAGGCGATTTCTATGTAGCTGTATACTAATCTATCCCTCATACCACCAAACCTATACATTTCAATATTTGTGAAAGATAGGATACCTAGTTTTCGACATAATCATTACATAACACATAATTTTTAGGTAGTTCGAGCGAAATATCATTTTACCTAGGAATCAATGAATTTCGTTTGTTGAAAAGAAAAACATCTCACCTTTCCAAAGATACCAAAATATCAGCCCCTTACCGCAGTACCTACTTTTCGGCATATCTGTACACAACTACCAGCCATTTTAGATGGGAAATGGTACGTGTACATATTTCAAAGAGACAATATTTAAAAAAAAAAGAAATTTCTAAGGCCTAGATCTAGTCAAAAAATTGGAAGTGGGCAGATTGTATGTTTTCTCAACTAACTTTAAACATAAATGTTATATTTACCAGAGTAATTTTTCACGATCTCAGACAAACCTTCCGTTGTGAGAGAGTTTAAAACGTATATATATTTCCTAAAGGCTGATTCCTTGTCTATGCAACCACTCTTCTCTGTCACTTGCTGTTCGTTTCTATGCCACGTAGTTGCTGCATCCTCTCCTCTTCTGAATCTCGTCCAAATACTTCTTCCATGGCCGTCCTCTCCCTTTCTTTCCTAGCACTTTGTCTTCAAGAATATTGTCTAAGAATGCATTGTTTGATGACATGTCTTATAATTTTTTTCTCTTCTCCATTTACGTTAATAACCTTCTCTCTTCTTGTATTTCCCTTAAAACTTCCAGATTTTTTTTTCTTTCCATTCAACTTGTTCTTGTCATCTTCCGCCATATCTACATTTCAGCAGCTTCAAGTCTACTCCTTTCTAATTTGCCCATAGTCCAACTTTCACTTCCATACAGCGGTGTACTCCATATAAATGTTTTTTCAAAGGATTTTCTGATGTTTATATTCATATGTTTGCAGGTTAAATATTTTTTTGGGGGGGATCGGGTTGGCGTGAAGGCTAGAGTACTGGCTAACCATACGAAAGACCAGGGTTCAAATCCCTGAGGAGGAAGATGTTTTTCATAGGAAACCCGATCCCTACTTGAGTGTCTTATGGAGGGCACTCCGTCTGATAGATGAAACGTTGAACCGTGGTCCCCTTCATGCCTTTCGTTACGAGCAGGCTAATGCCGACGCCGGGTTTCTATCCACCCTTCCTTCCTTTCCTATCCCCTATGGCGCAAATGACCTTAGCTGTCGGTCGCCTCCCCAAATATCCAATCCAATATTTTCCTTAGGCATAAATGCCTGCTTTGCCAAAGCAATCCGTCTCTTCACTTCCATTAAGCATCTATTGTCCTGAGCGATTATACTGCCAAGATAACAAAATTGTTCCACCTGATGAATTCTGTTGTCGTCAATTTTTATATTGGCTTTAATTTCTTCCATATTTTTTCGTACTACCATTGCTTTCGTTATCCTTTTATTCACTTTTAATTTCCATTGTTTAAGAGTGTCTGATAGGACTTCCGGCGGTATTCTATTCATTTCTTTTGCGGAGTCTGCTACCATTACGATGTCATCAGCAAATCTGATACTATTTATTCTTTCACCATTGACTTGTACTCCTTTTGCCTTCTCCTTCATGATCTGAATAGCTTCCTGAATGAACATATTAAATAGAAATGGAGATAGGGGACATCCTTGTCTAACACCTTTCCTGATCCTGGCCTCTTCCTCTACCTTATTGATGATTATTTTTGTGCTCTGGTTCTGGTACAGTAAATTAATCATTCTCCTTCGTTTTAAATGTACCACGTGAACAAAATGAGTCAAACTCAAGACCGCGAGGACGAAATAGTTATGTAGAAAGCTAAAAGCGATAATTTACGCCACCTATTTTCAGTATAAATTCTTAAAACAGAGGCCTGCGCAAACAGATTAGCTTTCAGCAGCAAAGCAGAGTCGTAAAATTTAAGAGCGTTGATGTCTTCGGGAGCGTTTCCGGCCATGGTAGCATACAGCCCCCACATGAAAGTATTATTTTTGACGTGAATTCAAAATGTTTTAGCAAAAATCCCAAATTGACTTAAGGTATTTGAGTCAAGTTTTGACCGAGGGGCTGAACGTGTATTTTTCATCAAGCTAAAGATATGTAGATGTTAATGTCACTCACTCACTTTGGTCCTGATAACACTCGTGAATTTCCAGGGCACATTCATCGGCGGAGTTGCCGGGGTGATCATCATGGGAGTCATCTGCTTCGGTAATCAAGTCGCCATGTCCAGTGGGCGGCTCGTGTTCCCCAAGAAGCCCGTCTCCACCGCGGGATGTCCGTTCTCCTTCAACGGCACCGACTCTCCTGCAATGTAAGCAGCAAATACAGCAACGTGCTTCGTCGAGTATTTCTTCCCGTAGTGTCGGCTTTCGCGGCCGATGGTTGATGGCGGTGTGGCCTTCGAGTTTTAGCAGCGTGTGGAGGCTTTTGAGGCCAACGTTTCACCCATTTCTAAGCGAGCGTTCAGAAACAGGGTAAATTCTCGAAGCGTCGAGTATAATTAAGATAGAACACAGGCATTTCTGGAAACTAGAATACATAACAGATTACGGGCCGGACCACACGTTCCCCGTGTTAAGGCGGGCCAACGTCTGCTGCGGGGATATCTCAAGTAGAGATATACATGAATGAACAGGCATTATATAGTCCTTCACAATTGGACGTCCGTTCGGACGAACACTTCAGTAAACGATCGGATAGGTATCCCTCCGCTCGTTGTCGCACGTGAGACTCCAACTTAAAGTGCTCCTTCTAACAAGCGTCTTCAGGAGCGAAGTGATTGTTGCGCGAATTCGACGTCATATATATATATATATATATTTGTCAAATGGTCAGAGGTGGTCGCGGCGGAGATCGATGAGTCTAATTGTCCGGCTAGGATAGGGAGAGCCGGTCCTGGAATCGCCTTCTCACCGGAAAATTAGACGCAGCGAACTCCATTGTCAACATTGAGGTAGGAAGTAGGAGAATGCGCTTGCAAATGTGGCAAATGCTAAAAAGCAATCACGTGGGCGAGGCCTCCGTCTTTGGTAACCCCGATATTCCTAAGGTGCTACGCTTACGGGCTGACAAACTAATTTTGCAATTTTACGATGTTTTTCATCGATACCTTACTATAAAAGGTTGCTTTTTTAAACTTTTAACTGTGTATTTAATGTTCCAATATGTTAATTATATGAGCTATTACAAGTATCAGAGCAAAAGCTAAATACAATTTTTTGCAACCACTAAGTGTTACATAACTAATTGACATAACTCCGTCGTGTTTAGACTCTTTTTTTTCATGAAATCACACGTAGAAATCAAAACTGTAATAAAAAATTACAAATTACGCTTACTTTCATGTGATAATTTTCCAGAGTGGAGTGCGATTCGTGACTCATTATAGCGCACGCGGTCGACCGGACCCCGGCTATTGTTTGGCGGATGGCAGGTACGCGGCTATTGTTGGGCTCTCGAGCGGTGCCTTAATCTCTTACCCGCATTCCCTGTTTGGACAGACTATAGACATCAGCTTGCATTTACTTCTTTAATGTGAATCATCCTTACGTACATTTTTTTATTCGTTTAAATAATGCATAATCCGCATTCCCGGTGATAACTACGATAAATTTGGTAGAATCCGCAGCCTTATCATCGGACCTTAGAAACATGAACTCACGGTACCAGGAGTGAGGGCTTGAACTAAATGTTAGTAAATGCACTGCAGTACGCTCCTCGCGGAGGCAATCACACCACCGCCAGATCCACACCGTGGGTAAGTCGTCAAATGAAGTAAAACTCCAGGGAATCACCCTAACTTCAGATTAATAGTGGAGAACACATACGGAAGCCTTAAAGACACCAGGATTTAACAAACGTAAATTAGAAAGGTCCTCGAATGAAGAAGTGAAAGAGAGGTGCTCCTTTGCTTTGGTTAGATCACACCTCCAATACGTCGCGAGCACTCGGGGCCTTGCACAGAAGGCTTTAATCCGAAAAATAAATAAAATACAATAATAGCCAATAAAAGCCAACCCACTGGCCAGCCAGTGGCGGCCGAAAACTTAACGTCGTGACCTATGCAAAAGTGGTCAAATCGATTCTTGTGTCAGTGACAATACTCACGAATGGTGTGACAAAATCACCGAATGGATTTCTGAGGGCTTTGCAGGGCACAACCTGCTCAGGGCTCCAATAAAACAAGCCAGATAGGAGAAGGACGCCTCGGTAGCTTAACTGGCCAAAGGACTCAACGCTATATAGAGGAATCCGTGTTTGAGTCCCGGTCAAGGAGGATGGTCTTCCCACCGAGGAATCTCGCGAAATACCGCATTTCTTATCAAAATTATTTTTGTCAACAAACATCAAGTTGTCACACCGAGTCCAATATTCGAAAAAAACAACATTTAAAAAAAAACAACTATGCGCAGCAATTCTCGAGTGAACTCTAGCGTTTTGATTCACAAAAAAATGTAAAATATAACTCTTTTATCGTCTTCATTACTTGCTGTCAGATACTTGCAACGCATAAATGCATACATACACTTAAGATGTTATGTGGTCCAAGAAATTTTCATGCTAAAAATAGCTTTCAAATGTTGATGCAGTGTGTGTTGGTGGTCTTCTACACACATTTGTTGAGGTACTAATGTTTATTTTTTGTTGCTGGGTAATATCAAATTCATATGTTTTGACCATTGAGGTGTGTGAAGAGGGCACTAAGTCGTTGAACTGAAGTCTGACAATCGAAATAACAGCCATATTGTCTAACCCTGCTCTCTCCTTACTTTTCTATGGTTAGCACGACGGAATGGGGGAAAGACATGTCATGGGGGACGGAAAGGTATGTCTTGGGGGAAACACATCAGGGAAATAACGAGTGTAGCAAACCGTAGATTAGGATTCGTAAAAAGGCTATTCTATTCTTTCTATTCTAAGCAATTCTTCTAGGCAAGGATTCTAGGCAAATGCGATGAGAGAGTACGAGAAAGAAGCTATTTTATACTTGTCTGGCCTCATTTAGAATATGCCGCTAGTATATGGGATCCGTACGAGGAAGGTATGATAAAAGAATTAGAGCGCGTGCAAAGGAGATCCGCTAGATTTGTTAAAGGCCGTTATGATAATTGTATAAGTGTTACGAATTTAATAGAAGAACTAGGATGGGAATTACTATCAGAACGCAGGTTAAAATTTAGGCTAAACCTTTTAAGTAAATTGGAAACCGATTTTTTCACAGATGACGTTAGATATATATTATAAACCCCTGCTTATTATGCTACGTTTGATCAGATTAACAAGATTAGAGAGATAGATTGTCGTACCGATAGATTTAAAATGTCATTTTGCCCACGTATCATAAGAGAGAACAATAGGCAGCGTAGCAAAGGGATAGGTAGGTGAAATATAGTTAGAGTAGTCTGTAGTGCATGATGCATGAAATAACAACCAATAATCTCTTTCTTATTATGTAGATACTAACCATCTAGCTGCATGTGACCCTGTTCTCTAGCATGTCTCCCTTAAATATCCTACTTGCATGGCAATAGTGCATGTTTGGTGATCTTCACCCCCTGTCACACACCCTCGTGGTGGCTCGCAGGGTATTACGTAGATGTAGATGTAGATGAATGGACGAATTAGCGGATGTAAAGCAACAATATCAACCATCTTTTTGAAATTTATGGCAAGTAACTCTAGAAATATACTGGCTACATAATGCTATGAATTTAACTCGATTTTACTAGAGTTTTTGGCGGGAATGCGGAATATTATTAGTTTAACCCTTTGAGTACGGCATGACGTGATATCACGTCATGGTTGTCTTTACGTTGGTGCTGATGACTTGATATCATGTCAAGGGTACCGTGAGTGTTCCAGACTTCACTAGGGAACATTCACTAAGTGAAAGCTTGAACTCTCACGGTACCCATGACGTGATATCACGTCATAAGCACCAACGTAAAGACAACCATGACGTGATATCACGTCATGCCGCACTCAAAGGGTTAAATTATTAACCAATAAATGTATAGGTATACACATTAAGGAAGTAAATGTATGCTGATTTTTAGTAAGCTATCGACGGAAAACATGGTAAAAATCCTAAATTAGCGTGTCAGTCCATTAGCGCGAAAGGAAAACCGGGGTTGACAAAAATGGCGGACAGCCCGAGCTCCCGTCATAGCTTCTAGCATTGGCCAAAATAGTAAACGCCCTCTCCATGTACCTCAATGGTCGCTACCCTTCGACAATGTGCACTCAATAGTCCACGGTTACAGCTCTTGTGTCAAAAAAAATAATTCTGAATTTTCCAAATCTTCACAGGAATTTTCTGGAAGCCGCACTAGACGTCAACGCCACGACGAGCCTCCTGGAGCAGGCGGTGGCTGAGGACGTCCCTTGGCTTTTCCGTGTGTCGTACACGTGGTACTGTCCCATTGGGCTCTTGATCTCCATGGTCGTCGGACTGGCAGCGACCGCCATTTTAGGCCCGAAGGACCCCAAGGATGTCCACATCGACCAACTCTCGCCAGTGGTCCGTCCACTGTTTGCCCGGCGCTGCAAACTGGAGGAGACACACCACAGGAAAGAGATAAACGGACGAGCGGAACAGGGAGACGCTTGCGACCAAGAGGAATTCAACACGCTCCTGCGAAAAAAGGTATACGCACACCATCCTCCCGTCCATCGACATGGCTGCAGTCCTTTTAAGGTGGCTCTGGCGTGACCATGAATATACATAATGGATTCAAATGTTTAGAATCGTTGCCTAGGCAACGTGTTGCCTAAATATCCGCATTTAGTTCACCCAGTCCTTGGCGCTACATAGAAAAAAGTCTTCTCAGTCGACTCGTAAATGGCCGTTGTCAATTGTTGTTAACGCGAGACTGGTGGATATTCAATAACGATCGAGGAGATGTGAACCAATTGATGCTATGAATAATAGCTGACTATTTTTGAGACCTAATAGTTACTTTGTAAATGCTAGAGAGGAAATAACTACTACTAGAGGTGTCTAAGAGGCATATGAAACTTTCATCGTGAGCAGACGCCGACGGTTGCCAGACTCTGATTGTCATTTGAATGCATTAGACCCGTTCGGCTTAATTATCGAATTTAGAATGCCTTGTTTAAACAGAACTTCCTTCGTACCAGGCTGCAAAAGTGGGTATGCGTCTACAGGGCCCCAAAATAGGAGACCGGACGATATTCAAAAAGTGTGTAATTACATCCCGCGTATGATACTACATTTTTATCTACTGCATTATGATTGCTGGTAAGTAAAACCGGTAAGACATGTTTATTTACGATCTGTCGACTGTATTTACGTTTGAACTGCCATCTTTCATCACTAGGCGGTTCCACAATCCACAAAATTATTTGTTTACGGAATCCTAGGAAACAGTTTTTGGCGACGAGTCAACAATCCATATGTATATTCATGGGCTTGACTATGCGGGTCAAGAAAAATACTAGGTCAGACATCTATATTTATTCAGTTTCAAAAATCCTGATTTCGCTGATGAAATGGCTAACCTAGTGAAAACCTAGAATTAAGGTGGTTTGAGCGAAATATCGTTTCACTTAGAAATCAATGAATTTGGTCTTATTTTAAAGAAAAATATCTCACCCTTTCAAAGATACAGGAAACTCAACCCCTTACCTTCCTACTTTCTGAGATATTTGCCAAAAAATACCAGCCCTTCTACATAGGAAATGGTGCGTGTATGCACTCCAGAGAGAGCTTATTTAAAAAACGAGGGGTTTCGAACACCTAAATTTCATAAAAAATTAACAGCGTGTAGTTTGTATGTTTTCTCAACTATTTTTGAAAATTAATCGTAATACCACCGCATTAAGTTCTTCGGGAGCCCAAAATACCTTCGGTTTTGAAGGAGTTTTAAACGTACCGAGCGAAAAAATGAGCCAAGTTAATGACTTATTTATATATGTTTATTTAATTAGTTAGAATTTTAGTCGGACAATAGTGTATTACTGCATCATTAATAAAACAATATTTAATCCATGTGTCCTACAGCTGGTGAAATTAAAACGTATAACTCGAATATGGTCTCTATTACGACTAGGGAACTATCTCGCTCAGACTACCTTAAGGTACAAGGTATGCAGATTATTCTACGAATATATTTTTGATGACCATATCTGCTAGGCCATAGGAGCAAGGTCGTTCAGCGTAGATTGTGTTCGTCACTCGATATAGGTCTTCGCAACGTACATAAATCCGCTATTAATGTGCTTGTTTTTCTGTATTCTCCATGCTCATAGTATAGGTTGTTCGACGTTTTGATTGAATTGCAAGTGCATTTGTATTCAAAATAACAATTTGTGCCAAATATTCGCAGATTTCCTTGGGTGCGTTATGGCATTAAATGCTCAAATAGCACATTTATGGCGGACATTTGGTGGAAACGGTTGCGAAGACCTATATCGAAGGAAGAATACAATCGATATCGAACGACCTTGGCATAGGAGCATACTTCAGCGCCACATGCAGGAAACTTCTGCATTTTGACTTACGGCAGTAATTCGCGAATAACTTTAAAATTAGGTGTCTAAATGCGAATATTTTAAATTTATTCAATATCCCAGGACTTTCGACTTTTTATGACCATTTTTAATTACCAGCTCGAATATTCTTTCCAGTTCAAATTCACGTTTTTCTGCCGTAATCTGAGCAATCTCCATAACATCCCATGCGAAAAATCTCCACTTTCAAGACTGAATTACAAGAAAAATACCAAAGAAACCCTATCGTTCGCTAATTTCAGATTATAAACACACTTCAAAGATGCTTCATTCAAGTTTTCACAAAATGTGAAAAAAGCAACCCTGTGGCCAGAGTCACCTTTGGGTATTTTGAGCGAAATAGTTCCCTAGTCATGGGGGAGATCATATTCGAAGTATAAGTTTTAATTTCAGCAGCATCAGAAGGCATGGATTGCATTATAAATGGCACATTTTTATCTCTGACTGAAATTCTAAGGACTTATAAACATGCAGTAAGTCCTTGGTATGCGTCGTTTCGATTTACGTCTGATTCGATGTTACTTCCATACTGAAAAGGGTTGACGGAAAATATTTCCCCGTTTAATGCTAATAAAATAGACCGTTTAATGCTAATAAAATGGAAGTGCATATGCTTGCGTTTTTTGATAACTGAGACATAATCACCCTATCTGAAATACATATTTCTTCCTGGATAATGACAAAAAACGAATTATAAAATTAACACCTTGATTTATCGCGGGATTAAAGTGGTCACGAATAGTTCCAGACCAACCATATCTGGATCCGTTTTCCGTTGTTTCGCCTTACGTCGCTCTTCTTCAACACGCATCTCCGACGTTAATAGAGGACTTACTGTATCCATATAAGTCGTTCACTTGACTCATTGTATTCATGCGATACGTCTAACTCCTTCAGAACGGAACGATACTCCTTCAGAACGGAATATTTTTCACAATTCTGAAAAAAATTCTTCGTTAACGCTGCGATTTATTTTCAAAAATAGTCGAGAAAGCATTCAAACAACGCACTGTTAATTTTTTGACGAGACTTAGGTGTTAGGGATTCCTCATTTCTTAAATACGGCATTTCTCGGTTGCTTACCCGACCATTTCCCGTGCAAAATGGCTGGTTCCCGAGCTATATTCCCGAGCTATATTCGGAGATTTTTCGTCAAAAATCTCCGAATATAGCTCGGGAATGGGCTGATGTTTTGATATTTTTGAAAAGATGAGATTTTTTCCTTTCAAATGAGACCAAACTCATTGACTTTTGGGTAAAATGATACTTCGCTCAAACTACCTTAACACCCTGGGGGCTTTATTTTTCAACCGCTCGAGATAACCTCGATCACGTAACTAAGGCGTCACGTGGTACAACAACGAACGGATGGAGATTTTCTTCAATTTTAACCACACGGAGGGATAACTTAAGTGTCCGGTATATTGTTCATCGCGTCTCTATTCGCGAAATTCATCTTTTCCATCGATAAACCCGCGAAGAGAACTAGATCGATAAGGCAGTTTTTAAGTCTTACGAGTGTTTCGAATACACCAAAATCTCGAACTCGACGAGATTGTATCATGTGACTCCTCAGTCACGAGATCGATATTATCTTGATCAATTTAAATGCAACCCACCAGGCCTAATACACTGCATAGGAATGAATTGGAGGTTGGACTAGAGTATCATTTGCAGGAAGTTGAAGGCTGTATCTTCAAATGAAATGTCTCATTACTCAACTATTTTGGAGGATTTTTTTCGCGAACAGATTTCCGTGAACACCTGCATATTTTTTTTATTTTGTGGTGCCTATTGCTGAATTGAGAACAGCATTCGACCGATTTTATTTCTTGGAAATTCAATGGATATTTTAATACGTAGCCTTTTGGCTCATGGGAAGTATTTCGTAATTATTCCATCACAAACGAATGGATTTTCTTCAACGTCTAATTACTCAACTATGCAAAGTCTGATTGCACAACTGAAGTGGAGGATAATTTTTCTCGAACGGATTTCCGTGAAAAATCTGCATATTTGTTTTTATCACTTATATCCACTGGTATGAATGAAAAACGCAGCATTCTACCGATTTTATTTCTAGGAATTTCAATGTTCTTTTATTACTTTTTCAAATCTGCATATCTGTTTCCATTACTGATATCTATTCATAAAAGTGAAAAAACACTGCATTCTACTGATTTTATTTCTCGGCATTTCAGTGCCATTTAAATACGTAGCCTTTTGGCTCATGGCTACATCGTAATATTTCGATCGCAAGCGTACAAATTTTCCTCCAAAGGCAAAATAATATAATTCATATCGCATTAATAGTTGCTGACAAGAATTCAAGGATTCACTCTTAATCTATGATGCAAAAAAAATTTTTTCGCATATAATTTCCAAGTAAATTTAGAACTTGTAGCCGAAAACCTAAGTCGCAACGCTTGACCTAGGCGAAAACTGTCAAATATGATTCTTGTGTCAGTAATATAACTCACGCATGGATGTTCCACTGACTATAGAGATGGACTAAAATAGTAAACCGTCCCAGAATTTTTTTCGTCATACTTGAAAAACTATTAAAATAGGCTCTCAATGACTAACGATTACCGCTCCACCCACCTTACGGGTGATTTCAGTAGCGAGGCGCATTTCGTACGCCAGAATGAATACGCTCAGTGGTGTCAAAATCAAAGCGAACTTGGCGGCTTTTTTTTAGCACAGCGTCAAAATATGTCTTTGTTCTTTTTGTTTTTATGATGTATTAAAATTTAGATTTTAATACTGATTACCCGCAGAATTTACGTTCCACACATGAACTTTCGATTGTAAAAATTAAAAAAAAATCTTAGTACAGAATCCAATTGTTCTCCTTTAACATTTTTGTGTCTATGCTTCGTGCGTTTTCGTTGATGCTCGGCCGTCTCCGCGATATCGGGTCGTCGGGGACAGTTCCTACCTGGGAATCAAACATGAGCTGAACAGCTGAAAAATAACTAGCGATTCCCATGGCTTTGTTTGAACCGGTTCAACTAAAATATTTTATTTATCTGAAGTAGTTGACACGGAATTTCGATTAATTGGCTAATTAAAGCAAGAAGCTTACGCAAGAGCGGCGGGGAAAACCAGAAGTATCAAATATAGAACTTTCCTGCTACCTCAATTTCAAGAATGCTAAAAATTTTCCCTCAATGAAGGAGATTTTATCTCTGGGTTTTGAACATTCACCACATTTATCTCAGATCGATCTGAAAATTCCAAGCGAGCCGACTCAGATTGCCTAGTTTACCATCACGGTTTGAAAACATCGATTTTGTACAATCAAATTCATAATTTGAAGCACGATCGACCCAGTGTGTGAACTAGTGCACAGAGTTGGAAATTATCGTCATTGCCTCACTCTTGTTAACAACTGGCTACACAGACAACGAGGAGCGCGTCACAGACCCGCTGGTTCAGATCGATCTGAAATTTCAGACTGACTGAGCAAGTGGGTCGAGACGGCTAGCTTCTCAGATCGATCATACCGAGCTAATTCGGTCAGATCGATCTGTGCGATCGATTGGGAAACGAGAAACGAACCGATTCAATCATTATTGACTTAACCCTGTAAGCATATATGTACTTTGTATGTTTTCTCAACTAATATTGGAAATACATTGTCACTGCAGTAATTTTTCAGAATCTCAAAAAAAACCTTCCGTTGTAAAGGAGTTTTAACCGTACTGCGGGAAAATTAAGTCAAATTAAAGACTTATATAGATATATTTTTATCGTAAGAATAACAGACATGTAATAGTATAGTAATACACAATAGTGTAATATTTAATTCATGCTTCCAACAGCCGCAAAAATTACAATGTGTAATTCGAATATGGTCTCTATTATGACTAGGGAACTATCTCGCTCAAACTACCTTAATGCACGTCATAATTGTTCAATATTCTGATTATAATCAGCTTTTTATTGACCTACAGGTTCTCAACTTTTCCATCAACGAGGATAATGGCCTAGACCCGAAACCGAGCCGATGAATTGATGCTAACCTCTTCATATTTACGATGGATTCTAAAATCATGCTAATATATGTTACACCATCAACTCATCGACTTATAAAGGTATCATGATCTTGTTTTGTCATCATTTTTGTGAATTAGAAGCGGAACAAAATAAAGACTACTTTAAATACATTTCATGCAACATTCCAAAGCACTTAACTGTGGAGTGTGCTTCTTACATATTTAATTATTTCACAAAAAACCTGCATTATCTACTGAGAAAATTGTTTTTAGTCATTGTAGCAAACACTCATATGTCACCCACACTTTGATTTCATGTTTTTGTAATTAAATTGGTCAACAAAGCCTCATAATGGATCACCCTAATGAATTATTATAATTTCCTCAAATATTTAAAATGCATTAGTATCCCAGTTCCTATCCAAAGTTGAGAAGATAGAATCGCTTATCAAAGTTATCATAGACAATCTTCACCAAAACATGGCTGAAATCCATTTTGTTTTGAATAAAATATAAACATAAAACATTTCCATTTGCACAAATTATTTCATTTTACAAGTCCATGGCTTCCTTTTCAACGAATTTGGGGGTTAACTACAACTGTGCCACGAAACTATGGTTGCAAGCAATGACTTAAATATAGAAAGCGTTACATCATCTAACTGGAGCCTGATAACTGACGTTTATAACTGACTGATAACAGAAGGTTTACCCTGCTCTCTCCTTAGTTTCCTTTGAATAGCACGACGAAATGGACGAAATAGCGATTGAAAAGCAGACTTATTGTAAAAAGAATCATCTGTTTAAATTTTAAGTACATTTTCTCTTGATTCATATGTTGGAAAGCCATCACAAAGATGGGGTGAGCTTCTTACGGCTAGGCAATGAAATAAAAACAGAAAATCTCCAAAAGTCGTAAACAATTGGCACCCTTCGTCAATGTTTGTCAATGTCGTCAATGTCAATGATTCGTCAATGTCAATGATTCATATGTTGTTTATTTAGTGATAGAATACATCTCGATTTTTCAATAGTCTTTACCGGGAGTTTTTATACTTAAGGGCGTTTTACACGGGGCACGAAATTGCACAACTCAACAAGTTGCATTAATTCCGCAATCTGCCGTGCAATAACTATTGCGAAAACGAATGCGTGACTGCTTCACACGGTGGTCGTAAGCATGCATTCATTCGTGAATTCCAGTCGTCTGATAAGTACGCTAAGAGCGAGTGTTTTGTTCAAACAGGAGAGATACGATATTCTGTACGCGACGTTGTTGACATTCAGTGAAAAATAAGGTTGTGGTGATTGTGGGATTCTGTGATATTGACATTGAGTCACTCTCTCTCTGTGAGAAAAATAATGGATCAGGAGGAGGCTGCATTGATTGCTGCAGAGCTAGCAGTAGTGGGAATCATGATCGGGGACGCAGAGCTCATAGAAAGTCGTAACTGTAGGAGAATAGCCAGAAGAGCACTTTGGATGCAGGAGTGGATCCGTAAGCGAGAGGAGGGAACGGGCATTCTTAATATGGTCCAACAGGAGCTGGCTGTAGAAGACAGGAATGCCTACCGCAATTTTATGCGGATGACAGAGGAACAATATAACGAGCTATACAATATCTATCTAAATAAATAACAATATAAGTAACTGCAAATATCCTCCCACAAAAAGATGAGAGATGACTTCTTCACACTCCCTACTGTAAATACCCATCGCTTAGGTTATCGAACCTTTTCATCAGTCAAATTCCCGTGAACTTGATGTCGTTAATTCTGCGACCGCTAGATGGAGTGCTATTCGTACAAATTGCAAGAATGCGACCATCGAATTAGAGCAGGGGCTATTCTGACGTCTCGCATTCATGCATTCGTGCATGCGTTATTGAATTTCGCCGCTTTACACGGTGCATTTTGAAATTCACGATTGCACATACAGTAGCTTGTGCAATTACATGCCCCGTGTAAAACGGCCTTTAAATAAATAAACGATGCATGTAAGGAGAATGCCTATTAAAGAAGTAAGTGCATGCTGATTTATAGTAAGGTATCGATGAAAATCAGCGTGAAAATGCAAAATTAGACGTCAGCCCGAAAGTGATCAAGAAAAATCGGGCTTAAAAAAGATAAAATTAATGGTTGAAGGCGTAGCTTTGTGGAAGGTTACCGCAGACATAACGAGAAAGAAAAATCTCTTAGTAAATTCAACACTTAAAATTTTTATTACCGACCTAGGTCTCGATTGCCCTGCAATCATTTTGAAAATGAAAATGATTGCAAGGCAATCCAAACCTTGGTCGGTAATAAAAATTTTAAGTGTTGAATTTACTAAGAGATTTTTCTTTTTCGTCATGAAAAAAAAGATGACGGACAGGCCACGCCCACGTTACAGCTTCTAGTATTGGCCACTATAGCAAGCGCCCTCTCCATTCACCTCAATGGTTGTTAGTGTACTATATACATGCAATATATGCATTTCGTTATTCATTTGTTTGAGTGCTATGTTTCAGAAAACCTGTTTCTATGAATGATGTTTATGTCTTTTTCTGAATTGTCGTGTGGTCCGCCATTAGGAACGGAATAAAAACCCAGTACACTGAGAGAGCATTATTATTTAGCGCTGGACATAACAGTTAGCTATAAAATAACTGGCGGATATTTCAGTGACGTAAATCCAACCTTTATTCCCAGAGGCACTAATGGCCTGAAGTAATAAAAAATAAAGAGCTAACTCCAAGAGTGAGGGGGTCGGGTTGGTGTGGTGGCAAGAGTGGTCGCCTACCACATGGGCGGCCAGGGTGCAAATCCCTGCATAGGATATTTTTCAGAGGGAACCCGATCCCTACTTGAGTGTCTTGTGGAGGGCACTTCAAGTACAGTACTCCGTCTGTCGGATGAGACGTTAAACAGTGGTTCCCTTGGCGCCTTTCGTTAAGAGCAAGCTAATGCCGACGCCGGGTTTCTATCCACCCTCCATCCCTTACCTATCCCCTATGACGCTAATGACCTTAGTCGTCGGTCGCCTCCCCAAATATCAAATCCAATCCAAGAATGAGATGAGCAAAACTCTTGCCGCAAATCAAAACGGTAACAATAATCGCAGATGCGAATAGCGAACCTATTTATCGTTCATCTCCCTCCAAATACCGTGAAAGCCACCATTAGAGTGTGTGGCACGGGGTGATTCTACACCAGACATGCAGAACTCATCCTAGTTTCAATCAGAGTCGCGCATTAATATTGCAGTCATGGGAAGAAATCGCGATGATCTTCAAAGGTCACATAACGCAATGAAACAAGATCTCCAAGAATACAACGTGAACATAAATAAGAAGACTAAAATCCCAGTATGCAGAAGAGAGAAGCTGAATGCAGAAGTCACCTTGAGAGGAGAGAAATTAGAGCAAGTGGATTCCTTCACTTATCTCCGAAGTACTGTCACGTGGTACGGAAGAAGTAAAGCGGATATCAAGCGGAGAATAGCCCAAGCTAAGGAGGCGTTCAATGGAAAAAGACAACTGCTGTGCTCAAAGAAGACAGGACTACAAACCAGGAAACATCTTGTGAAAACCTTCGTGCGGAGCGTAGCACTCTACGGATCGGAAACATGGACCATTGGATAAGTTGACCAGAAAAGACTACAAGCCTTTGTAACCTGACGCAAAAGGAGGATCCTGAAGATGAAATAAGAGGACAAAATAAGATATGACTAAGTCTATAGAAGAGTAAAGGAGGAAAGTACCATATGGAACAGCATGCAGAAAAGAAGTACAAGATGAATTGGACAAACCCTGAGACAGGGTGGGTTAGCGAAGAACATTATTGAAGGTAAAATATAGGGAAAGGTCCTCAGAGGAAGACCCAGGAATAAGTTCATGTGCCAAATAAAGAGGAAAGTACATAGAAAGAGATACGAGGAGGTAAAGGAACCAGCATTAGATAGGAAAGGTTGGAGTGCTGAAGTTAGCCAATCTTAGGATTGAACGGCAATTGATGATGAAAAAAAACAAAGAAACTTTTATTTCAAAGAAAAGAAAAAGTATTAGCTTCATCAGTATCTTCACCCTCTACATTGAAAAAAGGAAAGGGATTAAATACTGCCTCGCGCCGACGAAAAATGTAGAAAAGGAGAGCAGCCAAAACTTAGTACACACGCAAAAAAATTAATCACGTAAAGGATGAATATAAACTCAAATAGATTTTAAGCTATCCGGGATTAGCCACGGATTTCCACTTTCACGAGGTCACCCGCAATGCACAATTGTGCGAAATTCAACGGAGAAAAAATCATCCGCCTTGATCGAGATTCGAACCCGAATCCCTCGATTTCCGGCCGAGTGATTTAGCCAATTACGCAACCGAGCCATCACTCGCCTCGACGGACGCTTAGCTGGACGTAGTTTAACTGGCTAAAGCACTCGGCCGGAATTCGAGGGATGCCGGTTCGAATTCAGGTCAATGCGGATGATATTTTCTCTGTGGAATTTCGCACATAAACTCAGATGACAAAATTATGCACCCAAACTAATTTAGCGGATGGTTTCTCCTTCACATGAATACTGATGGAAGCTCCGATCGTGCTACACCTGGATATCCAACACCATCTATTAGCCGTAATCAGGATAGAAGATGTCGTATAAAGTTATCATTTACAGAACATAAGTGAGCCGATAAGGCCACAGGATTTACTATAGTGCTCGCAGAGTTTCTGTACACTGGAGAATTTCTCCAAGCCTAGCTGCCCATGGTAGATGAGCAGCGATTGGCTGCCGGCGTCCAATCCCGTAAACCGGTTCTTAGCTCAGTGCGTGCCGCGTACGAATACTGTGAGTGGCGACCCAAAAGAATCTAGTCTTAGCTCACCTTAAATTATCCTGCAGCGAGTGCCAGGCTTTCTTAAACCTTTGAGTGCGGTGGGACGTGATATCACGTCATGAATGTCCTAACGCAGGTGCTGATGACGTGATATCACGTCAAGGGCACCGTGAGTGTTGCATCTTTAACAAGGGGGCCTAGTGAAAGCTGGAACACTCACAGTACCCTTGACGTGTAATAACGTCATCAGTACCAGCGTAAAGACAACCATGACGTGATATCACGTCATGCCGCACTCACAGGGTTAACTGAATTAAATATGGTTTGATAATTTCTGATATCTTTCCCAGCAATAAAAATATTGGTTGTTATGATAATTAGTCGCAATTTTCGTATTTGTATTTTTCAAAATGTTGGTGAAGAGGATTTAAGTTTTGTTTATTTATCGTGTATCCACGGTGACCTGCGCCGATGGGGATTACTTTCTTACCTCACTGCGATGACTATTGCAATCACTGCAAGTTTTTACTCGATATATATAGTGGTTTCTCGTCCAGAGTATTCCTATTCTAAAGGCCCTCGCGTCGGCGAGGTATAGCGTTCGTTTTCGCCGATTCTTTTGGGTCGCCACTTACAGTATTCGTACGTGGCGCGCACTGAGCTAAGAACCAGTTTACGGGATTGGACGCCGGCAGCCAATCGCTACTCATCTACCATGGGCAGCTAGGCTTGGAGGAACTCTACAGTGCACAGAAACTCTGCGAGCACTATAGTCGCCGTGTTCAACATTGAGGTAGATGGGAAGGGCATTACGTCATCAAACTGTAGCCTGACAACTGAAAAACACCCATATTGGTTATCCGTGCACTTTCATTAGCTTTCATCCTTACACTCCTATGGATAGCACGAAGAAATGGACGAATTAGCGAATGCAAAGCAAGAATATCCACCATCTATTTGAAATTTAAGGCAAGTAACACTTGAAACATGCTTTGCTGAACTCTTGAAACTTGCTTTGAGATAACGGAATAAAAGGAGCGTCTGAAGAAATTACAACTTGGCTGTTTCCACATGAGGTTTTATTTTTACCGACCATGGTTTCGTTACAGATTAACATTATCAAGGGGTTCATCAAATATCAAACCTCATGTGGAAACAGCCAAGTTGTAATTTCTTCAGACGCTCCTACAATGAAGGATTTCCACGAAGTCACGCCCGCTACCATTACTTAAAGGAATAAAACCAAAGGAGTAAGGGCATGGTAAGGTAGGTATTGGTTCCATTTTGGACGGAGTAAACTTTGGCTAAAATCATTTTGATAGATGGAGAGGCCATTACGTCATAAAACTGTTGCCTGACAAACGAAATAACAGACTTATTGGCTATATATATCAACCAGGCTTCAGTTTGATGACGCAGTGGCCTCTCCAACTTCCTATAACGGTTAACCCTGCTCTATCCTTACGATCCTTTGGATAGCACGACGAAATGGATGAATTAGCGGATGTAGAGCAAGAATATCCGCCATCTGTTTGAAATAAATGAAAGTAACCCTTGAAATATATATTAGCTGCTTAGTGCTATGGATGCGATTCCATTTTAACATCGTTTTCGTCGCGAATGCGAATAATAATTAATTTATATGAAGAAACAAAATACATCAGGGGAATCCACGTTGAAGAAGTAAGTGCATATTGATTTCTTGCAAGTCACCAATGGAAAATATCGTAAAATTTCAAAGCTAGCGCGTCAGCCCTTAAGCGCTTAAGGAAGATCGGGGTTGACAAAGATGGCGGACATTCCTCGCCCACGTTACAGCTTCCAGCATTGGCCACAATAACCAGCTCCCTCTCCGTCCACCTCAATGGTATTCACTAACAGAATGGTACAAAATAAATCCGCGCTGGCGAAGGCAAACAGCGATGGAAGCGGATCTAAGGCAAGTCATAATTATAGAACGTTCTCGCCATGCATACACGTAAGTGGGCCGCTAATAGAGTGATCGAAGTGCCTTTATTATCTTATCATAACACAACGCCCAGCCCTCCGTCTGTCTCTGGACCTTTGCCTATTATTTTTAACTTAAACTTGGTGGGAGACGAGTGGGGAGGGGTAAAGGAGGAGCGAGCGACTAAAAATATACCATTTTAGTACGAACACATTTAGCAAGCTCCTCGGTTCGTTAGGGGCTTGGCCGGGCGGATCTCCCGCGGAGAGGTTGCATCAGAAGCGGGTTGAATGCACGGCTTCCCCTCGACCAGTTGCTTGCAGTCCGTCTTTCCAGCAGTCAGCACCGTCGGCAGTTATCGCGTCTAATGCAACGGGAATAAGTACTGAGAACTTAAAGAGGAAATCGAAATAGATGACGACGGCGCGCTATGATCGATAGGCTGGTGATTGTTATTTGCTTCAGGTAGTAGGAGCGAGATAGATCCCTAGCCATAATGGAGACCATATACGAATTATGCGTTTTAATTTCAGGAGATGTAGGAAGCATGAACTAAATACTACCTTATTAATAGCGAAATAATATACCTATAAATGACTGAAATTCTAGGTAATCAATTAGAAATATCCGCATAAGTCTTTGATTTGACTCATTTTTTTCACGCGGTACGTTCAAAACTCCTTCACAACGAAAGTTTTTATGCTATACTGCGGAGACAATATGATTTATTTTCGAAAATTGTCGAGGAAACATACAAACTACAGCCTGTCAATTTTTGACGAGCTCTAGGTGTCATAAATGCCTAATTATTTAAATAAGGTCTCTCTGGAGAGCGTAACCTACCATTTCCTATGTAAAAGGGCTCGTATTTTTGGTCAAAAATCTCAGAAAGGTAGGTATTCGGTAAGGGGCTGAAATTTTGGTATCTTCGGAAGAGTAAGATATTTTTGTTAAAAATAAGACCAAATTCATTGATTTCTAGATGGATTGATTATTTCGCACGAGCTACCTTAAGCTACCACCTTCGGTGTCAGTTAGGCCCGCGTGTGTAGTTTACTCTCAAATAAAGGTTCGCTCTCTTTTTCCTCTTCATTACTTCTTCGCTTCTGATTAACCTGATTGTAAGTTGCCTAAATTGAAACAGTAGCCCAATTTACAACTTCCGTCATCACAGTTCAACAACCATTTTTTATCTATACCACAAACATTCTTTTCCTTATAGCTTTTATGCCACATCTCCATTTAAACAGCAGAATGCAAATTCAGTCGTTCGGTCTCCTCTTTTCCAAACTTTTTACCCTGCGTTACGACAATAACCGGCTGTTAAGGTAGTTTGAGCGAAATATCATTTTACCTAGAAATCAATGAATTTGGTCTCATTTTAAAGAAAAATATCTCACCCTTCTAATGGCACCAAAATTTACACCCCTTACCACATTACTTTCGGAGTTATTTGCCAAAAATATCAGCCCATTTACATGGAAATGGTACGTGTATGCAAATCCAGAGAGACATTATTTACAAAATGTGGAATTTCTAACACTTAGATGTCGTAAAAAAAACTAACAGCGTGTAGTTTGCATGTTTTCTCAACTATTTTTGAAAATTAATCCTATTGTCACCGCAGTAGGTTCTTCGGAATCGCTAAAAAAATCCCTCCGTTTTGAAGGAGTTTCAAACGCACCGCGCGATAAAAATGAGTCAAGTTAAAGACTTATTTAGATATTTTCATATAATTACTTACCATTCCTGTCATATAAAACTATATTATCGCGCCATTAATAATGCAACATTTGATTCATGTGTCCTACAGCTGGTGAAATTAAAACGTATAGCTCGAATAAGGTCTCTATTATGACTAGGGAACTATCTCGCTCGGACTACCTTAAATTGTGTTTTTATAGCAAGTTACATAACACAACAACGGAATTACTTTCAGTTTAAACAACAAAAGCTTAGAACGAGGGAAAAATAACTGTTTTTTCTCAGTTTGAACAATAAGTGCCATTCAAGCACACAATAGTATAGGCGTAATCACACTAACCACTCCGCCACCCACGCTCGACCTCGCTCGACTACTAATGATGGACGACTCTTGCTCGACTTCTAATTCTCTCTATGCATAAATCAGGTGTTCGCTAGATCTCGGTCACCAGCAACTTTGTACGTGAAATTCCAAAAATCGTCCACCGTACGGCTCAAAACTAACACATCTATTAAAATAAATTAGTATAAACATTGACTCATTCGCTACATCTCAAGTCTGCGCACAGCCAACGCCCAAATACTATTATGTGGATTAAATACTACCGAAAAGAGCTTTAAAAACAAGACCAACATCTTGCTTCTTCTACTTTTCATAACCAAGAAAAAGTTGTTTCGTAAACTTAACAATTACTTTTTTACGGCAAATTAGAAAGAACTGAACGTTTAAAAATACATTTAAATATGTTTTTCCAACACAACACTACAGGTTCATTACGATTAAACTTCAAGTTTCTTCACTAATAAATGCCAAAGAGACCGTTTCGTTCAAAAATGAAAAAAAAACTGGCACTTTTTTGTTCTCACCGCAATTAAAAATGGAGAGTAAAATAAAAAAAGATCGGCAACCACGATTAAACGCGAGATAAAACAAGCTACAGTTTGGTGTAACTCGCACTCATATATGTACCACGGTTCATTTTTAATCAGGGTCCAAACTCGAGTCTACATTGTCTCTATTGTCTCAGGCTTAACTTTGTGGAAGTTCATTTTATCGTAAATGAAAAATGAAAAACTTTGTAATATTCCACCAATTTATTTTACGGTACAACATGTTTCGTCGCAGCGGCGACATCTTCAGGCGCAAAGAGTCAAAGGACAAAATATGGTCCTTAAAGACGCCATCCTGGATTTAATAGTCACTGTCCGGTAGAGTTTGGCCTTTCTCGCTATACTCGCGTTCTCGATTATCTCTATCGTCTCAGGCTTAACTTTGTGGAAGTTCATTTTATCGTGAATGAAAAATGAAAAACTTTGTAATATTCCACCAATTTATTTTACGGTACGGTACGGCGTCTTTAAGGACCATATTTTGTGCTTTGACTCTCTGTACCTGAAGATGTCGCCGCTGCGACGAAACTAGTTGTACCGTAAAATAAATTGGTGGAATATTACAAAGTTTTTCATTTTTCATTTACAATCGAGTCTGCATAATTTTTGCACCAACAGTAGTGTGCTAGGCTCTTCCAGATGCTTCTTCGCCACATGAATTTATTCAAAAAAATCAATGAAACTGCAGTTAAAATTAATTTATATAACTTAAAATATCCGAGTTGAATCTATAATCGATTAACCCAATGGTTGGCGAGGTGTTGCTCGTTAAAATTGACTGTTTTCACATTATATTTCAAAGCGAATACAAGCAACGAATTAAATTATACATTAGGAACGAATATACGTTATACAAACAACGTGTTACAGGTACTCAATTCCTTTAACTAAAGAGTTATATTAAGGACGCCCCAAAAAATTCATAAAAAGAGGTTAGACATATTTAAAGTAGATCTGGCAATTTCTGGACGATGAACCGCGCATTTGTTTTGAAAGTGTGAATGCAACATCAAACACACGCTTAAAAACAAGTAGCCATTTTCAAAATAAGGCTATACTGCACGAATCAATCGAAGTATCAATTCTAAGTTTTATCAAATCGATCTATTTCGTTAATATTCTGAGAATGAATTAATTTATTCATAGCTGATAAACTAGATTGACTTTTTGTCTAGGGAGTTCACTGTGATTTGCGTAGTAAGCTAAGGACTACCCTAATAATGTAAACTGCAGTCGAATGATGGGCAACACCCATTTAACTTTATTGAATTCAAATAGCGCCGTAGACCAAATCATATTCTTCTTTAATCTACGCTTTGGACGTATTAGAGTTACCCCGGGCATAAAAGCCCCCTAACTTCTTCCGATAATGTACTGATAACCTACACAATCCTATACAAATCGAATGTTCCAGCCGTCGGTTAAGTATTTTCCACGATAGAAAAATCTACGAATTGGTCAGCTTCTTTCATTGAACCCAAACTGATGCTTGATTGTCTTGAGCGTCAAGACGGCAACCTGAGCTTAAAAGAACAGCTCACTCAGTCGTTTGCAGTAACAATTACCGATAGAAAGAGGAATCAAGGACTTGAACACCCACGCCTGCATCCGACGCTCGTTACCTCCAACGTCTTTTGCACGAAACGTGAAGAACTTTCACCCAAATAATGAGATAGACTAGTATTTCATTGCTTGTACTTGAAGCACGGATAATTTTCTTTCCGAAAATGTAATTGTTTTTGATAAAATAAAGCTGTCGCAAATAAAAGCACCAATTATGGCTGAATGTCAAATTTCTCAACCACGGCATTCATTTTCCTTCTGTGTGGATATTCGGCGAGAATTGCGCCATTTCTAATCTTCCCTCTGCAATATTTTAATTAATACTACACCGTTACTTACTGGTTGAGCGATCGTGACGCCTAATACATCAGGAAGAAATGCTGAAAACGTATAGAGAAAAGCAACAGATAGGCAGACAGCGTGTTGTGATCGCAATTTTTCTGTGTCAGGCTCTTCATCATTGAAGCTGATGGGGAGAACATTACGTCATCAAACTGAAGCCTGACAACCGAAATAACAATCATATTATTTAACCCTATTCTCTCTCCTTACTTTCCTATGAATAGCACGACGGAATGGACGGATTAGCAGATGTAAAGCAAGAATATCCATCATCTATTTGTAATTTAAGGCAAGTACCTCTTGAAGCAAATTTTGGCTTTTCATTGCTACGTATTCCACTCGATTTTACCATAGTTTTCACCGGAAATCCAGAGTATTATCAATATAAGTAAAATAATATATTTAAGGAGAATTCATTTGAAAGAAGTAAATGCATGATGATTTATAGTAAGTTATTGATGGAAAACATCGTAAAATTGCAAATTTATCGCGTCTTCCCGTGAGCGCTAAGGGAAAATTGTGGTAAACAAAGATGGCGGATACGCCATGTACGCGTTGCAGATTTTATCATTGGTCATAATAGCAAGCGCCTTCCACAATCTACCTCAATGCTCACAAAAATGTATTTGAGAGTAGCAGTTCTTGTTGGATGAATGCTTAATTTTCTGTTTTGGTTTGGTTTCTGTTTAAGATTTATAATAACTTAACGTGCTATCGTGGTGCTATGATCGATTATTAACTATCGTTATGCAGATATATCGTTTGCAGTCAGCTGTTTCATCCAGTCTCATTGTCAGTCGTCCGCTAGAAGTCAGCTGTGGAAGAAGTATTTTGTTCTTGTTCACACTAGTCAAATTAAATGTATCAAAGTTACGTTAAATTTAGATTTATTCCGCGAACCCATGAAACCTCTCGATAGTTCTCTAGCTGGATTAAAATTAGAACGGCAAAGATGTCATCATGGACTTTGGGAAGAGTGAATACTATGCGATATTAAGGAATTTCAACGGTCAATGGGCAAACGTCAATATCGTTTTACTTCCTGGAAAACATATCCAATACCTTAAGATTTTGATAAAATCCTGGCTTTCCTCTTTTTTTACATAATGAACCAGCAACTGTATGTTCTTATAGGTCAAGATTGTAAAACAAAGGAAATATAGTTATTTTCTGACGCAATCAAATTTTGTTTCCTCAAAAAAAAATGCATCTATAAGAAGCGGATGAAGTCGGGAGATGAAATGGTAATTAAAAAAAAGTCGCATTGCCTAATTGATTTCTGAACAACAAGAAAATAACTTCAAAATCTCACGTCAGAACACGTCAGTTTTAAATTATTGTCGCTGCTGTCGGTTCGCTGGGCAGTCAAAATTGTTCGTAAATAAATTAACATTTGACGAATAATTTATATGCTTATAATTAATATAATGCTTCTTAGCTATTGAGTTATCAGTGAAAGAAGTACCTTCATTTCAAACGATAAAAAAGGTAAGTGACGGATTTCTCGTTCGTATTTACCATTGAGGTAGATGGAGAGGTCGCACGCCATTGTGGCCAACACTGGAAGCTGTGACACGGTCGTGACCAGTCCGCCATCTTTGTACACCCCGATTTTTCCAGGCGTTTACGGGCTGACACAGTGATTTTAGATGGATACCATGTTTTCCTTACTTATAACTTACTAGAAATTATCATGTACAAAATTCTTTCTTATGCATTCTCCTCAAATAAATTTTTATACATTTAACCCTAATTGATCACATGGGGTTAAATGAACGCCAACCATCTTTTAAATATTTTTATATTCAATTATTATAATAAAACTTATTTTGCATGAAATTTTTGTGTTATAATGATTCTGACTCCTTTCATTTAATTATTCGTGCAAAATAAAGGCCTTTACAATTTTTTGACATTTTTCACTCATCATAACAAGTATACTTTTTTGAGCGGATAGTATTGAAAAAATATTTTCATCAAAAATAATATTTCAAGCAAAGATTCTCATAGCTTTTTGCTCAAAATCAATTCTGTAAAAAAAACACATTTTTTCCGTAAAAAACACGATTTTTCATCACCTTAATTGGGGCGATTAGTTTTACAACACTTAAACAATTAATTTTGTTGGGAAACTGTGACACCTCTATCTGCGATCCTTAAAAAAATACCAAAATTATTTTTTTTTTAGAATTTTAGATTAGATAGAACTTATTATAGAAGCAGGATATCATTTTTTCGGTGCTGGAGTAAATTTAACTCAGTGTGACCGTTATGCAATTCTACTGAAGTGTGACCAAATGGGATAAAATTAATAATAATCCGCATTTTCTGGAGAAAACTATGGTGAAAAGGAGTAGAATTTATTACCACAAGGAACTGAAATATGTTTCATGGTATACTTATTTACATTTCAAACAGATAGTGGATATTCTGGCTTTACATCCGATAATTCGTCCATTCCGTCGTTTTATCCATACGAAAGTAAGGAAATCGTAGGGATAAGGATTGTGGTTGTTATTCCGATTGTCATCAATGGGCTGATGATGTAGTGCCCTAATTATCTACGCAATCGTTTTTAACCAAGCGGTCCCTAATGAACGTCCTAATGGACTTCGGTTCGTCAAAATCGTGGTTTGAAATGTCTCCAAGCGTGAAGAGGTACAGACACAGGAGAGGTTTCTTTTCCGACGGACGCAACGACAGATGACTGACGGCTCTCAAAGCCAGAGTTTGAAAGGCTGGCGAATTTTTTTTGGCGAATGTATTTTGAGAAATATATCCCGACCATTATCAATAGTTCTCTCTCTTTTTTATCGCTTCTGTCGGGCGTAGAGATATAGTACGGAGTCAAAATTATATACGCTGTGTCGCTCTGAAACATACCAGTTATAAGTTTCTCAAGTAAACTAAGCCTAGCTTGTAGCCTCCGAGTCTCTAGCAGCTCCCAGCCTAATCCCTCTAAAAGCTGTGAAACACTATATGTTCGCTTGTAGCAGTTTTTAACGAAGCGCGCAGCTTTTCTTTGTATTTTATTAATTTTTCGGGATAAATCTTTCTGTCCAGGTTCCCATATTCTCGCAGCGCATTCGTGGTGTGGCCTTATCAGAGCGAAGTAGCATCTCTCTTTTACTATTTCATCCGTGTACCTTCCTAGTATACACTTAACAAAACCTAGTTTCTTTAATGCTGTGCCGCATATGTTTTGTATGTGTGTTGCCCACGATATGTCTGATGTTAAGGTAATTCCAAGGTATGTGACTTTACCTAAAGACTAAATATGTACTTCACCCCATTGAGGTAAATGGAGAGGGCAATACGTCATTACACTGAAGCCTAACAACCGAAATAACAACCATATCAGTTACCCCTGCTCTCTCCTTGCTTAACTTCGGATAGCACGACAGAATGGATGAATTAGTGGACGTAAAACCAGAATATCATCCATCTGTTTGACATTACGGGAAGTAACTCTTAAAACATAAATTCCCCACAAATGCAAAGGATTCTAGTCTCATCTTCACCAGTTTTCACCGGGAATGCGGATGATTTTTAAACTACAAACATACCAATCACGCCGTTCCCTTCCGGGGTAGGCAAAGTCACTAAGTTTCACTCATAAATACATCTTTGTACACCTGAATATGTTTCAATAATTTCCTCTAAACTGACCGAACCTTGCAAACCTCATTTGCCTCATTTTGCCTCTGGTTCAAAGCAAAGTTTATTTTTCGACGCAGTCATATCTTAGGAACTCAACATTACGGTAGATCAGATCATGAGGATAAAATGGATGATGCTACAAACATATAATAGATCTAGGAAACCATTGTAAAGGTATCAACAAACAAATACATCAAAGAACAAAACATATATGGAGAGCATAACAAACTATCAGCATAAAAGCAAAGATAAACAAACAATGACAAAAATGCAATAGATAGAAAAAATAACTAAAGAAAGATACATTTGATAAAGTTTTACATGAATTATGAGGAATTTAATGGTGAGCTACGGATCTTTGACTGAAAAATTTTTATATACATCTACATATTGCCCTACAAGCCGGCGCATGGGCTTGTGGCAGGGGGTGTTAGGTCACCAATCGCGGAAAAATGTAAGGGAAAAGGATTTGGGAGGTAAAATGGTGATGTTTATTATGGGAATATTTTCAGTGGAGATCAGTTTTTTTTTTTTAATCTTCACTATTCCGAATACAGCACTATGGGCCAGTTTATGGCGGGTGGATAACAGTAACAACGTACGTGACACAAACACCCATGTCCTGGGAAGGTAATATTCTACCCAGGCGGGACTCGAACCCGCGACCCTCGGGTTAGCAGGCAAGGACATTACCCCGCCGCCATCGGGGCCGACAAGTTTTCGTGGGCGGAATGGACGAATTTTTTTACCTATCTATCCGGCAAGATATCTCTCTTATTTTATCGCTTCTGCCAGACCTAGAGATGTAGTGAGGTGTCATGATAATATGCTGTGCCGCTCTGAAACACCAGTAATACTGAATTATCGTGGCGAATGAGATATTTGCTCTCAATTGCCACCAGCATGCGCGAAAAATCAGCGAGATCAGTGAACCCACATACCCATAGAATTTTGCAAACCTAGACTTTGGCGTCGAATGAAAAGATAGAGTCACTCCTCCCCTTTTCAAAAGACCAAAGGGATTGGGGAAAGAGTGTGCGGGGGTGAGGGTCTAGACACGAGCGGGGGAGAGAGAAAAAAAAGCCGAAATGGGAATCCGAGTGCGCACAGTCTTCTACGCACTCTACAAATCGACGCCCACGTCTTCATCACCCGCCACCCTCCTTTTATCCAGTCCACGTGCACCCGCAGCTTCCCCAAGTCGCTTCTTACAAGAGGAGCGGGAACGTTTTGCCGGCCGGCGTCCTTTCGACAGAGCCACTCCGCGCCGACTACCCCCGTGGGGATCGCGGAAAACGTCAAGGTATTTCCCTTCACCAGACATCACTTCATTTACGTCTACATACTACCCTGCGAGCCGCCGCATGGGCATATGGCATGGCGTGTTAGGACACCAGCCGTGTAAAAATGTAAGGGATGTTTTTGGAAGATGAAATGGTAACGTGTATTATGAGTGTATTTTGTGGGGCTCAGTTTTTATTGTGGTCACTTACTGTGCACGGAGAAGAAGAGTAACCATGAGTGAGCCATGAGTCGACTAAAGTTTAAACCAACACCAAAATTTGTAATTATCACTGCACGTAATAGAAGTGGAGAGGAATTCTACATCTACATACTACCCTGTGAGCCGCCGCATGAGCATGTGGCAAGGGGTACTAGGACACCAGCCATGTAAAGGTGTACAGGATGAGGTTTTGAGGGGCGAAATGGTGAAGTGTGTTATAGGAGCGAACTTTTTGGAGCACAGTTTTTATTGGGCTCGCTTATTGTGCGCGTAATGGACGAGTTCTTGTACCTACCTGTTCATCAATTTATTCCTCTTATTTTATCGCTTCTGCCAGACCTAGAGATGTAGTGAGACTTCATTTTAATATTCTCTGTGTCCCTCTCAAACACACCATTTCTGAATTTCTCAAGCAAGCTAAGCCTGGCGTGTATTCTTAGAGTCTCTAGGGGCTCCCACCTTAAAACCTCTAAAAGTTGTTGAATGCAGGAACGCGTTTTTGTAGCTATCTGTTCGGAAATTTATCTCTCTTATTTTATCGCTTCTGTTGGACCTAAAAATGTAGTGTGGTTTCAAAATTGTATTCTCCGTGTCGCCCTGAAACACACCAGTTCTGAATTTCTCAAAGAAAACTAAGCCCTGCGTACAGCCTCCGAGTCTCTAAGGGCTCCCACCTTAATCCCTCTAACAGTTGTGCACCACTACATTTTCGCTCGTAACAGTGTTTAATGAAGCGTGCAGCTTTGTTTGCATTTTATTATTTTTTTGGTTAAATCCTTGTGACCAGGGTCCCAAATGATCGCGGCGTATTCGAGATGTGGCCTAAACAGAGCGAAGTAGCATCTCACTTTGACTTATTTACTTAAACTTTGATATTAAACTTGATCTATTGGCCGAGATACATTCAACGGTCCATCGACACGGACAAGGATTGCGATTCTGTCTCTTCATAACACTACTGCGCCGCGGCCAAACGGTGAAGTGGTAAAGATAATCCGCGAAGTGCAATTCTATCATGCAAAGGCGCGCCATTTTAGCGTATGTGACGCTTAGTGATCGTATTGTCACAAACGTTGAGGTAGATGGAGAGAGTGAATGACGTGGTGGCCAATAGTAGAAGCTGTAATGTTGGCGTGGACTGTCCACCATCTTTGTTAACCCCCATTTTACTTTGGCACATACGTACTGACGCACTAATTTTGCAACTTCACGATGTTTTCTCTCGGTAACTTATTAGAAATCAGCATTCGCTTGCTTCTTAAATTTGCATTCTCCTTACATATTTTGTTTCTTTGTTTAAATTAATAATCATCCGCATTCCCCGATGAAAACTGTGGTCAAATCGATTCGAATTCATAGTCCTACGTAAACAAAACATGTTTCAAGAGTTGCTTGCCTTAAATTTCTAACAGATGATTGATATTCTTGCATCCGGTAATTCGTCCATTCCGTCGTGCTATCGATAGAAAAGTGAGGAGAGAGCAGGGATATCAAACACAGTTGTCATATCGGTTGTCAGACTACATTTTGATGACGTTATGTCCTCCATGTCGCATCAACCTCGATGAATGGTACAGGTACTCCGCGACAATGCAACTCCGCCATTCAAACTCGCGCTAGTTTAGCGTTGGTAACGCTTATTTACCGTATTGTCGCAACCGTTATGAAGTCGAAAGAAACAGAATCGCGCGCGGCGCTTCGAAGTTCCAGCGAACGCTATTATATCACCGCGTCCTGATAGCGGGCGAAGAGACAGAATAGCCCCGCTCCCCCACCGGGATCAAATCCCAGCACTGAAGGAGACTTTTTTCAGTGGGATCCCTGACTTCAATCGGGTGCCTGTAGCTGACACTTCTAATGTAGTGCTCCTTCAGTCGAACAGGACTTCATACTGTGGTCACATTCGCACACTCGAACCTCCGAGTCACAACGAGTGTTCAAAATTTGCGCATTGAAGGTACGATCGTGGTCCTTCGTGTAAACTGCATCACATGACTAAAAAGAGAGAACTCTTAGTATTTTCCACACTTAAAACTTTTCTCTTTTTAGTCATGTCAGTAGAGTCATTCCACAAAGTTACGCCTTCAACCATTAAGTTTAAACTGCATAAGTTACCCGTCCTCCAAGTTACAAGTCTATGAAAGTCAGCGAGCTTACCGATTATAACTAATGCAGGAAGTGTCTTCTGCCACGTTCATTTTCTTTAAGGTGTGCGTAGTGATTTCTGTCCACGCACGGATTTGCGTGAAACTTTGCACACGTGATAACTATGCATAAAAGTGGGAGACGTTACCGATTTTGTTTAGTGGCAGTACAATGCTATTTTTAAACGCCATATTATAGCCAACGAGATATACTTCGTACTGATTGGATCACACATGGACAGATTTTCCTCATAGAAAGAACAACAACCATTTCTAATTATTATAATGGCTGCTTGATAGATATCGAAGCGCCACACGAATTCAAAGTTTTGGAAAAGCATATGGGGCATTCCACGTCAGATCAGCAGTGAGTTGACCCTTGGTGTCTCCGATTCGAACCAAAATTTCTGTGTGGGTTTCATCTGGCGTTAAATGAAAAAAAGTAGAAGCGTTTTTGGAAAAAAAATTGGCAGATCTAGAGACGATCAAAGTTTCGACCATTTTTCGCTTAGACCTTTTTTTCTTTTTGCTATATCTCCTAAACTAAAATAGCTAGAGAAACGGTTGACATCTTATTTTGTTTGCAAAAGAATGTACAGCAACAATGTTATCAGTTTTGTAAAGAAACTAAGTTTTATTGAAATTTTTTCAATTTTAAAGGTTTAAATTTTAACAACAAAAATACAGCCATTTTTAAACTTTATTTTTTTGTCTAGTTTGACCCGTTAGTCTTTGTTCTTACCTCAGAAACTAGTTTGGTTGTGGGCAGTGCATAAACAACGGAGATATCTAACTTCAAAGATTGGACTACGCCCTCGTTCGCCACGAGGGTCAGCGTTAAAATGATGTGCCGCTGTACTTTGAGAATTTATATCTTGGTCCGTGTAAATTCTAGGGCAATACTTAATGCACCACTTTTAAGATAATTTTATCTTGATTTCATCAATATTTTGTATTATATAATATAACTAAAAATGGGGACACGTTACTGCAATAATCGACACCGCATTACCTAAACTTAGCAGTTTTGTCAACTTCATGAACTTTGTAACTCATCCTGGGAAAAACTGCGAAATCTATAGCATTTACTTCTCACTAGAGGTTGCGAGAGTTAATAAATATACAAAATGGCAAGCGAAAATTTTCAAAATGCATATTCTGTTGTTAATGAATGCGAATGTTTAAACATTATCCATTCCAAAAATTTGCACAGAATCAAAAAATTAAAGCCAAGGAAATACTTGAATTAAAACAAAAAAATACCAATGACTTAAGTCGTAGCAAGCTTTAATTACGGCAAAACTGTACAATGTAATTGTTGGATAATTTCCATCACGCCATGTATGATATTACCGCATAAATTGATGTTTTTAATGGAATACGGTCCCAGAATTTTTCCAGATTTCTTATTTTTATAAAGGTGGTTGGGGCGATTTTCGTTTTAGCACAGATGTCGGTGAAACTTAACACACGAGTTCTCATTTTTAATGTGTATAGATAATGTGTATATATGTCGGTCCCGGTGGCGGCGGGGTAAAGTCCTCGCCTGCCAACCCGAGGGTCGCGGGTTCAGGTCCCGCCTGGGTAGAATATTTCCTGCCCAGGACATGGGTGTTTACGTCTCGTCCGTTGTTACTGTTATTCACCCGATATAAATTGGCCCATTGTGCTGTATTCGGGGTAGTGAAGATAAATAAAAAATAAATAAAAATAAGCGAAAAAAAATGCATGTTACCTATTTGGCGTCTCGGCAATTCAATGCTATATTAACACGCAGAGTTATGAAACCTGACATATATTGCGGAATAATTCGACGTTATACGCACACATTTTTCCCTAACGTGAAAACATAATTTTTATATTGTTACAATGGTTCCCATTAAATATCAAGGTATCAAGCCGAAGAAATAACACGCGTATATATGTATACGGTTTTCGCTTAAATTTCTGATTCCGCGCCGTTAACCCACGTCAAAACAATGTTTTAATTGAGATGAAATTTTAAAAATAAATATCTTACATCATTTATACTACCAACAATTATGGTTATTTCCGGAGTATGATTTGATGCACTTAAGTAAAGTGTGGTCCAGGAATTTTTTTTCGGCTTACTTGAAAAATTATTAAAATGTGCACTCAACGACACAGATTTGCGGTCCAGCCACCTTTAAATGTGCACTCAGTGGCCAAATATTACCGATGCATCCACCTGAACAGATTCAAGTTTTAAGTAAATGTTGAAAAAGTCCTAGATTTAACCCTTCGTGGGTGACGACTAGCGTAAAAAAACGACGTGTCACTCACTTGAAGCCACACAGTTAGTTAGAATAAGTATTTTCATTACAGAAAACCTACCCATCAAACTAGTTGGTAAACATAAGCCACGGTAGGTCAAGATAAAATTTGCATACGTAATGTAGTCGTATTTGTCAATGTCTATCTCCATGATGCGAGAAAGGTTATCGCGAAGCCTTCGGTGCCAAGTTACGGGAATCACAAGGACGCGGAAAATCGTGAGGAAAGTGAACTTGCCAACAAAAAGCATACTCCAGAAGTGTGATCAATCATTTTCACTCAACAAGGTGCCGGGAAGGATGAATTGGAGTCGTTTCAAAATAAATTACCCGAGTCTCTCGTGATTTTCCGCTAATTAATTTCTATTACAGCTCTATACCCACAGCGCCTGTCTTACAGATTGACGGTGAAGCAATGAAACGCGCCTTAAATAAAACGACAACAGTGGAAAATCACCACGGACGAGTGCAATTTCCCTTCGGGGCACGACTTCATTTATTTATCTGAGGGCGAATGAATAGTGATGGAAACAATTTATGGCGCTGATAGTTTTATTGGCTCTGTCTTCTTTCATCCCACTCAAAACGCTTTTCCATTCATTAGGATTTTATTCGCTGGGTAAGTCACTCTGATGTAGCTCTAAGGTTTGAGCTCGGTGTAAAGACTGGAGAGCAAAGAGTCAAATTATCATACTGGCAAATCAAAACGCAATCTTTTGGTTTGCCAGTTTCGTTTCTGCGATGATATTACAAGCAAGATAGGTATATCACGCTGAGTGCAAATTTATCATGGAATGCACATGTAGATCTAATCATGAGGAAACTGAGCTCTTCTTCCTGCCTCATTCGTTATTTTAGGTATTCAGTCAGCTTAGATGTTTTGTTAACTATTTATCATGGCCTTTTTTATTCCCATATGTCCCAAAATGTTATTTTCTGGGGTTCATCCCCACATTCATTCAAAATATTCAAAATTCAAAAGCGCGCTGTGAGAGTAACCGCCAAGAAATCATATTGTGCCCCTTCCAAGTCCATATTTAAATCTCTTTAAGATTATTCCCCTTCCGCGAGTATATATACTTCATATTGTTATGTTTATCAGGAAAAATCTTCATGAGTCTCATCCAAACTCTGAAATTCATCAATATCATACTAGAAAATATGATCATTTGCACGTAAATAGCATCAGAACTAATTCCGAAAAACTTGGCCCTGTGGAAATTGGAATTAGAATTTACAATAAGTTGCCAAAAGAATTGAAATGTGTTAAATCCACCAAGTTCTTTAAAGACAAGGTGAAGTCTTTCCTCAATGAAAGATTATTCTATTCGATTGATGAATATTTAAACAATAATTGATTTACATTGTTTTTGTGTTTATCATACTAACAACATTGTACATATTGTATGCATATTCTTTATCCTACTCTTGACGTGTCATATACATGTATGCAATTTACTTGTCCTTTGGCAAATAAAATATATTATTATTATTATCATCGATTCGTTCAGCAGAACAAACAGCCGAGGAAGACAGGGTGGATTTTGTATTATTTGTTTGCTATCGTTGCATTCTATTTTTTTATTATTATAACTAAGTATTCGTTTCCCGTACTCTTTGTTATCGTAGCTACGTATACGATTGTGATAGGAGCGATGTAAATTAATAGGAGAAAATGAACTTGTAATTGATTAAGAGCAGAATGTAGCGCAAATGAACGTAGTGTTCCCGAAAAGTATTGCCTAAAGTTACTGCGCGGTTCTGTGAGCGCTATAGACAGAAAACAAACGATTTAAAGGAATCTGTGGATTTACTATAGGTTTATATAGCAACCTGTGTCAAATTTACGCACGTTGGGAAGTTGACCTGTCGCATCCACTTTCAAGACTCTCTCCTCATACAATGCACGCACCTCCGTCCGAAAATCTTCCTTTAAACACCCTTTCCAAAAAAAACATTATAAAATAGTTAAAATTGGATAGAGGATTTTCCTTTTATCTCTCGAAATATCTAATTTATAGTTTCATACACGTTAGTCCCGCGTTTTCTTACACTATTCCGAATATATCAGTAAATGTGAGTGCACGTGTGTTTAAAATGATTGGGGTATGTTGGGAATCTTGACAAGAATAGTATTAATCTGAGCAATAGTAAAATCATGCTAAAAATCTCTAATTGTTTCGAAGAACACCATCATTCACCGGCTGGTCAATCCTAAGATTGGTTGGCTGCATGCCTCCACCTTTCCCTATCTAATGCTAGTTCTCTTACTTCCTAGTACCTATTTCAATGTACTCTCCTATTTATTACCTCCATGAACTTATTCCTTGGCTTCCTCTGGTAACTTTTCCCTCTATTTTGCCTTCAAATATGTCCTTAACAAACTCATTGTGTCTCAGTGTGTGTCCAATCCATCTTGCTCTTCTTTTCTGTAGAGTGTTCCATATGATCCTTTCCTCTTCGACTCTTCTGTACACGTCTTCATTTCGTATTATTTCCGTTCATTCAATCTTCAATCCTCCTCCACCACCAGGTTTCGGAGGCTTCTATTCTTTTCTGGTCAGCTTTTCCAATGGCCCATGCTTCCGATCCATAGAGTACCACGCGAATGTTTCCACATAATGTGTCCTGGTTTGTAGTCCTATCTTCTTTGAGCACAGCAGTTGTCTTTTTCCCACAACTCCCTTCTTAGCTTGGGCTATTCTCCGCTTGACGTCAGTTGTAATTCCTCCGTCCCACGTGATGGTACTTCTGAGATAGGTGAAAAAATCCACTCGAAGCGCGTTTATAACAGATTTTACCATCCCTTGGATTCCATTTAAATTGTCACCCTAACTCTGTATTTTAACACTAAATCTGAATTCCTTTATGGGGATAAAGTTCCATGAATCAGACATATTTTGCAGTATTTCATTTAGCTTTATCAGTTTCCGCATCGCAGGATTTTCAAGGCATCGAAAGATCTCCCGAACTCACATGAAAAGGCTGGCAAACCCTTGACCCACCAATAAAAAAGCAACGGCATACCATTTAAAAGTATAAATAAACCCTTAAGCGCGTCGTGGCGACTGAAAAATTTACGAAAACATCTCTCAGCTAGAGCCAGTCCACGTGTGGACACGTTGGATCGGTGGGGCGCCTTCAGCCCTCATCGACTCCCTCGCAAATTAAAGACGAATATATGGCATCTCTCGAAAAAAAAAAAATTTATCTTGCATAACATGGAGCGTGGCGCTGTTTGGGTTGGAGAACTGGTCATTGCGAAGGGAGGGTGTATATATGTAGACTTGAGGCGTTTGTGATGTGGGTGCGGAGAAGGATAAAGAGGGTTAGCTGGGTGGCGAGAAGGACAGACGAGGAGGTACTGGATATGGTTGGAGAGGAGAGGAAGCTAAAGGCGGAGGTTCGGAGGAGGAAGAAGAGAAGGATGGAGGACGCATTGAAAGGGAATGGAATGCTGAATAGGGTAATAGAGGAGAGAACACTGGGGAAGTGTGGAAGAGGATGAGAATTATGAACGAAGTAAGAAGAGTGGGACGATGATTTTAAGAGGAAACTTATGGCAGATCACTTATAGGAGGGAAAACGGAACAATATGCCAGAAAGGAATAAGAATTTTTACTTTTTTCTTGCAAAAATATCAAATTAATGGTTTCACAAACGTTAGTCCCTAAGTTAAGTCACGATAGGACGTTAGGATTATTACTTTCCAAAAACCTACCAATCAGCTGAATGGCTTAAAGTCTCCCCTCGCGGATATAGTTTCACAAATTTGACGCATTTTGTTAAAAAGCTGTGACAACTTAAACATGAGAACTGCCGCATTGTTGCCGTGGACAGCGCTCTCCTCCTCATGATGAGGTCAGCGTTGTTTCCGGAAATGGTTGCAAGCAAAGAGATGCGCGGACATTAAGGTAGTCCGAGTGATATAGTTCCCCATTCATAATAAAGACCATATTCTAATTATACGTATTAATTTCACCAGTTGTAGGACACATGAATTAAATATTGCGTTGTTGATGGTGCAAAAATATAGTTTTTATGACTGAAATGGTAAATAATTAAATAAAAATATCAGCATAATTCTTCAATTTGATTCATTTTTTCGCACGGTGCGTTTGAAACTCCTTCAAAAGGTTTTTTGTGATACCCAAGAACTATTGCAGTGAAAATATGATTAATTTTCAAACAAGGTTAATAAAACATACAAACTATACGCTGTTAGTATTTTTACGACATCCAAGTGTTAGAAATCCGTCGTTTTGTATTTATTGCCTCTCTGGAGTGCACACACGTACCATGTCCCATGTAATAGGGCTGATATTTTTTGGCAAAGAACTCCGAAAGAACTGAGTTAAGGGGTTGAATTTTTGGTTTCATTAGAAGGGTGAGATATTTTTCTTTAAAATGAGACCAAATTCATTGATTTCTAAGTAAAATGACATTTCCCTCAAACTATTTTAAGGGGAAACCTTTATTTTAGACATGCCCGATATATATTGATTTTTAATATATATATATATATATATATTATAAAATGAGACTTACACTATCGAATTTTCGTAAAAATATTACCTGGTCATCGGTCATTAATCGAGGATATGTTGGTTTATAAATTATGAATTTTTACGCTGAAATGCACGGTCTTAATAGGAGTGCGACGGTATCTTTTCACAAAACTTTTTTTTATCCATTTCCGTCCGAATAACAATGTTCAAAAACTGATACAGCATACACTAGATATTGAGGCACTTAATGTATTTTTTAGCTCAGGTCATCGATAGTAAAACAAGTCTATTCAGGTTTAAGTATCAGACTTCCGGTTAAGGGGGAATCACATCACCGACATACTATGAGGAATGCTGCAACGTTTCCAAGGAAAACTTCTGCTGTTTACCTTGTTTATCAAATTTATTCGTAAACTACTTAAAAATTAGGCATTCATCACTCATTACTTAATGTTTTCAGCCTGGAGATAATTTTACTCTCCCATCATTTCGTTAAAAATATATGATGTCAAATCCTACAGAAATGCAATGGACGTTGGAGTCAGTATAATCACTGGCTTTTGTTACGAGGTAAAAGCTGCGGTTTTACGCTTTCTCGTATAAGATTATACCCAAAGGAGTATTTACATGGACTTGAAAAAATATACCAGGCAACGCTTAGCCTAAATTTACTCAATACTGCAAATTATATGTATCTTAAGACAACAGTACTTCGAAGCGCAGGTTCTTTCTTAATTTAAGCTTAGCTATGACTCTGGTTTACGGTGCGGAATACGATGTTAAAGCAAAAAATATCATGCGTGTAATTCATTCACCTTTATATTTATTAGAAACCATTTTAAAAATATGAACTGTTTTACCTCGCGCTTAGAGGGAGGTCTGTACATATTTAATCGAATTATTTCGATATATATGCCAAGTACCATGAGACTACGTGTTAAAATGGAATTAAATTGCCAACTAACCAAATCGATAACACGCAATTTTTTCTACATTATTTCTTACGTATTATTAATAAGTACAGGTATCCAAAATTTCACGCAAATCTGTCCATGGACGAAAATCGTTCCTACTGCCTTAACCCTCTTAGTGCTGACCCCTGCCAGCGGTTCTAGTGAGAAATGCGTAGGGTAACTAGAATGAAATGTATCACTCTAGGAAAATAAATATTATAAAGTTATTGTTTAAAATATCCACATGCAGTTTTTCTTATTGCGTACGCATTGAATTAGGTAATAATAAAAAAACGCTTATACTTCGTACAAAAAATAATTGTAATTATATTTGGGTGCAAAAGTTAAACAATATTTTGCCTATGAGAAGATATATCGGCCCGCCGCACTAAAAGGGTTAAGCTGGGTTTTTGCCTACCCGAGTTGAAGCGGACTGTTCTCAATGCTTATGGAGCCATGACAAACATTACGAAGCTGCGCGGATCAATATCGTAGTGGAATGATGGACCAATTATATGGCGCAAGCAATCTGTTTGAATGGACAAATATTCGCAGTAAATACGACGAAAGGAATGGCACTAGTGCGGCGGAATGGTCGCGTTACCATGGTTTTTTTTATCTGATAGCATGTACAAATAAAATAATTTCCAAAGAATATCATTCATAATTGATCGTTCAATCATGAGATTGGTTGACTGCAGCCCTCCACCCTTCCCTATCTCATCCAAATTTCCTTTACACCCTGGTATCCCTCCCTATGTACTTTTCTCTTCATTTGGTCCATGAAATTATTCCTAGGTCTTCCTCTGGGGGCTTATCCTTCTATTTTAGCTTCATTTATGTTCTTCATAAACCCATTGTGTCTCAGGGTGTGTCCTATCTATATAGTTCTTCTTTTCTGTATGTTATTCCCTATGGTACTTTCCTCTTCCACTCTCCTGTAAACTTCATTAATTTTCTAACTTAGTAGGAGCCTCTGTTTTACCTTCGATTATGTTCTTCACAAACCCATTGTGTCTCAGGGTGTATCCAATCCATCTGGTTTTTCTTCTCTGTGTCGTGTTCCCTATCGTCCTTTCCTCTGCTACTCGTCAGTATACTTAATCATTTCTTATTTCGTCCGTCCATTATATCTTCAGCATCCTCCTCCAGCGCCAGGTTTCGAAGGCTTCTAGTCTGTTCTGGTCAGCTTTTCCAATGGTCTATGCTTCCGATCCATAGAGCGCCACACTCCACACGAATGTTTTCACGCACCTTTTCCTGGTTTGAAATCCTTTGAACGCAGCAGTTGTCTTTTAATCCGTCCCACGTGATTGTACTTCCTAGATAATTGAATGAATCCACTTGTTCTGATTTCTCTTCTCTCCGAGTGACCTCTGCATTAAGATTTTTCCCTTCAGTATGCCTTTTTATACAGCACATTTTAGTCTTCGTCGATTTTTTAGTAAAAAAATATAGTGTGAATTATTTATCGTAAATGAGCTAAATTCGCGTGTTGAAAAAGTTTTCGGTGAGCATTCTTTCCAGGGTGACCTCTCCTGCTTGAAATTCATGAAAATGGAAAACCTGCTTGACTTTATATCCTCATGAAAATAAAATCCGGGAACCAGTTATTACTATGCTAAGGTCGTAAATTGAAATTTGCGAGTAATTACTCGGCTGAATGATTTATTCCAAGTGCATGGTAACATTCGAAAGTCAGGGAAAAGGTTTTCAAGGATTCTACCAATGACAATACAAATTTCCATGCTCGGGCATGGAATTTTCCATGCTCGCTTTTCACGTTTTCAGGCAGTATCGCGCATAAGCGTTTTTTTTTTTTACCTTGGAGGCTCTCGGGACTTGCATTCACCGGAAAAAAGCGAATGATTTCACTAAGTTTTACTTAATGTGATTTGATTTTTTTAAGCAATTTTTATGTATATAAACAACTGTTCTGGAGGATTGGTCTTGGGAAATGAGTATAACCCTCTCTTACCAGCACTTTGCAGCTTTATTTCTGTATCTTCAGTGCTGGAAAATAATTTTTGATAAGAGTATAATAAAGCTGTAAACGTTGGCAGGGGACTATTATATCCATTTCCCAAGACTAATCCTCCGGAACAATCGTGCAGTCAAATTTTTACGCAAGAGAAGTGTTATGAGGTTGCGAATGCTTCAAGAGGTGGTATGGGGTTGCGAACAGGCCTCTTATAATTCATTTCTAAAAGTTAGATGCATGGCAATGGAGCCCCTAAAACATTGCGAAAGAACGAGCATGACTGGACAGGTGCTATAAAATGGTAATTAAATTGTACTCCCACATAAACAATGCGTTGCAGTTATATACTTTCAAGTGATAAGGTGCGGTCTTTACTGCCAAGGGTCGTCACAATCACAGCTGCGTGGACAGGTGTCTTTTTGAGCGATGCGTATAAATGTGGCCTTCTAAAGCGTTTTATAATTGATTTTATGAGTTAAGTATAATACCATTAATTGCGTCAATTCATCACCTTTTCTGTTTTAATAAGGAATCCATCGTAAAAACAGAAAAAAAAGGTACATACAATCATATTCTCTCTGATATTAACTCGATTTTGAAATTTCTTCTTAATTTTCTGATGATTTGGAGTAATCTTTGGGTATGATCGTAACCAAACTCCCATTTAAACAATTTGATGACATTTTCAAGCCTTATAACAGTTTGGCTGATAATGGTAATAACTTATGCTTGAAAAATTTTCATAACTTGTTGGGTTCTCATAACATTGTACACCGATGATTGTATAATGAGCTTGCTTTGCTCTACTAAATCAATTCATTTATCGTGCAAGTATACTTCCAGCTAATTGGTAGGTTTTTGGAAAGTACTTCTCCTAATCCGTTTTCACTCCTTTAGATGAGGTTTCCTCCGGTTTCCTGTAGAAAAGGTTTTCAAGCCTTTAGATCCCTCTGGAATTCCTCATATTGTCTCCCCCATCTTATATCGTCTAGAATTTCTATCCTCTTCCTTCCTCTACCGCGCTTCCCCATTGTACTCCATCTGTACATCTATTACCCTCTTCTGAATTTCCTCTTCTTTCAATACGTCCTCAATCCATCTCTTCTGCATCCTCCGAACCTACGCCACCAGCTTTCTCTCCTCTCCAACCGTATCCAACACCACCTCGTTCGTCCTCACCACCCAGCTCTTCCTCTCCATCCTTCTCCACACCCACCGCTTTTAAGACGAAATTTTCATCATAAAATTACTGTGTCGTTTACATTGCCATGTATAAGATTATTTCCCTGTTTAAATCATTGGACTTACGTGAAATGTGGTCCAAAAACATTTATCGACTTAATTGAAAAGTTATTTTTAAATGGGTGATCTATGGCCCCCGATTACCGCTAAAGCCACCTCAACGAGGTTAAACTTCAACGTTGAGACCTTGGAGATTAACTAATCAACAACACTTATGCTCGATTAAGTCGCCTTGGAGTTGGCTGCAGTAGAGCCCCGTACAACACTTCGTTATGAAGCCAATAGCAAGGGCTGAACAATGACATAACGATATAAGCGACTGAATTGACTGCCAAAGCCCGTGCCCAAAGCCTCAAATCCCTCGTTGCGGGATGATTGAACTATGGCGTTTTCATCAGCGAGAATAACTTTGCTGCCTTTGCTACGATGTTCCACAAGGAAGAATTCAAGGGCGATCAATCTACATCAACATTCTACCCCGCGATCCGCCGCATGGGCGTGTGGCAGGGGGTGGTATATCTTGATTTCACCAGCTGTGAGACACACGAATTAAATATTGCATTATTAATGGAGCAATAATATAGTTTTACATGCCAGAAATTGGAAGTCAGCAAATGAAAATATCTAAATAAGTCTTTAACTTGACTCATTTTTTTCACGCGGTACGTTTGAAACTCTATCAAAACGGAAGGTTTATTGTGATCCCGAAGAATTTACTGCGGTGACAATATGATTATTGTTCAAAATATTTTAGAAAACTCGCAAACTATACACACTGGTGATTTTTTGACGAGATCTAAGTGTAGGGAATGCCTCATTTTTAATATAAGGTCTCTCTGGAGTTCATTCACGAGCCGTTTCACATATAAAAGGGCTGGTATTTTTTGGCAAATATCTCGGAAAGTAATGCGGCAAGGGGTTGAATTGTTGATGTCAATAGAAATGTGATATATTTTCTTTAAAATGAGACCAAATTCATTGATTTCTAGGTAAAATGAAATTTCGCTCAAACTACCCTTTTCGAAGATGTTTTTCTTACTGCGGTATCATTTGCACTGCACTAAGTTAGAGTACCTAATTCCTTTAGAGCCTAGACTAAATTCTCTCAGGAATAAGATGCCTATGTAGCATAACTGGTGTAAGCACTCGGCGCGAGATTGGGCAATTTACATTCGTTTAGTACACCAATGGGAGCTTCTTCTTCTGGAGCTACTCCTATCGGAAACTGGAGATCATCATGGGTATTTCATCTCCACCTCCCTCTTCTATAAAGTTCAGTGGAGATGCAGTTAGACCACTTTAGTGAACTGTCCATTCAAGAAATTCTTCCTCCCCTTCTTCCCTTCTATTTTTCCTGGAACGATGTTTCTTAAGGTAGTTTGATCGACTAGTTCCCTAAGCATAATGAGGATCATATTCGAACAATACGTCTTTATTTTAGCAAGAGTAGGAAGCATGAATTACAAGCTGCATTATTAAGTGTTCAATAGTACAATATTACTTGACTGAAATTCTAGGATATTCAATAAAAGTATCTGCGTAAGTCTTCAATTTGTCTCATTTTTTCACGCGATACGTTCAAAACTCCTTCGCAACGGGGGTTTTTTTTGCGATTCTGAAAAAAATACTGCGCTGACAATATGATTCATTTCCAAAAATGGCTGAGAAAACATACAAACTACTCGTTATTCATTTATTGACGTGATATAGTAGTTCAAAATTCCTCATTTTTTTAAATAAGGTCTCTCTGGAGTTTAAATAAGCTCTCTCTGGTTGATCTATGAGGAAATGCATATGCAAAGTTCTACAGAAGTTAATTTTTATTGGATTGGATATTAAGGGAGGCGTCCGACAGCTGAGGTCATTTGCGCCATAGGGGACAGGCGAGGGGTATGCAACTCTGAGAAATGGTGTATGCTTGTTGAGAAATGGTCGCGAAATGGACAGAAATTGATATAAATGGATAGAAATGGACAGAGATGGACAGAAATTGATAGAAATGGACAGAAATTGATATAAATGGACAGAAATGGATAGAAATGGACAGAAATGGACAGAGATGGACAGAAAGAGATAGAAATGGACAGAAATTAATATAAATGGGTAGAAATGGACAGAAATGGATAGCTATAGACAGGAATGGATAGAAATGGACAGAAATGGTTAGAAATGGATAGAAATGGACAGAAATGGACAGAAATTGACAGAAATGGTCAGAAATGGACAGAAATTAATAGAAATGGACAGAAATGGTTAGAAATTGATAGAAATGGACATAAATGGTTTGAAATGGTTTGAAATGGTTTGAAATGGATAGAAATGGACAGAAATTGTTAGAAATGGACAGGAATGGATAGAAATGGACAGAAATGATTAGAAATGGATAGAAATGGTTAAAAATGGACAGAAATTGATAGAAATGGACAGAAATTGTTAGAAATGTACATAAATGGATAGGAATGGACAGAAATGGATAGAAAAGGACAGAAATGGTTATAAATGGACAAAAATGGATAGAAATGGTTAGAAATGGACAGAAACGGTTTGAAATAGTTAGAAATGGATAGAAATGACTGAAATGGAAATGCGGTGTACACTTGTTTTTGAAGTTGCGTACCCCTCGGGGACAGGTAAGGGAGGATGGGCGTATAGAAATCTGGCGTCGTCATTAGCCTCCTCTTAACGAAAGGCGCCAAGGGGACCACGGTTTAACGTCTCCTCCGGCAGACGGAGTACTGCACTTGAAGTGCTCTCCACAAGACACTCAAGTAGGGATCGGGTTTCCTCTGAAAAGCATCCTCCTCTGCAGGGATTTGAACCCCGGCCGTCCGTATGATTAGCCAGTACTCTAGCCGCCACACCAACCCGACCCCCCCGGTACATTTTTATACGACCGGTTTTGATACAAGATATTATCATCAGGAAACCTCAGCTCTCATCAAAACCAGTCGCAACAACTGAATCTCTAAAGAACTTTGCTAGCGCATTTCCTCATTGATCAACAATGAAGGAAATGTCATGTCTTTCCTGATACCACTGAATTATCCGATGGCTCAATTATTTCACCATATACCCTCATGATAAATACATTCTTTCCATTCTCTTAGTAAAAATATAACTGCTTTGGTGGATGAATTCGGTATTTCGGTATACACCTACTATTTGGTCGATATAGCTACTTCTCTCCTTAAATATATGCTTTGGATGTAAGCTGAAGGAGTTTCCTGAGGAAAATAGTTTTCTTGGCACAAACATCCCTCACTGAAAAATAAAACGCGATATTCGCTAACCTTTCTGGTACTCTAGCAAAATATAAATAAACTTGTGAAACTTTTAAAGACTACAGAAAAAATCAGCGTCTCCACGACCCGGGTCTCGATGGTTTAGTACTCCCCTATATATTACCAGTAAGTAGAAAGGGGATGAGGGATAAGCGGGAGAGGATACATTTGGGAGAAGGGGAAAGGTCATACAATGGCGGATAGGATAGGGGAAATTGCGGGAAGTAAACATTCATTGACAAGATTGAAACCTTGGTCACGACATCGTTTTAAAATTTCGAGCTGTTCTAAAGCTTACGTCGGCTATCTGTAAAGTGGGACGGAAGAACTACGGACATCAAGCTGAGAACATCCCAAAATAAGAAGGCGCTCATGGTAAAAAGACAACTGCTGTGCACAAAGAAGATAGGTCTACAAACCAGGAGACAGTATGTGAAAACATTCGTGTGGAGCGTAGCACTCTATGATTCGGAAGCATGGACCATTGGAAAAGCTGACTAGAAAAAGACTACAATCCTTCGAAACCTGATGCTGGAGGAGGATGCTGAAGATACAATGGACGGACAAAATAAGATATTATGAAAAGTACAAAAGAGTAGAAGAGGAAGGGACCATAGGGAACACGACATAGAACAGAAAAACCAGGTGGATTGGACACACCCTGAGACGCAGGGAGTTGGTGAAGAACACAATTGAAGGCAAAATAAAGGGAAAAGTCCCCAGAGGAAGACCCAGTAATAGGTTCATTGAACAAATAAAGAGGTAATTACATAGAAGGAGATACCAGGAGGTGAGATAACTAGCGTTGGTTAGGGAAGGGTGGAGGGCTGCAGTCAGCCACCAATCTTAGGATTGAACAACCAATGATGTGGTTATCTGTAAAAATTCAGCACATTTACTTTAAAATGCTTTCCCTGCTGTGGTCACAGGGTAAAATATGACAAATTTTAAGCTATCCGAGACTAGCCACGGAGTTTCACTTTTACGGAGTCACCCGCAATGCACAAATGTGCAAAGGAAATTCGCACAAGGGTAAAATATGTTTAGCAAAGTTACTCTTTTTTTAACTTTTGACCACAGTAGTGATTTTAAAGTGAATATGCTGCATCTTACATATGACTGATGTGAGCTAAATGCTTTAGAAGAGCTAGAGATTTTAAAACGATGTCGTGACCAAGATTTTAATCTACATCTGCATAATACCCTGAGAGCCACCATGAGAACGTGGGGCAGGAGCTGTTAGGGCACCAGCCACGAAAACGTCAGGAAATAGGAATTAAAGAAGGAAAGGACGCCAATTAATTGTACAGACGTTAAGAGAGGGTCTTATGGACCAGATATGTTTCCGTTATAGTCATTCATGGTGGGTGATAAGGAAGAATTTATTCACCCACCAAATCGACAGGGTGTCGCCCTTGTTTTGTCGCTTCTATCAGTTCTGGGAAAAGAGCGCGGGGCGAGCGGGGTTAAAAAGGGTCTTCCCGAAACTCTCATTTTCTTAAGTTGTCAGGTAATTTTAACCTCCGAGGCACCAGCGGCTTCCAACCTATTCTTTCCTTCACACATGTCACACGCTCTGTTCGCTCATGTTTTCAACGAGACTAGCGGCTTTACTGAGTGTCCGTTAATTTAGCAAATCGATTATTTTCTCTGAGTAGGGTCCAAAGTACTCGAGTGAACTCGATATGGGGCCTAACTAGGTCGAAGTGACAACCCTGATTCTCTTTTTCATTTAAGGACCTGCCTTAAATTTGCTTGAGATATCCTAGTCCCTTTGCTCGCTATGACACAGCGCTGCAATTATTTTGCGAGAGTAAATAATGAACAAAAAATAGCCTAGCAACGGCTGCAAGCAAGAATACGTTAATTTAAGTTGCCACAAGACATAAGAGAGCAAATTAATTATTTTCTTAAAAGAGAAAAATAATTATCCAGAGGAAGAGATAATCAGTCTGGCTTTTAGTGAGCGAAGAGCTCAGTTAATTGAACGATAATATTTCTACTGATCGCCATTGACAATGAGATAAACAAACGACGCACGATTCATCCTCTGCAATAATTGAGAACTTTCACTTAACTCACTCGTGCTCTTCAACAGTGATCGATAACGCGTGTAAACAGTACGCATCCTCACTATGCCTCACTACAAACACTGTTTACCCGAGCGGCTCAAAAACAGTGGAAAAAACAAAAACAGCTTCTTTTTTTCCGCGCTCTGAATCGAGTGTCCGGGGTGTGTAATAGGAGAGCGGTGCCAAAAACGCACATAAACGTACGCCAGGACTTGGAAAACTTCCAGGGCGAGGCGGCATTCTTTCGCGGCGTAAAACGCACGCGGGCATTCATGACTGTCTCACGGCTCGCTGCTCCGACACAACGCGCCCTCCACCGCTGCCACGCTGCCGGGTGAACGCTCTGCCGGCGATAAATAGACTGTGCCCACGCCTCAGAGCGAATTCCTTCCTATCGCTTCCCACCCCTGACCTCCCCTTGCATTGAAATGATGCACCCCCGCAGCGTTGTTTTCCCAAGGGGCTGTCAGAGTGGCCGAGGGAGGTCATTGACGCGCATGGACAAGACTCATCAACGCAGTTTTTCGCGGTGAAGAATTCTGCGAATGAGTTTTGGAACATTAATGCATTCATACCCCTCACGACATACCATTTTGGGGTACGCAAAGTCAAAGAACCTGCTCATTGCCATTAGCCCTAGAAAACCAGCTCTCTTCAATTATTATCTGCAAAATGCTCCATTATTGAAAAACTCTTTTTATTCTATTTTTCTCATACACCAGTTCTTACACGCTTTTCTTTCCATAAGAGACTTTTCAGTTTTCCTTATAAGATTCTCTACCGTCACATTCACCCATGACTTACAAGGTCTACTTCATCCTCACGTGTCAATCGTTTCACTGTCACATATTAGTTTCATTATACGACTCTTATTCGTTCATTGCCATTAGCCCTAGAAAACAGGCTCTCTATAAATAATGCCCTTCATAATTTCTTATCCTTACCAACCTACATCATGCACGCTCTCCTATTCCTAATGAGGAGTCTTAATTTTCGATGCACGCGATAACCTACCATGAATTAAATCCATATAATAAAGTAAGATTTCTGCATCAGAATGGTGTAAAAGTATTAATACGTCATCGCTGATTTAACGAAGACATATTGGCTTTAAAATTATGAATTTTTACGCTGAAATGCAGTCTTAATAGCAGACCAGAACAGACTAGAAGCCTTCGACACCTGGTGCTGGAGGAGGACGCTGAAGATAAAATGGACGGATAAAATACGAAGTGATGAAGTTTACAGAAGAGTAGAAGAGGAAAGGACCTTACGAAAACCATTGAGAAAAGAACAAGAAGATGGATTGGACACACCCTGAGACATAATCGGTCTGTGAAGTACATAATTGAAGGCAAAACAGATGGAAAAGTCCCCAGAGGAAGACCCAGGAATAAATTCCTTCACCAAATAAAGAGGAACCTGGCACATAGGAAGAGCTACCAGGAAGTAAGAAGACTTCGCGTTAAAACGAGAAGAGGGGAGGTCTGCAGTAAACCAATCTTGGGATTGAACGACCAATGAATGAATGATATTATGAAATTATTGTAAAAGTATTCGCTTTTTTCCGGTGAGTACAAGTCCCAGCAGAGCGAGAGTATCTCTTCACATAACTATTTAATCTCAATTTCCGCCCAAATAATATTATTCAAAAACTTGTATTACTTGCACTATATATAGAGGTACCTGTTCTTTTGTTTTCAGCATCGGTATTGCTAATATAATGCGAGTATTTTGGTTTAAATAACAGACTCACGGATTTCGTCGTAGCACATTGACGACATACTGTGATGAATGTTGCATCGTTGCCAAGGGAAATTTCTCCTGTTTACCTTGTTTACCAAATCTATTTTTTTAGAGTATATAATGATTAGGCATTTAATATGCATAGTTAAATTTTATAGGTCTGAAGATAATTACTCCCTTCCCTTAGTTCGTTAAAAAGTCATATCCTGCCGAAATAAAAATGGAGGCTGAAGTCAGTATAATTACTGGTTTTCGTGACGTAGTAAAAGATTCGGTTTAACGCTTCTGCCTGCAAGATTTTGCACGAAGGAGTATTTACATGAAATTTAAAAAATATACAAGTCAACGCTAAGCCTAAATTTGCTCATTACAGCAAATCAATGCCAACCCCTTCCTCTCTCACCATTCACTCCACTATCATACATCAGTTTCGATACTTGACTCTGAATACGCCACGAGCAATTGGGATTCTACTCAGGAATATTTAATTTGATAAATACTAAAGACAATACAACGGAAAGCCACACTCATCATTAATATCCATTACGCGCAAACAGAAAGTGAAACGTAGATATCCTGGGTTGGGAGCAATGTAGTTTCGGATGCTGCATTTCGTACGAATGAGTGCATGTGCTTAGCCAGGGGCATGCAGGGTAGGGGGGCCGCTGACCAGATTCCCCCCCACCCCTGGATGAGACATTTCATACCGAATCTGCAATACGGAGCCAGACGGGATGATGGGAGGAAATCATAATAACAGAGTCATTTTTACGAGCCCACTACCGAGAGAGAAAAAATGGAATTACGAGGCATTATTAGCTATCTTTGGATCATCTCTTCTCGACCATAAAAGTACCTCAAGAATGACAACTTGATGCATAGTTACCCACCGCAGGAGATCACTGCTGCAGGAAAATATTAAAATTTACGACGATAGTGTAATCAAAATTAAGAAAATAGTTATGATTTATTGTATTTATCTACAGCTATGAAAGCAAGACATTTCAATATTATACCCCAAGCATTTGTTAACCAATTCTCTTTTTAAAAACTCGCGATAAGCGATGCAGTAGTTCTAAGACACCCACGATATTGCAGTTCAACCCCACAATGCTCACTGCTATCTTTTTTCTACAGCGAAATATGGAACGAGATATTTCAAATAAGAAATGGAATCTTCGTGACGAGTTCATTTCGAGAGCCAAATTTTAAACACATCAAGGATATTTATCAAAACAAGATGAAAAGTCGGTCACGAAGGGATGGCATACAAACTCAATGCATCAATGATTCGAAAGGTCAGCCTGCACATGCAACGTGCCTTATCAAGATGTGTATTTTAGAGAAAAGACACTATCAAATTCATAACATCCCACATAATAAAAACTCCCAACTCTACTTCTCCCTCTCTCTACCCTCCAACTCCCAACACTAATTCTCCGCACTGGACTACAGCCTCTTCACGGTCATGTTGGTGCTCACCGCCTTCATCGGAATCTACCTCGCGTTCTTCGCCAAGAAGAAACAGAACGCGACTTCAGAGTATCTCATGGGCGGAAAGAACATGAGCCTCGCCCCCGTCGCGATGTCCCTTACTGCAAGGTGTAGCTGTCATTCGCGTCAGACGCACCATGAAATCTCTACCTTAGGAGTATTGTGCATAAGCTTTAACTGTACTAAGCTCAGCATTTAGTGCAGTTCCAGTCCTCCTAACTGTACAGGACAGTACTATGGTTGTATTGTTACGGATGATTAACGTTGGAAGTGTACTGTAGAGACTGAACTGCGGAAAGGGCTGTACTTACTGAAACTGTGGTGCATCACAGAGCAGGAGTTGTACTATGGTAAAAACTGTACTGAAACTGTGCTGTATTACAGGGCTGGAAGTGTACTGTTGCAATAACTATACTACAAAATGCTCTTCAATGAGGCAAATTGTACTGTTTTTGTTTTTCAATTCAAACTCAGTCTTGAGCACACTTCCTGTCCAGTTACAGTACAATCGGAGAACATACCTACTTAATGACAGCACAATTTTGTTCTCCGAGATTGTTTGCGTTCCTGCTGCAACCAGAGCCAATTGTGTTCTCGTGAAATTTTTCCAATCCTTACCTATAGCTTTTCATGGCGGGAGATACATTTGAATTTTGGATTCTATGCTACCACCCGGGATACAGTGAATCAGCAACATTGTTTAGTCGATGGTAATAATATTGCTATTTTGGCTTAATCAGGAGAAGAATCACCCGTGCAAAGGCTAAATCTGTTTGTATTCTTTCCAGATTTGCCCTCGTGGTGTGACATGGAGGAGGAGTTGGCTGTTTTACTTACTACCGACACAGGAGGAGGAGCTGGGACCCGAAATGGTGGCTCGACGTCGTGGAAGCCCTCAAACTCCCAACACTACTTCTCCGCACTGGACTACAGCCTCTTCACGGCCATGTTGGTGCTCTCCGCCTTCATCGGAATCTACTTCGCGTTCTTCGCCAAGAAGAAACAGAACACGACTTCAGAGTATCTCATGGGCGGAAAGAACATGAGCCTCGCCCCCGTCGCGATGTCCCTTACTGCAAGGTGGGTAGCTGTCATTCGCGTCAGACGCACCATGGAAGGCGTGAGAAGTAAGGTGATGTAGCTGACTGTATGCTGGACTTCCATTTCACTAAATAAAAGGGAATGCCAGGCTTTCTGAGAGGAAAATTACGTTTGACAAGGAGATCGTGATGCCCCGTTGTTTCAACTATCGACGTACTCACCGGCGTCCTAGCGCGTCTTAGGGTGCTTTCGATTTAGAACGGCGATCGCCGGCGATAGACGGCAGTTACGCAAATCGATCTTGCTTTGCTCGGCTCTCCTCATAGCGGAGAGCCACTGATAGCTGGCGATAGACGGCTATTCCACTAACTCGAAAGCACCGCTGCGTGGCGATCGCCGTCTATAGCCGCAAATCGAAAGCACCTTAGAGTAAGAGTACTTCCAAGGCGTGGAGTATAACGAACAAAGAACTCAGCCGGGTAGGAAAACTGGTATTTTTAACAGAACACAGCGAAAACGCTAGATAACACGTTCTCCGCGCCAAGGCGGGCAAACGTCTCCGTAGCGATATCGCAAATAGAGGTAATATATAGCCACAGATACACATGAACGGCCATCAAATAGTCCTTCACAAAAAGACGTCCAAGCTGTACGAACACTGCAGGAGACGATCGAATAGGTATTCCACCGCTCGTTGTCATGCATTAACTCCATTTAACTAATAGTACTCCATCGAAAACGCGCGTAATCCAAAATCACTGAGGCAAGCACATCCGACCGCGTGCTTTTGAGTAATGATGGTCTCGATGCGTAGAGTAAAATGAAGAAAGAACTCAGCCATTTGAGTAAACTTATGCATTTAACAGAAGATAGAAAAAATGCCAAACGTTCTGTGCCTCGTGGTGATGCGGAAAGTCTACCGAGAAGATATTACCAGTAGAGGTGTTTATAAAATATGTACATAACCGGTCTTCAAGTGGTACTTCACAATCAGACGTCACAAAAGGACAAACACAACAACCGACGATTGGATAACGTCACACATAGAGCTCCATTCAACTTAAATAAATCAATTTAACACGCATAACTCTTCGTTTTGAACGCTAGCAACTTACAATGTTATGTCACGGGGGGACCGAAAGCATTAAGCCCGACTTTTTAATATGACAAAAAATGAAGACTGTTATCCTATTATAAAGCATGGAGTGTCATTCCATTTTGAAGTAATTCCGAATATCTCAAAATATCTAACAGATGGAAGCATAGAACAATGGAGGAATGGGATGGAATTCTGATTTATTCTTGCAGCCGATTCCGCCATAACTTCCCGCACTTCGGTAATTTTTGTGACCATATTCAGGGAGGAAAGGCATGTTTCGGCGACGACAATGGAGAGAACAAGTAATTCGAGAACATTCTTCCAAACGTATTTATCAAGTGATTTCGCAATCTATTGGCCATTATAATCTTCATTGCAAGCGATAAATTAGTGTAGAATTCGAGAAATACGAATGTCAATAGATTATTGGGCAAACAAGACTACTCTAAAATAGGGGTTTTCCTGATAGCTAGGCTACACTCCATGCATTGTGAGCATTCGAGGCTATAAAAGACGGGGCTACCTTCAGATGAATTTCCACAAAAATTTTAAAAAATCCTTCAATATTTGTTGGATTATACTAAAATTCATAACAGGTATTAAGCTTTCATATCCCATGGGTTTCGTCATTCCCAACTCAAAAACTCCCACATTAACTAATGCCACTGCCATATGAAACTTGGTTAATTCCAAAGTACCTCATATTTTAAATAATAATAGTTTGGTATCCAAATAGAGAATTTGGCCATAAATTTCTAGAGGTATAAGGTTCTTGAGAATATGCTGGATAACAATAATGTAGCACTAGTTTCAAATTAACATCCATTACACTTCAATTGGGTCAAGAGGAATCATTTAAATTATTCATGATGAGAAACTTCAGGGCCACAGAGGTCTTTTAAGGAGACAAAGATACTATAGATAGCTTCTAAAAAAGTTTGTGGTCACACGTGCTCCTCTCATTCCATCATGTTGCCATAGACTTATTTGTTCTCATTTTGAGTTTTTCACGCATAATACTCAAGTGAAATTTCTCAGCATTAATTGCCAATTGATGGTTTAATCAGTTTGCTCAACTTGGTACACATTGAAAGTCTGAACCAAAATTGGTGGTATTAGTGTGATCTTTGAAACTTTATCCTGTTCATGAGTCAAGCAACCCACAAGACTATAACATTTGTCATTTCCCTCTCAGAAAATGGCCAATAACATTAGTCTAACAAAAAAAAAACAAACTATTATTCTCCCATTCTAATTTTTAACTGAAAACCAATTGATTACTATCAATCTATTAAGTCCTGATGACTGAGAGTGGCAAAACTCTAACACATTAATTAACACTCCACATCAGTCATTTTTAGGGGTGACAAAATTACTTTCCTCAACTCCGAAAAATGTTTCACCCTAATGTACAGCATCTTGATACCCCATGCAGTCTCATACGTGGGAAAATAACTTGAGGATGATATTTCAAGTCTTTCTGCACCCTAAATACAGCTGTCTCATTGACAACTGTATAATATTGCAAAGCACTGCATGTAACAGCTTCATGCCCTAACAGCTCGTGAATATTAATGGCCTCTCATCCCAGATGTGCTGATCTTGGTAGAATTTAGGAGCATGTTTTTAACAAGCATCATTTCATTCATCACTTAAGAAATTGAGAGGTAGAACTAGATTTCGTTCACAATGATACAAGGTTGGGATCGCAAGCTCTTGAACATGGCAGAAAAGACCTATGGCTGAATAAGGTGCATGGTTGACATTGCTTGAGTCAGGCAGAAGTTGAAAGATTCTACCAGTGATTGAAACAGACTTTTAGAGAAGAAAGCTCTCATAGCAGTGTCCTCTGAACTTAAGGCATTTACATAAATTTACACAGCTATGAAACATTTGTTGATACATTCTTATGGAGAGAGTAAAGCTATTACAGCTACGAAGGATTTCTTCTCTAGGAGTTAATGTGGCCATCACCGGGAGTTATGAGAACTATACAATCCTTGGCCTTGAGATAAACCATTGCAAGTGGAACAAGTAATTAATAAAAATGAAGCAAGTCACAAGTGGGTGTGTAACTAACGCTCCATCCATGTAATTTACATGTGCTCACAGTTATGTTTCAGGAATCACGCTCATCGGAATACCAGGTGAAGTTTACACCTATGGCACCCAGTTCTCTGCCTTGAGCCTTGGGACGGTGTTTGCAGGCCTGTGCTCTGCCATATTTTTCATCCCAGTGTTTTACGAACTTCAGCTGAATACATCCTATGAGGTGAGACTCATTCGGAACAACAAAATATAGAGCCACAAATGCATGATGACATATGAGAGGAATAAAAAAAGACAAAAATAGTCTCTTGACCCAGTTAGATCGGCAAGGAATAAAGTGAAAGTGTCCTACACATTGCAGCAATATCACGTTATTCACTCTTTTATCACATAATCAGAAAAACTTGCTACCATATATCTCCAAGTTTAGATCAAAGTCTTCCTTTTCAGTTGAAAATATCAATGAAAATCCTTGGCTTGAATATGAATTTTAAAAAATTAGAACACAAAAGCTTCGCAACATCATTATAACTGTGAACTACTCATGGCCAAAGCATGAATACTGATACAAACTCAACAAATATTCTACAAACAAGAGTAAAATTTCTCATTAAACACACCCAGGTAAAAATAATTGGTATTTTACAGCTCTGAAACTGGTCTGTAACTGCTTTTGGTAGGCTGATGACAAGAGGTCATGTGATACAAGGTTATATTGATAAAGTAAAGAGTATATCTCAACCCAAATATCCAAATTCAAAATACAACACGCAGAAAACATTGAGAATGGTATTTGGCCTCACTTCTGCATGGAATATTCATATTAGACAATGTGTTTCACAAACTTTCCAGTTTTCTTTCATACCAGAAGAAGCAAACTGGAAGTTTCACCAAGGGACACAATGGCTATGATGATCCCATGCAGAAGAGAACAAAGAGGACTAGTCTAATCAAAACTACTCCTTGGATACCTAATTTCCAACTCCAAAAATGTTCCCTACCTTTTATCTAGGATTTTTTATGGATTTTTCTCATTTTTTCTAGTACCTGGGAATTCGTTTTGATCGAAAGGTGCAAGTTCTTGGGTCATTCCTGTTCGTCCTCACATATGTAAGTCCTACACCACCAAAGGGGTAAAATAGTTCTTCCATCTCTATGGATATAAATATTGATTTACCTAAATGATACCCTTTAATGGAGAGCAAATGACAAGAAAGGTTGACAATCACCTGACGACCTTAACAAAATTTATCACAATAAGACAAATAAGGATAAATTTTTAACCATGAATTGAGAATCGAGAGTTTGAGGATGTGCAACTGACATAAACTTCTTTTTCCTAAAAAAAATCCTTCACCTAGTAAAATAAATGTTTACAAATAAATATAATTGGGACTGATTACCAACATGTTTTTATTTTTTTATTTTCAGCTTCTATACATTCCCGTGGTGATTTATGTTCCTGCATTAGCAATTAATCAAGGTAAATTCACCTAACTCATTTCTACAATGGTTATTGGACAAAAACTCAACTCAAATCAGAGTACCTTTAAGAGAAAGTCAATTACTCAGAATGAAAACAATAATCTATTGGCACAGCTGCAAACGCAGTGAACCTATACGATAGGTACTGTTCATTGCCTATGTATCTTAACTAAGGTCTATCATTTTCTTACAGTATCTGGTGTCAACATCCACTTGATTACCCCTATTGTGTGTCTTGTCTGCATATTCTACACAACATTGGTAAGATACAATTGACTTAATTGTGATTGCTTAGAATTAAAACCATTATTAGTCAATTAAAATAAAAAATAAACCATTATTAATTAAAAGATTTAAGTTTCTCCTGGTGAATAGTATTAATAAACTCTTCTCGGGCTCTGCACCAGGTGATTGGTTTCATGTTTGCCGACGTTTCGGAAAATGACTTGTTTTCCATTTTCAAGGCGTGTTACTCTGTCCGTGTCAGATTGTAAAGTGAATTGAATTGACCGTTGGTCGGGCCCAACAATTGAGCTCAGGTGCCATCTGATTGGCTGATGTTTGGATTTTGCCCTTGAATTATTTCATGATTTTTTCTGTAATAAATTGCATTAAAAACATAAGGAAAAATCATAAAATAATTCAAGGGCAAAATCCAAATATCAGCCAATCAGATGGCACAGACATCACTAAATTTTTATGCGTAAGCATTGATAACTACCATATACCGTCTGCAAAATTTCAAGATAAATGGCTAATTGCTTCATTCATTCAGGTGCTAAATAGAAAGCAGTGATTTGGGGACTTCGAGCCCATCAGAACCATCCTCCTTAAGCTCTAGGACTGTTGAGGTTTAAAAGGTGTAGTACAAGGGTTTGTAGCTGGTTGGAAAATTCTATGTCATCAGCAATATTATTAGCATATTAATTTGCCCTAATTAAAAGAATTAATTTGATGTGCTCAATGTAGAAGCCCACATGAAGAGGTTGGAGAACAAAATACCGTCACTGAAATTTGTGTTAAAATAAGTTGGTTGGTAGTGCCGGCTAATAGAAGAGAGGTTGGCAGCATGTTTTTTTTAGTTTGATAAGTCAACGGAGCCTAGCGGTTGTACTTAGTCAAGTGTAGAGCTACGACTTCATTGGTGTAATGATTGTACACTGAACAGAAGAAATAAACCAGGGTTAAATAAAGACTTCTAATAATTTGTTTATAATAATTAATTACTTTAAAGTAAGCCACAAAAGGCCTGGGTGAAATTCCTTCTTCATAGCTATTGCTCAAGCTGCCAAGGAATTATGCTATTGCAGAAATCACAGAAAAATGGATAATTTTGGAATTGAAAACATAATATTTAGGCAAAATAGAATTTTAAAGCAATATTTATGGCAAGAATTATATACTTACTACTTTCAGCCATCCGCTAGCAAAAATTTCAACCCTATATTTTGATTGCAAGTAATTAAAAAATAAATCTCTGCACTGATTCCTAAGCTTTAACTATGGGAATAAAACAGTGGCCCAAGGGCTCTTGTAACCCTGATACTTGATTTATATAGCCTATAGCACTCCTTATTACAAATTCTACAGTTGTGCATATTTTCAGGTTAATTGGTTCAGTAGTTTTCACGGAGAGTTCAGGTAAAACTTTTGGTCTGTGACTGCTGTGAAACTGATCTGTAACTAGCTTGAAACTGGTCTGTAACTACTCAGAAATACTAATTCCTAATCAGGCAGGGGTATGTTACCGGCAGAGATGGGTAAATTAGAGTAATGTTCATTTGAGAGAAATTACCATGGCAATAGTATTATCAGAAAATTATAATAATTTTTGAAAATTACCATAATATTATGGTAATTTTTAATTTTCAGCAATTTAAAGCTAATAGAGAATTTAATATGAAAGCCAATAGCAATACCAAGGAGTAAACGGGATTAAAACCATTACTACCACCAAATTAACGAAATAAAAAGTAAGAAAATTTAAAAACAAATACGGCAGCCCACACACATTTAAGTGTTCTTTCGTATGGTATGGGAAATTTTTGTTCATACCATTAAAATGATAGCCCCACAAATATTCCATAAGTGAGTTGTACATGCCTTTATTTATAATTACGATCGAATTAAATATGTATTTATACTTTGCTTAAAATAATGTGTTTGGAACATATCAGTATGAAAAATATCTGAGACGGGGGTGAATATCACAGAAAATTATGGTAATTTTCAGGGACTGTGGTACATTATGTGAAATACCACAGTAATTTACGAAAATTACTGGGGTAATTTTCAGAATGGCCAATCTCTACCAGTTACCGATCAGGATTTGAAACATCTTGAACCATCATTAAAATCCAGACCAGTTCAGTCCATTGAAAGACAACTTCCAGATCAGATACTTATCTTTCAGAATAGTTACAGACCAGTTTCCGAGCAGTTACAGACCAAATATTTTTACCTAGGAAGAGCAGTGACCATTCAAAAACCACTACATTTAAATATATTAGCATAGATTGATTATTAATTTATACTTTTTGCAAATTTTAAAAGTCATCTAAAGGGATTCTTTGTTTCAAGTTCATATTTTTATTAGGGTGTAAACAATGCGATTGAAGAAACTCCACCCATCACAACATGAATGCTAAATATGTACAGTCCAAAAATATTCTGGTTATAATGTACATACATGTACTTAAGTCTACACATTCAAATGCTGAAAAATTGTTCAATTTCTAATCAGGGTGGAATGAAAGCAGTTGTTTGGACGGACACTCTACAATTACTCCTCATGTTTGGATCGTTACTTGTGATTGTTGGAGTTGGGACCAATGCCATTGGAGGTTTTGAAACTGTATGGCAGAGGAATGTGGACACCAACAGGACAGAGTTCTTTAAGTGAGTTTTATCAACACGGCAAGTGAAAAGAATGAATTTAACCTCAATACGTGACATCATTGGTTCCACTATCACAAACAATGCAGTGGTGCATCTGGGATTTTCATCGAGAAGGTGCATGTTTTGCATTTGGAGAAGAGGGAAAGGGGATGAAAAGTTTTTTAAAATATAACAACAAATCATGTTTAAAGACAGTTAAGATTGACTGTTACTTTTTACGGGATTCATTCCGCGATGTATGTTTTTTTAAACAACAATATTTCGCTGGTCCTCCTGCCAGCTTCATCAGGTTAACTGAACTGCTTTATTTGTCTCGCTCGTCTTTATATATAAGTCTGGACTCCCATTGTTGCCGGAATATGAATTTGAAAAAATTCGTTTTAGACTGTTACTCAACTTGTAACCGGCTTCTCGGTTGACGTTCTCCGGTCTCTTCGCAATTTCTACAGCCTCCCTTATTAATCTTGGGTAATAGCGTATTTCCCTAGATATTAATCTTGTCTCCTCAAAGTTGAAATTATGAGTGGGGCCGCTGAGATGGTGTTCGGCTATTGCAGAAATGCGGTAATTATTATTTTTAATTGCCCGTTGATGTTCTTGGAGGCGTATTTTTAGGGCTCTGCATGTCTGGCCTACATATGATTGTCCACAGCTACACAAAACTTCATATATTCCTCCGTAGAGGTTCCGTGGAAGCGGGTCTTTGGCTTTCTTTCGCTATCTGGCCTCATGGAAGAGAAGAGCTGAAAAAGTTCCTGCAACATCTAAATGAACAAAGCAACTCTATTAAATTCACAATGGAAATAGAGAAGGACAACCGCCTTCCATTCTTAGACGTTATGGTCCAGAAAAAAGAAGATGGAACATTAGGTCATTCTGTGTACCGAAAAAGTACCCACACTGATCGCTACCTACATGCCACATCGCACCACCACCCTCAACAGAAAGCCTCAGTCATGAGAACGCTGTATCATCGAGCTTTTATGATCTCTGACGCCGATTCCATCGCCGGCGAAAAGCAGCACTTAATAAGGGCATTTGAGAAAAATGGTTTCCGCCGTGACTACATCTTAAAAACGGCACGGAAAGAAGAACTAAATTCTCTCGGGGTCCGAAATAAAAATCCCACGGACCCGACAGAAAACAGAGAGAAACCTAAGGCATATGCCACTCTCCCTTATGTGTCTGGAACGACGGAGAAAATCTCTAGAGTTCTGTCGAGGTATAACGTGGCTAGCAGATTCACGTGCACAACGAAGACAGGGGACGTACTTCGGAAAGCCAAAGACCCGCTTCCACGGAACCTCTACGGAGGAATATATGAAGTTTTGTGTAGCTGTGGACAATCATATGTAGGCCAGACATGCAGAGCCCTAAAAATACGCCTCCAAGAACATCAACGGGCAATTAAAAATAATAATTACCGCATTTCTGCAATAGCCGAACACCATCTCAGCGGCCCCACTCATAATTTCAACTTTGAGGAGACAAGATTAATATCTAGGGAAATACGCTATTACCCAAGATTAATAAGGGAGGCTGTAGAAATTGCGAAGAGACCGGAGAACGTCAACCGAGAAGCCGGTTACAAGTTGAGTAGCAGTCTAAAACGAATTTTTTCAAATTCATATTCCGGCAACAATGGGAGTCCAGACTTATATATAAAGACGAGCGAGACAAATAAAGCAGTTCAGTTAACCTGATGAAGCTGGCAGGAGGACCAGCGAAATATTGTTGTTTAAAAAAACATACATCGCGGAATGAATCCCGTAAAAAGTAACAGTCAACACTGCATCCGCGGAAGCCTACGAGCTGACAGTTAAGATTATATACATTGCATAATAGCAATCACAGTGTAGCAGCCAATATAAAAAGATTTTTGGTTTGCATATTTCTAAAAAGATTAATAGGATTTTTCAGAACTAAGAATAAATTGAATCAACATTTGTCGTTAAAATATCAAATGTAGCTTTTTCCTTGAGTGGCTGCTTAAAGCCACTTCATCCTATTAAGATATTACAATCAATGAAAGGAAAGTTTTAAACAAGCACTTGAGCCAAACAATCAATTTCAACCAAGATTGGGAATCAGATTGGTGTGGTGGCTAATTACTGGCTTCCATCTGCAGGACGTGTGTGACAAGACAGAGTGGCAGTACACAATACAAGGAAAACCAAGTTATGCAAACAGTCAAAATAGTATCTTGTGTCTTAAACATTATAAAGAAAAAGCATATTAAAAATTAAGGAAACTGCATAACAGACAAAATATAGTATATGACACATGCGATGGCCAAAATGTGTTCTTCCTGGTGAAAAAGCATGCTTCATCATTGCACAGTGAGTGAAAGTCCTCCTGGATAAAGGTTTCTCAGGTATTCCACCAGGTAATCACCTCCATATCTTCAAATGTTTCTGATAATGACTTGTTCTCCATCCTCGGGGGTTCTGATGAACCCTATTCAGAAGATATGAAGCTGATTACCTGATGGAATACCTGAGAGACCTTTATCCAGCTGATATCCTGGGAAAACCTAAGATCTTTCAAAACTTCTCCTATCTGAAACGGGACAAATCTTGTTTGATAATTGAAGCCAGTTGCCCAAAGCATCTACCTTCTACGCACTTAGCAAGACACTTGGCAGACTTATTGAGTGGGCTTTGGTACTTCCTACACATCATCATCATGTTACACTGAAGGATTCTTACTACAAGCAGGCTTCAAGATTCGGCCTTGACTACAGTTTCAGGCTTAACAATACGGAAATTTTCCAGCCATGGAATGAAAAGTGAAACATTAACGCAGTATTTTATTGTGAGCGATCACCATTCAGTATTAAAGAAGCAAATGTATCTGCCAAATGCTGATGTTGTTTTGAAATGAAACCATGTCCATGCAAACAAAACATGCAGAGTGGAAACTGTGGAGTCATCTGTTTCACCTTTCATTCCAGCTATCGCCACATGACTCTCATCACAAAGAAAATTTAAAATACAATGACATATGTAAGAGAAAAATGAAAAAACAGCTGATAATAAGTGATCATCCTCTAAAAATTAATTAATAGATTAACAGACATTAATATAGATTAGCCAGATTAATGCTCAGTACAACTAAAATACTGAATGCACAAGACTTTATACTCAATTCATACTTTTTTCACAGCACAGTCCAGTTATGACACACCAGTGTACTGAGCCATACCCTTTGATAACCCTAGCTATAAAGTCCGTTAAACTTGGTAATATTGATACAGGCTTCCACAGTGATTTGCCGAGGTCAGTTTATTCAGGTTTTTATGGCGTTGATTCATATTAACAGACAACAGTTTTGCTAATGTTACAGCTAACATCGTCAGGACCTGTGTCCGGACATTAGTGAAACTGTTGTCTGTTTATATGAATAAACGCGGGAAAAAAGGAATAAATTGACCTAATGTTGGTCATAGCCTACTGAAAATGTAAAGGTCTAAGGATTTTGGTCTTTGAGAGGCCAAATTTAATTCTGACATGGTTGTGGTGGATAGCATTGTGGCTACATATGTAATCCATTGCATTATTCTTAATTTCAGTCTGGACTGGGACCCAACAACCAGGCACACTTTCTGGGGCACAGTGGTAGGATTTAGTTTCAACTTCATCTACCATTTCTCTGTGAACCAAGGGATGGTTCAGAGGTGTCTTGTCATGCCAAACATTAGACAGGCACGAATGTAAGTACAAAAAGCAACCACAGAAAATACATAGCTGCTATTACAGGTAAGCCTTATCTGTACATCCCATTCTAACCTTGTTTCTTCAGTGAGCAGCCAAATAATTTTTCCTTCAAGAATATTGCTAAAGATCAGAGCTACATATTTAGAAAACTATACACTTCATTGTGAATTCAACACAGAAAGTAGTCTTTTAAATGAGAAAACATAGAAATGATTTTGAGAAAAACCATTGGTCTTAATTAATTGATCATTGCTCATGATATCAAAGCAAAAATACCTGAATCAGCCACTCTTGGTTTCCCAGATTTTTGTCTAAAACTAAGAAAACATTACAAGCCCAAAAAATTTAAGGAATTCACCAAATGCTATAGTGCAGAGTGGAACTAAGAATGCCAAGGTCACTTAAGTGCCAAAAATATTCACAATTTATGAGGATGGCTTGGTGGTGTATACTTTGCTTTCGCAAAAGGTGTTGGACCTGCACAGTGGACATTACTGGGACATGGGATATGGAACTTTCACAATCCAGTGAAATGTGGAAGGTGGTCTCTAAGTGAGGACGGTCAGATAGCCTATCTAACTGCATCCAACGCAAGCGCTTGAATTAGTGGAATTACTCACCAGTACCTACACTCTCATTTCCACTCATTTTGCAATAGAATCTCAAGATAAGGCTCCTGTTAAAGTCATTGTAATGTGTGATTTTGGCAACTTGCCTTTCACGTATGTACCACATGCCTTTTTTGGCAAAGTAGCTTGGTTTCCCAAAAACTGCTGATAGACCTCACAAATATGGTGCCAGTTGATACCATATTGGCAAGCTAGGGTAGACATTTTTTTCTGAATGGCTTTTTCACAATGAAGAAACAGTCAAATTCATTACGTTTTGATCCTGAGATACTGAAGGTTAAACACAATAAGGGAAACGGGCATCAGTGGTGTCCTAAGTTTGTGCATGAATTTCCTTAACCCTTTCACAGCTGCAAACGTACTTGTACATTTGCACAGTAGGGTTCTGTGAACGTACTTTTACGCTCGGGCTCCATGGAGCGCTTCATGGTTACTCACTAGCCCTTGATAGATTTTAAATACACAATACACAGAAAATGTCTTAAATGTTTCTTTACCTTCAAGTAATTAAAAAACATGTAAGTATGTATATCATGGGTTTCTTCTATGGAATATATTACTCGAGGAAGAGTTACGCGTGAGCGATTCACTTTTCACCCACATGGTAAGCCTCATGATCAGGAGACCGGGCCGCAGCAAAAGGGTTAATCTATATGACAGAATTTCCTGAAGAAGGAAATGACTTGGCTGCATAGGAAAATGTAATGCACAACCAACACCATTAATACTACATTGAACTGTTACCTTTGTATGCTGATGCAAAGTTCAGGCATCCCTTTTTTGTTTTGTTCTTTCTTGTGCAGGCCGCAGAGTAGCATACGCATCGTGGAGGATATAAAAGGGTCAATGCAGTAAGCCAAAGGAGTATTTCTGTTTCTGGTGCCATTCAGGAGACTACTTATGGGAAGCCATGGGGGTCTCAGTGTTAGAAGCCGAGAGGATTGGAGCTAGGTTTCATTATTTTGTTGACTCATTCCATTTTTTTCCTTCAATTCCCCTACTACTTCCCTCATACCTTTCCCTCCCTTCTAATAATGATGATATGTGACTCGCGACATTCATCATGAGTTTAAGTCACTGAGAGAATAACGAAAAGGACCTATCTGCCCTTTCTCCCTACCTCACCCATTCGAGCCCAGGCAGATTTTACCTTACCCCTACCTGGACTGGCACCCACAATTAACCAACAGCCTGACTCTTTCCATTTATTTGATCCCCTTGTTGTCTGACACTGCCTGGAGCTAGTCATGAGATAAAGTCGCCATTACAGAATATTTTGTTGGCGATACAGATGAATGACCCAGGGTAATGATAAGTTCACACAAATTCAGTGGAAAAACCTCTCGTAAGGCCATGAAATTGAGGATGCTACCATCAAACTTTGGGTACACAATAACTCTCTTTACCCTAGCAAAACAGATGAATAATAAAAACATAAAGAATAAGCACTTATAGAAGAACGCCTTCACAAGGGAGAAAGGCAGCAGACTGTGATCAACATCAGCAGTAAGCAGACGGCATCCAGCAGACAATGTTTGTGGCTCATCAATACCAAATATTTCCATCTTCAAGCTCAGAATAAAGCTTAGATTCCTCAAGGAGGGAACACCTTACATGATTTTGGGGATAAATCCTTGAACTAGTAGCAAATTCAAGCTAGGATATCATATAAATGCCAAAACTATTTTCATGCCCTTTTTTAAGGATAAGTTGTGATTTTAAAAAATTAACTACTTGATCATTATCTTGATCACTACAATGTGAAATTTTTTAAAGATTATTCACACATCTGTGAACTGAATGGTGAATATTAGTATCCATAGATTGTGTTCCTAAACAATAAAAATAGTGATTTATAATTCCATACAGACCAAAGCTAGCTGATATACTGACTGGTAAAAGCAAAAGGGTAATTAGCATAAATAATAATCAAAGCTTTTTTTCTGAATGCAAAAAAGTCATCACATTCTTCTTGGCTAGTTTGCTAAAAGCTATAAACTTTTTAGGGCTGTCTGAAGCTCATCATTTTAACACAGAAACCTTTCCCAGGATAAGGGATAAGTGATTCTGACTTTTAAATTCCTTATATTTTATCTTATTTGTATGAAACTAACAACGAACAAATGTTCTTCACAGACTCATAGCCATTGCCCTGGTTGGAGTGAGTGTTTTGACAAGTATCAGCACATACACTGGACTTCAAGTATTTGCTGCCTATTATGATTGTGACAAACTCTCAACTAAGGTGTGTATTTCAGTGAGAGGTAACGATCTTTTTCTATTGTCAAGTTTTCTCTCCTACTACAGTAAATTCTTCATGGAATTCTCCATGAAAATAGACTCCTATGATGTAATATCAAAGAAATACAATGATACATCACTATCTCATTTCAAAGAGCTTGAAAATGTCAATTTGATCAATGATCTACATCAGCCTTCACCCAGTAAAATACTAGTTCAAATCAGGTCGTTATACAAAGTATTACATTCTATTCCATCAGGTGACTAGCCAATCATATTTTCCTGAGGCCAGCCTATGCTTATATTTATGTTCAATAATATTAATATTGACATTTTCTAACCTTTTGCATTACAGGTGGTGGGTGCAAACGACCAATTGCTGCCTTACTTTGTAATGGAAGTTGCCAAATCACTACCAGGACTTCCAGGTCTCTTCATGGCCGGCATTTTCAGTGCTGCTTTAAGGTACAAGGTAGCTTCATGTTCCCTGATTTGAATAGATACCACAAAACTGAATAATGGGAATAACTAACTGCCATTGAAAAAGATACAGTTATGCAATACAATTTTTTTTACATTTCTGATTCTGATTCCTGTTTTTATAAAATCATGAATCATCAGGTTTATCACGCAATATTGGGATACCTGATTTCATTATTTCTTTACAATACCAAAGATCTAATGCCTGCTCCAATTAAATGTAACAATGCTAATAACCACCCAAGTAATAAAATTTGGTCTGTAACTTCTCTGAACCTGATCTGTAAGTGCTCTGAAAGAGTAATATCAAATTTGGAAGTGATCCATAATTGGACTGAACTGGTCTGAATTTTTAATATGTTTCAACTTTCAAATCCAGACTAGTAACAGACCACTTCTAGATTAGATAATAGTCTTTCAACATAGTTAAAAATCAGTTTCAGAGCAATTAAAGACCAGTTTCAGAGCTGTTACAAACCAAATATTTGGGAGTTTTACCTGGGAGTAGTAGCTTGTCTTTTTACCACGTTTTCATTAACTCGCTTTCTTGTCTGTCCGTTTATCTGTTTGGTACAAATTTGGTGATCGATTTAAAACTAACTTTCCAACGAGCTAGACACAACTTTAAACATAGCTCAGAACTGGATGACAATGCAATAATATGCAACAATAATATGTAATATGCATATAATCTATTTATTTATCATTGATTCTGTTCTTGGAGACTGAAGAGATCATGCAGCACTTTCAATTCTGATGGACCAATAAGAGTGTAACTCTTAAAAGGGGTAGAGATAGATCAAGAAAAAGAGATGGGGCCAGAATTAGAGGTAGTCCAAGAGTTTAAGGTCGCAATCGATCAGTAGGATGACAAATTGACACTGACGAACACGAAAGCAAGCATGGATCAAGTTCCAACTATGTATACATTTGAATCCATAATGAAAATAAGCCTCATATTTTTCCTCAGTTAGGCTTATTTTCAATATGAATTCAAACATAAAATACTTCTATGAAGTGACACCTGGAAATGTAAAGTTTATTCCAACTATACAGTTGGAACCAAACAATATATTATACATTAAATAATAAACCAAACATTATACAACATAGTTCATTATACCACCATGCAGTACCTCCTGCACAACTGCCTCTCACTACCACTGTACAAGAATCATCCATTGCAACACAATCTAATTCAAACTCCTGTCTATTTTAGCCGCCTCGGAACAAATTCACCAATCCTGAAAGTTTTAAATCATACCTATATTCTAAATATATGTGTACCTTTTAATCACTTAAATAATACCTAGCAAACCTCATGTGTTACAATGGAGCAAAACTTTTTTCTTTCTTTTTTAGTTCCATGTCTACAGGACTGAACTCAATGTCAGGAGTGATTTACGAAGATTTCATCAGTCCCTTCCTGAGCCCTAACACATCTGAAGAAAGGGCATCATTCATCATGAAGATCATATGTGCGACTCTTGGAATCATCTGCGTTGGCATGGTGTTCATAGTAGAGAATTTGGAAGGTGTTGTGCAGGTAACATACACTAGCCCTCATTGAATTTTCAGATTTGCTAGGTATAGGGTTTTGATTCATTTACCCTTAAATTGCCCCCAAAGTCAAGATTAAGACTGCCAATTTAGGGTATCCTACTACTATGGTTTTTCACTGAGTTGTACAGGTTTTTCCAGGTGAATTAATGCATGTTTTTAGGGTCTTATTGACTTTGTTCCTAACACATTATTTTTGGAATTCCCAAAAAATCCGCATATTTTGTCAGTATGAGAAACACCAAAAATTATGAGGCCTACTTCAAACCACATTAAAAAGGAATTAAGGTACACTAAGTAGAGGAAATGTTTAATTTCTACTATCATGCAAACAGAAGAGGATACCTGACAGCGAAATTAAGAGCCAGGTACTAAACCTCTTTACAAAGGACTCTGAAAATAATATGAGTCGGGTACAATATTAATACAAGAAACTGGAATCAGAAAATTTAAGTAAAAAAAAACTTAAAATTTAAAAAGTCAGTGGTTTGATTTTTTAATAATCACACTTCCTCTTCAATACTAGCAACAACTTGATTGGAATTTTCGAAAAATTAGTTTTTTTTTGTTTCAAACTCCAGAGCTTTTTGCAAGACCTTTTACATACAATGATTAACAACTTGTTTACCATCCAATGGTTTAACGATGGCACTACATGTCTTTTACAACTCATTTGCTAGAACATTCATCAGATTCGCTTCACCTTTGCATCCGATTCACATAGGTGTTTCAATTTTCAAATGAGTTTTGAACTGGATGTAAACGAGAAGGTCAAATAAGAAGAAATACAGCTTCAAAGCAGATGGAAATGAAAAATTTTCTACTGAGATGATTCCCTGAGTTTTACCAGTATTCCACGTTGCTGGACACTTCACAATTCTATTACTGTATATTATTTTGTGTACTATTTAAATCCTTTAATAATATGATATTCACATATCCAAATAAGGTTAGCTCTTCAAGGTAATGCTTAGATAAATTAAGGGAAGAGAAAGGGAAGGGGTAGACCAAGGTGAAAGGATGGAATTAAGTTTAGCGTATGAGACGATATTTTGTAGAAATGGAGTACAGATGCCATTCACTCACAATAATAGATGCCCACTTTCCACAGTGTTTTATGCACACCAACTCAGGTTTTGACATAAGCTATGTCATTTTCAAAGTACAATTTTACCAGTATTGCAAGCTTATACATATATGCTTTGTAACGGGTCTGGAGGGTGGGGGAGGGAGAATAAGCAGCTGTTGTTGAAGTAAATGTTGATCTTGCAATCCGGAACTTGATGGATGGCTTCCTAAACATTTTCAACTTAGTTGCTGTACTAGCATTTTGAATTAAGTTTAGCATATCAGGCGATATTTTGTGGAAATGGAGTACAGATGTCATGATCTTACAATAATAGATGTTGTTCACTCTCCACTGAGATGTCGAAACCTTGGTTGATGTGAATAAAACTCTGTGGAAAGTGAACAATATCTTTTATTGTGAGATCATGGGATGTGAAAGGATGGGGTAAACTAAGGAAGTCACGATTGAATGTGGGGAACGAGACTCTTAAGAGGAGGAATGCCTGGAGTCTTAAGGGGAAGAGAGCATGCATGAAGCAATGCATAAATGTGGCAGATGCAAAGCAGGTTGGCAAGGATTGGGCAGTATGGAGGAAATTGATAATTATATAACTTATAACTATGATGTAAAAACAAATTTGATAAAGAGATATGTTGCCTAGACTTTAATGCTTCATTCATTTCTTTTCAAGAGTGCTTGGTCCCTGGAAGGCATTGCAAGTGGACCAAAGCTGGCAATTTTTGTGCTGGGAATGTTCTACCCATGGACAAGTTCTCTGGTAAGCATGCATGATAATAAATAAGTAGATGGAGTCCAGCATTCAGAGTTGCAACCACTGAAAATAGGATTCGCTTAGTTTTTCGAGAGGATCCAAATGCCAGATCTAAAATTGGTCACAAGGAATATTTGCAGACTTAATTTACTAATGGTTCAGTCCTTAAGGTTGTTGCCAAGATCACAAATCTTGATCAATCTTCCCTCACTATTTCCTAAATTTATAAACATCCAAAATTATGTTGGATTCTGGACCCAAATGATTACTGAACCCAAGGACTTCAAAGTGACAGCCAGGAAATAAAAAATCGATTGCAGGGATATAGGAACATAGGTTTTCAAGGGGAACATAGGTTTTGTCTGAAGATTCAACTGATCTAAATCTACACACTACCCTGTGAGCCATCACATGGGCGTGTGGGAGGGGGTGCTAGGACACCAGCCATGTAAATATGTAAGGTTTTAGAGTGTGAAATAGTGACGTGTATCACAGGAGTATATTTGGTGGAGCTGTTTTCATTGTGGTTGCTTACTGTGTGCAGAAGGAATGAGTTTTTGTACCTATCTGTTCGGCAATGCATCTCTCTAATTTCATCGCTTCTGTCAGACCTAGAGATGTGGCAAGGCTTCATAATAATATTCCGTGCCCCTCTGAAACAAACCAGTTCTGAATATCTCAAGCAAGCTAAGCCTAGCGTGTAGCCTCCGAGTCTCTAGGGGCTCCCACCTTAATCCCTCTAAAAGTTGTGAGACACTAAATGTTTGCTTGTAGCAGCTTTTAACGAAGCGTGCTGTTTTTCTTTGTATTTCATTAATTTTTTTGTAAAATCTTATGACTAGGGTCATAAATGCTCATGGCGTATTTGAGGTGTGGGCTAACCAGAGCAAACTAGCATCTCTCTTTCACTTTTTCAACCGAGGACCTTCCTATTATACAGCTAACAAATCCTAGTTTCATTAATGCTGTGCCACATTTGTTTTGCATGTGTGTTCCCTGAGATATATCAGAAGTTAAGGTAATTCCAAGATATTTTACTGTATCTAAAGATTTATGTTTCCTCCACCCACAGTATAGGTATGGCATTTGTGTGGTGACTTTCGTAGGAAGTGAACTGTGGTGCATTTACTAAGATTTATTTCTAGCCCCCACTCCTTGCACCACGAATGAATTCATTCATTAATGTTGCTAAGGTCCGATGACAAAACTTCTATGTCAGCATCTTTGCTTATTTCACGGTAGATAAATGATGTGACTCACACTTCTAAACAAATACCACAATTCTATTAATTACCTGACTCATACATTGAGCTTTCTGCATTGCTATGATAGATGCATTAACTTGCAGGGAGCCTTTGCTGGTGGCATCACAGGACTCATTGTCATGGGCGTCATCTGCATCGGAAATCAGTTCGCAATAGCTAGCGGCCAAATCCAATCACCAAAGAAACCAATATCTGTGGAAGGCTGCCCTTACCCATTCAACATCACCAGCATTCCTTCATTTCAGGAAGGAAACAATTCCATGTACGTACATATTTAATGTCAATTACATAGGCTTATGCAGCAGAATCTTTGCTCAATTAAAAGAGAACGTTCTTCCTATAATTGTGTAAGATTGCATTGAGTAAAAATTTCTAGATCCATTTATATGGCTGAAGATCATAGAGTTCAGCCTTAATGCTCTGATTTTTTACAAGTGTAAAAGCTTTTTCAATCACTTTCCTTTGTCTTGCATATTAAAATATGACAAATGAAATCATTTGTGGTGTAATGTTGGTTATGGGCAGATTGAGGTCATTGTTTTGTGGTGGGTGGACCACTTCTTTCAGAGGACCTGCGGGATATATTTTTACAATATCAGGGGTGCCCTTGCATTACATGGCACACATTATGGTATTGATATTTTGGCGTGGGGGAGGGGTAATTTAAAAATATTATTTTAATAACGAAGGCGGAAAATAAATAAAATAAAATTTGAAAATCTGGATGATCAGATGTGACCCAGATTACATTTGCAATCTCTGGCAAACATAAATATTATTTTTGGAGCAGAAGTAGATAAGATTTGGAAATTTTTTTTTCATAAAAGGAAATAAATAAAATATTAGACATAAAAAGATATAGGATAGGATCTTTAGGATAAAAATAAAGATTTTTGTTCTAACTTCTAATCCTTCTCTTTTTTTTATAAATATTACCATTTAATGATGACAATATTTACATTTATTTATAATTCAAATTTAAAATAAGGAAGCCGGAAGGAATAACCAAATTTTAGGGAATTTTCTATACTTCGATTATATATTGACGTAGCAATAGCAATGGCATAATGCCATTAACCCCTTGATATTGCTACTGGCTTTCCTATCTAATTCTCTATTTGCTATTAATTGCAGAAAATTAAAAATTACAAAAAAATTAAGGTAATTTTTGAAAATTACTGTAGTTTAGCATGGTAATTTACCTCAAATGAAAATTACAGAAATTTTCCCTTCTCTAACAGGGATACGGAACAAAGAGTGAGTCCTTTGCTTCATATCCCCAATCCCAGATTATCACTCAACAAGTGCTTCCTTATATTTCGCCTCTCTTCTCTTCTAAATTACCTCCCTGAAAACATCGGACCTTTCACTTATCTACTCATGTCATTGCTAATCAAGCAGTGTGTCATTCCCACTCAAAATAATTTTTTACTGTCTTCCCATGCTAGGGTAGCCATGTATTTGTCAACGATCCTCATGTTATTGTTTTTGTGTTTCTCCCCTTTTTTATTTGTTATATATTCACTTTAAAATGGTTCCATGTTGAAAGTGATCCATTATTTTAAACTTAACTTGTTTAATTCACCACATTCTCACTCAGGAATTCTCTGCTGGACACTTTTGATGCAAGTGCCTTGGGAACACATTTGGAAGAAGCATATGATGTTCCATGGTTATTCCGCATATCATATACATGGTATGCCTTGATTGGACTATCTGTCTCTGTGGTGGCAGGAATAATAGCAACAGCCATCACCGGACCAAGTGATCTCAAAAATGTCAACATCAATCATCTCACACCACCTGTGCGTCCACTATTTTTTAACTACTGCAAAGGGGAGGACAAAGACCATGCGATTAAGCTGGATGGACTTAGCAGCAACAATCACACATCCCAAAAGTCACCAACCTGATTCACTCAGATGCTTCATCAACCACTTCTTTCAGCAAGGTAATAATATAATCTCAGAAAAGCAATGATATTGCCAAACTTATATTCTTATCTCTTACTTGATACCGTAGTGAGAGCTTTAGTCAATAAAACTATTTAGATGTCCTAATCTCGGAAGGATTTTAATGAGCTTTAAAGGAAGAAGATATTTAAGGCTGCCAGACATATAATGCTTAAGAGTTAGTCAAAGAGTGTGTTTAGCACCACCATCTATAGCAGTAGTTCTCAATCTATGGGTCGGGACCCCTTTGGAGGTCGAACAACCCTTTCACTGGGGTCGCCTAAGACCATTGGAAAACACGTATTTCCAATGGTCTTATGAAGTAGCAACAAAAATAATTTTGTGGTCGAGGGCCACCACAACATCAGGAATTGTATCTAAGGGTCACAGCATTAGGGAGGTTGAGAACCACTGATCTATACGGTTAAAGCAAAGCTCTGAACAAAATGATATGTTGTCTCTCACCTAATAAATAATGAATAAAAGAGGGCTGATCATGCTCCCTTGAGGAACACTGGATGTGACTTCGACCATATCAGAGCTAAAACCATCAATAACTGCTTTTTGTAATTATTATCTGACTAATAGCATTTCCATGATTTGACAACTGAGTAAGTGACTGACTGCTAAGCACTTTCAAGAAGGGTAACAATTAGTTCATTCAAAATAAATATAAATGATATTGAAGCATGAGTAAAGTGAACAAAGACGTAATTGAAATCACAGCTTCACTGACAGGTTTGCAAGAAGTTCATTCAATATCAATCCCGGAAACAATTCACCAAAATCTGATACTTATTCCTTTCAATCCTAAACCTATGAAAATATTAGTTCCCTGTTTTTCCTCAAGTGTTATAACACTGAGAAATTCTTGGGTTTTGATTTTTTGTCTTATAGACAATCACGTCCAAAGTTTTGATAATTTTGGTTCTCGAACAACTCATTTCTTTGTAATACTCGGAACAACAGATGGGCTATTGTTACACAACAATTCACGAAAATTATCTAGGTAATTTTCGTGAATTACCATGGTATTTTACATATTTACTGCAATTTTAGGTCATATTCACCTCCCTCTCAAATATTTTTCAAACCGATCTATTTGAAATATATTATTTTAAGTAAATTATATATTTCACAATATCTTAATTACAAATTAAAGCACGTACAACTCATTTGTGGAATATTTGTGGGGCTATCGTTTTGAACTGTCCGAATGAAAATTTCTCCTACCAGACCAAAGAATGCCACATTGCGAGCAGGCTGCTATAAATTTAAAAATTTTCCTTACTTCTAATACATTAATTCAGCCATTGTAATGGTTTAAATGTCATTGACCCCTTGATATTGCAGATATTAATTGCAGAAAATTCAACATTACTGTCATCACCATGGTTATGTACCAGAAATGAAAATTACGGTAATTTATCCAACTCTACTCTGAACAAAAAACAATATCAATTAATTAGTGTTTAATCAGAGGGAATGTGTAAAAGAATAATTGGGATAGATAAATGCTGATTGAAAATCAATATTGCAAAATATACACACAGAACACTCTTACCCAGAAATATCTACCAAAATTATTAAAGATAATCAATGACATACCCATATCTATTTTTAGATCCAATCCTATTTAAAAAGTCTCAGTAAGCTATTTAAATGCCTCATGTTCACTGAACTATTCCAATAGCTTTGTCCTCATATCACAGAAGACACATCCCACATTTCCAATCCTCAAACTTATGACAAATAGCATGCTCTTATCTTGGGAGGGCATTTTGAGAAAGTTCTATATCAGATGGTCCTGTAAAACGTATTAGAACAACAAAATTTATATGGTATTAAATATGAAATACTTTTCTACTAATTACATATTATGAACATAAATGAACCAACAATTATGAAGATACATAAGAGAATCTCAGTGAAAAAAAATCGTGTTCATAAATTCACTGCAGAGTTGTGCATTATCTCAATTTATTATAATGACTAATTTAATGTTAAGAGAGTCATATAAGTCAAATAAGAGCCATTGAAATAACAAAATGCATTATTCTTTTCACAGGTACTAACTTTAATATCAAAATGACAACAAAACAATGGCCAAAGTGAGTTAGAACAATTCAGAATCCTTTTCTTCATCAAATGATAATCAAAAGCACTGCCATACACACTGCCTTGGGAACATAGATTGACAAGGCTCTCACTATCATACTCCAAAGTATTAACTATAAACAAGCATAATGAAAAACAAGCAAATCAGTGCAAGGATAATACATAAGAGCTGAAAAATTTCCCCATCAGCATGTATGATAACAGCACCTCGGGCAGGATTTTTTTTACCAATTCCTTTGACATTATTCTCTTTGCCAGTATACACGTCATGCTTACCTTTAGAACTACCTCATAAATTTTACAATTTTCAAAATAAATATCATGATTGGTACAAAATGCCATATTATTATCTTCAACATCTACAAATCATTTTATCTTAAACTCAACACATCATGCCTTAACCAAAATGGAATCAATGAAGCCAAAATGGTTTAACTAAATGCACCTAATACCAGCTCAAAAGCAGGGAAAATGCAGGTAATTCCCACACTAAAGCATCCTTTCAACACAAAAAGAAAATGCTAGGGCTTTAGAAAATGAAAAGAAAAGGCTATAGCCTTACACACACTCAAAACTTGAAGGTTCAACAGCTGGTACCATTCAGTCACACATCTCTTACTTTTAATTAGTCAAGATCCATGTGAAAAGTTACACTATAAAATATTGGCACTTATTGACATTGATATCATATTCATTTTGAGAAAGATGAACCAAGTTTCATTGACTGATATAGAGCTTGGCTAATTGCCATATTTCAAGAGATTACCCTGAGCCTGGGCACATGAATATTCCACTGACTAAAGCTACACATAATTTCCCCACTGTAGCAAGTCAGGGGTCAGGAAGCATTTATCTATGATTTTTAGATACAGGCTCTGAAGTACACATTCTGGCGAAACTGGATCTCAAAACAGCAACTTTCAATTTTTACACTGATATCCTCTCATCTTATTGCCTGTTCGCAAGATGCATGGACCTACATGGATTCATATTACAAATACACATCCCTTCCAAAATTTATCATGCAAACACAATAATTTGCAGTGATGAACGAATTCTTAATCTTGATATCTTGAAGCTTGTCTCTCACAATCAACTTTTATTTACAGAATGATCCTAGTTTTCAGCATTTTTTAGTGTTGTTGTAGCTAATAATGATCAGTAAAAACTTATTTTTTATCACCTGCAGAGATTACGGAAGAACAAATTACATGTATGACTTCAGCAGATTTGGAGATCAGTACACTGCACAGTAGTCAAGCCCTGTGCTCTGAGAAAGATTTCCCACCCCTTTTTTTGAGCTAGGATGTAAGCCATCAAAAGTTTGACTGATGTATAATCTGAACCCTCCAATTTTTAAACCTAAAGTTTGATCTCAAAAATTCAGACTATACACATGTATACAAGCCAAGTCCATGCATCATGTAAACAAACCTTTAGGAGGAGGAAAACATTATTTCTCCAAAATATTTCCTGCAAACTGGGTACACCCAAAGCTGGTCACATTATTCCCTCCAATCAACTATCATAACCAACAAAAGACACAGAGTAGAGAGTGAACTTAACTATCAACTTCCATCTCAACAAAATTAATTTTAAGTCATCAACAAAATGCATACGACTCAATCATCAAATCAAACTGCAATCAAAGATAAGAAATTCTCTCTCAGATTAAATATAAACAGTCCAAAATGCAATTAAAATTACAGGATCCATACTCTTACATCACCTCACTCAATTCAAAGAAGATACTCCAAGAAGAAGTGACTAATGAAGGAAAAAAGTCAAGAGGCAACAATTGATGGATCTCAGCAGGACTACAAGGGAAGACAGTCATTTCAGAAAAGCATCTATTTAATTGGCCATTTTTGTAAAACTCTCAGGAAAAAATAAATGGACAAACACAGTCATTAATGTTTTATTTTACCTCACATCACAAGGACGATGGACAGGGAGGAGGACGAATGAATAAGTCCAGGAGTTATGGTTGATATAAGGTTGCTCAGTAAAATCAAGATGAGATAAGATTAGCAGGTGAGGTACATACCACATTCCCCAGCCCATTAAAATGTTTCTTTACTCAAAAATGGATTCGATAATCAGCCTGTGCTCTTAGGGCTAGAGGCTAAGCTACATTTTCATAAGGATTGAGTCTATAATAAATTCTAACATAAATACTGGTACTGGTGCAGCTGAATATGATAATATTTTCACATTCAACACTTCCTAAACCTATATCTATAAACTTCCACATTGACCATTTTCTCCATTTCATATATTGGAAAAATTATAAAAATATGAACGTCATTCAGAAGCAGCCAAAATATTTTCAGCTGCTCCATTGCGACCTATTGTATTTGAAAGATGTATCAACACAGAGAAAGTTATTCTCCCCTAAGGGTGGCAAGTTTACTGAGCAAGCTGCTCACAGCAAGTTGACTTTTGACTTGAATTGCAAGAACTTTTAAGAGCTGTGGTAATCACTTGCAGTGTAAACAGCAACCATCTGGATCTGCACTAACTTGTGAAAAGTATTTCATCACAGTTAACTCCCGTAAACTCTTGCTCAAGTAATTTGCACAAGTAACTTCCTACAGTACACCCACCCTTAAACACAGGGAGCATTGAAGCCAAACAAGGTTGAGCAATATGTTGATTTTTGACAAATAATTTACAGTTACATGGAATAATTTTGAAGATATTGTTGTCTTTAATAACAAGCATATTTGGTCCAATTATATACGATTTTCAAATCTTTTGGGGTAAAGTTTTACAGCCTTAACAGGCACTATCAGATAACTTGTAAAGTACATAAAATGTAACAAGTTATCAGAACAAAATATCCCATATCAAGTATTGGAAAAAAAATCAGGCCATCAGCTCAAGTCAAACAAGGACACATCCCTTCCAAAACATATCTGACTTTGCATCACCATCAGAGGTTCCTATCTCTCCACGATCAGTGGAGACTGCATTGCAGCAGAGAGCCAAAGGTGAAATCTCTATCATAAATTGTTTCCGGGATTATACAACAAATAACTTTATAGATATTCATTTTCTGGAAATCACCCAAATTGTACTGAAAAAACCAGACTTAATTCGATTCTGTTCACCAGAGAATTGACTACTTGAATAAGAAAGATTCAATCTATTCAAATCTGCATGATTTGTCTCCAAATCACTACATTAGGGATTCAAACATGGCGCACATTTAGAAACTTTTATTACTGAAACTCTGCTTAAGCTACTGTATTTTTTAAAGATATAATTCAATTTGTAAACTAATTGAATGGGTAGATTTGCTACTTTATGAAAATCTTACTAGATTTGTTTTGATTCAATTAAAAAGTTTTTTTTTAAATACTTGATTTGAAAATAAAATCCCTCATTTGCACAGCCCAAAAATTCACAACCAATATTAGGCCCATACATTTACATTTAATGATGTTCTTTACTATTTTTTTCCTCATAAAATATAAAATAAAAAGCACAGGTTATGAGCTGGTGCATCCAGTGGGCCAGGAGATAGGGTGACAGAAGGGTATTGGATGCTGATGGTCATTTTGGAAAAGAAAAAAACTGGGGAAGAGAGAAAATGAGAGGAGATGAATAGGCATTTACAATGGTAAGAGGAGACCAGAGAGGTATGCTGAAGTGAAGAGAGGGATCGTACAAAGAAATTGCATAATGCTTGCAATGATAACAAAAAAACTACCAATGATCCACCAAAATTTGACCCTGTTCGTGACCAAATTGAGAGAGGTAAAATATTTATTCAACTAAGTCTCTCAGAGATATATACTTTTCATTTCATTGATGACTACCACAAATAACCTTTAAGTGGTTTGCGATTGAGTGAGGAATGGTAAAATATACATAATAGTGAGATTGAAAGCTCTAAATTTACACAATAAGGAAGTTAGAAACATTATTGTAGCCGACAAAAAATGTTCTCACCAAACAATTGAGTCAGGAAAATAGCAAAGTGGTAAATTTATGGTCCTTAAGGCCCTTGCTAAATGTTATTAATGGCTAAAAAAGATGGCCCCCAATAAGTATCCCTCGGTACAGACCTAATATGGTTGAGTACTACTTTGAACCGACATACAGCAGAAACCATTACACTCATCAAATATCCTTTCCTCCCATCAGGAAATTTTACTAAGAATTACCATCACTCTAACATCATGCTCTTTCAAGGTAAATATTCAATAAGAATAACTTAAGAAACATTAGTAACATCAAGAAAAAAAACATTAGGGGGATAATTCTCACAGCATTCACACTTGTTCAAAGGAAAAGCATCCTCTGTAAAAACAACATATTGACACACATTACCATCATATGACACCTGTTACAATCTCAAAACCATGAGACTCGATAACTTAAACAGAAAAAACAACACACTTAACAATTTCCATAATACCTATATACTGCAACAAATAATATCAACAAATTTTTCAATGAACACCACACTAATTATATATGCTTCAAAGCATAACAAAGATCAATACAGCTAATTTAAGAACACACACAATATTTGGCAGAGGTAACATTTTTTTTTAATTATTCAAATAAAACAATTGAGACGTACTTTCTGATAGTAAAAATACCTCCTTCAAACTTACTACTTTCATGAAAGGAAGATGTAAAATATACAAGAGAAATCCCATTTGTTTCACTTGCTAGATTTCAAGTGAATAATTTACACATGGGTTTATGCAGACAAATTGTCACAAAAAGGTCTAATAGACTGGGAAATGACCCACAGACCTTCAACTAGCCACAGCTACGTATTCTGGCCACAAAGCTCTATAGGGTTACCAACTAATTGTCACAGGAGAGGACAAGGAGCAGCAGAGGAGATCATGGGAGAAGATTAGGAGTTGTTATCCATTTCAAATATCTCTGTGGCACACCCTCATGTGCTTTCACAACTGTCAGAACCCATTTCTTCCTTGTGTGAGGGGAGAATGCAGAAGATGCGGGTACTTTCACCAGGCATTGCCAAATGTAACAAGAAGATAGGACGGGAAGAAGTAAGAGAGTGAGAGCCACCTCTTAAGAGTATGGGTCACAGAAGATTCAATGGAATACAATTGCAATTTTTTTCAAGTTCTCATGACACCCGTGCTAATATTATCACTATTTTAAAATATCTCTCATGAGAGCTAAATCATGATTGTCATACTTCAATTTAGTCAGGTTCTGTAAGTCAACAGATTAAAAAGATGGAGAGGGTAATTAGCACAGTGAGCATTGCCATTCTCTGTATGGTTTGCATTGCATTATGGAAAAATATTATGACAACACAAAAGAAGTTATTCAAACATAGCAGGTGAAATATGTTGAAATTGCCACGAGAAAAAATTGGCCTGGACCTGTCACTTGGGTGTGGCTTCTTTGAAGCCCTCTTCTCCCTTGTGTAGCCATCTTTGATGGACCTCAAGGGCCTACGATCTAGTTCCCATGCATCCGCCAAAATTGCCATGAGAATTAGAAAGCCTGGATGGTGTAGTAGTCTGTGCACTGGTCTGGCAAACCAAAGTTCTGTGGTTCCATTCCAGGTCCAGGCCACATTTTTCTTGTGACAATTCCAACACAAAAGAAGGAGCAGCGATTCCACACCAGATGAGGGATTTCTGAAGCAAACTCAATAAAAGCAGTTTTTATGCTCAGGTGATAAATAAATATTTTTCGTAAGTAAATGCTTTTAATGTTTCATTTAATCTTAAAGCATTTATTTACAACACAAATAGGACAATGCCATCAAGGCCATCATCACCATAGTAAACAATGAAGATGGCCATCTGACTTTCTGGCAATAAGCAGTCAGGGCAGTATTATTTAGCACCATCCTGAAGCAGTTATTTCACTGCTGAACTGCTCAAAAAAATTTCCCAAATAATTGAAGTATGCATCTCAAAAATTATGAGGGGTTGTTACCAAAATTATTCAAGTTATTTGAAGATTTATTGTAAATATTTCAACTGTAGCACTTGTTTTATTACAAACAAAACATTATTACTTTTAAGATTACATGTGGATTAACTCTCTCATGGATATGAATACAGTATTCTGCTTCTATTACGCTATCGCAAGTATGTACATGGAAGCATAAAATTTAAAAAGAAAAATGACAAAAATTAAAACAATTTTTATCATCACATGTATTTTCATTGTTTTATGTGCAGAAATGTCCTTCCTGCACTTTAGGGAAAGTATAACTCGCATCTAGCATTGACGATGTGTTTTAAGAAGGGTAAAAAGCTTTGGGTAAGTAACAAAGAAAAGCAATGCTCTGAGTTATTCTGAAAATGAATGCCTAACCACTAGTACCTCATGAAATGCACAACCATTAGCATAGTGGACACGCCATACCCTTGTCATCTCTCTCCATTAGAATACAGCACAAGACCAGCAGGATCTACTTGAAAATGCAAGTTCATGACCCATTGTAGAGATAACCTTAGCAAGAGATCATACAGAAGCACAAAGTGCAAACTACAGGTGCTTGAGGGTTACTGACATTTTCAGAGGCTGGGCTGCATGCACCAATTTCTCATGGGACCTTCACAAGTCAAATGCAAGGAGCTTCCTCTCCCCTTTGGCTTCAGAGAGACAAGATACTTGGAAAGAATATTAGATGTCCAGCATATCATTAAGGCTCATTAAGGAAGGAAGTCATTTGGCATTGCTGAACTTCAAGGATGAATCTTATGATCTATCATAATATACGGTAAGCAAATCATAGCATGAATCTAGTAAAGGAGAGAGACATGTCAATATAAGGTGGTATCTAAAGGGCAAGAAAATTTCCCATGTCGTTCATTTCCTTCACAGCTATCCAAATAACTTGATAATCAGTCCTGAGAACAGCATTCATATCTCGTAAAGGATTAAAAGGCATATCTTTGATGACCACATAACATGTTGTAATAGGTACTAGATAAAGAAGCACCATGTACACCCAGTCTTTGAATAGCGCTGACTAAATTAGCACTGTTTCTCATTAATCCTGTCTTAACTTTAAAATTACATTTTCCAATTAATGCTGACACTTCACATTAGCACTCTCCAAAACTTTCACAACATTTCATACAAATTCAGAGTGATTGCTGAAGCCCATGCTGAAGGTATCAAAACCTGCAGAAGCATTCTCTGCTGCTCTCATTCCTTGAAGATGATTCTACAGTCAAAATGCCACACTTCATTGTTGGTTTTCCACAGACGCCTTAGTAATAACTATAGCTGCTGGAATCTAGCACATTCTGGTGAATTTATAATCCACCAATTGTTATTTAAGTCCTTATTTTTAAGACGCATTTAAACTATTGATAAAAACAATGCATTTCTTCTGCAGCTGTTGACTAATTAGAATAATTGACATTGCACGGGACATACTTTTTCTTCTAACTCTGCTCGTAGTTCATGTTTTGTAATTGTCCGGGTTTTAGCAGAGGTTCAAGACACATAGTATCAGCACGTAGGGCATCGGAGAATGCACTCATAACCTTCTTAAGTGCCATTTTTCAGAGAGGTGTGCGCGTTACAGTCTACTACATTTGACCATTTAAGTGTTTTATAAAAAAAACACAAATTGTAATTTGAAAGACGACATATTTCTCTCTTTAAAAAAATTTCACATTAACCTGAAGCAACATGTCAAAAATTGGCTTTTTCATGCCGCAAAAATTGCAACATTTTCGCCATTCCAATGTAGCTAATCCATCGTTCCATGGTTGTGCACCATGAATAAATGTTTAGGTATTCCAGGTAAAGTTCAGCATCATGACCATTCAGGAAAGTACCGCCTGGTAAATTCTAAGAGCTATTGAAGCAGTAATTCAGATCCAAACACAATATTTGAAACAAAAAAATTACACCCATTTAAGAAGTCTGAATTTACATTGATGTCACCAAAAACTTAGATTGTCTTCTTGTATTGAAAATGTCATTATATTAGAAACCCAACCATTAGAGTTACACTAATTAGGGTTACAGAGCGTAGCTATGGGATGCAATTTGGAGCTACCTCAGAATCTCAAAGCTACCCGTCTTAAAAATTAATTATTATTAATGACTAATATTTTGTCTTTTTGGTTAAAAATCATATGACTTGTTGATGTTTACGTCAGCACTACAACACAGTTTCAGCAGAACCTCCCTTATTAATAGAAATTGTACAGAATTTTTCAACAGAATCTTGGGAACACATAATTTATTTAAGCATTTTTCCTAATGCAGCTTTATGCTTCAAGTAGTGCTTTTTCAATCAGAGCTTGAATTTCTTGGAATGAATTAAGAGCTTAAGTCGAGGACTGGGTGAATTTCAAAATCCTTGCTGAAGCAGGTCTTAAAATTTAAACACAATGCACATCACACTCACGCATCAAACGCCAGAGTGATCACGCAAATAATAGGCATAGACTCCATGAGGGAGAAGAATCAGATATTTTCATAACCAACTAACGTCGTATAACCCAAGGCAGACAGACTTACTAACAATTTTGCTTCCTCTCAGAAAAGTTGGATTGCTTAAGGAGAGAAGCGATCAATATAATTAGATTGAAAGTAGAAAAAAATTCAAACTTAGAGGCAAATACTTCCACATGAAAGGGAGAGGGAACAAGCAAATTTAAAATTAAGTGGGGGAATTTTTTCTTCGACAATTTGTAAGCCCAAATATACACTAATCATCATGGATAATGATTCAATATCATAATCAAAGAGGTTACAAATTTTAAAATTAAATTTCACAAAATACCTAATACACTTCCATTCAAAACATTCAACATTTGTGATCTGATGGTTAAAAGAAGACAATGTACCTCTAATGCACCCACCTGCTTAAAACTATGTCCCTTAAAGAACTTTTTTGATTGTTTCATGGAGAATAAAGCCAGTAGCTAATCCTCCTGACAAAAGAATCCTGCAATGTCAGTTGTCTGCAGCAAAAAAAGAAACCAAAGACTTTCAATGGAAATGGATGATCGAATAAACAGATGGCGTCCATTATTGTACTTTTCCATGATGACTGTGACGATGGCATAGCCTGTGCCCATTGATGCATGCATTACGACATGGATGACCATTCTGGCATATCGCACTACAAAGACCTTTGGGGGTGGTGCTCCTGTAAATAGAATAAATTGGAAGAAATTGAAAATAATAAATTTATGCAATCTTCACAGATGAATAGAACATGCAAGTCATGCCCAATCACCAGTTAACAGAGATATAATTATCATCAGTATTACAGCACTGAAAAATACCACCAAATAAAGGAAATAAAAGAAAATATGAGTAAATTAACACATTATAATGTTAAGTACAACACATATTTCTCAAAAGCTAGTGTAATTGTAGACATCATCTCAATACATATTTTAAATTGGAGCCAGTTTTTCCTTGATCAGAAATTTCCTGACTGAGTTTGTAAACGTAAAGAAAGGAAGGTAGACAGGCAGAGGTTGGCCTGAGGAGTACATATTAGGAATGGTTAAGGAAGGAAGTTAGTTATAGAAACAATTCAGTTTTAGGTAGATGGTGAGAAGTAACGGGAGATGATGGGTATTGAAGACCATTATACAATACAGGACCTCATATCCGGAATGTCAGGGACCACAAGACTTCTGGACTTATGGTTTTGCTGGATTTTGGGTCTCTAGAGTGAAAAAATACACTTCTATTTGAGAATGTTTGCATGATTAAACCCTTAGGTTTGAAATTACGAAGAAATAGAAAATTTTAATGTAATGATTAGCCCTCCAGTAGTAAGTATAATTTAACATGCTTATACAATACTGATTTATCCAAAGGAAAGTTTTCACTTTGCCACTGTCCAATCCACTTCATTAATACTTGGCCCACATTGGTAGTATTCAATGTTTTCCTATTAGCCATCAAACTAAGAACATCAGTCGGCACAATAGTCTCAAACAATGGATCCATTTTTTTAAATGTCATTATCAGTCAATATTTCCTCACCAAACTGCTCACATCAACTATTCTGAGGTTGGCACATAAAGTGGTAATGATTCAGAGGACAAATGATTTATAATGTTAGAGGTACTTAGAGCCATTACATGGCATACAGCATCAGGCAAATATTCATTTTAAAACTTAATACACCTTCCAGTACACATATACATATATCTAAATGATCCAGCAAAATTCAACATCATTAATAGACATTCAAGAATTGTTGAGTCTCTAAATAATATTTTAATTGCTAGAACATCACATCAGGATGTGAACATTTCACCACCTGAGGCTTCACACCTAAGGCTGACCTAGCTCCAAGGACAATGGCATGTCATGTTGAAACTATTTTTTTCCACTACATGATATTTGAATAGTGGAGATAGTGTATGCATGTGATGAGAAATATGATGTTTAGTAACCAGCAGAATACCCAATACACCACATTAACTTTCCAACCCAGTGCAAAAACAGACACCATTTCAGCAAAAATTTACTACCATTCCAAGTTAGTAGCTATCCACATGTGATTTCATTCCAAATGTCTAAAACCAAAGGACCCCCTCGTGAAAAGGATTCTACGAAAATTTTCTGCACTTGAGTGAAACTGGTATTTTCTCTAGAATTAAGATAGGTTTTGCTTTAATGGCACACAAAATGGATAGCAAATGAAACGTTCCACTGAAAAGTTAGACAACTACCTATCTACATGAGGAGAAAGCATATGTACCAAGTGCATGCCAAAATTCAGAGCTCGCTACATTTATTCATCCAAGGCTATCACTGACAGAAATTGAGAATTAAAAGTTCCACTAACTAAATTTATCAAAACTATGTGTTGTAAGAAACTAACACAAGATAGATGAAATTTATTAAAATTTTACAAAAAGTAAAAACACAAATGAAATGGAAAAAAATAGTACAGATTTGAACTAAAAGCATAAATTTCAATGAAATCACATAATTAGCAACAACACATACTCTGAAAATAAAGTTGTCGCCGAAGGAAAGAAATTAATTTCTACTAATGTTAAGCTGCAACATTTCTGTAGCTGAAATGATACAATTATAACAAATGCTCAATACTAATTAAACAATACTAACCACACCAGGATGGAAAATGAACCAGGTTCATCATCTTTGATACAACCATAATCTATGGAAAAAAATGTATTATGAGTAAGTTTCTACTCAACAGAGTCAACAAAAATTTTATGATTTCCCAGTTTTACCAACAAAATTCAATCAATGAATAAGGCTGATTACCTCTGATTCAACTTCAGTCAGGCTAGAACTGAAATGATCACAGTAAATGCTACCATCACCTCTAAAGAGGGCTTCCACCAAGAGAGCACAAATGATTCCACATTATAGTCATTTAAGATTTGAATAGGACCTGACTCTACACCCACAGTCAGTGAATATTCATACAATACAGGTGATGTAGGCAAGGAAAGGTATTTCCAGAGCAACCCTCACACAAGTGACATCAGACAAGGTAAGGCTGCCAATTACACCAATAAAGCCCATGCTAAAAAGGCATCTATGCCATTCAAATAAATCCTGTACCTAGAGTTATTGATGCAAATTTGAAACTTGTAACGAATATTGTTCAATTCCAGATTTGAATCCCATTCAAGTCAAATGATTTTCTCATAGCAATCCCATTGGTGTATGAACCACATCACTTTTACAACTCCAATATTAGAAAACAGCCTCTTTTCTGTTGGCATTATATTTTCAGGCCACATTTATGACCAAGGAAATTCAAACACAATAAGGATGCAGACTCATCATTCAAGTTAGTGACATTATCAGCCACTTACCAGTCCAAAAGGTTGATTGTTATGGCCACCAAATGGAGACTTATAAGATGACCTAATATGCATTTGAAACATTCTGTTTACCTCTCTCACCAAATAAGTTTAACGTCAAATAAGAGGTTCTTCAGGCAAGGTAACAAAAAACCATATGCCCACACACCAATAGACAAAGCCTAAATAAGCCAATAGAACTTCTTTCTCATGGAAAAAAAACAGATTTTGATGAGGAAAATTAATATCCACGTTCATTTTTCATTTTCCACAGCTTTTTCAGGTTTTCCACGCCTGTAGCAATACAGGTAAGACAAAACCGATTGAACATGTGATGATGACTAATACAAATAATTAATGAAATGATATGACAGTTAATTGAGTGATTGGAGATCAAGAAAGAGAAGGTGAGACAGCCCATAAGGATTCCTTTGAAAACTTGAAATATTGAATTTAGTTGGTCATAAAGTCCTGAACATTTGTCATATATTACTATTATGGTAATTAAGTGAAGATCATGAGAGAAAGAGATGATTGGGCATTCTGGCATTGGAAAAGTGTGAAATGAGCTAAACTTGTAGTTTTGGACGTATTGAAAGAATGAGCAAGAGTCAAATAAGTGACTCAGACAATCAACGAAAGACTGAATGGTGCATGAAAGAGAGAGACCAAGAAAATCAGAGGCGGTTACGCAAGAAGAGATTCTAAGAAGAAAGAATAACAGGAGAATGAAAGAAGACATAGGAAATAAAATGGAGGACGAATGATAAAAAGAAAAAAAATGATCCAATTTGGCATAGTAGATGAAATTACTGGAGAGGAGGCAATTTTCAGCCACAAACAATGAATGAAAGCCTTTTTTTTTGCAAAACACAGACTTAAATGGAAAAAAATGTAATGTGTCATACATCAACTGTAATTAAAAAGTGTGGAAATCATAAAATACAAAAAATTCCAACATTTTATAAAAAGATACATAATCCTAGAAAACCATTACTTCTGGATCCCATAGTTAGGGTGAAGAAGCTCTTTTTTTTATCAATACACCCCTATATAAGAAGTGGCCATACAATTACAATTACTTTGCTTTAGCTTCTAATATTTATGGAAGTTTGTATGTTGTTACCAGCAATAAAAATAAAATGGTTCTGCTCATTAACCTTTACTTTCTACAATTTAAAAAAGAATTGACAAATATAGGTATACATGCATTATACTGAGATGATGTAATTATCATAAAATTCACTTCTAGTACATATTGTTTGTCTATATCTGGACTTTAACTTTCACCCATTGAGTAAAATAATACAGTGTATATGGTACAATAATAATAATAATCCTAATACTTAATGCTTCTTCATTTTTCTTTGAGAATTTCACACAAGCAACAGTGTTCGTAGTTCAAAATACAGATTAATATGTAAATAACATCCAAGACTCACCTTCTTGATTTCTCAGGCAAAATATCAGATGGTCGATGCATTAAAGTGTTTCTATCACTCCTTTCTTTATATCCTTTATGAAGAAAGTTAGAACGAGATCCATTGTTAGAAAGATATGGCTGGAAAAAAAAACAGTAAGCGGTCAGATAGAAGGAAATATGTCTACATCTCCACTAAAAATGTTCACATAGAGGGCAGATAAAAATATTTTTTCAGCATTAGATGACTGCTAAGAGCATAATTCATAACACGCAGGTTACCTAATTATTGTACCCTCATGTCAACTTTAAGGTTTATAGCAATAGAGTAATATGGATATTATAAGAATAGGAACAAAAGCAACCATTCACACCTTATTTCAAATATCAATGGATGATTCACTAGGCTAATTCTAGTGAACAACAATAATAAAAGAAAGATAATTAAGTAATGACCCTACCAGCCCATTCCTAGAGACAGACCATTTTGAAAATTACCAGGGAGATAAAGATGTGAGGGATTGGGAGAGGAAAGGTATGATTACCGATAAATATTTTGATAGAATTTCCAACTTAATTTTTAGATACACATTAGAGATTCTAAGTCTTTATTCGACCAACTTTAATCACCACTGTAAGCCCAATCATAAAGAATCCTGGCATCCTCAACATTTACAGCTTATGACTAAGATTTGCAGAGGTTGAAAAAAAATTAAGACCTAAGTGGGCAAGTCTGGAACTTCGGTTGGCCAACAACGAATGCCAATTGATTCAAAATATGAAGATTAGACATGGTGGAAGGCTGTCAGAGTAATAAATCAAATGTTGTATCTTCAACAGTTTTATTATAAAGAGTGCTACACTAAGGAGTGTAATTGAAGATGGCATAACTGCCGAAACTAATAGTACTATTTATAATCAAACTATGAAAGATCCAAAGTTTGATTTATTAAAATACCAAATGCCTCCTATTGCGGCCTAAATGAACATTCACCAGCATTAAATACTCACTTCCATAGAATGACAACCACCGCTATGCTCACCTCAGCTTCACAACTTTTTTCACCAAGAGGATAACATAAAATTTCTATCTATGGAAATGTAAGTCTTGTGTGAGAAAGTGACCAAATAAAATTTCATGAACCTTGAGTAAAACCAAACGTCTCCAGATCAAGAAGTCTGTGTGCACCATATGGGCATTTTCATAACATTTTTTCATCAATTACCAATAATTTTCTAACCTCAGTACTTGGTTGTACATGAATCAAGCGCCCAAAGTCACTTATATTATAGTCAACATAGCCAAAATTGTCAACTGTTGACAAAAATTAGGTTTTAAGTTCACAATAGGAGTATGCAGACTTTTGGCTCTGACACAGTTAGTTCTCTCTTTGAGTTTCTAAAATTTTTCATAATTTTTCTCAAACACAAGCAGTGAATTCATGCAGAGAGAAAATATAAACAATGTCAATACTTAAAGCACAAAAAAGTTGTGAAACAGTGAGGGTAGCTCAGTAGTAGATGCCACATAATTGAAAATGAGGTTTACCAACTCAGTAATATCCATTAAGTCATAAAAGAAGACAATTATATTCATCAATGGTCAGCAAAAATTACAGAATTTAACCCCAGATGAGAATTCAATAGAAGAAAACCATTTTAATGTTTTGAGAAGGCTAAAACAATTAAGTTCCTTTTCATTACTGGATGATTAACATTTTATCACTAACTATGGAAAAAATTTGTCAACATATTTCCTTGAACATGTTCGATATGCAGCAAAAATGGAATGATTTGAATTGCCATTGAGTTTACGTCCATTTTATATGGGTATGTTTTAAAAGATAATACTATTAAAATAAATCAATGTCAAGCCACTAGTAAAAAAAAGATACAGGAAGGATGTATTTCCTTGATATAATATTATACAAATTTACCTCCTCTGGTTCATAATCATCATCATCATCTTTCTCCACCAGTAAAGGACCATCAGTATCACTAGAGTCATCAATATCTGGATGTTGAGAGGCAGGAGATGTGAAGGGTCCACAATTCCCAAGGCCTTTCGACCAATTACCTTTCCCACTACCAGAGCTCTCATTGCTAGCCCACCAATTACGAGGATCGAGGGAAGAACCTGTAGATTCAATGAATAATGTTTAAAGAAAAATAAATCTACAGATATAAATAATTTGGTTGCAAATGCACAAATACAAGAACATTAGACCCATGACAGACAATCCAAAAATTTGTCAGATTCCTCAATGGGATATGAGACATATTCATTAATTGAAGCAAAAAAACTAGCACGCCCCAATTGTGATGACAACATAAGTTACTTCTCCACCAATCTTGAGGCCCAAACATTTCTCTATATACAGACAATTTCATTATTTCAGTGTTTAATAATTTTTCCAAGTGTTACTATTAGTCATTTGTCAACCTAAAAGCTTATTGCAAGGAGCATATGAATGAGGCACATTTTGAGGGAGATGAGATTAGGCTTTCAACCAATTTTGTATAATTTCAGCAGCCAATGAAACCACATCAATAAGTTAGGTACAGGAGTGAATACCTTCTCACCCACACACGATTAGCAAATCAATATCCACATCTCAAGAGAAAATACCTTAAACCCCATCATTACCAGGCATTTGCCTTTTTCACTCTTAGAAAGCTGATATGTTATTTTTGAAAATGAATTATTTATATAATTGTTGAGATTCAACTCTTTCAAGTAGGATATGGATGTTTTTGCTGGATTCTTATGAATAATTTCAGTTAGCACATAGAATTTAAAATTTAAATAACTTCAGTTAGCATATAGAGTTATTGCATGAGGAAAAGCAATTTTTTTCTATGCCTAATTTCAATTTTGAATAAAAACTTCAGTCTGAGCCAATACATACTCATATAAAAACCTGAGGTGGTTTCAGTGACCTGAAGAATAGAAAAAAATTTAGTTGTACACAATAATGCTCAAGAGAAAATTAAATTCCCCTGTAACTGAGGAATCTGGCTGACGGCATGCCATAGTATTCCCTGTGAGCAGTGCCATGGATAAAACACCCTCCTCCAAAGGCCCAGTGTCAGATACCACCAGTGGTGCAAATTTTTAAAGGAACCCTAATCCCTATTTGAGTCCTGTGTTTTGTGTTTACACATGGTATCTCATGTGAAGAACTCAAGTCTGTCAGATGGAATATTAAACTGTAAAACCATAGGGATTTTTCATCAAGATTAGGTCGAAATAAGCTGATGCCTGTTTCTCTCAACCCTTCCTTCATTTCCCATATCACTGGCTCGCACACCTGACCTCAATTACATAAATGACCTCAGTAGCTGATCCCTTCCCTTTAAACCAATCAACCAACTGCAAAACTGTCTCCATCATCTCAACTTCTATCCCCCACCTCAGAACTAAGGTTATCATAATACATCAAATACTGATGTCTTAAGATCCATCAAATACTGATGTCTTAAGGTACAATGAGTACAAATCTTTACTTTGGATATCAAAGTATGGATGTTTTCTCACTTTAATATCAGTTTTCTCACTTTAATATCAAGCAAATTCATTGACCAATAGAAAACCATGGGTAAATTGTGTTGATGATTGCTTTTGGGATTCATGGCGGAAGCAACTAATACTTGAGAAGGAATTCACATTATTGGATGCAAACTTCGTCAACTTTCCAATGTTTGTATGCATTCACACTGCTTTTCAAAGTACATAATTGAAATGAAAATGTTTTGTATAAAATCCATCTTTCACGTTTTAAAAACATACTACTTATGTCTCCTTCACTCTAAAATTCCCTCTTTTCTAAAGTTTGAATTGTGAAAATTCATTAAATGTATCCCTTGAGAAAAAGAAACTATGGCTGTAATAATGAATGGGAAAGTTCTTGAATCAAAACACACGACCTATCAATATGAGATCAAACTGTTTCATCAATCCCATGGAAATGTTCCTTGTTCCCCAGGAAATTAACCATTTTGGCATGATAAAGTCTTTAAAATTAGACTAACACATGGGGTACCAATATAGAAATAGCAACATAATGTACTTTCACTGTAATGTGTTGGTATGGTGGGAAGCCACAGCAGCGACCAACCACAGCCTATCAACCAAGAATACCCCCCTGTGATGGTTTACGGGAATGTTACTTCCACGCCAGGGACCAAACACAGACACACACACAACCCAAATAGGATCCTTTGCAAGGGCTAATGGGACCCTGCTAAGAATGTTTGGGTTATAACCTGGGATCCTTCACAGGGCTGATGAGACCCCACTAAGGATGCCCAGTTATTTACGCAAGCACACAAAATCACTCACTCACACACACAAATGGGCCCAACTTCTGGGAGAATCAGCTCCAAAAGAGCGTGGTCAAATCTACAAAACAGGAACGGACGAGGGTGGGGGTCCAATATGCGTATTTTGGCTACAAAGTAGCCCTCTTCAGCAAACTGAAGGTAATGCGTCACGTCAACGCAAGGTAGGAGTGAGGGATCTTGGTTCATCTTGGATGAGAGGCTGTGGTTGGTCGCTGCTGTGGTCTCCCAGCATACCAACACAGTAAGTTTGGTGTTTTCTGACGAAGGGTGCCAATTGTTAACGGCTTTTGGATACTTTCTTTGTTTTATTTTAATTGTCTAGCCGTAAGAGCTCACATCATCATTGTGATGGCTTTCCATTATCACATTTCATATAATTGTACACATACCAGCACGGATCTTGGATAAATAACATCTTATTGCCATTCCAGCACAAGTTAGTACAGATTAACCACAAACCAAAAGACAAAAAAATACCACTGAAAATAAATAACACTGAAAGAGGCAACTACCACATACATCTCAAGAAAGCATAAAGGATACATACCCTCAAATTTTCTTCCTTACAGACAACTGTTATTACAGTGACTGGTTCAAGAAACAATCCACCACAAAGTGACTATTTGGTATGAGCAACCTATAAAACAACAGAGCACATAAAATGCAAGCACCACAACAGCCAAACATTAGATAATTATGACAAGGTTAAGTATAAAAGGTTAGGCAGGCAAAGGTTAAAAGCAACACACAGGGATATATCAAAAGCGAAATAATACCGATCAGGCTGAAAGCCTTGAGCAGTTTGCTGTCACTCTTTCCTCCATGCAGACCCGGTGAATGCAATTTCTGACTCTGCGAGATGTCTGTGAACTGCATCCCTCTGGGTGAATTCCATGGGCCAATAACAGTACCTCTATTCTTAGCTCTCCAAATGCTTAAACCATACGCAACAATAAAACTTCCTGGAAAAATAATCAATAAGAGTCAGAGTGTTGGGAAACAAAAAGTAATGGTTTAATTTCAATCTATTAACCTTAGACAAATTTCACATTTGTATCGGCATCGTCAACAATTGGGTATAAAAATGGAGTAAATCTACATCTACATACTACCATACAAGCCGTGGCATGGGCGTGTGGCCAGGGGTGTTAGGTCACCAGCCTTGTAAAGAAATAAGGGATAAGGTTTTGGAAGGTGAATTGGTAATGTGTATTATGGGAGTGCATTTAGTGGTGGTCAGTTTTAATTGCGATCGCTTATTGTGTACGGAAAGAATGAGTTTTTGTACCTATCTGTCCGGCAATGCATCTCTCCTATTTTATTGCTTCTGTCAGACCAAGAGATGTAGTAAGGTGCCATCGAAGTCTATAGTGAGTATAAATACTTAGGTGTAACGATTGGAAAAGAAGGAACCAGTAAAAAAGAGATAACAAATAGAATACATCAGTCAAAACTCGCAATAAATAAAATGAATAGCATATTATGGTCAAAAGACATAAGTAGGAAAACAAAATTGCAAATATATAAAACAATTATTCAGAGTATACTCCTTTACGGAGCAGAGACATGGGAAATGACCAAATGGGATAGGCAGAGACTGGAGGTCGTAGAAATGGATTTTCTAAGAAGAAGCAGCAGAAAATCAAAACTACAAAAAATAAGAAATGAAAATATAAGAAAAATCATGCAAGTAGAAGAAAACATCATAAATTCTCAGATAATATTCTCTGCGTCACCCTGAAACTAACCAGTTCTGAATTTCTCAAGCAAACTAAGCCTAGCATGTAACCTCCAAGTCTCGAGGGGCTCCCACCATAATCCCTCTAAAAGTTGTGGGACACTATGTGTTTGCTCGTAGCAGTTTTTAATGAAGCGTGCTGCTTTTCTTTGTATTTCATTAATTTTTTTGGTAAAATCTTATGAACAGGGTCATAAATGCTCATGGTGTATTTGAGATGTGGCCTAGCCAGAGCGAAGTAGCATCTCTCTTTTACTATTTCATCCGATGACCAATATATGCATAATAAAACCTAGTTTCTTTAATTCTGTTTGTAAGTGGCCATTAAGTGAACTATCATAATAAAATGACAAATAAGAAAACACATATACAAGAAATTGAAACACAAATACATACAATAAGTGATTATGAATTGCAAATACAGAAATTTAAACATTATGAATGAAAAAGAAATTCTTCAATTGAATAAAGAGCATTTTTTAATTAAATAACCTTTTAACCTCTTCTTGAAAATTCCTTGCTTGCCATCTAAGTCTTTTATCACTTTGGTCAAAGAATTAAACAACTTTTTTCCATATACATCAACACTTTTGTCTTCATGAGATTCTACATTCTCATTTGTGGAATAAATTGTCCTTATTTCTTGTATTTTGTTGATGTACTTGACTGTTTTTGACAGTAGACATAATTGGATCACCTTGGGCAAATATGGACAAGATTGCAACTAATGAGAAACATGCATTATTCTTTTTTAACAAAATGCAAGTCTCAATTCACTGAGAGTTCTAACTGTTAGATGCACAGATCATTATGTGTAGCATCAAGCCAGATTAGCTCTCTCATCTCAGATACTGAATACAATTCTTTCATATTTTAGCCAAAGAGCATGGCAAAAACTTATTTAAAAAATCGTCATACAATCACGGCAATGGTCATAAATCAAAGAAATCACTTGGCGTTTGGACTCATTTTAAGTGACTTGATTCATGGAAAATTAGTTTAACATTTGTTTTTTACATAGGAATAACCAATTGGGCAAAGGAAAGTTGGTGGAAAAGGCAATGCGAGGAAATAGAGAAATTGCAAAAAGAAGGGGAAGTGAGAGCGTTTACACTAGGGTAAAATTGCTATCAGGAGGTAAGCGAGGGGAAACAGTACCAAAGATTAAGGACAAGAGTGGTAGAATATTAATCGAGCAGGAAGATATTCAAGAAAGATGGCGTGAATATGTGGAAGAGCAATATGACAGAGATTGTAGACCAACTAATTTAGATATAGAGGATGAAGGAAGCCTAGATAAAGATAACCTCGGGCCAATGATTCTCAACAGTTAAATAGAGAAAGCATTGTCAGAGATGAAGACAAGGGATGAAAGGCAAGAAAAACTGTAGGAGTAGACAACATACCTCGGAAGCTGCTAAAGACTTGAGGAAATAAAGGTAGGCAACCTTTTTTCGAACTTATACGTAGGATCTACAAGGAAGGACAGACGACTTTGTGAAAACAGAAATGATTCCTATCCCAAAAAGAAGAATGCATTAGAATGCGAAGACTACATATAGAGCAATTAGTTTGATCTCACATGCAGCCTAAGTTTTACTTCAAGTAATCAATAGAAGGTTAGAAAGCAAGGCTCAGTACTATTTAGGCGATGACTAGTTTGGGTTCCAGAAGGGAAGGTCTACTTGGGGTGCGATAGGGGTGATGAGAACTCTTACAGAGAGAAACATAGAGTATAACCCGGAAATTTGCACATGCACTGTTGATTTTGAAAAAGCTTTTAACAGGGTAAATTGGAATAAACTAACGGAAATACTCGGGAAAATGGGAATAGATTGGTGAGACAGGAGACTGATCTGAAACTTATACATGGTGCAAAGGGTGCAGGTGAGAGTAGCTGATGGTGAATCAGGATGGGCAAGTATAGGTCGCAGGGTAAGGCAAGTGTGCCCGTTGTCGCCATTGCTCTTCCACATTTATGCAGAGGAAATGGTATGACAGGCAGGGGAAGAACTTGAAGTCGGAATCAAAGCAGGAGGGCATCTGATAAAGTCAGTAAGATTTGTGGACGATCAGGCATTGGTTAAAGGATCTTCAAAGGGACTGCAAGCTTTATTAGATGCTTTAGAAATGCAGTGCAAGATATTCGGAATTAAGATAAACCCTCTGGTGGACACTCTGAAAGGAGGATGAGAATAGGCTGCAGGCATTTGAGATGTGGGTGTGGAGAAGGGTGGAGAAAGTAAGGTGGATGGAAAGGAAGACTAATGAGGAAGTGCTGGAGATGGTGGGCGAGGCATGGAATCTTTTGAATGAAATCCGAGATAGGTGGGGTAGATGGCTGAAGGATGTAATATTGGTGATGGGTTGCTGAAGATTGTGATAGAGGGAAGGATGTTGGGCAAGCAGGGAGGGGGAAGAAAGAGAATAGGTTTCGTGGATGGTATGAAGAAGGGTAGATCATATGTTGATGTGAAAAAGGATATATCAGAACGAGATAGGCCCCTGAAAGTGTAGAAAACCGGGAGGAGATTCTCTGACATTCAACAAAACCTACCTTAACTAGTGGAATACTAATTTTTTAAAAGTTGTGTTTTAAGAGTAATTTTGCAAACAAAAGTTACAACTTTTGTTTCCAAAAGTCCATTCTCAGTTGCTGACCGAGAAATCACACATGATCCTTTCCACAACCCTAGAGACTGGTCAAGATAAGGAGTCCAAGTGGGGAAAGAAAGGAATGATACACGGTTAATCCCTAGGACTGCAGTGCCAGCTGAGCCTCCTTACCTTTCAAATGAGTTACATGGTGGCTCATAGAATGTTACAAAGAGGCACTCATTTGTTTCCATTCACATATAAAGTCTTCAGAGAGAAAACATGGCAATGTCCTCCTCTCACTCTCCCTACTCCACCTCCCTGGAGGTGAAGGCCCCACACTTCCTTCCTCCCAGGAAGGACCTACTGCTGTGACACCACTCGAACCATTCTGAGCATGCATGAAGGGCCAGTTGCAGCAAAGATAATTGAAAAGGATAATAGTAGACTGTAAACTACTCAGTGGATGATCCATACTACAAGACCACTCACCCAATGAATCGCCAATTAAATCATTTTATCACAATACCAATAACTAATACTCACCGAAAGTAAACAAAATGATAACCACCGTCATTGTAGTAAAATCCAGGGGTTCAATATGAACCACTGACGCAAATTTCGCAGCATGACCTGGGTTGATAACCAACAGAAGGTTAACAGGAACTAAAACCAGAAGTAGCATTCTGGACAATGCAGGCGCCCCGACGAATGCCATGGAAACCATTCCAAGGAGTAAGTAACCAAAGTGCAGCACAAGTGCACACATAACTGCCATGTGATCACCTATGGAGGATATATAAGACAGCATTATGAAAAGCATCACCATGACAAATCTCTGAATTTCGTCAATAACGCCACAAATAATGAATGAACGAATGAAAATGAATATATTGATCGAGGACAAGGTCCCCTAAGATCAGAAAACAAATTGCATAATAAGTAAATCATGAATACCAGAACTATACTCACGCAATAGTTATGAGGGATCACTGAATGAACACAAAGATGCCAAGTTTCATCAATAATATAAATATTTACACAATTAATCTTATAATGATACAAAAATTATATAATAGAGCTAGGAAACCATTGCAAAGATATAAACAAATAAATGCAATACGGGACAAAAAAATTGTAAAATAGCTTGCAAGGTCAAGCATATTACCAGAGTGAGTAATTTTTAGCATTTTCTCTTCCAGATATACTCAATTAGAAGTGAAACTTATGTATAGGGAAACCCCAGAGTTTCCAGTCAAAAAAGTACACTTTCTCCTATGATTTTAGTATAGTCAAACCAATAATTGTGGACTTGTTTCACATAAGCTAAAAAACTTGGTGAACATAATAAGAATTAGAGCCTTTGCTATCAAATTATGACCAACATTTTCCGCACACCATGCATATTCTCATGAAAATTTGACTACGGTAATTAGTCAAATAACTGCTAAACTGGCTGCACAGTAACTTTAACAGTGTCAACTGCTGGTAGTCATACAATTATTAGAAATTCAAAGTTGAAAAATCATTCGCCCAGACTGGGGTTCAAATCCAGGCCCCTTGATGTCCCACAAAGTGCTCTGACCAATGAAGATACCCTGGCTTCCTCATCCACTGTAAAATTCTTGGTGGCTTTAAGGAAATGAGTTATCCTCACAGGTGCCATGCATACAATGCCATGAAATACCTGTACACGAACCCAAAGTGCTACTATCCACAAGCAAAAGCCTTAATTTAAACACAAAGGTGTTAACTTTTTAAATACAAAGATGTTTTGATTTCATTAATAATAAGTACTGCTATATGGATATTTTAATAGTTTCTGCTATATATTATAATACGCATTGATATAAGATAAAAATTAGTATGACATTGGTTTTAATTATTTGGCACTCCTGCAAATAAGGTATAAGTTATAATACTCATTACTTTTATATTTTGTTTATAATTACATGATGTGTTAAATAACATACACTTTTTGTTTTAGTTTCTCTTCATTTGTAAAATATGTAATGTATTTGAAGAATTGAGACCAATATTTGTATATTTTGTTCAATATTGTAAGAATTACAGTTGAGCACCTTTAATCCGGCACGGTCGGGACTCGAGCGATGCCGGATTAGGGATTTTGCCGGACTACGGGTGCTGTGGCAGTAACCAGCATAATTATGGGGTCCGCGATATTTATAATGCGGGAATTCGATAAATTATACCAACTTCAATAAAGTTTGAATAAATTCTGTATAATTCAACAAGTAATTCGAAAAAAAAAGAAATAAACTTCTTCTTAATTCACAAAAACAAAATCAGTCAACCGGCAGTCTCGCAAAACGGCTGAGAGAAAGGAATGCGTATAACATATTAACATGTTGCTGGACATCAAAGAGTATATACGTAAAGAGTAGAAAGTAAAAATTTTTCATCGCTTCCAATTTTCCTTGCAATCCTTATTCCACTGTGTTTAATACGATTCAATGAGCTGTCTACGTCGCGCCGTCAACGCTCGGTACAAAGCAAACATGCGCGCGCCATGCAAGTTAAGACATGTCCACTCCGTGACGTCACACACTCGCGTCTCGGCAACGACGTACATTGTAGTGATGTCTTCAATTTGCTGAATAAACACCTTCATTACACACAATAAGTAATATGGACAACATTGTATGCAAAAAATCTTCCGATACTCGTTCTTGAATGGGAGAATTTTTGTTAGAATGGGTTACAGTTTCAGTAATTACGAAGTGAATGATTCGGCAAAAAAGTTTGTTTTCCGCGAAGTACGCCTCGGAAATATTGCCGGATTACGGGTGTTCCCGGATTAGGGATTTCCGGATTAGGGGTGCTCAACTGTATTATAGGAACTATTATATGAACTAAGAAATTTTCATATTTAAAATCTTGCTCCATAAGATCAAGTGCTCCCTTGCACAATGAACCTTTTTTTTATTCTTTTCTACTCAGACTTATTCAAAGAATGGTAGAACTGGTTGCACAGTAACTATAATAGTGTCAACCACTGGTGGTCACACATTTTTATGAATTTCACGGTAGAAAAACCATTTGCCTATACTGGAACTCGAACTCAGACCTCTCAATTTTGCACCAAGAACTCGAAGGAGGTATTTCATGGTATTGTTTGCACCGAACCTCAAGAGGATAAGCCATTCCTTAAATTTTAGCCTCCAAGAAATTCACAGAGGAAGAGGCTGCTGGATAGATCTTTTAATAATTACAATGACATGGCATACATCAAATGACCTTAGAAGTGGTAAAAGCAGTTAGATTATATGTATGTGACGCATGCGTATGTAAGAAATATAATGACATGAAAAAATAATGTTTTTAAATGGATTTAGAGTCTAACATAGTATCATTACGACTGGTCTCAGTAATAGTGAAAAAATCGACCAAAATAGCACTCATTTTGAGCTTATTTTTCAATTGTAAATTGAGTACTTAAAGCTTACCAGTTCCTCCTAGAAGTGAGGACATCCATTTCATTCGGGCATCCAACTCACTATGAGTCATTTCAATGAGATGCAGTAAGTAGTTCACGGTGACATTAATTTGTGACAAGCTCTCAATGGTGGCTTCATACTTAGAAGTGATATCAGCACTCTGCTCATTGACCAACTGGATGCTTCGATCTATAATGAAATAAAAAGGAAATACACGGTAAAACCTCGACTATACAAAGTTTAGGGGACCAAAAAAATGGGCACTAAGTAAAATCAAAGTATGTAAAATCAAGAAGTGGTAAAGGGGTGACAATGATGCACAGTGTATATGGATGTCTCTTAATTTTAGATTAAATGAACCAACACATTTTAGAGGCATCAATGATGAATAAGTAAAATAAAGACATTTTAATCTTTACAATTACATTACAATTATTACAAAATTATTACAAAAATACAAAAATTACAATAATTTTCATTTGAGGTTAGTAACCATGGTATATTATGGTAATTTTTAAAAATTATCATTATTTTCCGGTAATTCTTAATTTTCTGCAATCAATATCTATTAAAGGATTTACTTGGAAAGCCTATTGCAATATCAAGGGGTTAATGGGATCTAAACTATTACCATTGCTACATTAATGTATTATAAATGGAGAGAACTTCAAAACAAACATGGTAGCCCAAAAGCAATTTGGCATTTACAGTTGGTATGAGTAATTTTTGTTCATACCGTTAAAATGATAGCCCCACAAATACTCCACAAGTGAACTGTACTCACCTTAATTTATATTTAAGATAGTGTGAACTATATATATGCATGTACTCGACTTAAAATAATGCATATGGAATATATAGGTATGAAAAATTTCTGAGATGGAGGGGAGTATTACCAAAAATGATGGTCATTTTCAGGGGCTGCCATAAATTATGTAAAATACCACGGTAATTCATGAAAATTACCATGGTATTTTTAGAATAGCCCATCTCCAGGTGAGAGTAGTCACTTATTTTAATTTTCTACCACCCATTGTCAAAACTTGTATGAACTAATCTCTCTTAATTAGTCAAATTTTCAACACAACCCTCTCAACCATGATGCTCCTCTCCTTTTTTGTGCATTTTTCTGTCTGGTATAGGTTTCCAAAATAGACCAACCTCATCCAAGTCGTAACTTTTGTGTGGTCCCTGTTTATTGAAATTAAAATTTCTTTTGGAATACCCTCTAAATTTATGCCATTGGGTTTTAAAAGAAAGTATGTGGAATATTATTGTAATTGGGTAAGGGAAAGATGTGCCTGTGCAGCATCATTTATCATTATTAGTTAATTGCTGCAGAAGAAAAACTTTTTCCAATCATTTTGACGCTTACTACCAGAAATTAGGACTATCATGGAAACTCTGAGCATCTTAAGTTCAGAAGCTAAGCAGAATGCCCTGAAGTCCGGCAGCAATTATAGGGCGCGTTCCGAAATTCACTGCCAGCACTGTCAGTGCTGCCAAAGCGTTCCGTAATCGACTGGCAGTACTGCGCAGTGACCAATGACGTCAGTCAATTGATGACGTTGCCTACTGTGGATTCTACTGCAGCTACTGCTGCCCATGGGCAGCAGTCGCGGCAGCGAAGCAGACAACTGGCGGGAGTTTTAATCACATTCAATTTAATGCGCAATGAACTCCATGATGGAAGTGATCATAAAGATTCCGGAGAAGATATAGATATCATTGCATCGCAGGAAGAAGTGGGAAGGGCGATGAATGGTGAGATAAGTATGATAATTAATACTTACAATTAATTGAAAAACTTTGAATATTACTTTTAAAATAATATTGTTCCAAGTGTGTAGCAAGTGATAAGTACTTGAATATTTATGGTACATGGTTATCCGCTTGATCTTATGGAGATAAAAACAACGTACGTAACTCCTATAATTCTCAAATTGAAAAAGAGTTACTGCGCTTTCAGTGATTAAAACATATTTTTTCACGTATACATTCGAGTCTCTTTCACTGTAGATATCTTCGATGAACGCCTGCTACACAGCAGTATGGGCTGAATATTGGAACTACGCGTATTCAATATGTGGTTATTATCTTTCCATTCCTCGTGTTTTATGCAGTTAATGATCCTGGAGATTCAGTACTCTTTAACAATTGCGAAAACTGGTGGATTTTCAGTGATCTTGCACCATTAGTAAAATAGAAACGATTCCCTAAATTACGGGAAAATGAACATTGCTGATGCTTAGGTTTGTATTTAATGCTTGAATTATATAATGTGGGAGCTGCCTCAAGTTTATCTTCTACTTTCGCCTGTAATCAATGCCTTAAGTTTACCCTGTACTTTTTTAATTCTTTCACGCGACTCCGAAAGTGGTGATCGTAAATTTCACGCGAAATGGGTGGCAGCAGCTGCTGCCGGCCGTTCCGAATTTGCTGCTTTTGCCACAGCGGCAGTACTGTATTCCGTTCCGATTTTCGGCAGCACAGGCAGCACTGGCAGTGAATTTCGGAACGCGCCCATAGACACTGAGGCCCTAATTACTATAGGACTCAATTGCTCAACTTCTATAACATCTTCAGGAACACACTGTGTAAGAAAATCGAGGATGGTCCATTACAATATACTTGTACAATTAATTGTACAGGGAGCCTATTTCACAAAGGAACAAGTCAACTGACATTTCTTCAAAAAATATTTGATGATATATTAATAAAACTCAAAACCTCGTAGCCTATTAAACATGGACATGAGATCTACATATACTTGGAATAGAATGTTCTGCAGAGGCTAACAGAAATATTTTATTAGTGGGTTACAAACATAGAAAAAAGGACAAGATTATTGAATTAATGAAGTTACCTGGACATGATGAGAACATATTATAGTTCCATAGCCATTCAGTGCAACAAATTACCTCAAAGCTTTTGAATTCATAGTCTAATGTAACATACCTATTTTACAATGTCACCATTCAGTCTTGAAAAGAACTAACAGGATTGAGTCCACTTCTAGATCATGAGAAATAATTCAGGACACTAATGCTGCAATAGGTTCAGATAAACCTCCATAAATGCTATCATTAACAAATGAGAATTCCACAATTCTTACCAATGTTCTGCAACAGCACTAATACTTGTTCTTGAAGTGTACGGATATTTTTTAGGAGTTTATTATGATTAGATTTCCTCTCTGCTATTAATGCATCCATCTGTGAACTAGTTTCATCTGTGTGGAGAGACAAACAGCATTTTATTATAATTTTTTATGAAGCATACTATTATATATTATTACATATATGCTGAATAATTATACACATTCTGGTGTAGTCACAAATGTAAACCAATGAAATATTGTTTCGGATTCAGCTTAAATGCAATAAACAGACGGACAATATAAGAATTAGTTCAAAGTTATTTCTATGCTCCTCGAAGAGCATACTTCAATACATAATATAAAAAGAGGTCCATTTAGATAACTTATCAGGGGTGTCTATGCGGAAGTTACATGGCGCCAGTTGTGTCATTGAAATTTTGGGAAAGGCAGAATTTTGAAAAATTATTTTAATAACAAAGGTGGAACAAAATTAAACATCTTCTCTGTTAAAGTTATGGTTTGCGTTATTAATTTCAAGGATTCCATAATCAGCCTAGGGCAGGGGTGGCAAACCTGTGGCACGCGGAGCTGGGAGGGCACTAAGGGATACCTCTATCTCACTCGATGGGTTGGCACGCAAGTCAAGTGAGTATACTCATATTCCATAAGCTTTCCATTAAATTATGACAATTTTCAGCCATCCTAAAAAAAACTATAAAACTGTTACATCATTATATCTATATAGTAATGAGCATAATAATAGCTATTATACTTTACATATCTATTAATAATAGCTTAATTAATAATCTAATTAATAATCTAATAATAGCTATTATATTATACTGTTACATCATTATATCTATATAATAATGAGCATAATAATAGCTATTATACTTTACAGATCAGTGATTGGAGTGCTCAATGTTGTATTTGATAACTACGTCTAGTTGTTAAAATTGTTTTGTAAAACCCAACATTTTCAGGGGGGATGTATTCCCTTTGTCCCCCCCCCCCCCCCCCCCTGGGATTGCCCCCGGTAATACTCATATCCAAGGAGAAAAGATGGCTACCGCCTATCCAGTGCATGGAAGAGGATTTGGTGGGAAGACAAGAGCCAATCTCTGAGCACGGAGGGAAACAGATGGCCTATTTAAATGTGGCCCAAATGATGCCCCGGCACTTAGACCTGAGCACGCCCGTAGGAACATGGTCAAAACTATGTCTCACAAATAATCTACACAGAGGAAACCCGAGAAATGGAGAGGCAATCATCTGAACGCCACGGAAACTTATGGTAGAACAACAAAGTATGACTGCATAAAAACAAAAAAATATATAAAATCTGGTAACTGTGTACAATCTAGAGTATACTATTTTGATACCTTAAGCATCCCAGACAGACCTTAAAGTCACAATGCAAAATTAAGAGATATGTAAAAATCATAATTTGTAAAATGAGATTTCGCCATAATTGAAGTTGAATATTGCAATCTAAACAAATTACCACATCAGAATTTTTTAATAAATGGATTGTTTTTTATTAGATTTACGTTCATTACACTTTGACAGGAAATGCTCTTTCATTATGAATTGCTGTAAAACATAAATTTTGCAAACCTATTAGGGAGAAGGATTGAGAATTTCTAATACATAATCAGAATTTCTCAGTACTCAGATCACCAAAAACCACAGCATAATTCATTTAAGTATATGATTGAAGCTACCCAGTAAATCACAATATCATAAATTATATATATACTAGTACAGTATTATAAGGCCTAGTTAACAAAAATTAATTAGCATATTGTGAGGTCAAAGAAAATACTAACAATTTTACCAACTAGTAAAGGCACTAACCTAGTTTTTCATGCATTCCTTGAACCATTTGGGCTATCTGACCATGTCCAGCTTTCACGAGTGACTTTTCCTTTTCCAAATACCGCATATGAGATGCCAAAGAGGCAGTAACGGCATCCTGTGCCTCTCGTAGAGTGCCTTGTTGTTCCAACATCATTTTCTGGCCTTCCTGATATGCAACAAAGAATATAAGTGGCTTACCATACACAAGATAAAATGTAAGGGCTTAGAAGTACCATACTTATAAAATACCATATTCATCAGCCTATTGTACAAAATAGCCATTAAACACACTGCAATTTTGGGTTGAGCCATTTAAGAATCAAATTTTATCAACATCCCTGAATGTACACAATTTATAGCATCACATGGAACTGTTGAACTATTAGTCTCGGAGTCTTGGTTTAGAAATACTTTTTTTCATGAGTTTTTCAGCAACAATTTCACCAAATTTGAATAATAAAATTAATAATACAGTTGCTTAAACAACCCAACATAAATATATAATTTTTTATAGATATTACACATTTTAGCTGTCTTATAGAAATTTGAGGGCATGAAAACTCAAATCAGAAGAGCTATAACTCTAGGCACAAATAAAACAAAAACAAGCACTCACTTTATATAAAAAATAAAGAGATACTTAAAAAAAACAAAAACATGTTTGTTAATGTGGCTATAAAAATGAAAATACTGACATGAAATAAAACTTAATTTACAAAAATGCCTATATTAAATAACATAATAAATTAAGACAATTCTATTAATAATATCACAAACAAGGTTTTTTTTGCATGGTTTCTTGATTATTCATTAAAAAAAAACTAAATAAACTACCAGAAATCAGCACTTCAAAGGCAATTCAAAGCAACTTCCAGATGCCATCTCTCAGTGCGACTCCCAATGCTTAATTAAAGATGACACGAGTAACTATTTCTCACCTGAAGAACTCTCATTGATCTTAGCTGGTCTTGAGAGGAGTCCATTAGTTTGTTAACAACCATTTCTGTCAGTGCCTTGAACAGCTGTTGCCGAACTGAGAAGCAAAGGGCACGAGCTTTCTCAAGCATAACACGGTAAGAATTCCACATTTCTGAATTTATGTCTCTAGTACAATCATCCAGTTCCTAAAATGACAAGGAAATATGTAAAATTCCCCAAAATATGCTAAAATAATCAACTAAGTTTCTAATTGAAAGGTATACCTGATATCCATAATAAAGACAAACACTGACTGCACTACGAAATTTACATTTGTACCACACATTCCATTATTTTACAACATCATCAGGAATCAAATGTTTAATTTTTGTTCATTCCAGAGATAGTTAAGAAAGGGAGGGGGAGAAGAAAATACTAACTTTTGGGGAGGGTTAAAATAGGCAGCAGAAAGTAGATCACAGGTTGGTGAAGTGGGAAAGATTATAACGAAACAACAAAATGTCATAAATAAGGAATGGGGAAGGGTGAAGAAATAATGGTCTGTTACAAAGGTTTTAGAGTGCCTGATAATTTCCATTTATTCGACAGCATCCATGTTTGGATCAACAGGAAAGATGTGTAAGAATTTTGGGGTAATATTGTTAACAATTTTTTTATCAAGAAAATACCCGCAAAGGGGACATGTGGGATCCATATTTATACAAATTCTGGTGTTTTTTACAGTGTCATCATATTTCTACCAGACTGCCCAATAATAAGCCATAAACAGGGCAGCCACAAACTTTTAATTTAGGAATTTTCCCTGACATTCCATGAGATTCTCTGACAAAATGTCTCCCTGAAATAGAGTGTACTACAACTTTAATGATATTTATGCTTCAATGATGGTACTATACATAATAAAATCCATTGCTTTATTTGAGACGCAGGTACTAAGCCTTTCTAAAGTAAACATGAGTTAGTTCAAAAAAACTGTAATCAATGAATGGCTGAATTCCTCCTGTAGGGTGGTGTTCAACTGTTTGCTATAATTCCCTCACATAGCTATGGAGTCACCTGGAATATACAATCATGAAGGGTTAAAGATTTAGCACATTTAAGCCACATGCAAGAATTCCAAGCAGCCTTAGTCATTGATTCTTGAGTTATCCTTGTGGGAATTCTGTTGATGGCATAGAATGCCTCGATCATAGATGTAATAAACAAAGTTTCAGACCTTCACATAATACACTTTTGAGAAGTTAAAACTCACCAAAACCTCGAATTGTTCAATGTAGTGCCATGTGACTCCTTAGTTACCAGATCAGAATGATCTCTAATGGCTCAAACTCAACCCCCCTGATTTGTGGTCGCTTTTACTGAGTCAAGCACGCTAGCCAGGCATAGCCAACGAGGGTGTGGGGAGAGGCTGTTGCATGCAGAGTTCTTTCAGATGGTCCTGAGTAAACATGAAAATCCCTGACAGCCAACCCATTTTACCTGACATTACACTGACTTCCCTGACATGTGGCCACCATTTATATTACAGCTAGTACATTTAAAACATTCAGAAGTCATTTTACAGGACTGCCTTTGGTACATACCAGACTTGAAAAAACTATCCAGTTTATCTTTTCCAATAACTAGAAATTTAGAAAGGGTAAGGGGAGCATTGAATGCTGCTTGAAGGGAGCTTGGCAGGCCATTTGAAATCCTATAAGAAATTTGACCTAGAAACAGGTTAGAGCACCACATAAAATTTGATGGTGTCTCTGTGTGGTGGAAATCTGTTTCAAAGCTTAAGAATTTTGATTTTTACAAAAAATTTTGCAAACTTAATTTGGATCGGAACCAATGCTAGTGGATCTCTCATAGGACTTTCAATCCTAAGATAGGCTGACTTCAGCCCTCCATCCTTACCTATCTAATGCTAATTCTCTTACCTCCTGGTATCTCTTTATAAGTACTTTCCTCTTTATTTGGTCCATGAACTTATTCCTGGGTCTTCCTCTGGGGACTTTTCCATCTATTTTGCCTTCAAGGTCAGTGGCTATGGACATGATTGCCAATACGAAGTTGGAATCCTTTTCACCTATCTTTGCGACTGAGAGGCAGACCTAAGTTTTTTGGGGGTGAGGGAAGAGGGCGCTTGACTATGTAAAAACCAACCAGAATGCAGTAGGCGGAGCATAGCCTCTCCGGAAGTCAGTCGCTCTCAGTCCTCCGTGGTGTACGCTTTGCGATTCAGTTGGCTGTGTTGCCAATCCTCCATTGCATTCATTTGCCTGGTGTGTCGTGGTGATTTTCCTTCAATCTAACCTTTTACCCACATTTTTCTATTCACCTAATGCCTTTACTTCTTTTCCCCATCACCCCACAATCTTTCCTTCACAGACTAGTAATTGGAGTTATTTTTGGTAAATATATTTTCCTAGAATTCATCACACATATTTTTTATAGTTAATACCTAATTTAGTAGTTCCCGATTGATTTTAGACCATACAGCATACAATTCTATCCTATTTTAGCCAAAGTGCATGACAAAATTTGAAAAAAAAACTCTTCGATCAATTACGGCAATAGTCAGAAATCAACAAAATTACTTTTTGGACTCGTTCCAATCAGCTTGATTCACAGAAAATGAGTTTAACATTTGTCTGTAAGAGTAATTTAACAAGTAAAAGTGAGCCAAAATTTCCCCCTCCCACTTAGCAAAAGCCACTCTTCCAGAAAAACCACTCATTGGAAGAAACTCGCAAACGCTAAAAATACTCGCAAATGCCAAAAATACTCGCCAACGCCAAAAATACTCGCCAATGCCAAAAATACTCACAAACACCGTTCGCGACTATCCCTCACGATTCACTGTCTGCAATGGAACAATCAGCTCACTTTCATCCTGATAGTGATAGTGGTGCACTCTATTCTGACTGACTCAACGCCAGCGCCATTTCCTCCGCCAATCAACGTCCCTACAAGGATTCCCCTACTCCCCCCTCAACTCCTGCATTGGTCAGCTGACTCCCCTCAATTGCCAGCCGTGTCGTCTCTATGCTGGACCCGAGAAGGGACCTGCTGGAGTGGTGACTTGTGATCGCCTTCTATATATCAAGTTTACGGAATTAAGCCTACACGCTTGTTTTCAATTGTAATACTTGTTTGTTATATATATGTTCCTGCTTGAAGTTAATCAAACTGGCTAAGATTCCAGGATATGTGGAAGATTAGTTGTACCTGATGATGACTGATAGTCAGTCGAAACACATGTAGTCAGAGTGAAAAATAGATGGTACGATATCCTTTGTGTATCATTCGACAATTCTGTTCTACAACATCTTGCCTGAGAAAGTGGAATTTACTCTAATGAAGGAACCCAATTATACAGGTCATATCATAAAAATCCAACCTTGCATTACATGGAACATTTATATCTTTCAGGAGGCTAGCAAGCTTAATTTTTAAGCCACATTTTGATTTGACGCCAGAGCAATTCAGAGAGTAATCCCGGAAGAAAGAACTTTATTTGCGCATTAGAAGATTTGAAGGGGATGACACACTGGAGACCACAGGCCTGACTGGATAGAAAACTCTGTATTTTCAGGAGCACACAGTCTGGGAGGAGAGGAGCTAATTTTTAATCGGAGACAATTGTTCCAAGCGCTTAAAATATCTCACTCACAAATGGCACTTTTTACTTTATTTTGAAATTTCAGAGCCAGATCTTTGGCTAAGGGTATCATTTGGTTGCTGTTGATTAACTCAAGACACTTTTCTACACATATTTTTTCCTCAACACCACAGAATTTCCCACATCAACCTTATAATTATGTTGTCTTCTTCATTAATGATGTTGCTCAGCTGTCAAAAGACTGATTCCTCAAATTGGAGACAGGAGGAATGTGTCCTTGGTAAAGCTGTATTGACGGAGGACCATATGTCTTCAGCATAGTATTTTGATGATGAAAATTCATTCCATAGGGCAACCTCACAATAAGCAGCAAGGATTTTAAGTGCTCAGAAAGAAATTTTCCAATTTTTATCTAATTCTCAGTGAAGTTGTGGCTGCTTAGGCTCATAACTCTTTCAGCTGGAGTGAAACTGGATCCTGTATGGAGTTTGTTAAGGAGGAAGGTTGTGTAATAATCCAGGTGAGTCACTGCCCTTAGCATATTGAGTTTCTTTACTGAGGTTGTATACTCGCAGGAGGGGATTTTACTCACTAGTTCCTTAAATTCGTCTAAAAATGCCACCCATTTTGTGTAACATAACTTGGACCATATATAACCATACGTAACTTGGACCATAACTATAGTTCTATATCAAGGAGGAATGAATTAAGAGAAAATGAATCCATTCATGCATACCAATTCTTCAGCTATCCCCTCAGTCAATGGAGTTTTGCTGCATGAACCACTTGACAAAGTGAAATCTTGGAACAAACCAAGCACAATTAATCAACAAGAATGCAGATGACAGGAACAAAATGTAAGCTGTCAGGGCAAGCAAAGACAGATAACTCAGTTTACCCAAGAAAGGTTTGCCTATTTATATGGTAAGCTTTAAGTATCTTTAGCTTATCTAAAGCAGATATAGTATGATAAACTTAAGTATGGTAAGTCTGCAGGGACTACTGAGGCCACTGCTGAGAAGAATAACTGTTGTTATTGTTGTATGCTGTCTAAGATTTTCACAGTTATTGGCAGTAAAACCAAATATTTGCAGACAACAAACTAGCCCAGCAGGAGGTCCATCTAAATTGTGTAGATACGAAAGTCATTGGTGGTGAAACTAAGAGCACTGAGGAAAGGAACAGAAGGCCCCAAGGAAAAAAACCTGATACACACATACACCAATTCTCATTCTCTCAGGGTCATTTATAATAGTTCTCCGCAATATGTAAATTATCAGGCATAATTATTAAAATATGACATGTATCAAGACTTACGACCTGGCTCATGATAACCACAAATGAGATTCATTAACTCAGACTTATAAATTACCATTTTAGGTGAGCATAAAAACTGTTGCTTTCCTTCTTCGGCAGATTTACAATTTAGCAGGTGGACACTTAATTTCCCCAATTCATCTTCGGTTAGGGTGGAGCAGGAAGACTTTATCTTCATGAAGACCTAGCAAGGACAAAATTGGGTCACAAATATATTCACTGGTTCACTGACATTATATTTCGTTCCGAAATCTCACCTTGTGGTAACAAACATCTACTTCAGATAGATTTATGTCAATAATTCTTTGCGCCTCCAATAAAAATCTATCGTAGTCGTTGTCAGATTCATAATTGACGCTGTCCAGCAACGCTTCATCAGTCCCATGCTGGGATAATGATGTTTCTGAATCCTTATTTGAAAATATTTGAAAGGGGTAAGACAACCAGTCCAATAGCGCCCCAAAAGAAGGTTGCGTTGAAATTGCAAGAATACACAAGACATGGGCAAAAATTTTCATTTTACACGCCAATTTTACTTTCTTTCGCCGCACTTAAGTTCTCAACTCATAACTCTAAAACATCGAGGGTGACATTGCTTCAACACCTCCAGCAGACAGAATTCAAAGATATAAATAAATATCACGATCGTTAGACTGCCACAATTTCAAATCGGCATGCTCAAGTCGTGCATGGTGCATACCACAAGGCGACGCACTGTGAGCATACTGCTCGCTCCTAAACCTTGAAAATTCACGTCGCTTTCTGTCTTTACTTGGAAAATTTACGTATTTCTCCCTAAGTTTAATGCTACAATGATAGTTGAAAGTGATTATTACATAAAAATGGGTAAATGAACCCAACTTTCGCGTGCACTCTTCTCCAAGGCTCTTACAGTCTTTTTTAAATCTAATGGTTGGTATCACATACCCCTACGAAGGTATACCTATTCTCTGCACGTGATAAACTTGAACTTGGGAACATTCGCACTGCTTCGCACCGATGCAGGTTTTTGTTTTTTCATTCGGAATGGGCACGATGGTCACGTAGTGAAAGAAGTATTAGTTATTACTTATTACACACAAATCCCAAGTAATTACCTCAAAAAATGGTTTGCCTTAAATTCTGAAGATAGTTCTGGCATGGGTGATCCTGTCTCGTGTTTTCCATATGGAATGAAATTTTAGGTTAGTGAAGCACTGCCTAAGAACTTATACACTACCTTGGTTGTTATTGGTTTAAATCATTAGAACATATTGGTTTAATGGTGAAGGTATCAATTCTACATATTCTCAATGAATTTGTCGTAATTTTTACCGATATAAGCCGAGGAGAGATTTCTCTTTGGTTTACATTTGAAATTTAAAGGAATGAGCTCTCGCGCCCAATCGAAAAACTTTGAAAAACAAAAGTAAATGGCCTCACCGTATGAAGGAGGCCATGCAAAAGTAACTTCACTGTAGGTGGCTTTAACCTCTGCTGATGATAAAATGGGCCAACTGACATCAAAATAATGGAAAGGGTTGAATGTACAGTTCCCGACTTGCTATTCCAAGAGACCAGTCAAGTTACACGAACACGTTAGTGCATGAATGAATTCCGTCGTATTTCAAATAGTTTTGTGCATTGCCTAATCATCGTCACCTTCCTGTGATCTTCAGAGGTGAAATCTCTTGCATTGTTTAAAATTATTGCTCGGGGATAGTGGTGGAGCATTTGTTGGTCGATCACTTGAAGCACTGCCTGGCATATTGTATGCCTGAATCACACGATCATTTTTTCCATCCCTTCTAAGGGAAAGCTCAAATGATCGTGTGACGCGGACAAAGTCAGGGATGGCTCCAGCGATAAGGATCCCTATCGCTTTTTCCATCCCTGGGCACGTCCCTGAAGCCATCGCTGATTCCACCATTTAGCAAATCAGAGGGCTATAGAGCGACGCCGCGTTCGGATTTCAATGGAATGAGAGTAGTTAACAAATAGAAATGACGCGAAAAGGGATGGAAAAAGAGACAGCCAAAATGACCGTGTGATTCAGAAAATGATAGCTCGAGCCATCATTGTCACGGTCCCTGAAAAGATATCATTGTAGCTATCCCTCAGAGGGACGGAAAAAATGATCGTGTGATTCTGGCTTAACATGAATGGTATTTTTGTTGCCTAAGTGATCATGGCACAAATGAGCGGGAGGTTGTTATGTATTAAAAAAAGCACAGCCCTCCTCCCATTCTCTAGTCTAAGATTCGGGGTTGTTTTATATGTAATAAGTTGGCATCATAGGTAGAGCCTGTAGTAACTGTTGGAAGAGAATAGATATATTTCTCTTGGGCAGGAAACCAACGAGGGTCTGGTAGCTAATGAATTTGTCATTCTATTCATGCCTCCGCATTACTCATTGCAGGATGCGCTAATCTTCAACCATCGGTGAAGAGATGCTTCATAAAGGAATCATCTTATCCCGCATTTTGAGGAGTGAAATCATTACTAAATGCAGGAATGTGGGCCACATTATGTTCAAGAAGCACTTGCTCCTCACTAATGTTGGAATTTCAATGAGCCTCTCTGGTGCTGGAGATGTCTTTCAGCAGCACTATGAAATTGCCCAGGGTGACGAACGGAAGTGGGACAGTACAAGAACTTTGCACATGTCTATCTCAGGTCTTACTGTAGGAGTGCTCTGCCACTACTGGTATATTTACCTAGACAATCATATACCTGGTCGAAGCCTGAAAGCAGTGACCAAGAAAGTTATAGCTGATCAAATTATTTGCTCACCCATCGCCATATCATTGATATTTGTCACATTAGGAATCCTTGAAAGGGCTAATGTGAAGACAGTGGTGGAGGAGATAGTGCAAAAGGGCTGGCGTTTATATGTTGCTGAATGGATTATTTGGCCTCCTGCTCAAGTCATCAATTTCTATTTACTGCCTACAAGATTCCGTGTATTATATGATAATACCATTTCATTGGGATATGATATTTACACGTCTTATGTGAAGCATGAAATACCTCTTGAAGTAAGAAAGCCTTAAAAATGTGATGGTGAAAACCAGTGATATAACTTTCATAAATTAGCATTATTTATTGGAACTTGTTAATTCTTCCTCTTGTTAAGTACAAGTATTTCTGGCATGAAATCGTAGTACAGGGTTGTTGAATCTCTTGCTGGACAAGAAATTAAACTTTTTCACATTTTTTACCTTCATTAGTGAAGGAAAAATTCTAAATGGCATATTCATTTAAATTTATTCCTCCCCATCAATTAATAACCCTTGTATCCAGTATCAGCTTTCTAACTGAAGACTCCATTGGTGATGTCATCATATTTGTTGCACCGCTTGAGTACATGTGCATGTTTCTTACACAAGATTTCAAATATCTTTGAATTTCAATGGACAAGGAGAATGCTCTCATGCACTTGCCTTGGAGTGGATCAAAGGGATGCAAGGAGTTGTCGGTGAAATTTTCTGATATGAACTGAATGAACATGAATAAATCTTGGAGTTTTGTACATGCTCTTAGTTTTCAGGATTTCCATTACTCATTGTGGTACTTAATGGCTGTAGATTAACATTCATAACCAAAGGGATGGTAGAAGCATATCTTCTGTTTTGGCAGAACTTTCTATTTGGAGTACCTTCCCTGCCTGTTCAAAATTCAAATTAATTTACCCATCATAGGCAGCTAGTGAATCATCTCTTAGCAGAGATTTCTAGTGTGGAGGTGATGAGACCTCTTCACTCAGATATTTCATTAAATTAAGTCTTCATAAGAGATGTCATGCATAGTCTTGCTTTTTCACTTGGGTGTGTCAAGATACCTCATATGATGTTTCTTGTGTTGCTTCCTTGATCTTTTGATTTTTTCTTATCACTCAGCAAATGCCATCATTTAAAAGCCTTTGTTATGGATGCATTTCTAAGAAATACCTCAACTGTGTGTAGACGTTGCCTAACCTCATTCTCAATTCCCCAAATTTTTTCCAAAATTATTCTCAAAATGACGTATATATTAAGGTTATCTGCATGCTGAGGTAGGTTTAAATGAAAGAAAGTAAACATCCTTTACATATATACAGGTACTCACACCTATCTACCGATGAACATTTTCTGTTAACTCCACCATACACCCATGTAACCTATTCTCTTCTATACTTTTTCCTGCTTGCCCAACATCCTCCCCTTCAGCGCACACTACAGCAAACCTTACTTCTCATTATCTCTTCCAACATGCTCTTCGGTCAGTCCTCTCATCACCCACCACAACAAGCACTTTCTCTTCATTGAAGCTCTCATCTCAGTTGCCTTCTGTCTATTTCCACCTTATTTTCTCAGAATCCATGTTTCTGCATCATACAACACTATATTACTAGTGTTTCGCATTTTCAGATTCTCCATCCACATTTGTTGACTTTTGCTGACAATGGTTGTGATAGCCATCCTGGTAGTCTTCAGGTCGAAGGTGGAAACAAGCTGTTTTGGCCGCCTCATAAAGTGCTGGTCATCCTGGTGCTATGCCACAATTGGTCGGAGCAAATGATCCTTCTCAATTAGCTGCTGAGGAGACAGCCATTGTCTCTGTTGAAATTTTGCTGCAATTTCCAAATCCGAGGATATAATTAAAGTCTCTTTGGCTAGTATTTCTGCATCTTCAAAATTAATTCTTTGTCCCAGCTCACACCAGACATGTTCAGCAATGGTAGACAGATTGAACTGCATAATTTTTGTTGCCCTTGCATGCTCTTTTAGTCTCGTGCCCATTAACCTGCATGTTTAGCCAATGTACGATCTTCTGTAGGAGCATGACACTTGGTACACACCTTCACATAACTCCTGTGGACTGTAACATGTGGAATGCGGTCCTTGGGTCCAGGCAAGATGATATTTATTTTTGTCCCACAATCAAACATAGGCCACTGTTCTGAATGAAATAGCGTTAACACCATCTGCCAGAAATAGCTATCGTAATGCTTTTGTTTCTAAGAATAACATGCTATTCTTCAAAACAAAAGCGTAACGAAAGCCATTTCTGGCAGATAGCCTTAATACTATATCATTTAGAATAGCAGCCCTAGTGTTTATTTAGGATCCTTGCAATCTTCTCCAATGTTCCTGCAACAAATGCATGCAGAACACTAATGGACAATGCTGCAAAAATCTTTGCAAAAACACAATACTACATTGAACTCTATGCCTGTATCTTCTCTGCATTCCTACCCAAGGTTCCCATCATCAACTCCCTCCCATTACTTAAGGCTTCTTTCTAAATGCAACACTTCTCCCTCATTACCGCTTCTGCCTTCTCACAAAATCCCCCTGTGGTTTTGTCTAATCAACTACAATACCAGGCTCTCCCTCATTTGCCTTCCTTTCTGTGCAAAGCACTTCTCTCCATCCTCCCCACAGCTACAAATGTAAGGCATGTAGCTGGAGTTGGGTAAACTACCATATTTTTCCGGTAAATTTACATTTTCTGCAATTGATAGTGAATCGAGGATATAATAGGAATGCCAAAAGCAATAGCAAGGGGTTAACAACATTTAAGCCAATACTATTGCTACATTTACATATTAGAAATTTAAAAAATTAGAAACAAATATGGTATTCTTTTTTTTGGTATTAGAAATTTTCAGTCAAACCATTTAAAACGGTAGCCCCACAAATATTTCACATGTAAAAATATTGCACTAATGAGTTCTGCCTGCTTTTATTCATAATTAAGAATGTATAAAATATCTATAGCCTTGACATAAACTAATATGTATGGACTATATTGGCATGAAAAATATCTGAGATGGAGGTGAATGTTACCTTAAATTACAGTAATTTTCTGTACCACAGCAACCCCATGTTGACTCTCATCACTCATGCTATCCCTCCCATAGGCCCCAAAGCATGTATTTTTCGATTTCCTCTTTCATGTTTTCAAGCTTCCCAGCCCTCATTGTTGTCTTAACATTCCAAGTTTGTATTTTTACCACTGCTTTCCTCTTCTTCTTTGTAGTCCTATCTACAACTGATGTTGTTATTAGAGATTTCATGAAATGGTGACCACATAGGCCTAATGTCCCGTCAAGTCAGACTCCTACACTGGGGGTTGAGTCCTGGTGCTACCAGGATTCAGTTCTCTGTGATTGATTCCCATTGTTTCAGTCAAATGAATCGCAAGGATGATTCCCATCAGTCTTTTCAACTGTAAAGTTAATGTGATCTACCTTTCATCTGGCGCCTACCCTTCAACCTATCAGGAATGCTCTAGGGGTCATTTGACAATACAACATCTTCCACAATATCAAGGTTGTAGTCCAAGGAAAGGGAGAATTCCTTAAGTAAAATGCAATTTTGTGAAAAAGGCCATCAATTGGTTGACTAATTCAGATTGTGTGAGTTTCAGATGACTTGGAGGGTATTATTTTTATCCTGCACTACACATTTAGGCATGACAAAGTAGAAATTCAATGCCAAACATATAATTGAAAAAAGTCTTCCCATGCACCACTGATGTCTATTCTTGGATTTGATTGGATATTTGGGGAGGCAACCAACAGCTAAGGTCATTTGCGCCATAGGGGACAGGTAAGGGCGGAAGGGTGAATAGAAACCTGGCATTGGCATTAGCCTGCTTTTACAGACGGAGTACTGCACTTGAAGTGCCCTCCCCAAGACACTCAAGTAGGGATTGGGTTTTCTTGGAAAAACATCCTCCTCTGCAGGGATTTGAACCCTGGCCACCTGTATGGTTACCCAATACTCAAACCACCACACCAACCTGATTCCCCATGTCTATCCTTCCCTCTCTTTTCTTATGGCTACTGACAGTGCTTCCCCTTCCACATAGCCATATGGTGCCTAACAGGGTAGAATGTTGACATTGGTTTCTTTCCATTCTTCTTTCTCAGTGGTAATTTTCATGGCAACTGACATTTGAGCCCCAGGAGTCATCAGAATGAGCCAGCCCTGCCACCAAATCAAGTTTGTGGTCCATGGGGAGTGGACTAGTTTGTGTTTTGACTAAAAATTACATCACCGTTAGACAAAGTGCACAAGCCAGGGGAAATTCTGCGGAAAAAACTTAACAAACAGTGCATACAAACATTTCAAGCATATATTGCAACTTTGTGCTTAACAGTTCATTTTGCTGTAAAGAATAATTACTTTTACATGTAAATTGTAGGTATACATACAATTGACCATTCTTTCGTCATTATTTAAACAAAAAATCCAGTACAACAACTGATTTACTGGCATATGACAAATCAAGTATATACATCCTCAGATAAGAACAAACTTCCTTTAGTATTTACACAAATCCAGATGCAATATGAAGAATCTCCATTAAACAAACTGGGCAATGAAATCATTCAAGCTAGTGGTGGTTTTAATTTCATGATATTCAACCACTTTTGTTGCCAGAGGGCTATATTTTAGGGCCTAAGGCACCTGTGCTAAAACTTTCGCTTCCAAATATATCTGCTGGAATTTCTTGTACGCTAATTTGAATAACCTACTAGATGCACAGCTTTTTGCCATCTGATCCCCAATTGTATTCTCCATCTTTAAACAGTACACCTCAGTATATAAATTTTAAAAGCTACATCACTAACAATTACACCAATGGCTTTGACAGCCTAAGCACATCTTACCAGGAATCATCAGACAACGAAAGGGTTAAATTTCATGATATTAAAAACCTCCCTATTTCAGGTTGAGCACTTGTGACAAATAGATTTGCCAATTTTCCACAGCTTAAATCTTTGGCTCACACTTGCAAGTTCAATATTTTGTAACCTGTCAGTTATTGGAAGTGGTGCATCATCAGTTAGTACCCACTATTGTTCAATTATTCCAGGCCAAAAACCCACAACAAATTTCTAAAATTTATATTCTCAACTAAAAATCCCAAGCTTTACTTTCATTCATCCCTCCTGCAGTAGACAAACAATTTAGGTCAAAATTAAGTCATTGAATACTAATGCTCCTCTATTATAGTATTTCTTGCTGTATTTACAAATCCTTCGAGAGGCTAGGAGGTAACTTCGAAAAAGGTACATAACATGATTATAAAATTCAATTGACCCATTGCGAGTACAAAAAATCACAGAAAGTGTTATGTACACCATGCAAGTCTCACATTGACTTATTTCGATCATTACAACTCTATCTTTGTGCAATGGCAATGCAAGACTTAAGGATATTTACAATAAAGGCCATTTTCCATTACCACATCTTATTTACAATAGAGAAAAAAATCAGCAGAATTTGGCTCTTCACCTTAAAATGCTAATATATACTTCTGGATCTACATTTCCATTTCAATGCGCTTAATGCAAATATTTCACATAGGTTTCAATACTGATGCAAGTCAAGATTTTCAGGGGGCCCTAAAACCTAATGAAATTAATGCTAGGGAGTATGTGCTGCCTCTTCAAATACACAAAGCAAAAGTAAGTACTGTTTTATGGGTAAGTATAAACAAGTCAACTTTTAATGCTAAAAAAAGGATACATACTCAGGGCACAGTGCATGTTTAAGATGAGATATAAGAACCACGTAAAAGTGAGTTAATGTCACGAAATTTCTTCCATTTTCAGTCAATGAAAATCAACCTTCAACATATACTGGATTCATTAAATAAAGAAACTTTGGAATCAATACTACCATGCATTTGTAGCATAAAACTGTGTGTACTCAATTACTGATGATCAATGCAGAATAATTGCTGAAAAAAGCATTGGGTTTCACGTTTCATATTAGGACTTACTACTCACAAATATACTTTTACTCCATAAAGCCAACTCAATTGTACAAATACTGAATAACCAACTGAAATACTAAGATTTCCCTATTAGAATATGACGCAGTTTCTTACATGCTGTTGGTAAAAAATAACTTTGAAAAACAGTTACCTTAAATATCTTGAATGCTGAACTAAGCAATGAGATGAAATTAAAACATCTAGACTTGTCACTAAATCATGAATCCCCAGCTTCTATGCTTCCCGATACACCACACACTACAACAGCCAGCAGTGTCAGTTACGATTCTCCCCTGGGAAATATTCTCATTGCCATAAGCATCGAAGGAAGATTTTCGTTGAAGTGAAAAAGGTAGTTCAGCAGAGTCTGTGATGCAATAAATTCCAAAGAACCTCTAATATCTTCCAATTTTCATCCAACTTCTCTTTCTTTATCCTCTTCTGTGAATATTTGATTATACACCAGATGTGAAATTGTCTTAATGACTCTCCAAGATAACACTGAATTTACACCTCGTGTACATCACATCTCTCATCACCAACCTATCTTTTCTCTCCAACTCTAACAACTATCATGTAGTGAACACTAAGGGTGAGATAGTCATAGCACGTAATGTAGAAGATGACGATGCCCTCAATCAAGACAGTGATGACGACGTAAATGCTTGATCATCACAATTGTTAGTAAAAATAACTTTCACACTCCACTGGTCAGTTCACAGGTCAAAAATTTATTGCATAATCCATATTTCGATGCCTGGCTTCATCTTAAGGTGCTCACTGACTGACACAGTGAGCACTTTGTCACATCAGCCCAACGAGCTTGTCAGTGAGCACCTGAAGATGATGCCGGGTGTCTAAATCTGGATTGTGCAATAAATTAGTGACCAGTGGAGTGTAAAATTTATATGTACGAATCAACATAGAACTCTGCAAAATTGAACTGAGTTTTATTTCACTGATCATCACAAACTCATCACTTATCATGACTGACCATCACCTCAAAGGACAGTTGATAACTATCTATTTTTTAGCAATTTTGTTATTTTAAAGCAACTAAATATAGTACCAAAAAACTTAAGCTGACATTTCTTACTTTCAACGTCTGTTCCTCTTTGCTTCACTATTCACCCATCCATCCTTCATGGTTGGCTTTTTTTTTAAATTGAGAAACAAGAAGACCAATCTATTTTTTCACTTCAACTTGTATTGTAGCTCTGAATTTTAGTCAATATTTTCGGGCTAAAAATAAGATTTCGACCAACAGTTGAAGATGCACAGTTTAAAAATTTTCATTTTTTTCCAGTCCATTGGATGAAGCATAAAAATGACAAAGTTAGGTTCAATCTATTCTCAAGTCCTACCATAGTACTCATTCAAACTAAATGAATGAACAAATCATACAAGCATCTGTACATTTTTAAACTGTACATTAATTAACACTAATCCTTGCATGAGGAAAATCATACCATGTAACGCAGCTAATTGAACAAAATCTTGCTATTGTCTGAATGAAAAATATATCCAATGAACATGAGTACAATTTCACATTTGCTTGCATGTTCTATGGTTCTACAACGAAACGTATGGTGTAAAACTGCCTTTACACTTAGTATTTTGTCACTTCATTAATCTTAAGAACAAATTCTTTTCACTTTCCTCACGGTGTACGTATAAACTGGTCTATATTCTACTAAATATAATGAACCACCATAATCACTTAAATTCCAGGGAGGGGCTATGGGTAGAGATCACTGAGATGGATGGAGAGAAATTATTAATAAAAAATATGTTAGCAAAAAACAAAGACACCAATTGTGATACAGGTCATCAACTATACTTCTAACTTACCATTCTGTCACACATAAAACTGCTGATGGCTGCCTCAGTGAACACAAAGCAAGCCTTAATCAGTGTTGACACAGACCGGAGATGAAATTTCGGGACTTCTCAAGGCCAAAATTTTCCGTTTTCCAGGTGAAAATATTAATTTGATTGTGAAGAATGTACTTTGGAGCCAAACACATGAACACATATACGAAGGGGTAATAAAGATTCCAAGGTGTAGAAAAAGCATAGAAGACTAACTGTGATGCTGTACTACAATGCTGTTGCCCATAAATTTCCTCTATCAATAAAGCTTAAATGTAAGAATGCACCCAAAGGTGAGAATTTTTTTGAAGTGATTGTAATAGCACATTGGAAGAGGTAGATGGCAATTAAAATGGAAGCAGAAAGGCTAAAATTGGTATGGTTCACATGAACAAGGAACCTCAAATTTTAGTCTCTACTTGTCCTTGATTGCAGCTGAGGGCATATTACTCCAGCTAATAATGATGAAAGAAGGGGCTAGTGACTAGACTTTGATTCCAGGAGGTATGGCATCCTCGCTGCAGCCTTGAGATGCATGCATTTATAAGCCTGTAAAATCAAAAGATTTCATGCTGCTCAGTTGGCATCAGAAGAATGGAGGCTTCTCCCGTGATGGAAATATGGAGTATAGAATGTAAATGATGGAAATGAATGTAGCTAAAATAATTAGTTGTGAATGTGAATCTATTAGAGCCAGTGAATTAAGTCAAAGCATTTACGTTAAAAGATTCTTCATTGAAATTTTGTCTAGTTGGTCTCTCTTTATATAAATTTACAATTAAGTATATTTCTGTAGATAAAACTTAAATGTGTTTGCATAGATACAAAATTTAGTTTACAGAATGGGCTTTTATGGAGATTTGCTTTCTGTGTAAATCTCTGCCATTCTAAAGATACGAAGTTGCCATTAGTAGAACAATAGGAAACAAACTTAGTACTATTGCCTTAGTATTTTTGCAACTCAAGAAGTCTTCCAGTATGCAAATATTATTCCCTGAAGTACCTAACTTAATTAAATTTAGTACAGCATTGGAAATTGCCTCTTAGGTGGCCAGAGGGTGAGCACGTGGAGCACATGAGCTTTTCATTGTAAGTTAGCAATAGTATACTCCCAGAGGCCTATTCTGTACACAACATGTGAACACTATGAGCTATTTTATGCTGCATTTCTACGTACATGCACACGCTCATAAACTGAATTCTTTACTATTTGATTATTAATTACCATCAGTAATTATAATTCAGCACTTTTTTTCTCTAGCAGAGTTCCAAAAAAGGGGGGAGCCTTAGAAAATCTTACCAATGAGTATATCTTATCATTGTAGAATAGCGGCAATCAGAAAAACAAATTACCCGAATGATTTCCCATGACTTTTGTGGGTCAATTTTCATGACTTTTCTAATCCAGTATCAACCCTGCCAGAGGTCACAATGCTATGCTCTATCCATAAGTTACAATAGCAACTTGCTATGATGCAAGTGCCTAATACACGACTTTCTTATTAAAATAACTGCTTTTATTTGAGAATATAAATAAAAAGCAATTCAATAAACTTTACAACTTCAGCAATCACTGCGTGGAAGGATTTTATTTGTTTACAAAGAGTGTATTGCTCTATTTAGGAGGCAGTATTCTCGGCAATCAAATAAAAACCTTCAGTACGTGAGGAAAAATGCCGTTTACTGACAGATTTGTTTACCTGCAAGGCAAATATTCCACAAGACAAACAAAAAAATAGACATTTAAAAAGAAATCTGTACATTTACTGCTTTTTCTATGTAAAAGCATAGTCCCAGTTAAATTAATCCACAGCCAATAAGACCAAAAGGCTTGCAGAACAATATTAGCGTAGAGAGAAAGTTTTTCCTAATACAATGGAGGGTTGAAGGGAACAGAGATACGGTGGATGACCCATGCTCACATAGCTATCAGCCACCATACAGAGCACCATCTCCATCTACCTCAATGGGGAGAGAGTGAAGGCAGTTTTAAGCGGCAACCCAATTAGTTAATCAGCAAAATTGAACAAAAAATTATATACGACAGTAAAACATTCATGGATCATTGTCAACTTTCAGAGATGTATCCCACAAAAGAAAAAACTGGGTGACTCACATAACCAGCTGTTTTACAATTAAAAATAGAGATATCTCAGACAAAACGAGCATGGTTGAACCAGACAGGAGGTGAAAACACAAGTTGTGCCGAATGTGAAACATGGTGTGCAGCAATATATACAGACAGGTTATCATCAAGTATAACTATTGAAGGAAGTTCACATTATTTCACTTATAACTTAATTTATCTTAGCTTTTGATTGTAATCACATAAAAAATGCATTATAACACAATTTCACTGTATGTCTGCCCGACTTCAGTTGATGAGCCTTTAAAAGATAAACTTCTTATGGTATTAAAAGAAATATAGAAGTCTCACTATGACAAAATAATAGCTAGACTGAGGATGTTGGGCATCAGTGAATAATAATATCAATGATTATTGTTTATCAGAGTAGTGAGAACGATCACTAATTTGCTTAAACCGAGTACTTATCATTAGTTGTATGAGGCAACCTACTCAGACAGGAAATACATATTAAAAGAACAATAACTGTGGCATTAAAAATGTTAGGAATACCTTTACGCATGTTTTCAGGTTAATAAGAAAGCTACTGTCTTCTCCTAAAACTAGTCTGCATTATAGTTATGTATAAAATAATAATATTAATACACTTAATATCACAGTAGATGAAATATTAAATTATTTGGCATGAGGTTGGCATTATATTTGCATTAGGCTAATGCAAATGTCATGCCATGATTAACTTCATTTTGATCACATGGCTTTGGCTCCCCATTTTAACTTGAGTCAAAATTAAACTCTAAGTTAAGAGCCATCCATTAAATAGGGCACTACAACATTAGCAACTTAATGTTTTTTCCTCAACACGGAGAAAGTCTCCTTTCTCTAGTTGAACATAGCCCATAAATTTAACTCACAGTGAGATCACTGATTCCAACAGTGTACTTAACAATTTCAACATGATTTTACATTTTTGGAGTTAAAAAAGACATGGACTCCATGACAATGAGTACTATTTATCTTTAGTATCAGAATATAGCAAGAGGCATACAAAATTTGATGTACACATCAAAGGTTATGCCAAGTATGCCTTTCAAATTTTTATCTATCTGAGAAAATTATGCTTGTAAAAGCATAAGCTCCAAAGCTGAAAAATTTACTCTCTCGAGCAGAACAGGACAGGAATGATCACACATATCCTTCCTCATGCGTACAATCATTTATCATAAATTTCTAACCACACACAATAACAAATGCACCCTCATTTTTCTCCTAAATGTATCGCACATCAACCACTCAACTGATTCATCCAAGACACACACACTCGAAGCACTTGACTCACTAACACACGATCACTTTCAGTACCTTACAAAAAGTCTTGGTGCTCTCAAAACATTCCATCGTGAACACCAATTGGGAGGAGGATAGCAAAGAATAGAATGAGATTGCGCAACCCCTTGCGCCAGTCTGATGTTGGTACTGCAAGGGGCAGCAGAGCAGCCGTGATGGAATGAAGTTCATGCGCCGCACACGCAAAGATGTATGACGTTATGAGTGCATTAAGAACTGGCCACCCCGGGACTAAAACTAGAATCCCGTGAGCATCAGCAGCAAGCCAAGCATGTACTTGTCCCACTAACAGCTCAAGAGATATGCGTCCAAACCACGCAAAGAATGCTGAATGCCTTGTGCGAAGAGCACCAGAAACATTTCTTAGCACAATATATCCAAGAATCTGTGGAGAAAATCAAGTTATGAATAAATCAATTAAGTTACGCAAGATATACAATGGGGTTTAGGCTCGAAACCAATCAACTTCTTGGGCAGCCGTGCATGAGTGCAGGCGATCAAGTCAAAGGGTAACTAGAGTCACGTGTAAAACAGTATGCTAGAGTACAATATTGCCGAATGCAACTTAGACCACATAAGTGAAAAGATGAATGCATTGCAATGTCGAAAAAAACATACACTTTGAGTATGAAATCACCACCAATTTCAAACACAGTCAACTAGAACAATAAGTGAAGTACCAGATACTCTCTTGCTCAACAATCAATTCATAAAAAAAAGACATAAACAAGAGATCAGTGCAGAAATACCACTGCTTGATCTCTCTGCCACCTATGGGACAGAAGGCGAAATGGTATAATGGTGGATAGGAAAACTCTCACTTTGCAGGTTTGATGACTTCCTATTTCTAGTAGAATGAATTTATAGGTAAACTAAAGATATTGATAGCAAATTTTACTCACCAAACTTTTACAATACCATGTATTACATAAAACAGACCCAGATTTGAATGAATGATCATCATCATCAGGTCCTAATGATGACGATCATTCGTTGAAATTTGGGTCTGTTTTATACACTGCATGGTATTGTAATAGTTTGGAGAGTAAAATTTGTTAACCATGGAATATCACAAAGTGACAAATGACAGATTTGTATTTATTCTAAAAATATTGCACAAATGCACAATGTTAGCATTATATGTAACATAAATTTCGTGACGGTGCGTAAACTGGATGTGGGTGAAAAACAATCAATTGCCAGCAAATGAAGCAAATCATCTGCCATATTTTTTAGACTCGAAGGGTCAGTCGACAGCCATCTACCACTCTATCAACTAATGAGGGTCTGCCACGAGTGGTCCCATAGAAGTCGGGCATACCAATATGGCCAAGCGCTCGGCCTCATACCATGTGACTCGCACTTGGCTGCAAATTCACTGACAGCTTAAGTTTCAAGTATAACCCCCCAGATGTCTGAAAGGAATACAATCAAGGCATTCGGTGATTGCAGCCTTGAGTAAATGAAAATATTAGGGATGGACCGATTCCAATACCGATATAAAGTATCGGCTGATATTTATGGTATCAGTAGCATCGGTATCGGCAGTCAAGTCAGTGCTTTTCCGATATTTTCAGATTTTTACCGCCAATATGGCCAATCAAACGAGGTGTCGACTTCTACCGCTAGAGTGCTCTGGTACCAAATGCCATCAGTAAGGTTATCCAATTGTAAGACAGAGACGGTTTCAGAGTGCGTTTCTTTCGAACACCAAAGTTATATTTTTTTAATTACATTAGATAATTAAAAATCAATAAGTAGGCAAATTAACTTATGACTACATGCTTTTGTTTTTACGATAAAGCAGTTTTTGCAATTTTCTCTTCCTTATATGGAATCGCGTGTCGAAGTAATGTTGTTTACTTAAGCTACTAAACTAAACTACTTAAGTTACTAAAACTTTTCAGTGAATTAAGTGTTTTGCCTGTGTAATAATGGTTGTTTCCATAATCTGGTTTCTTAGTCGGCCGAGCCAGCTTAAAGTGTTTGTGGTGAAATGCTGAGTTTGTAATATACCTAGAATGGAGTAGTATCGGGGGGAGGAGAACTGGTATCGGAATCTGTATCGGAAATTTCTGGTATTGGTCCATCCCTAGAAAATATGAATGAGAAGCTCCACTGATTCAAAGGCTGATGGAGAAGGGAAGATGTGGATGGAAGAGGTGTGAACCAGAGCCACTGGATGATGAGGATAACTGAAATAAGAGATCCCACTGATCTGATGACCGATCAACACTTCCTCCCTCAGAGGAAGTGTAAACAGCAATGAGTGAGAAGCCTGGAAGTGAGCAAAGGTCCACAGGAATGATAAAACTGTACGACCTGAGGCAATGCATCACTTCAATTTACAGCTTCTTGAATCATGCATGCGAGAAAGCAGAGTAGTACCCTTTAACCTACGAGGTGTGTGAGAAAAGTAATGAGACTGATTTTTCATTTACCAAAGTTATAATTTTTTTCAAACAACAATGTTATCCCCTTCAAAGTAGTTCCCTTGGGCAGCTATACACCGGTGGAGTTACTGTTCCCACTCTTGGTAGCAGCGCTGGAAGTCTTCAACTGGTATGGCTTTTAACTGGTCGGTCACAGTCTTTTGAATGTTCTCCAGAGTTTCAAAATGACGTCCTTTTAAGATATGTTTCAATTTCGGGAAAAGGAAAAAGTCACAAGAACTCAAATCAGATGAATAGTAGAAGTTGAGGAACAACAGAAGTGCGTTTTGAGGTCAAAAATTCACTGATGGAAATGGCCGTGTGACACGAGGCACACGTTTCTTCGATTGTCCTTCTGTTCAGTTGTGAGGTTTTTCGGCACCATTTTGGCACAAATCTTTCACATGCCCAAATCGTCTGTCAAAATTTGATGTACGTTGAAAGTGTTTAAATTTAACAGTACACTCATCATCCTTATTGTTAAACGACGGTCTGATCTCACAAGAGCCCTCACACGTTCAACGTTTCTGTCAGTTTTTGAAGTTGAAGGTCTCCCTGAGCGAGGTTGATCTTCAACGTGTTCTCGGCCTTCCAAAAATGATTTGTGCCAGCGGAAAACTAGTGCTCTTGATAAGCAATGTTCCCCATAGGCCTGTTTCAACTTTTCAAAAGTCACACCCGTGGATTCACCAAGTTTAACACAAAACTTGATTGCACAACGTTGCTCCAAATTCCGATGCTCCATTTTTGTAACACACAACAAAAACACAAGTTCACTGATGGAACTGTCAAAAATAATGTGTTAGCTGTACGGAGTTGAAACTCAAACGTAGAAAGTGGAAGGGATAAACAAACCGGTCTAACACAAGCCGGTAGACACGACATTGCCAGATCGCCCGCAGTGTTGCCAGTCTCATTACTTTCCTCACACACCTCGTACATCGTTGATCCCTTGATGACACTGGCCACATATAATTTAACCAACCAGAAAAACTAATTTTCCAGCTCCTCACCGGCAGAAAATAAATAAAATGTAACACCAAACATTAAAACATAACATGTACATAGAAAGCATTGAACATGCACATTTATTCACAAGAACATTGGCAATATACTCGTGCACGTTCACCTTTAGATTTTGTTTAGGTTTGTTCAGAGGAACTATCAGGCCCAATTTTACTTAAGTAATTTAATAAAACAATTATTTCAAAAGTTGGATTAATATTCTTTGAAATAATAATTCACCATTGACATATATGAATCTTTAACTCTGAACATTTAAATGTGTTATGACTGGTTTAAGTGTGAGAGTCTCTCATCAAATGTTTTTGATCACTGTAATTATTTTGTGAATGTCCAAGTATAGAGTTCTTTTAATTATTATTCAATATTAAGTTTTGTGATTTCACTTATTGCGAATCGAGTCCTGATGTCCCTGGACGTAATTCCTCTGCTCACCGTTTCTCTGCCTTCAGTCAGACTGTGTCCTCCTCGTGCCCTTTACTCCCCCCTTGATTATCTCCACTGCTCCTCCTACTGCAACCCTAAGATGCGTGTATATGTGTGTATTCCTTCCCCAGAAACACTTTTAGATTGATTTCTCTCCCTCGGCTTCATACCTTTTCTCCGTTTATTCCCGTCTGCCGTTCTCGTGCGCTGATTGCTTTCTTATCCCCCCCAACACCCTTTGTTGCCTGTTTATTATTTTTTTTTTCGTCTCTTAGTTTCACTATCTTATGTTATTTACTTATGAACCCATAGTTTTGTATTGTTACCTTTAAAATATTTATTTATATAGCTATTTTTATTAAATTGTCACGTCTAACCTTGATGATCACGAAATATTAATAAATTTTCGTGGACGTTGGGATACAACCCTTGGTTTGATGAGACCATTGTCCTGTTCAGTTGCTCGCTTATCCAAGAGGCTCCAATTTACCCCTCAAGACTTAGTCCAGGAAGAAGATATGGGATTAAATATATATACCAAATAAAGAGGAAAGTCCATAGGAAGAGCTACCAGGAGGTAAGGGAACAAGCATTCGATGGGGAAGGGTGGAGGGCAGAAGTCAACCAGTCTTAGGACTGGAAGAGCAATGAAGAAATGATTGTCAGCATTACCTATCTAACATGATACCACTAAATTTCTGCTCCAGCTAATGCATAAAAACTTGAAATCTTTATCTCAACAAAACTGTAACTACTTTTCCTAAGATTCCCACTCCACAAATATCACTGAATAATGAAATATGTACTCTATTTATACCTTCTTCCCACACCTTTCCCATAAATACAAATGTTGTCAATCAAATTAGTATCACATGTCAGACATGAAATTCATGATCTTAGATAATTTTACCATCTATTTGCATAAAGAAAGGCTTTCAGCAAGCAGCATTGAAATCTACCCATATTACAGATTTACCAAACATTTTCATAGCATAACCTAGTTCATCATTAGCTTACACTGATAACACCTGCATACTTACAGGAACAAACACAACATATGAGTGTACTTCATTACACTCAAGTTTGTTTCGACACAAGAAAGAAAATGCTGTGTAGCCTCCAATCGCCAGAAGGGATGTCAGCACAGCTGACAAGGAGGCGCCACGGGAAAAGAGATTTCCATGGTTGTTGTCATCCAAAAGGCCAGAGTGACGCCTCAACAGCACAAACGCAAAGGCAAAGATCATCCCATACAAAGAGCTGCTCACATCCAAAGAGGAAAACAACCAAACATGTAAAAAAGATATGTTCAAACAGGTGAAATACTCCATTTCGTAAATTTTGCAGCAATGGACACATCCTAATTCAGATTATCTCATTAAGAGCAATAAAGAGCTTCGGCTTATTTCATATAGTTTGGTTTGAAAGTATTTACAGCTTTACACAGTTAAGTTGTGAACCACTTAGCCGTTAACTAATGATGCAATTTCAAATCACGTGTCTAGTTATTCCATTGAGAGAATTTCAAAAGCATGAAACATTTCCAAATCTTGAAAAAAACTGCAGAACTTTCCATAGTTTCCAGTCTAAAAAAATGGATTTTCACATTTACGACAGATTCTATATTCATATTCATAATACCCTGAGAGCTGCAAAGGCATGTAGCAAGACAAAAGCTAAGGAGAAGGAGGGATGATGAGGACAGAGGTGATTTAAATGCCAATGTGGCTCTCGCCTCAGGGTCACTTATTCTAGATTTTCTGAAAACATAAATGTGGCATCTTTTAAGTGCATTTTACAAACTGAGATGAAAATGAAATAGGGCTTCAAGCCTATTTTTACTGTAATTCAGCCTTGAAAGTGGAGATTTTAACATGGGCTCTTAAGAAGATAGCTCGGGATACAGGAAAAAAATGCTAATGTGAACAAGAACGTATATTCAGACTTTTGATTAAAACTTTTTAAAAAGTGGTAAGTCCTGGGAAATAGAAAAAAAAATTAATTATAGACATATTTTGGCTTATTTTTTATCCACTACATTTACCAATCAATCTGAACTCAGACCGATCTGAAAATTCCAAGCACGCCGACTGAGATCTCTTGGTTTACCAACACGAACTGAAATTATCGATGGTGAGCAATTGAATCTGTTGAAGCATGATTGACCCTGTGTGTAAACAAGTGCATAGCTAGAAATTTTCAACCACATATCGACTAAACAAAATTGCCCAATTAATGACAGAATTGCTATGTGCTACGATATCATCCCCGATAGCGGCGGGGTAAAGTCCTCGCCTGCTAACCCGAGGGTCGTGGGTTCTAGTCCCGCCTGGGTAGAATATTATCTGCCCAGGACATGGATGTCTGTGTCTCGTCCGTTGTTGCTGTTGTTCACTCGACGTAAAATGGCCAAATGTGCTGTATTCGGGGCAGTGAAAATAAATAAATAAATAAACATCACTTCATTCACCATGACTGTACTCTTGTTACAACTGCTTACCACACACGGATCTGAAATCTCAGACTGGCTGAGCCAAGTCAGCATGCTTCTAAGATCGATCCCACTAGCTGTTGCATTTACCATACCAATCGATCTCAATCTCATCTCAACCTCCATCTCATTTACCAATCAATCTCAGATTGATCTGAGATCAATTGGTAAATGTAGTGCTAGTTAATACTGCTGAATTTGAAGTCAAGATGTACAAGCAATTGCAAATCAAACGCATTCCTTTGTTCCTCCATGCAAGAAAGAGTTAACAATTATAAATTTCTCCAGGGAAGAAATGAAAAAGAGCACTTTTTCCCTTCCCTCAAGTAATTCTCATAACGGAGATGAGCACAGCGTTGATCACTAGACTTAAGACAAGTCTACATCTACATCTACATAATTCCCTGTGAGCCACCGCATGGGCGTATGGCAGGGGGTGGTAGGTCACCAGCCGTGTAAAGATGTAAGTTTTTGGGAGGTGAAATGGTGACATGTATTGTGGAAGTGTTTTTAGAGGAGCTCAGTTTTTCCTGTGATCGCTTGTTGTGCACGGAAAGAACGAGTTTTTGTACCTACCTGTTCAGCAGTGTATCTCTTATTTCATCGCATCTGTCAGACCTAGAGATGTAGTAAAGTGTCATGATAATATTCTGTATCGCTCCGTCATGATAATATTCTGTATCACTCCGTCATGATAATATTCTATGAGATGTTTATCTGTGTTGCTCTGAAACACACCTGTTCTGAATTTCTCAAGCAGCCTAAGGTTAGCGTGCAGCCTCTGAGTCTCTAGGGGCTCCCACCTTAATCCCTTTAACAGTTGTGTAACACTATACGTTCGCTCGTAGCAGTTTTTAACGAAGCATGCTGCTTTTCTTAGAATTTTATGAATTTTTTTGGTTAAATCTTTATGACCAGGGTCCCAAATGCTCGCTGCGTACTCGAGGTGTGGCCTAACCAGAGCGAAGTAGCATCTTTCTTTGACTTTTTCATCCGAGGACCTTCCTATTATACGCTTAACAAAACCTAGTTTCTTTAATGCTGTGCTGCATATGTCTTGTATGTGTATTATAAGTGTGTAAGGTCACAGCATTAGATCCATTGAGGCAGAAATATCAACGTCAGGGCTTGGGGAATTAGGACAAATATTACAGGAATGAACTACCCAATACTATGAGGATGTATGAAAAGCATTTAAAAATAACTACAACTGCATCAACCAACACTGGCAATAAAATGCCTTGAAGCACTTTGGATGCCCTGTGCAAATGTTGACTCTGATAGATTTCTTTCCCCTACAGTACTGCTTCAACCAACTGGAGATCTTATAGAGAGAATTTGGCCACATTGGCAATTTTTTCATTTGAAAATGAAGACACTCAACTACACATATGAGATATATTTTTATCACTTCCATCAATAGGTAAAGTGAAATAAATTAAATATTGACTCACATAAAGTGTGAGTCAACACAAAAATTAATTTTGTAAATTGTCTCTTAATCAATGACATCCCATCTTGATTGTGAAAATGTACATGGCTACAGCATGCTAGGCACTTAATTTACACCAAATATTTTTAAAATGAAAATAACACCAATTTCAGAGTCAAAGAGCGCAATTTTTGGAAAAAAATAACACCACTTTCTGCAACAAGTGAACCCACATTTTGCAGATCTCTCATGGGTCAGCATTTTAATGTCAAAAAAAAATTATTTACTTCAATTTCCTTCGTACTGCAGTCTAAAAGCTATTACTTCCACAATTCAACTCCCAGGTAAAACCTTAAGCTTTGATTCTTAACTTTTTGTAGAAAAAAAGAATACACACCTAAAAAAGCTTAAAACTAAGACATTACAAATTGTACGAAAATTACCTTGGCTGCATATTAAGCCTGAATCACACGATCATTTTTTCCGTCCCTTTTAAGGGAGAGCTCCAATGATAGCTTTTCAGGGACCGTGACAATGACAGCTCGAGCTATCATTTTCTGAATCACACGGTCATTTTGGCTGTCCCTTTTTCCATCATTTTTTCTGTCCCTTTTCGCATCATTTCTATGTTAACTACTCTCATTCCATTGAAAGCCGAACGTGGCGTTAGAGTCGCTCTTTGCAGCCGAGCACTCTGATTGGCTAAATGGTGGAGTCAGCAATGCCTCCAGGGATGGAAAAAGGGACGTGCCCAGGGATGGAAAAAGCTATAGGGATCCCTATCGCTGGAGCCATCCCTGACATTGTTCGAGTCACACGATCATTTGAGCTATCATTGGAGCTATCATTGGAGCTATCCCTTAAAAGGGACGGAAAAAATGATCATGTGATTCAGGCATTAGCTCCATTATGCATAAGATTTTCCATTGCATAAAGGATTAAGGCTAACGAGTGTAAGACAGGAGGGAGACATGACAAGATTTTCATGACCATTGGCATAAATTTTCCTCTGGCTAATTGAACATTGAGTAAATGGAGCTTAACAGTCATACTAGAGCAACAGGAGTATATATGTATTTAAGTAACACAGCTGAGTGAGGAGCCGCACATCCATACACTAAGTTTACAATAATTACTTCAGTATCAAGAATTTATCTCTTACCTGTAGCGATCCAATTTCCACCTAAACCACCACTCATGAATGTCATCATCAGTTGTTACAAAAAGAGCCTTCCATGGCCGAGTGACAAACACCTTCTCAAAAAACACCTAAAATTTAAAAAAAAACAGCATCAAAAGTGGTGCATGACAACATTAATAGTGGACAAAATTCAATTTGACCCGAGTCCACCATATAACAACCTGCCATGTCATGATATTGATTTTTCTTAAATTCATCAACAGCTCAAGGACATAAAAATAGCTAAAACCCGAAATTAGGGATGGTCGGATTGGATCTGCGGATCCAAAGATAAGCAAATCTTTACATGGGATAAGATACTGATATCGGATCCAAATACTACAGTAAATCAGATATGCATCAGAGAGTTTTAAGCGATTGAAGTGCCGGCTGTCGTCGGCTAACGGCGGCTTTCTGCCAAACAAATAGAATGCTGTTGATGTACTTCATTCGACAACCGGCTTTTGCTGAATGTAAATCAAATTCACCCTTTATTATCCATCTCATTATTCTCAAGAATCAAATCACAAGATGTGGTATGACAACAGTCATTGCATAAACGTGACAACAATCAAGGATTAGTATTATTGTTGCATCGACATTGTCTTTATTTTAATATTTAAGTTTTACATTTTTAAACTTGATTTTTTTTAATTTTCAATAAAGTCTCCAAGGCTTAAATTCTATTATCATTTGTGAATTGTATATACCCTTTAATACATCCAAGGATCCGAAAATAAGAACTGAGATCCTGGATCCGAAATGAAGGATCCGGATTTGGATCCGAAAAAAAAACCTGGATCTGCCCATCCCTACCCAAAATAAAATGTTTTTGATATTATTGTCATATTCAAATCATTAATTCGATTAAGGAAGTTTTACTCTGACTGTGTACATCAAAACAAATACTAAATTTAAACTTTTTTCGGTCGAGTTTTTTTTTTAATTCTGCTTTCAATGATGAAATATATTATCTATTAAATATCAAAATTAAGGCACAATAAATGGCAATTATTCCAGACATATATTTTTAATGACACTTTTTTGTACCCGTAGACACTGACTGCAGCATCATTTCAATGAAAGAACTATATCTGACTTCAAGTTTTACAGCAATATGCAAATAACTCACCCAAAAAATATGGTGGTACATTGCATCTCATTTATTTTAAATCGATTTATCATGAATTTGGGCTTCTTAAAAAAGTTTTCCAGGAAAAGGGCGTTTATATTAGATGAAAAAATGCTACTCTCCTCTTCTCCCATTTAGAGATGGGTAATTACCATAATTTTCACTTACGGTGAATTACCATGGTAAACTATGGTAATTTTCTAAAATTACCTTAATTTTCCAATAATTAGAAATTTTCTACAAATGTAAAGCTTATGGAAAACTAATTGGGATAGCCCATAGCAATATGTTCTCGACATTTAAACCATTAAAATTTAATACATTAATGTGTTGGAAATAAAGAACATTTTAAAAACAAACATGGCAACCCACATGCAATTTGGCATTCTTATGTTTGAAAGAAGAAATTTTTGTTCAAACCATAAAAAGATAGCCCAGCAAATATTCTAACAGTAAAAATATTCTACAAAATAGTTGTACATGCATTAATATATATGTAATTAAGAATGAATAAAATATATATAGACTTGGCTTATTTTTATTTGAATAGGTTTTTTTTAAGTTAGGAGTCCATGTTGACAATTAGAAGAGGAGATAGGGTAAGGAGAATGAAATTTAGAAAATTAGGAGCAAATATGTGTGTTATTGCAATTTAGAGTGCAATTACAACTGACATAGCACCTGATTTTAGCATTGCAAACTTTTGAAAGAATGCAAAACTCACAGTTTTCTCTTTTTTTTCATTACAAACATATTTTAAAAGAAAGTTGTCCAAACCGAAAAATACATGAAGCAAAATCTTTTGTCAAAAAATACAACTTTCCATGAAAACTTTATTAAAATATATTCAAAATCTCTGGGAATCCCAGACCCTGTTGATATCCCCTATGGTTATGTTATTCTTGTGGGTAACTCTGTAAAAGGTAATATAGTGGCTAATTCTACCATCCAAAAAATTTGACTCAAACAAGTTTTTTCAATACTGATATAAAAATTACTAATAAATAAAAATGACAGACTATTCAAATCAGGTAGACAGGTCTTAAGTTATCAATAAAGACAAACCACGAAAGAATTCTCATTAAATGATACCCAAGAGTTTCACTCCATAAAACTGAATTACACTTACCTCTGACATGTAAAGTATAGTTATAACACTGAAGAGACCAACAAACTTGAGAACAAGATATAAGTACTGCAGAGGATTGGTTTCCGAGGAAGCCATGGTCACGTGGGGTGGCAAAGCCAAGACTAAATATGTCATCACAAACCAGAATGACACCAGCGGCACGAAGTAATAGAATTGGTATGGCCTATTCATACACAGGCAAAGAGCAACAGTCATAAAGTTTGTGCGGAACAGCACCTGTGGGGGAAAAAAATTAAGGCAGAAATGAATAAAAATAACACATTAAAAAATAAGATAATGAAAGACAAAATGACTAATAGACTTTCAACCTCTGGTTAAGTACATTTATCTAAGATGCTCAAATAATTAAATTCACATGCACACTAACATATGGCCTTCACCAAAGGCAGAGACAACATTACAATAGATCTTTTGCTCTCTGAACAAAATATGGTTTTATCTAGTAAAAAATCGTAAGCATTCAGCAAAAATCAGAAAATTTTGCATTCCCCAATAAATTTTTAATTTCAACTCGAATTCATTACAAAATGTATATTTGGGTCTCTTGACATCAGGATGAAAAACATCCTCCTCCTGCAGAAGATGTTTTTCAGAGGACACGCGATCCCTACTTGAGTGCCTTGTGGAGGGCACTTCAAGTGCAGTAATCCGTCTGTCGGATGAGACGTTAAACCGTGGTCCCCTTGGCACCTTCCGTTAAGAGCAGGCTAATGCCGATACCGGGTTTCCATCCACCCTTCCTCCCTTACCTGTCCCCTATGGCGCAAATGACCTTAGCTGTCGGTCGCCTCCCCAAAAATTCATTCACCCAGGAAAAGAAGAGGTCCCAGTTTCTACAGTAGAGCCAATGTGTAATATGGAAGTGAGGAGAATTACCTCCAAAATTCCAGTTCACCCTTTTTTCTTTGTACCATGTTTCATTAATAATTGCTTCCCTGAGTCATGATCATACATTACCCATAAGTCTACCAGATTCTTGCACTCAACCCAACTAGAGACAGGTACTTTTGTAAATGATAAAAAATTATATCAAAAAGGACAAAAAGGTCGTCCTTTGAAAATTTCACATTGCAGTCAACATTATTTGTCTGTGACAACTTTTTCTTTTGAAACTCTTCATTTAAATACATAATTTCAAATTCTTGGGGGATAGAGGGTACACCTTCACCTCCTGTGGCTATGTCACTGTACGAGCCACTGTGCAATATCTGGCCTCCAACATTACTCTTCATTTAAATACATAATTTCAAATTCTTGGGGGATAGAGGGTACACCTTCACCTCCTGTGGCTATGTCACTGTACGAGCCACTGTGCAATATCTGGCCTCCAACATTACTCTTCACTTAAATACATAATTTCAAATTCTTGGGGGATAGAGGGTACACCTTCACCTCATGTGGCTATGTCACTGTACGAGCCACTGTGCAATATCTGGCCTGCAACATTACTCTTCATTTAAATACATAATTTCAAATTCTTGGGGGATAGAGGGTACACCTTCACCTCCTGTGGCTATGTCACTGTACGAGCCACTGTGCAATATCTGGCCTCCAACATTACTCTTCATTTAAATACATAATTTCAAATTCTTGGGGGATAGAGGGTACACCTTCACCTCATGTGGCTATGTCACTGTACGAGCCACTGTGCAATATCTGGCCTCCAACATTACTCTTCATTTAAATACATAATTTCAAATTCTTGGGGGATAGAGGGTACACCTTCACCTCCTGTGGCTATGTCACTGTACGAGCCACTGTGCAATATCTGGCCTCCAACATTACTCTTCATTTAAATACATAATTTCAAATTCTTGGGGGGTAGAGGGTACACCTTCACCTCATGTGGCTATGTCACTGTACGAGCCACTGTGCAATATCTGGCCTCCAACATTACTCTTCATTTAAATACATAATTTCAAATTCTTGGGGGATAGAGGGTACACCTTCACCTCATGTGGCTATGTCACTGTATGAGCCACTGTGCAATATCTGGCCTCCAACATTATGCCTCTGATAACATGCAGTACCCCAATTCAACAAACCATTTGCAGCTTCATTTTATGCAAACACTTATGCTAAGCAAAATAAAACACCATGGAGTGGCATGCTACAAGAATCATTGGAAACATTCATGCAATAATTCAGTAATACCACTTATAGAGGTGAATTTATTCATAAATTTGGAATGTTTAATACATGCAACAGAATTGGTATTCAAAAGCTGATAGGAAAATTCAATCGTGAGGCAGCAAGACTTAAAATTTTTTTACAATGGAGCTTATTTCGTGGGTTGAGCTATGAGAGCGTGAGATGTGAATTTGGAGACATGAAAGCCATTCATTAGCAAATGAAGACTAAAAATTGACTCATTAAGACAAGAAGATGTACCTGGAGGAACCTGATGAGACCAGCATCTCCAGTATGCCAGAAGTAACAAAAATGGCCGTAGCCAGTGAGAAAGAGGTATGCTGACACAAGCACTCGAACGTGCATGTATATAGGAAGAACTCGACTGGCTCCCGTCATGTGATATATAAGAATGACAAGCTGCATCCAACCTTTGAATAAATAATTGAAAAAATAAACTTGGAAGCTTATACTGAGGGAATACGGATTTTGAATTGAAATCCGCTAAATAAGAGAGAAAAACGATTTTATGATAACAAAAAGAAGCAGGTGAAAAAACTTAATATTTTCTATCACCTCTTTAAATTTACATTTTAAAAATTCCACAATAAAGACAGTTTATCCACAATATTAAATGGATAGAAATTCACAGCACCAAATTCAGGCTGTGAATATAACCAGTAAGGCACAGATCTTTTCACAAAAAGCTCAAATATTATAGATACAAAGTGACTTCTATTTATTTAAATTAACTCAAGAGTTTATATGAAGACATTCCATAAGCTATGATAAAAAATTATATCAAAAAGGACAAAAAGCTCGCCTTTCGAAAATTTCACATTGCAGTATATTGAATAAATATTTTATAAAGTCAAAGAGAGACACAATAACTTTCTCACAAAAATCTTGCTCAAGTCAAGTCAAAATCATATTGATACTCATATTATCTATATGAAAAACACTAACCCTTTGATCACGGCAACTGGCTTAAATTAGTAATATAGGATAACAGAAGAGGAAATCACATTCTATTCAATGAATAGCATGAAGGAAACAAATTAGCATACTTGACAGCATATAAGATACTCCCCATTTCCCAGGGCATATTCATGAAAAAAGTCTACATGAAAGTGCAGCACTGTTAAAACCAGCTTGACATGATTTCAAGACTAGAATGATCTATTTAAAAACTAGTTTCAACTTGGAAACATTTTTGCAACATTACCAACTTACATAAAATATATTCTGAAAAGTTGTTCAAGTATGTATGTCATAATCTACATCAGAATAATAAGCCTAACGTTTGGAGGTGGTCTCGTTGGTTTCAACTGGTTTTTACCATAATTAGGGGCATGGTATTTCTAAGAGTTATTCTGGGATGATATGACATTCTATACATTGCTCTTAATTCCAAGTATCCCATTTTTGGCCATATATCTGTTGTCAAAAGGACAAGCGGTCTATTTTTGAAAGAAAAAAAATAACAGAAATTTCATGTCTAATGTTCCATAATAATGAAGAAATATAGGTTGCAAAGAACACATAAAAATCATATCAGTATATATGTAATTAACTATTTTTCAAGAATAAACAAAAGGTTTTATAAAACTTAATTTATCCTTCTCGACGTAGATGTCTTCATAGCTGTATACCAGCTTGGCAAAGGCTTTATGCAACTTTCAATACAACCATGTCATGAAAATTTTTGAGTTGCGGTGTCCATTGTTAAAAGAAAAGCAACTATGCTCATCAATTTTGATAATATTTCTAGGATGCGCAACAGTTTCATTGATTCATTAATGTTTCATCAGGAAGATGTTGCAACAGCCCTAAAAACACCACCTCAAAAGTCCTTATACATAGCCTGCAGCATTTTAGTGTCTAGAACGCTATTCCTCTAATCAGATCTGGGGATTCACAGAAAAGGGACAACCTAGGTTGCACTATTTGTTATTAAATGAAAATTAATTCGAAGGAAATTCATAACATGGGATTAAATATGGGTATAAATTAGGTAATCCTTTCCAAAAGTAGAGAAAATTTTCTGGGGAGGGGGCAAAGGAGAGTACATACATTCAGAAGGGGACGTTACTCAGACCAATTTGGAATATATTGACAGGGTGACCACTCGTTCAATCAGGTCCAAATAATGGTTATTCAAGGCTGAAAATTGCCATTTTCACCATATTGTTACATTCAAGTGTAGTCCTTTAAAATCACACATTTTGGGCATTTGGGCACAAAACAGGCATAGTAGCGACGACATACGGAAGAGAATAGTGCTAGCTAAGGAGGCATTTAGCAATAGAAGGGAGCTGATGACGGGGACATTGGATAAGGATGTAAAGAAAAGGCTGGTGAAGAGCTTGATATGGAGCACAGATTTGTATGGGGCAGAAACATGGACTCTCAGAAAGGCGGGCGAGAATAGGCTGCAGGCATTTGAGATGTGGGTGTGGAGAAGGATGGAGAAGGTGAGATGGATGGAAAGGAAGACTAGGAAGGACTTGAGATGATGGGTGAGGATAGGAAACTTCTGAATGAAATCCAGAAATCCAGAGTAGGTGGCTGGAGGATATAATATAGGGTGATGGGTTGCTGAAGAGTGTGATAGAGGGAAGGATGTTGGGCAAATAGGGAGGAGGAAGAAAGAGAATAGGTTTCATGGACGGGATGAAGAAGGGCAGATCGTATGCAGATGTGAAAAAGGATATACTAGAGGGAGTTAGGCCCCAGAATTTGTAGAAAACTGGGAGGAGGTTCTCCGACATTCAACAAAATCTACCATAACTGGTAGAATACTTTATATAGATTGATGACCCTTCCTTACCTTCTACTAACACACCACAAAGAGTAGGGGAGCTAAAGTTACCACCCTGTTATATATTCCATTGTTGAGCTGGTGGTTCAAGCTGTTCTGACTTCACCCCACACTCCTTGAAATGCAGGAGAAATGTAAGCGAAAGTAATCTCTACTGCCAATCACATCTTCATGGGCAATAAAGTGGGGATATCAGATTGAAGCATTAATGCTTCTTAAGTGTGATGGTTAGCAACCTCAACCACAAACAATACCTTTCTGAGCTGTAGACAGATGTCACAATAAATAAGATATCTTTTCTGCATTAACAGTTTATGAAAGGAATTATTCTCAGGAAGCCCCAATGATAAAAAAAATTACCTATTTCAATGAGGGTGCATGACTGATTTTCTACAAATGCAGACGTATTTTCATAAATATTAATCTTTGACATGTATACATAACAAGAAAACAACGAAAGTACCAACCTTTCCACTCATCTGTCTGATCACGATGTAACACTTTTGTGGAGCGACTGTCTTCTGTGAAGAAAAGACCAAGGGCAAAAACATAGCCAATGGGAAGCCAAAAGCCAACTTGGGAGAAATATTTATTTTCCTTCATAAAAAAGTTGGTTCTGAAAATAATGAGAAATGCTTAGAAAAATTCTCTGAAAGATAAAAAGAAATAATTGAGCATAATTACAAGACAAGAAATAAAACCCTAAATTAATTTGACAGAATTGGAAAGTACCTTGAGGAATCTCACAACCTGAAGCAAGGAGAGGAGAACACGAATTTCTAAATTCCACACTAGTTAATAATTGGCTAATCATTGGCATATCAGTGTGTACAACTCATGTTTTCCCCCTTCCCTAGCCATGAGTGTATCATGTGACTGTGTGTTCCCGTCAATGCACTTCTTCCAGACCCCAAACAGCTAAGGCAGAGAACCACAGGGATAGCATTTACCAAGGCATATTAAATGCTTCATTTTGAATTAGTTTCCTAAGAAATTTGATAACACAAGTTAAACAGCAGAAGTTTCCCTTGGCAACGATGCTACATTCATCACACTATGCCAGCTATGCACAATGACAAAAACCACAAGTCTGTTATTTAAACCTAAATACAGTAAAACTACGACCTATTGAACCTCTTTATTTCATAAACCTCTAGATATAGAAATGATGGCAAAGTCCCGACCATACACAATGTATAATAATATGGAAAACCTCTCTACTTAGTACCTCTTTTATACATAATCCTTCATGTTTAGAATAGGTAACCTGACCCCATAGCCTCACTACTTCAAAATAGCAATCTTTTTTCATGATGAAACTTGCAACATAGAACTTTTCGAAGTGATAATATGTATTCCAATTCCAAATAAAAAGGAGGTTAAGGAGGCTTTAAGAACTTTGGAGTGTTTTTTTTCCTTAACAGCAAAAACAGTAGTGAAAATTTAATCCTCCTTAATTAAGTACAGATCTACTTTGAAATGGAACATGAATGGATTATCCGATTAGATTTCATTATCAATTGCCTCAAGTAATCGTAATTGGTGTACTGCATTACAATTATGATTATTATGTCCATCAAAACAGGATTGCAAAATTAATGTGAGTCGCGTCCTAAAGCAACACAAACTCTTGGCTGCTCCTGCCACAATCCAACACGCACATAACCTCCGTACAATGAAGTCGTTATTTTTCCGGTCCATGCGAATTCGTTATATGGAGGTTTTACTGTATTATGTCATATAATGGTACTTTGGAGTTTTGCATTGGAATGATCATTATGTAGAAATTTCTGTATAAAACATCACCAGCTAATAATAGAACTTTAAAGCCACATAAGGTTTTCATACTAGTGTTCCTCTGCATTATTGTTGTTATTTGAGTACTTAGTAATTGTAAGGTTAATTTTTTATATGGTCAACAACATTTACTCCTACATTCAGATAACTTATTTTTTTGTTGAAAAATTGCTCAGTGCAATTGCTAGATAATGGCTCTTTTGTATCGCCAAACTTATTCAAATATCCATTTAAAAATGCCAGTCCATCTAACCTCTTTAATGTGACCCTCTCAATATGGAAGTGCCAAAATTTTGGTCCCTTCAGTTTCAATTTACAGAGGTTTTACTGTAGTTGAATTATATTATTCATGATCTAAGTTGGAAAAATATATTAGGCGCCCCATTATCTAATGCATGCTATACAAGTTTTTGAACAATATTTTTCAGGCAGATATTGAGATAAAAAAGCTATATGAAGTAATATATTATTGCTAAATGACCAATTACCTAATAATATTTTTATACCATTTTACAACAGAAATCTTACTCTATTATAAATGTTATAATCAAGGTAGGCTATCGCACATGCCTAACATGAAAGTTACTCCTTAACCTTTATCTTCCGAGTGTGTCTCTCCGGCACAAAAATTATGTCCCTAGACTGCCGAGCGTGTTCGTTTGGCACATTAATGGACATTTAAAAAACACTGGTCATTTAAAAAACCCTGGCCAGCAAGGCTTACGACTACGAAAAAACTCAGGAAGGTAAAAGTTAAGAAACTTACCTATCACACAGGAAAAAGTATGCCATGATGACACCCAATTTAGCAAGACCTGTCATGAGGACGTACACCTCAGACTCTTCCACCACTTTTACTCCCTTCCCATATACTTTGACTTGCCATAACACCTTCCTCACAAACATGACAACAGCAATCAATGCACTAAAACAAATAAAAGGTTGAAACAAGAAGATTAGCTGCATAGGAATTTAAAATCACATAGCCATCCACAAAGACATTTTCAGGGCCATGTTTCTTTTGATACAGGAAAACTCAGTCGGTTGTATGACATGGGAAAAGGAGAACTGTTATAGTTTGAATTAAAACTGTTCCATTTGCAAAATCAAACATTTGTACATGCTGAGCAACATATATTTCCAACAGAAATGGCCCACATATGCACATCTTCATAATTTTTCATTAGAGAAAATCAATTCCCTTTTGTTCTACATAAATCATAATTAGATGGAATTTTAAATATTTTTTCCATGATAAACCAACTGGCACAGTGTTTTTGTCACAATTTACTTTTGAGCCTTGGTGACAAGCACCCAGTTAAAATCAATCATAAAATCATTCAAGTTCATTAAAAGTCAAGAAATTCCGGCAAGATGAGGTTATATCCCAACATGTGTGAATGACAATTACACCTAACCACTTTATTTCACAAAAGTCCTCCAAATTATTAATACAGTTGAACAGAGCAATTTTCAATCACCTATAAGCCATTTAACGGTGTATTTGTGTCTAATACAGGATAAATCTCAGCGAGAAAAGATACTTTTTCACCTCCACTTTCCAAGTTCATTTTTGTAAGCAATAATTAATGGACTGTCCATAATATCATTAAGAATGGCAGAAAGCATTACAATTGTTATTTGTTCTCAGTGTATGAACAGGAGAATCTGTCATGTCCAATGAAGTCACGGACTTACTTCATATCTATAAAAAGGAGAAGACATAGATTTAGTCACTAGCGCAGGTAGAAACAAGTTTTTGGTCAAGAATCGTCAAAAACTGCAAAAATCACTTTTGACCATTCAGAGCAAATAAAATTCAGAAGATGCAAAATACCTCCAACCATTTCTTAAAATGAAAATATATTTTGCTTTATTTAATCAGCTAATGATTTCTCTTTTGTTATTTCCACCAGATGCCATTTCAATTTCCTAAAGATTTTCTGGAGGCACATTGGCTATATACCGAACATATGTGCCACAGCATTTAAGAAAATAGGATTTATCAAGTGTACGAAGGTCGTAGGATGAAAAAGTGCCAGAGAGATGCTAATTTGCACTGGCTACACCACACCTCGAATACAAGGTGAGCCTTTTGGACCCTTATAGAAATATTTAACCCAAAAAAAAGGAAAAAAATACAAGGGAAAGCTACATATTTCTCTAAAAACTGCCACGAGTTATCAGATAATGTTTCTCAGCTTTTAGAGGGATTAGGTTAGGAGCCACTATAGACTCGGAGGCCGCACTTAAGGCTTAGTTTGCTTGAGAAATTCAGAACTGGTGTGTTTCAGAGCGACACAGAGAATATCATTCTTGAGAACACTACATTTCTGGGTCCGACAGAATCAATAAAATAAATGAGATACATTGCCTACCAGATTGTCCCAAAAATTCATTTTTTTCTACACACAATGAGTGTCCATTACAAAAACTGAGCTCCACTCAATACACTCCCATAATACACTTCACCATTTCGCATCCCAAAACCTTATCCTTTACTCCAGTACACGGCCGGCGTCCAAACACTTTTTTTCATTGTATTTATGGGAGTGTATTGAGCTCCACTCAATACACTCCCATAATACACTTCACCATTTCGCATCCCAAAACCTTATCCTTTACTCCAGTACACGGCCGGCGTCCAAACACCCCTGCCATACACCAATGCGGCAGCTCGTAGGGTAGTAAATATATATACTTTTTTCCTAGTGAAAGAGCCATACCTTCCTAACATGAAAGACATCTATGAGTAAACACAGTATTTATAAGTCAAAAAGATGTTCTATGTTGTGTTATGTTTGCCAAATGAAACTCAAGCCTCTTCCCACTACATAGTTAATGGCATAGTCATAAAACAAGAACAGCAGCTAATACTAACATAAATGCTTGTCCCTTTAGTTGCAGCTTGAGGGGCCCTATGCAATCCATCTCTATTATACACCATAAGCTACCTACCAAATTATATTAAGGGCATGAAATCAACGACTAATATAAAAACAAAGGTTAGGGAGATACTACTCAGCAAAGCATATTATTAAATGAAGGAATTTTTTAATGAAAACTTCCTTTAAATAAATGTGTACTTCACTGTCACATGGCATTTCCAGATAAATTTAAACTGATGTATTTTTCTAAAATATTTTTCGTCTGCAATATGCCGTTTCAATTTAATATTTATTTCTATTTTCCTATTTTTTCATGCTTTTGCTGACAATGTCTATTGTGGTTTTATAATATTTTAATGAAGAATGAAATATTATTAACATTAATTTTTATTATGACACCAAGTAAGTCCATGACTACTTCTGGGAAGGTGTTCTTATTTGTCTAGCATCTAAGAAGGACAAATGATGATTGAACTCTGCCCTGCAATTGTTCATGACTTTTTGTACATTCAATTTGTCTATAACTAGCAGACAACCACTTGAAAAGCTGTTAGATTGAAAAAAATAGATCTTCCAGCTCAGGTTCATCAAGTATATCTATTCTTAAACATAATCCATAGTGCATTCCATGAATCCAGGCAAAAGTAACAACTAATTGTTTATCATGCTTACCAAACAGCCAATGAGGAAAATGTTACAACCTGGAGGGTAGTATAATGTTCTGGACTACTGCAGCAAGTTCCATCATTGAAATTCATATGATCATTGCAGTACATGTTAAGAAGAATCTGTAAGAAAAATAACATTTCCCACTCAACTGAAAGCCATCATAAGGAAAATCAGAGCAGTGTTCACACATTTTATGCTAAAATAAGAAGACATCGTCATGAGGAAGAGACCAACAAAATGGGGGCATTGCTAATGAATGTGTAAATCCACAGTGAAAAATCACTGGAGGTGCATATTCACTTTGAATCATTAGAATACAATGAAAATCAGAGCAATAAGAAGCTACATCCATGAACATGGTAAACTATGAATGGGGAATACCCCAACTCAATGAATGATTACACTTACAATAAATATAAAAATAATAAAATTGTAAATATTTTCAATCATTATCATAAGTAATTCATTTCCAACATAAGAATTAGATAGAAAAATTAAAAAAAAATAGTATGTAACCTTTTAATCAAAAGACAATATCAAGTACTTGAAGGGGCTCTGATGCAGATATTAACTGGAGCATCTGAAGGAAAAATAATCCAGTTCAACTGAATGTTAGCACACCAGAAGTAACATTAGGTTTTCATCAAAATTAAACCAACTTCTTTTCCAGATTGATTAATTCCATCTGTTCCCATAAGGGGGCAGGAGAGCATGTCACACAGGCAAGCATGTGTGTGGAGTATGTTCAATGGTGACTTGCATTAGAGGCCAACGACTGAATTTCCCCAGCTATAGGACAGATTTTTTGGCTGAAAAATACCTAATTAACTTGGCCCATGAGTCATAGGTTGGGGGTTCATTTTCATGCACACGACTATAACTGCCATAAGGAGGTGTCTATCTCTCAAGTTTCACAACAGACTGCATCGCATCAGTGAGAGAATAGTAAAACGCCAAAGAGAGTTCTTACATTCAAACTTAATAAAAGATTCAGAGAATCCATTTCCTGGAGTACCGGCAAACTGAAGCAATAATGTTAGATTTTTGTGTCAGATATTTAATAAACATATTTGGTTTCTGCAAGTTTCTCTGGTAGGAAGCTCACAGCCACGTGACTCTGTATTAACAAATAAGCTGTGTTAATGGGTATTGGCTGTCCTTGAATTTCAACAAAAAATGCCATAAAATGAAATAAAGCAACATGCAATGCCAGTAATACTAGGTACACCTATATTTTGAGTGTTCAGCGAGGATTTTCGAATCCCCCTAAAAATTATTTCCCTTTCATCCTGCATATTTGAGAATCTACTGTATCTTAAAAAATAAAAAGCTAGGTAATTCTCACAATCAGTTTTGATACACATGATTCACAAAGTACATGATACACAAGGAGAGATACCTCAAACAAAGGGAAGTATGCTAAAATTATTCTTCAGGGTTCTGTAATAGTAAATAATTTGATTTAGATCACCTAAACCTTAAGACATAACCAATAAGAGAGATGATACTTAGTGCATAAGCAACCTAATGTGATGGACCCCATAAGTAATTAGAAGTAAAGGAAAGCTTGGTTGAGCCAGAGAGGATTGTTGGTTGTTGATTGAAGTGGACACACAAGTTGTGCAAAATGATTATGATACAGTGTGTGCAGTAACATACACAAGATGGGTAATCAACAGCAAAGGTAGAGTACACACTTCCACTCAGGAAGTTCACATTATTCCTCTGACGACTTCATTCTTTTCAGCTTCAGACTGCAATCACATAAAAAATGCAATATAACAGAATCCCACAATAAGTTTTACCACCCTTTACAGGCATAATATAACACAAAAAATCTTCACGCATCTCACACGACAGTGTATCCCAAAAATCATGAAATACAGTATATTTACATCTCGTTTCATTTATCTTTAACATAAATGATATTCATAAAATTACGTATTTCAATGCACTGGCATTTGCATGAATCATACATGAAAACCTCAACCCAAATAATGAACGAGCATTTCCAGATTCATTCATAAGGCTAAGAAAGTTTAAGGTGCAGGCCTCATTTCTCAGCTGTTACAGCTACATCTGCCATGGAATATATTTAAGTTCTAAAAACAACAATAAACTCACCTGAGTGTCATGTTTAAGGGCTAGTGGCCCTATATGAAGGCCGTCATCACTCTCCTCCAAGTTGCCTTGGGCAATTAAGCGTGAACTTGACCATAATTGAGCGCCACTATGCTGCAGAATCTAAGGATAAAAAATTAGCCATATTTCAATCAACTATTCTCTGCTTTTCAATTTCTAATCAGAAAGCATGTGATCTCTACCTTCTCATAAATGCAAGATGTAGAGATCACTCATTTTTTAAATATCTTCACTAACCACAGTCATAAATATGGAAGTTGGTTGAGTAGACATAGGGAGATCTCTCCACATTAGACTCTACAGAGTGAAAACTTTATGCACCAAGAGAAAGGCATCTATTTCTTTTCCTTGCTATCAATGACTTCCAATAAAGATTTGGTCACAGCAAAAATACTCAAATTAGGATAAGCTAAGGCTGCACAAATAGGCTTAAATGTAATCAGAGGACTGATTTAATCAAAAAAGCTGCACATTCAAAATATGCTACATCACATTTTAACTACCAAAAGTTCAGACAACCCAGCCACCTGCCTACCATTAATATTTGACATCTCACATGTAACTTATACAATGCTTCTAAATCTCTAAAAAAAAAAAGCATTTGCATGTACCATACTTCAGGGATTACAAATTGTGTGAGAATTCAAGATGATCCTCCATTTTATTCAGACATAATCTGGAAAGCGAAGTCTTTACAGGCCACGCAAAAGCTGTAAAAATGGCAGAAAGCTATCTTAAGAGTTAGTGAGTCAATTTAAAAAATTGACCTCAATCAGGACTCATTTTTACAACATTATTTAAACATACATTACACTTTTTTGGCAAATTTATGACTATTTCACATTCTGTAATAACAGGACACACATTTACAGGGTTGCTACAGGCCAGAGATTGTGTAAAATTATATTACTTTTCCAGGTATTTCATGAAAATTTTCATTTTTCAAGGTGAAAATCTACATTCCATGGTACAAATTTATTTCACAGAGGGCACAAGAATAGGGACAAACATGTAAATACATGTATGCAGGAATAATTCCCAACAAATGGATTGCCACCTCTATCGCTCAGGTGGAAAATCAGCTCCCTTACTGATGGCATATTCGTCATTAGGATATAGATAATTAGTATATAGGGAGTATGTAATTAGTTATTAGATATAGGATAATTAGCCTTCATCCAAGACCAGGCAAACATATTAACATGCAGGACTTGTCCAAGTCAGAGATGGATTACCGCCAACTTGCCAGCCTTGAGTGTTACTCACAACAGACACCAAACAGAGAGACAGTATGTAGGTATACCTAATTTGGCATGCATTTATACCATTCTTTTTACCTCAATTGTTCCCACCATACTTAGGAGCATTATTACTAGCTAAATATACATCTTACTTACACTATAATACTTACTAAATCATACAAGAGGTCCACTACCTAATTCCAGCAAGGTATCAATAACCCTAGATCCACTAGCCAACAAACAGTGCCCAAAGTCACATCTCACCCATCAAAAACAATCCCATTTTTACTTAGAGAAAAAAATTTCCTGAGAGGAAATGATTTTAGGCTTGACTATATGGCAGCCATCCATCAGGGTAAAATTAAAATAGCTTCGTAATCTCCACTTCTAAGATTTTGTTCACATTACCCCAGTTCCTAGACACTGCATCTTCTCCAGGTAAACTATTACATATTCAGGTGAACCATTTTCTCTATCCCTTGAAAACCCTAGTGTAATGAAGAATATCATTCATTAACAAGTGACATGACAAACAATATGTATTGACCATGTCTATACGAACTTCTATATGGATAAATACGCTAAAACCGAAGTCGTATTTTCACCTGTAGGGAACACTAAGTGTTGAAACCAGGGTTGTTTAATAAAAATCTTAAATGTAGAGTTAACAAAGTTAATTTAATCTTTCCATGAAGATTTTCCATTATAACTTCTCATTTCCCATGACCTCTCCAGAGTTTCCAGAACTGTTTTCAACTTCAATTACTTTTCCAGGTATTCCAGTATTTCCAGATATGTAGCAACCCTGATTTACAGATTTTTTGTCAGTCTGATTTTACTAACAGGGGGCAGGGGTTTCCTAAGTCTTATAAATCAAAACAATAAACATCAACCACAGTAAGTTGCAAGACAAAATGCTAGTTATGATAACAACAACTGCAACATGTTTATAAAAATAATAACACGTTGGAGAAAGGCAGAGTAGTATGTACTGACCATCAGGGGATAAATTTCTCTACAGTTATGAGTCTGGGGATGATTTTAGCCTGCAGAAGGACTTACTATCACATACTTGTATTAGACCCACAGATAATTTGCAAGAGACAAATTTAAGAAAGGAAGAGTGTCCTTAAAGCCCGTAAGTGTAATAAATGGACACTTGGGTAAATGTAAGCTCAACGGTAAATTTACATATATCTGCCTTTCCTTCCCTTAAAATTGGCCATGCACTTTTATAGTGGTTTAGCATAAGCAAGATAAATGACAACAATTTAAAAAATTACACAAAAACTGCAACAGAGTCAAATAAATACCAACAAAATTGAAAGTTAGTAATCATCAATGCCCCACAAGCTGGAGTAATACTACTCAATTCGTAAATAAATATAAATTAAAAGTTAGTTCATGGCGCACCTCCATTGCGGCCTTGTTATACAAGTCGATTTGCTCATTTGTAATCATTGCTCGGGCAGGGCGAAGACGTTCCACATCGACAGGCTCCTGCAAAGTCCACAGCACATGAGAGCGTCCTCCTTCCCGCCTCTTCTCAGTTATTTTATCAATTGACTAAATTGACAAAAGAAACAATGGTTGTAGTACAGTGGTGGAAGACATTAACGCAAAATTTTTCGCGCACCAGAATGCGGCATTCTTGGGAACTTCTAGGAGCAGCACACACTTCAAAAGACTGGCAACACTGAGGAAGACATTGTCTACCGCAAATATTTGAAATCCGCAATGGAGATCACATTTTCCGGAGCCTAGAACTTACTCATGAATCGCCTCTTTTTCGAGCTTTCTTCTTATATTATCCGCGCATTCAGTTGCGGTGTATCGATGGGTTTATTTCAGCATGTTTCTTACATCGAATAATATAATTTTTACAGAGAGACTGATTATAAAAAATATGCACTATCCCGAAAGACTGATTATAAAAAATATTCACTATCCCACCCAACTCGGAATAAATGCTGAAATCTTCATCTGTTACCACCAAAGGATATTAATTTTGGTCGACTTTCCAAGGATTTCTTTGAATGACCCGTCCTGTATATCTTGCACAGAAATAATATAAATCGAGCTTTATTTTCAAAAAGTGTGGATACAAACGTGGACGTAAACGACCCCAAATTTAGATGCAATGTGGCAAATGGTGGAGGAAGAATGGGTAATGAACCCAGTAATATGAAGCCAAAATATGGACAACTCCATCTCTCAGAGATTTGGTCAAGAAATGAAGGATGGTGGATTGATTATTAGGCTAATAAACATCCTAATCCTTTTTGTAAATACCAGCTTAATTCTCGGTGACCAATTACTGTGGTCATGTGCACACATTACTCAGGTTGAGAGAATTAGGCATACATTTTAACCTTTCCCTCTCGTTATAAATAAATATTTATAGTGTCCCTTTCCAAAACCCATGAAAATTCATTACCATTAAGAGATGAAATTTATTACCCTGTAAAAAGTCTGTCAATATCGTTCATGTAGGGCACACACAGCATAACCTCCTTAGAAGCAATAATATTACGATATGTTTGAAAAGGAATGGATTCTTCAAGGACGTAGCAATCGTGTAATCTTTGATGGTGCACATTCCTAATTTATACTCCATTGATTGTTCAGGGGATTTATGAGGATTATACAAATAAGCATAAGGAAGATATCTAATTACTGCTTAGTCGCTACATGGTAAAGATGATTTTTAATATTTTATCACTTTCATAGGGAAAGATACGCGATGCCTTGTTGTCGGAGCATTACTTACACACGAGTGTAAGAATGCTCCTCATAAAATTTAATTACGTAATTTAAGCGAAAATTTTCTCACTACGACTATGTCAAAAGCTATCTAAATGATTAAATAATTTACCTTATCCTCAAAGAATTATCCTCCATCCTCTAAGTTGAACTGTTGAACTACACGGCTAATGTAATGCTCATTACAAAGCTAGAAAATAATGATGGGAAAATAATGATGGGAAAACAAAAACTGTTTTAAAGATATTTTCAAGAAAATTCCACACGAATTTGGTCTCTTACTCAGAAAAGTAATCGATATTAACAAATTCGATGGATGGAACCAAGCTTTAATTCGTAATAAAAATAATTTTCCTCTTTACTAAATCATTTCAATGTAATTTAAAAGTGGATGTAGCCTTAGGTAAGTTCACTAAATCGAGTAATTGACACTATCAGAGATCCGGTCTATCCCCTCGTTCATAAATAGCTTTTCATTGATTGATAAATTGGCAAGTGAGTAGATATGAACATCAGACGACAGGCAGGACGTAGAAATCAAGTGGGGCCGAGTACCCGAGAATGGGATGTAAACATTTCATTTGACGATTATAGAGACCGCTATGATTCTTTTACAAAACCTGAATATGTGTAAAACTCACAAACTCATGGTTGAGGTCAATATCCATTCGCTGGGCCTTCCGTGGATTCCTGCGAAGTTTTGGCAATAGTAAAGTCACATCGCATAGAATAATTATAAAGGCACTAGAAGAGGCCTCGCCAAGATTTGAACCCCTGACTTTCTTGGCAGCAGACGAATGCTCTCCCTCTAGGCTACTGTATCGTTCAAGAAAAGTGTGCGTCCAGTGGTTCTTATCATAATTGAAAAAAGGAAATTCTAACGTTTCCTTTAAAAACTGAACCAAATAAGATGTCGTGGACTTTCAAAAACAGGCGCCAGAAATTAAGTAATACAGCGTTAAGAGGAATTGAGAAATGAGTGTTTGAGACGATCTGAATGCACGAGGATGGAATGTTACGTAGGGTATTAAGGTATCGGAAATACATGTAAAGAAAAGATTTCTCCTCATGGCGAAAATTCTATTCAACCAGATTTCCCATATTTTGATTTGAAATTCACAGAATAATACACCGATTTGTGGCGACCGTAAATGGTGCCATCATATTTTATATTGTTGCCAAGGAGGCCTTGCTGATTTGTTAATGCTTATGTAACTAAGTCAGAGGACTGAGATTGTAGTGGGCATTGATAAAGGCTCTAATGAATTAATTTGATAAACGTGGAAATCTCCTCACCCATCTCCACAGATATGTTAATTGTAATGTATTTTTAAACTTCTCCCAAGTAGTTTGAGAACTATTAAAACAACGTTCATTCACAGCTATTTTCTACACGCAGAAAAGCTTTTTATTGCAAGTGGATTTGATCTGGAGAATAAAAGCATTCTGCGTCCCAACTAATAACTCTTTCATCGTAACTCTTCTTAAGTTTCAATTGAAAAGAATGCTTTTAAGGGGTCCAAAGCTCTAAAAAGAATATGGTAAGTATCTCTACATAATTGACTACGACTTCGGAACCTCGACTGGCTGCGGAGCGAAGCAAACTCATTACGTTTATAACTCCAGGAAAATCTCGCGATCGTAAACCTTATTTGTTTTCCATTTATGTTACGCGTAAAATCGATATCCATTATTACGGAGTTTGAATATTCCTGGTTTCCATTGGATGTATCAATGTTGTCAAGTTGTCGAAGGAAAAGCGATTTCAATTACTTCCCAGGTGTGCCGCATTCAGACGCCAATGAGTTTTGCGTTAATTTTTTCCGCCACTGTACATATACATACATTTCAAAAACAGCAGACTCATAAAAAACACAAATAATAACATAGCAGCACCCACTTTAAAAGTATGGCAACCAATATGGCAAAAAAATCAATTGTAAAGTCAAAATACATAATAATTTATATAATTTAACATAATATTTTGTATACTAGACAGTTTATTGAACACCTTGACCAATTTCAGTAATATTTATGCCTGTGTCATTCTCAAGAGGTTTACCACGGGAAGTAAACCCTTTGATGGTGACACGGGCTTAGATAGTGACGAAACCAGTCAAAGTACTTCAACTATGATGACTATACAAATTCAGAGATGTTTCAATTTGATTTATAATTTCTTAATTACAAAAAGTGAATTGCCACTACCACCTTATAAAAATTCACGATTAGCATATTGTTGAAAGATAAATGGAAGCTTAATATTATCATTTTGGCCTGTTCAAAGTACTTAGCAAAAGTCCCACTTTCAAAATAAATGACATGTCTGGGATGTCCACGGTCGCTGAATAGCATGGAATAAATCAGGTTGTCTCTGCAATAAGTTATGCAACATAGGCATGTTGTTTACAGATTCAGGAAAACATGTAGGGCTTCCAACCGTCCTCATTTTCCAAGACATGTCCTCATTCATCATGGACAGTTTAGGAGAAATTTGCTCGTTTGATGTTTTGGCTTTTAAAATTTGAACCTCGTCATTGATTAATTTGCGAAACTACCGTAGCGGAATTGGCAGAAAAAGGCCGGGTGATCAGGATGGGAACACATGTCCTTCATTTCAAGCAAGGTTTCAAGACCCACCTTGGGCATCACTGTTGAGATTTTATTAGGGTTAAGATCATAGGTTATACAGTGCTAGATAATCTGAGTCAAGGGGGAACGTGAAAGTAGTAAAATACAGCTCTTTAGAAAATTCCATACCGAACAATAAAAACACAAAGCAGTCCAAAGATGTAAGACAGGGTGGCTACTGATATCCAATTTTTAAATTCCCTGACTTTTCCCTGATGGATTTACCAATTTCCCTGACCCATCACCAAAAGGTCACTTATTATTGGAATATTTTTTTTCCTAAATCTTCTACAGCAGCTTTAAATTTGATAATCATCGTCTTGTATTTTTAGGACTGCAAGCATATATTTACTATAAGCTAGTGTGCTCCAGATACCTCTCAACCTGAGTTTCAGAAGTTAAAATAAAACTTGAGGTATAATTTTCTCAATAACATAGCCCCGGATGCCTTGAGTTGAGCGTCGTGATCATGAATTTTAACACTACTAGGCAAATAATGCAAGGTTACACAAAAGGGATACATTGTACATCTGATTCACAACTAATAAGATTCAAAACTGAATATTTCACGAATTGATGGGGCTTATTCCATGCATGTCAGCGACGGACTTAATTTTCAGTTGGTGAAATAAAGAATGGGAAAGACTGGCCGATAAACATAATGGTAGAAAAATAATGAGGATTCATATCCCAGTTTTTCCCTGAATGTTACAAGAATTCCCTGACTTTTCCACAAATTCAAAATTCCCTGACAATTCCAGGTTTTCCCTGACGATTGCTACCCTGTACGAACATAAAAATACCATACTCCAGTGACTGAAAAAAGTTATAAACACCATACTCTTTGAAAAATTGATGCTTGGGTTAAGGGAAGTATTGAAAATAATACAGCAACTAACTTCCCAGGGTTCAGTGTATATATTACAAGCTTTTCAATAAGCACTGCTTTTTCAGTTGCACTCAGGTCCCTTGAAGCTATTTGGATGCCCTGTGCAAATGTTATCTTCGAGAGATTCTTTCCTCCAATGATACTATTCTAACAAACAGAAGTACATGAATAAGGGAAGAAAACTTGGCCACATTGGCAATTTTTTCATTTGAATATAAAGAGACTTAACTGTATTTATTAATTTGAAAAATGTCTACATACAGCACTATTGCCAATTTACTGCGGCCCAAATAACAGAACATATAAGAAACGAATGCACAAAACATAACAAAGAAAATAACAAAAATTTGATAGAAAATGAATAAAGAGGTAGTGCTAATTATTTTTAGAGAGGTGAGAGAGAGCCAGGTTTGCAAATGCACTAGGAGATAGAGAAAATGGATCTACACTCTCAGGAAGAGAATTTAGCATAGAGGGGAGGCGGAAAAAAAGTGAGTGTTGAGAGAGCGATAATCAGGGAACTGGTAAATGGAATAGACAGTGGGTGTGCATAGGCTGGGAGGGTACTCGGAAATTTATAAAAGAAAGGAGTTCAGGAGTCTGCGATGGAGTTAAGGATGTTGTAAATAAATTTTAGGTCAGTTTTAATGCAGAGACGTGGAAGCTTGTAAATGGAGAGAGAAGAGAGAATGACAGTGGTGGACATGCCGCTCATATGGGGGACTCTGTACTTCAATATTCTTGCAAAGAAATGAGTTATAGTATTAAGGGTTGCAAGATTAGATGGAGCCGACATCGCCCAAATAGGAGAGCAATACGTGACCACTGGAAGAACAACCATTAAGATATATGACCGAAGAGCTTGGGGATCCTTAATCTCTGTGCAGCCGTATAGAAGGCCTAGGGGAGACATAGCTTTTGATTTTTGTACGTAATATACTGATATAACTTCTTTTCATTTTAAGTAAATAGGTAAGGTGAAAGTGTTGAGTATATGTACATTCATTATTGTACATGGATACGCATGAGACTTGCATGCATTGTTGGTAGAAGTTGACAGCAACAATAGTCTCACTCTCCGGTAAGATGTCGTACAAGCACCAACAGTTGTGTAATCTTTATACGCAATAAAGCCTAAGTGTTTTTCAATGGAAAGACTGCTTATTTATTTCAACAACCAATCCACACCTTAACAGAAAGATATTATAGATTGAATTATATAAAATGTGAACACAGCATGGTTATTAATTTTGTCTAAATTTTCCTTAATCAAAAGCATCCAAAGCAAATTGCAAAAGGTGTAAGTAGGTGTAACAATGCAAAAACTAGGGATGCCAGAAAAAGAAAAATGGGCAAGGAGAAGGAGAGAGTCTGTCGAAGGGAATGTATGTAAAGGGGGCAAGGGAGATTGAAACCAGAGAAAAGCATTGTGCAGTGCCATATGGTGGAAGAAAGCAACATAAATAGGCCACAGAAACAGTGGCAGTGATATTTTTACAGCAGAACTATATGAGTGGACAACAAAAGATTCTACCGACGACAGAGGATACGAAGCTTGTTCACGGGTGCAGATTCCAGAGACTCGGATAATGATAAGGGAAATCATGAATAATAATAAGAATTAGAAAAGAACTCTTGTGCCCAAGTGGTTGTCCAAATCTATAAGAAAAGACTAACGTTTCAATCCTTAAAAAAACCCTGCACTGAGTACACTTTGTCTGTTAAAGAAAAGTCTATAGTGATTTACTTACTGACCATTTTAATAGTCAAAGGGTAAAAATTTCCACATTAAACTCAAATAATTTTACAATCGTATTGTAAATTGGGCCCAATACTATTCTGATTAACGATTGATTGCTTTGAGTTAATTATGAGTCGAATGTGTTAGTTTGCATGTGTTTGTCATAATATTAATGTGTTCCTTTTAGGAGGAGGTAAGTTAGTTAACATTCACACCACGATGCAGGTTACATTATAATACAACAAGAAAATGGCAATAAAAATGAACACAAAATTTTATCAATGTCATCTTTTAATCAAAGCTTAGGAACTGAAGGAAGAAAAATAAATATGGCTAGTGTAGATTAGGTAGATAGGCAAAGTCTTTCTCATCGGTGATAACTTACCTGAACAAGCCTTGTCAGGTTGTACGTATACTCTTTCAGCGCTTTAGCAGAAGCGTTGGACTCCTTAATGGCCCACGTAGCACTACCAGCAATAATGACACTAGGAGGTTCATCTTCTTTCTAAAAAAACATACCATGACAATTAATAGGGCTAGTAATTATTGCATGACGACTACAACATCAAATAAGGCTGCAGTAATTTGACTGAGAAGGGAGTCTTACTAATTTCACGACCAATATGATGCATCACCTCAATACACAAGTTACTACCCAAAGAGCGCAATAATCCTCACTAGAATCTAACTTGGGAAATATAATTTTTATGGCTGCAGCACTATCCAGCAACGTAACTGAAATACACACTGTCCACCCACTTCTAACATATGTACTCCAATTTAGATTATAATGTATGCTTTCTACTAAAATTCAAAAGCCATGCTAAACCCCAAGGGGTAACAAATACTTTCACAGCGTGAATTACACAATTTTTCACAATGGAAAGTCCCTTACCTCCTCAATACATCTCCTGAATGTGATTTTCCTCCAAAAAATTCATCCTCTCCATATTTTTACGAAGGCCTAAAGCTACATCGATAATTTTATGCTATTTTATGCAAAGACACCATTTACGCTGACATAATTTCACTGCAATATTGCTTAACAAACCTATATTTACTGACCACCACATTCTAAAAAATTAGCATCAAGGAGGAATTAATAAGCAACCACACAAATCACTGTCAACAAACAACCTTTGGACGTACCTTCCAATGCTGAAACGCTTCTATCATATGCTTTGAAACCAAGGGACTCCACAAAAAGTCGACTCGCAAACGAAGTTTTGAATCTTGAAACGTTAGATCTGTATGCACTTGCTGGGCATTTTGAAGCTGAGTGGACAGGGATTCCGACTTGGATGCCGAGGAGGCCAGTGGCACCACTGGGGATGATGCCAAATGTGGAATCCTGGCGACATTTCCATGAGATGGATCCAAGTGAGAAAGGAATGCTAGATACAGCTGCCGTATGCGTGAGTCTCCGATGAACACAAAATGGTTGTGGGTTCCCCAAAAAGCAAGGTACCTCAGGCACTGCCGCGTATCGCTGAAAATAATAAATGATACAAGTACTGGGGTGACAACACTTTCACGTGAGGCTCCAACTCCACAGTTCCATATAATTGCCCGAGTCACCATGAAACGTGGAAACATGTCAGGCGAATATTTACCCAGTACACTTAATACAGAATACGGATAGCAATTAATACTTTAAATAGCACTCACGTTTGAGAATAGTGGTGCATCATACACCCGTAAGGCTGCCATTCTTGTGACCCTTTGTACTCTCCGTCTGACAGCAGCCAGGTACAAGAATCTATACCTTGATATACATTAAAGAGAACGCAACTATGATAATGTATTCTGTGAGAGTGTACTCACCACATTTCAAGCTGAATGAATCAAAATTAAAAGCCGGAGTAAATCTTACCATATCTGAAGTGAAGCATTCCATGGTATATAATGAATCCTAAAACTAGTGTCAACGCAAATATCTTCGCATTTTTTGCATTTATTTGCTGTATTATTTCAGCAGCCGATCTTCCTTGTTTGGAAGACGTCTCTGCCGCCGACATAACACCGCAAAATAAAAAACATCGAGGAGTGAACAACCTTGGTTAACGCTTCGAAAATAATTGACTGGCGGAACCGAGCGGAAGGAGGATGGCTGGAGGAACGGATCAACATGATCCACGATTCGTGGCCTTAGCGAACGGAACGAACTCTGTGGACTGCAGTGGGAATTTTAAAGGGTACAGTACATGGGACGGTAACTTAAATTAATCATACACCCTTTTACTGACATAATCCGAAATTATAGTCATTACCTTCAATGATCCAAACTGATTATTTGATTAATCGTTCTATGTCATTTCCAAAACTCAAATATTAAGCAAAATTCCTTGACGTAGCGTCACATAGGAGCACCAAACTCGCGCCATCACTTTCACACAATTCACACTCTTTTTACTCAGCCATTTCAAAAATTACATAATTGAGAAGGTTTCATTGGTTCAAGAGTCTAACTTACGGACCGTTGTTTACTCCGGGAGTAAAATATCATCCTGTTTTCATGAGACGTATTTGTTAATATTCCAATTTTTAAAATTCATAACATCAAATAGCGAACAAATTACTTAAATTACATTTCTAACAAAAAGAATAATGGGTATCAATAGTATTCGTGCGTTAAAATCCTATATGTGTATTTAAAGTGGAAAAGGGAAATAAAAAAACGATGATTCGGAGTTATTGAGAATTTGGCATAAAAAACTCAACTATGAACATTTCTTGTAGTTAAAATTAAACATCAAATACATTGGTAAGTATATAAAAATTTGAACGGCAAAAATTCGCCTGAGCGAAAAGTAGAACTACTGTCTGTTCAACTATTTCAACTATTCAATATAAAGATTTCTCCTTTTACCATTAGGGCAGAGGGAAAAAGCTTTGAAAGAAAATTCATTATCCAAAAATAGCTTAAACCATGGCCTCGCATCGGGCCTTCAAAATTGTTGTATCCAAAGGGATCTCGTTTGGTGATCACCAAGGTCAAAGACTCGTTTCAAAGTACCTTTCGGAACGTGTTATGCTCCATATTAACAATTTTATGCGATGAGCGTGAGAGAAAAATGGAAAGTATTTTTTCCAAACCCAGCGACACGGAAGGTATGTACTTGACTTAAATTTTCTATCAAGTCTCATGATTTGCAGTCTTCTATAGGCTGATGAAAATTACGGTAGAAAATCGATACAAATAATCCGAGGGATCGGCATGATTTTAGAGAAAAAAATGTAGCGTATGAAGTATTTCCTAGCTGGAAACAGCAGCCATAGAAATGAATCGAATCCGACGGATCGCTCATAGCTCTGCGAATAGCCTCGTGTATCTAGTCCTTGAAAATATATGGAGTGGAAAAAATGTTATCACTTAAATTTTTCATAGTGCTAAATTCCACATATTTTTGCGCAACTCATTGTTCTAACATATTTTTTCATGCATAGCTCCTGTCACCCTTCCTACGCATGTGATATAAAATGTAGAGAAATGTTGATGTCTGACTTAAACCTATGCATAACAAATATCCTCTCTCCCTTTATGAATGTGCAGAGCAATTATTATTTTCTTACTCAATTATGTCTCGTAATCATTAAAATACAATAAGATCTATATTTCAATCGCGATTTGCTCTTTGCAAGTTCCTCAATTCCCTTGAGTCGTTCGAAAAATAGTGAAGTTTTGCCATGGTATTAAGCGCAACACAAAAAGTGGGTGAACTAAAATTTTTAAATTAGATACTAGTCATTAATATTTCCCAACAGCTACATTATTAATTGAAGGATTACAGGTAATAAAATGAATTTCTGTAATTTGCGCATTTCCGAACGAGAACCACAATGCCCTCTCTTGAGTACTGATTGATATTGCCATTGGGCGGCTCTGGGAAAGGATGATTCTGGCTGGTACGCCATATTGGATTGAAGAAATATACTTGTGATTCGAATCTTAGCTGACAGTTCACTCGGTCAGTAGCGTCAGTAGTTCATTCACTCGTTTGATTGCCGACTCTTTCGCATTTGTGAACAAATTTAAACTTGGGTTCATCCGTTATCGCATTAATTGAGAAGGTATTTGCCATTTTTTCTCGTACCTGGAAATGTTTAATAGTTATAATAATATTTGCATTCATATTAAATTTAAACTAAGTGCTTTTGAGATTGTTATGGGTGTTTCAAAGTAATTTTGCCTATTATTACATGGAATTGTGATGTATTTTACCTCAATTCTCGAGAATGTTAATATTAATGATTCTGTTTACTCATGAATTTTAGTCAAAATGCCGAAGAAAAGGAGTGAAATATGGAATCACTTCACACCTGAAGAAAACAGAGCGGCTAAATGTGGATATTGCCATAAAACCCTGAGTCTAGTCGGAGGATCGACGGGGAATTTGATGCGTCACCTGAGGCTGAAGCATCCCGACCTTGATATACAATTTGGGCAAGGCATAATCATCCAAGACCAGTCTCAATTGGAAGGGGGCTCACTCAGTCCAAAGGCCGAAATTAGCATTGCTGTAAGTTTGAATAACCATACCACCGAGATCCCTTCGAAAGATATAAATTGAAAATTTACCTCGTTTGAGATGAACTGGGATAGACAATGTTACGAGAGTACGTTTCTGTTTGTCAAAATATAGCGCTGATTATTATTTTTTTTCGCCATCTTACGTGGCTCAAGCAGTTGTGTTAGTGATGTTGGTAGATCTGGAGCCGGTGGGCCATTACCAAAACTTCTATTTCAGTTGCGGCTCATTTTTAGCTGTGTTGTTTTGCATGAACCGTAGATTGACCTTCACCCCGTTGCCTGACACTCATACACCATATTATTTGATTGCGTATAGCTATCTCCAGATATGGTTTTTAAATCTGCCACATATCAGCAATATTGTGCATTAAGTCTTCAGGATTTCAATAAAAAATACCAAGAGTGTTTTCCCCCATATCCATTCCTACTTGCTCAGCCTCAAGTAGTTTTTCTGCATCTTTGTTCTTGTTCTTTGCTAAGGGAAAATAAATATGTCACTTGCGTATAGTTCAAATGCATACTGACATTACCCCAAGTACAGCAAGAATATTGGTGCAGCAAGTTCATTTTCTGGTGGGTAAAAGAAGGAATGGTTCCCTTCCTGTATGCAAATATAAAGTTCATGTGGGCTGGGATAGTTTTGACACCTCTCTTTGGGGTAACTGGTTTCTGGCTCAGAGGGTATCTTAACCATCTCTCCTTCCCCATGTAGTGGTGATGTGTGCAACTGCATCAAAAAAGCGTGACTTTATTTTAAGAATTCCATTTAAATTTTTCCACGTTGTTGGGTGGGTGGCCATATTGTACTGGTGAATACTTCCCGTAACCCTTGAGTAGTCTCAGCTTTTGCTACTTAAGTAGTAATTTGGGGTGTTGGTGACACCCCAAAGTTTGTGTGTGTATATATAAGGAGGTACAAATAATGAAACACTAAAGTATGTAGCACTTCTTCCACAGGTTTAATTTCTATGGTACAATGCGTTTCAGCTGTCAAGCTATCATCAGGTACAAAGAATTTTTTTGTCAAGGAAGCGGTATGTAAGGGGGAGGGGGAGAGTGATGTTGAGCGAGGGGAGGGAGGTATTGGGTGGGAGGAGGGAAGTAAGTGGTGAGGCACAGGTAGCGAGTCAATGCCCGGTTTAGGGAATGGAATGGCGAGGAGTGGGGAGTGACATTTGAACAGCTGTTCATTCATAAGAGACTCCTCCCCATGCTGAACAATTTCAAATTGCTCTAAGGCGTCCATTCTCCAGCCTTTCGTCTCCACATGGAGTATCTCTGGCTCAAACAGGCAGCGGTGTGCTGTGTCCAAAAGGTGTTTGGCCACGAGGGAAGACGAGTCCCCTTTCTCGCAACATTTCCTATGTTCAGTCATATTCAGTCATACAGTCAACGCTGAAACGCATTGTACCATATAACTTAAACCTGTGGAAGAAGTGCTACATACTGTGGTGTTTCATTATGATGGTCCTTCCACTACATCTCGCCGGACACAGTTAGGTACAAATAAGAAAACTGAAGGAAAAATCTAGAGAGTAAGTGGAAATAGTAGTTTAAAACCCAGGCGAAGGACAAGTTACCTAATAAAACTCATAGCAAAGCTTGGTCGTTGTTAACCATGCAGGGATGGAAGGCATGCAGGGATCTGCCTAAGAATAAGATTGGGAGAACATTCCTTTTGACTACATTTCTTTGGTTGATGGACCCTGGCTAGATAAAATGGATTCCTAGGAAATGAGAGAATTTTTAGGAATGATTTTCATTGAGAAATAAACAGTGAAGTGCCAGTAGCTTCTTGTCCTGGTTTGCTGGATGCCTAGGTGCTCTCTGTTGTGAGGTGTAGCTTAGTGCAAGCATCCTGGGAAAGAGTAGCTGTAAAATTTTGGGAAAACTGCCCAAGGTGAGAAAGTGATGGTCAAAAGTAGAAAAAACGTTTTTCTCATAGTCACCAAGCAGAAGGTGGAAAAACTTTGCCACATCCAAAAGGTTAATAATTTAGGTGTTCATAGCAGATGTGGTGTATGAGCAAAAACATTGCTCGGAGGTAAACAAGAAAGGAGGAGGAGAAAAGGAATGAGTCTGTCACCAGTGTAACAAAGTTCTGCAGCCTGTGGGGATAATTGAGAAGTATGGACTTCACCTCTGAAAAGAGGACATTGTTGTGTACAGGAATTTCCATCATCCCGAATGTGTCAATTTTGGACTTATGCCACTTCTGCTCTGCATGCCTCATTTGTTTATGTGTATAAACAAGACCCTCCCGAAAGAATGTGAAGAATATTTTTTGCCAAAAACTAACTAGAACAAGCTCTAAAGCTCCCTCCTTTAGGAATCTTTGTCTTCTCCCTGAAGCCAGTTCTTTAGCATCCTAACTGTTTGGTGGTGAGGTCTCTGTTTCAAGTCTGTTTGTTAGAATTTTTTTTTCCTGATTTTTTAAAAATGTTGTATTTATTCACCAGATTTAAAATATCTTTGTAAATAGTGTTTCTATACCAAGTTTCAGACTTTCTTGTATGCAAACCTTATCTCGGTGACTACAGGTGTAGGATTTGGATTCCCTCATCTGTTGTTAGTGATAGAACAGTAATTTATGTGCCTGATGCATGCCTTTGTCTTCTGCTTCAGTCTGTCATTTGCCATTCCTATTTCTGTGACCATATCTTTTTTGAGCCTTAAATGGTGACTCTTTAATGAAAATGCTAGCCTAGAACATTTGATTCAATGATCCTTCTTTTTCAATTAAAAAACAATGCGTATGATCACTGCGCAAACAAACTGAATATTCTCACTATGAACCATTTCTGGGTTCTCTGCTAAGTAGAGAAGATCTTGGGATTGCATGTTCAGTGCTTGAGAAAACACCTATCTCCGTCAAAGCATCATTGGAATTCATTGTGAAAGTGAATCTCCAGAGCCTGCTTCACACTATTTGAGAAGTTTTGAATAAGTAATGTTGAACAATATTTCTTGAACACTTTAAGTTCATAGCCTTTCAATGAAGATTGTTCAAGAATTCTTGAATGGCCTTTCATACTGTCATATAAAGCTTGAATAACTTTACTGTGATTCCAAGATAAAATAATTACTAATGGGAAGAGTGGGAAAACTAGACTCCCAAGGTACACACACACGTTAGATATTACTGATAAAATATCAATTTTCCTCTTCACTTCCTGCAAAAGTCATCACAAAAATCCCATAACTATACTGTGGGTGGAGAAAGCTTAAAATCCTCAGATACAGTAAAATATCTTGGAATTACTTAAACTTCTGATTTATCATGGGGATTACACATACAAAACATAAGTGGCACAGCATTAAAGAAGCTAAGTTTTATTAAACATATAATAGGAAGGTCCTCAGATGAAAAAGCCAAAGAGAGATGCTACTTCGCTCTGGTTAGGCCACACCTCAAATATGACACGAGCATTTATGACCCTGGTCATAAAGATTTAACCAAAAAAATGAATAAAATACAAAAGAAAGCAGCATGCTACGTTAAAAACTGGTACGAGTGAACATATAGTGTCTCACAACTTTCAGAGGGATTAAAGTGGGAACCCCTAGAAACTCGGATGCTACACACTAGGCTTAGGTTGCTTGAGAAATTCATAATTGATATTTTTCAGAGTGACACAGAGACAATTATCATGACTCCTCACTACATCTCTAGCCCTGACAGAAACGATAAAATAAGAGAAATACACTACCGAACAGATAGGTACAAAAACTCGTTCTTTCTGCACACAATAAGAAACCACAATAAAAATTGAGCTCCACTAAATACATTCCTATAATACATGTCACCATTTCATCTCCCAAAAGCTTACATCTTTACACAGCTGGTGGCCTAACACCCTCTGCCATACATCCATGCAACGGCTCGCAGGATATGATGTAGATGTAAATGTAACCACAACAATGTACCACCTCAAGAGTTGTTTATGAAATGCATATTCAGATTTGTTTTCAGGCTATCACAGCCATGTGTATTATTACTATGAACCATCTCCAGGTTTTCTGCTGTGTAGAGTACTACTTGGAGTGCACGTAAGAAAAGTGAGGAACGTTGAAGAAGGAGAGGAAGCCAGTAGCGGAGGCTTGGGGGAGGCAGAAGAGATGGATGGAGGATGTATTGAAAAGAGTGGGAATACTGAAGAGGGTAACAGAGGGGAGAACGCTCTGGACGAATGGAAGAGGATAGGAATTCTGGATGACATAAGAAGAGGGAAATGATATGAGGAATTCGAGAGGGATCTAAAGCCTGAATCACACAATCATTTTTTCCGTCCGTTTTAAGGGATAGCTCCAATGATAGCTCAAATGATCACTCGAAAATGATCGTGTGACGTGAGCAAAGTCAGGGATGGCTCCAGCGATAGGGATCCCTATTCAGTTCCATACCTATTCATTCATTTTTCCATCACTGGGCACATCCCTTTTTCCGTCCCTGAGGCATCACCGACTCCGCCATTTAGCCAATCTGAGCGCTCAGCCGCAAAGAGCGACTCTAACGCCACGTTCGGCTTTCAATGGAATGAGAGTATTAAACACATAGAAATGATGCGAAAAGGGATGGAAAAAGGGACGGCCAAAATGACTGTGTGATTCAGAAAATGATTGCTCGAGCTATCATTGTCACGGTCCCTGAAAAGCTATCATTGGAGCTATCCCTTAAAAGGGACGGAAAAAATGATCATGTGATTCAGAAAATGATAGCTCGAGCTATCATTGTCACGGTCCCTGATAAGCTATCATTGGAGCTATCCCTCAGAGGGACGGAAAAAATGATCGTGTGATTCACGCTTAATGGTGGGCCATCCATAGATGTGAAAACTAATTATTATAAATACTGTCCGAAAACCTACCAATTAGCTGGTAGAACAGTAAAACCTCAGAGTAGAATGTGTTTTATCTTTCTGCAACAATCGATGCTAAGACGAAAAACTTTCTGTGAGTGCGGGCATGTTTGTAATCAATATATCATAGAGGTTTTATAGGTGAATAAGTAACCAACTTATACATGATCAATTCTTTGTCTTTATTGAGGTTAGTAAATAGTGTTCCAATATTTTTTTCAGTGTATATGATATCTTTCTACAGCCCTCATTTTCGTTCTGCGACAATGTTCTAGCTTTGCTAGATGTTCTGCTTTGGGGCACTAAAAAAAAGTCACTTTTCCCCTGTGGGGAAGGACTATAGAAAAGAAATGTCCCCAATTAACCCTCTTAGTGCTGACTCCTGCCAGTGGTTCTAGTGAGAAAGGTGGAGGGTAACTTAATGAAATATGTCACTCTAGGAAAATAAATATTATAAAGTTATTGTTTAAAATATCCATACACGGTTTTTCTTATTGTGTATCTAGTGAATTAGGTAAGAATCAAAAAAGACTTATACAACATACAAAAAATAATTGTATTTATATTTGTGTGCTAAAGTTAAGAAATCTTTTGCCTATGAGCCGATATATCGGCCCACCGCACTTTTCACCCGAGATGCCAAAGTCGATATATCGGCCCGCCGCACTAAGAGGGTTTAAGGATTAAATGAAAGGCTCAAGAGGACCACAGTTTAATGCAATCCTATCCAACATGTCAAGTTCTGTTCTTAAAGTGCTCTCCACATTGTATCCAAGTAGGGTTTGGGATTCTCATGAAAAACCTCAGCCTATGCCATCTCCAGCCCGGTCTCAGTTCTTGCCATCATTGAAGGAGTAGGGTTGAAAGAAATGAAGTACGGTCAGTATTTTCCAGGTATTGTAGTGATCCAGAGAACATAACAAATGGTTGGAATCTCAACTAGAGTGGTTGCGTCTAAATTCCCATGAGTTTTTGAGAAGCTTATGAGTTGAAACTCAGATTAACTTTGAATCAGGAAGTTTATTGCAAACATATAGTACGATACAACTAGTGAAACCAAGTTTTAGCTATATAATGGAGGTCGCTTTGCTGAGTATCTCATGACTACTCAGACGACCATCTCGTAGCATTCCCTTTCAATAATGCCCCTGAATACAGATTCTTGGGAGGGATGAGAGTCTTGGGACAGCAGATGGAACAGCAAAGCTCGGCAGTGATTTCCCAAGTAAATATAACATTTGTTTCTGATCTCAGCTGATTACTTCCTTGACTCCTTCTCCAAACGTCTGAAGGACATGGAAAGGTGTTTGGCTTTCATTTCACTTTAAACGCTTTAGTCAGATTTCATAGCAGTACAAATAACTTTCACTAACACAGAATATATACATCACCTCTATAAATACTTTTGCCAACCTAATTTCTCCATACATTGTAAGGATATTGTCCCATAACCATTACAATGTGCCTTTTTGTCCAAAGCCTCAGGCAGAAGTAAAGTAATTCCTTAATAAGAGTGTCTAAGAATCTGGAATGGAATTGCCGTAATGGGATGATAGTAATGTGTGACAAAAAGTACTGCCTTCCATAACATGGGCACAGAATCATTTACTAGGGGTTATTTCTTGAAGTAAACGAAGTAATTCCTTTCGAGAGATTCTATCTGGAATGGAATCATGGGAATTGAATGATAGTAGTAGGCAACAAAAGTGAGAGACTTGCCATCTATATCATGAGCATGTTACCAGAGATCGTCTCTTCAAACTCTTATAGCCACATAGCAGGAGTTCCTTCTTTATCTCATAATGGACAGTACAGTATTGCAATACTCTCATGGGTGAAGTTATGTTCAAAGTGATGTTTAAAAATGGTGGTCCTGTTAAATGCTATTTCCTCCTGTTAGTTACACTAGTTGGGGCAAGATTTGCTTAGTGCATGGAAATTATTGGCTATCTATGTAAACCAGATGATTTTTTGGAAGATGATGGAAGATTTATGATTGGCGGTGATTTAAAAGTTACCAATATTGTTTGAATTTCAGGAGTCACTTAAATCAAAACTAGGTAGCTGTTATCCAACTTTTTATGACCAGGAAGTTGATGATAATGCAAAGAGAATTTACTGTGAGCCAATACAATATATATTTCCTGAGAAGTCGGATCAGAAGACTAAAAGGCTATTTGGTGAGGGGGAGATAATTAAGGTAAATCATTCTGATCCTCCTGATGACCATGAGAAAGTAATAATCCCTCTGTTAGAATATACGAAGGCAGGGTGGCCATGTTTGAAACCTCCCAAACCGTGAATCGGCCATGAGTTTCAGGTGTTTACTATTAAGTTTAGTGTTAGTGGGTCAACAAATACTCAATCAGATTTGGAATGGGTGTGAAATTCATGTTTTATTTTGCACTGGGAATAAATCTGTGGTTTACTCGGAATGTGCAATATACCTCGTGCTGTTCTAGCCATTCAATTTTGTCCCTCTTTACTTTTCTTCGTCTTTCACTGTTGAATCCTTGAAGTTTTTCTCAGCATTGAGATCTATGTTCAGGAGGTCAAAAGACATCTATATGGACCAAGTCTCAGCAAATGTCAAATGAATTCAATTCACGCAATCTTTGAAATCACACATTTTTGTTTGATTAGTGATGAAAATGTACTTCGTATGTAATATCTATCTTTTTATGGAACTATTGGTGCCTTATTGGGACTTAAATTAATTGCCTAGTAACTATTTCCTATGAATCATTATTATCAAGCTTTGCTATTGAGATATGATTTGGGTGATCTCAGTGTTGAGCTCCCAACTAAACTTTGAAAATGGTAGCTTTCCACCTAAAAACATTCACTGCCCACAATGCACCTGGCATAGTTATGTATGGCTTTTGTCTTGGTCCCAAAGTAAACTCTTAAAAGAGAGAACTCTCCTTGTAATAGTTTTCCTTTTGTATAACAGAACTTAGAGCTACACGTTATCAATAGAAAGTTTGATGAAAGGGCTTAAGAGACAGTGAAAAATTAAATGCAGCGGCAGTGAATGTGTTTTAAAAAACCTTGCGTTGCTTCGACTTGGACTTAATGGAATGGGTGACCAACTGGGAAGACTACATGGAAAGATACTGGACTGAAAGGCTCCCTTAGTTTGCAGTGAAGTGTTACTTTCCACACTTAGGGGTGATATTTAACAAAATTAGATTTTAGGATGGCATACCATCGGTTAGAAGTATAGAAGACTTGGGCACCGTGAAATTTGAGTAACAAAACCTTGCATGAGGTGAGATGGAGAAATTTGCTAATCAGGAAGTAAGATTACCGGTAATGATAAGGTAAAAAATATAGTGTTTGTTAGTTAGAGACTAGAAATTGTTGTTGAGAGGATGTTTGTTGGGTAGAGTGATTTTGTAGATCATATTTTGGACAGTTTTACTCTTTTCTGCTTAGCTTTTAGAAATGCTGAAAAATTAAAGGAAAAACTAGCATTTACAGAAAATGAAAAACATTTTCCTCTGTTAACAAGTACAACAGCGTGGCGGAGAATGCCCAGTTTTCAACACTGGCTGAATCAGAGCTCAATTACAAAGTACATGTATTTATGCATTCACCACATAGTTCTCTTGAACTCATTGTTCTCTAAGGGTCATTCCAAGTGTGACCTCATGACACCATGTGTCAAAACACATCTCACTTGTCATTCTTTCCATCTTCCTACATCTTTCCCCTACCCTTCTGTTTAAAAAGGTTTCACTGTGGTTAAATTGGGAACATTTGGAACTGGGAGGCACAAATTAGCCCAGATTAATGTTAAGAGGAAACTTTCTCTTAAACTGGAACTAAGGCCCTCTGTTACATTTCTATGAGAAGGTTAGAAGGAAGCAGACATTTACTGAATTGAAAGTGAGCAGCCAAGCGAATACACGGCAGTGTTGTCTCATGATACATCATCTCACTTTTACCTCATGCTTCTTGCTTGCTTCATTTAACTTTTATTCCTCATGACCTCTTCTATGATCGAAAATATGAGAAAAATTTGGCCAAACACCGTAAGCAATCCCTCAAAATAAGCATAAATCCCTCTAATGTTAGTGAAATTTCTACATGATATTAAGTGTGCCGGATATCTCCTGCCTGCTATATTTACTACAGATAGTTCTGCAAGTTAAATTAGGAATGTTATATGAAATCATTTAGTCTCGTATTCCGATGACGCCTATTTCATTGGTATCATCAGTGGAAGTGAAATCCCTTTTGTATACTCAAATTATTACACCATATCGTGAACACTTGTGTGCAGGTCACTCCAATCGTCGGCTTTAACGTGTGCTCGTATATTTCTTTCGCTACGATGTGTGTAATTGTGTGCTAAGCTGCGCAATGTATTTGTAAAGCACGTGTAAACAATTACTTGCGATACATATAGCAGCTACCAGCAATGCTCGGCCCATTTCGTATGTTATCTGTGTCTTCTTGGAAGTATGTGATGGATTAGTTGAAGATGCTAATTTACATGCTTAAAATTTCCCTTCGATTTTGTTAATCTCAGATGAAAATTCATTCCATACATAAACGCCAAGCTCGAGCGAGTGAATTTCATAATGCGCGGTGCCGCCCTTATCGGCGTCAACCTAACCAATCAGCGTTTGAGGAAGCGGATGTGGAAATTTTTGCCGCTCGTGTAATTTCTTTCTGTGATGCTGTGAATATTTTGGCGCTGTGATGTTTTAAATTGTTGTTTGTTTACGTGTGTGTTCACAAAATCATTGAAAACCATGGGCAGTTAAGCGTGATAATGGACCACTGCGTCTTTCTCATTCGTAAGAGCTGAAAGAATTAATTTCATGACTGGCGATACTGTGTTGGTGGATGGAAGCTGTGATGTTATTTCCTTGTGGCGATAATTCATCAATTAAAGATGCCCCCGCCCTTCTGGATACTTGCACTATCAGTGATGCCGAACTTGTTATTGATCAAAGCGAAACCGAACAGGTGGGTATTTTGATACATCGGTACTCTCCTAAAATCGAGGCAGTCTGTAATTAGGTGAACGTGTTCCATGGTGAATTGAGTGGGCGAAACTGAAGATTACATCGAAGTGATCGACGAATGTGTATTTTAACTTACGTCGATTAATAAGAACATGAATTTCATTATCTCCTGTCATCTTGATTATCTCAGTGATCGTGTTGACATCTGTGGTGTAGTTTCGAAGTAATGCAAATTCTTGATGCCGGTGATGATCAGTTCCGTCTGTTGAAGTAGTGGCTACGACCTGATAGTTGTAATGCAATATGCTGTTGATATCCTTTCTGTGTAATGGTTATTTTTCGAGCTGTGGTATGCAACATTGACTCGTTCCTGGTGCTTTTTAACTGGCCAGCAATGTGTTTGGCGGATTTGTTGCAGTGCGTTTAGAGACTCGCCGTTTTATGGAGTGTTGAAAAAGTATAGATCTGTGATCAGTGCATTTTTTTAGTTTTCTTGAGATCGATATGGATAAGTGTTTGGAAGTAGCGTTACTTGGATGGCATCAACATCAAAGTAGGGGTGAATGGCTTAAAGAATGTCTTGCTCTACTAAAGACTCTGCTAATGCTTTTGGAATCCAGAAACAGGGTACGAAGTGCGTTAAATATGTACAACTGTGTTGCTCTTTTATTTTTGTAGTGCTTGAATTATTGTCGCTTTGGTACGCAAATTATAAAAATTATTCAGTCATTTTTTTCTTTCTCAAGTTTTCTCCACGATAATTTCACCCCAGTTTTTATCCTATCCTATCCTAGGCTGTTAGTTTTCTGCCTGTGCTGCCTTCATTCAATTTCTCTCATTTTCCGTCTAGCTTATAAAGTTCAAACACATTTCCTCATAAGTCTTAAATAATTTCATTTTTACATGATTCTATGCCGTTCAGATTTGATCGCAACCTCTTCACAAATACATTGAGTTGATATTTAAGGCCACTAAATTTTAGCAGGTTCTTTAACTTTTTGAAATTTTGGTTTCTGTTGCTGAATTTTCGTCATTGGTATGCTGTTGTTAAATTTTCTACACCAGAACTTATATCGTCCATAATGTTCTGATGAAGTTGTCTCTTGAGATCAAGCATATATGTGACCGTTAGTTTTTACCTTCCTGCTCCAGCTGTCTTACCTTTATAGTCTTGTAAGGCCTAAATATATAATGATTATGCCAAGTGCCGGTGTGTTAAAATAATAACTACATGTATGTGATACATTCTGTTGAAATTGATCCAGTATTATGAATAGTGGAGGTATTATTCCTCTCCCTTATAAAATGCAGCAGATAGCTAATTCATTTAGTATAATATGTCTACACTGCTGCTGAGGAATATTAGGATCCTCAATATTTGGCATTGGCATTAGTAGCAAAGTGGAAAATTATTCCTATTGTATTGATATTTGTTGAGATTTTAGTTATGAAGTTCATGCAAGGTGATGAAATGTCCATTGCTCTTTTCAGGCCAAAATATGTTGTAAATATTGTTTCATCTGATAATATAAATACCTCGGAATGGAATAAATTGGATTACTGAAGTGAATGAATTACTTCTGTTGCTTGGAGTAGGTTGCTTTTAGAAGGAATTGATTTCCTGGAATGGGTCCATTCATGAAAACTTAAACTGCTGACATTTTCCAAGCGAGTTAAGGTTACCAAGACATTTTCATATAATTTGTAATATTAAATTCATATTTATTTATTCTAATGAAATAGAATTGTCCTTGAAAAAACAGAGGCAGAAATTATTTTGTGAAAAATAATGTATTCAAATTGCATGCTAGATTTCATTCTTATTGGAACACTTATATTTGTGTGGCTCATGGATACATCTTCCAATGTTGTGACTGGTGCTAGTTTTTGCCGATCCAATGGGGAGTGATTGGTCAGCCCTCTGGTAGCAGCAGGATTTAGTACTTTACACATGTTCTTAAGCCTGTTTTTCTTGGTGTACGCAATTGCACAAGCTGATGTATGTACGGACGTGTATTTCAAAATGCATCGTGCATAGTGGTGAATTGCATGAATGTGAGATGGAAAAATTGCTCATGCTCTATAGTCAATTATTATTGCACACCAGATTGAAGAAAGAATGCAGTTAAAAATTGTGCAAGTTGGTGTTCCATGTAAAATGGGCTTAAAGGTGTGTTTACATGATGCATGTACCAAAACAAGTATGTGGCTGGACAAATGCTCCGATTATGACGGGCTATTTTATGGCCGCGCGTTCATACATTTGCATTTTTTATACGTTTACATGATGCTATTTCAATGGTGAATGTGTCCATGCATCTACTCACGAGGATACGTCCATCATGTAAACAGTGCTTTGCTATATAGATGTGACAATACATAATCAGCCTTGTGTCGGTTTTCTTCATTTCAGGTGGGAGATGAGGATGTTGTGGAGTGCATTACATCCCAGGGCCAAGAGGTGAAAACCCCCCTTAACTCATCAGCGTCGGCATTGCGAAAGAGGAAATTAAATGAGTCCACGCCTGGGAAAGACTCTCCATCCATGAGAACTTCAATGGCTTACGAAGATCTGGTGAAGATTGTTTGTTCAAGTTCAAAGCAAGGAAACTCCAATGATGATAATTTTGATCTTGTGGGCAAAAATGTTGCAATGAAGCTGAGAACCATGGAAGCGACTCAGAAGGCTATTGCCGAGAGACTTATTGGTGAAATTCTTTTCCAAGGTCAGATGGAAATGTTGGCGATTAACACTACCATCACCACTCCAAACACTAACAACATGACCACCAGCACACCCTTGAGATCCATTGTAATAAATGCAGCATCAGCCATTCAAACTCGACGAGATGTGCAGGAGCAACCAAAAACTACTTACATAATTACTCCTCATGAGGGTTCGGAGTCATGAGTACCTGTTATCCATTTTATATGTATTTTTTTAACTAAAGTTTTATTTAGTCGGAGGATTTGTATAGCCTTCACTATGATGTGTATGTGACATGTTGAGGAATTATGAACTTGTGATTTTTCTGTGATGTAATGGCGAATTATGATTGTGCATTCACTTGTGTCATATCCAGTGACTACAGGAGAAATATATTACAAAGCCAGCAATGAGTTCATAGGACAGAATCAATGGAAGAAGTGCCGTTACATAAAATTCATGGAAATGATCATGTACACGTGTATAAAGCTGTTGACTTATAATAAATCAAGCAAACATGAATAAGGCATTTTTGAGTATCTCTTTGGTATGCATACTATCTACTACCCACTGCCAACATATTTATTAATAGTCTTTGGACCTCCATGGTCAAATTAACCAGCTTTATAATCTCTTAACGATTAGGTATGGACTCATGTTGTGACGTCGTGCATGTAAAATTGAATTTATTGACTTGGTTACATAATTCTGAATGGACTTTCCTAATGGTTTGTGAGATTTGGCCTTAAGTCATAGTCAAATTAGTGCTATTATTGTTGTAACTATGTGCTTATTAGTCTGAAATCTTGTTCTTTATTTTATAGAAATTGCAGTTATTCTCTTTTTTAACACTAGAACTGCCAACAGGACATTTTTGCTCCATCACTAATTTTGATGAGCTATATCTCTCTTAATAGTTTTTGTAAAAAATTTAGTTTTTTTACTTTTAATCATTTATGGAGTGGTCCACTTTGGAAATAATATTTATCCTCAGGCTCGTAGTTTCCGAGAAAAAAACTAAAAATACCTAAAACTGTGGATGAGACATTTTTGTCCCACAAAGGAATAGAAATCTGTTCGTCATATTACATAATTAGTGGTTGTGGGATCTCTTATAATTCTTTCAAAAGTGTTGGCTGTGGTATTACAGATAAAGTTTATAAAACGTTGGCCTAAATTTTTACGAGCATTTTCCAAGTTACACCTTCACTAAAAAGAATTTTTCCATGTAGGATTTTCAAGGTTATAAAGTTTCATCAGTAGTCTCTCCACTCATGTTCTTTCAATGAAAATACTTACTACTAAATACCTTGAAATCTTGTTAGTAGCGTTATGACTGTCTCACGACTGATAGGTGCACCCTGTCTGTGAGTCATTATACAAATCATGACATGATCTCATACTGCTCGTATATTTCTCTTACTTCCACTCCACTCGCTAGGTTGCACATTCTGTCTACGATGCACGTCTGCTCATGCCGAAAGGGTTTCTAGATGACATAGAAAGGTAAGCATATAGATTTTCCAACTAGTTGAGCATGGACAATCATCGCTATTTCATGATAAGGCAATTATAGCTAATCAGGAATATAAATCAGAAGGTGAAAATGGAAACAGCATGCTGATAGTCATATGTCTCGTCTTAGAGGTGCTAGCGGCGGTGCTGGTGATAGTCCTCAGAAAAGAAATTTTGCAGTACACATTCCAGTGGAATTCTGTTAGACTATGACAAAGATGTTGTCGAGGCCTGTGATGTTCATGCCATGATTAAGTTTTAAGTGACCCAGAAGCAAATCATGCACAAAACAAAGACATGAGGATCAGGTAAAAGAGAATACCTCAATATGTTGATATTTGACACAGTTTAAGGCTCCCGATTACGCAAAGTGGAAATGAGCTCCTACAAATGTCACATCCCCCAGAAGGTATGGATAGGTGAGTATCATAATTAATGGCAGAAAATTAAAAATTACTATAATTTACCTCAAATGAAAATGGTGGTGTTTTTTACCCATCTCTAGTCCAGCGGCACTCTGATTTCAACCCCAGTCTTAAATGTGGGAAGAATAAATATACAAGATACAACTCTTGCAATTGGCACTACCATCTAAGGGGCCCAGCCCAACTGTGTTGCACGATTGTGAATCCCCGACTGCCTTAACCATGCATGGTGTCCTCAGTGACTCTGCCATTAGTTACTGCTCCTCAGTGGTCACTACCCTCGGTCATCACTGTCATGGGACAACCACTTACTTCACTTGCACCATCATATGACGGTTGCCAAAACAGAAAAGGTTTAGGAATGTTAAAGTGTTCCAATGCCTTTTTAGAACGATGTTTGCTTCCACAATGCAGCCCACATGGTTATACCCTTGAATTAATATTCAATTGCCATCTTTTTGTTTTTCTAACTTATATTAATACCATCTAATTATTTGGTATCTGCGATGATTTTTTAAGAGTGAAAAAAGTTTATATTCATACCTTCTGAAATGAGAAAAAGCTCATTTTAAGGATGGGATTTTGAACTTAGGAAAAAAGTTATTTGTGGCGTAATGGGATAGTATCCAATTTTGCCCCACATTCAGTGGTTGCTATCGATGTATTTACTGGGTCATAGGCATGATAGCTTCAGACTCTGTCTGAAACAACAGCAAATTACACCTCATTTACAATGCTTGATGCTGAAGAAGCAATTCATAATGGTGATTTGCATACTTCAGGGGAAAGTCATTCAACGTTACAAAATAACTGCAAAATCTTTCAGGTGAGTAAATTTCACTATCGAGCATCTGTTCCGAGCTAACTAAAATGGTGGTCAAGGCTTCTTCATCTCTTTTTGATGTAGATAAACAGGTTGCCACATCATGACAGCGTTATCCAGTAAGTTTTAGCAATTTCCTCTCCTGCTCCAGGTTCCCTAATGTTTGATGATTTCATGGAAATAGATCCAGCTCCATTTTGTGAAAGGTTTCATAAAACCAAACTTAAAACAGTTTGGTAATCTGGGGTGTTGATGTTCGCGGGCAAGGTATAGTAATAAAAATACATAATATTTAAAACTTTCTTTTACCATTGGCAAAAATACAATTTGCATAGCTATAAATGAACAGTTCTTCATGATAATATATGCATAAATACATCAAATATAAACATCACTGGTTGAGTGATGAGGTGATTTATTAAATATTTGATTTTTCAAATATACAGTCGGTATAAAGTTGAGTACCAATTTTATTTCCACAGTAGTGAATCCAAAACAATAAATAGGAAGTGTTTAAGGTTAATGTTTCTCACTTTGTCCTCCAAATATTTAAATACACTAATAACAATTTTTTGAAAGAAAATGTTTAACGCTCCTTAATTGCATCATTGAAGTGATATTTTTTATGTCAACAGAATTTTTTTAATTCAGAGGCAGAGTGATGTTTAGCTTTTCGACAGAGAGAACTGGATACTTGATAGAGGTCAAGTAGTGGTCGTGTGAGGCATTAATGAGGAAGTATCATCATTTGCTTTATCATAAAAGATGCTTTTCAGGGTCTATAGAGTAAGGAGTGTAAGGGTCTTAGCTGTAGCAAGAAGTGGAACTCGTGTGTAAAGAATATGTAGCTGATAAAAAGAACCTGGAAATTTCCTCTTGAATTATTTTAGTGGGATGAATTAAGACAGATGTTGCTATGTATAAAGAATTAACATATTTGTCAGATTAAAATAATCAAGTTGAAGACTGCCACAGAGGCTAAATTATTCATCTAGAAAAATTGATGAAGTCCTTGCTTGAAATGAGTTCCATCCATGCCCTGATTCATTGAAAAGTGAGGATATCTTTTATGCAAGGGAGAGGTTCAGCTATTTGTTGCCAATATATGTCTCTGAAATCTTGGACAGGTAAATGTTGGACAAAATATTCCTGCCAGGAAGTGGTAGGCAGTACATAGGCACAGAATTGTATTAAAGTGCATTATATGTAACACTGATTACCCTGTTTTCAGTTTTTAACCTAAATTAAGATGTGACCATAACTTCTGGGTGTGAAGATAACTATTAACTTTACCGCAATTATAAACAGTACTTTTTTATCCACCAATCCATGGATACATTTTGATTTATGTATTGAGAATAAATAATGTGTAAATAAATTAATAGGTAATTCTGAGGTTGGTTACAGCCATTAGGTGATGTACATAATAAGTTAATGAGGATGGCATATCTGCTGTGGGATTGGGAGTGGATCAGTAAAGGTTACTAGGTTTTTTTCTTTTTGGAACAACCGTGTCACAAAATTAAAGGATAAAGTGAAGAGGGAGGGCTGTTGGAAAAGATGGATTAAGGATGTGATTTCCTTGGAAAAGGCTTGAGGAGGGGCAATCAATAGACGATGAGATAAGAAGATGATGGAGAATTGTCTCAGTGAAACAGATGTTGGATTTCAAATTTTATGTTGCCTTATTGTGCATCGGTGGAGGACGGATATTTGCAATCTCATTGGTATGCATGTTCATGTTGGTCCTGCGATCATTTTTCAAGAGATGAAGAAGAGTTTAAATTTGTGAACTGGTGTTTTTTCTTTAATTTTACTGATTTTGCTGTCTTAGGAACTATTTGATAGGAATGAGGCTGCATCTGTCATTGTGGGAAAGGCTGTGAGAAATGAAGTAGGGAGTATGTCATCAGAAGGCAGTGGTTGGTTATTGATTTTCAGTAATTCCAATTCAGCATGATGGAGAATCATTGCTATCTGACCCTTAACTTTCACCTGGAGAGTTGGAGGAAAGGTCCGGACAACTTCTTCAGCAGCTTCAAAGTATTTTTTGATTGCATCAGACGATTTCTGTTTCTTGACTTCCAAGTACTCCTTTAGTAAAAGAGCCGAAGAAAGTGTGGTAGACTTTCTTTTTGAGGGTAGCCTTGGAATACTGCAACTGGGGGACGTAGGAAGGGTTGTTAACTCAATGTGAGGGATCCTGGAGCTACAGGAAGCCTCATCCTCACTTTTGGGTGTGGAGGAAATATTTGTATCTTCAGAAACAACATCGTCTGTGACAAGTTGAGCACTGGGCTGATATGACACCTGTTGTCTTGGTCCCAGAAAGGGGATTAAGAATTTCATTTCTTGGTCATACTTCCATGGCTTCACAACGGGAGCTCTTTTGTCATTTCTGCTATTTCTGATTTTCCTGGATTTCATGAACAAATCCCGCAGTGACTTCCATTTGGACTTGCATGCCTCACCTAGAAGAGGGAGAATACACTGTTCATTTCATCTACTACTGTCTGCTACATAGCAAGTAAATGTAATCATGCGTGTGGAAGGGGATGTGAGGACACCTGCCATTAACTGGAAGAGGAAAAGGATGAAAAGTGAGTTATCTTTTGACAGATTAGCGTTTAGTTATTGTAATCAGTGTTGTTGCATAAGTAGAATGAATTCTTAAGATAATATTCCATTCAACTTTAAATTTCTCTCCTATTTTCACTGTCTGCCCCAGTTAGGAATTGTGGTTCATCAGCCATGTCATCTAGGAACTTGTGCTTGAACTTGTGGTGCTAGTACTTTCATTTGTATGTCATCTTAATATTAATCATAATTATTAAGTAGCCAACTTCTGTTTCAATAATTTGAGGGATCAAAGAATACTGTGCAAGGCAATGACAAAAATGATGGCTATTAGAGCAATGATTCTTTTCCCTACTGTCTTGCAAGTTTGGTTGTGTCAGGGTTTGTTTGACTGGAAGTTTCTAAAAGCAAAAAAAATTTTAGGATAAGTTGGGAACTTTATCCTGGTTCATTAGTTTATTTTTTGTTCTCAGGTGAATGGTCCAGATGCTCAAAGTCTTCTTGAATCTTTCTGATCTTATTTTATCTTATATGAATTTTTATCTTCCAGTTATGTGTTGAAGTGTGGGTGTAATTTACTCATTTGTCAGCTGTGTGAACTATATAATTTATGCTTACAGGCTTCTGTTGTCCCAGGGGAATTGAAGAATGCAATCAGTCAGTGAGAAATATTACTTCTGATAGAATATGGGATGTGTAGTGAGGGTTTATGCCTGGGAGAGGATGCAGTGACCATCTTTTCACACTTCCGCAAGTGATAGAAAAATGTATGGGCATCCGAAAGAAAGTGTATTGTGTGTTTTTTAATTTAGAGAAGGCATATGAAAGGGTAAATAGAAAGAAGTTGTGGAAGGTTTTGAAGGACTATGGAGTGAATGGGCAGTATTAAATGTTATGAAGATGATGTATGATAATAGTAAGGCAAGTGTGAGAGTTAACGGGGTTCTAAGTTATTGGTTTGTAATAAAACAGGGCTTAAAGTAAGGATGCGTAATGTCACCATGGCTGTTTAATGTATTTATGGATAAATGTGTTAGAGACGCATGTAGTGAAAACGACCATGTTTTGATTGGAAATGTAAACGTGCGAGTTCTACTGTATGCTGATGATGCCGTTTTGATCTCAGAGAGCCAAAGGGGATTACAGAAGCTCCTAGATATGTTTTGTGATTCAACAGAGAGAATGGAATTGAGGGTAAATGCGTGCAAAACTAAAGTAGTAGTTTTTGATAAGGAGAACAGAGAGAATAACTGTATGATGAGGGTGAATGTTGAAATAATTGAACAAGTGGATGATTTTGTGTTCTTAGGTAAGATGTTTACGAAAGATGGATGGATAGATGAAGAGATAAAGAGACGTGCGAATGCTGGAAGGAAAGTGGTAGGTAGCATGTGGGGCATATCAAGGGATGAGTGCCTGTCTAAGGATGCAAAAATCGCCGTGTATAAAAGTGTACTTCTCCCCACTTTGTTGTATGGTAGTGAGATATGGGTATGTCAGGATAGACATAAGAGTAGACTAAATGCCATGGGTATGAGTTATCTGAGGAGTGTTTGCGGCAAGAGTAGGTAGGATAGGGTCAGGAATGAGTGGGTAATAAATGAATGTGGGTCAGATGCTCCAGTAATGGACATACATAAAAGGAGTGTGCTATGTTGGTTTGGCCATGTTGAGAGAATGGATGAGAGTCGAATAACGAAACAGATATTTAAGAGTGAAATGAATGGTGCGAGAGGTGGAAGTAGGCCAAGAAATTTGTGGTTGCATGCGGTTGAGGAAATTCTTTGGAGGAGGAATATTCGGAGTCTTAAAAACAGGAGGGCGTGTATGAAGCAGTGTATGGGGGTAAATGAGGCAAAAGAGGTTTGCAAGGATAGGTCAGTATGGAGGAAATTATTGAATCAGAGTTAGGAGTACAAATATGTAATTATGAGTGAAACTTTGTGACTGTGCCTACCCCGGAAGGGAATGACGTAATTTGTGTGTATGTATGTACTGCGTCTCGCTTATCTGACTAGATTTTTGGGTGGGAATCCATAAAAAAATTGCCTTCAACATCAAATCAAAATCTATAGCAGGTCAGTAGCAAAGAAGAGGGGTATGAGTCAGAGAAAATTCGGGAAAGACTTGGGGTTATGGTTGTTTACCATTTTACTCCCTGTGGGAAATGAAGCGAGTGGTAAAAAACTTTACGAACCTTCTCAAAATTTACCCGATTTAGTCACTCGTTTTGGCCCAATTTTGTGGTTGGAACCTAAAACATTTTTTCCATATCTGATTCAAATGTGCAATTTTAACTTTCAATATTACTTTTAGCCTATAACGCTGACTCCCCGAGCCTTACGTTCTGCTTAAAAATCCCAATGAGGTGTTATCCTAATAGATACCTACAGAACTTTGTCTGAGCCACACGTGGTCCTGGTGACACCTTTCCTAGCTCATTTCCGGCTAGCTCCTATAGTAATGTTGCTTATTGACCTCATGCAGTGGCATTTTTTAAGATCCACGTAGGTTAACTCTTCCTTACTTATTTTCATTTCACGGATTTTCATTAATGACGCAAATTTGCGTTCCTGTTACGCGATCTAATTTGGCTGAGTTATCTTTCGTGGGAATAATTTCAAAAAAGTGAATTTCAGAGAAAAATATAAGAACGCCTCTTTGTACGCTATTGTTTCTCTATTTCAATACTTTCGATTGTAGGTAGATAATGTAGTCAGCACTATTGCTAATGCTAGAAGTTCTTGTTGACATCCGAAATGACGATGATCAATGAAGCTTTTTTTGAAAAATTATAATATCCCTATCTACATGTATAAATTTTATACCTCTGTACAGCTAGTTTTGTTTTTACAAGCCTAAAACTAATGAATTTAATAACTTACTTGAGCTCCAGAACGAGAGCTTAGCGAAAGCGAACGCTAGCGTTAGGAGGCACGTCAACCTATTTCAATGAATGGTTGGAATAAAATGTTATCAATGGAACTTAAGAAGGAATGGATTTTCTTCTCGAAAAAATATGGCAATGCCATTGGTACTAGCCTTGTTGGTTTACGAGCCATTTCCTCAGAAACATGCTACTTCACCTGTGAGTTATATTCCCTCGCACTAACCCAAGAAAAATGTTTTAATTAGTCGCCTTTGTTTGCGCGTTTGCTTCGTGTTTGGAACCCTAAGTAAAATATGTTGCATATCAGAACTTATTTCAATTTTTAGTTCGCCCAGCAGATTTTAATCTATGAGTTTCGGGTGTAATATTGTGTTAAAACTTTTGATGGATAATTTTAGGTGTTTATATGTCGAATGGAAGCGTTAATGTTATGCATGGAAGCCAATTGTTAGTTACCAGGTGAAATAAAATTTAAACCAATATCACTGCATTGATTTTCGTCTTTGCTCGTCGATTTCGTCTCATGCTAATTTCGAAGCAACATTTCCCGCTCATTTTTACGAGCAACGTAAACTCTATCGGTCTAAATCTAATCTAAACTCTATCTCTATTACTGATGATTCGTATACCCCGAATGACTTTTTAACTAAATATCAGGCGGCGTTAAAATCATTTGTTGATCACTTTAATGTTTCTCTGTTCAAACTCGTGAAAACGGAAGTAGCGGAGTGAAAGATGTGCCCTCTCATTCCGGTTAGCTTCGGCGAGGAAAATACGCCACCTAATTCAGGCGCCATTTGATTGTATTGCGCAGGCTAACACGGCTGACGCTGGTTCTCGCCAATTGAACCTAATAAGCAGGAAAATTGTATCCTCGTATGGGCGTCTTGAGGTGAGATTGTTAATGCAGCGATTCCTTCAAATCTCGCCCCGAAAAAAATGTACCCGACCGAATTCCAACAGTTGAGGCTTACTCCCGGTCGGGAATGCCCTAGGCCTGGTTTCCGGGTGTCCGGGTTCGAATCCTAGTCCAGGATACTGATGATTTTTTTTATGTATTGTGCACGTTAATGTTACTATGAGTTATAATAATGGTCATCTCAAATACGGTTTCATTATTCATTAATTTTTATAGTTTCTGTAGCACTTGTAGCTTGCGAATAGTGCTGTGCGTGTTGGTGAAAGTGAATTTCTGCACTGTAGTGCATGTTGGTGATAATTCACCCCTTCCAAACACTTTTGAGGTGGCTTGCTGAGCAACGTGTAGATCTCACGGTATGAATGATAAATGGTCATTGTCAGAAAGCAAACCAGCTCAAGGCCCTAAATACTTTTTATTCGAACGAAAAATTCAATCAATAGGGGACGATATTTGTTGAAAATGTGTTCTTTTTTTGTAGTCTGGCCGTTGATCGGAGGTTTTTGGGTTCATATTCGATCCTCCGTGGGATGTTTACAACATGGCGTAAGACACTATCTCTGGCTCTTTAAATAACTTGGAATTATTTTAAGTATGTGCTGCAGTACAGTTTGTACTCGTGGGTGATGTATACTGTACAAAATCGTAAGCAGCCCATCCGGAAAATCACCAGTTATTTTGCCCCGAAAGTCGATGTTGTAGTTGGGGAGGGTTAAAACTCGAGGGCCGGAGGCCTAACATTGTAAACACCCGGCGCAACATGCCCTTTAGGCAGCCCACGGTGATGTACATGCGTACAAAAGGTTTTCCTAGTGTTCGCTGCCACGGAAACCCTGGACTGATTACCCTTCAAAGGCGGTCACATGCTTTTTTACTTAGGTTTGATACATACGAGGAAAATACTTACCACTGCTGCCAAGTTTTTCTCCTATTTCCTCCCAGATGACGTCGCGTCGCCTGTGGTCGAAGTACTGCTTCACATGAGGGTTGTATATTTCTTCGTACTCCCGCACGCAGGCTATAAGTTCTTCCTCGTTCAGCGGCATTGCTCTCCGTTGACTTCGTGCAATGCTATGTGCGTCCCTGTCCCTCCCTCTTCCCGCAACGTCGGAGGCGGGAACGAGGCGAAGGGAGTCGCATGCGCAGCCGGAAAACTCGCCCAGGACCCATATCGACCGCAGCCGAGGCTTCGGACGCCGCCGTGGGTGGAAGCGAGGCGAGGCGTGACGAAGCGACGAGGCTCGTCTGGGGAAGGGCAGCTGCCTTTTTTTTATATTATCAAGGCGGCTGGAGCCGCGATCGTGAGTCAATGAGTTCACACTGCGATAACTTTTCATTATCCTGACCATCGAAAATAAATTCTTTGATCACAATTCACACATCGGTTAATTCGGTGAAAATCACAAAACTTCTTGTAACGTAAATGACGCGAGAAATATATCTTTAAATTCTTAGAAGTGCAAATACTTGCCGATTTCTGATAAATAATCGACGGAAAACATCGTGAAATCGCAAAATGATTGCGTCAGCCCGTACGCGCAAAAGGGACATCGGGGGAACAAAGATGGCCGAGAGGCCTCGCCCACGTTACACCCTCTAGCACTGGCCATCATAGCAAGCGCCCTTCATCTACCTCAATGATGTAAACTATAAAATACTTCCTTTAAGACACTCGGTTCCACCCCTTTGCCTTGTTTAAGAAAAATTTATTTCACCCATGAGTGACCTCAGCTATTAAAGAAGAAAAAAAACAAAGCTTGGATGCAATATATGGGCATCACTCGTCGAATATATTTTTGATGGACACTTTTTCCAGACTTAGGAGCAGACTGCAGGAATATTTGTATCGAATTATCTCACTTTTACGTCAATGATAGCAGTTTTGTTACTAATCACTAAAAATGTATCTTGAGAAGGTGGCACAAATCAATTTTTATTCAATTTTTGAAAGGCGTCGGTACTAAAAATAGTGCTATCCAAATGGTAGTAAGGTAAGAGCAGGGATAATCGATATGGTTGTTATTTCGGTTGTCAGACTTCAGTTTAATGACGTAATGCTCTCTCATCTACTTCAATGGTTTACATAATGGAATATCACCAAATAGCTAAAGAACGTTTTTATTTATTGTTATGACTTACAACGTCGCGGAGGAACCTTTTTAACTAACGGCTATACGCACTTCGCACCCTTGCCTCGCAGCGATTACCAAGCAGAAAAACCGACGAGGCACACAATATTAATGCTACCTTGCCAGGTGGATATGATGCTTTTTTTAAGGCCGTTAGAGCGATTTTCCTTAATGTACATTTTAGGGAGAAACTTTGTATACATAAACTTATTTGTAATAGTTAACGCATGACGCCGCTCGCTACCCGAACGATTATCTTCAATTAAAGACAACATAAGATGAAAATAAAAACACGCTCGGGAAGGTGAAACGATACGCTACATTTACTTTGAATAAATCATACCTTTATGGCGGAAGTCAGTCAGCGGCGATCAGTGGTTACATTTTTAACTTTTCCGTTCATTAATTCATTCTCGACACGATTTTAAGGCACAATCAGGCATGATAACACAACCTTATGTAACTTTTATTCAATAAGACTCATTTAATACCAAACCGAGCAAGATCCGAGTTCAAATAACCTCGCAGCGCCCTCTCAAATTCGCACGCATTATTTGACCCCTTGACCTTGTTGTGACACAAAAAAAGGTGAAGCCAAGGGGTAAGACTCTGGGACTTTTGATATGTTGTTCTCTTCATAAAATGCTACATCTGTGCGAATTTTCAGCTTTACATAATTTTTTTCCAGGTAAAAATCTAAAATTCCGGGGCTATTTCTTTTGTGGCATATAAAATATTGGAGAGAGAATAAGTATTAGGAGTCTGAATATCAAGAAAGCATGTATGATGCAATGTACGGGTGAAAGAGGAGCGAAAGAGTTTGTAAGAATGGGGAATCATGGAGGAAATGATTAAGAGGGATGCTACATCGCTCTGGTTAGGCCACACCTCTAATACGCCGCGAGCATTCAGGACCCCGGTCATAAAGATTTAACCAAAACAATTAATAAAATACAAAAAGCTGCCCGCTTCGCTAAAAACTGCAACGAGGGAACATACAGTGTTCCAGGATTTTTAGAGGGATTTAGGTGGGAGGTCTTGGGACTCGGAGACTACACGCTAGGCTTAGCTTGCTTGAGAAATTCAGAACTGGGGTGTTTCAGATCGAAAGAGAATATTATCATGACGCCTCACTATATCTCTAGGTCTGACAGAAGCGACCAAATAAGAGCGATACATTGCCGAACTGATATGTGCAAAAACTACTTCTTTTCACGCACAATAAGCGACCACAATAAAAGCTGAGCTCCACTCAATACACTCCCACAATACACGTCACCATTCCACCTCCTAAAACCTTATTCCTTACATCCTTACACGGCTGGTGTCCTAACACCCCCTACCACACTCCCATGCGGCGGCTCGCAGGGTAGATGTAGATTAAGATGGAGCCAGTTTCCTAAAGCTTACAGCAATTACTAAATTCTTTGACTTTCCCTGCCTCGAAAGGGAATGGCGCGATGCGTATGTATTTTTGTTAATTTTTTATCCATCGTTGGAGGCTAAATGGCTTCAAAAAGGGGGTTCCACACTATCGCTTACCTATGCTCAAATGAATTTCTGTAAAATAAGGCAACCCTTTTCCATAAACTTTTTCAGGATCACAATGATCCGTGTGGCCTACAAAATGTTGACGATGCAAAGGAATTTGTAAAACGCCATGAGATAAGGGCAGGATACCTAAGTCCTTAACAAGCTTGTTTATTTATATCCCCTCTTTTTCAGTCAGATTTGACCATTTCCATTAAGTGATAGAAATAGAATTGAGTGTTGATGGATTTAAACTATTCTCCTCTGTAATAGACAGGATTAGAATAGAAAGCAATCTCTTAATTGTTAACGCGTGGCGTAATATTTACGCAAAAACTTTAGAAAAAATACTACAGTGCTGATAGATAGCGCTTTCCTTCTCCGTGATGAGCGAGATCAACGCAAAAACAAAAGCCTAGGCATATAAGCCCGTAGAAAGAGACCAAAAATATTTCTAGGGAGTTTCCAAAATGTATACGCTAATAACGCTCTTGTTTTTTCAAGTTATTCTATTCCTCGGATACGTTACATTCATGTCTCGTCAGTTGAAGACGAGCTTTTTTCAGGGAACGAGTGAGGCCATTTAAACAGGCTTAGCGCGAATTTGAAAGGCATGCCCTTCACCAAACTTGCCTCGCTAGCAAAACATCCGGGGTGAAATCGCGGTTCCTTCTTTCTTGCAGTCGTCTTCGTTTTTCAAAACGAAACTCGCTCTAGTAGGGCACTACTCTCAGTTACAGTCCTAAGAATGCACTCTATCAATTAAAACAAGTGCTTTGAAGCTTCTGAAGAAGTTTTGAAGAGTGACAATCACGTTTGCGCTCTCACGCGCGCAATTGGAAAACAACGAAGACGCCTTCTGGGGAACCGTGGTCGCACCCCAGGTTGCGCTCCCGGTCAAATGCCTACCGAGTTCAATAATGCTAGTACCCGCTTGAATTTCTGAGTGTAGCGTCACCAAAAAAGCAGCATGTGTGTATGATGGACATGAGTTCTTGTCGTAATCATTCTCATCGGCCTGCTACATCCACATTTGAAGCTCTATAAGTTTTCTCACGACGATATCTGATTATAAAATGCCAAAATGCAGCGTTTGCATAGTCGTCTACAATAATAAAACGACTGTTTACTCACAATTAACGCTGGAGGAAGAACTTGGGCAATGAAATCACGGACGTTTCTTCGCTGGGTGACGCAGGAGCAATCCCTCGTGCGCTCCACTCCAGCCGGCGTGTTAATCCTCTGCCGTTCACTTCACGAGTGAATGAATCGGTCTGTATCGTATGATGGCGCGCCGATAGTCTTTGGCGGCGAGTCGTGGAGTCAAAATTTTCGGAAGGAATGCATATACGTAAATTCTAATCGGGGAGGGTGGGTAGGTATGTGCGGCCTTAAAACTGATAGGTCTTAAACGAGAGTACTCTTGGGTTTAGTTCTATTATCTCGCTGAGAAAGCCGGAGTTACTTCGTTCTTCCATCAATTAGACTCACGTCAAGCAACTCAACGAAAGATGTAATATGTAAAACCCGGCCTCTGTGTTAAAAATCAAGTTATTAACAGAGCCCGTACGTGTTCATATACGAATGCTTGAACTAAATAGAGCAGGATCTATTTTACCTCTTCATGCATTCGTACCAGTTGGCGTGGTTACTCGAATTTTCGCGTTCATTCACGCGTTAACTCATACGTCTTAATGCTTCGTGTAACCAGGCCTATGACGAAACATGTCAAGCAATCTGTGTCGTTGTGTCTTTTCAAAATAAAAGGAATTTGTATATTTGTACTTAAAAAACTTGGGATGTCGTTACTTGCGGTGCCGTATTTGAAAAATTAATAAAACCAATCATAAAAATTTTATTTGCGTTGGAAATTCATTTAATAAAATTAACTAAAATTAAGAAAACATTAAATTCGTAATGATCGACATTGCTACGGAAACGCGCTAAAAGTGTATCTATTCCTCTCTGAAGGATACTTTTTATGGAGATTTATGACGCTGTTGACTAGGGACATTACATTTAAAAAAAGGTGCTCTCCTGAGAAAAACTGAACAGGTGGGTATGATATTATTAATGTATTTATATATCAATAAAAGCCATCAGAAACTGGATAATGCTCGTTGTATCTCAGCACCTTATCATCCTGCTAATGCATACTCCTTCCTCCTTTCGGGTCTCATGCTATTTTTTGATTAGCCTTTGGTGGTTAGAGCCCAGTAAACATATATAGCTGCAGCAGCGCTTCACAAGGATGTCAGCGCTGCAAGTGCAGCACATGTCAACTGAAGCGCGTCAGCAGCGGCTCAGCAGCACTCTCATAGAGCGAATTGTCGAGAAACGCATCTAATGCGCATTCGCAGCTCGTGTTTGTAGCGCAGCAGCCGCAAGTTGCGGACGCGCTGCCACAGCGCTGCAGGTAGTCTCTTGTTTGAAGTGTAGCAACCGCAAGTTGCGGACGCGCTGCCACAGCGCTGCAGGTAACGCGTCATGCTAGTGGCGCTACATGGTGACAAAAAAAATCGTTAGGGGTTGACGACTCCATGAATCGGCCATTATTGCTTGTTAGTTTTGTACACGTGAGCGTGGCTGAGTAGATCGTTTGGCGAAGTACAAAAAGTGAAGGCAGCGTGGTGAATTCCTGGCTAACCTGAAGCCTGCGAGTAAGGCAAGAAGTGGAAAACGTAGTTTAGGAAAAGGAAGAGAAGTGAAAGGTAGGTGACTATGATTCCATAATGCTATTTTATTCCAGTGATGAAGTACAATATGACTATTTGCTAGATTTTCCCCTCCGTGAGTTTCCAATTAATTTTAGTGGGTAATTGGGATTTTTTGCAGTTTCCACGCAGATCCTACGCAGTATGTTTCAGACAAACACGTCCAAGATGCGACGGCGTCAAAGTTTTTCACAACATGCACCGTACTACGATCGTTAGCGTTTTGTACTGGTGCCTCAGTCCTCTGCTATTGCCACAACTGTATACATTAGACAAAATTAAGGAGAAACGTTAGCAGATGACAAATAATTTAACCAAATTACGTCTATGTTTACGTTTTTGTAGCTATATGCTTGTTATTTGATTCAAAGGCAATTCCAGATATCATATGTATGTTTTAATACTCATTAATGAAAATTTGTTTGTTATTATTGATCAATAAAGTGATTTATTGCAACCCTGTGTTCTCAATTCTTTGATAATGCCTCTGACATACCTTTGTAGCGCTTTTGACATTCACTAGTAGCGAATCAGGCATGCATTTGCAGCGATTCTGACATGCATTCAAAGCGATCGTGACACGCTTGTGCAGCGCCCCTGACGCGCTTGTGCAGCACTGCTGACATCCGCTTGCAGCGCATCTGACATTCAAAAAAGGGAAGTTTAGCAGTGCTAGACGCGCTGCAGCAGCGCCTTCGCGGCAGGTGCAGCGCTGCCGCGCAGAGCATCAGATGCGCATCTGCAGCATTTTGAGTTTACTGGGAGGTTTCGAACTATGTAAAAATTAATTATTTGGAGAGGCATCCAACAATTATGGTCATTTTAACGGTTGACTCTTGGAGTGCAATGGACGTAAAGGTTCGCCCTCTTAAATCTTCTGAGAAGGACGATGGACGTACTAGGATGTCCATGGAATATCATTATTAAACGGCGGATGGATGTGATTGTATGGCTGCAGTTTTTCTGGTAGACATACACATTACCGCACAGTGCCATTATAAATTTTATTAGTCAATAAAAGTTCATTAACCCTTTGAGTACTTAGTGAGTTTTTTTGTAAAAACATTAAATAACTTCAGATTACAATTTTATTACAAGAAGATCATACATTACACAAGCAAAACAAAATAAATACAACAATTTTCCTAAATATTTTGGTATATAAACAAAAATATTAACTTAGAACAGGACTAAAACCAGATCTGAATGCAATAACTTCTGTCAATGGAACCAACTACATGTGATATGCACTCACTCAAGGCTGAACGTAGTTAGCGGAATAGTGGAATAGGTGGCATGACTCTTCAGAGACACTTTATAGTGATACTTGGGCTCAGTCACCAGGATAGATGGAACAGCATGTCACAATGCATCTGAATGGGAGGTGTTGACGTACGCCGTTACTGCTCCAGTGCAAATTTGAAAGATGTACATGTATGATCATGATCTGAATGGCCAGGAGGCACAAGGACATACATAAACGTTTGTACCACTTAAAATGTTGGCCTAGATTTAAGTGTGTCTTCTTTCACAATCTAGGTAAGTTTGTAAAAGCCTTAGTCTTTCTGAGAGGACTTTCAATTTAAGGCCCAGCATGCGAAGTGTTAAGGACAGGTTGAGTCGCTAATGGTAAGATTACTCGTGGATTGGAATAAGAGAGGGGAGAATTCCCCATTGCTGATCCCAGCGTTAGACCAAAGACCTGGGCCAATTTCACAAATGGGAGTATAAATGAATAATTTTGTCTTAGAGCAAATGTGGTGGTACTTATTTTTAGTGAAAGAAAGAATTATTTGCAACCTCCCACATTTTATTCAATGCATTTTTAATTTTCAACCAGTCTCATTGTCGAGCAACAGTTCGAGTAATTAACAACATAGATAAGCATTTTGAGGGAGGGCTGGCTGGAGGGAAATAATGGGGAAATGAATCCCCAGAGAGGGAAGGGTTGGAGCGAAAGGAGGAGGAACTGGAGTGGACTTCTATCGAGGGAATCATATGGAAAGTATATCGTAAAGAAAGGGTCTTACTCAACCCATTCGACCTTTTCCTCCTTCTTACTTATCCTCTCTGACCCTCCTCCGACCACCCATCCTTCCCTCCTCCCCACCTCTACTGGTCTGTGTTTATGCATAGTTAGTATGTAAATCTTTACCGGAAGATGACGTTGAACGTCAAAGCAGGTGAGTCAATGAAGCCCACCATCTTCTTTTTTCTCTTGTCCATGCTGATTGCCTCAAAGACTGGCAATATCAGCTGCAGCCATGAGTGAAAGATGAAGGGATGAGGATAAAAGTGAGGATCTACAGAGGTAAGTAAACTGGCTGCCAATTCCTTTATTGCATGCACTTTCTTTTCAGCTGATTGAAATGAACTCTTTTTCTGTCACAAGGCAGAATCTTACTGCCCTTGCTGAATGTATAAAAAGCTGCCACTGGACAATTTATAATCCTTTATTTTCATATTTACATGTGTTTATCATTGTGATAATGCTAGCTTCTTTCAAAATTAAATATAACAGCATTTTCAACCATTCAATTTCCAAATTTATATCTGATATTTGAAAATTAAATAAGAATAAATTGATGTAGGTATTTAAAATCTACAAACTTTTAAAAAATGGTCATGACAGTCTTACTGTGCCCTGTCTAGAATTTGTTGGTGATGAAAGGGTCGCTGGAAATATTTTTGTAACATAACAGTTCATTCTCCACTCATACTTTTTTCTATGAGCTACCAATTACTGCATCTGTATCCACCTCTTAATCCTGTTCAGGGTTGGGATCATGGTTCCTTCTTTCATATTGCTGTCATCATTGTCAAAAATGCAAACCATTTTAGAAATGCTTACCAACTGTATTCCATAAAAAGAGTCCATCAATTAAAACTATTGATTAAAGATACATGACAAAATTTGAAAAAATGATAACCTTTTCATTCTAATGGATAAGATTGAAAAAATAATGAGAAAACAAGCATGTATTGTGTGGAGAACTGTGATTGTAGCCCTTGGACCACTAAAACATAAGGGCTAAACGATAAAATACATATGCAAGATTCATACATACATGTATTACTTTCTAAACCAATGTTTAAAAATAAATAAAGTCAGATGTGTTTATGTCAGGGACCTGAGAAAGGGCACCACATGAATATGAAAAGAGCATTTGCCAACTTTTGCCACCATCAGTACTTACCCTAAATATACTTAGTGTGCTATGAAGCACAACAGGAGTGGGGAATAATTTTCTTGAAAATGCCCGCCTATAAACAAATTCTCTTCAAGTTCAGGTGAAAAAAATTAGGAAATTCAGCTAATAACGATTATTTTTTATGAACAACAACAACAAAAAAATCAGGTACATTTCATTACAGCTACCCAAATTTCAAACTAATTGTCATGGGTCAACTAACTGTTTTCTGACTTTTTACTCACTGACAATGTTATCTCACTAGGAGAGATAAACAGTTCAATCATATAGAGGCAGCAAACTTGGGAAAGGTACTTTAAGCCCACAAAATACCTCTCTGTCTTGGTGATGAGTATAAATGTTATTTTGCTTACCTGGAGTTTCTCAGCACATATCCTCATGAGTATTGATGTATTTTTTTCCCCACACACTCTTTGATCTACAGCTCTTCTGTTGGACACAAGAGAGTGGTTGACAGTAATACAACCTAATACAGCCTTTTTTGTAAAGATTAACATCTAGTGCCACTAATGAGCAAAACATACACTTCCACAACATCAAAAGATTTTTATCACTAGCACATGATGGTCGTTTGTTAAAAGAGATGTTTGTCGGCTGAATTGTGTGACTCCATATATGGGCATTTATGCTAGGGTGGGGAAGGGGTGGACACCCATCCATAGTTGTAGATATATCCCACGGGGGGACGGACATCACCCTGTGCGGCTCCATACAGCAGATTTGGTATGAAATGTCTTGTCTGGGGGAGGGTGGGGGGAATATTTCACCCCCTTGCCTGCCCCTGGCTATGCCCATGACTCCATATCTCACACAGAAATGGGGAAAAAATCCAATTCTCTCTTTTCTTAACATTTATTTCAATTTTTACAAGTAATATATATATTTATATAAATCTCTAAAATATGTAAAAGGCACATGCACATGAAAAAATGAAGGTAATTCCTTAACTAATAAATGTAAATTATCACGGTTTCCTCTCTGTAGGACAAGGACACCTAACCCTGAATGACTGGCCAAGACCCTCTGTCCCTTGGTCTCCCTTCCTCTTGATGATTCCATCCCTCTCTTGCAGTCCACCACTACAGAGGGTCTCCTCCTTCTTAACGGTGCCCTTATGGAGGTCAAACTCTTGCATGGTCTTTGCAATCAGGATGCGTAGGAACAGGTTCGAGCAATTCCAAGGGAATATGCTAAAATGGAAATTGGAGGCAGAAGCAAAACGAGCATCAAACACATGATCCTCGAGAGTCATTTTGGTTTTTTTTAAATGCAAGATTCACCTCACGAGAGAGAGGTATGCACTTGCTCTTGCCTTCTTTCATCACAAACCCTTTTCCTGAGCTCAAAATTCAAGAGAGCATTTACTTCGAGTGGTCACTGACAGGAATAGTTTGGCAAAAAATGGAAGATATTAGAAAGATAGACACAAAAATTAATTGCCAAGAACTGACCACCACCAGGCATTTAAAACTATGCCTTTGAATCCACACAATTGTTAAAATATAGGAATGTTTAAAGTAGGCATTGAAGAAACAAATCAGCCAAAATAACAAATAATTATTTATTAGTGCCCACCCTGACATGAAAAGAATATATCCTTTAAATTCCATCCCAACACTTAACACATAATAAATTGCCTCCCTTGAGCTTTATACCTTCCCAAAAACAACTCCAGTTAGAAAGAATACTACATGACTTGGAATAAAAAAACCATGTTACTTTAGGGAGGTAAGCATGTAGGAAAAACAAACTACACAGAAAAGGAAAACAATAAGGTAAGTACACAATTCACAAATATAAAATATCCAAGAAAAACCACTGATGCAATTGGCAGATCTCTCTCTTTGTCTGTGAAAACCCAGTCACTTAATTAGAATTCAAGTTAGTTGGAAACATACCTTGCAACAATTTATTAGGAAACACAATAATAGGTGCTTAAAAGATAATATGTGGAGGTAAAATCTTGAATGTTAGTGATTAATTGGAAATACTCACCAAATCAACCCAAACTTATCATTAACTGTTATAACATGCATTATATAGATATATAATAACTATTGTGATGAATTATTAATTTTTATGCATGCATTCCCCAATGAAGTCACACCAAAAAACTGATCAGTGGCTGAAGAGCAGCTTGTCATTTTTTGAAGCACTTACCAGTCACTGCTGATAAAGTTCATTAGTTAATGGTAAAAATTTTCTCTAGTCTAAGGAAGCTTCCTTTAAGAAATATGTATTGTTATAAGGTACTGAACATTTTCTATGAAGAAGCAGCAATGCGCCAAAAACTATGGGCAGTCACAAAATGTTTAATTTTCATAGAGGCTACTGGGTCTTTTTATATTGTGGAGAGAAGTGTGGACATGGTCGATTCTGATCATCGAGTATGCTCAAGTGCCTGATGCGGTTTTATTCTACAAATTTCATAGTAATATCCTGGCATATACGCAATACATATAGCGGGATCTCCTGAAAGCCAGGCAAAACTCATTGCTTTCAATTATCTTCAAACGGCTGGTACAGTGGTACATACATACGTATACAATTGCATTCTTGCACAATTTTACTGCATCATCTGAGGTATGAATACAAAGGACCTAACAACAGAGGAACGGAGTAAACATGAAATCTTCAGATACAGTTAAATATCTTGGAATAACCTTAACTTCTGACATTTTGTGGGGAACACGCATACAAAAAATATGCGGCACAGCATTAAAGAAACTAGATTTAGTTAAGAGTATAATAGGAAAATCCCTGGATGAAAAAGTTAAAGATATATGTGGACCCCAAAAGTCAAGGGGTCTAAGTGACATTTTTGAAAAAAATAAGTTAGGTACAGGAATGGGATGTGAAAATATTAATCTTTTAGGTGGTAAAGGGATCCAAGTGATTTTCTTGACAGGTGCTGCTATCTAGGGTAATGCCTCATAACTACTTGGTGGGTTTTACCAAACATTTTCAACTTTGACTTAAGTTTTCTCTAAACAATGGTTTTGTTACTTAGACCCCCTGACTTCTGGGGTCCTCATATGTTACTTTGCTCGGGTTAGGCCACACCTCGAATGCGCCGCGAGCATTTGGGACCCTGGCCATAGAGATTTAACCAAAAAATTTAACAATACACAAAGAAAATCAGCAATCTTAGTTAAAAACTGCTACGAGCGTACATATAGTGTCTCACAACTTTAAGAGGGATTAAGGTGGGAGCCCCTTCAGACTTGGAGGCTACATGATAGGCTTAGCTTGCTTGAGAAATTCAGAACTGGTGTGTTTCAGAGTGACACAGAGAATATTATCATGATGTCTCACAACATCTCCAGGTCTGACAGAAGGGATAAAATAAGAGAGAGGAAAAGAGGGTAGAGGAGCAAATAGGGAGTTAAAAGAGGCTAGCAAAGTAATTTAATGTGATTATAGGGAAATTAAATGGGTGAAAAAAGTCAAGGGTAACAGCTAGTAGTGTATAATTGAAAGTCTCTGACATAGTGCAAGATATATTAAAATACCATTCAAGTAGCCACATATAACAAAGCGATGATACCAATATAAACCATCGCAACTCATAGATATATAAGGTCAAGCATATAAACACCATCACCCCTCATACATATTGGACTTACATTTGAAATATTTTGCAAAGTAGCCATTTGGCCAATGAGAGGATCGAGAGAGGAACAACATCGTGTTTTTGATTTTACACCACTAATTCATGACAGGTCTAGCCATAAAACCAACTCTTAACCTTTATTATACAAAAGTTTTTTTTTGTTCCCATCAGAAAATGGGTTCCACAGGATGAAAGAAAACTTTGGGGACCGCTGTGATTTAAATGCTCAAAAAAACTATGGCTAGCTGGACCTAAGGGTTTCTATCTTTAGAAAGTACATGCACAATGCAAATGGATGACTGGGGAAGAGGTGAGAGGGAAAAAATTGCTGAAAAAGGGAAATACGCAAAAGACATTCCACAAGCATGCAAACTTTTGCCTTTACCCAAGTCCAATTTGGTAACATAATGAAAGAGGAGAATTTTAAGACTTTAGAGTAATGAACGAGTCCTATTTATTTGTGTTAGAAAGCACAGTGCTGGTAGATACTATTGCCTAAGATATAAAACATACCATATTTTAAAAAGTAACAATTCCCAGTTATTAAAATGATTGAAAAACATTGCAGATACTTGCCTTACATAGGTAAAGCAGATCAATTGGATATGATGAGCAAATGAGTAAAAAGCTCTGAGATCATTGTCTAATTTAGTAGCACTTGCATGCATTCACATAAAAAATCATATGGAATTAGTTTTACAATATGTACGGTCGGATTCAAATGTATTGCAAAGAATCGAGTGGCGCCACTTACGCTTCTCAAGGAAATTGAGTTTCAGTTACAGCGCTATTATTATTTGCTACGCAACGCTATCTATTCATCTGTTTATTTGCACGTATTCAAATAGTAATAGTTGACCAATTTCCTATATTGTCCTCATTTGTTATTACACTTTCGTTTTGGTTTGGATTTACGATTTGAGCATGGATAATTATTATTTATTAATCACAACTGTTACTCTAAATGATACATTACGTAGTATTTGCCGTGGGTATATTGTATGCCAGGAACGATCTGTGTTTAATCATCAAGTTTGGTATTTCAATTAATCAATACGTCGCAGCATGTCATTGTTATTCGAGCTGATCATATTATGTAATAACAAGTAAGCACAAAACAAGCAATTGCTCAACTGTTACAATTTAAATACGTGCAAATAAACAGCTGAATAGATAGCGTTGCATAGCAAAGGATAACAGTGAAGTGAGCACCGTAAGTGAAACTCGATTTCCTTGAGAAGCGTAAGCTCGATTCTTTGCAATAAATTTGAATCCGACTGTACTTACAAGTAAAAAGGAAATCATATCAGGAAAATAAAGGTATGCATTTAATTAACTTGATCAGGCCATGTCCTCTGAAAGTACTACAGGATTTAGTAAATGCTTAAAAGGTCTTAAATCCAAAGTAAGGAAAATCCCCACCTACACTGCCTAGGGGCAGAGGACAGGCAATAATTTTGTGGCTAACGTAAGGAGGAACCAAGGGAACAATGGAATGAGTATTCAACTCCAAAATTATATGGTTTAGGATACTCTCTTGTTGAAGGATTGAGAAATCGGTCCTAAAGACAGAAGAACCATTACGCTATGGCCAATGGCACATACGACAGAAGACAATAGTAAGTTACTGAAATAAAGGTCCAGAAGGATATACTGAGGAATGACAGCAAAGGAAATACATTCTCTGGGAAATCCATCCAAAGGTGAAAAGGTCCTCCATTTAGTTCTTCAGGAGGGGACTGCTAAGGACTGTAATTCTAAAAAGATAAAATGAGGAGACAAAAAGAAAATAGGAACATGGAATGTAAGAATTCTGCTTCAATGCAGATAGTTTGAGAATGGAAGTGAAAAATAAGGAACTAGATATACAAGAAGTCCCAGACATGAGATGGCCACAGCCTTTGGACCTCAGGAGTGGAAAGTTTAGATTCATTCACAGTGGAATGGCTGGTGAAAGACCAGGGATGGGAGGAGTAGGCATTATGCCAAATGAGATGAGGAATGAAAAGAAGAGAGATATTTGCAATACAGTAATAGAATATTACTTGTCAAGGTAGAAACAAAGCCAAAGAATACTGTTATCATACAGATGTATATGCCAACATCTAACCAAGGAGATGAAGAAGTGGAGGTAACCTAAATGAGGAGTAACCTAAGAAGGCTTGGAGTGTCATTGGAGAGGTAAATTTGTAGATTATAGGGGATGAATTAAATAAGGCTTTGAGATAAGGAAATAGAATTTTCTCTTGAACAGAATGTACAGCACTGATGTTCAAACTAGACTTGAAATCAACTCCAAACTCAATTTGTTTCACAATGATTGACTAAAACTCAACCCAAGGTTGAAATTTGATGTTCAGCCATCCCTATTAACACATTTACAAAGTGTTGGTGGGAGGTTTGTAACATAGGTTAGGTCAAGACTAACCATCCAGAAACTACTTCTAAAGGTAATTTTTAAAAGGGGTCAAAACCTGCTCTCTTTAGAGGTTTTTTAACCCTATTAGTGATGACTCCTGCCAGCGGTTCTAGCGAAAAATGCGGAGGGTAACTTAATGAAATGTATCACTCTAGTAAAATAAATATTATAAAAGTTGTTTAAAATATCCATATGCGGTTTTTCTTATTGTGTAAACATTGAATTAGGTAATTATCAAAAAAGACTTATACAGCATATACAAAAAATAATTGTAATTATATTTGAGTGCTTAAGTTAAACAATTTTTTGCCTATGAGCCGATATATCGGCCCGCCGCACTAAGAGGGTTAATAGAATATTTTACCTCAATACTTACTAGATAACAGCTGAAACAGGGGATTTCAAAACTAATTTTGGGGAATGCATACCCAATAAAAAATCCTTTAGGTAAAACGTAAATATCTGCAGAAAATGAACTAATTGGTGGTAGGTATATATTAATTTAGAACCAAGGGACAGCCCAAGAGTTAGAAGTGAAAAATTAGACAATTAGTATACCATACCTGAAAGAGAGAGATGCCAAGAACACACTAAACCAATCCAATTCTACAACACAACTAAAAGTTTAAAGGTCAAAAGGATAGGACAAACCCATTATTCACCTCTACTTAACCAATTATCATCCACACAATGTTATGATACCCTCCTAATCTCCTTTCTTTCTCCCATTTCGGCCCTGGAAAGTGCTCATGGAGTCTGTGACCCGACAAATGTTCTTTGCAGCATACACAAGAGCTTGAGGCGGCAGAATACTAAGGGAAAAGGTTTACATTTTCAGACCAAAAGAATAGAAGATGAGTAATAGAGGCCATTAGATGAGAGACAAATGAAGATACAATTTCTACCATCAGTGGTTGCTTTCAAGTAAGTTCTGAATACAGCATGTTGTATCAGATGAGGATTCAGAGTTGGCAAAATTGAGTTTCATTTGACAATCATCCCATGGTAATAAGCCAAAAGAAAAGTAAAAACATCTTTTCCAACTACTATTATAAATCCAACCACTTCAAAAGGTAATTATTTCCACAACAGCAATACATCGATAGGTAGCCACTTACGCCCCAGATTTGCCAAAATAGTGGAGAAAAGTAGTACACTTTTCAACACCCTTAAATCTATACCATAAGCAATAATCATTTACATATATCTAATTACAATCCACAACCACATATTTTTTATAAGATACATAATATGTGTTCACTTTTTTACAGTGAGGAAATCTGAAAGTAAATTTATTGCCACAGTTTAAACATAAATGGGCTAAAAAGCAAAGAAGGCTACTACATGTTCAGAAAATACTGAAACAGATTTTTTTCTGTACAATATCGGAGATGAGAAAAGCAGTTCACCATGATAAGATAAAGCAAATTCTTAGGAGAGAGTCATGAAAAAATGTTAAGTCAGAAATTTACATCCCCTGTGGTTTTATTTACAAAGGTTTTAGATTAGCGACAATGGAATTACTAGCTTATTCCAAGGTTGTTCAATATTGATTGTATTCTTCCTTCAATATAGGACTTTGCAATGGAAATCAGTCCTCTATTAATATGCATAGCATAGGTGTATCCTCCGTAAGCATAGCTATGGCTGTTCAATGTTTTTGCCGATTTGGCAGTGAATTATTATTCCAAATGACAACATGTGCCACATATTTGCAGATTTACTTGGGAGTGCTGTGACAGTAAATGCTCAGTAAGCACTTTAATGGCCTCTGTATTTTGGAAATGGTTGTAAAGACCCATATTGATAGAACTATGGAAATATTGAATCGAAAAACCTTGGGTTCATTCCATAAATATCCATTAAGATTTATTTAGTGGAGGTATACTGAAATACTAACAGATTAAAATGCAACTCTCAGCAATATACCATTGCTTTAGACTATATACTACTAGAAGGTTTCAACCTATATGAGTTTCTCTATGTTCCTTACTTTTCCAATATGTACATATTGCACTGATATTTCAAAAGGGGCCATGATATTCCTTCTAAAAATATTTATTAGTTGACTTACACTTCAAATATGGATGCGAAAAAAAAAACAAGCAAATCCATTAACGATTTTCATATTCAAAATTCTGTATGGATATTATCAGGCATTGAAATTTTAACCTCAGAATATATAGAGAAGTAAAAAAGGGTGACTGTAAGTACATATAAGTAATGAGGTATCTAGTATCACGTGGAAATAATGGATAATCTAGATAGGTGCAAAAAGCTTTGCATAGAGTAAGCAATAGGATCCAAGAATAACCAGTAATTATAATATAAGGAAAAAATATCTTGTTTAGCCATGCCATGTACTAGCATATGAAGTGATTTACATACTAGTATAGAAAACAAACATTTTGTTGCCTTCATTTTGCTAGCTAATGGTAGCAATCAAAAGGCTAAATTGTTAATTCCTGTGCAAGAAAATTTAAAGCTCTCACAGATAACCACATATCGCTTGCCTTCAAATCCTCCTCCTCATTTCACAATCAAACTAGTTCAAGCATTTTATAAGGATATCCCATTAACATTGTAAAATTACAAGCTTGGAAATATAAACTTACAAGCACATATTTCACTACTCTGCTATTTAGCTAAGTGAATATATCAAATTAAATAGGCTAGCAATGAATATTAAAGGGAAAATAGAGAATGATAGCAACATTTTATGGATGCAAATCGCTTTCTAAAGGCTTTGAAATCTATCACTGTACTCCCATTAAATCTTTCAGGAGAGGACCCTCAGGCCTTACCCCCAGTTAAAATGCTCAAATTATGCCCATGCAAGTATGTACATAAGCATTTCTACAATCTCTTCCTAATAAACTCATCTCTACAAGGAAAAATGATAAGGCTGCAGGATAGCGAGGGTTGATTTACATGACAGAAGTTGGCAGAACGGAATATGGCAGTTTTCCAAAGCAAGTGAATATTTACAGTTCAGAAATGACAATAAAATGGCAAATCCAACCTCAAAACAAGTAGGGAGAGATGAAGAAGTATTTTATCACTACCAAAACAGTTTCAAAGACAATATTGCATCTCTACCCACAGCTAGGAAAATGCATAGTTTGGAAGCAGTAAGTGATATTTTTTTGGTTTGGCATACATGCACAGAATACAAAAAATAGTGAACTATACTAACAATGCTTGAGAACTTGCTCGTTAAATGCCTGATAAAAATCATGTACCTTAGAATTGATTTTTAAAAAGCTATGTTTACCTCCACTTAATAAATTGTGACACATGGTTATTTTTAAAATTAACATAAACTTAGAAGCAAGGACCCTATAACCAACCTTAGTTTTAAATTAGTGAATATGAGCACACAGTTTAGGCATCACTTGGACTTCTTGATACAAAAAAATTCAATTAAAATTACACAGGAAATAATCATTTACAAAGAAGAATAGGGTGCCAACATTGTACTGATTATCTCTTCCCATCACTTTACAATGGTCTTCCAAAAAATTAGGGAACAAAATTATAAATGCTGGTCCACAAATATTTGCAAGTTAGTTTGTCAAGTGGCCACTCTAACATCTCAAGGTGGCAAAGCATGTTTATGTAATTCAAATAGGTCGCACTATGATAGTGAAGCCAGGAAGTAAAAGAAGCAAGGTTAACTAACAATTTATACCCATAATTCAAAGTTACATATTGGTGTGAAAAAGCTCCAATACCTACTCACCAAAATAACTGAAAACTAAAATTCATATTAAGTCACAAAAATATTAATACATCAACCTCTACAAAGCAAATCATGAATTAGCTCTACAAGAGAAAAAGCTGCACAGAGAAATCTTTGAATGAAGTCTTTAAAAGCAATTAGATTCCTTCTAATTTTTATCATTTCTGGCACAGATATATTCATTATATATTTTCTCTGGGATGAAAACAAGCAAGTGCATTCAACTAGGTAGGTACCTTATTCTAAAAAAAAAAAGAAATAAATTTAAGGAAACTAGATCATTTCTCAAATTCACTACTTATTTTTTTTAAAGAATGCTCATGCAGACTGAAGACGAACTAAATGAATAGAACTCATCAATATTGTTTATTTTAATTTCATTGGCAGTAAATTCCTCATTATTTAGCATCTACTCACTATTTCAGAGCAACGAAGATCTTGAGGTAGCTTGGAATAATGAGATACTTGTCATTTGTCAGGATGGCAGTCACTATCTTGTCAACAACATAAGCTGGTTCCAGGATGGGAAATAACCTACAAAAGATAAATGTTCTTTTTCATTACGAACTTACACCTAGCTTCAATTGGTTTGGAAACATAGATACCTACTGTATTAAGTGACTGCTTTAAAAGATAGGTAGGCAATAGTGACAAGATATTATGACCTCGTGCAGAAAAGCTCTCATAAATGAGGCTTCACACAATACGTTCTAAAACAAATATTTGGATTAAAAAATTAAACAGTATGAGGATTGAACTTAAGTAATAATAATTGAGAACTATTAATATTGGATTGAGTAGAGTCCTCATGAGTCGTACACAAAATATTTCCATGGTCACGTCATGCACAATAGTAAATATATTAGTTAAAAAATAAAGAATTTAAGCGGCTTACAAAACTTGATGAAATGCAATTCATTCATAATTCTTGAGGAGAAATATGTCATCAGCTCATTAGTGATAAGCGATGAGTTTTACTATATCATTGGTTACTCTGGTTGAAAATATGAGACTGTGAAAAACATTGCTGAAGGATGGTAGAGTCAGAGAGAGAGCAGTGGAAGTAAAAAATCTTTATCATATGCAATGAAGAAGAAGAAGAGGGTGACTCATTGGGCATGTGTACTGGGAATTATGACAGCCTTCAGAAGACAGAAAAAAACAGGAATCATAATAACAGAAGACTATAACTGGAAGATACTATCCAGCTAATGCTAGCAGTATATACTTAGCATTCAAAAGCAATTGAAAAGCACGCCAATAAGGGAGAAAGGAGCCAAGGGAAATATGATTTCTGATTGAAACTTTTATGATAAATGCACAACACAGAGGAATCCCATGTTGTTATTTCAGATTACAAAGAAGTATTCAGTAAATTATGAGGGAAAGATCCAACTGTACATAGAGATGGGTAATTTACATTTGAGGTAGATTACGGTGATTTTTGAAAAATATTGTAATTTTCCGGCAATTTTTAATTTTCAGCAATTATTAGCTATCAGAGGATTCAATTGGAAAGCCAATAGCAATAGCAAGGGGTAAAAGGAATTTTAACCATTGCTATTTCTATGTTATTGCATTAAAAATATAGGAAATTAAAGAATAGCACAGCAGCCCACATGCAATTCGACTTTATTTTGTCATGATATGAGAAATTTTCGTTCAAACCATTGAAAATGATATCCCCACTAATATTCCATAAGTGAAAATATCCCACAAAAGAGTTGGACAAGCCTTTATTAATATTTGAGATTGTGTTAAATGTATATAGACTTGAAATAAAAGTTTGAATATATAGGAGTGAAAAATATCTGAGACAGAGCTGAATATTACCGAAAATTATGGTAATTTTCAGGGGCTGCAGTAAATTACTTAAAATGCCATAGTAATTTTCAGAATGGCCCACCTCTAACTGTAAAGCCTCATCAAAAAAGGAGCGATCCTAGCATTAATATTTCTAACCACAGTGAAAAACTTTTCAAATTACAAAAACAGGCCATAAGGACTCTTTCCAACCTACCTTACAGGGAGTCATGTAGACCTTACTTTTGTATGGCTCAAATTATGTCCCTACCTGCTCTCTATATATAAGAGCTTATATTGTTTGTGAAAAAAACATGAATTTATATCATGAGCTAAACTGCGACATCCACCAACATAATACCAGATCAAAATTGGACATACATATAGAACCAAGATCTACCAGATAAAATACCAATGGTCCCCATCACAAAGGAGCCAAATTACACAACTTACTCCCTCAAAATATTAAGGTTATTAATTCTTTAGAAAAATTGAAAAATAAACTTAAAAAATTTTTACTTCAAAAACCTGTGTACTCAACTGATGAATTTTATCTTCTTAGCAAAAGAAAACCTCTACAGTAAAGCAAAGATTGTGTAGCATTTCAACTACTACTTTATAGCAAGAGAATTGTTAAAATATACTGAATTTAAATGCTATTCATGTGCTCTATATTGTATGTGCTATTGTGTATATGACTAATTGATGACTATATGACAAATTTATTTATATTTTTGACGAAACTATGCAATATTGTATTTGCCTTCAGTGAATAAAAAAATTACTATTATTATTAAGTATGGGATATCTTTTTTTTCAGTCTACATGACTCTTGAAACAACACAAGCACGGAGAAGGAAAACAGACTTTTCTAAAAAATTTCCATTCCTCTACCTGGATTTTACTCCTTCAAACATCCCAGTATTAATGTAATATGGGCAAACAACAGTGGTATGAACTCCAGTAATACCAGAAACCTGTAAACAAAAATGAAAGTGCACATTAATTGACAATCAATCAATTGCAACAACTCAAGTCATGTTCGAAATTACCCAATGATACTATAAACATAGGCATTGACACTCAAAGTTGAATTTGTAATATCAATTGCTTCAGAGCCTACAGAGTATTAAGACCAATGATGAGCTTTCCCATAATTTTGATAAATAAAAGATGTACCAATATCTCTCTCATGTGTGAGGGATAGTAACCTACCATTTCAGTTCAGTCAATAATTTACAGGATATATTTCTTACCTCTTGAACGCCTGTGAAAATAAGGTTTGCTTGCAGGGAATATTTTAGACTTCAACAACTCAGAAAAATTAATTTTAAAGCATGTTGGCATGTTATTTGGAAAAATGCTGTACTTGTCATATAAACATGTATTAGCAGTGGATAACGGCATTAAATTTCAATCTTAAGACTTTCGCATACCAATTTATTTTTTAATCCAATCATGATCAAATTCAGCAGTTAAGAATTTTTTTTCATCATTCCCGAGTATTTACAGTACATGGGTCATTATGACATGCAAAAATATGAAAAACAGAGCAACCAATTCACATTCAAACATAAATCAATTCCCAATAAAAGGACAAAATTAAATTGATGTTACCACAAAGCATTCTGACAATAATAACCATGCATGGAACACAAAAATCATTGTAATTAATGAAAGGCCATTAACTTCAAAATTTACAAATTTAATGATGCAATTAAAGAGAAGTGTTAAAGGACTAAAATTATTTTTTTTAACTTGATGCAATTAAAAACTTCAAATTCAACAGAAGAAGTTGAAAAGAAAATTAGATCATTGTTACTGGAGCAATGTACACATATGCCAAGAATATAGAGTGACTAGAATGATGAAATATATTTTAATTTTCTCATAGATGATCATAGTAGGTATAAGATTACCTTTTAGCTAGGGAGATCAACTCATTTTTATTTTATAATATGCATGCAACAATATGGTAATATAAGATCACCAGAATATTTGTGCTATACAATTTTTGATACATGTTTTGGCCATTTGATACATCGGCAATGCAGCTAAATTGCACCCATCGACAACTGACGTTGATTCAATGGGACCACAATGTAATAAATTTAATATCAACAGAATTAGTTCAATTTCAAAATCAACCCCACTGGATTTGAGTTTTTTTAGCTTACCTCAAGCTCCAGCCTCAAGGCTTCATCAAACCCTACGACAGCAAACTTGGAGGCACAATAATCAGCCAACTGATTCACCCCAACAAGTCCAGCTAATGACGCAATGGTGACTATGTGGCCATGGTTGTCATTCACCATGTCTGGCAAGAAGGCTTTGGCAGTCTGGAAAAGGGTGAATGACAAGGATTAGTCAGTTTAAGGGCCAACCATGCCTAACTTAAAACTAGGATTAATCAAGTGTAAAATGTCCTCAGATGAAAAAGTAAATGAGAGGTGCCACTTCGCTCTGGTTAGGCCACACCAGAAATATACTGTGAGCATTTGGAACACTGGGCTGAAAGATTTAACCAAAAGAATAAATAAGATACTAAGGAAAGCTGGGAAATTCATCATTCCTCATCTTTTAGATGGATTATGTCTGGAGCCGCTAGAGACTTGGAGAACCTGGGCATGCTAGGCTTAGTTTCTTTGAGAAATTCAGAACAGGTGTGTTTCAGAGCAACACAGAGACTACCATTTTGATGACACACAACATTTCTAGATGCAACAGATGGGATAACATTAGAGAAATTAATTTCAGAACAGATGTGTACAAAAATTGTTCTTTCCACGCACAATAAGTGACCATTATAAAAACAGCTCCACTCACTCCAAAATTACATGCCATCTCCCAAAACCTTATCATTTTACATGGCTGGTGGTCTACACACAATTGCAGAAGCTCTTGCAGAAATCATTTATTCCAAAATTGGATTATTTATAGGGAAAGTTATAACCTTATGATTTAAGAGGAGTAAAAAATGACATGAGAAATGAAATATCCACAGCACAATGTGTATATGTACACAATATCAAGCAGAGGAACAAGTGAAGTTTACAATATAAATATTATTTGTTGGGTGATAAAAGGTTATCTTATGTATTTCACTTGCAGGAGAAGATCTGAAATTGGACAAAATGTTGAAGTGTTGTCAATTTCAGAAAGATTATTTGAATACTGAAGTGTTGTCAATTTCAGAAATATTATTTATATACTGAAGTGTTGTCAATTTCAAAAAGATTATTTGAATACTGAAGTGTTGTCAATTTCAGAAATATTATTTATATACTGAAGTGTTGTCAATTTCAAAAAGATTATTTGAATACTGCAATTGGATTTCATACTTTTAACAACAGGAATTCTGGTACATATATCAAAGGAAAACCTACCATTGCAATGCCTTGTACTTACCCAGAAATGAGCCAGGACATTGACATCAAATGTCCTCTGCACCATGATATCTGGAGTGTCCAGGAGGTTCTTCCCTGACACAATTCCTGCATTGTTGATCAATATCCTCACCTGAAACAGATACAGGAATAGTAATCAAACATATTTGGTCTCAGCATTTCTGTCACAATATATTAATACAATAGTGCATACGACTATGTTTTTGTAGGTTACTTTGGCATTCCACTGGGTCAAACTCTTCATCTTGGCCAACGTTTTGATGAAGGAGTCATCCATTGTCATCTGGGCATGATGGTTTTGGTTGACGTCATGTTCATTGAAATGTTCGCTAAGATGGAGAGTATGACCCAGTGGAAAGCCTTCGATTTTTCTTCATAGGGTTATGGTACATAGTTTTCAGACAATGACCTTGAGAAACTCAGTCAGAAACAAAGTTAAGTCAATACTTTTTAATTTCCAGCAACCAACAATGGTTTTGGCATGAAGTACCATTGCCAAGTTATGTTTCTTGCACATGGTAGCATGTCTTCACATTATTAATTGGTAGGAATCGGAGGAGGAGTTGTAAAAACAACATGGTTACAGAAGGGAAGGAAGTTGAAGGAAATAGGAAGAACAGTGGTCAAGTTTACGTAACGTCAACGAGGGGTCAGAGATAGATGGACATTGAGGAGAGTGAGCATAGGTTTTCAATGCATAGTCATTATTTAAATAAAACTCAGTGGGTTTTTGATAATTTCTAAATACCCTAATAAGTTAAACTCTACTTGAATTGCTATGCACTAAGTACCCTGATAGGTTTAGACATTTCACAGAAAAAATCTGTCCAATCTGGGATTTGAACCCAGGGATTTGACCCTGATGCTCCCTGAACATGATCCCCATTACCATAAGTCTAGGAGTCAAAAGCCTCGGGACATCCCAGGAGAAATTTTCTCATTTAAGGTAGTCCGAGCGAGATGGTTCCCTAATCATAATAGAGACCATATTCGAATTATACGTTTTAATTTCACCAGCTGTGAGACACATCAATAAAATATTGCATTATTAAAGGTGCAATAATATAGTTTTATATGACGGATATTGTAAGTAATCAAATGAAAAGATCTAAATAAGTCATTGACTTGACTCATTTTTTTCACGCGGTGCGTCTGAAACTCCTTTAAGGGGTTGAGTTTTTGTTGTCATTAGAAGGGCGAGATATTTTTCTTTTAAATGAGACCTAATTCATTGATTTCTCAGTAAAATGATATTTCGCTCAAACTGCCATAAGAGGGTTATCCAAAAAGTAAAGTAACGCATAAAAAAACTCCTCAATGACAGAAATCAGTGCATTGAAACGGTCATCGTGAGATGCATCCTTCTATGTCACAAAAATGATGTCACCGTATATTACATCTGAGTGCTCTGATCAACTTTGTTGACTCTGCTGAGGACAGACTGCAAATCTCACGATAAAAATCTAGACTCCACCTCTTGTGTAAATTAAAAATCAATTTATTTTCAGACGAAGTTATTAGAACCTTACGAACTCCAACATTATGCGGCATATCAGATCATGAGAATAAAATTCAGAGAGACAGACTGCCGTGGCGGCAGGTTTCAAATGTCGTTTTTCCTATACCCACATTCCTAGTATGACACCTGAGGCTTCCCCGCAGCAAATATTAAAATTAAATTTTAATTTCAACTCAAGGACAACATGTACGGATTCATCGAATCGCTGGGGCCTGAATCAAGGTAGTGGTCATTTTTCTCACGCGGTACGTTTGAAACTCCATCAAAACGGAAGGTTTATTGTGATCCCGAATAATTTACTGCGGTGAAAATATGATTAATTTTCAAAAATACTGGAGGAAACACACAAACTACACACTGTTGATTTTTTGACGAGATCTAATAGTAGGAAATGCCTCACTTTTAATGTAAGGTCACTCTGGAATGCGTACACGTACCATTTCCCATGTAAAAGGGATGATATTTTCTGGCAAATATCTCGGAAAGTAGTGGGGTAAGGGGTTGAATTTTTTATGCCAATGGAAGGGGGATATATTTTTTTTAATGAGACATAATTCATTGATTTTTAGGTCAAGTGATATTTCGCTCAAACTTCCTTAAATGGTTTTATTCCCACCTCCCGGACTGGCTTAAGCTTCTAGCACTGTCCAGCATAGCGCGTGCCCTTTCCGTCTACCTCAATGGACAAGACCGAGATTTGGAACTGGATCTCCAAACTGCCGATCAGGTGTGTTAATGAATTACACCACCAAGCCATCTTGGACCAAAGCAAATATCAGAGGGGATTTACACGACATAGATCTAGCTCGCCAAAATTCCCACTTAAAATCGCCTTGATTGAAAAATTTTTTTTCGTGCGGCAAATTTCATCCGCATAGTTGTGTATCTATGCATCCATGCGCCTGACAGCGTAACGTATGATTTGTGCATTATCGGTGTATTGGGAAATAGGGGTTTGAGGTTGGATTCAATGACAAAACCTTCAACAAAAAACGAACCTTAACTTTCTCATTGGCACATCTCCCATTGTCAACATTCGTAGTTTCTCGCATCTTCCCCGTCTCTTGTTTTTCATCGGTTGTCAATGAAGAAATAACAAACAAGAGATGGAGGGAAGGGGTCACGGTCACTATCGGGAGATCTCTCCCACACGAACCAGCAGTTAAATCGTCTCGCTCCCAAGGCCGTAATTACTAACTTTTTTTATACTCTCCTCGACAAACACGCTCTTCAATGGGAGGGGCTAATTGACACGTTTTTTTACGACGACGCGGATGAATGTAGCCGAGGTGAGCCACCGGGAAAGACAGCAGGTGAGAAAAATAAAGGAGCATTATAGATCGTGCCCGAAATGAAGAAAAGTATTTCCTTTCCATAAACCAGGGTTTCTCCAACAGAGGGCAAAACTCTGCCCAGGAAGGTGGGTGTATTTGAAATCCCTCGAAATGATTCATGCACGTAACTAAGGAGTCACCGGGTACAATCACGAAGAATTCGAGATTTTTAAGTGTCAAAACCACTCGTAAAAATGTGGAGCAGCTCTCCAGAGATTGTTTGTCGCAAAATTGTTGTTGGAGATGAAAATCACGATTAAGGACACAACAAAAAATATATCAGACACCTAAGTTGTCCATTCGTGTAGGTCGAACCCATCAAAGTCTTCAACTGTTTGTTGTTGTACCACGTGACTCCTTGGCTACGTGCGTAGAGTCCTTCCCATTGCTTCCAGCCACAACTCTCCGGGGGGATTATAAGAGTGCTGCAAACACTTTCATTTTAATTTTTTCACAGGCAGGGTTCAAATTTTGAAGAATTTTTTAAGATCCTCACCGACATCGCTGTAAATATCCCACATTTTACGTCATCGTCAGGGATTTTCGTAAGGAAATATCCGCAATGTGGTGGGATATCAACACATATTATTTTCAATCGTGAATTTGATTCATTATAAAATATATTTTCTATTACTGCGAATTAAGCAAATGATACAGCACGCCATCACGCGAACTGGGGGCGAAGATATGCTCCCAAAAACGTGTTCACACGATGAAAGTTTCCGCCCAAGCACGTGGCCGGCGCTAACAAATGTTCCAAAAGAGAACAGGGGCTATTTTACGGCTACGATTTCAAGCATTCAGTTCAGTTTTTGGTGTTAAAACGGTGAAGTTTGAATGGTGAATGGTATCAGCACAGAGTATACAGAGAGGACATATGGCGTTTCAACCTGTAATCCCGAAATGCGCTTCCGGCCATGTTGTAAGCGCGTTTACTTCGAAAGAAGCGAGCACGTCAATGTGGTGAAAAGTGAGAACTTCACAGAGTATTTCTCTTTCTTGGTGATTTATTCCATCTCCCTCAGAGTTTGGCCATAGTTCGTTTCCCTGGAAACACAAAATGTCTGAAAAGGAGAGTAAATTGTCGGCCCCGGTGGCGGCGGGGTTAGGTCCTCGCCTGCTAACCCGAGGGTCGCGGGTTCGAGTCCCGCCTGGGTAGAATATTATCTGCCCAGGACATGGGTGTTTGTGTCTCGTCCGTTGTTACTGTTATCCACCCGACGTAAACTGGCACATTGTGCTGTATTCGGGATAGTGAAAGATTAAAAAAAAAAAAAAAAAAAAAAAAAAAAAAAATGTGGATTTTCTCTGTATGGTCAATGTAACCAGGTATCAGAAATTCAATTCCGACCCAAGCAGCGCCGAAGTGCGTTGAATGCGCATAAAATGCGCGGAAAACCTCCTCGTTTGTAAATCTGCATTAGTAATGCGCTAATACGCGCATTTTCTACGACAACTTATTAGATTTGCTATGAGAAGTCACATCAACCTAATGAGAAATAATTTGAGTCTTACAAAGAGAGAACTTCATGCCATGTAAGGCTCAAGACTAGGTTCTTCTTGTGAACAGGGAAACATGAAAGTGAGGTACTCTGCTGCAACACATCAGGCTGAGTTCCATTTAGCGAACACCTACCACAACAAAATGAGATGAAAATAAATATAATTCATGACATAGAACATGTTTAAGCTAAGTACACTAACCCTTACTCCTAAATGAGCGGTAGACGAGAGGTAACGCAGAGGACTACAATACAGATAGTGTGAAGTTCGATCCTCTCTAGAGGAATATCTTTTTCTTCTTTTTTCATAGTTTTTTCACTCACATAATGTAAAAATTTTGTTGTTATCATAGTAACTCGCATATACTGTGGTATCAGCATGGGGGTGCATGCAGCGTGTGAACACGACTTAAGCACAGCCTTAATAAACAGTCACCTCACTCCCATAAGCCCCATGGGAAATCGCTTTTCGCAGCCACGCCCCCTTCCAGCAGCGCTTCCACGTTGCCAAATTTAGCTTATCACGGAAAAAAGCATGGCAACTACGCTTAAGTGGTATATTAAAAATTATCCCGCGTTTATATAACGAGGAGGAGAAATGAATGCTGATTTTTCTAACCAAAGAGTGTGCTTCTTCTATATATTTCAGATTCCATTTTGTTAAAAGTCAGGATAGGCTACATAAGGATGAAGGTAATGCTGATTTCATTAAATAAATATTCCTGTGAGATAATAGTTAAATGTCTTTTTATTTTTACAAATTAACACAATTTACCTTTGTATATTTATGTAGGAATTATTTTAATCGAAAAAAATATCAATTATTTCATAAGCAGTATGCATATCATTTTAAATTGTTCTCAATTTTCTATAACCTACGAGATATACCTATTCAGAATACCTCCAAAAAACTACAAAAAAGAGACCATACACATTTAAAGCGAACCTCGCAATATCTGAACGATTGGCTGCACATTTTTGTTTAACGAGAGAATATAACATTAAACGTAAGCGTAATATTTCGTAGCTAAGTTCAAAATGCGGATATACTGCGTGAATCAATCGAAATGTTATTTTCCTAAGATTTAATATTTTGATATATTTCACTAAAATCCAGAATGTATGAAATTATGGAAACAATAACTTTATTGATAGTCGATAAATAATTATAATTTTTAGGCTCCTAGAATCTTCAGTTTTGTTGTGATTAGCGTAGTAGGCTAAGAAATACTTTAAGGTGTGTAAAAATATACGTCTGTATTGAATATATTATTAGAAATATCATTTTTCTAAATTTTTACAAATCATCCTATTTCATTAGTCCAGAATGTATCAAATTTTGAAAATTAATAAATTTGTTGTTGTGGATAAATAATGTTGATTTTCTGTCTTCTTCGTAAACGTATTGAATGTCCTCACTACGTTTACCCAGGGCCGAAGGTTGGAGCACTGAGGTGGATAGAGAGGGCAATGCGTCATCACACTGTATCCTGGCAACCGAAGTAACAACCATAATGTTAATCCCTTATCTTTCCTTTCTTTGCTATGGATAGCACGACGGAATGGACGAATTAGCGGATGTAAAGCAAGAATATCAACCATATGTTTGGAATTTAAGGCAAGTAATTCTTTAAAAATACATTGTTACTAATTATTACGGATTATACTCGATTTTACCATAGTTTCCATTGGTAATGGGGATGATTTTTACTTAAAATAAATAAATAAAATATACAAGAATGGATATTAAAGAAGTAATTTCATGATGATTTTGAGAAAGTTATCGATGGAAAACATAGTAAGATTGAAAAATTAGCCCACAATCGCTACAGGAAAATGAGGGATAACGATGATGGCGGACTGGCTTCAGCTTCCAGCATTGTCCAGCATAACAAGTGCCTTGTCAATCAACCTTACTTGTCTTGAGGATGCATGAACTTATGTATTTGTTAAAATTTAGTATCTTCACACAATTTTCTCAGTTCGTACATAATGGGCGTTTTATATCTCATAATTGAACAACTGAAGGCAGATAAGTTTTATCCATTACTTGCATTACACGTGTCCGCAGTCGATACGTTAGCTTAAGTTTGAATGACGACCGCCCGAAAACTTTTGAATTTCCACTTACCGTTCCGACCTCCTCCTTTACTTTCTTGGCCGTCTGGTAGATGTCCTCCCGGTTGGCAATATCGCATTTGTAGCTGAACGACCTGCCGCCAGATGACTTAATTATATTAGCCGTTTCTTCCGCACCTGAAAGGCAAAGAGACACTCGAATTAATGATAACCAACGGAGTGACTTAAAAAGTAAATTTCCACAAATTACAGAACATTTAAGATCACATGTTTTCTTGCATGAGACGGACGTTTAGAATGGAATAAGTCTTTTAGGGTTGTTAATCTACTGTTAATCTTTTGCTCATTAATTGATTTGCGTGCGCGCTCGGCAGAATCAAACCATTGTAACGTCGCACAGCTGTTTATTTTGCTCCTATTAATTATTGTTAATGTGTTCGTTTTATGTGTTGTATTAGGTATAATATTTATTTGTTGGTAGCATTAAGTAAAAGTGTTTCTTAGTTTAAATTATTCTCATGAGCGTATGGTTTTTATTCATTTGTTTCGACGTTGTTAAGGATTTGTTTTTAGTTTTTTTTTTTAGGTGGAGATTGATTGATTTTGTTTAATAAAGAGGGAGAGACGCCTAACAAGTCCGAACGTGTGTTCTGAAATTTCTTTTCCTTCGTCTGGAAAAATAAATATATCAAGACAATTGTGTACCAACTATCTCAATAAATAGCACTATCTCGCAGCCAGGAGTTACACCATCTCAACTAACTCAAAAGAGATGAAACATCTTTGGTTACTGAGGCACAGAAAGCAAAGAAACTTCCAAAAAGTATCCGTAATGGTGGCACTTCCGAAAATAAAGTAAAAGTCTACTCCGAGGTAAAAGTAATGGCGGAATTCGGCATTCGATGTTCAATTGGCCTAGAGAAGAAGGTAGGTACTGTTAATTATGAACTGGTCATTGACGGTACCTTAGATTCATGCATACTATTAAATCAAGGGCCTTGTAGGAAGGATTAATGCAAGGACAGGTGCACGACACAAGAGCGCCTTGGAATAATTAATCACGAAAACAGCCTGAAGGCGTTAACTTCTGAAGGTATCAAGAGAGAGAGGTTGTTATTGATCGAAAGAGTTGCAAGGGGAAGGGATACTTAAGAATCAGGTAGCACACTGAAACCTGTATTAAGCGACCACCGACGGTTCCGCTGAAAAATGATCCTTAAGAGGAATGGTCGTTCGACAAGGATTCAGTTTCCAGGGGTACATATTTTGCAAATGAACGGGCGGCTGATTTGAATGGAAAGGAAAAACTCCTGAAGTGACGGTTGTGGTAAAACTAGACCTGTGCGGATGCTTGGAAATAGATTCGAATCGAGTCGAACCAGGCTTAATTCGATTCGATTCGCCAGCGAATCGGGATGATTCGAAACCGAATGATCGAAATATTCGAATGTGATAGATTCGTCTTCGAATCGTTACATGCCTTCAAGCATGGTGCTCATTCCCAAATGCCAAGCCGTCCGTTTAGAGGGTGTTTTCCTGGATTGGGTTGGATATTTGGGGAGGCGTCCGAAAGCTAAGTTCATTTGCGCCATATATAGGTAACGGAGGAAGGGTGGATAGAAACCAGGCGTCGGCATTATCCTGCCCTTAACGATAGGCGCCAAGGGGACCACAGTTTAACGTCTCATCCGACAGACGGAGTACTGTACTTGAAGTGCCCTCTACAAGACAATCATGTAGGGATCGGATTTCCTCTTAAAAACGTCCTCCTCTGCAGAGATTTGAACCCTGGCCGTCCGTATGAGTAATCAGTACTCTAGCCACCATACCATCCTGATCCCCGGATGTTTTCCTTATGCGTAACGAAAATTTGAATGACCACATGGTATTGTGTGCTACTCTTTGAGCCACTATGGATTTATGAGCTAATTTAAGGCCCTGAAATACTGTAAAAATCTTTATTACTTTAACTCAGCATCAGCATTTGCTTTTTATTTGGATTCGAATTCGATTCTCAAGCGATTTTTTTAGGGTGATTTGTTTCGCTACCAAAATAAAAAAAATAAATTCGCACAGCACTAGCACTACCGATGGTGCTTATTTCCTCACATTTTAATTGCTCCGGGGAAATTTCAGTGCATAAAAATTTGATGTACACGTGCAGTGAAATCAGAATCAAACGACCACCGACGGTTCCACTGAAAAATGGTCGTTGAGAGAGGTGGTCGTTTGACAGGAGTGGTCGTTAAGAGGTGTTTCACTGTATTGTAATCTCATGATGCTGATGACTGTTTGTTTTCCCTGGGTAAACGCGGGGGATCGGGTTGGTGGGGTGGCTAGAATACTCGCCTACCACACGGGCGGCCAGGGTTCAAATCCCTGTAGAGGAGGGTGTTTTTCCGAAGAAAGCATAGGAAACCCGATGCAGAGGGAACCCGATTTTCTGCAGAGGAAACCCGATCCCTACTTGAGTGTCTTGTGGAGGGCACTTCAAGTAGAGTACTCCGTCCGTCGGATGAGACGTTAAACCGTGGTCCCCTTGGCGCCTTTCGTAAACAGTAGGCTAATGCCGACGCCAGGTTCTATCCGCCCTTCTTCCCTTACCTACCCCCAATGGCGCAAATAACCTTAGCCGTCGGTCCCCAACTATCCAATCCTAGGTAAACGCTAACATTATGATCTCCAGTAATTTCTCATTACCAGAAGGCTCAGATTTTCAAATCATGATGGGTTCTTTTCAGGGAGGTAAATATTTCAATATCCAAGTCGACTGGGAAACAAGGGTTTATAACCAGTTAAGAATCACCATCTGCGATAGTAGTTAGGGTACTTTAAGGGGGAACTGGAACCAATATTCAGAAAAATACATGACGCTCTGTAGATCACGTAAAATTTGTAAAAATGTAGTTTGTTTCAATTAATTCTGAGGCGCTCATTAAAGTTAACTGAATGCCACAGGTTAACATCGATTCTTAAACTGGCATAAAAATTTCATTTTCGGTAATAAAATTATTATTTATGGTAGTTTGAGCGAAATATCATTGCACTTAGAAACCAATGAATTTGCACTCGATTTTAGAAAAATATCTCATCCTTCAAAATATACCAAAATATTGGCCCCTTATCGCTCACATTTCCGAGATTTTAAACTAAAAATATCAGACCTTTTACAAGGGAAATGGTACGTGTATGCATTCCACAGAGATCTTATTTTACAAAAGAGGCATTCATAATACCTAGATCTCGCCAAAAAATAAACAGTGCGTAGTTCTGATGTTTTCTCGACTATTGTTGAAAATAAGTCATATTGTCACCGCAGTAATAATAATAAGCCCAGAATCGCAATAAACCTTCCCTTGTGAAGGAGTTTCAAATATACCGCGGGAAGAGAGAGTCAAATTAAAGACGAATAAAGATATTTTTTAATTACTTAGAACTTCAGCCGATTAAATCTACATTATTTTACCGTTATTAATGCAATACTTAATTCATGCTTCCTAAAGCTGCTGAAATTAAAATGTATAATTCAAACATAGTCTCCATTACGACTAGGGAACGATCGCGCTCCAACTGTCTCAATAACTCGTATTGGGAAGGAGGAATGACATTCTGAACCATGATGAAAGGGGGAACAGAGCAAAAAACACTGAAGATCAACGCCCCGAAGCGAAGGAGGAATGGCATGACGAATCGTTGAGAGTTTCAACCCCTTCTACGCCTTAGCCAGTGTTTTTTATTTCGGATTCCATTCATATTTGTTCTTTTCATATGCGTTCTATGACGTTCGTATATCGCTGTCGGAGTTCCATAGGGATTCGTAGGTTTAATTAATTCGTATGATTCACAATAATTATGCATTATTACGTCAAATAAAGTGTGCCAATTGCAACAATAATGGTTATTATATAATAAGAGATGAGTTATAAAGCTTACCTTAGGGGTTCTTTAGCATTTAAAATATTTTCAAGCACAAATAAACATTTACATAAGCAACAATGAGTCCTCCTCCTACAAAGATATTCGTTGTTTACAATTTTAACCTCCGTTTGCCTGCATGTGACCAAGAATCCAACGCATGTGATGCGATTTTATCGCAGAATCGATATGCTACTCGCAGGCAAAATAGAAACGACTCTATTTTCCTTGCAAGTGACAACCGCGGCTGTTTACCGTCACTATAGACCCCTACTGCCATGGTAGTGCAAACATACACATCGAAGTGTCGCTTGCAAGCGACTGCCAAAGCCACAGTCATGGATCTGACTTCCATTAGCAAACTCGCCTTTAGCTCTTGCCAAATTCCAAATCGATATTTGATTACTATACTTCTGATTTTTTACAAGATGCAGGGCAATAAATTCTCTGTTTTTTTATAATTATCGATGGGAGAACTTATTAAACTCGATATCTATGGTGAGAAAATATTTTACAGAGATAAAAAAACCTTGGCTCAGTGGTGGGATGTCCACTCTTACCACATAAAGACCAAGAAGGGTTTCGCAAGCGCCTAACTCCAAACTACTGAGCGTTCAACGGTTTTCCTTTGATGAGAACAAAAGCGGCGTTATGAGAGTCCCTCACACGAAAAGTCACTATCGTAAACAAAGAGCCACTGTAACTCAGCGCGCAAAACATCTCTTATCTCAAGGGCACTGGAAGGAGATTAAAAAATCTGAAATACAGGTCATTATCACTGACGTGAGTGGAAGAGAGATGCCGGGGACAGCCCGAGGAAACGCTTTTCATTTCAATGATAAATATTTCTTCATAGATTGTATCCTAATCTAGGCTGAATTGAATGAATGAGTGCCAGCAAATTCGGAGAAGTTGAAATGTAAGGATAAGTCAACTCCTCAAGTATTATGTAAAACTTTCGGGGAGAGGTATTCGAGTGGCGAATTGAGCAGTTAAAATTCTTCTTCAATTAGCAAAATAGTATTTAAAAATAATCATATCATAAATTGACTTAACTAATGGACAGTTGTATGAACGACACATACATATTCTATAAAATTATGGGACCCATAAGCCATGGTAACCATTCAACAAGTGTTGTATTGACATTCGATAAATTTTTTTGTTTCATATCTTGTGGCGTGGAGTTACGAGTTCCATAAATAGGCAAGATGGCGGATGTGCAACGAACCGCATGGAGAATTTATTACTTGAAAAAAGAGTTGTTTTGAGACAGATGACCAGTTTGTTTACTCTTACTAATTATAATGTGAATAAGCAATTATTCACTGGCTAAAATTTCTCAAATTTTATCCGGCGGTAGAAGATCAGATCGAATATTCGACGCTATTAGCAACTGGTAAATAAGTTATGTAACTGCAACCCTAATATTTTTATGATACGAACAACTTCATGGATTTCATAACTAAAGAATCCATAACTAAATGTTCTTGCAACCGGCCATAAGTTATTCTGTTTGTAAGTATATACAATCATCAATCGCTGTCTGCAGTAACTCTCTCATCCTCCGACAAAAAAGAGCAATGCCATCTTTCCTTTCCACGTTTGTTCATATGTTTCCGTAGAGGCTGCTGTCGAAAACTGAAGATTTAGAAGCAAATGTAAGGCTAAATTTTTCATGTTTTTCGCCACCCTTCTGCTTTCCCATGCTTTGAGGACGCAGAATTTTTAAATTTAATGTTCACAGATTTGGACCAATTTTTAACTGCACGCAATTATATCGGGGGGGGGGGGGAATTATACTAAAATGACTTTTATATGGTGATAATTTAAAATTTATTAACAACTGAAAGTACTTCGTATTCCGCCATCTCTGTTTATGAACTCATGCCAATATTTTTATCTCAATCCTTGATGATGCAGAAATTAAACTCCGAAACGTTGGCAAGAGGTAGTTAAATTGATAATTTCAAGACCAAGCCACCAAAATCATTGGGTGTAAAATTGTAACTTTGCTAAATATGTTTACCATCATGAATCAGTAATTTAGTAATACTTTAAGCTAAATCGATCATTCTCACCCTAAAATGACGCTCGGTTCAAACAGAAAAGCATTTGAGGCGGGTCACCATGTACCGTTTGTGTAATTTCCGTGTTGAAAAAGTGGACGTGACGGCAATGTTGAACGCTCAACAGATCACTCTGCGGAACTTGGGCGCGAAAGTTTAGCCCTACATGTCACAAGGGCATCGTCAATTTTAATCTCGTGAGAGTGGCTTACACAGGGGGGGTTTAGCTCCCAGCGTAAGAGAACCAGCTACCCAAGCTGAGCGTTCAAGTGCCTTTGACTGCGGTTACCAGCCTCCTCTCCGCTTAGTTTAACGATAAAACTGAGTAAATCCATCGCAATATGAAGAGAGGAATATTCGCTTTCCACTTGACCGCAAAGTGAAAACCATAGTGCAATGTTCTTTTTAAGGTATTTGTGTCATAACTCGCCAAGGCCCACGTTCATATCAACTGACGCTGGAGTTTTCCCCATGCAATGGGACATCAACACTGCGTTTACCAAACGATCTCAGATCGACCTGAACTCGGGCCGATCTGAAAATTCCAAGCGAGCCGACTAAGACCGCCTGGTTACCGACATGGACTGAAAATATCGATAGTGAACAATCGAATCTATCAGTTTCTGTCTTTTCGGTCGCATTCTGAGTGAAAAAAATTGACCAATTGAAGGTGGGATTCGATGGGCTACAATATCATCACTGTCACATCATTCGCCATCACTACACTCTTATTACAACTGATTACAACGCACACCTCGAATAATTACGATTAATCTTTATTTCCCAATGACAACCAAAAGAGTAACCAGGAGCTCTACTTACCCGCTGGTTGAGATCCACCCGAAATCTCAGACTGGCTGAGAAAGCCAGTTTTGGAAAGTTGGATCGATACGGGTCGACCCGCGACTCATATCGATCCCACTAGCATGTTGCGTTTATCATACCAAGTTGAACCGGGTAGATCGATCTGAGACCGATTGGTAAACGTAGTGATAGTCTAAAACACCATTCAACGACGCATAGAGTAGTAATCATTAACAGAATGCCTTTAGGTCTCTGTTCCATGTTTGCAATCTAAGATTTATCCTCGTCGGATGAGCTCGTGGAGTAATATACTAGGGTAAGTCAATAAATAAGTCGCAAATGTCAGCATTTCATCAGTGGCCGTCATTTTGATACGGATGATGCTGTAATCTATGAGGTTACACGTTGGCTGCGACAGCAACCAAAGGACTTCTTTGCTGCTGGCTTTCAAGGACTTGTAAAGAGATGGGATAAGTGCCTGAATGTACAGGGTGAATATGTGGAAAAGTGAAATAAATGTGGGAAAGTTATTTTAATTATTTTTGCCTCATTTCAGTTTTGCGACTTATTTATTGACTCACCCTCGTACATGTACACATCTGCTATTCAATTATGAAAACGTTTAATAAAAACGAGCAATTTGGCAAAGCCATGATAACGCAAATACAGCACCTTCGCCAGGTAAACATTGTGGCTCACGAATAAATGCGATAACAGATAAAGAAACGGAAAGTGCTACGCATTCGTCCGCATCGAACTGACAGTGGAATGTCGTCGTTACGAAATGAGGACTCGCTGTAATGATACGGCATGCAACATATAAACAGCGACAGCTAATTTCAGAGGAAAAATTCAGGTGAATATTTTTTCTCGACCAATCCCGTGACTAATGAAAACTTGGATATGAGTTACTTCAGTTCATTCAGTTAGTGAGTTATCTCTGTATTACTCAATATTGTAAAGAAATACTTCGGCTAATAAACCATTCCAAGAGAGAAGCCATTTCAATGAATGTGATATTCACTACGTTTGCCCATCAATCTCAGATCGATCTGAACTCGTACCTATCTGAAAATTCCAAGCGAGCCTAATCAGATTGCTAGGTTTACCAATACGGACTGAGGATATCGATATTGAACAATCGAATCAATCAGTTCAAGCAAGACTGACCCGGTATGTGAACTAGTGCAGAGTAAGAAATTATCAGTCGCATTCCGAGTGAACGGAATTGCCCAATTGAAGGTGGAATTGCGATATGCTGCGATATCAACAATGTCACATCACTCGCCATTACCGCACTATTGTTACAACTGGTTGCAGACACGCCTTGAATAACGGTAAAATTTTGTTTCCCAATGACAACCAAAAGAACAACGAAGAGCGCCACAGACACGCTGTCAGATCGATCTGAAATCTCAGACTGAAACCGCGAAGCGGGCCGACTCGGTCCGCTTTTCAGATCGATCCCACTAGCCCGCTGCGTTTACCATACCGAGCTGATCCAGTCAGGTCGATCAGAGATCGATTGATAAACGTCTCATGCAACTTTTACTAGGTGTCCATAAGTATAATTAAAATGTAGGTTAGATTTTTAAATTAGATTTTAAATTAGATATTAAATTAGATTAATTAAATTCGATTAATTAAATTCGATTTTCACAACATTCTACGTATACGCAATCATTCTGGAGGATTTTTCTCAGTTGTATAAATGAATTAAAATATCTCTTTCCGCCAACGTTTCGCAGATTTATTTCCGAATCCTCAGGGCTATCGTACAACAAATATAAAAAAGTTTGATTAAAATTAATGAGTGATCTAACATTTTTATAAACTTTGAAGAAATTTTATAAAGAAAGGAAAGAAGAAAGAAGCAGCCAATCAGAAGTCTAGCACAAGAATCTAGTACAGTCATGTTTAGAGAAGGATTTTTATCACTCACTAATTTACGACATTTATAATTGGTGTTATTGATTATGTAGATGATAGTGTACATGATGATTTGGCGTTAAAAATCTTGTTTTCGCTGATTTCATGCGTTAGCCACTGTAAACCAAAATTATAGCACAAAATTTATCATCATTCCGCGAATATATTTTTCAAGGACAAAGTTTTACAGCCCGACTGTAGCGCCATTTCTGTGGAAGTGATTTGGAATTTCTGAGCTAAAAGACACAGAATTGCAGAATTTGTTGAAACAACTAACGCTCCTTTTCAAAGACACATTGCTACGAGAATTGAGAGGAACAGCTTTGCAAAAACATTCATTTTTCCTTCGTGGCTCGTAGACGAGAAATGTCGTCGGGTTCTAGGCATGTTAATAGGGCTCTCGCAACTTCATCAAATCAGTTGCTATTTATCAAATAATACTAGAAAATGTATTTTTTATTGAATCACTGTAGACTTGTTAGCAATGGCTATTTTTCGGTCACTCAAACTCTTGAGATATTGTTATCGCGCAAGCACTGCAAACACAGCCAACGCTGGAAATAAGCGACGGAGATTTTTCCAGATGGACTTCGAGCAGCGAACGTTTCGAAGTGTTGATGACTAAAACCGCAGCCTTTTGTTTCACCATCCTGCGCTCGCCTGTTTGAAGGCCTTTCACTGACACACATGGAAGGAACAAATTAGAATCGACCGAGAAGGCCTAGTATCATGCTCGCGCTGTCGTCAATACGAGCGGTATGCAGGTTAAGAAGTATCTCACGGGAGAGAGAACCCACAATTGTCTACGCCAGTGAAAAAAATACCCCGTGATCCAGTTACCTACATTCACACAATTCTTCTGAACGGCTAGTCTTGAAATAATCAATTTAATCAACCTCTCGCCGAAGTTTCGCAATTTTCTTTCTATCATCATCAGGGCTTGGAGATTAAACCATCCAGGAAGTTGCCCCACGACCGCCCCAGTCAAAACAAATACTAAATAACAACATTTTGGATACTTGTTGTTAAATAACTTGCCTTCGCTGATATCATGCGTCAGCCATTGTGAACAAAAATTATTGGCACAGAATATAATAATAATAATAATAATTTATTTATACCTAACAGCCGAAGCCAATTACTAGGTATTTAATACATGGACGAACACACACAACCATGCCCAGGGAGGTGTAAATATCCTACCCAGGCGGGACTCGAACCCGCGACCTTCGGTTTGTCAGGCGAGGACTTTACCCCGCCATTATTCCGCGAACACGTTTTTGAAGAACAAAGTTTCATTGCCATAGACCCCGACTGCAGCGCCAATTTTGCGGAATCACCTTTTTTTGACTTCAATTTTCCTAGTAACTAGCTGACGAGAAAAATTAGACGGTAAAATAAACCTATTTCATTTTTAACCGATTTCCCGGGAATTTCCTCTCTTAATAGACAATTTTTCTGAGGACAACATTTATTTTCCCCTGAATAATACCTGCATTAGATAGAAAAACACAAATTTTTCACGTTTTTGTCCCATTCTCATATTGAACACAACGTAATTTCAGGCTCCATACTCGAGAAAAATAGCACGAAAAGGAAATTTTTGTCTATTCATGTTAGTTAGAGGACTTAATTTTCTATTAACATCCAGACTACGGTTAAAATGACATGTCCTTTTATTATGCCCTTTTCACGGTGGAATCACCTATACAAAAAATGTTTTGAGTTTTGAGCATTAGTTTCCGGAGAACAGGTAAGGAGACTGTCGACAAAATGGTATCAGTTGCCATATTATGAAAATGAGGCACACTGTATTTTACCATCTTGCAGAAAAAATTAGCAACACTCTTAAGAGATGAAATATTAGATGGAGCCGAGATGGACCATTTAGGGGAGCAATAATTGACGAGTGGAAGGACAATAGTTGCAAAGTATGAGCGTAACGCAAGTGGATCTGTAATTTCTGTGTAGCGGTAGAGGAGGCCAAGGAGAGACATAGCTTTATTTTTAACTGCCAGAATATGGTCGCAGTAGTTGAGTTTTTGGTCCATCAAAACACCTACGTCTTTCACGGATGAGACACGATTGATAATCTGGGAGTTTATGCGGTAATTGAAGTTCTGGGGGAATTTTTTAAGGGAAATTGACATGGTATTGCATTTGTTTGAGTTTAATTTGAGTTTCCAGACATTTCACCATTCAGCAATCATCTCTAAGGCATCCTGGAGGTCACAACAGTCCAAGAAATTGTTGCTTTGCTTAAATATCTTACAATCATAATGTTAAGGTGATTCAGAAGTTGTTGACTCTACCTGAAGCGATTATCTTTACAATCAACATCTTTGAATATTGATAAACCACAGTGTTCATTAATATTCTTCGAGAACAATTATGATGATGACGACGATGATTAAATTCAATTACTAAATCTCTAGGTCAGACAGAATATACAAAACAGGAGAGATACATTACCGAAGAGATAGGTGCAAGAACTCGTTCTTTCCGCGCACAATAAGCGACCACAATAAAAACTGAGCTCCACTAAATACACTCCCATAATACGCGTCACCATTTCACCTCCCAAAACCTTATCCCTTACATCTTTACACGGCTGGTGACCTACCACCCCCTGCTACACGCCCATGCGGCGGCTTGCAGGGTAGTATGTAGATGTGGATAAATTCAATGCGAGAAGATTTTGGCCACTATTATGTACACACAATGTTTCTGGAGGAATGGTCTGAAAATTATCAATTAAAACAACTTTTTTCCGACGTTTTTCAGTTTAATATCTGAATCATCAGGGTTTAGAGAGTTAAACATTAACAAGAAGTGCGAAGACGATGACAAAATGCATTCACGGATGATGGCGACTATAAAACTCAATCACGAGCCTCTGGAGCAGAACCAGAAGTCGACGGAAGTCGGAGTCGGGCGAGAAAGCAGCGGAAAGCGAAAGTTCTCCGAAGAACCACTATTGACCCGCACGCGTCACTTCGAGCGGAGGGAGGAAACAAGCAGCTAGCCGACGGCGGAACCATAAGGCGCGCTGGTGCCTGCTGAATTTAAGCGCAAGGAAGTTACATACAGACTGAGCATATCTTAAACTTGCAATAAAAATGTGGACGCTCTTTGTAAGTCACAAATTACAATCTAAAATAAAATTTTCATGGTGGCTACTGATATCCAATTTTCAAATTCCCTGACCTTTCCCTGACTTTTCCCTGATGGCTTTACCAATGTACCTGACCGATCGCCAAAAGGTCACCTATTATTGGTATCCTTCTCTCTGCTGAATTCCATTTTCTACGGCAGCTTTGAATTTTCTAATTTTTTCTAATCATCATCTCGTATTTTTACAGCCGCAAGCATGTATTTACTAATGTGCTCCAGCTACTTCTCGACCTGAGTTTCAGAAGTTAATAAAAAGGCGAGGTAAACTTTTCCGAATAACATAGCCTCGGATTCCTTGGGATGAGCGTAATATATAGTGATCACGATTTTTAACACAACTAGGCAAATATCTCAATAAGGGTATACAAAAGGGATACAATGTACGACTGATTCACAACTAATAAGATTCAAAACTGAATACTGCACGAGTTGACGGTGCTTATTCCATGCACGTCAGCGACGGACGTTAATTTCAGTCGGTGAAATAAAGGGCGGGAAAGACTGGCCGATAAACGTAATGGTAGCAAAATGACGAGGATTCCTATTCCAGTTTCTCCCCGACTGTTACGAGAATTCCCTGACTTTTCCAGAAATTCAAAATTCCCTGACAATTCCAGGTTTTCCGGGTTTTCTCCGACGATCGCCACCCTGATTTAGGTGATCACTTTGCGCATTAGTCAATGGAGACAATGATATGGCGAGCTACAGATAAAATTGTATTCTGATAATCTCTCCTTGGTTGGAAGTGTTTATTTTGACTTTTATGCAGGAAATAATTGACAAATCATCTTCAGCGATGTCGTTGAATGAATAAAAGTAAGAAATGAGGCGCGCGATTAGTTTCCATTATAAAAATATAAATTATTCGCATCCAAGCCATAAGGAATCCTTCCTCATGACATGCGTGGAGGTGACGCCAGGGGGGTTGTATTTGAAATCGCTCGAAATGATTCCGAGTACGTAACTAAGGAGTCACGTGATACAACAACGAATGGTTGGTGAGTTTTACGCACACGAATGGATAACTTAACTATCTGATATATTGTTTACGGTGTATTAAATCGCGTTATTTATCTTCACCATCAACATTCCCCCAAGCAGAAACCCCCCCCCCCCCAGGCCTTACGGACGCAATCGCTATAATTTAAGGAGTTTCGTTTTCACCACACACCTCTTGGAGTCATCTCTGTTCATTTACCAATGCCTTGAGGAGGCTGATTTAACACAAACGGAAGATGTAACAAATTTATAACATACTTTCAAACGTACTGCTGTGTCCATAACCTCCGTTGTTTGATCTCAAGGAGGATAAAATGTTTAGCATTTCGATTTTAGGAGAAAGTCCGTTCGGTATAGTGATCGAATAATTACGAAATACCCGTGAAAAGCGATGTGTGTGTGTGTTAAAATAGTATTGAATTGCCAATAAAATATATGGTAACATACAATTTTTACATTCATCCATACATATAACTAATAAGAACACATATTATATGCAAGTTTCACTCAAATCAGTACACAAACGAAAATCTCTCCAAACATCATAAGAACTCTTCCTCCTCCTAAACGACTAATGGCCGGTTGCAAGAACTTTTAGTTATGGAATCAATAGTTATGACATTCATAAAGTAATAGATCTCATAAAATATTCGGGTTGCAAGAACATATATGCTAGTTACATAACTTACTTACCAATAATCAGTAGCTTCGAATATTCGATCTAATCTTCTACCGCCGGGTATAATTTATGAAAGTTTAGCCTATGACTTATTCCTTATGCACATAATAATTAGTCATTAATAGTAAACAAACTAGCCATTTGTCTCAAAGCAACTCTATTATCAAGTAATTAAGTCTCCAAGCGGTTCATTGCGCATCCGCCATCTTGGCTACTTATGGAACTCATAACTCCATGCCATAAGTTATGAAACCAATAAGTTTATCGAGTGTTTCTGCAACGCTTATTGAACGGCTTCCATGGCTTATGGGTCCTATACATTTATACAATAGATATGTGTCGTTCCTGCAACTGGCTATAAGTTGACGTATGGAAGTGTATTGAAGTATGGATCATAAATAATACAAATTTCTTAATCAGCTCGGTGATTTATCTTCCGTAATAACATTCCTGCAATAATTTTCACATTTATAAAAATAATAATCACAAGAACTCTCTTAAAAAAGACTTACTGAATAACATTACAATCGTCTCGTGACGTAATGCCTCGCGAAAGGATAGCCAATAGCGGCACGGATCGGTAAATCACATTGTTTATTTCATTGTGGTATAAAGAAAGGGCACTACGTCATCAAACCGAAGCCTGACAACCGAAATAACAACCAAATTGTTCGTCCTTCCTCTCTCCTTAGTTTCCTATGGATAGCACGATGGAATGGAAGAATTAGCGGATGTAAAACAAGTATATCAACCATCAGTTTAAAATTTAAGGTAAGTAAATGTTACAATAATTTTCAACGGGAATGGGGATGATTTTTAATTCAAATAAATAAACAATCAACGCAAAGAGAAAACACATTAAAGAAGTGCATGCTGATTTCTAGTAACTTAACGATGGAAAATAGACTAAAGTTGCAAAATTAGTACGTTAGCCTCCAAGCAAATAATGGTCAATGAAGATGGAGTACTGGCTTCAGCTTCCAGGGTTGGCCAGCATAGCAAGTGCCCTCTCAACATACCTACCTCAATGGTTTATATGTTTTGAGCAACCTGTATATTCTACGAACTTTGGGGCAAAAGTGCCACTTTCTTCCCGGGAAGAGGGGCAGAGAAAACTAAACTTCCATATAGAAAAAGTATATAGTTAGCAACAATTCCAAGGGAAACCGTTGAGTGGGAGAGAAAATGAGAAGAGACGGTTCGTTGGAGAGGAGGGAATACAAACGATGATGTGACGAGTTCGGGTAGGGAGGGAATGACGAATGGCGATGCTTAGGTGGAGGCACTAATGGTCGGTTGCAAGACCATTAAGTTATGGAATCAATAGCCATGAGATCCATAAAGTTATAGACCTCGTATAAATATTCGGGTTTCACGAACACACCTACCACTTTCATAACTTATCAGTCATCAGTGAATTCCTTCCAATGTTTGATCTAATATTCCTTTACTGGATAAAACGTATAGTGGTTTATCCTATGTATAGTTGCTAATGCACATAATAATTATTAAGTCGGAGTAAGCAAACCGGCCATTCGTCTCAAAACAACTAGCTTATCAAGTAATTAAAACTCCAAGCGGTTCATCGCGCTTCCGCCATCTTGGGTACTAATGGAGCTCCATTCCATACGTTATGCAGCCATTTATGAAACCAATAAATTTATCGAATGTTTCTGCATTCCATACGTTATGGGTCTCATTACTCTATGGAGTACATAAGTATCGTTCCTGCAACTGGCCATAAGAGGATGGAACTGGTAATCAGAGGTTGGGCGATGTTGAAGACCGTTACTGAAGGTGTAGCGCTGGGAAGAGGGAGGCAAAGGATGTTCATGTGTTACGGGATTCAGTTAGGAGGGAGGAGGCTTTGCCCAATCATGCACATACATTCAATCCGAAGCTACCAATCGCCTCTATTCCATAGCTCACCCATTACACCTCCAAACTTGCCAAAAAACCTCCCCTCCTGCAGCACACCTGACTGCTCGCTCTCTTATACTGGCGAGCGACGTGGTGTGCACATCGCTCGGCTGTTTGCCTGGCATTTTGGGCACTTTGTTAAAAAAATGGTGTTTGATCTTTGAACTTTCGGCGTCAGAACACAGGTTGGCTGACCCACTGCAATATTTTGTTTGCAATTCATATGCTGGTGAAATTTACTTATTTCATTTGTGGTTCATTCAATATACTTGTTTGTTTCCGGGTTCATCCTTTTATATCAATCGTATTTTTGTATAGAAAATAATTAAATGGCATTTTCGGAGGGTGACATCTACCCCTCTCACGTTGATGCTTCAAAAATGGTTGAAAAATAAAAAAATGTACATTGTGAATCAAACATTCATTATTTAAATGATTTTTTAGAAATATATGTAAGGCGAAAACATAATAAAGAAGCAAATGCAAGCTGATTTCCGATAAGTTGTGGATGAAAAACATTAAATCGTTATAGAAAATCGTTAAATTGCAAAATTTGTGCATGTAGGCGCTAAATGAAAACGGGGGTAACAAAGATTTTGTACAGGCCACGCCCACGTTATAGCTTTGGCCACCATACACCACCACGTTGGCTACATTGGCCACCATAATAAGCGCCCATCCATCTATATTTTAATAAAATACTTGGTAAAATATTTAATAAATTATTTTATAAAATATTTGATAACATATTTTAAAACCACTTGATAAAACCTTTTCTTAAAAAATTAATAAAATACTTATATATATTATTACAAATAATATATTATATATAATATATTATTTGATAGTTAAATTATTAATTTAATAATTTTATTACATTTAATAGATGAATATTATTTTTTTAAATAATTAGTCAAAAAATAACTTATAAAAGGAGAGGTTACGTTGTTACTGTCGTCACTAAGCAATGTTTACAATTACTTGTGCCGCCTTGAATTGAAAACGCGCGATTCTCATTGTTTCTCCCTTATTCCGTGGCCAACCAATCAAAAATGGAACCGAGGTTTCCAGTCTTTGCACTAAGGGCCTCTATATGTGGTCTCGATCACACGATCTCGAGTCACATTCACGTTGTGTCACAGAATTCCGTTCCTCAGTGAAAGGAGGCCTCCCAGCGCCTCGGCACATAGATAGGGGGCGAGTGGTTGCGTGGGATTGAGCCGCCCCTGGGGCGAGATGCGGTCACTCCCGACTGCACCGTTAAGATTTGAAATGGGAGAGCTACGGAGGAAGAGTCGGGGGTTGAGAGAGGATTCCTCACGTCCTTACTGGGAAGGGAGAAGATTGCTAATTCTGCTTAGGCAACGCCTGCGATAATAGACGTCAGATGACGGGGGATGCTACAACAATCCCAACCCCGCTATCCCAACGACCGGCCTCTGATTCGCTTCCTCATTCCTATATGCCATCACATCTCTCGTTACCTGCATCAAATAACTCGCCTTCTCTTCTTCTCCTCAGAATTTCTACCCGCACAGTTGTCCTTCTGCTGCCGTCCTTCGATGGTCGCCTGAACAAAGCGGTAACCATAGAATACACGAGTAATCTTGGATTTTTCAATCGTACCCAGGCACGGGAAAACTTCACTTTGTCTCCGTTGTATTGAATAAATGGAAGAAATTATGGTCTGTGGAAATTGTAGGAAGAAATCTGTCATAATTTGAGCATCTGTGCTGATGAAAACTCGCAGGAACTTATGTCTACTTGTTGCCTCCATTGTACCAGCATTCTGTCTCCTTTGTGATGAAGAAACGAAAGAAAATATTCGAGTTTTTTTGACGATGAATAGTCGTGGTAACTTATTGCTGTCTCTTGTCTCCAATTTTCCGGCATTTTGTCTCCTTTGTAATGAAGAAACGGAAGAAAATGCCGCTGGAAATAGTAGGAAGAAAACGGTCACGATTATGGCATTTTGGAAATTGTGGGAAGAAATCGGTCTAGATTTGAGTATTACGCTGATACAAAATACAAATAAAGAATAAATCTCCAATGGCCGTAATAATTGGCACCTGTCGTCCAATGAAAGAAATTAAAGTTTACTGTGTTGGTTTAACGAAAACGTCATCGACCAACCCCAGCCTCTCGACCAGAATACCCTCCTGTGATGATTTACGGGAAAGTGACTTCCTCGCCAGTGACCAACACAGACACACAGACACACACACACCCCCAAAAAAAGGGATCCTTCGCAAGGGCTAATGGGACCCCGCTTAGGATGCTTGGGGTTATAACCTGGGATCCTTCGAAGGGCTAAAGGGACCCCGCTACGGATGCTTGGGGTTATAACCTGGGATCCTTCGAAGGGCTAATGGGACCCCGCTAAGGATGCTTGGGGTTATAACCTGGGGTCCTTCGAAGGGCTAATGAGACCCCACTAAGAATGCCAAGTTATACACACATTCACTCTCACAAACACTCAAAATCACTCACTCACACACACAAATGGGCCCAACTTCTGGGAGAATCTTGCTCAAAAAGAGCGTGTTCAAAATAAGCACACAAACACGGACGAGGGTGGGCGTCGGATACGCGTATTTCGGCCACAAGGTGGCCCTCTCCAGCGAGCTGAAGGGAAAAAACACTAGCAACACAAGGTTGAAAGTGTGTACGTATATTACGCTGATGAAAAATCGCAGTAACTTTTCGAAACGAAACGCGTTTTGTTTGAAATAAACTTTCACTACAACTATGGTATAAATTCTGCATTGGCATAAATGCAGGAAATTTAATCCTCGCCTTTTACAAGAAAAAGTAACGTAAAGTTGAAATTCTGGCATACTTATAAAAAATTGAATGAATAATCAAAATTAGAAATTACGCATGGGGGGAGAACACTGGGGAAACATGGAAGAGGGAGGAAGAAGGAAGGAAGAGGATAGGAATTCTGGACGAAATAAGAAGAGGAAGACGATATTAATAAAGAAACGTGTTTATTGGGGCGGGATTGAGACTGAGGCAGTCCATTCCCTCGGATGTGATCTCCATTATGACCAGTGAACTATCTCGCTCAAACTACCCTAATGATATAGTCACGGAACGTAAAATTAGCACATGGAGTGCATAATATATATTGCCATCTACAGTAAACAGTGGGATATTTCGACTCACGAAGCAGGAATCTTATACATTTAGGATTACTCGATAATTTTTAAACCCTTCCAACTAATTGCTGTTTGCGATTGTAACAACTCAAATGTAAGTTGCGGTAATGTTCTCTCTATTGTTTCAGCCCCACTAATTTTAAATATCTTCAAACCAAGCAAAATTTCCCGTATCTAATGGCCAGTTACAGGAACGACGCATATGTATTCTATAGACTTATGGGACCCATAAGCCATGGCAACCATTCAATAAGTGTAGCAGAAACATTCGATAAATTTATTTGGTTCATAACTAATGACATGGAGTTCCACCAAAATTATCCAAAATGGCGGGTGCGCAATGAACCGCTTGGAGACTTAATTAATACGTAAAAGAGTTGTTTTGAGACAAATGACCATTTAATATACTCTTAACGACTAACTATTATGTGCTTTAGCAAATATTCATAGGTTACAATAACATAAATTTTATCCGGCGGTAGAAATTTTGATCAAGTATTCGAACCAATTTACTAATGGTAAACAAGTTAAGTAACTAGTAGACGTGTTCTTGCAACATAACTTCATGGATCTCATAACTATTGATTCCATAACCAAATGTTCTTGAAACCGGTCATAAAATATACGATGGTTATTTTTCCCATAACTTCAACGGAATTATTGTAGAGGTACCAGACCGTGTCAACTTTTTCATAATCATCTAATATCTGTAGAAACAAAAGCAATCAAGGAATGGCACTGCAGTAAGATTTTGGAGTCACTAAAACCACTTTAACTCAGTCGTCGAGTTTTCAGCACTTCGATGTCTTAATCTTACTTTCCCAAAGGCTTGTGATTGTTTCTATTCTGATGCATATTTTTCCCCAGAATTGGAAAGAAAAAAAGGTGGGAGTTCCGACGTGATTTGACTCACGCAGTCCCCATTAGCTTGCCCCACGTCGAATGCAACTTAACTTCAAATCTGTGAAGATTCACGAGCGCAATTTTGGACAGGGTCCCAGGCGCATTAAAAAAATTAGATATGAAGAAACAGGATACATCGTAGGGAGGGAGGGGGTGGTACATGGCTCGCCTGAGATTCGCTTGAGTCACCGCCATTGCACGCCCGCATCTCCCCCTTCAGTTTTTTCTTAATAATGTGGGACACAGAATGGCGGCCGGCAACACCAACGCCACGGGAGTGAGTGATGAACGTGCACTCTCACCGACAGGAGGCGGAGGGTAGGTCTGAGGAGGAGTGAGTACGGTACGCGCAACTAGATATGGGTAAATTACCGCGATTTTCATTCAAGGTAAATTACCGAGGTAAATTTGTTATTTAAAAAAATCATCGTTAATTTCCGGTAATTATAAATGTCCTGCAATGAAGAGCTTATTTAGGGTGTAATAGGAAAGCAAATAGTAAGAGAAGGGGGTTAATGGAATTTAAACCATTACTATTGCTATAGTAATGCATTAGAAATAAAGAAACTTTAGAAACAAATAGGTACAGAAACCCACACGCAATACGGCGTTCTTTCGTTTGGCATGAGAGATTTTCGTTCAAAACATTAAAACCGTAACCCAACAAAGATTCCACAGTTAAAAATATCCCATAAGGAGTTGTTCGTGCCTTTATTTATAATTACGGTTGTAGAAAATATATATAGACTTGGCTTAAAATGATATGTTTTGATTATATCGGTATGAAAAATATCTGAGTCGGAGGTGAATATTTCCGAAAATTACGGTAATTTACAGGGGTTGCGGTAAATTACGCAAAATACCGCGGTATTTTAAGAAAATTACCGCGGTACTTTTCGAATGGCTTATATCTACGAGCGACACTTCTGGTGCCACGGCTTGGGGTTATTTCCTCAGGGTGAACAACCAAATAGTATGCCATCTGTCGATAGGCGACAAAATCTCACGCAATCGCCTAGGCCTGGTCAGTATTAAAACAGGTTCCATATAATGATGATAAGTGATTATATTAAAAATGTGACTCTATTGTATGCATTCATTGACGTTGTAAAACTGTATATGTTATAGATGGTGAATCACTCCACTTCTGTAACCGCTCTTTTCGGAAGTAATTAAAAAGGGTTTATAACGATCCGGATTAAACAACCTTACTCTTGTTACTGAGGATTTTGATAGTTCCGTAGCCCATGTCCCAAAATCAACACGACCCCAAAAATTGGACCCAATTCCAAAGAGAAAATTTAGTAAAATAATGCATTGGTATAGTTCGGTCACAGATGGGGGAATGAAAATTTATTCTTATTATATTTCTCAACCAAACTAGCAGGAAAATTGTGAAATTTTTTGTCTTCGTTTGTGACCGGAGAAACGAAATCGTAGGTATGAAGAGAATAAGTTCTATATTAGAGTGTTGACTATTGATCCAACTTATCAACGAGAATCAAAACATATTTTTTTCAAAACGCTCCCAGCCGGAAATCATTTATTCTTCCGAGTAACTGAGCACAAACGGACGTCGCGCGCCATCGCTTGCTGCCATTCCACCCGAATTGGACGAGTGAAGAATTGCAGGCCACTTCTGGCACAGTATATTTTCCCGCGTGCCCAGGGTATGAGAGAGAAAGAGAGGGTGTAACGCCAGCCTACAATACTGGTGTAAAGAATGAGAGACAAAATGAACGGTCACCGCGTTTCTCACGCTTTTTTTTCTGGAGGGGCTCACATGATTAAAGTAATTTGAGCGAGATAGTTCCCTAGTCATAAAGGAGACCATATGCGAATTTTACGTTATAATGTCAGCAGTTGCTGAAAGCATGAAATATGTAGTTTTATTAATGGTGCAACAATATACCTTTATATTACGGAAAATCTCGGTGACCACCACATTTATCAGCGTATAACATGCACTCTTTTCCAAAAATTTAGACCTGAGATTCACCCTCCTTGTTAGACGCGTATGTTACATTTTTTAATTAAACTGAATTAAATAAAAACGGTGGTGTTCATTTTTAATTCAGTTAAACGTCTCACAGTTTATGTATGGCATTTTATTTATATTTATAGCACATAACAATGAATATGGATATAATTTATCCAAAATAATCAGAGCTTCCATGTCTTATATTTTAAATTTTCTAAAATTCAAAATTCCTTCTTAAAATCAGGGTGCGTGTTAATCGCCGATAAATAAGGTAAATCAAAATATTTATATGAGTCTTTAACCTTACAATTTTTCACGTGGTACATTGAAAACTCCTTCACAAAATAAGTATTTTTTGATTCTGAAAACAATTACTGCGGTGACTGTATGATTTATGTTATAAAATAATTGAATAAACCCATCACCTACTCACTGATAATTTTCTGACTAGATATAATTACATACATACCAATCACGCCGTTCCCTTCCGGGGTAGGCACAGTCACAAAGTTTCACTTATAAATACTTATTTGCACACCTAACTCTGCTTTGATCATTTCCTCCATACTGACCTATCCTTGCAAACCTCTTTTGCCGCATTTACCCCCATACACTGCTTCATACACGCCCTCCTGTTTTTAAGACTCCTAATATTCCTCCTCCTAAGAATTTCCTCAACCACATTCAACCACAACATTCTCGGCCTACCTCTACCTCTCACACCATTCATTCTACTCTTATACGTCTGTTTCGTTATTCGACTCTCATCCATTTTCTCAACATGGCCAAATCAACTAAGCATCGGAGCTAGATATAATAAAAAAAGAGTCGGAGCTAGATATTATGAAAAAGTAATTAATGTTCATTAATGTCCTAAGATCAGCAAGTAAATTTATCAGTGATAGCTATAGAAAACGAAATTTGCAATTCTCTAAATGTTGATAACTACGTAACTATGTAAGTACGCTTGGAAAGAAAATTTGCAATTTTGCACTGATGTGTTTTTCCTCGTTATGAATACGTACATGTATAATACGTTATAAATATACGTATTACATGAGCATTCCAAAACTTTTTTTCGAGAAAAACTATAGAAGCCGTCAACAATAAGATTATTCATTTGTAATGCAATGTATAAGAAAGTTAAAAAATTGAATAAAATATGAAATTATAATTTATTTTAAGAAATAATCAATACGTTTTCTACCGAGCAAATTCAAGGTTCCTCGGGGTTGAATATCTGCACGCTGAACAATCCTAAAATTTACCCTATCTAGTAAAATAAATCATAAAGAATAATATAATTTCCACACCTAAATAAGTCTCAATGATTTAAACTATTTTTAAAACGCTTATAGAAGATAGTATTCACTCACAGAAGCAGGATGAAGATTACAAAAGTGGCCTCGCAATTAATGAACTCTTTCAGTTCTCAAAGTAACCCACCGTATATTGCGCTTGAGTAGCCCTCGAATGAATTAGGTAAAGGGCAGTTAAGCAGGTTTCTATATCGGTAAGCCAACTTCGGAATTACAAAGGTTCCGTGACCATTGGAAACCTTGAAGGGTGAAAAAAATCGTTCGCCTCGCTCAGTGGAAGCTTCAGTTGATGCTTAGAAGCGAACAGTAATCGGCAGAAAAAATAACCCCACGTAAGGATTGAGTAACGTCGCCGATAGAGTTGTGTGCCAACTACTGGCAACCAGCCGCTCTTTCATCTACATCTACATCTACATAGTACCCCGCAAGCCACCTCAAAAGGCGTGTGGCGGGGGGTGTTAGGACACCAGCCGTTAAAAAAAAAATTAAAAATTAAAATTAAAATAAAAAAAAATTTCCGCCTAGCACTTATTAAAGTCCTTAATTGTTCGGGGGAAAAACGAATTCCCATACCTATCCGTTCGGCAAAATATCTCTCTTAATTTATCGATTCTGTCGGACCTGGAAATATTATGTGGTTCTATTATGATGTTCTCCGTGTCGCTCTGAAAGATATTCATTCTCAATTGCTCAAGCAATCTAAGCCTAGCGCGTAGCCTCCGAGTCTCTAGCGGCTCCCACCCTAAATCGTTCAAAATCAGTGTAACGCTTTCTCTACGGCCGTAGCAGTTTTTGACGAATCGCGCAGTCAGTATCGCTCTCTGGCGCTGCGAACGACGATTTTGGGATATGGGCTAAGAAACTTTCAAAATTCCACATAACAGGAGAGTGAAGCTGTTTATTGCGGAGGGTTAGAAAACCTATATTTTCCCCTACTAACGGCGGCCGACCTTGAGTGCGCAGTAGTGCCCCTCGCTTTTCCAGCCAATCACAGTAGAGCATCATGTCATGCATAGGGTAAGGAACTCAGTCTCTCTGTGACTATCGTGGGGCTCACTTGGGTATCGGATCGTCCGCGTTGCCAAATTTACTGCGCGAGAACAGCCTCCTTGGTGCCTACGTGCAATTATTTGCAAGAGCTGACAACGTTTTTCGGTCGCCGGGAGCCAGAAACTGGGGAGGAAGTGGGAATTCCTACCATTAGATGCTCGCTCTGTGGCGTCCACCCGCCATGAGTTCGGAAAACGGGTATAACTACTGCCAACACAAGCGCTTATAAGAGTGGGATGCCTCGCAGCTTCCTCACGTCCCGTTTCGAATAGTCACAATGAGACCTCAAGATAGATTTCTTTCGGCAAAGTTCTAGCGATGGGTAATTTAAGCCACTTGCCAATTAGCCTGGCGTTCATACTCCTTGTAACGTTTTAGCGATGTAGTTAATAGATTTCTATGTCTCACTCTCTCTCAATGCCAACCCTCCCTTCCCTTCCGCTCTTTCCCCTGACCCTATCGACCTATACCTTCCTCTCTGTGTAGCTGGTCATCCCTAGGAACTTCAGCGGAAGTTATACTCCAACATTCAAACACAATAGAAAGAATGCCATTCCACAGAAAAGGTTAAAAAAGCTGTAACGCTAATCGTCAGAATAACAGGGAGAATGGGAAAAAGTCAATTTCCTCTTAATTCGCTCTCGTGAATCACTAAATTAAATATAATTAAAGGGTAGAAATCTGTTTATACAATTCCAGTCACAAATTTTACTATACCTGCATCATTAACTGATAACAATAGAAAGCATAAAGCCGAGGTGAAACAGTAAGATTACCTCAATCACGCTTGGTATCCGGAGATAATTCCACACATATCCAGAAAAATATCTTCTTTTAGAGTAATTAGTATCCATATTGAAAAGAATGATTTGCACTAATCTAAAATTACATTAAACTAATTATTATACAAACAACTGCACCTGACGATGCAGTAAAACTGTCAGGCGCATCGTACACATTAAATAATTGATCTTCACCTACATGCTACCCTACGTGCCGCTGCATGGGCGTGTGGCAGGGGGTGTTAGGACACCATCCATGTAAAAGATGTAAGGGATAAGGTTTTGGGAGGTGAAATGGTGACGTGTATTGTGGGAGTGTACTTAGTGGAGCTCGGTTTTCAATGTGGCCGCTAATTGTGCGCGGAAAGAACGAGTTTTTGTACCTATCTGTTTGGCAGTGCATCTCTCTTATTTTATCGCTTCTCTCAAACCCAGAGACGTAGTGAGGCGTCATGATAACATTCTCTGTGTCGCTCTGAAACGAACGAGTTCTGAATTTCTCCAGCAAGCTAAGCCTAGCGTGCAGTCTCCCGTGTCTCTAGGGGCTCCCACCTTAATCCTTCCAAAAGTTGTGAAACAACAGTTGAAGAAAAGTATAAGGTTTTCTTTTCAACGCGGATACTAAAATACAGTTCTTCCTCGAAAAGACGCCTGATTTCGTAAAGTATATTCTTTAAGAGTCAATAATCCTCACAAAAATTTACACCACAACAATAGCAAATTTATCACACGCGTGCACCTAGCTGGAGTTAAAAAGTGCCCCCTCAGGCCCCCAACTTTCTCACACCACTGCGGCACCAATCGTCGACTTCTTCAGAGAGCGCAAGAGTAGTTTAAAGGTGAGAGCGCAGCACGTCTCAGTCCCACCCATCGAGACTGGTGAAATCACTATCATCCTCTTGAGCCGCGTACGCGCGAAAACCTGTTCCAAACGCAATGGTTTTCGCACGGCACGTCTGAGAGCGTGACTTCGGCTGCAAGTGTTCATTCTGGTCGACTTGTGACCGAGGCGCGGGAAATTTCGGGTGAATACGGAAAATTTCCGTAGTCCAAAAAAAAATGAACAACGAATGAAATATATTTCACTTGTCGCTGGAACAAAGCGACACAGATAATACCATTTTGACGCCACTCTACATTTCAGGGCACGAGAGCAGCGGTAAAATAAGAGGTGCCCTTTTGGTGCATATAATTTAATGTTCCATTTCTTTTAAAAACTTTTCTAAAAGGTTTTACTGAGTTTCACCAGTTTTTCTGGGTCGAATAATGTAATTGAAATTGAACCAACTTACTGGTGACATAGAGCTCTGAAACTTTGTCTATAGACCTAATTCCGGTGATAATACTAAAACAATTTATATCGACGCTAATTAATTAACGAAACGATTATATTCGTGATAAGAACCGTCAATTACGGATCCCCTCCTCTACGCGAAGGAGTCGTTCCCCTCGATTGTTGCTCTCCTTCACGGAATGATTTGTTCCAAGATCGGCTCATCTGCTAAAAAAAAGGCGCAGCGCTACTAACACTCCCGAGAATTAGTAAACAATTAACAAGCATTAGGGTTGGATTTATTACAAATACCACTAAAGTTTGGATTCCATAACAAGTAATTGAAAACTAAAAATTGTAAAATAATGAACGTTAAAAACATACTTAATAAGGAAAAAGAATTTAATATCTAATTCTAAATGATCTATAAAGTTAAAAATTATGTTTTTCAGCAACAAAAAAAATTAAATATTTTTCCTTAAAAAGTCTTATAATCTCGTTTTTTTTTAAATTTCTTTTACAGCCGATTACCAAGCCCCACAGCGTCGCTTTTGAGGGTCAGGCTTTCGCATTCGTTCGGCACGATGAACCAACGGAAATGCGAGTCAAGATAATTCACGAACACTCTTCGCTGCTAACAACTTTATCGGCGCATCGCCGGGATTTCACCCGACCGCAGAATGGCGGGCGTCGGCCATTTTACCCAATCCCAGCGCACTTTCGTTTTCTCTTGACCTTCCTGCCCCAACAAAAACCACTCTCACCCTCTTTCCCACATTGGATTATCACACAGATCCTCGAAAATTACGCCACGCTCCGAAACTGAGCGTATACTCGTCTGCGGGCTCGCCGACACGACTTTTTTTCGGGAGAAAATGGCGACCATTGCACACGCAATGGCGGCCAATTTAGGTAACCGAAGTACTTTTGAATTTTTTCTTCATTTTTTTTCAGGGAATGATAACGGATATAATGTGTTGTTTTCTCCCTTTGGTTTTATACAACTTATACAACAACAACAATTTATACAACCATGTGCAGTCATGAGTTGGTGGCTGCTTCATATGTAACTATTGCCCTTTCGCAGAATACCTTCACCAGATCATTTTCCAACACTCCTTGCAGCATTTGTATATTGGCTAGTAATCCTGAAGTAAATAAAAAAATAAACAACACATTACTGTTATCAAGTTTTAACCTTTCTCGGCTTTTAGAACCTGAAGCCCCGTATTCCAAACGGATTGGGCACCAATAACTATAACCGCATCGCACCATCAGACGTGACCCATTAGTCGGAAGGTAAAACGCGACGGCACACGCTTACGCGAAGGGATTCGGTGACGTAGCCTCTGCGCTCTTAGACCGGCGAATTACCGACGTAACTACGGCAGCTCTTGCCTTTACAAAACCTACTATCTGGCTGCTTCGACCGAAGCCATAACACCATTACGGTAGGAATCAAGTTGAGATGGTGGTCGCTGTAATTCAATCGCAGTGTGCATTCGATTGGCTCACTATTTAGCCTAATGTAATCCTATTACACACGGTATTGCGAAGTCGCATCGGTCAGGTATTGCGGTTCACCAATGGACGAGGTCGTACTGTCCCCAAACGCGAACCGAAAAAGAAATTTTAGAGCGATACACAATATCTAAGCCACGACTAAAACCCGCAACCCCATAGTTCTACCAACTAGGACGACGCTCTAATTCCAAGGCATACCGCTGGGGTACGTGAAGGGGCTGGCTGTAACACGAGTCACGCGTGAGAAAACTATGAATTCAAAGATTAAAAAATATATATATTTTCATAGATGAATCCGCTCTGAAAATGTCTTCATCTAATGGCGACTCTAAGAAAAGTTTTTTGATTCATCAACACGAGTCTAGCGGCTGAAATAATCTTATGCACTGAATTTATACGCTTAGAACAAAAACACACGAATGCCGATCCATAAATGTATCTCGTTTCAAGCTAAATCTTTTCTCTAATACGCAATATTTCTTAAGTATATCCCATGTTGAATCTAATTTTAAAAGTGGATTATTAATACTAATTCCGGGATAATCAAGTGAAAAATGACAGGTATTTGTCGAGGCAAGCAACTGCTGTGCTCGAAGAAGATAAGATTACGAACCAGTGAACAGTAACAGTGTGGAGAGAGGTACTTAATACATCGGAGGCATGGACCATAGGAAAAGCTGACCAGAAAAGACTAGAAGCCTTCGAAACCTGGTTCTAGAGGAGGATGCTAAAGATAAATGGATAAAAAAAGAAATGATGAAGTGGGCAGAGGTGTAGAAAAGGAGAGGACCATATGGAACACCATAGAGAAAAGAAGAACCACATGGACTGGATACTACCTGAGCCACAATGGGTTCGTGAAGATAATATTTGAAGGTAAAATAGAGGGAGAGACCCCAGAGGAAGATACAGGAATAAGTTCATGGACCAAATGAAGAGGATTTTATAAAGGAAGAACTGCCAAGAACCAAGGGATCCAGCATTATATAGGTAGGGGTAGAGGGCTGCACTCAACCAATCCTAGGATTGAACGACCGATGATGATGATGCCTAGGGATTGTAAATACGCACTTACTAAAAGATGACTATCTAAGGTCGAATGAAATGAAGTTTAAATCGAATATGTACAAAGGGATATGACATAAAGTGAAGTTCTTCTTTTGAAAATCAACTATCTTTTTCATTTTATACAGAGATTCAAACTCAAATGCATAGCGTCGTAAAACATACGAAAAGCGCCATCCGTGTCCATAATTACTGTGGGTGATTGAAGTGGATTACTTCTTTAAAATGCTTCCCAACCTTTTACGACAAATTAAACGAGGATATTATTTTTTTAAATCTTATTGCTTGTGAATAAAATAATTCTCATATACCATAATATCGTGATTAACTATTATGCTTCAATTACTAGGGGCTGCTACCACAATCAACGTCTTTATGCACTAAAAGGCGTTATAATATTTTTTGCCTATATGTAAAAACACGTAACAATATATCAATGCATTACACTCCGAACAAACTACCTATGATCTTCCACTGTTGACTGATAAATACGCGCGCTGTAACTAACATAATTAAGCTGAAAACAAATTATATTTACTCTAATGGTTTATTGTCCGTCTTCTTTAATGAAAGCAGTGAAAATCTCTCCAATGCTCAACGTTATTAACAATTATGACGTTCGTTCGCTAAAAATAATGCTGCCAATGAAATTATGGCTACCTTCGAGTACTTTCCATCGAACCATAATTCTTTCAACGGGATCATTTTTTTTCCTTCCAGAGCAACGAAAACAGAATTTGTAGTTTCAATGAAGTAAACAAGGACGGAACATCTACAATGTATGGAATTATTCACAGAACTGTTAGGTACCAAATCTTCCAGTATATTCGCATTTGAAACGCCGTTACATTAGCGAATTCGTCGAATTTTCCGCAAAAAATTAATAAACATCACACAAATACGCGTAGTAATGATAAAATAGCATCCATTTGAAAGTTTCTTCACTTCTATTTTCCAAACAAGCCCATATTATCACACCCCGAGTTCTAACTTGAAACCTAGTAAGCGTAACAAGCCTGCTTTTTCATTTACTTGGTATCTTGACTAGGTATCTAGACAATATGGCGTCAGCAGCCACTTGAATTTGACGTCATATCCGCCCAATGCGTACTAGGTTTCAAGGGAAGATTGCTTGATTTGCCAAGTTCGAAAACGGCCTAGGTAAAACAATTTATTGACATTGAGTTATTGCCGAACGTTTACTCCGTTTCGTTGATTGAAAGAAACTCCAGCATTATAAGACGTATTACGTCTTGGAGCATTGAATACATCACTTTCTAAAGCTTATAATTTATAATCATACGTGAGCTCTCACCAAGTAATTTTATTACATTGATTCCATTCAATAATTACAAACATGCAAGAATCAAAGATAATTGGGACTTTTCCCTTCGTCACCAGCAGTCTGTCGAATGGCCAAACGTTTATTGAAGTATGGCGTTACCATAGTCACGAAAACTGATGAAATTGGAATTGTAATCAATCTTCGCAGGCAAGACACGGTAAGAAGCAAATTGAAATGTTGACGAAAAACACTTAACGCTTTCCACTGGAAACATGGAATTTTCAGTCACAATAGTGTACGAAATGCACTGAAAAAGGAAAAAGAAACGCGTACCCATGACTGATAAAGTCATCGGTGGAGAGGTCCATTCACTTCACCAGCAAAAAACACGACTAATCGTAAATTTTGATAATAGTAATGATTCTATCATGTGCAATTACCCCCACACAATTAAACCTACCCAAATATTTTCATTTTTTGATGGCTGACGAATTTAAAAATGAAAGCGTTTTTCGTAGTGATGATACGGCTCACAAAACAGCTTCAAAATTTGAGTTTACGGACCGCGAACTAAAATTTTCGCGAGGGCCGAACGGAAAAAAAAAATTCATAAGTGTCGCCGCCAGAGCGTGGTGCGCGACATTCGGGAGACAAGTGAGCGACGATTATTGGAGTGCGACTGGGCAAAAGCACGCCCCGTGGAGTTGGCGCGAGCGCGTGGAGGAGGACATGGTCGATGGTCACGGCCAAGCGTGACTTTCGGAAAAGCGTGACGAATCGTTCGGGAAGAGTGGTCCGGTCGTGACTTTGTCCGGGCGCGTTCAACCGATTGGCTCGCCTTTAAATTTCCACATTTACAGTGTCACTCCGCGTCGAAAAATTATGGAACCCTGCTTGAGGTTGTTCCTCCGTACAGAGACTTAAGGCAGTGAGAGCGAAATTTACAGAAGGAGACTAAATTAAGAAGATTTGATAGGAAACTTCAGATGTTTTTTCGCGGATGAAGGAAAAGAACCAACTTTATCACAGTTGGACGGAAGAGAGGACGACAGAACAAGGCTGAAGGATGAGAAATTATTGGAAAACAAGAAAAGAAGCGGGAAACAAATTGAAAATGAATGCATGGGGTCGTTTGACGTGGTCCTCAGAAGGTCCAAGTGGAGAGATAGAGATGATCTGATGTGTCGACCGGATGCCCATGAGTTAGATTGAAGGGGTTGGGTTAGAGGATTACAACATACTGATCTGATCCAGTGTGATTCAAGGATAATCGCCGAGTTTAATGCTGACGATGAAGTTTCAATTGCCAAGAGAACTCGAGCTTCCAGCCGTTAATGACACCTATCTCTGTGAAGACTGACAGTCCTGTGAAACGTACGTATTTGATAAATGGACGGAAATAATAAAGGTGGTTTGAGCGAAATGTCACCTAGAAATCGATGAATATGGTCTCATTTTCCAGAAAAACATCTCGCCATTACAAAGATACCAAAATATAAGCCCCTAACCGAACTACTTTCCGTGATTTTTGAAGAAAAATGCCAGCCCTTTTTGCATAGGAAATGGTACGTGTAAAGGCAGGGACACAATCAACGTGTACGTGTGACGCGAGACGTTAACGGGACAACGGGAGACGGGGAACGCAAGTCAGCGGACACAGTCGACGTTGACGCGGCCCGGAGTAACAATTGACTAACGCAGGCGCAGCTAAGAGATCAGGTGTAAACAAGTGTGAAAGTAAATAAGTTGTCTTCGCCATGAGCTATCTTCAGCAGACAGTGAGCAGCATGAATATGCCGACAGATGGCTCCCATTTCCGGATTCTCAGGACTATTCTGATTGGTTTTCCGTGTACGGGACACGGGAAGAGATGAAAGTTGCCCATCTCTCGCGTACACGTTGATTGTGTCCGCTCGCTATACTTTCCCGTCAGCCATCTTTTCGCGTACTCCCGTTTACAGCTCACGTTACACGTACACTTTGATTGTGTCCCAACCTCTAGAGAGACCTTATTTAAAAAATACAATCTCTCTAACCCCTAGATCTCGTTAAAAAATTAAGTGTGTAGTTTGTATGTTTTCACGACTATTTTTGAAAATGAATCATATTGTAAACTCAGTAAGTTTTTCAGGATCACAAAAAAACCTGTTCTGAAGGAGTTTTAAACGTACTGCGCGAAAAAAATGAGTAAAGTTCGAGATTTGTAGAGATATTTTTTTTTCATTACTTAGAATTTCAGTCATGTAAAAGTATATAATTTTAACCATCAAAAATGCAATGCAATAAATTAATGCTTCTTACAATTGCTGAAATTAAAACGTATAATTCATACGTGTCTCCATATGACTAGGGAACTATCTCGCTCAAACTACCTTAAATAAATTTATTTCCGTGAAGTTCATCGCGCGTCATTGTCCTTGGAATGAACGTAATCTATTGTGACGTTAGCACTCATGAACGAGTCACATTTCTCTATTGTGGTTACTTATTGACAGTGGGCATTCCTTTAATTTCCTCAGGAAACGGCTTCCTTTCATATCCACTGAACGTAATCTATTGTGACGTTACACGTAATCTATATATGTGTGATGCACTCTGTGTCTTTGTCACATTTCGCCACTAAGTTTACTTTCCAAGTTTTATCGACTGTTTTTTTAAAAGAAATAATTAATAATCAGCGCAATATTTTTTCTACGCAAAGGTTTTACATTATTTTTTTAAGAAGGGCATAATAACGTAATATTCTCGGGGTATGCTAATGGTCAAGTATAACATAGTCACATGTCGTTCTATTAAGGAAATTTACCCTCTCAATTTTCATCTTTCGACGCATAAAGTAATGCCTACACGTGAAATGAAATGTGCATAATCAAATAACAATAATAAAGAAGTCTAACCGGGCGAAAAATTTGCATATTCAATCCTTTTTCTCGCCCATACAAGTCTGAGTTCAGCCCACTGCCATTGAAACAAATGAAAAGCGACTTGCGATGATTGTTGGGCTGTAGACTACATCACCTTCTTAACTCTTCACCAGAGGCCACTAGTATGTCAACTATGGATAAGGAATGTAGGGTAAATGAAAATTAGTTAAGCCGTTATGTTAACTAACAAATTCATTTATTTATAGGTGAAATGATATTTTGCTCCAACTATCTTAATGTCCGTATTCATAGTCGTATTCCTAGGGGTTACCTGGGTATCCCCTAGCCAGGTAACACCTAGGGGTCCCCTAGGCTGAGCGATTCATAAACCTTACCTGGGTAACACCCAGCCAGGGGACGCCTGGGTAAGAGATTTGACAACAATCCCGCGGAAAAATACATATGAACGGTTCCGCTGTATGGTTCTCGATGTTTTCGATGCTCATTTTTCACCGTAACCAAGCACGCTATAAACAATAATACACTATACTGTTTCTCGATGTCGATGAAAAGTGATTGAAGGAATATGAGAGAATGTTTATGATATTACTTAAATATTTCTGAAATATGAATGGTGAGGAATACGAGAGTGGTTAAGTAAGCACCCGTGTTTGTAAACAGGAGACGTTACTATGGAAAGTTAGTGATAATATTGTGTACTGCCATTAGGACAGTAGTATCAATTCGCTCCACGCGTGGGCAGCAGTACTGCGTTAGGGGACCTTTGGGTAAGCTTCATGCCTAACCCAGGAAATCGACGGCCTGGGGAAGAGTTAGGGGAAGGCAGTCCCTTGGGTAACGACTATGAATACGATTTCTTAGCCAAGGGATAAACCCCCCCACCTGGGGGACTCAGGTAACGACTATGAATTCGGCCCTTAGTCTCATGAGCTTATACTGTTTTCCGAGCCGACATTCTTACGCAAATTGCAATGGTGACAAATTAGGTTCGGACATATTCATGGTCGGAACGCGCGATAGTATCGCAAAAGGCCACGGCCGTTTTCAGAAGCCGTAATGAGTCACGACTGGTGATTAAATCTCACTGCGCTTTCATTAAAATGACTCCGCGGATACAGATATCAGCAATTACAACCGAACTGCTGACGAGTCGCGAGGTGAAATCACGTAGTGCGGAAGCTCAAATTCCCAAGTTCACTGGGAGCATTCCAAGGTCCGTGGAGACTTGCCAAGGCTAATGTGTGTCAACGTCATTTTAAGGTTGGCGTGTTATTCGATACTTTAGAATGGCCATCCGTGTCACTGCGAGTAAAAGTGGCGATTCGTACGTCAGTCAGAGTAGGAGAGCCACAATAGGGACAGGGACAACTTAGATCATACTGTTAAGGACGGGTGATTAGGCTGGATTAGGTGGGGGTTACATGGCGACAGAGAAAGTGCAGAGAGAAATCCAGCGGCGGCATACGACAACCGTTATAGTGGCAGCGAAACTTGGTGGCACTCGCCTACGCTACGTTGCACCTTAGTCGTTAATGTAATATGTCTGATGCATTGAACATAAAATTGTACCGGCTGCAAAATTCTTGTACAAGTGAAACTAGGATAATTGCGTTAACATTTTAGTTCATCAAAATCAAAATATGCATTATAAAAATGTTCACTTGCCATTTTTTTATATCTTAAGTAATTCTCGCAACTTTTGGTGGAAAGTCAAAAGCTGTAGATCACGTTGTTTTCCCTACGCTGAGTTACAAAGTTCTTGAAATCGCCAAAACTGCTAAATTTAGGGGGCGCGGTGCCGATTATTGCATTGATGTGTCTACGTTTTAGGTATTATCATATAATCAAAAGTATTGCTGAGATTGCAATGAAATTCTCTTTCAAGTGGTGTATAAAATATTGCACTAGCATTTACATGGATCAAGATATGAATTTTCAAAGTACAGCGGCACATCATCTTGACGCCGACAGTAGATTTGTATTTTCTTTGCGCCGTGATGACCACATTTCGCCTTCTAGGAATGAACTACAATAATTGAAGATTAAAGATAGACACAGACACCTTTCGGGTAGCTTTCTGTTATTGCAGTGTAAAGAACCTCTGTATTTGCTCAATGCTATTAAGATATTACCTGTATCCAGACACACAAATACATGGAGTAGCGAATCACTGTTGTACTGGCCAGCTCATTGTATTACAAACTACAACAAATCTTTCGTAGGCCAATCAACTTTTTTGTGGAATTCATTACCGCCAGAATTAACAAAATGTAAACGCACTCCTTAGAACTTCAAGGATAAATTTTATAATGTCTTATCGCAATGTCATAGATATGCTCCTTTTTAATTTTTATGTAATTTTTTCCTGTTACGCAGTAAGAAGTTACCTACATACACATATATTGTAAATACACCATTGAAGGAAGTGTATTGTTTCTTTGTGGCTTAAATGCTTAGTACTGTAACGTCAGACGTTTGTTTTGTTCCAAATCCTCTTTATTTTCTTAAAGATGGTTTCTTTTTGCCTCACTACTTCGAGCCACTTTCCCTTTTCTTCTCCCTCTCAACAATCCCTCCCTCTCCTCTCATCAACAACTCCCTAACAACATAAACATCAATAATTAAATATCAAGCGTTACAGTACCCAGTGCAATTTAATAAACTAATTTTTATTCCTACATTGAGAAGGGCAGGGATAGTAGGAAAGAAGTCAGCTAAGCAGCGATGGGAAGAGAACAGCACATGGCAGGCAACGCAACCAGCAAAACTGGATTTATCTTGACAGATTTCTTCCGGAGCAAGTGACGGTTAAACCTATTAGAGAATATGAAAAGGGAAATATTGGATGCCTTTTTCAGAGATAAACAAAAACTCCCATATCCCAATGAAGTTTTCTCGGGTCTCCCACCAGGTCAGGTATTTGTTGGCCGACGTTTCGATGGCTACCTCGGCCATCGTCCCAAATGGCATGTGCAGGGGACGATGGCATAGGCAGCCAGCGAAACTTCAGCAAACCTGACCAGGTGGGAAACGCGAGAAAAATTAATCAGTATCATACACCAGGAAATAACCAAACCATATAAATTCCTATACCCTTTTTCCAAACTGTTGTCGGCTGACCCTTTGTCCCCTGGTGCGCCTTTAACGTTTCCAGCCGATCACAGTAGAGCAGCATGTCATGCATTACGGGGGAAAACTCAGTCTCTCGCCGATAACCATGAGGTTTCACCTCAGTCTAGGATGTTCTGGGTTGCCATATTTACCGCGTGCGGATCGCCTTATTCGGTCCAACGTGCACTTGAGGTAGTTAATACGAGATAATTCCCTAGTCATAATGGAGACCGTATTCGAATTTCATGTTTTAATTTCACCAGCTGCAGGAAGCATGAATTAAATATTGTATTTATTAATGGTGCAATAATAAAATTTTATAGCTAAAATTTTCATTAATTAAATAGCAATATCCTTGCAAGTCTGTTAACTGTACTATTTTTTCAAGCGGTGCGTTTAAAACTCCTTCACAAAGGATGGATTGTATTGAAAATATGAAACAATTACAGCAGTGACCATATGGTTTATTTTTTGAAATGGTTGAGAAAACGTATTAACTACACACAGGTAATTTTTTGACGAGATCTGGGTGTTAGAAATTCCTCATTTTTTCAACAATAACTTCTGCCTGGAGTGCACAGACGTACCATTTCCCATGTAAAGACAGACTCTAGGTTTGACAGAAGCGATGAAATAAGAGAAACACACTGCCGAACATATAGGTACAAAAACTCGTTCTTTGCGCGCACAAAAAGCTACCGCAATAAAAAATGAGCTCCACTGAATGTACTTCTATAATGCATGTCACCACTTCAACTCTCAAAAACTTACATCTTTACACGGCTGGAGACCTAACACCCCCCGCCATGTGCCCATGCGGTGGCTCGCAGGGCATTATGTATATGCAGATAGGTATATCGCTACTGCTAAAGAAACTATTTTTAATAATGCGGAATGCAACTACATAAACGAGATACAAAAATCATGCAGGGATCATGAGAAACGTGATGTTAGTACTTCGTGGCCATTTATAAAACAAGCATTAGGGAGTAAATGCACTATAGTGCTCGCAAAGTTTCTGTGCACTGGAGAGTTCCTCCAAGCCTAGCTGCCCATGGAAGATTGGCTGCCGGCGTCCAATCCCGTAAACCGGTTCTTAGCTCAGTGCGCGCCGCGTACGAATACTGTTAACTGGCGACCAAGAAGAATCGGCAAAAACGAACGGATGTATTCTAGTTTCTTTCCCAGCGATAAAAAATTTGGTTTTTATGATAATTAGTCGCAATTTTCGTATTTGTATTTTTCAAAATGTTGGTGAAGAGGATTTAAGTTTTGTTTATTTATCGCGTAACCACGGTGACCTCCGCCGATGAGGATTACTTTCTAACCTCACTGCAACGACTATTGCAATCACTTATGCAGCCACTCATGTCACCACTTCATCTCACAAAAACTTACATCTTTACACGGTTGGTGACCTTGGCACCCCCAGTCACAAGCACATACGGTGGCTCGCAGGGTATTATGTAGTGCTGGGAAATGAGCGGTAGGAGCGGAGCAGTTGTTTACTGGAAACCAATGAGTACCTCCGATTGATCCGAAACCTCCGAAACGCTACGTCACGCAATGTTTCGGTGGTTTCGGAGGATGGTATTTTAGCATTTCTTATCAAGCTATAGGAATAAAATTTTCATGGAAGTTCTTAAATGTCCGACGAGTCAGAAAAAAACGAAAACCACAACATTTAGGCCTAGATTCGAGCCCAGATAGGATTTCATGTTCCAATGAGATTAGATGATGAAAAATTTCCGAGGAGAATAAATTTCTTTTAATCAATTGCAAGCACCCAATTACTAGTTGTGAGGTATAACATTACGACTTCCCCCGTGTGTTGTAAAATTGGTAATAATGATTTCTGAAAGTATGTACTTCACAAAAGATTATTATTATTAGCCTCATGCTAAATACAGAATGAATTGTTTGCTTGAGTCAAACGTCTTAAGAGCCTGAAGAGATTTGAGTTATATTTGGTTGAGCAGATTAATAATTACAGATTAAATAAGCATATTTGATTAATAAACATTGCAATTATACGACATTTTTCGAAAAAATCACATTACAGACAGTTCAGAGGTCTTTCAAAACCTGCAACCACTCAAAGCCCCCGCGTCCTCCGACACCTCCGTTTCCTCCGTAACCTCCGCTAACAACCGCGGTAGTACCGGAGAAAACCGGAGGAGTGCTGTAATCGCTACTACCGATTCAATCACCGGAGGGCGCCCTCCGTTCCCAGCACTAGTATTATGTAGATGTAGATGTAAAATGGCTGGCATTATTTTCCAAATATCTCGGAAAGTAGCTCGGTTAGGGGCTGATATTTTTGTATTTTTGGAAGGACGAGATATTTTCCCTTACAATGAGACTAAATTCGTTGATTTCTAGGTGAAAATGACATTTCGCTCAAACTAACTTAATCCCGAGAGGTGACAACGCTGCTCGGCCGTCAGGGGACAAAAACTGAGATGGAAGGGAAAACGCCTTTCATTGGTTCCTCGCCCTGTGACGTCCATCCGGCATGAGTTAAGGAAAAGGGTATATCTAGCATAAAAGGCACTAAACGAACCCGGATTTGAGGGAACAATTGATTCGGTCTATGCAACTAATAGCGACTTCATTTAATCACAGTTTTTACCTGCAAATCTCAGGCCTGTACCATGAACTGGTGTGTTTCAGAGCGACACAAGAGGATATTATCATGACGCCTCACCACATATCTAGGTCTGACAGAAGCGATAGAATAAGAGAGACATTGTCGAACAGATAGGTACAAAAAAACGTTCTCTCCGCGCACAATAAGCCACCACAATAAAAACTGAATGCACTTCCATAATACACTTCACCTTTTTACCTCCCAAATCCTTATCCTCTACATATTTACACGGCTGGTGTCCGAAGATTTCCTGCCACACGCCCATGCGGCGGATAGCAGGGTGGTGTGTAGATGTAGATCAAAGAAAAAGAGAACTTTCCAACACTTCTGTGAACGTGTACAATCACTCTATCAGCATGGAAAGTGCGACCAATCTATGTCAATCCTCATGGCGAGCGAGGAATGCTTAACAGTCGAAATTAAAGAGGCGATGGCGACGAAGGAGACAGAAAAACATCGACGGGAATACTCCGGCGACACATAATTCGGATTCGCGATGCCGACGACGGCGGAGCAAGGGCGCGAAATGCGGTGTATTCGCACGGGGGTCGCCGTGGAAACGCGCGCGGAAATAATCACATGGAAATAAAAGGAAGAGCAAAATTTTTTTTTTACATTGGACGACATCCAAGCGCACGCTCTTTACGAGTCTTGGCAAATATCCGCGCCGGAAGAACGGACATCCATCTCCGCGCAAGGAATCTACCCGAGAGAGTACATTGGCTTAGTCGAGGGCGGATGTTACAAGAATCACGACGCATGCACGCAGGGTTCCGCTTCATTTCCTGGTCACAATTTTTCGCCAGGGAAAAAAAAGGTGACGTCCCAATTTAACCCTGAAGGAAACGCATATCCTAACTGTCTTGCAAAGATTTATGCGTGGCAAATATGCTTAATTTTCGGTCACAATGTTTTTTGCCTAGCAATAAACGGCCACGTCCTAAAGTTACCCTGACTGAAGACGTATATCCTCAAGGACTTTCGACTAACTATGTGTAGAAAATATGCTTCATTTTCGGACATAATGTTATGCATAGCAAAAAAAGGTGACGTTCTAATGCTACTCTAAAGGAAATGCATATCCTCACCGACTTTCAATCATTTATGCGTGCAAAATATGCTTCATTTTCGGATACAATTTTTTGCCTAGCACCAAAGGTATCGTCCTAATGCTACCCTGAAGAAAACGCATATCCTCAAGGACATTCAACTATGAGTGGCAAGTATGCTTCATTTTCGGACACAATTCTTTTGCCTAGCCATAAACGGCCACATCCTAAAGTTACCCTGACTAAAGACGCATATCCTCACGGACTTTCAACCACTTATAAGTGCAAATTAACGGCATATTTCGATGAATTACTCAGTTCTTAAAGTTCCGCTTACCTTCATAACGGGGACGAAATACATCCTTACCTACTCGACCTGCCTTGCTTAAAAAGCACACATTGTCTCCCAATGAATCAAAGTGTACCCAGCAAGAAAATAAAATTTTAAATAGGCACAGCTATAGAGGCAAAGCATTACGAAAAAAAATCATACACATGAAGACGAAAACCCATGTAATTACAAAGAACGAGCTTCCGTTAACTCGCATTCCTCTTAGGTATGTTACGAAAGCAGTTTTCAAAATGTTTTTATGTTTGTTTTACGTAGCAACCACTTCTTCCCACCATTTTATGAGTGTTAAACCCGCTTTCAGTACTGGTCTGGTCGTAAAACAAGTCCCTGCTTACTTTAATTATATTTGATTGCTTGTGACAGCATTCCAAGGTATTCCTAATACCATTTTAGCTCGGGCGTTTTAGCATATCCAGCCCCAGTGGCATGGAGCAAACGCCAAGATTGAAATGAAGGATGAAAGGCAAAGTTAACGCATTTTATTGAGAAATATATGGGCATCAATTTGAATCAACCTCTTCCACGTGGTTAATCTAGAGCCATTAGTAGAGCAATCAGGGAATAGCCATGGAATAGTTTCTTTAATGAAAAGCCAACTGCTTGAACCAGTAGGTACCTACCTTAACATTCCGCCATTGCGAAAGTATGTATAAAATGTATGTTGAAATTGAATCAGAGAAGAACAATTCAAAAGGCCTTAATGTTGTTCAAAGTACTGAACTCGAAAACCCCTTCTTATTTATATGAAAACTTGATTTTTAATGCCCAAACTAACAAGAGATCGACCCGTATAACAAAAAACATTTTACATCCCCAAATACCGCACAACAAAATATCAAAATACTTTCCACATCTTATCCTGTAAATTATGGAACTCGTTGCCTGATAGTATTAAACTTTCTAGGAATGTCTCACAGTTTAAAAAGGAGTATGGCTGACTTTTTTTCTCCCAAATGTTCTCTCGCCTCTATAGGAGAAGACAAAATTATATGAGATGATATTGTTACATGTTACTTGTTCACTATAATCATTTGCTGTTTTTCTGTCTTATAAAATATTCGTTTGTTTGCTTTTCATTTTTTCATATTAATAGGTATTACAGATTGTACATTTTTGTTTTGACATACTATTTCGATTATTGATATTGAGACAGTTTTTTCATTTTCATTTACCTCGCTCATTTTATGTCTCTCTGCTGACTTGAAAGTTGTTTGTTTGTTTTCCTTTTTTTGTTGTAAGGCTTTGTATTTTGTCTTTGTATTCCACTCCTCGTGAAGGCATGTAAACTAATTCAATGTCCTAAGGGACTTTGTCCCAGGACAGTAAAATTGTTTGCTATTTCCATTTTCTATATAGCAATAACAGGGTATGTGTGCAACTGAGGAAAATTACGTGTTGATAATTATTTAAATTAGGCTTGAATTTTCCTATGCTGCGCATATAGTAGCGTCTGCCACCCTATATATTGAATTTGGATTATATGGATCCTATACAGACTGTAGTTTGATCTCGCACAAGTTACTATCTCCACTGATAAGGGTTCTAAACAAGCACACATAGAACTTGTTGCGAAGAAAAATAATACACATGTGACCTATTCAGTTAGCGTGTGGAAAGGCGAGGTGAGAAATGACAGAACCACAAAAACTATGACCGAAAAAATGTTTTCAAAGATATTTTTTTAAACTTGCATTGTTGCTGGTAGAGGATAATTTTTAGATTTTAATAAAAGTGAACCAATGTCCCAAAAAAACCAAGAACGCTCAAATAAGTATTATGCATCCAATCCCCCTGAAAACACAACACATCGACGGTTTTAGGCGATTTGAAGGAGAATTGGCTATAACTAAACAATCAATTGAAAAGTCTCCTCATTATTGGGTCAAGGTCGAGATGATATTACAAAATCACCATCAAGACCCTCCTTCCTAGTTGGTCACTCACAGCAACGGAGGCGGACTTGTTTTATCTAGCCACAACAGCTGTTCTCTCTCATAGAGTCTATTGGCGAGATAAGAGCTAGTCCATCACAAAAACCTTAAGGCGACGCATAACACCCTCTCGATCGGTCGAATTTGTCATGATTTCCGACCCCCGAGTTTTTGATACAGACTTATATCATCTACTTGAAATTTTCGGGATATAATCAATAGGCCTTTGCCAAGGGAGACCTATTTTTCAAATCTGACTACTTCATGGAGCATATTTTTACAACAACCTTCATTTGTATTGAAAAATCTTTAATGCATTAATCCTCCTCCTACCAGAATGCCAAGTAACAGTCGTCAAGGTAGTACGATAAAATCTGTGATTGGTGTTCATTTTGGGAGGGTACCTGAGCGATGATCGGATGCTGATGCAAATAGTTCAGACTTTACTCACAGATCTTCGGTCACCTCCGCCTCTACCTGCGCGCAGGAAATTTGACAACAACGCACACGCGATTGTTGACTTGAGCGAGAGTTATTCTGGAGTGAGAGACGTCTGACGTCACAACGCCACGATCGGGTGCGAGTGTCGCCATCTATAGGATTTTCTGCAGAACTATTCCTCACCAACGGGTAAGAAGCGTCCTCTTAAGGAGGGACCTGAGCTTCGAAATGTTCATGAAACCGGCCATGACAGCCACGCATCGAAACATCAACCACTGGTAAGGCTGCGGAATTCCTTCAATACATATTTCATTTCATGAGACAAACATAAAATACACCACTCTTGTTCACCAATTTTTTCCGTTTCGCTGATACTTGGGTCAAAAAAGTGAAAGGGGAGTCAGGAATTTTTTGTTCTTTCTGCTAGGGTAAGGCCGTACACCAAAGTCATCCAAGAGAGGTATGAGCTTCTTAATACAGAATCTGGAGTTATCGTATTCAGCCAGGACATTCATCTCTTCTCTGAAGTCCATTGGAGCGAGGGATTCGGCCCTACCCAACAATTGCGCAAATAAAGATTTTCCTTCAATAAAACAAACTTTCCAGACACCACTGGCATGACATGAGAAAAACTAGGAACTCGACTGAAGCCATGGGTATGTTTTCGCATGAAGAAAAGATTAAAGTGGAAAGAATTGACCAAGCTTGAGTCAATTCCAAGGATGACGTTACCCCCACCCGGTAGGCGGACCGGACAATTTCGTCCTTTCGCCGAATCTCGGGTGCCAGACAGACTTAAGGAAGAACCTGCGTTTCAAAGTACTGTCTTCTGAGTTGGGGATGATGTACATAATTTGCTGTAATGAGTAAATTTAGGCGTAGTGCTGCCTATTTTATTTTTTTAATTTCATCAAAATACTCCTTGGGGTAAAAATCACAGGACAAAGCGTTAAACCGTTTAAAGCGTTTTATTAAGTCACGAAAACCAGTAATTATACTGACTCCAGCCTCCATTCCAATTTCAGCAGGATTTGATATTATGAGCGAAAGGTATAATTTTCTCCAGGCTTGAAACATATAAAAATGTATAAGTATGAAAAAAATTGAAAAACAAATTTGGTAAACAAGGTTAAACAGCAGAAGTTTCCCTTGGAAACGTTACCACATTCATCAAAATATGTCGGTTACGTGCTCCGACGAAAACCGGAGGTCTGTTATACACAACCTAAATACTCGTTTTATATTATCAAAGACCTAAGCTGTCTCACATTATCGGTCCTCTATATTTCAAAAATAATTTACCGTTGCCACCTCTCAAACTTGGAACGACCTACCAAAATCAATTAAAGACTCCTCATCGCTGCCCTAATTGAAAATGAAATCATACTTATACCTAACCTGTCCCACATAAGCTATATTTATTCATTTCAATGTTTTATAATAATGTATTATTGTGATGGTTTGTAAATAAATTCACTTTGTATATTTTCCATTGCTATTGATTTCAAAATTACCTACTATGTCGAAATATTTAATCGTGCGAACATTTAATTCAATGAATAAATTTCCTTTTTGTATTCCATGCTTCATATCGTGTATTTAGTGTTTTATATTTTCCATTTCTAATGACTGCAAAATTATTATATCAAAATATTTAATCGTGTTAACATTAAAGACAAATTATAAACATTTGATGGACGCAGTTACACCATTGAATCACTTTCCCTATTTCCAACCAAAGAGTATAAGCATTAACCGAGAATTACACTATCTAATAACGGAATTAGAACCCAGTCCATCGCTCTGTCTGTAGTTTATAGCACAGTTAACAGGACTATAACTACGAAGTGTAATGATACTTAACTCTAGAGTACTAAGAACTGTAATTCATGGTGAACTTAACAGTCATAGCATGGCATTCTTTTCACCTCCACCTCTCGGTAGGAAAAAGAAACTCACGTGAAAGGCGCGAAAAACGTAAAATAGAGAGTAAATGCTGCGGTTGGAAGCGAAATTTCGTCCCACGTCACGCAATTTTTCATACCGGGATTCATTTTTCCCCTGGGTAGCAAAAACTGAGTGTGAACGAGCTGATGACATCATCGTTATGCGTCACATGAGACAAGCGAATGCGGTCGGCGTTCGAATCTATATCGGCGAAGCCTCGCCGCCGCCGCCGCGAAGGGGCCAACGAGGCCGCGACAAACGCCAATTCCGTGCGAACTGGGTCGGAGCGAGAAGAAAACAAAACAACAGTGAAATAGATTCGGGCGACCCATTCGATCCTGACTCTGTCGCATTCGATATTGCGGCTTCCCGCGCGCGGTGGCAGAGGGAAGAAGGTGATTGGCGCTCGTTGGCGCTCTCCGATGGAATTCCAGTCACGGCCCGGACACCTCGACCATTCCGAGACCGCGGAGGTCTTTGCTCGCACGCTTGCTTCACGTCTCCACACATCAATCGGTGTTCCTGCTCTTGCTTTCTAAACAACCACGCGTCTAACAGTGCAAGGACGCTCACAATAGCGAAGTGCTGGGTACTGGTGAGTTTCGAGTAGTACGACACGGAGAAATTTTAAAATTCAACTCAGATCAGGAGAATAAGATGAGGGAAACAGACTGCAGATCAGACATGTTAAAAATGTCGCATTTTCTCGAGATCGATTAGAGACCATAATGGCTGTTTATGTGGCTTTGAAGTAGGTTAGTCGCCAGGTAGCGAAGCTGATTAGTTGATTTTCTCTCAAATGCTTCTTTCTAAATCTACCGTGTAGTTCTAATAGAACTGTTCTAACGTCTAACGTCATGTTTTGAATGCTTCCCGCTAGACTGAAGTATCTAGTTTACATGGCGGCATTATACAATAGTACAAATAGTTTCTGAAGCATTGCTAGCATACCTATAGTGCGCAGAATGTTGGTAAACGTTACATGTGAATTATAGAGCATTTTGGAGATGACTCATCCCCTGCCAAACCCCTGAGACGTGGCTTGCAGGGTGATATGTAGATGGAAATGTAAAATTGTTCCAGGATGACACTAAGCTATGATGCGTAAGCCATGAACAAAATTATAATATAATAATAGGCACACAGTCGAGCAGAAAGAGACAAAAATTCCACCTCTAGCCAAAAATTCCCACTCACCAGATCCATTCAGTTCCTTTTACCAACTTTGTACATCTTCAAGAATAGTATCCTAACACCTTCTGACAATCGCCCTTGCGGTAGCTCGAGTGGTGATCAGGATGATACAAAATACCGACGATACTGATCGAATACCACTCAAAAAGGTGTGGTTATCTTTTCTTCAAGTTCTTCACACAAGTTCTCACTTTGTAGGAAGCAAATCGGAAGATTTTAAAAATCACACGTGGGTTATAGTTTTAGTCATCATGCATAAAGAGGAACTGTGGCCACATTTCACATATCCACCAAACATTTTCCTCAAAGATTGAAATACGTTCTTCTATATTCAAAATCGCTAACGAATAATAGAGTTTCTCAAACTATAGAAATAATATTGATGAAGTTTTCTCGGGCTTCACACCAGGTTAAACAGTGTTTAACTGCCAACGTTTCTGTGGCTGAGTCCGCCAGCGTCTTCAGGGCACAAACTGACATTTTTAAATGAAGCCCGAGAAAACTTCATTAATACTTACGATTCGCCAGGAAAATTTGAAATCTTATATATAAATAATACTCAGTATATTTTTGAAGCTTCACATTTTTATTGCTGTCCCCCAAATAATTTGAAGCATTCAGTTTGCGACGAGGTTATGGCTGGACTTTTCAATGACATCAGGATTTGATCGCTGAAGGCGCCGCAGGGCAAGAACATAGCGTCCGCATAGCTTGTTATATCTTATACCGTCGCAAGCAAAGTGAGCTCTAGAGCCCCGACATTAAAGCGCCGGCAACAGACATAAACAATGCCACACACTCTTGCTTTTCAAAACAGTCTGCTCGGTTTAGTTTTGAAACGCTGTCGCCAAGGCGTTGTTTGTAAACGAACCCAGACGGGAGCTGTTTGTTGGTTTGTTACTCGTGAGAGGCGGCCGACAACTGAGGTCAATCGAGATCTTTTGCGTTGACGGTTACGACGTCGGGGACGAGTGAAATATTTCAAGAGATTGCAAAATGAGAACCTTTCTCAAGAATTTACACGCGGGTATGTTGGGCTGACTCCAACGAGGGTCATTCCGAGAGCGATACCAGTTTCCTTGTAGAGGGCATTGCGTCATCAAATGCAAGCCTGACTACCAAAATAGCAACCATATTGTTCAAAGTTGCAGATTCCCAACTTTTCAAAAGATAGCACGACGGAATGGACGACTTGGCGGAAGTAAAGCAAGAATATCCACCATCTGTTTGAAATTTAGGGTAAGTGACTCATGAGACACACTGGCTGATTATTGCTATGCATTCCACTCGATTTTACCCTAATTTTAATCGGGAATGCGGATACTTATTAATTTAAATAAATAAATTATGCATGGAGAAGGCACATTAAAGAAGTAAGTAAATATTGATTCCTGCTTAAGTTATCGACGGAAAGCATAGTTAAATTGCAAGTGCAATCAAATTTGAGGAAATCATTTAATACCGGCTGATACCGCAGAATCAGGAATTAGTACAGCAGCAGCCAAGTTAAAACATCTAAAACGCAGTACATCAAATTTATATGTAACAGTTCCTGGTAATCCAGAATTATTTGCAGAAGCTAATATCAGCCTTTCAGGGTTTAGTCAGGAAATTGAAGGTGTATGGGTGATGCTCTCCCTTCGGAAAATTGTGCATAGCCGATAATTGAAAATGACCCCAGAAGGTTGAGAAAAATTAATGAAATCATTACTCATGATTACAAATTTCCAGTGCAAGCTATCTCGAGGAAAAAACGAAATTAAAGATGATTGCGCCAGAGGGATAAAGATCCAAACATTGAGAGGAGTCTGAGGCTTTCCCCGTGTATGATACTAACATGCGCCATTTGGGATGCCCCACATGGAGAAAGAATCCACGGTTGCCATGGTTTCATTGAGTAAAATCGCCTCGTGAGAATTCCCTCATCATTCAGGCGAACCCTTTCAATGTCTCCTTATCCGCAGGAAAAAAAAACTAAATTTGAAATAGACAACCGTCTGTTGCTAACCGACAGGCTTATACGCTTAATGCTTGCGTGCTGGTACTAAGTTGATTAACAAGCTGTGATTGTCCTCTTTTTTTCTTTCATTCGGCGTCCGTCACTGAATAGGTATCTCATCGGATAATTCTCTCTAAACAATCATGACGTATGCTTTTCTTAAGACGACCAACAATAACTGATACACCAATGATACATTAAACGTATAGCTATGAATATACATACGGATTGCTGACTCGTCGCCTAAAACTGTTCCCTAGAATTCCGTAAACAAACAACTTTGTCGATTGTGGTGTCGTCTAGGGATGAAGGACGGCAGTTCAAATATAAATACAGTCTACAGTTCATAAATAATGACGTCTTACCGGTTTTACTTACCAGTAATCATAATGCAGTGGATAAAAAATGTAGTACTACAGAAGGGACGTAATTACACACTTTTTAATATTGTCCGGTCTACAGGTATATTTAATTCATCTCCATATGTAATTACACAAATGCACAATTAACGTCTTATCACTTCGTGAATATCGTTCGACGGAAATTTAATAATAATAAGAGGTGAAAAAAGTGGAATGAATTAGAAGACGGATACAAGTACTATAAGGATTTAAAAACCAAGATCCGACAATATCATCAATGGATGAGAAATGGCGCCAATAACTATCATTTTAGCCTTTGTTGTAAGACACTTCCTACTCTTAGAAGTGGAAGAATCAAAAAGCAATAGCGAATAAAGGAGAGATTGTTGAACCTACACCGAGGCCACACATCAATAGTAGATTATACATTAACATCCACATCAATCTATCTAGATCATACCTTCTGATTCCTAGGGCTCTCAACAGGTAATAAACCAAAAATATGTAGCCGTATATGAACAGTAAAAGATTTACGGGACAGAAAAGGCTCACGATGGAAGTTTCATGCGCCTCTTTAGGTCTCAAAATAGCCAGCTATTATTCACAGCATCAAGTAGTTCATATCTCTTCAGTTGTTATTGAATATCCACCAGTCTCACGTTAACAACAATGAACAACGGACATTAACGAGTTGACCGAGGAGACTCTTTTCTAAGAAGCGCCAAGGACTGAGTGAACTAAAAGTGGGAATTTAGGCAACACGTAGCCAAGGCAACGATTACAAACATTTAAATCCATTATGTATATTCATGCGTATAGCCAAATGATCCAAAGGCAGATCGCAACATCGAGTATCATGAAAACAAAATACTTACCAGCATAAATATCCACGATTCTCTGCTCTCATCATGATACGCAGCATAATTTTTATGTAATTAATTTTAAATCCACTTTCCTTCAATCGTCATGAGCATCGACTTATTGTATACATTACATTGGTCTAAATACAAAATGGAATCACTGACATTCCTCGAAAATTCTTCGCATTGAAATCTCTTCAAGCGACTGTTTTCAGCACGATGCTACGTCGCGGATTTTGTTGAACAAATTTGTTCGCTCAATTTTATAGATTTTTATCGAACTCCTTTCATATCCAACTCTTCGCCGGACATCAAGTGTGATTATCTTCAATCGTTTGATCTTCAGCTGACACGCAGGGATGTTTGGCAGGGACACAACTTAGATGTTTGCAAATACCTTTGATGAATCACACTTCGAAAAAATTTCAGCTTTCGTGGGATAAAATATCGGTCATTTACTGCACTACTTTATCGAGATCTTTGACATAAATTATAAACCCTTTCATCCGTGGGGTATGACGAGGCTAATCACATAAATGAGACATCATTTAAAAAAGTGAAAGTTCTAAGTACAGATGGCGCAAAAAAAGATTGTGAACGGTTGTTCCTCTTCTGAAATTATGAAATGCTTCACTAATGCTAACAATTTTCATTAGGTCACAAAAAATCCTCCGGCTGTAAAGGCGCAAAACATATAAGATCACTTGAATTCACAAATATTTATTTCAAGTAGATTACCGAAAATTCCCAGACGCAAAAAATAATTTTTTACCGCTTTTCATATTCCTAGACATGCCTCATTCCTTTAACGGATTAAATACTAACGTCTAGCGGCCACGATACTGTTGGTAAAACATCCCAGCAACTGCATAATTTCTAAAGTCAACTATGCACACAGATGACGTTATATATTGATAACCCCTGCGTATTATGCTAGGTTTGGTCAGACTAAAAATATTAGAGAGATAGATTGTCGTACCGGTAGATTTCAAATGTCATTTTTCCCGCGTACTATAAGAGAGATCAATAGGCAGCGTAGCAAAGGGATAGGTAGGTGAAATATAGTTAGAGTAGTCTGTAGTGTATGATGCATGTAATAACAACCAATAATCCCTTTCTTATTATGTAGATACTAACCATGTGACCCTATTATCTAGCATGCCTTCATTAAATATCCTATTTGCATGTCAATAGTGCATGTTTGTTGATCTTCACCCCCTGCCACACACCCTCGTGGTAGCTCGCAGGGTAGTACGTAGATGTAGATGCACAAGGGGCGAATCTCTTTCAAACTACCTTAGAGAGAAACTATAACCGCAAATGGACACAGCAATTACATGAGGGAGATATTTCGGCTGCTTAATTTAGTATGAGCGAAATATTTCCGATATCATATGGGATACCAACAATTTTATTTTTCCATTTAAGGAACAAAAAGAATCGTGAAGTGAATCTTGTGACATTAATTGCACAAAAAAATCGTTTCAGATTCTCAGTAAATAACTAAATATACGCCCATAAGTTGCTAGCTGGTTTCATTTCTACACGCTACACCCTGAAAACGCCAAAGACTTTTCCGCGACATTGTCGAAATTACTTTCGGGAGTAATCGATTTATAAAAAAAAACAATCGAGAGAGCAATCAATTTACTAACCGTTACGTTTCTCACGAAATCCATGCGCAAGGAACTTCCTCATCAAAAAAAGGTCTCGATGGAATGCATATCTGGACCATTTCCAACTGAAAACGGAAGGTCTATTTTGGCAAATACATCGAAAGGTACGTGCATCGGTAAGAGTCACATATTTTGTCATCATTTTGGCATCACTGTCTATAAATAATACAAGTTCTTTGGTAAATTTGCGGTATTCCATATTTTTTCTTTCAGAGGATTTAATGGTTACATTTACAAAACCACAACTTAAAAACACACACGACCCGGGTTTCAACGCTTAAGCGTCATCTTCATCCGCACCTGAAGATGACGCTTAAGCGTTGAAACCCGGGTCGTGTGCGTTTTTAAGTTGTGGTTTTGCAAATGTAACCATTAAATCCTCTGAAAGAAAAAATCACTGTCTATGTTTTATTTTTCATCAATTTTAGGGGACCTTTGCCTTCTAGTAAACATTGTTCATGCAAATAAGCCTGAATGTGCTTTTTCGTTCTAATTGGCGTATTTCTTCTTTAACCTGAGCGATCTCAGAAAGAAAATATCCGCATTCAAGGTTGAATTACAGTGAAACTACCCGGGAAACCGAAGTCACTTCGTTTCAGTTCATAAAACGAACTTCAAAGATGCTTGACGGTACGCATAGTGTAGCATAGTAGTATTTCCACACTATATTTCACATAAACCGACCATGGTTTCGACACTCAATGACATTAATAACGCACCTTGATAATGGCATCAAGTGTCGAAACCATGGTCGGTTTGTATGGATGCCATACCTACACTGAGGGTGGAGTCAAATTAAATCTTCCGCTACAGTTGAATACTTTGGAATTACCTTAACTTCTGATATACCGTGGGGAACACACACAAAATGAACGCGGCACAGCATTAAAGAAGCTAGGTTTTATACACCAGGGTTGAAATTCGCTATGAAAAAATCATTTGACTTGACCGGGATTCGAACCCGGATCTCCCAATTGCCGGTCAGGTGTGTTAGCCAGTTACACTGAAGGAAGATGACGAAGAAGGAAGCATCGCCTTGAAGGAAGATGGCTTGGTTGTGTAACTGGCTAACACACCTGACCGGCAATTGGGAGATCCGGGTTCGAATCCCGGTCAAGTCAAATGATTTTTTCATAGCGAATTTCAACCCTGGTGTATATTGCACCCGTGCGAGTGACTTCGTACCACATCATTTGTTAAATGCAATGTTTGGAAATAAGCTAGGTTTTGTGAAGCGTATAATAGGGAGGTCCTCGAAGGAAAAAGAGAGATGCTACTTCGCTCTGGTAGGCCACACCTCGAATATGCCGCGACCATTCGGGACCTTGGTCATAAAGATTTTAACCAAAAAAATTAAGAAAATACAAAGAAAAAGCTGCACGCTTCGTTATACACTACTACGAGAGAACATATAGTGTTTTAAAACTTTAAGAGGGATTAAGGTGGGAGCCCCTAGAGACGTTAATCACAAAAAAATTGTTTCAGATTCTCAATAACTAACTAAATATACACCCATGAGTTGCTAGCTTGTTTCATCCTCTTCATTTCAGGGGAGCCCCTAGAGACTTGGAGGCTACACGCCAGGCATATCTTGCTTGAAAAATTCAGAACTTGTGTGTTTCATAGCGACACAGAGAATATTATCATGACGCCTCACTACATCTCTTGGTCTGACAGAAGCGATGAAATGACAGAGATACACTGCCGAACAGATAGGTACAAAAACTTGTTCTATCCGCGCACAATAAGCGACCACAGTAAAAACTGAGCTCCACTGAACACACTCTCATAATACACGTCACCATTTCCCATCCCAAAACCTTAACCCTTATATCTTTAAACGGCTGGTGTCCTAACACCCCCTGCCACACGCCCATGAGGCGGCTCGCAGGGTAGTATACAGATGCTGGTGTAGAAGTGTCGAAACCATTGTTGGCTTGGAATAAAAACAGTGTAGAAATTACTTCTGAGTAAATTTATTCGCACCACACGGATATACAATAGTTCCAGAAATAAACGCCTGAAACTCTTTCATACGATCAGAGAAGCTGTTTCGAAATTTTCCGAATTATAATATTAATAATATTTATTGTTCAAGGACTACATATCCTTTGGAACAAAGTACAGTTTAACTGAACGACTCTGTGGCAAAAGTAGTATTTTTTTCAGGACACTACAGTTTACAAATATGAACATTCAATAAGCATAGGACATTCATTAATACAATAATATTTACAATTACTATAGTGCAAGCTAAAAAAATATATAAACAATAATTAAGGATGAGAGAGAGTTTTTTATAGAAATTAACAAAAAATGGAGTGTACAATGAAATTCACACTGTGCTACAATAATATTTTTTATACAAGAAAGGTAACATTACCGATTTAAATTTGTATACATTGTTTGATTTTATAATACTGTCAGGAATACCATTCCATATTCGTAGGCCCGAATTGATTGTGGATAACTGATACAAATATTAGTTCTACACCTTGGAATTTTAAATCGTCTTCTTCCTCTTACTTGTCTCCCTGGAACACTTTGGTTTCTAATAATATAATTATACAGATAATCAGGGGTTTTCGTTGATAATATTTTGTAGATGAACACATAATTTAAATATTTTTCTATGTTTCAATTTCATGCACTTCAATTAAACATAGTAAGGAGTTGCATGTTCGTAAATAATCGTATTAAATATATATCTTACTCCGGCATTAAACAAGATTTGTAATTTATTTTGTAATTCCGTAGTTAAATCAACAAATACAAGGAGACAAAAATCGATATGAGGAATTAAAAGATGATTAATGAGTTTTTTACGCGGCTCAGATAGAATCAAACGTTTAAATTGTTTCATCTGCGCTAATGTATTGTACACTTTGTTGGAAATGAAAGCAACATGCTCCTTCAAAATTAGTGTATTATTAATATTAACTCCTAAGTTTACAACCTTATTTGTATAATCAATTTCAGTACCATTCACTATTATTTCAGGTAAATTATCATAATTAAGTTTATTTATAAATTTGGCAGTACCAATTATTATAGATTTTGTTTTAACGGGATTGATTTTCAGCATATTATGTTCAACCCACTTGCATATGCGGGAAACATCTTCATTTATCATATATCTGTTACATCAGAATATCTGTTATACGTGACCCTGAGCAGCCCTCGGGGACTTCGGTATTCTTGTCGTTTTCCTTCTAGGAGGAAAGATCCTTGTGTCACACACGCACACACACACACACATTAGCCGAACCGCGAATATGTCGCGGCCGGGAGGAGTAATGCGTCCCGCGGGGAAAATGAAAGTTCGCGATCTAGTTGAACACAGCGCTCCCTTCCTGACCTTGTCTCCACCGCTCCCCTCACCAGGCGCCCTCAACACGATAAAAGCGCGACCTGGAAAGCGAGGAAGGGCAAGGATCTCCGCTAATGCTGAAACGGCGCCCGATTTGCCATTGAGGCGTCGGACGAACCCTGACACACTCGCCCCCTCCCCCTCCTCTTGCAATTAGAGAGAACAAGCGAGCGACGCAGGACATAACAAAGGGTTCCCCTAGTGGAGAGCAGGGGAAGGAGAGAGGACTATCTAATCGGGCACGTCGAACACGGCACGAAGAGCTCTTCTGTCGTTTAATTTCAAATAGTCCGAGAGAGATAGCTACCTAGTCAAATGAGAGACCATATTCGAATTATACGTTTTAATTTAATCAGCTGTAGGACACATGAATAAAATAGTGCATTATTTATGGTGCAATAATATAGTTTTATACGACAGAAATGTTATAATATAGTTTTCGTGGTTCGCGGTTTTCGCGTATAGCACAGGCATACCTAACGAAAAATGTGGAAATCAAGACTAGAAAAATTTTAATTCAATACCAAAAAATAACCCAGTCCTGTAATATCTCTGTTGACCATGTAATTTAGACCAAAATACCTTGAAAATAAAAAAAAAAATGCATTATGCCTGGTATCGAGTAGTATCGTGAGTACTTGGTGGTATCGTACTCGGTATCGGGTATCGTGTATCGAGCAAAAAATTGTATCGACCAATCACTACTCTAGACTAAGCTACGGTGTATTCTCTTGGGGTGGAGCTTTCGAAAACTCTACAAGATTCACCTCGTCTTTACAAAAAAGAATTTTTAGAGCGATCTTAAAAAAAGAGTCTCTTTGAAAGTTCCTTTCCGGTTTATTGTTGTCTTGGGTTACTCCCCTTAAGACATCCAGTTATTTATTGTTTTAAGTCGTTTTCACATAAGACGTGGTTATACTGGGTTATTATTGTACATCCTTCTCCCTATACCCTACGCAAAGCACGTATTTCCTAACCCAAGCCGAACCTGACGTTATTCAAACTATGTTTCTTGAACATAGGACCTGAAGTGTCTTATTTTAATGTTTTAATTCAAAAATTCTAAACACTAAAGTGAAAAATAAACGATCTTGGTTGTTTACTGAAGAAAGTCCAGAGGATGTTTTCTTGTAACTGTAATATTATTGGATACATGTACTGTAACTTCAAAATGCTGTATTTCCTTTATATATGTGTGCATAGCCCATTCTGTAAACGATGGTAGCCATAATTCAGGTTTACCTTCATGACTACCTCAAGTAACTCCCCGATTTGACCAAAGATATTATGCTGTAATAATTCTCTGTCAGGGTAATGAAACATTATTTCTATAATTATTAAAAATCTCGAGCGTGGGGGCAGTGGTCGCTACCTCCCGCCGAGGCCGGAGCCCGTGGAAATGAGTGCCCTTGCAGGGCGAGGAGTAAGGGTATACCACGGTGCCGTTACTTAAAGTGAATCAGTTTGCACAGAGCTTAATAGTAATAATTAATGCATACAATAATAATTGATGATGGACCATTGGAAAAGCTGACCAGAACAGACCAAAAACCTTCGAAGCCTGGAGCTGGAGGAGGATGCTGAAGATAAAATGGACAGAAAAAATAAGAAATGATGAAGCCTCATAAATGATAAAAACCCTAGCATGTGAGAAGCAGAATGTAGACGACATCCTGAGAGGAAAGAAATTAGAGCAAGTGGATACCTTCACCTATCGCGGAAGCACCATCACGAGGGATGAAAGAGGTACAATGGACATCAAGCGGAGAATTGTGCGAGAAAAATACAACTTCTCTGCTCAAAGAAGATCGGACGACAAACCAGGAAATATTTTGGGAAAACATTTGCGTGGAATGTGGCACTCTATGGATCGAAAGCATGGACCATTGGAAAAGCAGACCAGAAGAGAATAGAAGCCCTCGAAACCTGGTGCTGGAGGAGGATGCTGAAGATAAATTGGTCAAAATTATAGATGATGAAGTGTACAGAAGAGTAGTAGAGGAGAGGACCATATGAAACACCATAGAGAAAAGAGGAACCTGATGGATTGGACACACCCTGAGATACAGTGTGTTTGTGAAGAACGTAACTGATGGCAAAATAGAGGGAAAAGTCCCCAGAGGAAGACCCTAGCATATGAGAAGCAGAATGTAGACGACATCCTGAGAGGAAAGAAATTAGAGCAACTTTGCACAGAGCTCAAAAGTAAGAATCAATGCATACAATAATAATTGATGATGGACCATTGGACAAGCTGAGGAGATATGATCACAACACAAAGTTCATGGACCAAATAAAGAGGAAAGTACATAGGAAGAGATACCAGGAGGTAAGGGAACTAACATTCGATATGGTTGGGTGGAGGCCTGCAGTCAACCAGTCTTAGGATTGAACGACCAATGATGATATACAATAAGTGAGGTCACTTTTCGCATTTTTCTTGCAATATGCCTATTTGGACAGTGGAAGGAACGTGACTTTGTCGAAAATCGGATAACAGACAAGACACGTACGACGTACATTTTTTAAATTCTTAGCACTAATTGTAAGTGGGAATCCTTCAACCCTACGGACAATTAGCGAAATGTTGAAAATTAAGCAAAATGACTTAGCAGCGAACATTTTCGTGAACCCTTGCACCGCATTTCTCACTGTGCCATCAGTGGCGCTGTCGTCCGATAATGGAGGGGAAGGCGAAGCTATCTCCTTGGCTGCAGTAGATGCTGGAAAAAAAATTCCGTAATCGGTCGAGGAATACAACCCACTTAATCTCCAAACAAGGGCACCTGTCGACCCACGCTTTTATAAAACACGCCCATTGTACAATATACGTGCATAAAGGGTGTCTTACAAGTGGAGCTCCGGTTTTATTTGATCACTTATTGTGCGTGGAAAGATCGAATTCTTGCACCTATCTGCTCGGCAAAGAATATCCCTTATTTCATCGCCTCTGTCAGACCTGCGATGCAGTGCAGCATCAACATGATACTCTCTGCGTCGATCTCATCGACTTCAATGCGAGCATTTTCCTCATGATAAAAATCAGGATGTAAACGAGATATCGGCAAAATTCCACAAATAATTTATCAACCTGTATGACCGGTTTGACCTGCTACAGCATCTTCGGGTGGGTGCACTCGACACTGCCCACTTGGTTCATCGGGTACTTATACACTAAGATGCCGTTGGTGGCAAAACCGGTTGCGAATACTATTGGTTGCTGGATGAATTTTATCAAACTGTCATTTTCGCTCTTCTCAGGGCACTGATTTTTCTATATAGCGCATGCTCTATTCAGTTTCGACCGTCAATTTAATAGAAACACTGGAAGTCATTGGTACGATTAAACGCGATGCCTACACTAAGAAAAACACTTTGTTGACGTTACCTTCCCTGTGTTGCCGCAGCGTAATTCGTTTGTTTACATAGTAACAGCAGTTCATTGTAGCCCGAGGAAATGGCGTACCCTACCTTTGCTCCGCTAATCGAGGAAAATACAATTCTTCAGCAGTGTATTAACACTTAAACACACAGTTGAAGTTTATACCAATGAGCAAGTTAGTAAACCAATTCTCATGAATCTAAATCATCTACTATACCAGTAATGAAAAATGTACCTTCTTCTAATAAGAATTTCGCACCCAAAATACGCATTTTCGAAAAAAGACTTAAAAACAAGAGATGATTAATCACTCACCTCAAATCTATGAAATTCTAAAATAAAAATAAATTTAAAAAATAAATTCTACGAAAAAATAATAAAAAAAAACTCTACCGTGATAGACGATCAAAGGGTATTAGTAATTGATCAATTATAGAAGGAACTATTTCTTGTCTCGTACTCTCGGTTAATTTTATTGAAATCTCCTTGGTAAAAGTTATTGCAACCAACGCAGAAACACAGTAAAGAAAGAGAACCCACGAACTAAAAACGGAATAATTCTCTTGTTTTCTCTATTCGTTTTACAAAAATTATTATTACGATTGATATAAAGGCTTAAAAGAGTCTTTAAAACGAGGGAAGGGGAAACACCAACTTTTAAGAGAAAATAATAGCCACAAAAGCCATCACGTCTGATGGCAAAATTGAGGAAATCGCGGTAATGGCCGCGCAGTGGCAAACTAACTCAAGAATGTGATCAAACTGGTTCGTGGGTTTAACTGCGAAAAAAGCATTCGCCCGATTTGTTTCCGTCACCAGGGTTGCTATTTATATTTCTGGCCTTGACAGCAAGAAATGTTGCCAGGCGCTATCTGACGTTTACATTGGAAACTTGACATTGTTGAACATAACCTTGTTCAGAACATTTTATCATTTGAGCGCGATTTTTGTTGTTTAGAGTAATTTGAAAAATTTATATCGGGCAAAAAATGGAATTAACTCGCGAACATTCTCGTGCGATTATTTTCTATAACTTTCGACGTGGATAATCAAGGCAGGAGTGCATCGACGAACTTAATTCTTTATACGACGATAAAGCACCATCCTATAGCACTGTAAAAACTGGTATAGTGAATTCAATCATGGCCGAGGTTCGCTCCAGGACGAATTCCCAGAAGGTCGTCCAAAATCGGTTGTTGTGCCAGAAAACATCGATGCTGTGCGTGAACTGATAAAGCAAGATCGTCATGCGACATACCGTGAGATTGAGGCACCTTTGGGCGTGAGTATGACAGGCATCAATAAGATATTGCATGATCATTTGGCCGTAAAAAAGATTTGTTCGCGCTGGGTTCCGCATAATCTGACAAACGCTAAAAAGAAGGCTCGTGTCGAGTGCAAGGAAATTGGTGCAAGGAAATGTTGGAAAAACACGTTCGAGGTGCGTCAAAGGCTATGTATAACATCTACACAGGTGATGAAGCATGGATCTACGCATATGAGTCCGAGACAAAACAGCAATCGACTGTTTGGGTCTTCCAAGACGAGCCAAATCCAAAAAAAGTTGTTCGCGGAAGAAGCACATCCAAGCAAATGGTTGCCTGTTTCTTCGGCATTACCGGCCACGTGGCAACAGTGGCGTTAGAGCATCGTAGGACGGTCAATTCTGAATGGTACACGACCAATTATTTGCCAATAGTTTTCGGAGAGATTCAGAAAAAGTCAAAGAAGAGGCGAATCATTTTTCATCATGACAATGCGAGCTCTCACTCATCGGCTCAAACAAAGGAATTTTTGACCGGTCAAAACATCGAATTGATGGGTCATTCGACCTACAGCCCTGATTTGGCACCCAATGACTTTTTTTTTAATTCCCGGACATCCAAAACAAATTACGCGGTCAACGTTTTTCGATACCCAAAGAAGCGGTTGATGAATTCAAACCTCATGTTTTGGAGTTACCTCAATCGGAGTGGAAAAAGTGCTTCGAAAATAGGTTCAAACGCATGCAAAAGTGTATTGATCTTAATGGAGAATATTTTGAAAAACAATAAAACCAATTTTGAATCATAAATATTTGTTTTTTTTTATTATTAGGCCAGAAGTACAAATAGCAACCCTCGTATTAGGGCGGGCGATTTTTTCACAAATTACTGCGATTCGTAAAATTCGGGTTTCCCCTCAGAAAACATAAATTAGGAGAGTAATTATTTACGTATCCAAACATCAACCACTGGTAAAGCTGTGTAAATCATCTACATCCACGAAATGGCGTGCAAGCCAACACTAAGGTGCGTGGCACGTGGTGATTCCACACCAGGCATGCAACACTCATTCCAGCTGAAATCAGAACCTCGCACGCTCGCCCGGATACCAGGCGCAGGCCAAAAGCAGTCAGAATAACAATACGCGGTCAGACCAGAAACTAGGAGAGTGCTACGTAGACATACATGCTACCATGCAGTATACTATTAACAACCACAGGTTAGTATTATTCATGCTACTAATGAATAGTAATAAAAGGTATTTAAGTCATGCAGGAGCTATATCTTACCGGATATTTCATGCGGGGTCAGCAGCTAATAATGATGTCCAGACATTTAGCACGAGTGCAAAACCTACTTTACCCAGTGAGGGTAAAAATTTTCCAGAAATGATCTATCGCAGCTATTATGGTCCCTTATTGTACGTGGAAGAAATTACATTTTAAATCTATTGGTTCTAGAGTCTATTTCCTTCATTTTATGCCAAATGCCATTTCCACCATAATAGTTTGGCTCTAGCAGAATATTTTGAACGTCCGGAAAAAAAATAGTATACATCTAACTTTCGTAAAAGATTTAACCTAAATTTCTCCCTTCGATCGGTTACAGGTTCCCACCCTAATTCCCTCAACAATTCAGTAACACTAACCTGCTCATAGTAACATTTTTTCACAAATCTTGCGGTTCTTAGTTGTATTTGATCTATATCTGAAACTACACCCACGTCGTATAGGTCCGATGTACTTGTGGCGTACTGCAAGTGAGGATTCCTCCGAAGCACATTCCATAAGCGAATCATTGAATGCACCGATCTATTTCACTATATTTTTCCATTTCGCTAATCCTTTGTCAAATCAAAGAGAATGAAGCGTTTGAAGCGAAGTAAAACTTTTACATAGAGAGTGATAATATTGCAAGTTTAATCCCAAACGATCATTTCTTCGGTTTACGTGGAAAACCCAATAAAACGCTTTTTCAAAGGTTTTTACGCAGACAGAAAAAAACAATATATTTTCTCCCTGATGAGATCAAAAAAGAAACGCCAGAAAAAGTTTTTCGGGGGGTAAAAAAATTGGTTGCCGGGTGGGATTGAACCTTCATTCAGTAATGGACACGTTGTTTCTGATAAGTTGAAGGGAAGTTTATTTATATGTGCTTATACGTACTCGATTGTTCATGGTTTGGATATATTCCATGAAGGCATTAGTTGTAATTGATATTGTACTTAAGTCAAAATCTGCACGTTGTTCGTCTTATGTTGTACTGAGGTGCCTTTGATTAATGATTTTTATGTAGTCAGGTTGTTGTGAAAACTTAATTGCACTCAAGATCCTGAATGTAAATTCAGCATGTTCATATTGCATGGTTTTACTGTTGGTAGCATAAAAAATTATTCACCTTAGAGGCCTAATGCTTCCTTCACTGTAAAAACTTACATATTTTGTAAAGAAAGAAAAGCAAAAGAGACATCAAGAATTTTTAGTTCTTTCTGCTAGGGCAAGCCCGCTCGCAAAAGCCATATAAGAGGGGTATGAACTTCTAATTATAGTTGCTGGAGTTCTTGCATTCAGCCAGGACATTCATCCCTTCTCTGAAGTCCACGAGAACGAGGGAATCGGCACGGCCCGACGTAATTGCACAAATGAAGATTTTACTCCGCAAAAACAAAATGTCCTCGCACCGCTCGCATGCCATGACACAAACTAGGAGCTCGGATGAGGTCACGGGTGCGGTTTTGTTTGAAGAAAAGCTTTAAGTGGAAAGAATTGACAACATTTGAGCCAATTCCGGGGACGACGTCTCCCCTATCCGGTAGGCGGAGCGGACAATGTCGTCCTTTCGCCGATTCTCGGGTGCCATACAGACTTAAGGAAGAACCTGCGTTTCAAAGTACTGTTTTCTGAGTAGGTGATGATGTACATAATTTGCTGTAATGAGTAAATTTAGGCGTAGCGTTGCCTATTTTATTTTTTTTAATTTCATCTAAATACTCCTTGGGGTAAAAATCACAGGACAAAGCGATAAACCGTTTAAAGCGTTTTATTAAATCACGAAAACCAGTAATTATACTGACTCCAGCCCCCATTGCTATTTCAGCAGGATTTGATATTGAGGGAAAGGCGTAATTATCTTCAGGCTTAAAGCATATAACAATGTATATTAAATGCCTAACTATAAAAAAAATTGAAAAACAAAGTTGGATAAAAAAGGTAAAGAGCAGAAGTTTCCCTTGGAAACGTTACCACATTCATCAAAATATGTCGGCTACGTGCTCCGACGAAAAGCGGAAGTCTGTCTGAGGAACCTGCGCTTCGAAGGACTGCTTTCTTAAGATGTTCATGATTTGCTGTAATAAGTAAATTTAGGCTTAGCGCTGACTTGCATACTTTTTAAATTTCATGTAAATACTCCCTCGGGTAAAATATTATAGGAAAAAGCGTTAAACCGTATATTTTACCTCGTAACGAAAGCCAGTAATTATACTGACTCCAGCCTTCGTAACTATTTCGGCAGGATTTCATAAAATGCTATTTCAACGAACTGAGGGAATGTCTCTTCTGTCAGATTGTTGCGAAGCGTTACCTCGTTGTTTTAAGAGTAGTCGCAACCTAAAATTGTAAAGGTACTCTGCAACAATAGTGGCGAAAGTGACATAGTAAGTTAGTAGCTTACTGGAAAGGATCTATGAATACCGTTGTTTGGTATACAACCAAGGGGTCTTGAAACAGACTAAGTTAGTTCCTTGCCAGCGCGTTTTAGCTGAAATCTATTAATACACCCGACAGCGATATTTCCGAAAGGTGCCGTTAAAATTCCATTACCCTGAAGGAATTAGGTCATGGGAAAAGTTCGGGGGCCAAAAAAATGAAAAAAATTCGACAGTGAACAAGAAGAATGTACAATCGACCATGTTAATTTCACTCAATTTTAACTGCACTTTGAAAATACCAGGGAAAATTAGCAACAGACAGGCTACCAGGAAGCATGATTACATAGCTCCACTGATAACTTGATTATTATGATACAGTCAATCGCCGCTTTAATACCGGCACGTTATAAGGCAAGGCCAAATCACAGTCCAGACAGGAGGTTACCAACTTAAGGGGAAGAAGGGGTTCACTCAAAGTAACGTAGCTGTTACAAAGCAGCCATCTCAAGAGTCTACCAGTGGAATAACCATAATCTACTATATTGGCTCATGGAGGGATGACGGAACAACTGAGGATCGTTAGAAATTCAAGTTGTTTTTTTTTTAAGTTCATGTGAGTCATGGTTGATTTTTAGAATTTCAATACGAATACTACTTGTTCCAATTGAGATAAGTTAGTTCTATTATATCTAGTTCGGCTACTTCATCTGGCTTATTTTTTAACCTGTCCCTAAAAAAAATAACTCACGCAATAAATAATTGAGAAAATATTTTTGAATTGAAAGTTTCATTTGTAGAAACAACGGTACATGTCGGGGAGGGAGGGGGTTAAAAAAATCAGCGAAAACGGTTACGTAGTTTATGCACGACCCCCATATATATGTCATCTGTGGGTGTGCGGACAGCGACACGTTGTTAATTAAGGCTGTAAGGAGTACTTACGAACAATGGCACCCGACTCAACAGCATTGGTACGATGACTCAACAGTATTGGCTTGATACTCACCTGTGAAAGGAAAAAGGAAATCACTGTACAAAATGTTTGGCAAAATGCAAACAGTTAAACGTTAATCAACATTTGAAAAGACGATTGTGCTTTTTTTGGGAGAAAAACAGCGATAAAATGCAAGGGAAATTGTGACAGGAAAATGTTCACCAGTACCCAGAATGGATCCATGCACCTATGGCCGATGTGTAAACCACCTCACTACCCAGGAAACCTAATTCTCTCGGCCATAATTAATTAATTAATTTATTTATTTATTTTTTATTTATCTTCACTATCCCGAATACAGCCCAATGTGCCAATTTACGTCGGGTGAATAACAGTAACAACGGACGCGACACAAACACCCATGTCCTGGGCAGATAATATTCTACCCAGGCGGGACTCGAACCCGCGAACCTCGGGTTAGCAGGCGAGGACTTACCCCGCTGCCACCGGGGCCGACATATGGAGGACCGGATTATGGAGAAATCATAACACTAGATATGATGGAAAGTCTCTCTAGTCCCGCCTCTTGTCTACCAATCATCATCGGTCGTTCAATCCTAAGATTGTTGAGTGCAACTCTCCTCCCTTCTCTATCTATTGATATTGAGACTGTTTTTGCATTTTCATTTACCTCGCTCATTTTACATCTCTCTGCTGACTTGAAAGTTGTTTGTTTGTTTTCCTTTTTTTGTAAGGCTTTGTATTTTGTCTTTGTATTCCACTCCTCATGAAGGCATGTAAACTAATTCAATGTCCCAAGGGACTTTGTCCCAGGATGATAAAATTGTTTTTTTTTCTCCTTTCGTTCTATCTAAAGCTACCTGATTCCCTTGCCTTCCGGTATCTCTTCCTTTGCACTTTCCTCTTTATCTGGTCCATGAACTTATTCCTTGCCCTTCCTCTGAGAGCTGTTCCCTCAATCTTGCCTTCAATTATGTTTTTCACAAGTCCATTGTGTCTTAGGGTTTGTCCAGTCCATCTTGTTCTTCTTTTCTGTATGGTGTTCCACATGGTATTTTCCTCTTCTACTCTTCTGTGCACTTCATCATTTCTTATGTTGTCCGTCCACTTTATCTTCAGCATCCTCCTTCCAACAACAGGTTTCTAAGGCTTCTAGTCTGTTCTGGTCAGCTTTTCCAATGGTCCATGCCTCCGATCCATAGAAAGCTACACTCCACACGAATGTTTTCACGTACTGTTTCCTGGTTTGCAGTCCTATCGCCTTCTGCCAATACCATGACGATATCGACCAAGAGGGTGGGGTTAAATATATAGTAATCCGATGAAATCAAACAGGTACTCAGGAATCTTTAATACCATAAAATTACCAGCAATTGCCACCAACAATTACTAATTATGCCATGAAATCGTCAAAAATGCGCAGACCACTGCACTATCCAGGCTTCCTAATTCTCGCGGCAATGTTGGCGGATACAAGGGAACTAGTTAACTTGTCCGCCTAATTTATCTATTAAGATCTAGTTCCCTAGTATTATTAATTTCGATCTATCTCACTTGTATCCGCCAAAATTGCCATTAAAATTGGGAATCATGGATAGCGCAGAGGTCTGCGCATTGGTTCTGCAGATGAAAAGTACGCGATTCGATTCCCGGTTCAGGCTGATTCTTCCTCGCGGCTATGTACATGTATTTCACCCGCTACGTTTCAATATTTTTGCCTCAAATGAAGGTTACTTCTTACCTTCGGAATTCTCAGGCGTGTTGGTCGTGGATGAATGATATACATGGATTCATTCCAGCTTGAGCCGTCAATCGTAGTGCTGTCAAATGCACCTTTCGCGAAATTCCGCCCACAGAAACATCCTTGGGGAAATAACTCCGCACTCGAAGGATGCCGCCTCGCACTTATGCCGCTGCTAATGGCTCATCAGCGCATTGCTTCACCATAGTCATCTCCCACAGACCTAGTGCGCGAAAAATTCGCGCTCATGTGGCGCTACACGCCGCACAAATGCGCAATTATCTAAGAATTCCGCGCGCGCTTTTTTGGCCTCGAATCGTTTCAAGATTACCACTCCCAATGTGCCTAATTAGAGGAGGAGTAGGACACTTATGAGACGTACGTGCGCACCAAAGCGTTCACGTTTTTTTTTTCAAATTTCCATGTTCTTTGAAATTTGAGGAGCGGGGAGACGGAACTGGCGCGGCGGCTGCGTTGCGGACAGCGAGTGTTTGGAAGAAAAGCCCGACAAAAATCAGCATGCACTTAATTTTTTAATATGAATTCTCCTTAGATATTTTCTCAATTGATCTCAATTAATAAAAAATCCGTATTCCAGATGAAAACTTTAGTAAAATCGAGTAGAATCTATAGCAATAAGTAAAAAATGCATACTTCATGAGTTACTTTCCTTAAATTTCAAACGGATGGTGGACATTCTTGCTTTACATCCGCTAATTCTTTCATTGCGTCGTGCTCTACAAGGGGAAGTAAGGAGAGAGCAGAGTTGGATTGTTAGTTTGTTATGTTGGGGAGCCTTCGACAGGACCTCGGGCACCAAGACCTTGAGTGGTCCACTGTGCCAACTCACTGTTCAACCTGCCTGCCACATGCAGACAGGGGACAAGAGCGCCGCGGTGAAGATATGAATGGGCACCCACTTAACCCTCGTCCGCGCCCAACATTGCTTAACTTCAGTGAACTTACGGGAACTGGTGTTTAAATGAGGCTAGGCCCTAGCTCCTGAGAGCAGGGTTAAACAATACGGTTGTTATTTTGGTTGCCAGGCTTCAGTTTAATGACGTAGTGTCCTCTCCATGTACCTCAATGTTATATGAATACGATAATGGAAACGGAGACAGAAGCACTTTTAATGGGCATGAATTGGTTCCTGAAATAAACGAATGCAATAAGATGTCTCGTGGTATTTCATCACGGTCGGAATCTCGCATTGAATCGAGTTTCGATGCGCAGATCATTCGCCCCTATATAAGTCGTGGAAAGAAAGTTGTCTCTGAATGCCGAACAAAGGGTAGCGGAAATGAGAATAAAACGAAAATTATTCATAATATTCGATCTGCGAACGACACTTAGCAATTCCGATCGTAACACTCAGAAATATGACGTAATGGGAATGAGTATTAATGGAGCTATGAGAAGCCTTGCCACACAGAACACACTTCAGGCCTTCAAAAACAAAAGCCTCACCTTCATCGGATAGTAATCAACGTAACACTGAACTTCATGAATATGAAATCACTTTATTGAAAAACATAATCGTCACGCAAAAGAACAATTATCGCAGCGAAGCAAGGTTAACATAGTTTCAATCGCATCCATACCAATCTGTCACTGAATTCAATGAATATGAAATTACTTTCAATTGCCTGGTGTCCTTTTTTTTTGGTTAAACTGAGCACATTTCACCACACGCCAAAGAACTCATCACTTGGCGCTGCGAGACGAATGAAGGCCGACAATTACACTCGCTCGAAAAACGATGCTCGTGACCTTCAGACACTCGGGGGTCAACCTTTGGCGTCTGGCGAAAAGCCGTATTCAATAAGACGCGCTCTATGACGTAGGCTTGATGTCCCGATGGGATGAGGATGTGGGGAAGCCAGAAGTATACAATACAGGGATATAGTATAGTCGATGAAATATCGCCAAATTGAGGAAAATTGATAGTGACATAAAAAAAGGGATACGTAGGTTGAAATCAAGGCCCGTATAATATACATGTTGCCTCAATCGGAGTTGTTTACAAATTACCCATTAACGTATATGTAGAGGGCACTACGTCACCAATCTGATGCCTAGCAACCAAAATAGCAGCCATATTGTTCAACCCTGCTCTCACCTTAATTACTTTACTCATGAAAGTTGACTTCTATGGAAGTATCGAGCGTAGCGACATCTCGAATCGTATCGCCATTTGCAGCGTATCGTTCTGCTTACACATAACATCCGGCTTTTTTTTCCAAACAAATGGATGACGGAAGTAAACAATGAATATGGTAATTATGAAAAGCACCTCCATTTGACAATGGTGGCGTTCATATATCACTACTAGAGTCCCATAGACATTCGTTTGTTAATTAAATTTGTATAGACTACATTACTTGTGCATCACTGCTTCGTATCAAGTAAGAGAATTTAGACAATGATTATAACTATCATTTAAGAGATAGGTCATAAAGCTTACCTAAGGGTTTCTTTAGCATTTCGATATTTTAAAGTACAAATTAATATTTACACGTGAAACATCGAGTCCTCCTCCTTCAGAGTTATTCGCTGTTAACATTTTTAAGTTTTCTGAAAAGTTTTCGTAACCTGATGTCATTGCCACTGAGACTCAAATTAGCTAAAACCTTACTTATCCCTCATATTGATTACTGTTCGTTGGTAATGTCCAATATTTCAAAATCTCAGATACCCAAACTGCAAAAAATACAAAACTGTGTAATACGTTATGTGTGCGATGTAGCATTTAATGAGCATATCACACCGTATTACTACGAATTAAAAATTCTTAAAATTGAACAAAGAAGAAAATTGCAAATGGGTATGTTTATGCACAAATTATTAAAAAACTGAAACTCCTTCTTACATTTATCAGCCATATAAAGATAATTTGGTCAAAAAAAACAAAAAACACCAGAAATAATAGCAAATTAATTGTACCCTGCCACAGAACGTCTATGTATCATAACTCTTTTTATGTAAATTCATGCATTGTATGGAATTCTATTCCGCAAACGCTGAAAAATATTAAGTCAACCGAAAGATTTAAAAAATGCTTGCTGTCTTATTATCTCAGTGATAGTTAATATTTTGTTAAATATCTTGGATTAGATTCATGAATATGCTACCTTTGTGATTGCTACAATGTATTGAGCATGGACTTGTAATATTTGTTGTGGGAAAGTGCTGTGATTTGATAATATTCTTGTAAATAGTGACATTTTTTCTATGTGATTGTTATTATTTTTTGCCTGAGTTGCAATTACTTTTGCCTGCTCCAAAGGAATTCTTTCCTAGAGCCAATACATCTTATCTTATCTTAAGTTTTCTGTCATATGACCACGATTCCCCTGGATGTGATACGATTATATCATGGAATCGATATGCTACTTGCAGGTCATAAAGAAACCAGTCAATTTTCCTTGCGAGTAGCAACCGTGGTGGATAACCTCACCTATCGATCCCTAACTCGATGGAAGTCCGTTCTTACACATCGAAGTGTCGCTTGCAAGCGACTTCCAAAGCTACTGTCATGAAAGTGACCTCTGAGTGTAAACCCGTCTTTACTTTCCTATGGATAGCACGACGGAATGGGCGAATTAGCGGATGAAAAGCAAGAATATCAAACATCTGCTTGAAATTCAAGGCAAGTATATCTTGAAACATACATTGGCTACTTAGTGCTATGGATTCTCTTTTCTTCTCTTCTAAAGGTTATCCTTGTTGTTGCAGCCACGACCTCCAACAATCTCTTATATCAGCCTTCCTCTTCGCTTCATTGTACGACGTGCATCCCATTTCCATCGCCAATACTTTCAAGTATGAAGTTCTCGGTCGTCCTCTCTGTCTTTTGCCTAGAATTTTTCCTTCCATAATATTTTGTATGAAGTTGTCGTGCCCAAGTAAGTGTCCGATGAGCTTTGCTTTTCTTGTTTTTGTTGTTTCCAATATTTCTCTTTCTGTATGTACTTCATTTGGTACTTGCTCATTAGTTTTCCTGTCGGTCCACCTAGTTTTTGTAATCCTCCTCCAAAACCACATTTCTGCAGCTTCAAGTTTGGTCATTTCTCTCTTCCTCAGTGACCATGTCTCGCATTCATATGTCAGCACACACAAAGCTTTTCGGGAATTTCTTCCTAGTCTCAATGCTAATGCTGTTATTTACTAAGAGACTTTTCTTTAGGAGGTATTCTGTTATGCATCTTAATTTTTTCAATTATCTGTGCTTCATTATTATAACCGTGAATGATTGAGAGTTAACTCTATGTGTACACATGCATTGGGCCACCTCTAGGTAAAGTCAGAGCCATCAAATTTGGAGATTGTTATAGCTGTCAGTTGCACAAGACTGCGAAATATTTCAGTGTTTTCCCCACAGTAGGTTTAGGAAAATGTAGATCTGTGTGGTTCCCAAAGATAATAGGTCCAAGTTGTGTAAATGACTGTGTGAACTTTCTTTCCCAGTGTTTCCTGCAGTGTACTTGCCGAGAGGTTGTCTTCAACTTTCCTCCCCTTCCTTTTTCTCATTATTTGTGTCAGTATTTTTAATGCATGTGGCTCTAGACTCAAGGTTCCAAACACTCCATACAAAGCTTTTCAGGAATTTCTTCCTAGTCTCAATGCTAATGCTGTTATTTACTAGGAGACTTTTCTTTAATTGATTTCTTTAATGGATGCTCTTCATTTTCAAAATAGTTTTCATCCAGAATGCGGGTGATTTTCAATTTATATAAATAAACAAAATACGTAAGGAGAATCACCATTAAAGAGACAAGTGCATGCGATATCTAGTAAGTTATCGATGAAAACATAGTGAAATTGCAAAATTAGAGCCTTCAGACGCAAGCACTGTAGGAAAACGACGGTTCTCTCCGTTTACCTCAAAGATTACAACACGTAATTACGAATTTCACGAACACATCACGAATGAATACGCAACGTATGTTTTCGCGTTTAGGAGAAAATCTGTACGCATGTCAACGCACCATCTGCCACGAGGCTTCGTGTCAAAATGGCATCGAATTGCCGAGAATTCTAATCGGTAACGTACAATTTTCTGGCCTTTATCTATACGTGCTACTAATAAGTATGCAAGGTTTCACTGAAATTTGTACTCAAACGATAATCGCTCCGACCAACTTCAATATCTCATCCACCACATAAACCCAATGTTTTCTCATTTTACACCTTCCTCGGACACCATTCATTCACTCAATCACAAATCTACTTTGTCGCGTTTCTTTTCTCCGCTTTCTTTTCGCTCTCATTTCCCCGCGACTCTTTATTCGACGAAATCGCGAGGACAAACGCGGAGAAGCGATGCGATTGGAGCAGAACTGTGCGAGCGAAACGCGCGCTATAACTCGCTGGAGTGGTGGATGCTTAAGGTCAGGTCTGCTCCATCGGGATGAAAAACAGATGCGCGGCGAGATAGCTTTACGACAGGGTTCCACCGGACGTGGGCGGACGCGAAGAAGGAAGAGATTGCGAACTGAAGAGCGTTTCCTCCCAAAGGAATGCGATGAGGCGTCACCACTCCATGTGCGAAGATGCTCACCCACGACGCCTCATGCGTCGAAGGGAAATGGTTTGGTGCCACAGGGAGGAGGAGAGGGTAAAGAGCAGGACGTCAGCGCGAGAAATGCAAGTCTTTCGTCACCCTGGCAACCAAAATAAACAGAGAGAAGCGAGACAGAAGACGCTCGCGGCGAAAGCAACTCGAATAAAAAACAGTAGGGGAGACCGGGGCACGTTTACGCACGGGGCATGTTTACGCAAGGTACTTTCCACAAAATCTGTAACAGTTAGAGCGCCACCAGTCATGACAGTATTGTGCTGCTACCTACCCCTCGCATTCACACAACTTTGGGCGCCATACCAGCTTTCGTTTTTGCGCAAAGAAGATTCTTCTGTTTTTTCTCAAGGTAAGTAAATTTTGATATATGACTTTCGAAGCATGTAGTGAGTTAACCTTTTATATTTAAAGGCAGATATATATATATGTTTATAAACAATATTTTATCTTTATTTAAGCCTGTGTTCAATTGAACTGAAAGTTCTAAGGTTATAAATGCTAGTGTAAAAATAATTTTAAATGTGGTGGTGGGGCACGTTTACGCATTCTCTTCGGGGCACATTTACGCACTGCGTAAATGTGTCCCAGCTGTATATATTCATTTCGTGCCAATTGATTATCGAGATAGGTCCTTAAATGAGTGTCCTAGGCCTTCTACTTCAACACAGGGTACTTTCCGACCCCTGAACAAATAAGGCCTTTTGAAAAAAGACCATGGCTTGACACCAAAAAAAAGGAAAAAGAAAAAGGAAGTCTGCCATCCTTACCGATACACCAATCAAAGAATCCCTCAGAAAAGAGCAGGAAGAAACAAAAGCTAAAAAAAACTAAGAAGGAAAAAAATTGCTTTGTGTGTCTAATGCTTTTAAAACAAAGGCAACAAAACCAAAAATAAAGTAACCAAGACAAACGGCAAGATCCTACCAATACAAATAAAACAACCAATCAATGATGACTCAGAAGATGAGGATTGTGTCTGTATTTATTGCGTGCAATAATACAAATGTAGCAAAAGTAGGCAAGAATGGGTGCAGTGCACGCGATGCAAATGATGGGCCCACGAGGATTGCGCCTCAGGGAACAGTTTGTTTTTTGTGTGCATACACTGCAACAGTGATGATGAAGATGCCGAATAAGTTGCGTAATGCTTAAATTTGTTGTTATTCTAAAAATAGTTTTATGTACCACTAATAAAGTTTTTGTCAAATTTATCTACATTCAAGCGTTATTTATTAGTAATGTAATTTAATCCCAGCTGTTTACTAGTGCGTAAACGTGCCCCAGTGGATGCGTAAATGTGCCCCGTACCCGGGGTACGTTTACGCACCCGACATGAGAGTGAATTAGTTTAATTTTCACAGTTATATATGAGATATTGTAAAAAATATTTTTGAAACATTATAGCCTGATAACTGGTCTATAACGTTAAAAAATGTATACTTTAAAAGAGCAGACAAAAAAAATGTGAAAAATAATATTAAAAAATCCGCGTAAACGTGCCCCGGTCTCCCCTACGGAAAACATTCCTGGAGGATAGACAAAAGATAGTTTGGGCGAGATTTTATTCTATTCACCATGGAGACTATTTTTTTACATTTATTTTCTAATCTAAACGATTATGACGTCATTGCGAGAAATGTGAGTCTATCGTCACCGTGGAAACAAAATAAACAAAGAGAAGCGAGACTGAAGGCGCACGCGGCTCGGAGCGAAAGTAAACTCGAAAGTAACTAGACGGAAAACATTCCTGGAGGATAATATGTAAGATAGCTCGTTCGAGATTTTATCCTATTCACCATAGAGACGATATTTGACATTTGTATTCAAATCTAAACGATCATGAAGAAAGTTTTTTGAAGAAATTGCCATGAGAAAAATTCGGGAATCAAACCACGGACCTCTGATTTACCGGACCAATGCGCAGACCACTACGCTATCCAGGCTTCCTAATTCCCATGGCAATTTTGATGGATACAAGGCAACTAGATCTTAAACTTCTTACTTTAAAAATCTTTGTTTACAAAGAAACCTGACTTAGGTGAAGTAATAAAAATGTAAAAATGATACTCAAACAATATGTTTATCTCTAGACCATTTTTCATCTGCGGATACAGATCTTATTTAAATTTCACCATTTGTTTTCCATCATTTCCATCCATGTCATTGGTCACTTTGTTTATTTTTAGACTCTAGTTACTAACGAACGAACTTTAAAGTTGATGTTGATTGAATATGGTGAGACTGTGACTACCTTAAGGGTTCAATCGGAGAAAAAACATTGCAATATATTAGGATCAAAGCTGAAAGATTTTTTAAGTCCTTTACGCTGAACACCTCTTCGCAGCCGAAAGGCCTCATCGCATTCCTTTGCGAGGAAACGCTCTCAGTCCGCAATCTCTTCCTTCTTCGTGACCGCCCACGTCCGGCGGAACCCTGTCGTAAAGTTTTCATGACTATTATTGGCAAAGAGTTACGGTGGATATTTCGTACAAAACCACCCCGCCATTCCCTTTCGTTTCAGGCACAGTCAAATTTACAAGTAACTGCCGTGAGCCCTAGAACACTTGTCCCCTTATAATAATGCCCTCCACAATTTCTTGTCCTTACAAACGATTGGCCGGATAGTGGAGAAAAAATGATTACTAGCCACCATCAAACGAGGCATGGTGGCCAAAAAATGCGTTAGGCAAAAGTCTGCATCCAAGACATCCGCTAAAAAAGTAATCGGCTGCGCAGCGACGACATATGGTTCCACTCCTTTCAGCTTATGGGACTGACAGAACCTTCCCATTAGAATTCATCTCTCTGCTCGCTTTGAATTCGAAGAGGAAGGCAGCCGGAAACGTCAATAACAACGCTGGCACACAAGATCTGGTTGCATGCAGACCCCCTCATTTAGGGTTTTTTTTATTAAGTGGACTGATTAATGGATGACTCAGTCCACTCTTATGCCCCATCCTGAAGAGTTCACTATTCGCTGGTCGGAGCAGAACTGCTTTTAGTTACTCCCACTGCTAAGGCCAGAGTGAAGCTTATAATTCAACAAATAGATCAGTTGAGCACGTAAGTCAACTCTCAGGAAATGAACAACGTCCGCACACTATCTACAATAACCTTACCCAGTATGCCACCTCAGGGGTGTTGGGCAGGCGATGAGTCATCTCCGAGATGCACTACAATGTACAAATACCTTTCACCAACAAGCACCATTCTATAGCGCAATATTTATCGGTGGGGATTTCAACATCATAAAATTCAATCTGATAAAAATCAAAGGAAAGCAGCGCGATTCGTTAAAAACTGCTACGAGCGTACATAGTGTGTCTCACAACTTTTAGAGGGATTAAGGTGGGAGCCCCTAGGGACTCGGAGGCTCCAAGCAGGGCTTAGGTCGCTTGAGAAATTCAGAACTGATGTATTTCAAAGCGACACATAGAATATTATCATGACACATCACTATATCTCCGGGTCTGACAGAGGCGATAGAATAAGAGAGATACACTGACGAACATATAGGTACAAATATATAATATAAAGAGATTTGAACATTAGGAGTCTTAAAGACATGAGGGCGAACATGAAGAAATGTCAGTATGACTGAAGCAACAGATACACGCAAGGATAAAGCAGTTGGGAAGAAATTATTCGATCACAGCCAGCTTTTCAGTCCTGTTACCGAGAATTAAGCTATGTTGTGCGTGTCAACCCCAAAGGGGAACGGCGTGATTGGTACACATGTTGGTATAAGCGTGCGTCATACAGCTGATAACTTTACTACCCCAACTTTATTTGATTCCAATGTAGTAAAACATTCTCAGAGACAGAGAGAGGGACGAACATAAAATAAGTGATTTGAGAGGATACTTAAGCTTGGACAAAGAGGCTTGCGGAAACTAACAATTTTCAGGATGCACGAATTACAGAGAATCAACGTGGCGCACATGATTCAAATCACGAGAACAAAGCGAAGAATACCGGGATACTCAAAAGTGGTCTCCACGGTCTTTTCATAGGACGAAATAAAAGGGATGGACGGATAGGAAAAGCAACAATTCCCAGAGGAATTGAAAGGAATTCTCACAGTTGGAAACTAAACACAATAACGAAATGTGACTCAGACACAAGAGTGCTAACATCACAATGGATTGCGTTTGATGGGTAAGAAAATAAACCGTTTCCTGACGAAATTAAATGAATGCTCACGGATGGGAAGTAAACGCAATAGTGAAATGTGACTCAGACATTAGGGCTAACAATAGATTACGTTCATTCCAAGGACGGTGACGCGCGATGCAATTCACGGAAACAAATTTCTTTAAGGAAGTTAGAGCAAGATAGTTCCCTAGTCATACTGGAGACCATATTCAAAGTATACGTTTCAATTTCAGAAGTTGTAGGGTGCATGCATATAATATTCCGTCATTTTTAGTGCGCTATTATTCTTTTATACGACTGAAATTCTAAGTAATTAAATAAAAATATCAATATAAGTCTTGAATTTGACTAATGTTTACACGCGGTACACTTAACACTCCTTCGCAACAGAGGGTTTTTTTGTGATCGCGAAAACTTACTCGGTTTTTGATCGGGAATTTGCTGCGGTGACAATAATATGATTTATATTAAAAATAGTCGAGAAAACATACAAACAACACACTGTTAATTATTTGACTAGATCTGGGAGTAAGATATTCCTCGTACATTAAATTAAGGTCAATCTATTAAGATTTTTAATTATGGTGTACACACGCACCATTTCCCGTGTAAAAGGGCGAGTATTTTTCGTCAAAAAATCTCGGAAAGTAGTGCGGTACAGAAGTAATATTTTGATATCTTAGGAAGGGTGAGCCATTTTTATTTAAAAGGAGACCAAATTCATCTATTTCTAGGTGAAATGATATTCCGCTGAAAACCACCTTAATAGTCTCCCACAGCGTGCGCGAGTCAGGACATAATTTTCTCACAAAACACACAGGAGATACTGAAGCCGTTCATTATATGGTGAGGAGACTGTAATTAAATTACTTTTAATTTCAGTCTTACTTTTAATATTTTAGTGTACCATTAATGATATATATATATATATAATTATATGATATATATATATATATATATATATCATTATATATATATATATATATCATTATATGATATATATATATATATCATATATATACTATTATCATTATGATATATATATATATATATATATATCATTATATGATATATATATATATATATCATATATATACTCATATAAATGTTTATACAGAAAGGTAGAAAGAAAGTGGATAGGAACACGTAAAATTTACAAAGACAATGGTGGTGTGAAGATGAAATGATGGCCGATTCCAAGCAGAAAAAATTCGACTGGACCGGGAATCGAACCACGGACCTTTGGATTTCGCGTCCAATGCTCAGACCACCAAGCTACCCAGTCTACTAAGAAACTGCTGGAATCGGCGGGGGGTTTATATGAACAAACACTCCCCAGGGCATGACCCACGAGAGCGGCCAATAGATGGCGCGCGGGCTGCTTATCACCCACCGGCAGAGAAGGAATGACATACACAGAAGGCGAAATGAAAGAATAACTCAAGCACACAGACAGTGGTGAAAGATATAGAACAGGCGTTTCGGGGTACGCTAACCCAAGTAGGAAATGACCCGTTCAGGGCATACAATCGTTCACTCATTCACTCAGACCGCACAGCGGCAAATATACTCATATAAATGTTTATACAGAAAGGTAGAAAGAAAGTGGATAGGAACACGTAAAATTTACAAAGACAATGGTGGTGTGAAGATGAAATGATGGCCGATTCCAATCAGAAAAAATTCGACTGGACCGGGAATCGAACCACGGACCTTTGGATTTCGCGTCCAATGCTCAGACCACCAAGCTACCCAGTCTACTAAGAAACTGCTGGAATCGGCGGGGGGTTTATATATATATATATATATATATATATATATATATATATATATATATATATATATAATATTCATTAATTCATTGCCATTCATGACCTGGATTATCCGAGAGGATAATCGAAGCTGCCCGTCGGCGGTCAAGATTCCAAGAATAATGACCTTCGTGGAATGCTGGCATCGGTTAAAGGTGGCTTTACACAGGGAACTCACTTCCATGACAGTAGCCTTGTAAGTCGTTTACAATCGACAATTCGATGTCCTAGCACGTACTTCCTTGGCCATAGAGGTCGATAGTGGTAGTAATCGACCGGGGTTTGCACTTGCAAGGATAATAGACAAGCTTCTACTTTGCGTGCAAGTAGCATATCGATTCTGCTCTAAAGTCGTATCGCATCCGATTGAAATATTAGTCACATGACTGCAAACATGGATTAAAAATGTGAGCAACGAATATCTCAGTAGGAGGAGGGCTCATTGTTGCACGTATAAATATGTATTAAACTGTGCTTAAAAATATATTAAATGCTAAAGAACCCCATGGGTCTTAATTATGAGTTATCTCTTATTAATTAATAATTATTATTGTCGCAATTCTCATTCTTGGTATGTTGTAATAATGCACAATTGATGTGATTTATATTAATTTAATTGACAAACGAATGCCTAAGGGACTCAGTGATATATGAACGCCATTATTCACAAATTTAAGCGATTTTCGTCAATGCCATATTCATTGTTTACTTCCGCCATTCATTTGTTTGGAAAAAGCCGGAAGTTACGTGGAAGCCGAACGATGTTCTAAAATTAGCGATACGATTCGAGATATCGTTACACTCGCCACTTCCATAGAACTCCTATGTTTTAAGCTACCTTAATGTATCGCATTATCTTCGCGGGCAGCTACGACGTGTGGGCAAGGTCGACCGTCTTCCTCGCACAATCTGTCGCACGATCGGATGAGTCAATGGCGTATGCTTTGTTCCTTTCCGAAGCGGTCGCGGAGGAGAGAGGGAAAGTGATTGGTCCCGTCTAGGGAAGCGACTCGGGACGAAATTCCACGGTTGCCCGGCGACGGACGAAGTTTTCCAGCATGGCGTCTCGGTCACGCTTTTCGACTCGAATTTTCGGCTCCACCGAATTACGCGTCGAGGATTTGAGTCTTTAAAACAAAGCTCAGACTTTTATACTTTCATTTCTGCACGATCGTGTTTTTGTCTACAAAATACTCTTGGTTGTCGTTTTCGGCTCTCTTTTTTTTCGTGAGGGTCGTTCCCCGCATTTCTATCCCGTTCACAAACTTTCTGTCGATCGTTGTAGCGGGTGCTTGGTTATTTGACTTTTTACACCTACATACTAACCTGCGAGCCGCCACTAGTGCGTGTGCGCGCCGCAAGGGCGTGTTAGGTCACCAGCCGTGTAAAGATGCGAGTTATAGGGAGGTGAAATGGTGACGTGTATTATGGAAGTGTAATTAGCGAAGCTCAGTTTTTATTGTAAAGATGTAAGTTATGGGGAGATGAAATGGTGACGTGTATTATGGAAGTGTAATTAGCGAAGCTCAGTTTTTATTATGGTCGTTTATTGGGCGCGGAAAGAACAAGTTTTCATCTGTTTTCTGTTCAGCAATGAATCTCTCTTATTTTATCGCTCCTGTGAGACCTCGAGGTGTAGTGAGACGTCCTGATGATATTCTCAGTATTTAAATATCTTTCTCGGGCTTCGCACCGGGTAATGTTTTCATAATCCGCCGACGTTTCGGAAAACGATTTGTTTTCCATTTTCAAGGATGTATTAAAAAGACGATAAAATGATTCAACGGCCAGCGGAACACGTCAGCCAATCATAGCGATCGCCACCTACATTGTTGGGGCATCAAGAGCTTGTTTAATTTTAGTGTTATAGTGTTCACGGCGGAAATAACACGTGCCTTGAAAATGGAGAACAAGTCGTTTTCCGAAACGTCGGTGGATTATGAAAACATTACCCGGTGCGAAGTCCGAGAAAGATATTTAACATATAATACACCGGGGAAAATCTTAAATCATTTAATATTCTCTGTGTCGCTCTGAAACACTTCAGTTCTGAATTTCTCAAGCAATCTAAGCCTAGCGCGCAGCCTCCGAGTCTCAAGGGGCTCCCACATTAATCCCTCTAAAAAAAGCGGTGAAACACTCTATGTTCGCTCGTAGCAGTTTTTAACGAAGCGCTCAGCTTTTCTTTGTATTTTATTAATTTTGTCGGTTAAATCTTTATGACCAGGGTCTCAAACGCTCGCGGCGTATTCGAGGTGTGGCCTAACGAGAGCGAATGGGCAGGGTTTTGTGAGAAGGGATGGAAGTGGACGTAGAAAAAAAAGTTCAAGCCCGAATTCCGTGTTCTGGGGACGGGAAAGTATTTTTTACCTGCTCTAGGAGCCTTGTTTAGGGCTCGGCCCTCATTATCGTGGACCCTCCCAGACAGACCCGAGTCTAGACAGCGGAAAGGTGGCCCAGTCCAGAACAGCGCGGCAAGAGGGTGATGGCGTTAGGTTAAAAAATCTTCTTCGGCACCGAGAAAACGGATTTGACTCGTTAATAACTACAGAAGAGAGTCTATAATCCGGATCAATTGTTACTGGACCCAGTCCGGATTATCAAGATGTCCGGGTTTTCGAACAGAACCAAAAAAGGTCGTTTGATGCCTTAAACATAAAGAAACTTTGCTAAAAATCTTAAATACAGTAGTCCACTACATTAACGTAGTTAAATAAATAAATAAAATAAGCAGATAAATAAAAAACATTGTAGCGGTCGATAAGTCCGCCGAGTCTCACATCAACCCCTTTGACAAATATGTACAGTCACTTCATAAAGTATCGCGACACACTACGCTAGCGGTTTGTATAGGTCGGCTTTCGAAGCTGGAAGTACGTTGGCTATCCTGAGTTCTCTGTTGACTATGAGCATTTCCAGGTACAGTATGATATTTTTTTGAAATTCAAGAGGGACATAGCCACCAGAGATAGTTCAGGATAGCCAACTTATTTCGACCTTCGACATCCGACCTATACGAACCGCTAGCGTACTGTGCCGCAATACTTCATGAAGTGACTGTACGTTGTATTCACTTCAACTTATTTTTCGCCAGATTTGAATCCGGATTACCGATGGTCCGGATTTTGGACGCTCTACTGTAATGCGTTTCTCTTTACTGAAAACTACGGCCCCACTAAAAGTAAACTTCGTTAGAAGTTAATCACTCTCGTACAAAAAATATTGACTCCAATCGATACATAAAATTCACTCGTCTTGTAGTCTCTCCCATCACAGAATTAAATCCGACTTAAAACTTATTCCAAAAACCTTTGATTCTTAAGGCCGCTTTACACGGTACTTTTTATTGTACAAATGAATGTATGAACTTTCTTGAGGAAAATAGTGTTGTGTAAATCGGATATTGTATGATTGTCTCTAATGACTGAACGGGATGCAGAGCCTGCTCCAATTCCATTCATTTTCTTGTATAATCTATGATCCATTCGTTAATGTAATAAAATGTATCGTGTGAAGCGGTCTTTACATTGCTAATCCTGAATTTACTTCTTTCATCAATATTAGGGTGCATTTGCGTCCTATCAAAGTTAGCCAATTACCCCACATCCCAACTCCAAGATTAACACTAATTAAAAGTTCGATCTTCTTTCGTCTTCTCTCCCTGACAAATTCACTTCCTCCTGATATCGTTCCCTTCTCTCGATCGCCAAAAAACTTCACCAACTCGGCCACAAATCATCTTTTCTTCAATCAACAGAAAACGTACACTGTAATGAACTTACTCGGCATCCCCTGGTCATCTAAGTTGAGCTTCTTCGTTGTTTTTATGCGTATGCCATTTTTTGTGTTTGTCACAAATACACGTGAAATTGGCAATAAAAAATAAATAAGTGCATGATAAATAAATCAGAAGTGAACAGACCTTTGAAAACGCATTGCGAGCTTCCTGACAACATTTTTCAATCGTGACAAACGTACGGCTTAAATTTGATTAACTATGGGTGTGCCTCAAAGCTATAAACATGATTAAGTCGTGAATCCGGGCGATTTACCCAATTATATGTGATTTATAACGACTCGTATCAAGCAAGCAAAGAAGTACATTCAATTTTTTGATTGGTTTTATATTAGGCTTTATAACTTACGGAATTGAATTATCAGCTCCATAGGTAGCCAATATGGCGGAAGCGCAATGAACGACTTGGAGAATTAATTTCTTGATAAAAGATTTGCTTTGAGACGAACGACCCGTTTGTTTACTCTCACTGACTAATTATTAAGACAATTAGCAATTAAACATATGATAACCTTTCATAAATTTTATCATGTGGTAAAATATTAAATCAATCAATGAAAGCAATTACTGGTTGATAAGTTCTGACACTGATCGATGCGTTCCTGCAAGCCGAATATTTTTATGAGGTCCATAACTTAATGAATGTCGTAACTGTTGATTTAATAGCAAAATGTTCTTGCAACCGGTCATTAGTGTTTCTCTTTGCTGAAAAGTCTAGAGCCAGAGCCAACTTAAAGTAATATCAGCTGCTTCTTCATAACGATTGTCTTTTTTATTATCGTTATTCATAATGACCGGTTTCCGTTCGCGATATCAGCGCAATCACTGTAAAGTGACAGCGTGAGGAACAATGGATTACCATTCGCCTAACGTGCGTTCACAATTACGAATTCAGGCCACCATCGTACGCACGATAGTAGATTGAATGGAGCGTAATGGCCGCTTTACACGATACGTTTTATATCACAAACTAATCTATGAACTCTTTCATGAGGAAAATTGTACCGTGTAAAGCGACAAATTGTATGAGCGTCTGGATGACTGAACGGTAAATAGAATCAGCTCTAATTCCATTAATCTTCTTATACAGGGTGTCCCATAAATGTCACGCCGCAGTGACACTGGAGCTAGGGCAGCCTAAGAGGAACCGAACCAGCCTAATATGACCTCAGTAAAAGTTGCACGGTTTTCGAGATATTGCCAAATTAAAGCTTTTTCAAAAATTTCACTTTTTTTACATTTCTAGTCCCAGAATTCACCTGAATAGCTCTCTATTTGGCTCTCTGATGGGGCTACTGCCACAAATTAACAAAGTACTCTATCCATCCCATTTTTTGAAAGCCGATAAAGTTAGACAGGTATAGCGGCTTTCGCGTTTCTTTTGTTTGTTCGGACCCCATGACCCCCCTCCCTCTCGGACCTCTGTTCCAGGTAGAAGTCGGAACATGAGTCACAATTGGAAGATTAAAAGAGCGGCCCTAATGAGAACGTTAAATTATCCGATTGAATTCTGGGACTAGAAATGTAAAAAAAGTGAAATTTTTGAAAAAGCTTTAATTTGGCAATATCTCGAAAACCGTGCAACTTTTACTGAGGCCATATTAGGCTGGTTCGGTTCCTCTTAGGCTGCCCTAGCTCCAGTGTCACTGTGGCGTGACATTTATGGGACACCCTGTACATACAATCTATGATATATTCGTTTGTGCAATATAATTTGCCGTGTAAAGTGGCCTTCAAGACTCTCTTTGCCCGTCGTTCTCCTCGACCCTAACACGAAAAGTTTTCTCGACCTCCGGAGCGGTAAAAGCAATCTGGATACGAGATCCGAGATAGCGTTTGGGGTCGTTCGACCCCGCATGCGAACACAAAAGTGAGGATTTGCCTCCTCGTCCTTGGGCGGTAATGGTTCCTTTCAGCCTCCACTTGAGCGCCGTGCCTGACATAAGCCTGCAGACAAAGGCTGAGTGAGCGCTCCCTTCTGTAAAGGTCTGTCACGTTCGTCCGCCTTGCTTCCCAAGGTTCGATTCGAGCCTTATATGCCGCGAGATCGTCGGCACACGGATGAGTGAATCTAGGTGGCCGACGGTTTAATGCCTCGTTCACAACACTATCCCAGTTGCCATCTAAATCTACATAATATCCTGCGAGCCACCGCATGGGCGTGTGGCAGAGGGTTTTATATATTTTTAAATTTATATATTTATATAATGAAATAGAAAATTCATGCACAATGATAACTCAGATGACTCGGGCCCCCCAATAAATCCCTGCTTGTCAATTTAAAATCGATACACTTAAAAGAAATGCCTGAGTCATAGTCAAGCGGTTATAATAGTCGTAGCTCAACTACCAGGGTCATTTGCCACTTCCGTAATAGCTCGGTCATCAGGGAGATGCAGAATACTTTACACGAATAGATCTACTCTACATACTACCCTGAGAGCCGCCGCGTGGACGTGTGGCAGGGAGTGTTAGGACACCAGCCGCGTAAAGATGTAAGGAATAAGGTTTTGAAAGGTGAAATGGTGACGTGTGTTATGGGAGTGTATTTAGCGGAGCTCAGTTTTCATTGTAATCCATTATTGTGCGCGGAAAGAACGAATTTTTATGTTACCTGTTCAGCAATGTATCACTCTTTAATTTATCGCTTCTGTCAGACCTAGAGATGTAGTGAGGCGTCATGACAATATTCTCTTTGTCGCACTGAGACACGTCAGTTATGAATTCCACAACCAAGCGAAGCCTAGCGTGTAGACTCCATGTCTCTAGGGACTCCCGTCTTAATCTATCTAAAAGTTGAAAAACACTTATGTTTGCTCGTAGCAGTCTTTCACGAAGGGTGCATTTTCTTTGCATTATATTAGTTTATTTTGTAAAATATTTACGATCAGGGTCCCAAATTCCCGCGGCGTATTCGAGGTGTGGCCCAACCAGAGCTATGTAGCACTCCTCTTTTAAATTTTCATCCGATTCCATCCATCGAAGTAACCCTGCACGCATTCACATCAACATCGTAATCCAGCGCTGCCCTCAACATGACATACAGACGAACAAGTGAAGAGCAAGCGTGAAAAATAAGGTATGCCATATTCCAATCGCGTTTGAAGATTTCGACATGTTTTTTTTTAACCAGTGCCTGTTCATCAATGCAGCATCATCCTCTTCGCTTTAACGATTGTCTTTTTCATTATCGTCATCGATTATCCCATCCTTCACTGACATTTTCGTCGATAGTATCTCGTAATTTTCAGCCTTTTGTTCATGTTTTGAGCAGTAAAAACGCAGTGACATGTTCAGTTCCCTCTAATCTGCTCTCTGGCCCAGAATTGCTATAAATATCACGTTTAATAAATGTAACTGAAAGAGGGCGATTGCCATTACGCCTTACTCATGCCAGGTGAAAATAATCTTCTCTTCTTCGAATATATCTCCTTACTTCTACATATGCAATTTATATAATGTGATTTTCGATGCTTGAATAATGTTCGAAGATTATCAACGCAAAAGATATTCACCTGATTATCAACTTAAAACCCCTTAGAATTTGCGAGAATCCAGTGATGATATGGGTACCATTATAGTACGGCTGGACTTTCGGACTGTTGCGCCTCTACAAGCCAAACATTTAAAACTGCTCCAGAAAAGGAATCTGCTCAGATGGCGAGTTACCCGGAGCTGATCGTTATTCGTCATATCGTGGGGAACACACATACAGAAACATATAGAAACATAGAGCTGGAGAGGATGGTTGCAGATATTCACACTCGTATGACGGATTGTGCGGGCGTCTCGGTCGTCGGGGGCCGTAGCGCTTCCTCCAGGACCCTTCACAGCACCAAGGTGGTTCCCCGGAACCTCTGAAGATGGAGAGCAGTCGTTCGCCGAAACGTCGGGAGATATGGACCTGCTTACCCGGTGGAACACCCGAGAAACATTTATCCAGCAAATACGCCGGGAAAACGGAAGATCTTTCAGCGAACGTAGGGTGTTTCTCATCTTTTAGAGTGATTAGGTTGGGAGCTGCTAGAGACTCGGAGGCTGGGAGCTAGGCTAAGTTTACTTGAGAAATTCAGAACTGGTGTGTTTCGGGGGTCTAGGAGTCCACTAAGCCTCACCATTGACCTCTATCGTTCCATAGCTCTTGTCGGACAACTTCATCCCAATGGTATCTATTTACCTCCACGTCCCTACTCACTTCGTCAATCCAACGTCTCCTCGGCCTTCCTCTCGGTCTTTTACCTTCCTCTGTTGTGCTTAGCATTACTTTCGGCATTCTTGTTTCTTCCATTCTTTTAACATGTCCTAACCATCTAATCCTATTGTCTACTACTTTTTTCTAGTACTTTTTATATTTAATTGCTCCCTTATGCAGGTATTTCTCACTCTGTCTAGTTTGGTTTTCCCCAGCATTGATCTCAAAAACTTCATTTCTCCTGCTGTTACCCTACTCCGCTGTCTATCCGTCATTGTCCAAGTTTCAGCTCCATATAAAACTATTGGTAGATAGTACGTCTTGAACATGACCATTTTTGCCCGTTGTGGTATCTTGCTATCCCATACTAGATGTTAAATGCTCTGATAAAATCTACCTCCTTTACTTGGTCTGTTTGAAATTTCATGTTCTAGTGAACTCCTAGACCCACGTTGATTGAAACAGGATTTGGATATGTATGTATGTGTTTCAGGGCGACACAGAAAATATTATCATGATGGTTCACTAAATCTCTAGGTCTGACAGAAGAGATAAAATAAGAGGGATACATTGCCGAACAGATAGGTACAAAAACTCGTTCCTTCCGCGCACAATAAGGCGACCACAATAAAAATGGAGCTCTGCACTAAATATACCCCCATGAAACACGTTACCATTTCACCTCCCAAAACCTTATCCCTTACATCTTTACACGGCTGGTGTCCAAACAACCCCTACCACACACCCATGCGGCGGCTCGCAGGTTAGTATATAGATGTAGAGTTAGATTTTCGGGTTTCCCCTCGCGACACTAGTGCTTGCCCACCGTTAGGTGGCTGCGTTAGTAAGTCTCCACTTACCACTGTCCGAACGTGCATTCTGATTTCGATTTAAGTCTACCATTGCACGAAATATTGCACGTAGGATAGTTTTATGATCGGGGAATAGCACTTTCTCCATTCGCAGTACCTTGGGATTAGTTTTTGCCGCGTCCAAAATTGCGGAGTATGAAATGTGGACGGGGAAGCGAGTTTTTTCCACTTCGATCGGTTTGGTTACTCTCTCGGGGTTGGTGACCGACAACTGAGGTCATTGGCGCCGTTAAGGATAGGCGGGTAGATTTGTCTGGGAGGGATAACTGGGGAATTGAGGGAGGGTGGAACTAAACATGGCGCCGGCATTAGATTGCTCTCAATATAAGATGCAACGCTGCCCTAAGGTAGTTTAGGCGAGATTGTTCCCTAGTCAAAATGGAGGCCATATTCGAATCATACGTTTTAATTTCAGCAGATGTAGGAAGCATGAATTAAATATTGCTAATAATAATTGCGAATAAATCAAATATGTTGGCTTCGTAAAGTCAACCATCCCAACCACGCCTTATTATGAAAAAACAAAATGGCTGAAATTGGATAAACGCCGAAAACTGCAGAAGGCTCTATACGTGTTCAAGGTCCTGAAATCCAAAAACCCCACCTATTTGTATGAAAATTTTATACGTACTGTAGATACAGGAAAAAGATCAACTCGTGTCACTGAGTTATTCTTAGTCCCTAAATTCCATACCTTATTATTTGAGCACTCTTTCCTAATCTCCTCCTGCTAGTTATGGAATTGTTTACCCGTAAATGTTAGAACCTCTATCACAGTTTCGATGTTCAAGAGAAACATGACTGATTACCTATGTAAAATTGCTTAGTTTTTTGTAATACGTAGGTCAGACATAGTTGACTGCTATGTGTGACCGATGTTATGTGTTTCCTCAATTATGTATTCTATTGTTGAGTGAGATCCATCATGCACCACAGTATGTATCATCATACTTGAACGGCTTAGTCACCAACTCAATCCATTTATTGCTATCTTAAATCCCTGAATATCTGCACTGATTTTCCCTGTTGTGTATCATATTAATTATTACCCACTGCATTTTATTTGTTTTATATGTGTCGCTCCATAATGCATTTAGTATTGCTGCGTGACCATGTGGCCGTGTGTGACCGATGTTATGTGTTTCCTCAATTGTGTACAGTAATGTTGAATGAAATTCATCATGCACCACTGTATTTATCATCCTGTTTTGACGGCTTTGTCACCATCTCAATCCATTAATTGTGTTCTTAAATCCTTGAACGTTTTGCGCTGATTTTTATTGTTGTGTATCATATTATTATTACCTACCGATTTTTTATTTGTTTAACATGCGTCGCCCCATAATGAATTTATTAATGCTGTTTGTCTCGTTACCAATTCATTTTTAACTATTTTTGTTTATTTTATGCTATGGCATGTAATTATTTTTTTTCTATGTTCCAGGGGACTTGTAGTCCCAGAACAATAAAGACAATTTTCAATTCAATTCAACCATACCTAGCCACCCTAATCTCGCCTGCTCGTCCTAAATACCACCCTGCGAGTCGCCGCAGAGGCACGTGGCACTGGGTGTTCGGATACCAGCCATAAAATTCGGTGGAATAGCGAAAAGGAGGGAGGAGAGGACAAGGGTAAATTGTACATTTACGATGTGTCTTATGTAAGCGCCACGCCGATTTAGATATAGTCAACAACATTGCGCGGAGAGAAGGAATTATATCACTTACTATTTCGCATATTTTAAAATGACTAAGTTCGACATTAATAGTACATATTTGCGAATTTATTAACATGGTTCCGTACTCCACCGGCAAAAAGGTAAAAATATTGAACATCGCACGAACACACTTCTGTTAAGCATTGATATGCTAATATGCTATTTTCCTGGTTTATTTATCGTTTGATTTTGGTCTGTTTGTCGTAACCAGCGAGTTATACGTAAAATTTAAATGATGGATGGAAGTTATTAAAATGTGCACTAAACGACTCACGGTTCGCGATTCAACCACTTAAGCAGCGATTTATCACTTCCCATAACTATCAATTTTTTTTATCCTCCAATGGCCAGTTGCAGGAACGAAACATACGTATTCTATAAAGTTATGGGGCCCATAAGGCATGGCAACCATTCCATATGTGTTGCAGAAACATTCTATAAATTTATTGGTTTCATAACTTAACGTATGTTGCTATGAGTTAATAAGTAGCCAAGATGGCGGATGCGCGATGAATCACTTGGAGACTTCATTACTAGATAAAAGATTTGTTTTAAGACAAATAACCAGTTATTCACTCTAAATAACTAATTATTAGGTGCATTAGCAATTATTCATAGTCTAAACTTTCATAAATTCTATCCGGCGATGGATGATTAGAGCGAATATTCGAAGGTAATAACTATTGGTAAATAAGTTATGCAACTAGTACAAGTGTTCCTGCGACCCGAATATTTTTATGAGATCTATAACTTTATGGATCGTATAACTACTGATTCCATGAATAAATTTTCTTGCAAAGAAAATACCGTCGTATTTCTAATGATACAAAATATCGGCCACTTAATTCGCTACCTTTCGAAATACGTGTCCATCAAATAAAAGAATTCTTTCGACGTGAGATACAATACGGCTACGCTCTTCAGGAATTTAAATGATGGAATAAGGATGCGACATTTTGAAACGATACTCCGTCGCAAAGCAACTTCCAAGTCTGTAACCTGTCTCAGTTTCTCATTCAACGAAGTTTCATGCAAACTATCCAAAGATGATGGATGGATGCATCATCGCCGTCATGGATCACCGTAGATTCAGTTGAAGCAAAGATGTACACGAGAGTGACTGAGATAAAAAAATACGTTAGTTCTAAAAGAAGCGAAGTAATTCTTATTTCATTGCGAACGTTCCTTCTGGTGAGATATTAATTATCCCGGAATGGTACAGCTCACGGCAACATGCGAACGCGAGAGTGATAATTAATTTTCCTGGTGACGAGGCAGTCTTGATTAAAAACTGAAAAAGTAGTGACTAGGCTATCTATTTATCGCAGTCTTATTCCTATTCGTTTTTTATGACTAAAAACTAGCTGTTCCGCAGTAGTCAAGACGTATTGCGGCAGAATGGTATTGCAGCAATGGAGAAAATAAACTATGTGCAATGCAAGCGGAAAAAAAATTACTAGGTCGATGCGGCAGATGCAATCAAAGATAGATACGACTTCCGCGCAGCATAAATAAAACGAAAGCCGGCATGCAACGACACCAACATAAAACTCCAGTAAGTCACCGATAGGTTCTTAGAGCGAAATATCATTTCACCTAGGAAACGATGAATTTGGTCTCATTTTAAAGACAAATATCTCACCCTTCCAAAAATACCCAAATATCAGCCCCTTACCGAACTACTTTCCGAGATTTGTAACGAAAAATACCAGCCATTTTACATGGGAAATGTTACGTGAGAGATATTTTTTTTTAAAATGAGGAATTTCTAACATCTAGATCTCGTCGAAAAATAAACAATGCGTAGTTGGTATGTTCTCTCGACTATTTTTGAAAATATATCGTACTGTCACCACAGTAATTTTTAATTCTGTACTTTATTTCAGAATTGCAGAGAATACAAAATGTCACCTCTATTCCCAAGTCCACGCACGCTTGCCCACGTGACGGGTAACGTGACATTGGATAACGCAGAGCAACGGCAGTGACTATAATAATAATAATTTAATGCTCCCAAGATGCACTTGCATTAAAACACCAACACATTATTATGGAAGCTTTAGGTTACCCCAAAGATTGGAACCTGTGCGGGGGTAACCAAAATACATCAAAATTTATATAACAAAAGAGTGTTAAGATTACAGTGCTATACAATAATTTGCAGAACCAATTTACAATTTCTTGTCTCATGAAACATATGAATGTACATTTTAAAATAATAATTCAATATCATAAAATCGAACAGTCATTTTTAACTTGCCATAAAAATACTATCACTTTTTTTCCTTTGTAACATTCTCTGGCATTAGGTTGAATTTTTTTGGTGCTAAATAAACAAAACATCTCTAAAATCCTATCCTACATCCTTAAAGCAACGGCTACGAATCAAATTAGTTCCGCCCGATATCAATCGCATAAACATCCATCAAAATTCAACTCGATAATCGATGTGAGTCAATTCATGATGGCACATGGCGTCTCATTTTCTAAAGAGTTTCATTTTGAAATAACTACAATGATTTGGTTTTCCAGTGGCTTTTATTTCGCTCGATCAAGGTTTCGCTTCATCAGGGTATCGGATGTTACGATGCAACTGAACCTAGGTCGTACGCATTGAGGTGTATGGAGAGGGCGCTTCCCATGCTGGCCAACGTTAGAAACTGAAGCCGGTCCACCATCTTCGCTGACCTTAATTTTGCTATAGCGCTTGCGGGCTAACGCGCAAATTTTCCAATTTTTCTGTTTTCCATCGAAGACTTAGTAAAAAAAAATCAGCATGCACTTACTACTTTAACGTGGATCCACATTCCCGATTTTAGCTAGCGGGGTAAATCATTAGCCGGAAAATACATTAATCGTTGCAAAATATCTGCATCTAAATGAATTTATTTTGCTTCCAGGTAATTTACGAAACTTCCATGGATACTGTATATCGATACGAAATCATGAGGGAAGCTGCTGCCATCCGCCATATTTTTATGAAATTTTCCGCGCGACAAGAGGTTGTTCATTGAAATTGGGGTGTATGAGAAATAATAGATGAAAAGAGAAAAGAAATAAATATTCTCCGCTTCGCAGATGATGTCACAGTCATAGCTGGATATAATAATAATAATAATTTCTTTAACACTTACAGGTTTCCCCAATTACAAGTGTTTTAATATACCATTAGACGAGCACAAACACCCAAGTCCTGGGCAGTGAATAATCTTACCCAGGCGGGACTCGAACCTGCGACCCTCGGGTTAAAAGGCGAGCACTCTACCCCGCCGACACCGAGGCCAACTCAATACGCGTCGCAATGATCTTCAAAGGTTATTGAGCGCAATGGACCAAGTTCTCCAAGACAACATGCTGTGCTCAGAGGACATAGGACTAAAATCCAGGAAACAGTACCTATGTGAAAACATCCGTGTGGAGCGTAGCACTCTATGGATCGGAAGCATGGATCATTGGAAAAGGTGACCAGAAAAGAATAGAAGCCTTCGAAACCTGGTGCTGGAGGAGGATGCTGATGATGAAATGGATTGACAAAATAAGAAATGATGAAGTGTGTAGAAGCGTAGAAGAGGAGAGGACCATATGAAACACCATACAGAAAAAAAGAACCAGAAGGATTGGACACACCCTGAGACACAATGGGTTTGTGAACAGCGTGATTGAAGGCAAAATAGAGGGAAAATTCACCAGGGGAAGACCCAGGAATGAGTTCATGGACGAAATAAAGAGGAAAGTACATAGGAAGGGCTACCAGGAAATAAGGGAATTGTCATTAGACGGGAAAAGATGGAGGGCCGCTGCCAACCAATCTTAGGATTGACCGACCGATGATGATGAAGCAACTGGGAGCAGAATGGCTAGATGTTATAGATCAGGGCCGGATTTAGACTTGATAAGGCCCTAAGCTATTTGAGATATGGGGCCCTTTATAAGTCCAGATATTCTATGTCAGTGTCAAATATGATTTTCGGATGCCTAGAGGGTTAAACTGAAATATAATTAAGAAGTATACAGGTAGTGAAATAATAAATCTTGAACTTAAAATAATTTTTATTCATAACAAACTTAAAAATGCAAACTCTGGTGAAAAGAAACAAAAGTTCTTTTAATAGGCACATTTTACAAAGACCATTATCTAATCTCTTGAAACATGTTATAAGGATTAAGGAATTATATTAAACTAAAATATAGTCTTTCTTGCCTTTGCCAGAGCAAAGTCATTGATGACATCATCAAATGATAAACTGCGTAGCTTGTCACTTTCTATGCACATGAGACTGAGGGCCCCCAAGAAAGTGGGGGCCCTATATATAGAGCTATAGCTTGTGTAGCTTATACGTAAATCCTGCACTGTTATAGACACATTACTGGTACAGTATGCGCCATTGTGCGAGTTCGTTTATTCTCATCTATGATTTGAGAGTGGAAGAAAAACCAGACAAATTTATTACATAAAACTCAATACCCGACTCCACTCAAAACCTGTGCATTCAGGCTACAAAATAGATAAAGAGTGGAATAGGAGAGCACCATATGGAACACCATAGAGAAAAGAAGAACAAGATGGATTGGACACACCCTGAGACACCATGGGTTTTTAGAGGACATAAATGAAGGTAAGCTAGAGGGAAAAGTCCCCAGAGGAAGACCCACGAATACGTTCATGGTCCAAATCATGAGGAACAGACAGATACCAGGAGGTAAGGGATCTAGCATTAAATAGGGATGGATGGAGGGCTGCAGGCAACCAATCTTAGGACTGAACGACCAAATGAAGAAATTACGAACTTAAAACACGCAGTACCTACGAATCCCCGATGAAATTCGCCCGATCGCCCCCGACTGTAGGTCGGGAGATCCGGGTTCGAACTCCAGTCAAGTCCAGTGACTCAGATCGCGGCAAATCTCACCCTCTCCAAGGCGCTCACCTTGGAAGGTTTTGAACGGAGGGACGAAATTCTCCCCCCCCCATGGCGCCGTTCCCACTTCACCTCCAAAGTAAAACTCGAAAAAAGAGAAAAAAAATTGAAGAGGAAGAGAGCGCGTCTACCTGGACGTGTGACCTCGATTTAGCGAGATTTAGCGAGAAATCCCATCCGGGTGCCCAAGCGAGAGACCTTTCCTTATCTCATCCTCCTTCCCTCCCCCTTCCCTCAGCTCTTCACTCAATTTCCCCCAACTGAGTATGATTGCTCAATCCGCCTCATCGACAAGGCTCAGTTCAAATGAAAAATGGGAATATTTTCGCCAGAAGCAACAGATTGGATTGGATATTTGGGGAGAAGACAGACAGCTAAGGTCATTTGCGCCATAGGGTACAGGTAAGGGAGGAAGGATGGAGAGAAACCCGGCGTCGGCATTAGCCTGCTCATAACGAAAGGCGCCAAGGGGCCCTATTCAGGAATGCCTCGATATTGCCGAGTATTGACAACGTCTAAATCGAAAAATTCCAATGAGTGTCTGCCTACCACACGGGAGGCCAGGGTTCGAATCCCTGCAGAGGAGGATGTTTTTCAGAGGAAACCCGATCCCTACTTGAGTGTCTTGAGGAGGGCACTTCAAGTAGAGTACTCTGTCTGTCGGATGAGACGTTAAGCCGTGGTCCCCTTGGCGCCTATCGTTATGAGCAGGCTAATGCCGACGCCGGGTTTCTATCCACCCTTCCTCCCTTCCCTATCCCCTATGGCGCAAATGACCTTAGCCGTCGGTCGCCTCCCCAAATATCCAATCCAAAGAGTGTCTTTCAAAAGTTGAGAGAAGTCGGGGTCATTGATGTCACATTCACGGAATTTCCGCGCAGCGACCTTGTGGAGTCCTCGCTGAATAAGGCTTCTGGCGTCCTATTCAGAAAGGCCTCGGAATATCCGAGTATCGACATTGACGAACATTTGATGTTTCAATCCCGAATTAAAAAATAGAAGATAAGTCCTGCGGAGGAAAATATCATCCGCATTATCCGAGACTCGAACCCGGACCCCTATTGCGTTAAGTACAGCGGCCAGCTAAGCTACCAGAGCATCCTCACTGGATAGATGTTTGAAGGCTTTAAAAGTAAAACACTTAATCCTGACTCCACTTTCTCAGGCGAGATATCGTAGAACCGCATAATGAGTAATGAAGTTCAAATGATTTCGTACTGTCTACAAAATTTTATTTCCACCTCTTGCTACACGTGTTTCGACTGACTAGCAGTCATCATCAGGCAAGACTGACGGCTGGTGACCTAAAATGACTGAAGCACTCAATATGATATCAAGGGATCCGAGTTCGAATCCCGGTCAAGGCGATTTTTTTAAAAATTCCGTGCTTAAAAGCACCCCTTAAAGGTAATAAGCTAGTCCCGGAATTATTGTTATTATTATTATTTTGTACTGAATTCTCTTTGTATGATTTTCAGAAAAGTTTCTTTCTAATTTGTATCTAATGTGTTTTTCTCTTTCTAATTTTCGGCAGTGTTCATTTTGTTGGTACTTGGTGTTTAAATTTCGAAATGTGTTTGTTGAGAATCAATTATATTTTTTGAGAATACAAAATATCATATTCACTCGATAATTATTACGAGTTCTCAACGTTCAAAGTAAAATTATTCTGCATTTAAAAAAATTCGACCAAAAGTGTTACAATTTGGCTATTTTCCAGGGTGTAACAGTAAAATAATGTAAGGCAGACGCTTAACCACTTACCAAAAATGAAACTTAAAAGAGGACATTGATAGAAAAAATTAAAATTAACAATGGATCAATTGCACAAAATAAATGTTCTACACCTATTCGCAAATACATTTATATTGCCAGGATCAAATGGCAAAGGCACAAACAGTTTAGCAGGAAGATTATCCCCATATACAATCGTTCTGTTGAGGAATGAAAACTTTTTCAAATTGTCCTTTGTGATCGACGTTTCACCTTGTATTGGTGATCATTTTATTTATTTATTTATTTATTTACTTATTTATTTACTTATTTATTTATTTACTTATTTATTTATTTATTTACTTACTTATTTACTTACTTATTTATTTATTTTATTTATTTAAATCACCACAAAAAACGGAACAAAGTCTATTACATTGGCTGATATAATCAATAAATAAATAAAAATTTCAAACAAAAACAAACATTCATTAAATAAAACAAATGCGGCAAGCGTAGGAAGGGACTTAGGGACTGGAGAGGGATGAATCATTTAAGTGGCGTTTCAGGGAGGATTTGAAAATGGTGGCAGAGGAGAAAAGGTCCAAGGAGGGATATTTCGAGGCCAAGGAGTTAGACAAGGAGGGGATGATTCGGAAGAAGAGAGAGAGCGATGGGAGATGGAAAGACGGAATCGGGGAGTATGCAGTAGACAGTTACTGCGCAATGAACGGGGAGGAACATGAATACTAAAGAGAGGGAGTATTTCATTGGTCCGAAGAGAGCCACTGAAGATTCTTTGTAGGAACATCATATCTGATAGGACACGGCGGTGAGTTAAATGAGAAATGCCAAGGGAGGAAAGGATGAGGTCACGGGATGAGCTTCTGAAGATGGGGACTCGATGGCGAACTATGGCGAGAAAGAAGTTGACTGGACGGTTGAGCAAATCCAAGGTAGTGGGGCAGGCGGTAGACCACATTGGTACACAGTATTCTAAAATGGGGAGAATACAATTTCTACCGTTGTAGTTCGGAGTGCAGTGAAAGACCCTGCAGTCTTTCCCCTGAATAGAAATCTACAAAGCGGATCAACATTTGATGCATTATTTCTGATCAAATCGAATTTCTTATTCGCTATTTTGTACACCACATTCACACAATCCAATTCGCCTTCTGATGCCATTTTTTTTCGGGGTAGACAAGGTCTAGAGAGCTTAGTTATTCCCATAATTCCGAGAAAAAAGTCCTCCCTTTTCATGATCTCCTTCATAATTCTCCTACCTAAATGTCGGATAATTAATGTTCTCATTAGGGCCGCTCTTTTAATCTTCCAACTGTGACTCATGTGCCGACTTCTACCTGGAACAGAGGCCCGAGAGGGAGGGGGGTCATGGGGTCCGAACAAACAAAAGAAACGCGAAAGCCGCTATACCTGTCTAACTTTGTCGGCTTTCAAAAAATGGGATGGATAGAGTACTTTGTTTGTTAATTTGTGGCAGTAGCCCCATCAGAGAGCCAAATTGAGAGCTATTCGAGTGAATTCTGGGACAAGAAATGTAAAAAAAATGAAATTTTTGAAAAAGCTTTAATTTGGCAATATCTCGAAAACCGTGCAACTTTTACCAAGGTCATATTAGGCTGGTTCGGTTCCTCTTAGGCTACCCTAGCTTCAGTGTCACTGTGGCGTGACATTTATGGGACACCCTGTATACACAATAAAGCGGCCTTAACACTAGAGAAAAATTAAGAAACATTATTCTTACGGTAAAACTTGCCAAATTTGATAAGCAAACGTGGAAAGGACGTCTGGAATGATAAGTTCTGAGGAATATTATGCACAAAATCGCGCAGCATCGCCGCATGACGGCGACACGCTTGCCGGACTCAATCTCGGCCATTCGGAATTGTCCTACTCATCCCAACTTGCTCGGCCTTCGCATTTATTACCGTTAAAAAGCCTCCTTCGGAGCACAAACAAACGGGACGAAGGCCACCGCGACGGTCCCTCGGTTGCTGATGCTGAGGAAACGGGGGATGAAAGTGGAGTGGACACCAAGAGTGAAACGTAGCCAGAAATGAAGAATGCACTCCAAACATTCCGTTTTACACGGAGCACGCAAATGCGCAATCTGATGCACGAAAGATTGTATTGAAATTGTGTCGAGATAAGTGGCAGGTTGCAAGAACGAATGCGCGTATGCATGAACGCGAGATGGCAAAATAGCCCCGTTACAAGGGAAAAATAGCCAGAAATGCACTCTAATAAGCCAGTTTTACAGGGGCACGTTACTTCACAATCTGATGCATATTCGAATGTGCACTTGAAATTGTGTCGAGGAAATCGGCGAGTTGCAAGAACGAATGCGTGAATGCATGAACGCGAGATGGCAAAATAGCCCCGTTACAAGGCAAAAATAGCCAGAAATGCACTCTAATAAGCCAGTTTTACAGGGGCACGTTACTTCACAATCTAATGCATATTCGAATGTGCATTTGAAATTGTGTCGAGGAAATCGGCGAGTTGCAAGAACGAATGCGTGAATGCACGAACGCGAGATGGCAAAATAGCCCCGTTACAAGGCAAAAATAGCCAGAAATGCACTCTAATAAGCCAGTTTTACAGGGGCACGTTACTTCACAATCTGATGCATATTCGAATGTGCATTTGAAATTGTGTCGAGGAAATCGGCGAGTTGCAAGAACGAATGCGCGAATGCATGAACACGAGGTGGCAAAATAGCCCTGATACAAGGGAAAAATACCCAGAAATGCACTCTAATGAGCCCGTTTTAGGGGGCATGTTACTTTACAATCTGATGCTTATTCGAATGTGCATTTGAAATTGCGTCGAGCAAATCGGCGAGTTGCAAGAACCAATGCGCGAATGCATGAACGCGAGATAGCAAAATAGCCCCGCTACAACGGAAAACTAGTCAGAAATAAAGAATGCACTCTAATAAGCCCGTTTTATACGGGGCACATAATTGCGTAATCTGATGCTTGAGATGGCGGGCTAGCGAGATTGATGTGAGAAGCGGGCTAACTCGGCCAGTTTGAGATTTCAAATCGCTATGAACCGATTCAAATCGATATTTCAATGGATTTCGCATTGGTAAACCAGGCGATCCGAGTCGGCTGGCTTAGAATATTCAGATCGGTCCGAGATCGTATCGATCTGAGTTCGATTGGTAAACGTAGTGATAGTTATTTTAGGCTCAGGATAATGTCGGAATTGGACCCCTCAATGAATTCATAGCATCCTATTCCCTCTTATATGTAAAAGGCTGAAGTGTAAAGCAAAGAAGCGTGACATCGGTTTTCATTTCAAGTTCCTGCCTATACCGACGGCATTTTCAAAGCAAAACACCGTTTCTCTTCGTACTCATCCACGCATCCCTCCAGCACGACCATAAAAAAATATGCTTTCCACGGATGCTGCTGTCAAACAAACTAAATAAAAAGTTCCTAATTACGTGCAGTAAGTCCTCGATATGCGTCGTTTCGATTTACGTCTGATTCGATGTGAAGTCCATGCTGACAAGGGACGTCGGATACTTTTTTCCTGTTTTATGCTAATAATATAGACCGTACATCTACATCTACGTAATACCCTGCGAGCCACCACGAGGGTGTGCGGCAGGGGGTGAAGATCACCAAACATGCACTATTGACATGCAACTAGGATATTTAAATGAGACATGCTAGAAAATAGGGTCACATGGAGCTAGATGATTAGTATCTACATAATAAGGAATGGATTATTGGTTGTTATTACATGCATCATGCACCACAGACAACTCTAACTATATTTCACCTACCTATCCTATTGCTACGCTGCCTATTGTTCTCTCTTATAGTACGAGGGAAAAATGACATTTTAAATCTATCGGTGCGACAATCTATCTCTCTAATCTTGTTAATCTGATCAAACCTAGCATAATACGCAGGGGTTCTTAATATATATCTAACGTCATCCGTGAACAAAACGATTTCGAATTTATTTCAAGTAAGCGAGTATGTTTGCATCTTTTGATAACTGAGACATGATCATCCCATCTGAAATAGCTATTATTTTCTGGATAAAGGCAAAAAAACGAATTTTGAAACTAACGCCTTGAATTATCTTGGGATTAAAGCGGTCGCGAATATCTGGATCCGTTTTACGTCGTTCCAAGTTACGCCGCTCTTCTTCAACACGCATCTCCGACGTATATCGAGGACTTATCGTACATAATTTCATTTATTTGACATCGGGTTGTTTACTTCGGTCAAGGATAACAAAAATTAGCAGTCGCCACGCGCCGACGGGACACACCGAAGGCAACTGGTTTGTGGTTAGCACTGAGAACGGCAGGAAGGCCTTCACAGCCTTGTCTATAACAGCGGTCGACTAGGAGACCAATTAGATTCATGCATAATTTATTGATTTTAATTTCTAAATATACGCGTGGATGTAGTCGTCAATCTTTCCATCAGCCTTCCGCAAACGGGACGGTACGTGCATAAAAGAGTGCCAAGACAACTTTTCCGCTCCCCAAGGAAAACTAGAGCGGTGACTGCATTTCATGTGCACCAGCGTATCAAGCCACGTCTGTCACAAACTAAACGAGGAGGAAAAGGCTTTTACGTTGCATAACGAGTGAAGGCCAAACGCTAGACGATTACGTACAGCCAGCGTAACCGAGAGAAAATGATTGTCAGACGAACTTCACTGGGTGACTTTGGTGGGCCAAAGGAAACACCTTGAGGGAAAATGACTTTCTAAGTGTTTCCGACGAATTTGAGAGTTTTTTTCGGTTAAACAGGGAGTTTGCTTAATCATCGCGGGTGAAGGTTCACAAACCCGATGCCAAATAAATGAAACTAGATGACCCGAGCGAATATTTCGCACAGCATGCCGCTTCTTCCTGTCTCTTCCTTCTTTTTCCTGTTCTTTTACCTGTTTCATCCCATGGACAATTATATGTTATTTATGTTTGTGTTATAGATACATAACGTAAACGTAAACAGTAAATGGTCACACTGATTGCATGTAGAATGTAAACAATATAACTAAACGATGTGTTAATAGATGGCGCCTGCTACAGTCTTTTAAGCACGTAACCATTGCCAACATATTAGTTGATTTTATTGTTAGCAGATGGCGCTGTATCATTGTTTAAAAAAAAAAACTTTAATTTCAAACAATTTGTCTATTTTTCATCAACATCTGGGAACATAAGCTTTAAAACGATGTTTGAATAATTAATTTCGATGAATAATTATGGGAGTTATGGCGTTGCGACAAAAAAACACCTTTGAGAAATTATATATACGGATTCTGGTGGAACGAATACCCTTGATCTCACGCAACCCGCACATCAGTACAGATACGTTAGTTGCCGAACATCCAGAATTGACATAATATATATGATTATCAATTTTGGGAACAAATACATTACTTATAAACTTTTTTTTATTTTTCGTCAAAAGCGGGGAACATAAGCTTTAAAATGATGTTTGAATCGTAAAATTTGATGAATAATTATGGGAGTTATGGCTTACCCACAAAAAAACACCTTTGAGAAATAATATACACGGATGATGTACGTAATTACAAACTTTTTATGGAGCTTGTTTGACAGCAGCATCCATGGAAAGCATATTTTTCTATGGTCGTGCTGGAGGCATACGTCGATGAGTACGAAGATAAACGGTGTTTAGCTTGGAAAATGCCTTCGGTATAAGCAGGAACTTAAAATGAAAACCGATACGATGTCACGCTACTTTGCTTTGCCCTGGAGCCTTTTACGTGTAAGTGAGAATACGATGCTATGAATTCATTGAGGGGTCCAATTCCGACATTATCCCGAGCCTATAATTACTATATGACTGTCATTTGGATATTCGGTATGACCAGTTAAAGTAGGTTTTGTTGAATGTCAGATAATCTCCTCCCAGTTTTCTACACTTTTTACAAACCTTGACCCACCAGAGACAGAGGAGGCGTAGGTGAAGGGAATTCATCAATTCAGGTGTAAAATTAACAGGGCATGTCAATGTTATAATTTTGATGACTTCTACAGAGCAGAAAAGTACAAGACGCCGAATTTCCTACCATTCCATTTACAAATGATACGGTACGAAGTCGCTCGCTGGGGTGCAATAACACCAAGGGTTCAAGTCCGCCATGAAAGAAATCATTTGATTGGGATTCGAACCCGGAGGGGGATCGGGTTGGTGTGGTGGCTAGAGCACTCGCCTGCCACACGGGCGGCCAGGGTTCAAATCCCTGCAGAGGCGGATGCTTTTCAGAGGAAACCCGATCCCTACTTGAGTGTCTTGTGGAGGGCACTCCAAGTAAAGTATGTACTCCGTCTATCGGATGAGACGTCCCCTTGGCGCCTTTCGCTAAGAGCAGGCTAATGCCGACGCCAGGTTTCTATCCACCCTTCCTCCCTTAACTATCCCCTAAGGCGCAAATGACCTTAGCTGTCGGTCATCTCCCCAAATATCCGATCCAATCCAATGGAACCCGGATCCCCAAATTGCCGGTCAGGTGTGTTATCCAGTAAGAGAATTTCAGAGAATTTAATGATAACATTTACAACACCACATACTTAAAAAAACACACGACCCGGGTTTCAACACTCAAGCGTCATCTTCAGGAGTTTTTTTACCAGGGGTTTAAAATGTTTTATATACAAGCTTGGTGGGGGGGGGGGGTGGAGGTGAGAGATCAGGGTGGTGTGGATGCGGGTTGAAGGTCAGGAGCAGTGATTGGCGGGGAGTTCGGTGGGGGAGGGCAATTCGGGAGGCGGCTGTGAGGATGGGAGAAGAGGACGGGTACAATTACTCATTTAAAATCTTCAAGTCAAGGTAATGCAATGTATTTCAAATTTCCAGCTGCTCAAGCGAATCAAGCTCACGTCTATGGGTTGAAAAGAATGAAATATTGACATTACAATCGCTGTGGTGGCCATGGTTTAAAAGATGTTTCGTAAAATTAATCTTTAGTTCACAATTGTAAAAATAGGCTAGCTGATGTTCTTTGACTCTAACACTGAAATTGCGGGCAGTTTGACCCACATACACACCTTGGCAGTCACCACACTTTCAATTTTAAAGAAACTTGTATTATTCATGTTTTCCAGTTATACCACCAAAACGTCTTCCATCAAGGGTAATTTCGATTGGAGGGGGGGGGGGGTGGGTTTATGTGAACTACATGTTCACGCCTCAAGTCTACAATGTGGCAAATAAGACGACAGTCGCGCTTACAAAGCCACTGTCGCGGTGGATAAACCCAGCATTGTCACTTATACAACGATGAAAATTGACGTATTTCCAATTATTGCAATTAAAAATGATATGGTAAGAGAATTGGGACGGGTACATCTAGTTCTCTTAAACACCCTCGAAAATCGCCAGGAAGGAAGATGGCTTGGTGGTGTAGCTGGACAACACACCTGACCGGCAATTGAGAGATCCGGGTTCGACTCCCGGTCAAGTCAAATGATTTTTTCCTGGCTGTACTTCAACCCTTGTTGTAAGTACAAGAAGTGAAAATACTAGAACATAACGCAAACAGACAACCGAAACACTAGAACATAACCCGCGGACAACCATTAGCAAGCGAAAAATTTGTAAAAAAAAAGGTGCCCCAGTGAAAAAAATGTTTTCGCATTAACAACCAACCTTGGCATTTTTTCCTGGGAAACTAATTCCTGCGATTCCGCACACTCAACAAAACAAGAGCACACGTTAAAAAAAAAGAGTTTGCTAAACGATAACCCATGAATTTTTCCTTAGCGGCCATTTCTTGGCCATTCTGTTTTATCGGCATAATTAACCACGGAAAAGTGAACGAGGCATCAAAACTCACAACGTTTTTGTCGCTAATATAGTATATTCTTTAAAGAACTTGCACTCACATGGCTTCACAGAGCGTTCAGCACTTTTATGCAACTGTTGACTCCTTATCAACAGCTCTCAAGCTGCAGTCGAGACACTTACCTATAAAAAAAAAGGGAAAAAAATAATGAGTAAAACCCAGAAATAAAAGATTGTGAGACGAAAAAATATTTACAAACTAAACTAAATACATGACATGTCCTAATTTCTAAACATTTGCTGCCTTACGTCAAACATTTAACCGGCTGTGGGTACCGCCATGTTCCATTCAGAAGAGTTCGTCGTGACGGGATAACGGAAAAATTGTCATAAATTTCCTACCAAAAAACCGGCTCAATCTCGACGCGGTAGATTCGTTGATTATTTACCATGACTAATAGCCAGTTGCAGGAACGTAACATATGTATTCCATTAAGCTATGGAACCCATAAGCCATGACAACCATTCAATAAGTGTTGCGCAAACATTCAATAAATTCATTGGTCTCATAACTTATGGCATGGAGTAATGAGTTCCATAAGTAGCCAAGATGGCGGATGCGTAATGAACCGCTTGGAGTCTTAATTACTTGATTAAAGAGTTGTTTTGAGACGAGTGACCAGTTTGTTTACTCCTACTGACTAATTACAATGTGCATTATCAATTATTCATAGGCTAAAATTCCATAACTTTTATCCGGCGGTGGAAGATTAGATCAAATATTCGAGGCTAGTAACTATTGGTAAATAAGTTAAGTAACTAACAAATGTATTCATGCAACCCGAATATACTTATGAGTTCTGTAACTTTATGGATCTCATAACTATTGATTCCATAACTAAATTTTCTTGCAACCGGCCATAACACCCGGATCGTACAGGAAAATGAAGAAATCCATAAAAATTCCATGAGGATGCTACAACGGCATGCAGTTGGAGATAGAGCACTGAAGTGAACGGGAAGAAAATTTAACGTGCATCAAACGAGAGTGAAAATATGGGGTGAAAAATATTCCTCGGGAACATAGACTTATGTATTCATACTTATCACACCCTCCCCTTCCGGAAAGGAAGGGTTTAAAAAGCACGATTCTCGGTGTTAGGCTGGGGTGAGCAGAATATTCTGGTTACCTTGGTGTTAGGCCAAGAAAACTGGATCTCTTTTAATAACTGTATTAATAATTCTTCTTTATTGAGAGGAGATTGAGACTGAGGCAGTCCCTTCTTCCATTTAACCCCTCGTCAGAAAAATACATCAAATAAGTGTGAAGAAAGATAAATACACACAGTGAAAATTCTCTACACGGACACCTCTGATGTACGTACGTCTCCAACTTGCGGACAGAACACGAACCCTAGACTGAGTTGTACGCATCTCTGCCAGGACAGTCCTTCTCGTACATGGGCACTCCTATTTATTGAAAAACCGCCTGAAATACAGTAAAATATAATTCTGAAACTCTGAAATAATTCCTGAAATAAAAAAAGAAATTCTGAAATACTATAAAAATCCTATTTGCATCTTAGTTACTCCAAATGATCCTGGGATAGTAGTGGGACATGAAGTAATGCCACATCTTTATTTCTGTAAATGATAAAGTTTGTAATGTGTAGTCTGACCTCCCCTTATTTATTTATTTGCAACAGCACCAAAATATAACAAAACACATTGCATACTGTTCCATACGACACCAGTCCTAGAACAATAAATTTCTATTTCTATTCTATTTTCTACTCTATTTAAAGACACGGACACCTCGACTTAAAGGATTAGTATCAAATCGAGCTATTAAAGAAATATTGCATCGCAAAAGTCCACAGTGATACACAAAGAAGTTCGTTCGATTTACGGTTGAATTTTGGGTGCGTTCGTGTATATAAAAACAAGCAAACAAAAATCAATGATTTTCAAAAATATGCATCAATGCACTAACATTTGTATTAAGTTCGAGATTTAATTTGTTTCTATTTTATCTGAAATATGCCTTATTATTCAAAAAATTCACCCGCCATGTTTGAATTTCAAATGGCTAAGCACGGCATAAGTGCTGGTGTGAAGGATACTGACTCTTGGTTGTGGCTTCTTTGAAGTCCTCTTCTCCCTTGCGTTGCCATCTTTGATGGACCGCAAGGGCCTAAGATCTAGTTGCCTTGCATCCACCTAAATTGCCATGGGAATTAGGAAGCCTGGATAGCGTATTGGTCTGCGCATTGATCCGGCAAACCAAAGGTCCGTGGTTCGATTCCCGGTCCAGGCCGAATTTCCTTGGTAATAGTTCAAGGAAACACCTTTTCCTCTGCCGTTGATTCCCTACTGGTATTGAAAAACCAACATTATGCACGAAACCGAAAGTTGTGTATAAATGTGCCTGTCACATCTCTGACTTACGGACACCTCCAACACACGGACTCATTCAAGAGGACGACTTAATGTCCGTAAGTGAGAGGTTTTACTGTACATTTGTGGGATAAAAAGTAAGGAAATAAGGAGGTAATATCCTTGACAAAACATCCTACAGCAAGAGAACACCCACACATTACGGGTAGTGCGAAAAACCTTAGAAAACCTACAGAGCGATAAAGCTAATATAACTCCAATAAAAAAATGCAAATACGTCCACACACCTAATAGCCAGCTGTAGCATTGGTGGGATACCTATAGTGTAGTGCAAGTTGGCGACAGTTACTACTGCACATTAGTGCATGTTGGTGATAAATCACTCCAGTCAAGCACCCTTTAAGGTAAGGCGAGCGAGATAGTGCCCTAATCATTATAGAGATCACATTCGAATTATACGTTTTGATTTCACCTACTGTAGGACACATCAATTAAATATTGCATTATTAATGGTGCAGCAGTATAGTTTTATGTGACAGAAATTGTAAGTAATCAAATGAAAATATCTAAATAAGTCTTTAACCTGGCTCATTTTTATAACGCGGTACGTTCGAAACTCCATCAAAACGGCAGGTTTATTGTGATCCCGAAGAATTTATTGCGGTGAAAATATGATAAATTTTCAAAAATAGTTGAGAAAACACACAAACAACACACTGTTGATTTATTGAAGAGATCTCGGTGTTAGAAATTCCTCTTTTGTTAAATATCTGGTCTCTCTGGAGTGCATACACGTACCAGTCGTACCATTTCCCATGTAAAAGGGCTGGCATTTTCTCGCAAATATTTCGGAGAGTTGAAACCTGAGAAAACCTACAGAGCGATAAAGCTAAAAATAACTCCAATAAAAAATGCAAATACGTCCACACACCTAATAGCCAGCTGTAGCATTGGTGAAAAAATGAGTCAGGTTAAAGACTTATTTAGATATTTTCATTTGATTACTTACAATTTCTGTTATTTAAAACTATATTATCGCACTATTATTAATGCAGTATTAAATTCTTGTTTCTCACAAGAATCGGAGGGGTAAGGGGTTGAATTTTTTGTGTCACTGGAAGGGTGATATATTTTTCTTTAAAATGAGACCAAATTAAAGGTAAAATGATATTTCGCTCAAACTACGTTAAGGTGACTTGCAAGGTAATACGTAGACGTTGAAGTTCCATAGAGCTACGCGTCAATACAGCATTAAATTGCCGAGAAACCGAATCGGTCACATGCAAGTTTCTTTTACCTTTTATCCACAAATGTGACTAATTAGCACGCGAACGCAAATTTTCACGCAAATCTGTAAATAAATGAAAATCTCTCCAGCCACCTTAGCGGGAGTATCCATCACGGGCCTCCATATTCGAAGAAACGGACCCAGATTCGCATTATACACTTCCCAGTGTCCTTCAGCGCGGGTAAGCCGAGAGCTCACGACCGACCTTGTTTCACTTTCGTCCCCCGCGCGGGACGGGGCTAAGGTCAGCAACTTCTAAGTGCTCCCGTAATCCTTCCGGTGCGTCTCCAGAACGGGCAATCTGGCACTTGGGTCAACCACGTCCTCCTTTTTACACGAAGAGAGCGAACGTTTGTGAGGCCAGTGAGCAAAAGAACATCACGTCGCGGGATCGTTGATCCAAGGCGAAGAAGCGAGCTATTTATTTATTTTTCGAAATTTAATTCATTGATTTCACCATCAGCATGGACTGCTGGTTGGCACCTTCAGTTAATTTGAGCGAGATAGTTAACTAGTCATAATAGAGATCAGATTCAAATTATACGTTTTAAATCAGCAGCTGTACGAAGCATGAAATAAATACTCCATCATTCATTCCTTTTCTCATCATACAATTCATTTAAAAGAGTCGGTTAATTATTTGTATTCTTGAAAATCTCAATTTTGTCAGTTTTTTTTCAAAATCATTGCACGCTGCACATATTTGAAAGATGTTTGTCGTTAAATTTGAGGCTAATTACTTGTGTCTCTCGCCAGAGATTACCAAAAACTTAGATTGTATCTGCATTATTGTAGGTTAATAATGAAAGGTTTGTTTTAATGATTTATTAAGAATATTTCATTATTCTACACGCCCATAAGCTCCGTCTGCAGATTTCCCCACCCTTAGAGAGTAATCGAGAGTAAAGACATTTTAATCATTACTGCCGTTTAGACATAAAGTGAAACCAGCCTTCCAGGCCACCTCCTTTAAGCGATCCCTCGCTTAGCGGCCGATTTTCGCGAGCACGGAATTAATAACCCATTTATGTGAGCAATGACAATTCTCATTCCTTCAGCGGTCACCTCCTCAAGGTAGCTTGAGCGAGATAGTTCCCTAGTCATAACGGAGACCATATTCGAATAATACGTCTGATTTTTAGCTGCTGTAAGTAGCATGAATGAAATATACCATTATTAATGGTGTAACTGAGTACTTTTATGCGACTGAAATTCTGACTGAGGCGCTGGCGGGTTAAAGGAAATCTTTAACGTGAAATTAAGTCTTTAACTTGACTCATTTTTTTCACGCGGAACACATAAAACTCCTTCACAACGGAAGGTTTTATGTGGTCCTGAAAAAATTACTGCAGTGACAATATTAATTTATTTATGATTTATTATGATTTATTAAAACAGATTTATTAAATTTTTATTAATTATTTTTTGATTAATCATTTTTATTAATTTTTATGAATTATAATTAATTTATTATGATTTATTAAAACAGAATCAACAATTGCACTATTCCACAAGGTATTTTAATGCGTACGACGCGTTTCAGCTCACAGAGCCATCATCAGGTATAAGACTTGTCTTACCTGATGATGGTTCTGTGAGCTGAAACGCGTCGCATGCATTAAAATACCTTGTGGAATAGTGCAATTGTTGATTCTGTTTTAATATGACGAACTTCCACGATATCTGGCCAAAATCTGCTGAAATTATATGATTTATTTTGTAAAATATTTCAGAAAACACAAAATAGCACAACGTTAAAACTTGGATGATATACGTGATAGGAATTCGCCATTTGTTAAAATAAGGTCTCTCTGGAGTGCATACATGTACCATTTCCTGCGTAAAATATATGATATTTATCGGTTAGGGGTTGATATTATCGTACAATTTGGAGGGGGTGAGATATTTTTTCTTCAAAACGAGACAAAATTCACGGATTTCTGCCTGAAATGATATTTCGCTGAAACCACCTTGAAGAAGCGACCGACAAATCAGTGAAGGTGGCTCTGGCACCGGGTTCACTTATTCCAGGTTTGATAAAAACATGAATGCACCATCTTCGAAGAGCGTTTAATAAACTGGAAGGAAATTAAATGAAAGCTCCCATTCCAGTTTTACCGTATTTCAACCTTGAAAGTGGACTTTTTTTTACAATTGCTTTTATCGAGATTGTTCACATTACTGAGGAAAAATGCCGATTTGAACGAGAAACAATACCCGAGCTTTCAATGAAAGCTATTAACTGGAAGCCGAAAGTCCTGGTAAACTGAATAAAAATAAAACATAGACATCTTACTCCCTATTTTTAAAAGTAATTAGCGAATTATTGCCGCAATTAAAGTAAAAATGCGGTACTTTCATTCAAATGGCGCTGCAGTCGGCGCCTATGCCTAGACAAATGTGGTCATTAAAAATGTATTCGTGGGATAATCTGCATATTTTGTAACTTCATTTTGGTTCTTGATACGTAACCCATTTCATCAGCGGAAGTAGGATTTCTTTTAATGAATAAAGAAAAATATGCACTTAAGCATTTGTATTGACTCACATACACCTTAACCACAGTAACTCGACCAGTAGAAGGATTGGTCAGAGCAAAAAAACAACAGGGCCGCCATCAATTTCTTAGGCATTTACTGATTACGCAGAAAAATAATCATATACACCAAAAAATTGATTGAAAATGCATCAATAAACATCAATCCTGATTCGACGATGTTTCGTAAAAATAACAAGTTAGCGAATCTGGCCAAAAATATTTCTAAGACAAAACAGTCATTATACGTTTATGGCAAGATTTTTCTGATCCCTGATGTATCACACACATTCAAAATAGTGATGAAATTCCACTTTATCGAAAGTAAATCAATAATTCATACCAAATCAAGGACCATATAATTTAAAATTTTCAACGACGCAGAAAAATATATGGGTGGACATAAGAGGTGTTGAAATTTCACCCTAGCGACGCCTGGTGAAGTTTCTTTTTAGTAATTCTTTCCTTTATGTCTCGTTGTCCTGTAGCAGAAGTACAGTTCAGTTCACATTTTAAACTTCTTGAATAAAGTTATTCGTCTCTCTCTCTACAGTGCCTCAGTTTTTACGTCGACCCTGCCACGTGCAACAAGAGGGAAGCCGGAGAAGATTTTATCACGCATACTCGCATGGAAAATCATCGTTTATTTTGATCATCATTGCGGTGTGAGAGTGAAAAATGGGAGAAAAGTAAGGTTAAAACCGTTTTTGCAACAGAGAAAACATTAGAACAGGCAAGAAAATTAAGACGAGATTGACTGTTGGTCTTTGAAGCGCAATTTCTCCACACGTTTTCAACTTTAGGTGCGAAAATTTGGAAGAGGACGAAATATTACTTTTTTTTTTAGAGATTCTTCTGATCTCTTTAGGTATCACAACCATTTAAAAATATAGCTGAAATTATCTTATACCAAAAGTCAATCACTGGTTTATACCAAAAAATTTATAAAAAAGACCATATAATTTACATTTTACAGCAACGCAGTAAATTAGCCTACTGAAGAAAGGAATCCAACACGAGGAGAATTAATTAAAATCGAGATATTTCTTTTATTTAGTTTTTTTTATTTAGTAGAACACTTTTTTCCATAATTTTCCGCGAGTCTATGAATTTACATGAGATGAGCCGACCGATTCAATTCTATCAAGAGCAGACCGCTATGAAAACGCAAGGTACACCATGTGACCAGGTCAAGGCCGCCAAAGTAAGTTGCAAGCCTTTCGCGATGACGCCTTGACTAATGCATCGGAACAACTTCTCTTCAGGTGAAAATTTATGGTGTGAACTGGAAGAAACCGGCTAAAATAGCAATAAGGTCGCCATTCATTTCTTAGGTACTGATTGATTACGCAGAAAAACAATCACATCCACCAGAAAATTGATCGAAAAGATAATCAATATATCACACACCTATAACGTCATACCTATAGTGTGTGTGGGTGGAGTAAACACAAAATCTTTAGATGCAGTTAAATATTTTGGAATCGCCTTAACTTCAGATACATAGTGGGGGACACACAAACAAAACATATGCGGCACAATATTCAAGAAAATAGGTTTCGTTAAACGTATAACAGGAAGGTTCTCAGGTGAAAAAGTAAAAGAGAGATGCTACTTCGCTCTGGTTAGTCCACACCTCGAATACGCCGCGATCATTTGGGACCATGGTCATAAAGGTTTAACCAAAAAATTAATAACATATAAAGAAAAACTTCACGCTTCGTTAAAAACTGCCACGAGAGAACATATAGTGTTTCAAAACTTTAACAGGGATTAAGGTGGGAGCTCCAAGAGACTCGAGGCTACACGCCAGGCTTAGGTTGCTTGAGAAATTCAGAACTGGTGTGTTTCAGAGCGACACAGGGAATATTATCATGGCGCCTCACTACATCTCTAGATCTGACAGATGCAATAAAATAAGAGAGATACACTGCCGAACAGATAGTTACAAAAACTTGTTCTTTCCGCGCACAATAAGCGACCACAGTGAAATCTGAGGTCCACTAAATACACTCTCATAATACACGTCACCATTTCACCTCCCAAAACCGAATCCCTTACATATTTACACGGCGGTGTCCTGACATTCCCTGCCACACTCCCATGCGGCGGGTTGCAGGTTAGTATGTAGATGTAGATATTATGTCGAGTGGTTCAAACGCAACCCCCTTGGACCAGGAACTGGACCACAGACCCTTAGCTCTCTGGGCCAATGAGCTGAGCATTTGTGACAATCCTGAATACTGTGGCGCGATACTCACTTCAAATAACCTTAACGCTCACCATGATCACCTTGCATCGCTCGTGGCGCGCGAATCTTGTCGGACGCCAAACATCCGCGTCGCGGAGACCAAGGAATGAGCGAATCCCCCCCTTTCGGAGAGGACGTGACGGAATGCTCCCCTGGAGAAAGGGAGGGAGGCGGCCCAATCAATCTCTCTTTCCTGCTTTTAGTTCCGATCTCACTTTCGTTCCCGAACTGAACGACCGAACGCCAGGCGAAGGCTTTTCCTCTTGACCTTGATCATCACCACGCACGAATCTAAAAGCATTTTGAAAGACGTTTCCCTTCGATCCATCACCCCCGCTCCGCTATCCGCTCACGGAGCGAAGCCGCGACTCGAAAAGGATACTCGCAGCCCCAGTTATGCCCTGCTCACATAAATATTGCGCATACGATGGTCCGTGCGACGGTAGGCTGTATTTTTCATATGGATGCACGCATACAAAACATATGGGGCGCAGCATAAAAAAAAGAGGTTTTTGTTAAACGTATTATAGGAAGGTCCTCGGATGAAAAAGTCAAAGAGAGATAATGAAATGATTTGGGACCATGGCCATAAAGATTTAACCAAAAAAACACCATCAAAAAACTACGAAAACTCGTTCTTTCTGCGTACAATAAGTGACCATAATAAAAATTGAGCTCCACTTAATACACTCCTAAAGTACATGTCACCATTAATGTAATAATTGTTTCGAGTGTATGCCGCGTATGACATCAGGTTTTGGCCCGACGTTTCGTGACCCACTGCTGGTCACTCATTCATGGGAACGTATTCACCTATTGCTGCTTGTCTTTTTATATTAAGTGGAAGAGGTAGAAGGGAGATGGAGGTTAGGACAGGGGGAGGAAGCCGTAGGTGGAAAATTTTGATGGATGATTGGGTTCCAAGTGTTGCTGATTTTTAAGCCCCCATCCCTATTGAAATTCTGCTTATTTTCCCTTATCTCGATGGCCTCCCGGATGTGTCGTGGCTTAAATCTTTCGACTTTGGCGATGACTTCGGATTTTTCAAAATCGATCGCGTGTCCCAAGGATTCGTGTTCAGCAACTGCAGACTTGGTTGTTTGCCCCAGTCGAACGTGTTCTTCCAGTCTTGTATTGACTGATCGTCTGGTAATAGAAAATAATAGAAAAATAGAAAAAAAAACATTTCTTATGCTTCAAAGCGCCACAGGAAGATTGTATTCCTTATTTCGTTCACTTGCTCTTTACTTGTTGGTTGCGATACCATGGTGAGGGGGTCACAGCGTTGCGGGTAACGGGTCACAGCGTCACTGCGTGACCCTCACGGTAACGATCACTGCGTTACTCTCACGGTAACGCAGTGACGCTGTGACCCGTTTCCACTACAATCGTACGTGTATACATTGGTCCATAGAGTGGTAGAAAGAAAGGGGCATTACAGAAACAAGATAAGTTTTTTTTCTAATGGAGCAAAAAGGAGGAGACCGTTGGATGGAGGAGAAATTTAATTGATATCACAGGATATTCATTCCTGAAAAATCTGTCGCTTACAGGGGAGACCATTCAGGGATGGCGGCCTCTGAGGAAGGTTTCACTGCAAGGTCGTTCGATAACGAGAGTATTCTTCCTTCGACATAGGTCTTCACAACCATTTCCACCACATGTCCGCCATTAATGTGCCATTTGAGCATTTACTGCCATAACACACCATTAAGGAATCTGCGAATATGCGGCACAAGTTGTCATTTCGAATAAAAATGCACTGCCAAATTCACACAAAAACGCCGAGCAACCTATACTATACTTATGGAGTTTACAGAAAACACATTACAGGCACATTAATGGCGGACTTATGTACGTTGCGAAGACCTATATAATAGGAAAAACACAATCATTATTGAATGACCTTGGTTTCACTGTCTGTAATTGCAGTATAGCTACAGCACAAGTTTCCTTGAATAACAGAATTCTATCTTTATTACGCTTGACGCTTCGAGAATTTACCCTGTCGTCTCACACACTAAAGAGTACTCATTTCCACTTATATTGTATGGTAGTTTAACTTGATGGAATGCCAGGATGAGCACAAAGAAATAATGACTAAATGCGATGTGTAAGGACTATCTGAGACGTGTCTGCGGTAATAGTAGAATACACACGTTTGTGAACGACAGTGTAGTGAAAGAATGTGGCCTGGAGGCTAGAGCAATGTTCGTGAATGAGAGGATGATTCGGCCAAGACGAAATTAGGATTCATCCGGGTATTAAACCGGTTGATTTATGGGTTTTTGGACGCACCATAATATTCTAGGTTTCATAATCTCAGATTAATATTCAGGAGGAACCTTTTTCTAGACATGCCCGATGAAATGCTTTGATTTTAACATATATTGTGGAGTAAGACTTCTTCCATCGAATGATTTAGATTACAAGGTTATTGGTCATTTAATGAAGATATATTGGTTTAAAAATGATGAAATTTAACGCTCAAATTCATTCCTTAAATGGCAGTGCGTGGATATCTCTTCACATTACTTTTGTTTAGTTCCGAATTGTACTGTTCAAAAACTTGCATAAAATGTACTACATATTGAACATCTAATCTATTTTTTTTCAATTAAGGTCATCGATAATAAAACAAGAGATTTCACGTTTAAATAACAGAATTCCGATTTGCGTCGAAGCACGTATTGTGGTGAATGTGGCCACGTTGTCAAGGGAAACCTCTGCTGTTTACCTTGTTTACCAAATCTATTTTTCAATGCATATCATAATTGTGTATTTAATATACATTTTCAATTGTTTCAAGCCTTAAGATAATCATCTCCACCACTGAAGATGAAGCAGATCATCTTACTGCAATGATCAAGCATCGAAATGAATATTTTGTATGAAAAAACATTTCATAAGCCTCAAAACGCCACAGGAAGATTGTATTCCTTATTTCGTTCACTTACACCCTCAGTTCGTTAAAAAATCATGACATCAAATCCTGCCGAAATAGCAATGGAGGCCGGAGTCTGTAATTTCTGGTTTTCGCGACGTATTTTATCGCTTTTTCCCACAAGACCTAACCAGACGGAGACGGAAATTTAAAAAAATAATTGGCAACACTAATCCTAAATTTACTCATCACAGCAAATTTTGTACCTACACCAGAGGAAAACAGTATTTCGAAGCCCTGGTTCCTCCATAAGAAGTAAATTTACGATAGAGGTGTGAATGGCACTAGAAGACTGTCTAGACCGAGAAAATCATGAGCGAAAGTGATGGAAGATACTCTAAAGAAGAGAGATAAATAGGAATCCATAGAACAGGAGGAGGTGCATGAGAGTAACTGGGAAACTGAAAAGGTAGGGGAGACAGGGGTATGTTCGGGGATAATATGGCAACTAATGGCCAGTTGCAGGAACGTAACATATGTATTCCATAAAGTTATGGGACCCATAAGCCATGACAACCATTCAATAAGTGTTGCACAAACATTCAATAAATCATTGGTCTCATAACTTATGGCATGGAGTTATGAGTTCCATAAGTAGCCAAGATGGCGGATGCGTAATGAACCGCTTGGAGTCTTAATTACTTGATTAAAGAGTTGTTTTGAGACAAGTGACCAGTTTGTTTACTCTTACTGACTAATTACAATGTGCATTGTCAATTATTCATAGGCTAAAATTTCATAACTTTTATCCGGCGGTGGAAGATTAGATCAAATATTCGAGGCTAGTAACTATTGGTAAATAAGTTAAGTAACTAATAGATGTATTCATGCAACCCGAATATATTTATGAGTTCTATAACTTTATGGATCTCATAACTATTGATTCCATAACTATATTTTCTTGCAACCGGCCATGAGTGAGCGAACACGTTGAAACTTATACTGTGTCTGGCACCCACCATTCCCCTTCACTTACACGTTGCGGGACTAGCCACGGATAACTTAACGGGGTCACCCGCAATGCACAAATGTTCCTGAAGGGTTTACGGGACGGGATCGAGTCCCGTTCAAGGTGGATAATTTTTCTTTTCCTTCCAAGGATAGTATGACAGTAATAAAGCAGAGTACGAACTTAAAGAATATTCCAGACCGAATCGTGATGAATGAGAATAGAATTAATCACCGAAGAAGCAGTATTCACAATAACTAGCCTTTTAAAAAATCAGCGAAAAAATGTCCAAGTTCTGTCTGAATCACTGGTCTTTAGTTTCATATGATCCTGTGAATATTCGGATCATTTTTCGACGAAGTACCGATGGCCATTAGTTGGTGACACGAGTCTGACGATTATTATGCATATAAAAAGTTTTATGCCTTTGAGTATGCACCATTTCCACAATTTTCTTTATATAAAGTTTAATGAGTCAGGCTATATATTGAGGAAATTAGATACAGATATAATGGCCTCAAAAAATGAATTTGTTATATTAGAAAATACACCTAGAAAAGTACATAAGCATTGATGAAACCGAGGTCGGTGTGCGAGAATGGATTTTGTGGAAATACAACAAAATTCTTTTCTGAGATCATGATATGTATTTCCACTAGGTTTTTTGTCTAATGGCCAGTTGCAAGAACATTTAGTCATGGAATCAAAAGTTGTGAGAACCGTGAAGTAATAGATCTCACAAAGATATTCGGGTTGCAGGAACATATCTAATAGTTACATAACTTATTTACCAATAGTTAATAGGTTCGAACATTCAATCTAATCTTCCACCGCCGTACAAAATTTATGAACGTTTATCCTATGAATAATTGCTAGTGCACGTAATAATTAGTCAGGAAGGGTAAACAAATTCCTCATTTGCTTCCAAGCAACTCTTTCATCTAGTAATTAAGTCTCCAAGCGGTTCATTGCGCATCCGCCATCTTGGCTACTTATGGAACTCATAACTTCTCGCCGTAAGTTATGAAACCGATAAGTTTATCGAATGTTTCGGCAACACTTACTGAATGGATGCCATGGCATATTGGTCCAATAAATAAATATAAATAAATATATATAAATAAAAAATAAATAAATATAAATGTATATATAAATAAAAAATAAATAAATATAAATATATATATATATATATATAAATAAAAATAATTAATTTAAATATATATATATATATTTATATTTTATATAAATATTTATATATATATATATATATATATATATATATATATATATATATATATATATATATATATATATAAATAAAAAATAAATAAATATAAAAATAAAATTTATAAAATACACAATTGTCGTTCCTGTCACTGGCCATAATTCTTGTAAATAAACGAAAAACAGAAAAACTATCCGCTGAAACGCAGATGCATGGGAATTACTTAATGCAGCAAGGCTTGTTCTATTAAGTAACTCTCCCGGAAGAAACACCGGGAAGTAAGGGAGAAAATGATGGACCATTGAAGTATAAAAATGCGATTGCAGCATGAAGGTTGCGGAAAAAAAGAGCCAATTAATATAATATTCAATGGTAAATTACAGATGAGAAGCAGCACTAGGAAAAACTTGTAGTCTCTGTCATTGGACAACATAAGGTACACACATATAATCAAACGACGCGCATGGCCATCAAGAAATCCCAACCTGTGATCCTTGAACAAGCCGCCGAGTGCAAGCGAACTCGCATTGCACGGACTCGGCGAGAACGACTGCACTTCTCCGTTCGCGGCCACGATCGAAGCCAACTCGTCGCCTTGTGCTTTCTTCTGCGGCTCACACGGGTTCGATAAACTAGAAACCTCTCTTGCATCATCACCGTGCGCGTTCGCAAACGAAAGGAGGGGGAAAATGACGCAACGCAATTACGCTGGACGAGATTTTTCCCTGCATGCGATTATGACGGATGGGATGAGCAATGATCATTACAAAAAAAATGAGATAAACTGCAAAGTACGCGGTTCAGAAGAAGTACAGCCCTATCAGTACTCTTGTCGTTAATTGCTGCAAGACCAGTTCGCACTAACGGCCACAGGAAGGACAAAATTCCCGCTCCATTAATTACTTCGAGATGGATTAGACCAGTTTATCGTACATCCAATCATTGCATTTTCAAATTAATGGTAGCTATGACAATAAATTATGTTTGTTTATTTCGTCAATTGTGTTTAGTGTTATTTATATATAGAATTTAAGGCTAATTTTTGCTAGTGATAAATAAAAACACAACTGAAAAATTATCAAAGGCACCAGCTGATAAGCCACGAACGGCTTAGCAGGACCATAAAGTTGTAAAGTTAAATTCATAAAATAGTGTGCATTTTACAAGAGTTATATTATATTGCTGTTTTATGGCTTTGCTTTTATATTTAAGGTAATGAATTTGTACATTTTTTGTAAATTCCAAGTAATTACCCCATTAAGGTTCGGTTTTACAACATCTGGTTAAACTTCACGTTAGATAACGAGGACGTTAAGTTAATCTTTACGTTTTCTCGGATAACCATTGGAAACCCTACGTTATCGTAACAGGCACTTTAACGTCCAGACTGAAGTTAACCATCGATTGTAAAACCGACTTTAGGGATTAACCGGCCGTTAACGCTAACGTGAAGTTTAACTAGACATTGCCAAACCGGCACTTTATGTAATAAACATTTGTAATATTGTGGAAAAAATGGTAGAGTGCAAAGTCAACCGCAAGCGGGCATGTATACGCCTGACCGGCAATAGGGAGGTTCAGGTTCGAATCCCAGTCAAGTGCAATGATTTTTTCAAGGCGAATTTCAGTTTAACGTCATTCTCCCTCGATAACAACTACAGATGGACCTGAGCGAAAGTATGAGCGAAATATCATTTCACCTGTAAACCAATAAATCTGGTCTCATTTCAAAGAAAAGCATCTTGCTATTCTAAAGATACCAAAATATCAGCCCCTTACCGGACAACTTTCCGAGATTTTTCAAGAAAAATACCAGCCCTTTTACATGGAAAATGGTTCGTGTATGCACTCCAGAGAGACCTCATTTTAAAAAAATAAGGAATTTCTAACAACTTGATCTCTTAAAAAAATCAACAATGTGTAGTTTATGTTTTATGGACTATTTTTGAAAATAAATCATACAGTCACCGCTGTAATGTTTTCAAAAACGCAAAAAACCTACCGTTATTGGGAATTTGAAATACATCGCGCGATGCGTTTAAAGAAATTAGCCAAATTGAAGACTTATGTAGATATTTTTATTTGATTGCTCAGGATTTCAGCCATACAAAAGTATTATACTGCACAGTTATTCATTAAATATAAAATGCATTTTTCCTACAGCATGCCCAATCCTTCCACCATCCGCCATCTTCGTTAACCCTCATTCTCCTCTCGCACTTGGGGGCTAACGCACTAATATTACAATTATGCCATGTTTTCCATTGATAACTTGCTAGAAACCAGCACGCACTTATTTCTTTAACAAGCATCCTCCTTGCGTTTAACGTTTATTTATTTAGACAACATATAATGTGCATTCCCGCAGAAAATTATTGTAAAATCCAGGAGAATTCATAGCACTAAACAACAATCATATATTTCAAGAGAAACTTGTCTATATTTCAAACAGTTGGTTGACATTCTTGCTTTACACCCGATAATTCGTCCATTCCGTCATGCTACCCATAAGAAAGTGAGAAAAGAGTGAGAGGGGTACAACAATATGGTTGTTATTACGGTTTTCAGGCTTCAGATTGATGACGTAGTGCCCTCTCCATGCACCTCAATGGTACAATATATTCCCTGAGCCGAGCTAACAACAACAGATATGATTTGTAGTGCGTAAAAATTTCTTCTCCAGAAACGAGCAAAATTTCATTTTGGATGAAGATATTCGGGATAAAATGCGCTTGTTAAACAAAAATTTTTCAGAATTTAATTGATAAGCTCCATTAAAGCTAAAATGAAGAGCACTAGATGCTGTACAGTCCACTATTTTCAATACTGAAAACTTAACAACACGTGTTTCGGCACTTTATTAGCCATCATCGGGTACAGTGTGAATATTCCAGTTGTGGCGGACAGTACAACATCCAGTGCTCTTCATTTAAATAATGCAGTTCAACATTATCACGCCCGAAACTGTTACCTCCATTAAAGCTCCACTATAGATCGATAACCATCAAACCTATAACCCTTAACCTCCTTTTAAGCCATGGAGACGCCCTGCCATACCGGCCGCACTCCAGCAATAATGAGTGCAAAAATACTCAATGCTCATTACCTCAAAATATTTAAATTGCCGTTTCTGATACAACGAAGATAATTATCACGTGTAACTAATGATCGCTGCTGCCAATAGTCAATTAAAAAACAGGTATGACCAGAAAGATGGCAACAGGTCGTGGCAAACATTAGTCGAGATGAATGCTAATTATTTCGGTATGTAAACATTATTATTCCTCTATTTCATTGACCGAGAACTAGATATTTACTCGATCAACGATTCTTTTTTTTCCTTGTTCTGAATGACGAGAATAAGTTGCCTGTAGAGGTTTGGAGTGGAGACAGGTAATGAGTTTTACGCAATCAATGTGTCTGGTTTCCTTTACACTCTCAACCTGAATGAGACCAAAATTAAGCCTTCGATTGGTCGTTCAAGTGACCCTCGGTCATTGATATCATTTTTATGTTAAACGTCTCTGCTTGAGCGCTAGAAAAGATATTTACGTATGGAATTTGTAGAATTTTAAAGTTAGTGTCCCAACATATTCTTTTATCTTTCAAGACGAGCGTATGAATTCTTGTAACCTTCGCTCAGCTGCATGCGACATTGGTTACATCAGTGGTCGTCAGGGGCTTGGCGAAAGTGTCACACATACATTTCCCTCCCATCCTTTCCGCTACACTTTTCCCCGCCCCTACTCTTCCTGGGTTCAGCCCTTAAGGTAGTCCGAGAGAGATCGTTCCCTAGTCATAATAGAGACCAAATTCGAATAATACGTTTTACTTTCACCAACTGTAGGACACATCAATTAAATATTGCATTGTTAATGGTGCAGCAGTATAGTTTTATGTGACAGAAATTGTAAGTAATTAAATGAAAGTATCTAAATAAGTCTTTAACTTGGCTAATTTTGTTCTCGCGGTGCGTTTGAAACTCCATCAAAATGGAAGGTTTTCTTGCGATCTAAAAAAATTACTGAGATGACAATATGATAAATTTTCAAAAATAGTTGAGAAAACATACAAACTACACACTGTTAGGTTTTTTTACGACATCTAAGTGTTATAAATACCTCATGTTGTAAATAATGTCTATGTGGAGTGAATGCACGTACCATTTCCCATGTAAAATGGGTGGTATTATTCGGCAAACATCTCGGAAAGTAATGTGGTAAGGGGTGGAATTTTTGGTGTCATTGGATAGGTGAGATGTTTTTCTTTAAAATGAGACCAAATTCATTGATTTCTATGCGAAATGATTTTTCGCTCGGACTACCTTAGAGATGAGAACTAACGAACCCACGCAAAGGCGTATATTGTACCATTAATGCTTCGATAATATCAAGCCATCCAGCTCCGAGTTGCTTCATCATCATTGGTCGATCCTAAGATTGGTTGACTGCAACCCTCCACCCTTACCTATCCAAAGTTAACCGGAGTAATTTGCCACATACACGACTATCATTTTATTCACCAAAGATGGAGAAACTTTCTAAAGATTTAGCGCAGGATGTAATAAATATTGGTTGTAATGTACTCAGCTCATTCATGGAATAAAATAAACACTTTTTAATTTCAATGGAATGAAAATAATACATTTATAAAATAAACTTTTAATGGAGATTCCCACAAAATAAAAACTTGTGATTTAAAATTAAAATTTGATAATGCTAAAAGTCGTCATTTCATTCTGCACATCCTTGGTAAGTTCTTCTGAAAAAAATCTCTTTGTTCGCTGGTATCTACGGGTAGTATAATAAAAATTCAAAGGCAGAATCCAAAGAAAAGCAGGGAGTGGTATAATTTTCGTTGAAAGTATGAAATCGTTTCAGGCTTTAGATGGTGGAAATGCGATATATCCATGATAAAATATAACACAACAATAGTAATATCCACACTTTAATATATTACTTCAACATTGGTGTTGAAGTAATATATTAAAGTGTGGATATTACTATTGTTGTGTTATATTTTATCATGGATATATTCGTTGAAAGCTTATAACTTGGGATATTATAAATATTGGTAGGAATACACTCGGATCATTCATGTAATGTAAGATAAACATTATTATACCATTTCAATGAAAATGATATTTTTTTCAAAATAAACTTGAACCTCCGCTATGTCCTTTCTTTCGATTTCCACGAAATTAAAACTTGAAACACTATGGAAACGTTATAATGCTAAATGCCATTTCATTCCGCCCATCCGCGGTAAATCCTTCTAATAAATTCTCTTTGTTCCCTGATATATATATATATATATATATATATATATATATATATATATATATATATATATATATATATATATATATATATATATATATATATATATATATATATATATATATATATATATATATATGTATATATATATATATATATATATATATATATATATAGGTAGTACAATAAAAATTACGAAAGCAGAAATGGAAAGAAAGGCAGGAAAGGGTATTTTTTTTGCTGATATAAGCGGTATATTTTTCGGTTATTGAATTAATCAATGAAACATTTTGTAATTATACTACATCTTATGTTATTTTTCTATGACGATTGTATTTTGATTTGTACAATATGTAATTACTTGATAATAATTAATTTTATGACGATATTTTCTTAAGTATTGCCTTAAAATAAAATAAAAATATAATAGTATGTTAAAAACGCTACAGGTAGCGGCATATGATATGTAAAGACCGACTCTTTTGTATTTTTTACTTTAACTTTGTAAAAATGACTGTTTTCTGTATAATAAAAGTATTTTTTTTGGTACATACACTGACCACACTTACTGGATGACGTTGGTCAGAAAATTTCCAAACCTAATAAATATTGTAGCCATATTTATCGATGGAAATAAATTCATTGATTCATAAATTTTCACGAGATCCCGTGGCAATTTCAGCGAATTTCACCGCCGTATTTGCAGCAGGCTCTAATAAAGACTTAAGGCAGTGTGAGCGAAAAATCATTTTACTTACAAATCAATGAATTTGGTCTCATTTTAAAGAAAAATATCTCACCCATCCAATGACACCATAAATTCTACCCCATACCACATTACTTTCGGAGATATTTGCCAAAAAAATACCAGCCCTTTTACATGGGAAACTGTACGTGTACGCACTATTTACTATTCACAAAATGAGGTATTTCTAACACTTAGATGTCGTAAAAAACTAATAGTGTGTAGTTTGTTATGTTTTCTCAACTATATTTGAACATTTATCATATTGTCACCACAGTAGGCTCTTGGGTATCACAAAAAACCTTCCGTTTTCAAGGAGTTTCAAACGCACCGCGTGAAAAAAATGAGTCAAATTAAAAGACTTATTTAGATATATTTTTTTTGCTGCCGGACAATTCTGTTGGCCCGCATGTCCCCGGAATCCCGATAGGCTGCTGAGCCTGTCATCAGGATCTCCAGGGACCGGACCAACAGAACTTGTCATACACCCATGCCCTGGGTGGTGAAATTCCCCGCCAGGCGGGACTCAAACCCGTGGCCCTTGGTTTAGCAGGCGAGGACTTTACCCCGCCGCCACCGGGGCCGGCGAGTATATATTTTCATTTGATTACTTACAATTTCTGTCACATAAAACTATACATCTACATCTACGTGATACCCTGCGAGCCACCACGAGGGTGTGTGGCAGGGGGTGAAGATCACCAAACATGCACTGTTGACATGCAACTAGGATAGTTAATGGAGACATGCTAGATAATATGGTCACATACAGCTAGATGGTTAGTATCTACATAATATGAAATGGATTATTGGTTGTTATTATATGCATCATGCACTACAGACTACTCTAACTATATTTCACCTACCTATCCCTTTGCTACGCTGCCTATTGTTCTCTCTTATAGTACGAGGGAAAAATGACATTTTAAATCTATCGGTACGACAGTCTATCTCTCTAATTTTGTTAATATGATCAAACCTAGCATAATACGCAGGGGTTCTCAATATATATCTAACGTCATCTGTGAACAACTCTGTTTCGAATTTACTTAAAAGGTTTAACCTAAATTTTAACCTGCGTTCTGATAGTAATTCCCATCCTAGTTCTTCTATTAAACTCGTAACACTCATAACGGCCTTTAACAAACCTAGCAGATCTCCTTTGCACGCGCTCTAATTCTTTTACCATACCTTCCTCGTACGGATCCCATGTACTAGCGGCATATTCTAAATGAGGCCTGACAAGTGTAAAATAGCTTCTTTCTCGTACTCTCTCATCGCATTTGCCTAGAACCCTTTTTACGAATCCTAATCTACGGTTTGCTACCCTAGTTATTTTATACTATGCACCATTAATAATTCAATATTTAATTCATGTATCCTACAGCTGGTGAAATTAAAACGTATATTTCGAATATGGTCTCTATTATGACCAGGGAACTATCCTCGCTTGGGCTACCTTAAGAGGAATTTTTGTTTAGTCTTTCGGGACTCCCGAGACAAACATCTCAAAACTGGTACCGTGTCCCGGCCCGGCCGGTGCGTGTGTTCACCTTGGCAGAGGTCACCGGTGGCGGAAATTTGTGGGAGTATTTTATGCGGGTCGGATGTGGAAGCCTCAGCTCTGAGTCAACGCGTTTTACAGGTAGGTAGATGGTTCCTGGCGAGCTGAATGTTCTAGAAGGGCGCAATGAGGAAAGGTCACACATTCCGCCGCGATACGACTCGCCCTTGGTATCACACCAGAGGATCCTCCGGGGGAACCAGTCTCACCACCCAAGGATCCTTCCCACGCAGCGACGCAAAACATTTTACGGACGGCCTCTGATCCACTCGAGAAAAACCTTTCCGGGTGCCTCCTACGCCCAGTATTCCGATGGGGTTTTCCGCAGATCGGAACGCAAAAAAACTGACCCCGTTTGATCACGATTTCAGCCTCAGTTCCCAATACGAACGGTAGACTGTAATCAAGAATTGATCCAATGAAATGTCCATCCACATCGGGTACTTCCCGTGTCTGCATTCGCGCCTATCCAAAGTCGACCGCGGTGGCGGCAGGGTTAAGTCGTTGTCTGCTAACTCAGGGTCGTGGGATCGATACCCGCCCAGGGAGATTTTTCTCCATCCAGTGGGGTTGTGTTTGAACCGCTCGAGTAAATCTCGACCACGTAACTAAGGAGTCACGTGGTACAACAACGAGCGGTTGGAGATTATGGTAAGTTTTGCTCACTCGGATGGGAACATTAAATGATTAATATGTTGTTTATTGTGTCGGCAATCGGTAAATAAAACCAATTACAATATTACCGCGATACAAACTCGATTGGGAAGTCTGTGTGAGAATTTTACAAATGTTTCAAGTAAGCCAAAATCTCGAACCCTTCGTGATTGTTCCTCGTGACCCCTTAGTTACGTGTACGAAATCATCTCGAGCGGTTCAAACACAACCCCACTGGACGTGGTTGTCTGTGTGACGTAAAATCAGCTATACGTAAGACATGACTAAATAGTCGAAATATCTAAAGAATTCAAAAGAGATATGGTGCTTTTTCACAGTTCATTTCAAGTCGACCGGTTTCGTCGCATAGGCGACATCATCAGGTGATCACCATCAGACCTGATGATGTCGCCCATGCGACGACATCGGTCGACTTGAAATACACTGTGAAAAAGTACCATATCTCTTTTGAATTCTTTAGAATGGATTTCCACCACGTAAAGCCTGAAACAATCGTGTTTAAGTCCAAATATCGCTCAATAATGACGACATTATTACTATTATCCTGCAAGCGACGGAAATTTACGCCTAGGTGCGAATTTAAGCCATCTTGCAGTACTGACCGTTGTGAAGGTTCTATAAATATTGATCAGAAAATAAAAAAAAACCATATTCGTGTCCAATTCTTAGTCCACGTGGCTGTGAAAACAGGAATGGTAAATTTTCCATTGCTTCAGCCACCTCAGCCAACGAAACGTTAAGAAACTTTGTCACAAGGAAAAATCGCCAGGTAAAATGACCTCAGCTGTCGACGCACCCAATAAACCTACTAACAATTATCAGGGTTGTCAACACTACATCTACATCTACGTAATACCCTGCGAGCCACCACGAGGGTGTGTGGCAGGGGGTGAAGATCACCAAACATGCACTATTGACATGCAACTAGGATATTTAAATGAGACATGCTACAAAATAGGGTCACATGGAGCTAGATGGTCAGTATCTACATAATAAGGAAGGGATTATTGGTTGTTATTACATGCATCATGCACTACAGACTACTCTAACTATATTTCACCTACCTATCCCTTTGCTACGCTGCCTATTGTTTTCTCTTACAGTACGCGGGAAAAATGACATTTTAAATCTATCGGTACGACAATCTGTCTCTCTAATCTTGTTAAGATGATCAAACCTAGCATAATACGCAGGGGTTCTTAATATATATCTAACGTCATCTGTGAACAAATCGGTTTCGAATTTCCTTAAAAGGCTTAGCCTAAATTTTAACCTGCGTTCTGATAGTAATTCCCATCCGAGTTCTTCTATCAAGCACGTAACACTTACACATTTATCATAACGGCCTTTAACAAACCTAGCGGATCTCCTTTGCACTAGCATCTTACGCGATTGGAAAACCTAACAACTTTAACAACTTCAGAGATGGAGGAGAGGCGTCTCCTCCCTATTGTCCTTGTAGGCCGTTTCTAACGTCGAATAGCATTGCGATACATCATTTGAGCACTAATTTACGAGGTAACTCAGCAAAATCGTACTCCCATAGAATACAGATGCCTTAACAGGACATTCCAGTTGGAAGTTGCGCGCACGAATAATGCGATCATGCAAGGGATCACACAATCAAATACGGAGCATTTTATAATTATGCTCGAATTGTACGTGCATGCTAAGATATTTCCGTTTCACAAAATACGTGACCGTTCACAAGTTAATTTTCCGCGTAAAACAGCCTAAATGTGCACGGTGAGCAGTTCCACCCACAAGAGGCGGGCAAGCCTCTTAAGGGTGCCCGGACTGCCCCGGGCCCCGTGCCTCCGAGGGCCTCGCATTTCATCTACATCCACGAAATACCAGGGAAGCCACTACTATGATGTGTGGCAAGGGGCGATTCGACACCAGGAATAAAGCCCTCGTCCCAGCTGAAATCAAAACCGCGCACGCTCCCCCGGACGCCAGGCGCATGCCAAAAGAAGTCAGGACAACAGTGCGCGGTCAGACCAGAAACTAAAAGAGTGCTACGTGGACGAACATGCTACCATTCAGTACACTACTTAAGATAGAGCTACTGGTTAGTATTGTCATTGAGAAATGAGTATGAATGAGTATTATAAATAGTTCTACAAGGTACTAAATCATGCAAGAGCTAAATCATGCCGGAAATTGTATGCGAGGTTATTAGCTAGTAAAGATGTTAACCCTTTCACTGCTGCGAACGTACTTGTAAGTGCGCACAGCAGGCTGCTGTGAACGTACTTTTACCCTCGGGCTCCGTGGAGCGCTTCATGGTTACTCACTAGCCCTTGATTGTTTTTAAATCCAAAATACATAGAAAATTTTTTAAATGTTTCTTAAACTTCAAGTAATTAAATAACAGATATAACAGATGTATATCATGACTTTCTTCTATTGAATATATTACCCGAGGAAGAGTTACGCGCGGGCGATTCACTTTCCAGCCGCATGGTAAGCCTCGTGATTGGGAGACCGGGCCGCAGCGCATGGGTTAAGATATGTAGCACAAGCGCTGTACCTATTTTACCTAGTCAGGGTCAAAGTATCCTAAAACAGATCTATCGCAGCTACTATGGTCCCTTATTGTACGGGGAAAAAATGAAATTCTAAATACATCGATTCTGCAGTCTATTTCCTTAATCTTATGCCTGTAATCATTTCTACCATAATAGTTTGGCTCATGCAAAATGTGCTGAACGTCCAGCAAAAATAGTCCACATCAAACTTTCGTAAAAGATTTAATCTACATTTTCCCCTTCGAGGTGGAACTCTGTGATAGTAAAATGGAGAAATATAATTGCTATAATCAGGTGTGACCGCCACAGTACCGTACCTGATATTTGTCACTGTGACCTTAACCGTCGCTCTTCGTCTCTAATTACGGGAATTAAGTGTGCTTTTTAGGAATCGTACTCTGTGCTTGGAATTAAAATTTATTACTTTTTATTAAAACGTAAGGTACAAATAAGTCTATAAAATTAATTGAAAGGAAAAATAAACCATACTACGGACTGGTTTTATAATATGTCACTTGAATAACAAAATTATTAGGAAATTTCCAATCATTACATTTAACAAATGATGTGGCTCGAAGTCACTCGCACGGGTGCATATACATCAGGGTTGCTGACACACCTGACCGGCAATTGGGAGAACCGGGTTCAAATCCCGGTCAAGTCAAATGATATTTTTTCGTGGCGAATTTCAACCCTGGTGTAAAATTATTAGGGTCTATAAACCATTATTCCCCAGGGCTGCACAAATCATAGTTGCCAGGGGCCCGACAAGGCACAGTTGTCCGGGGCCGCGCTAGGCGTTGCCCCGGGCCCCGGAAGCCCGAGGGAGGCCCTAACGGTGAGCTCTCTCTGACCCCTCGAACGCTCAAGTTCAACCGTCAAGTCACGTTTTAAATCTAGGTATATTCTTATGTTAAATATACAACGGCCTTCGACACGCGACCTTAACACGAAAAGGAGATGCCTTGGGCTTGGAAAAATTCATGCATCCCCCGCACTGGACCTTGATTTCTGAAGCAATGAGATTAGACACAGAACCAAACGCAATTTATAAATTAGATCAGTGGAAGTTTCCGTGAGAAGTTTAGCTCATTTAAATAGATCGACTGCCAAGGACTCCAACCACACCGTAGAGCCGCTGAGACGGAATGTATAAGTGCAATCACGCCATAGACAAGGCCGAACGCATACACGTTTCCGAAATTCTTGCTAACTGTTAAGCGTCACTCATGTTGTCGGCCTCCCAGTGGCTGTGCTTCGCTAGCCCTTTCCCACTCCCATTACCGTTTTCCCACTGCCTACCTATTCCCCGGCGATAAGCGAGAGCTTCTAGACCTCCGGGGGGTAGGGTTTTTCACCCTAGCGAGGCGACTCGTCACAGATGTACAAAACAATGGGTAGACGGGGAGTATTGAGGTGACGGGACCCACACTTAGACCATAATTGGTCCGAATTGACCATCCATTGGTCCGGCGGGTCCCCGATTCGATGACGTACTCCAGCAGTCCACACGACGTCTACCCATAAAGGGAGTCGGCGGATACCCTATCCCAAGAATTTGGGCAATGGGCTTCGCCGGTTCTCAACAGATGTTCGGTAAGTTTTCGCGTAAGCGAGACTGGCGGGGACTCGTCTAACGTTGTTGGGGGAAACCCAACAGCTACGAGAACTAGGGGGAGGCGGGGGGCCCGTTGTCGTCCTTTTGACGGCAATCCGCCACATGGTGTCGGCCTCCTAGGGGTTGCGCTTCGCTAACCCTTCCCATCCCTTTCCCTTCCTTCCCACTACTTACCCATCCCAGTGATAAGCGAGATCTTCCGACCGGGAGGTAGGTTTTTTGCCCGCGGGGAGACCCGGAACACCTGTACAAAACAATAATGTGCCCAGTACAGCTCTATGGATCTGAGACATGGAAACTGAATAAGGAGGAGAAAAAATTGATAGTATTTGAAGACAAGATGTTACTAAAGACCTACGGTCCTAAAAACAAATAAGGAAGGTGTCCAGAAGAAAGTACAATACGGAAAAAGGGACCTTTACAATAATACCGACATCATAAGTGAGATTAAATGAAGTAGAATAATATAGGCTGGACAATTGTTAAGAAAAAGACGTCGAGTGTGAGGTGAAGGAGGTTCTGAGATGAAATCCAGGAGGAAGACGACCCCGGGGAAGACCACGACATAGGTGGTGGAACCAAGTAGAGAAAGATTTAGAGAGGGTTAGAGCTGCGGAGGAGGATGCAATGGACCGAAAGAGAAGGAGGGGATATGTTGGAATGGCTAAATGTCGATACGGATATAAATGGCCAAGGGACTAAGAATATGAGTATTACAACTTAATAGCACACCATTTTATACCCGCTGAGTTAAAATAGCCATCTCACTTTCATCTAGCAGATGAAAACTTCATTGGCTACGACACACGTCAGTCTCAAATATACATCTCATCAATGATCTGGTCATGATAAAAACAAAAGGATCCTAACCTGACTAGCAAAAATTCGAAAAAAAAATTATATAAATAATTTAAAAAATTAATTTATAAAATGGAAAACGCTAAGGGATTAAGATAAAAATTAAGCTTAAGGTGGTTCTGGCTTGACTATGATAGTCAAGACAAACATTAAGTTACACATTTTTATTTATTCATTATAAAAAAATCTGCCTTCGCTGATTTAATGGATTATCAGTTAAAAAACCAAAATTAAAGTGCAAAATTTGCAGATTATTCCACGAATATATTTTTACTGACCACATTCGTCCAGCCATAGAGGCCGACTGCAGCGCCATTTGCATGGAACTACCGCATTTCGACTTCGGTTACGGAAGTAACTCGCTACTTACTTTTTAAAATGAGTGGTAAGATCCCTATAATTTATATTTATTCTATTTCCCAAGACTTTTCGTTCCTTATAAATAGTTTTATTAAAGGCTAGAATATGCTTTCCCGTTCCAAACCAAGTTATTCTGCTGTGGTGTGAGCAATCTCCATAAGAGGCCATTTTAAAATTTCCCCTTTGAAGGCTGAATTACAGTGAAGTAAGCTTGGAAACACTATTTAATTTCCATCTCAGCGTATAAAACGCACTTCAAAGATGCTTAACTTAAGTTTTAAGAAAATCTGGAATAGATGACCCCGAGACCAGTCTACATCTACATCTACATAAAACCCTGAGAGCTGCCGCATGGGCATGTGGCAGAGGGTGTTAGGTCACCAGTCGTGCAATGATGTAAGTTTTTGGGAGATAAAATGGTGACGTGTATTATGGGAGTGTATTTAGTGGAGCCAAATTTTTACTGTGGTCGCTTATTGTTCGCGGAAAGAACGAGTTTTTGTAACTATCTGTTCGGCAGTGTATCTCTCTTATTTTATTGCATCTGTCAGATCTAGAGATATAGTGAGGAGTCATGATAATATTCTCTGGGTCGCTATGAAAAATATCAGTTCTGAATCTATCAAGCAACCTAAGCCTAGCGTGTAGCCTCCGAGTCACTAGGGGCTCCCACCTTAATCCCGCTAAAAGTTGTGAAACACAATATGTTCGCTCGTAGCAGTTTCTAACGAAGCGTGCAGCTTTTATTTGTGTTTTAATAATAATTTCTTTGGTTAAATCTATTTGATCAGGGTCCCAAATGCTCGAGGCGTATTCGAGGTGTGGCCTAACCAGAGCGAAGTAGCATCTCCCTTTGACTTTTTCATCCGAGGGCCTTCCTATATTACGTTTAACAAAACCTAGTTTCTTTAATTCTGCGTCATATTAATGCTAAAGACATTCATTGGATAGGGACTCTTGAAATATAATGTTAAAACGCGACTAAATATCTATTCCAGTATAAAGAAACGACTTAAAGTACTCCCAGATTTGAAGAAAAAATACAGGAATGATAATATGCTCCACTGATTAACAGAATGAAAAGAAGATACCTCAAATAAAATGATAATATAACAGCCTAGAAGCGTTGAATAATATTCCATCCATTCATCGTGAGTCCCGGGTCCTTGCAGAACTTTTAAAGTCATCGATCACAACCCCACAGAGGCTCATTTGCATCACCATTGTAGTCATTAATATTAGATGGGAGTAGTCACTGAGACTTCTAACCTCATTTCAACCTTTCCAAGGAGATGTGAAACAGACCAACTCCAGAGAGGACTGTTAGACTGTTAGAATGATTTACGACATAAAATAAATTTTCGACTAACATATTCTTCTTATTTATAAATGTGAATGTGTGATTGTGCGGTCAGTTTGAACTACTAAACTACTGCACGGTATGACGTAAAACTTTGGAACATGATTTATCATGTCACTTGTAACGTTAATGGCTACTTATTCTTTACCTAAAAGTCTCCGGTTCGACTCCAGACGAGTAAAAGCGTTTCCATAATAAATTCATGTAAAGTTCGTTTTTCTGGCATGCAGATCTTTTTTTATTTTGCACATCTAAATTATAAATAATGGTTGTAGAAAGCTGCAACAAAGACCATCGGTAAGAGAAATGAATATACATTCTTATTCTTGCAATTTATTATTGTTTTCCTTCTGATATACCTCAAATTTTGAAAAAAACAATCGCAACATCGCTGAAATAATGCGTTTTTGGTACCCAATGCGTTTTTGATGTCCCGACCGATAGCATAGACCGATTGACGACCGATAGCATTGTTGAAGCCGAACCTCATATACATACATGGTGAATATAGGCCCAGAACGTATCAATTGAAAAGGAAGAATCAATATAATTCATAAGAAATACATCGTGCGCGATATATACATCGATATATTTCGATTGCTATCGATACTTAAAGTAAGTTCAATGTTTTTCACACCGTTGAATTTCAACAGGTACCTTCCGCTAGTAGTAAATAAAACCATCTCCGTTAACTTTGTGGTCTCCATCACATATTTATTAACTTGAAACTTTTACAGACCACAGAATATTTCGAAATTCGAACATGACCCAAGTTTTAATGGCTATGCATCATCTTCAGGTGATTATACAAGCATCTCATTCCATTATGCTTACAACCAGTAGAAGGAAAGGGGAGGGTGGAATATTAATGTGAGAGGAAAAATTTGGGAGAAGAGGAATGTTATACAATGGCGGATAGGATATAGGAAATGTGAGGAAGTAAACATTCATTGACAAGATTAGAATCTGGGTCACCACATATTTTCAAAATTTCGAGCTGTTCCAAAGGATTTAGCTCACGTCGATGACCTTTCAAATGCAGAAAATTCACTTTAAAATCACTGCTGTGGTTACAGGTTAAAATATGTTTGGCAAAGTTGCTCATTCCGTCATGTTTGTACTTAAAAGCACCTAGGCTTGTTCTTTTGTTCTTGTTCGGAAGCTTCTCGATGTCTGTCCAACGTAGTCGCCCTCACAATCATCACACCAGAGTTCATAAATACCACTTCTGCATAAAATTTCCACCTTATATTTGCAATAAATTAACAAAATTTAAAAAAAAATTAAAAATAGTAAGTAATTTTCGATTCGTAACACATATTTGCTACCAGCTTTCTACGGCTTCTCGAAGTCTGTCTCACGTATACTCCCTCACAATCGTCACACGAGAGTTCATTAACACAACTTCGGCATTAAATGTCCCCCTTATCCCTACAATGAATTAACAACGTTTCAAAAAATTCTAATAGCATGTAATTTTCGATTCGTAACACATATTTGCCACCAGCTTTCCGACCGCATCGTTCGTTTCATTTCACAATTCCGCGATTCCCAAAAAAGACTTCGCAAGAGCACTCTTCCTTTGCACTTCGATCCCATTCAAATGAAAATATCTGCCTGCCCTCGAGTGTGACCGGTGGACCAGCATCCGTTATGTATCTTAAGAACTTTCTATTTACGGAGTCTGGTCACGGGGTCACGTGTCAGCGGTCGGGCAGGGTGACACAGTATGTGAGGGTATCACCCGACCTACGGTCAACTTCTCCATATCTCGAGGTCAGTGCGCTGACTAGGAATGAGGCAAAGTATTTGACCAAGTCCAAGCTTATGCAAAGAATATGTCAAATGTGATAAAGCCGTGGCATAGTATATTTAGACAACTAACGCCAGCAACGCACAAGAGCACATTGAACACGTGCCAAGGAAACCCACGTTAAGATACGCAGTCATTCCTGACGATAAAAATGACAAAATTGTGTAACAATACACAATTCCCACAACAGTTCTTGATAAATTTATTTGAATTTTGATGAAATCAGGACTAGGTATAGCAAAAATACGCAAAAAGTCATTTATGAATACGTGTTTAAGGTTGTGTGACCGAAATGTCGATTCACACACCAAATTCGATGAATTTCACATCAAAATAAGGAAAATGACCTCATCTCTTCAATGTTAGCCAAATATCAGCTACTTGCCATCATATTGATATAATTATTGACATATTATTGATACATTTGCCAAAAAATACCATCCAGTTTTCAAGGTATGGGTATGCACTCCAGAGGCCCTTAATTTTAAAAGATAAGGAATATCTACCGTAAAGATTTCCTCAGAAATTCAACAATGCGTAGTTTGAATGCTTTCTCAACAATTTAAATAAAATGAATATATTACCCACAGAAATAATATACACAGAATCGCAAAGTAATCTTCACCTGCCAAGGTTTTTTTTTAATGTATCAAGGTACAACCTCATAAATGAACGTTAGATTTATTAAAACCTAATAAACGTACATTTGGTTAATTACTGGGTATTTCAGTAAAGCATAACATAGTTTCCGCATCAGAAATGTTAAAATATTTACTTCATGCTTCCGGCTGTAGCTTGTATTTTAGAATTAAATTTTAAAATCTTTACTCTAATAACAACGGGAAAATCTCGCTCAATTGTGTGAAATTCACAGCAGAAAATTCACTCGCCTGGACTGGGAATCGAACCCAGATCCCTTGATTCCGCGCCATGTGCTCTAAACAATTTAGCCACCCAGGCGTCCTCTTCCACTGTGAATCTCATTGGGGCTTTATGGAACAAGTTGTCCTCACAGTTTACGTGCATACGAATCCAAAAGTGCCCGTATGCGAGCGCTAAGCGCCACAGTCCACGGGATAAAGCTCAACTTTAAACACAAAGGTGTTCACTTTGGATATTTTCAAAGAACCACGGAACTAGCCGCGCAGTTACTTAAACGGAGTCACCCGCTAGTGATCACAAAATTGTGTGAAATTCACGGGGGAAAAATCATTCGCAAGGGTCTGTTCTGCAGTCTATTGCCTTATTTTTTTCATTCTTCACTTTTATTCACTTCACAAGACAATTATCAGTTCTAAATTCACTGAAATTTATATCCGGAGAAACCCAAGATAGCGCTTATTTCAAAAACACATCTAGAAATATCATTCTACAGTCATATCCGATCATTTTTCATTTTAAATCTCCATTTCCACATGGAGCAAGCCAATGGATGCTGACGTGTTTCCTTAAACTCCACGCCATTGCTTTCTTTTGAGCCTCAGTGGGCATTGAGCATTCCCAGCTGGGAATAGACGTTCACCGTGGGCTGCGCATTTTCAGGAAGTGACTCGTCAACCATTGTATTTTTGGAAACCGGATCGACCAAGTTCGCCGATGCAGGGCTCCGCTCCGCCTCACAAACCTGAGTCCTGGAACATATCCTCCCTTTCGACAAACAACTTCGAATGAGCGCCCGCGATCAAACATTGAGTAATCCCATTTCATGCGCCTTCCAACTTTCATTTCTGCATTCCTAAATCTCTCTCGCGTGTTATTTTTAACGACTTAAATAACCAAGAGATGCGAAATCCCTCCCCGTCTGTCTAATGATATCTAGAGTCTGTCGAAACACCTTCCTGGTCTTACAAAGATTAATGGCCGCGTTTCACCCAACAATTGGACAAAGAAAGCTGTGCTGATGGCGAGAATGGTACCCCGACTAATCATCACAAATGTTAAGGTAATCTACTGATTACGATAGTGGTAAGGACGGGTTTGCACGATGTAAGCACCCGAGCAAGTGCGTGGCTGGACAGATGCGTGGAAAAATGCTCCAAATTAGAGCAGATGCTATTTTATGCTCGCGAGTTCATGCATTTTTGCAATTAAGGGTGTTTACACGATGCAATTTTAATGGTGCCTGTCGAGGGTAATAAGGCTTCCGACAAATGTAAATCATGCAAAAAATTAGTTTGTGGATCCTGCTGTGGCAAGATAAGCAAAACATGTCTGGTCTACATATAGATGTACTCTACAATTGTGTTCACTAATAATTTTATGAAAAAAGTCGTTAAAAATTTTTATACCAGTTTATAAAAGATAAAAATATTATTGCCACTAATAAATTATATAATTATTAATTATTTTGCTGCATTATGTACCCATAAGTGATTTACGTACAAAATTGTTTATAAAAAAACCGTATGTGTAAGTGATAATAATTTAGTTAAACATGCTAAAATGATAATAAAAATGTTTAAAAAATAATTATTCTACGTAATTTTAGATAAAACAATGACAAATGTATCTCCTTATTAAGATATAGTAATTTATTTTCTAATTAAAATTAAGAGGGGTCAAAATGAACCCTTGGCGGTCGGAGGGGCAGTAAAACCTACGGCGGTTCTAGTGTTAAGGTAGTTTGAACGAAATATAATTTCACCTAGAAATAAATGATTTAGATACTGGGTTCATCCGTATTATGAAAAAAAATTCATTGCACATTATTCGATGCAACAAAGAATCTCTAACTGTAGTGCGCCTGGTTTTATACTCCCTAAGCGTATTCTGAATTGAATACTTAATCATTCGGCATTTTTAACAGCAAAAAAATTAAATTCTGTGACGCAGGTAAAAAATAAAATAGACTCAAGAGGTTGTTAATTTTTCGTCTCTATTGAAGCAGCTAACTTCAATAGGGACGAAGGATTCCACTATTGAAGGACCTAGAACCCTAATCTGAAAATGGCGGGAAAAGTATAACTACCTCCAACAATCAAAACCGACCTGACCATATTACCACACTATATAAACGCGGCGACGAGACACCTGGCAACAATGAAGGAGTCTTTCTTTGAAATGTTGGCGAATATGACGATGGAGGACTTAATCCGGACGCAAACCCGAGAGGAATTTACTTCATTGGTCGTGTTTGGTTATCGTTATTCACGATTTCTGGTGTCTTCTTTCTACATCTACATACTACCCCGCAAGCCGCCTCAAAAGGCGTGTGGCGGGGGGTGTTAGGACACCAGCCGTCAACGAAAAAAAAATCAAATTTCCGCCTAGCATTTATTAAAGTCCTTAATTGTTCGGGGGAAAAACGAATTCTCATACCTATCCGTTCGGCAAAATATCTCTCTTAATTTATCGATTCTGTCGGACCTGGAGATATAATGTGGTTCTAATATGATGTTCTCCGTGTCGCTCTGAAAGATATCCATTCTCAATTGCTCAAGCAATGTAAGCCTTACGCGTAGCCTCCGAGTCTCTAGCGGCTCCCACCCTAAATCGTTCAAAATCCGTGTAACGCTTTCTGTACGGCCGTAGCAGTTTTTGACGAATCGCGCAGATTTCCTTTGTATTTTATTAAGTTCATGGACTAGGTCTTTCTCCGCCGGATCCCATATGCTCGCTGCATATTCAAGGTGTGGCCGGACGAGTGCGAAATAGCACCTCTCTTTCACTTTCTCATCCGAAAATCTTCCCACAACACGCTTGACAAATCCTAGCTTCCTCAGGGCTCTGCCACAAATATTTCTTATATGTGTCCCCCACGACAGGTTCGAAGTTATCGTAACTCCCAGGTATTTCACTTCATCTGTCGCATTTATGCTAACGCCATCCACAACATATACATGGGGATAGTTGGACGACCTACGCAAGAAATGCACCGCCGTGCATTTGATAACGATACCATAGCTAACGCGGAAAAATAGCAGCGTTAGGAACTAATGACTACCATGGTACGAACGTGCACCTACACCACGACTTGACCCTACCGTCGTACATACGATAGTTGGGTAAACGGGACATCAGCCCACATAAACGAACGCCATTCGGAATAAACGAGAAGATAAATGAGGTTTTCGACTCGTTACCTCGCACTTGAGTGCTTTGGGCGCAGAAATGAAGGATGGGACAGATGAAACGGAGGAAGAGATTGCTTGGGCGGAGTTTCAAGGCCAGGCGTGGGTCAGTCGATCAAGAGGTTTTATATAAAATCCCCGCCGCCCTCCCTCTCGTCCGAGCGCCTTAAACCGGCTCCAAGACTCACCTGTGCCGATGCTGTTGACCTCCAGATCAGCTGTCCAACTCGGAGCGTTCGCGTTCACTCGATAAACGGGTACCCTTCCTCCCGTCGGCCTAAGAAAGTCAGCCTCGGACTAGGGACGGGCAACTATCTCTACTAGAGGTGGGAATTTCGGTTCATTTTGTGGATTCGGTTCATGGGCTTTGATTCGGTTCTTTGAATCGTTCATAATGAACCGAATGAACCAAATCCACGAGTGAATCTCGAATCCATGTGAATCTCGAATCCGTGTGAATCTCGAATCCATGTGAACCTCGAATCCAACTGAATCTCGAATCCAAGTGAATCTCGAATCCATGTGAACCTGTCGACTTACTGCATTTCAAATATTAGAGTGCGAAATAACAAACAAAAAAGTGAAGTGTGATGCTCCAATTCGGAAACACAAGACATTTGACAAGGTGTTTCAAGGGTATTTAAAGGGTTCTTATTGAACGATTTGGATTTGGCGGATTCGGAGATTTGCTAGCAGAATCTTCCACACAAGTCGTTCATATTGAACGATTTGGATTCGGCGGATCTGAATCTTCCCATCAAATCGTTCATTTTGAACGATTCGAGTGGAAAGCGTAGATTCAATTCATTCGGTTCATGCAATTGAATCGTTCATTCTGAACGATTCATTCATGAACGACACACCTCTAATATCTACATCTACATACTACCCTGCGAACCGCGGTATGGGCGTGTGGCATGGTGTGTTATGACACCAGGCGTGTAAAGATGCAAAGGATATGGTTTTGGGAGGTGAAATGGTGACGTGTAATATAGGAGTGTATTTAGTCGAGCTCAGTTTTTATTGCGGTCGCTTATTGTGCGCGGAAAGAACGAGGTTTTGTACCTATATGTTCGGCAGTGTATCTCTCTTATTTTATCGCATCTGTCAGACCTAGATATGTAGTGAGGCGTCATGATAATATTCTCTGTGTTGCTCTGAAAAATATCAGTTCTGAATTTCTTAAGCAACCAAAGCATAGCGTGTATCCTCCGAGTCTCTAGGGGCTCCCACCTTAATCCCTCTAAGAGTTGTGAAACACTATATGTTCTCTCGTTGCAGTTTACAACGAGGCGTGCAGCTTTCTTTTGTACTTTATCGATTTTTTGGTTAAATTTTCATGATCAGGCGTTCCCAAACGCTTAATGTACCAGATATGAGTCGTTAAACAATTCATCCGTGCTCTGGGCGGCCCACCAGCCATTACCCCGCGAGCACCCCACAGTCAAAGTAGTGAACATAACCATGTTGACGATCTACGAGCATTTGGGACTCTGGGCAGACAGATTTAATAAAAAAATAAAAGAAAACAGTGCGCTTAGTTAAAAACTGCCACGAGCTAACATATAGAGCTTCACAGTTTTTAGAGAATTTATGTTGAGAGCCACTAGAGACTCGGAGGCTGCGCGCTAGGCTAAAATTGCAAGAGAAATTCGTAACAGTTACGTTTCAGAGCAACACAGAGAATATCATTTGGGCGGCGCACTTCATCCCTAGGTCTGACAGAAGCGTTAGAATAAGAGAGGTATAATGCTGAACAGATATGTACAAAAATTTGTTCTTTACATGCACAATAAGCGACCACGATAGCTACTTTATAAGGCAACATTCATGTACAAGCTAATAACGACAGACCTTCACACATACTTACACCGAAATGTACAATATAATGCTAGAACAAATAAACGTCCAACACGCCGCACGGTAGAACATTATATACCACACTATCGAACACCTGTCTACGCTAGGTCTTTCCATGTCACCTCTTGCGAAGTATGGAATCAATTGTCAAACGACGTAAAAAAATCTGAAAATGCAAGTCAATTCAAAAAGAAATACCATGAAATATTACTACAAGTGAACTAAATATTGTAAATGAATTAAATATTGTGCTACACTGTACAAAATCAGATGTTTTTTAAATGTGTATTCATACATTTGCCTTCTTGTTAAATATTTTGTTAAATATTATGTCGGATTCTGTTATATTGATGCATCATGTAAATCTTCCTATTGCATTTACTACTTGTTGACTCTAAGATATGTATAATCATGTATGTTCCTGAGGGACACACTTGTCCCGGAATAATAAATTTCATTTTTTCATTTTTCACAATGAAAACTGAGCTCCAATAAATACACTACCATGATAAACATCACCACTTCACCTCCCAAAACCTTATCCCTTACATCTTTACACGACTCGTGTCCCAACTCCCAACACCGCCTGCCACACGCCCATGCGGCGGCTCGTAGGGTAGAATGCAGATGCAGATCTCAATGTTACAAGCTGTGTGCCATCCACCACGTGCTATTGTTATAGTTAGTTTTCTGTATGAGAGCCTTTAAACAATTTCATTGTTTTCCGAGTGGCTCACCGGCGCTGGATTCCAGACCAGTCCACACCGAATAAATCGCGTAACGATATGTTTAGAACAAGGTTTCTGAGATACAGACGAGCAATCATTCGTAACATTTTCTCTTGCAGCGCGCATTATGGTGAATTTAATTAACTCTTCTCGGGCTCTGCACCAGGTGATTGGCTTCATGTTTGCCGACGTTTCGGAAGACGACTTGTTTTCCATTTTCAAGGCGTGTTGCTCTGTCCGTGTCAGATTGTAAACTGAATTGAATTGACCGTTGCTCGGGCCCAACGATTGAGCTCAGGTGCCATCTGATTGGCTGATGTTTGGATTTTGCCCTTGAATTATTTTATGATTTTTCCTTATGTTTTTAATGCAATTTATTACAGGAAAAATCATAAAATAATTCGAGGGCAAAATCCAAACATCAGCCAATCAGATGGCACCTGAGCTCAATTGTTGGGCCCGACCAACGGTCAATTCAATTCAGTTTACAATAGAGATGGGCTAAGTCGGTCATTTTAGTGAGTCAATCATTTTGATTCGAGTCACTTAAAAGATTCAATCAACTGATTCAATCATTTGATTCATTATGACTCGTCAGTCAGATTGATTAGATGAATCACGAGACTCACGTGAATCGAAAGACTCGAATGAATCGAGATTGAAGAGACTCAAAAACTCGAATGATGCTAATTGATGCCATCAATCTAATTGAATAATTGATTTCGAATAAATACTATCGTGCTTAGAAATTTAGGAAGGCTGATTGGTTTCCATATTCCACAAATTTTGGATCCGCATTAAATAGGAGATTTCCAAGTACTATAGTCACGAGAATATTTAGAGAGGCAAAACTATCACAGACTCTGAATTCAAGAAGAATAACGTCAAACTATGTACATGAAAATTAAATCACTAGCTCAGACTACACAAATTAATGTGCATGAATGTTTTCTGATCTGCAGTATTGAATTACATTCAATTAGGAGCTTTCAACTGAGCAGGTAATTAAAATTCTTATCAAGTTTACCAACTGTAATGATGCGCTGGTATTGTAACAAGGGTTAATTTCATCGTTTTTAAAATGAGCGCCTTGTCTCTAACTATGCTATACAAACATAAACTCACTGACCTAATGGATTTATGCCCATGAAGATATCTCTCTGAAATTTCATGACTAGACACAACGGATAACGTACATGTGAATGTTTTTCCACTTAATATCACATTCAATCCCACGGCAGACGCAAAAACAAAATGATTGAATGATCGAATCATTTTCCCGAAATGAATCATGAGTCAATTGACTCACTTGGTGATTCAATCATTATGAACGAATCGATCATGAACGACCCATCACTAGTTTACAATCTGACACGGACAGAGTAACACGCCTTGCAAATGGAAAACAAGTCGTTTTCCGAAACGTCGGCAAGCATGAAGCCAATCACCTGGTGCAGAGCCCGAGAAGAGTTTATTTATACTATTCACCAGGATAAACTTAAATCTTTTATGGTGAATTTTCCCACAGATAATTCTCATAGGGTCCAACGATCGACCAGTACCTTATGATCTCACTTCCGATCAAGAGTTGGTTACTTACCAAATTGCCCGTTGACGAAATAGCAATGTTACGAGATGCTTGGTTACGAGATGCCGTGGTTACGAGATGTCGCGGTTACGAAGTGTTCGTTTACCTTGCGTCGCTTACCGGGTGTCGATAAAGAAGTGGCCGGCCACCGCCCGACGCGGAACCGCAAAAATTGCGTCACGTAAAAGCGGGGACTTGCAGGAATGACTGCGCGAATGCATCAAGCTCGTTTTACGAGGGGCACGTAATTGCACAATATTACGTACGCACGAACGTGCATTTCCAATCGTGCTGAGTATAGAAGTGAATCGCGAGAATGCATGCGCGAATGCATGAACGCGAGATGACAAAGAAGCCCCCCCCGCTCTGATTCATATTATACTGCACGCGTTTATGAAAAGACTCCTCAGGCTGCAACGGTCGACTATGGCTCCCGCAAAAGTTTCTGGCGCGGACCTGCGCGGCAAGGAAGTGAGATGAGGATCGGGTTGGTTTGGTGGCTATAGTAGGTACTGGCTAACCACACGGACGGCCAGGGTTCAAGTCCCTGCAGAGGAGGATGTTTTCCAGACGAAACCCGATATCCTACTTGAGCGTCTTGTGGAGGGCACTTAAGTACAGTACTCCGTCCGTCGGATGAGACGTTAAGCCGTGGTCCCCTTGGCGCCTTTCGTTAAGAGCAGGCTAATGCCGACGCGGGTTTCTATCCACCCTTCCTCCCTTACCTGTCCCCTACGGCGCAAATGACCTTAGCTGTCGGTCCCCTCCCCAAAAATCCACTCCAATCCAATATACAACGTATAATAATCTTTGTTAATTATATTGCTTCTCATTATAATTACATTGCATCCATATAATCAATTCCAAAAACCTATCAGCAAGTTATAACACGACATATCAGTTTAGTATAGGTCCTGCTAAGCTATTTATATAACTTGTCAGCAGTTTCCTATTTTGATCTCATTAATCTTTATTGTTTTCAAAGTCACGTCTATATAATTCCAGCCGTGCCTGGCACATTTGTTTGATTTGTAAACGGCGCACCAGGGGAACGGCCTTCGTCAAGACCAAGGAGTATGTCCTTCAATTCCAAGAGTCAAGTAAAAGTTAATTTGCCCATGTCCCAAAATCTTCCACTGTGCCGTGCCTGGCACTTTTATTTGATTTGTAAACGGTGTACCAGGGGAACGGCCTTCGTCAAGACCAAGGAGGATGCCCTTCAGTTCCAAGAGTCAAGTAAAAGTTCATTAGCCCATGTCCCAAAACCTTCCAGTGTGCCGTGCCTGGCACTTTTGTTTGATTTGTACACGGTGTACCAGGGGAACGGCCTTCGTCAAGACCAAGGAGGATGTCCTTCAATTCCAAGAGTCAAGTAAAAGTTCATTAGTCCATGTCCCAAAACCTTCCACTGTGCCTTGCCTGGCACTATTGTTTGATTTGTAAACGGTGCATCAGGGGAACGGCCTTCGTCAAGACCAAGGAGTATGTCCTTCAATTCCAAGAGTCAAGTAAAAGTTCATTAGCCCATATCCCAAAATCTTCCACTGTGCCGTGCCTGGCACTTTTATTTGATTTGTAAACGGTGTACCAGGAGAACGGCCTTCGTCAAGACCAAGGAGGATGCCTTTCAGTTCCAAGAGTCAAGTAAAAGTTCATTAGTCCATGTCCCAAAACCTTCCAGTGTGCCGTGCCTGGCACTTTTGTTTGATTTGTACACGGTGTACCAGGGGAACGGCCTTCGTCAAGACCAAGGAGGATGTCCTTCAATTCCAAGAGTCAAGTAAAAGTTCATTAGTCCATGTCCCAAAACCTTCCACTGTGCCGTGCCTGGCACTTTTGTTTGATTTGTAAACGGTGTACCAGGGGAACGGCCTTCGTCAAGACCAAGGAGGATGCCCTTCAGTTCCAAGAGTCAAGTAAAAGTTCATTAGTCCATGTCCCAAAACCTTCCAGTGTGCCGTGCCTGGAACTTTTGTTTGATTTGTAAACGGTGTACCAGGGGAACGGCCTTCGTCAAGACCAAGGAGGATGTCCTTCAATTCCAAGAGTCGAGACAATGACGCAAATGCTGGTTCAAAAAAAGGACGAATATCGCCGGGTTGAAGGAAGGACTGAATTCTCGATTTCTTGGACGAGGAAACTTTTCCAGGAATCAATTAAACTTAGGACTATATTCAGGAGAGATAATTTACCGCTTGCCTTCGAGGACGCATATAGGAAAACGTGAAGGACATTGCCGATATAAAAATTCTCCACCCCCTCGAGGTAGCGAAATTATCAATAATATCCTTAATTAACAAGGAAACACGACCTGGCTTCCGAATATCTCAGGCATAACCCTTCATAATGTTTCTATAGTGTCGACTAGAACGCTTAGATTTTTAGCCAAGGATAGAAAAAGAAAAATCTAACGTTATTACGGAGTGAAAATAAAAATTTCCACGGCTGGTAAAGAAATTTCAGCAACAAGTTTTGCTATATCTACAGTTTTGAGGGAAGAGGTTTCACTATTCCGCCACAATCTACAATTTTTCAATTTTTTTAAAACAACATGCTTTGTCCTTCCATGAATCGGACCCAACAGGGTTTATTTAGCGGTTGAACACGAGTGATTCAATTGATTTTACAATAACATTTTAATTTTACATTATAACCGTCGGCCCCGGTGGTGACGGGGTCTAGTCCTCGCCTACTAATCTCGGGTCGCGGGTTCGACTCCCGCCAGGGTGGATTTTTCACCACTTAGAACATTGATGTTTGTGTTCGTCCATTGTTAACACAAACGAATCAAAAGGCCAATACTGCTGTTGCGGGGTATTGGACATAAATATATCAGTAAATATTCGAGTTTGAGAACTTGTTCTTTAACTACAAAGGTGGCCTATTAGGTATAAAAAAATTTCTTTAAGCCAATTTGAGCGATATATCATTTCACCTAGAAATCAATGAATTTGGTCTCATTTTAAAGAAAAATATATCTCGCTTCCATTGACACCAAAAATTCAATCCCTTAGTCACTATTTACACGTTCCAGTTTCCTTTCCATTCCTGTCCTATGACGCGTCCTGCGCATGCGCTCTAATCTATTCCGGGTCTCGCCACAGTATGGGTAAAATTGCGCGGTCAGACCAGAAACTAGGCGAGCGCTACGTGGACGAACATGCTACCATGCAGTCCACTCTTTAAGATACAACTACTGGTTAGTATCTTAATGCGACTGAAAAGTAGTGCTACATGCTACTAAAACAAGCAAAAGCTATATATTGCCGGAAATTTTATGTGGGGTTTGATCCTCATAATGATATTAAGATCCTTAGCACAAGTGCAAAACCTATTTTACCTAGAGAGGGTCCAAGTATCCTAGAAACTGATCTATCACAGCTATTATGGTTTCCTATTGTACGTGGAAAAAAAGACATTTTACATCTATCAGTTCTGCAGTCTATTTACTTAAATTAATGCCTGTGATCGTTTCAACCAAAATAAGTTGGCTCTAGCAAAAGATGTTGAACGTACAACAAAAAATCTCCACATGAAACTTTCGTGAAAGATTCGATCCATATTTTTCCCTTCAATCAGGTAGAGGTCCTCACAATAAGTCCCTCATCACCTCAGCTATGCAACCATGTTTATCGAAACAATTTTTAACAAATTTTGCTGTTCTCCGCTATACTCGATTTTTTTCTGAAAAAAAGACTGATTCGTAGTGTTCTGATATACTGGCGGAGTACTCTATTCGAGGTCTCACGAGAGAAAGATAACATTGTTCGTTTAATTTCCCGTCACATTTACTTCGTATTCTCTCGATGTAACCCCTTTTGAGATTCGACTGTCCGCAAATGTCTCGTATGCGCTTCCCCCAAATTTTTAACAAATCTTTCTGCTCTCCGCTGTATTCGATCTATATCAGAAGTTAGTCCTACTCCGTAAGGCTCCCGTCTTGTCCCTCCCAATGCACCCTCGACTTCGGTGCACAGGAGAAAGAGAAACAAAACGCACGCATGACATTCACGTGCTCATCCACTTATCATAACCTACGACAATAAGTTAGCCGAACGGACTACTTCTACAAAAAAAAACTCAGCTTCTCCGAATTCAAATTTTACGTGAAACTTCCAGAAATTTGGTCTTCGGAAAAGAGAACATAACAAAGCGCACACACGACATTCACGTGTTCATCCAGTTGTCATGACCAAAGATGAAAATTTAGCCAAACACGTCACACCTAAAATAAAAGCAACTTCTCCAAATCATTGAGGCATATGGAGGGAACACCAGATCACCATCAAAAGAAAAAGTTGTTGTGTAGCAAAATGGATATTGGGGCTTAGGAAAAGGTTGGCAAAGTGCTAAGCTTGGAGCGTATGGTCTTACCGTACGCTTGTGAGACATGGGACGGCTTTTGAAAAAGGATGTAAAACGGATTGAGGCATTGGAGATGTGGATATGGAGAAGAATGTTGAATATCAGTTGGGCAGACAGAGTGAGAAATGAATGGGTATTTGACCTCCAATCTGATCCGGCCAATTGACCAGAGTGAGGGAAGATAGAGGACTGATATAGACAGTTTAAACAAGGAAGAAAAACTGGCTGGGACATATATTAAGAAGAGATTGTTTGATGAAGGAGGTATTAGAAGGGATAGTGGAAGGAAAGCGTAAGGACGAGGAAGAAGAAGAAAGAAAGCGACGGATGATTTAGACGAAGAGACAGGCTACGCGGGGATGAAGAGGAATGCACAAGACAAGAGTTATCTGGAGGAGAGGCTACTGAGGACCTGCTAAACAGCAGACTACCCATGATGATGATGACTACGTCATCAAACGGAAGCCTGACACTCCACTTTCTCCGGCGAGATGTTGTAGAACAGCATATTGAACAATGATACCCAAACGATATCGTACTGTCTACCAAATTTATTTCAAACTCTTACAACACGTGTTGCTATGCTGGCCAATGCCAGAAGCCGAACCCAGTCCGCCGTCTTCGTTGACACTCATTTTCCTATAGCGCTAGTGGGATAACGAATTAATTTTGCAAATATACTGTTTTTACCACCGATAACCTACTGGGAACTGGGTTCAGCTTCCGGCATTGGCCAACATAGCTACACGTATTGTAAGAGTTTGAAATAAATTTGGTAGACAGTACGATATCGTTTGAGTATCATTGGAGGCCTGACAACCGAAATGTCAGCCAAATTGTTTAACCCTGCTTTTTCCTCAGTTTCCAACGGATAGTGCAACGGAATGGACGAATTGGTGGATGTGTAGCAAGAATATCGACTATCTATTTGAAATGTAAGGCAAATAATTCTTGAAAAATATATTCGCTACTAAGAGCTATGGATTCTACTCTATTTACAACAGCTTTCAGTGCAAATACGGATTTTGTTTCATTTAAAATAAATAAACAAAATATGCAAGCCGAATACACATTAAAGCAGTAAGATCATGATGGTTCCTAGTAGGTTATCGATGGTAAAAACAGTACAATTGCAAAATTAGTTCGTTATCCCACTAGCGCTATAGGAAAATGAGTGTCAACGAAGACGGCGGACTGGGTTCTGCTTCTGGCATTGGCCAGCATAGCAAGTGCCCTCTCCATAATCTGTGGTTTCAGGCCTGATGGAGTGGAAACGGAACATAACTCCTCAACGAAAAAATGAGCAACTTCCACTGTGATAATATCTATTACGACTGGTTTCAATTTTCACAGCATCTTCAGTTTCTTCCGTTTCCATCGACCTGAAAATACTGTGAAAAACGAAACCGGCCGCAATAAATATTATCACAGTGGAATTTTCTCATTTTTTCAGAGCGCAGTTGTGCCCTTTCCATACACCCCAAATGCTCCAAATTCAACTTTTACAACCATCGATCAGAAACAAACGAGGAAACGAATGATAAAAAGAGAAATGATCGCGTTTGGGAATATATCTCCGGGCAGCACCCCGCAGGAGTTCCCACTTTTGCTTTCTTCTTCCGCCATCGACGAACGTCACACGAAAAAAAAAATGAAAACGACGCAAGCCCGAGGCACGCACGGAATGCACGTCTGGTGTTTCGTCATTTACAAGTTTCCATCGACGCAAACAAGGCGTCCGGCGAAGAGAGAGAAAAAAATGTGACCGCCCCTCCAATATTTCTTCCTCCGAGAAACGACCGACACTCCGGACGAGGGATAGAGGCAGACCTGGTGCCCGGGAGGGAAGACGCTGGACCGTCGAAAGGACCGGCAAGTCGCCAAAGCCGGTTGGTCCAGCCTCTTTAAAGCGTTGTGAAACGTAAGGAAAAGAAATTAAACAAACGAGAGCCGGTCACGTGCTCAAAAAAAGAAAGGTTTGGCGTCACTACAGGCTCCGTGCATGACGACAGCTAGCGCCGCGAGTGGCCACTTTTGACAGAAATGTGAGGAGAGCATGTATGAGAAAAGTTGACGATAGCGTTGCGAAATGAGAGATTTTTTATTTCATTTTTTTTAACGCTGATGACGCGTTTTCTTCGCAAATGGGCGAATTATTTGTTCGGTTTGTCATTTGCCAATTATCTCAGGAGTTTGACATCTTGAACTACGCGCTAAGAGACATCTTTTGTTATCCGAAAATGAAATTCAAGATCGGCAGTGTAGATGGCTGAAGGATGTAATAAAGGGTGATGGGTTGCTGAAGAGTGTGATAGAGGGAAGGATGTTGGGCAAGCGGGGAATGGGAAGAAAGAGAATAGGTTTCATGGACGGGATGAAGAAGGATAGATCGTATGCTAACGCGGAAAAGGAAATACTAGAGGGAGATAGGCCCCGGAAAGTATAGAAAACCGGGAGGAGATTCTCTGACATTCAACAAAACCAACCGTAACCAGTAGAATACTTAAAAAAAATATAAAGACATCCGAAAGAAACCCCACCCAGCCGTCAAAGAATAAGTATTCTTATCTCCGAAAATATATTCATTGGTATGTAACAATGGTATAGTATTGGATACGGTATGGAATTCAACATCGAATCGATTTATCCTCTTGCCTATGGAATTGAATGGTTTTGGCGAGGATTACTGCTTTGAGTTGATTGATACACCAAAGGCCCTCTATAATTTCTGTAGTAGAGAGAATACAGAGTAGGAAGACACGAAAAAGATTTGGAGTCTCAAGAAAGAATGAAGTAACGCACGAATGTAAGAGATGCGTATAAGGTCTGCTTGGCATTATGGAGGATACTTGTAAAATAGAATCTGTCTTCTACGACTGTGTGATGATGTCGACTTAAACCTGGTGACCTGATGACGTCAACTATTCGACGAAACCGGTCGTCCAATAAATATTCTACGTAAAACTCACAAAGTTTTTGTTAATTCCTTGAACAAATTCTTCGACTTTGTCCACCCCGAGTTGTAATGGCTTGTTGGGCCTGTTTGTACGCTTAGACGAATGCGTTTTGAATCATTATTCATGGAGGAAGAACGATTGACTACCCCGGCAAAAATGCAATAAAAGACCCAATCAAATTTAACCAATTAACATGTTGAACTACCCGCTAGGAAATATCTTTCCGCGATTAGTCAGGAAGCTATCGAAATAAAAAATACCCTAACAAGATGAACAGAGAAGATGGCTACCTAGCGACGACGTGGAAATGAGTCCTATCGTTAATCGGAGAGAGAAAAATGAATAATGGCGCCGAAAGTGGTTTTGGCGCCATTTTTCAGGCAATCAGAAGCGACCGACTCCACTATACAAACTCGGCCAAGAGAAGCTCTCGCATCTTCGACCTGAAGACGCCTCCAGGATAATAATAATAATAAAATTATAAACAATTAGTAAGGATAAGAGAGAGTTTTTATAGAAATTAACAAAAAATGAAGTGTACTATGAAATTCACACTGCGCTACCATAATATTTTTTATACAAGAAAGATAACATTTCCGATTTAAATTTACATACATTGTTTGATTTTATAATATTGTCAGGAACACCATTCCATATTCTTAGGCCATAATTTATTGTGGATAACTGATACAAATTAGTTCTACACCTTGGAATTTTAAATCGTCTTCTTCCTCTTACTTGTCACCCTGGAACACTTTGGTTTCTAATAATATAATTATACAGATAATCAGGGGTTTTAGTTGATAATATTTTGTAGGATAGGAGGAGATGCAGTCAGAAAAAGAACGACGCGGCCGAATTCCGGAAGGAGGAATGGAACGAACCAGATGAAACTGATTAACTAAATTAGGGAAAACCTCAAACCACTGATTAAGTTTAATGCCGAATCTTCGTCAGTGATGAAGAGAAGAAACACACATATACAAAACAACGAAACTAAAATTCATAACAAGCGACAACGACCAGAAGAAGACGTTAAACGACCAAAACCTGGGTCGTTCCAAATAAAGATATATGGAATTACAAGGTTACCAGTTATCATTATTAAAATTAATAATATCAACCTAAGGTCAGTCATAATGCATTGAATCTTGAACTCGTGTGCTTCGTTGGTTTGGCCGTTTTGAAAGAATTAACAAGAGGTTGAATAACGAAAAATATACGTTATTAATGTGCGAATTTCCACAGAGAAAAAAATCATCCGCCTTGACCGGGATGCGAACCCGGATCCCTCGATTAACGACCGAGTGCTTTAGCCAGTTAAGCTGCCGAGGAGTCCTTTTCTCCTGTGGATTTTAGTGACCTTTACGGGACTAGATGTTCTCGACTGCCGGACATACTATGTAACAATCAGTCGCTACTGAGCGCTTAGCGCCACTGCCCACGAGGAAAGAACGTACTTTGAACACAGAGAGATGTTCACTCTTATTTGACAAATTTCGAGCTTTCACTGAGACCTCCGTGGCTAGTCCCGGATAGCTTGAAATTTGTCATACGTTATTAAGGTAGTTTGAGCGAGATAGTTTCCTAATCATACTGAAGATCACTATTCGAATGATACGATTTGATTTCACCAGCTGTAGGAAGCATTAATTAAACACTGCATTACATAAGTGGCGCAATAATATACTCTTCCGTAAAAGTATACAACGTTTTTTTCTGCTTTTATTTCACAATTTTAAGCAAGTTTCACGAATTCCGGAATTAAATTCCGGAAATTCAAAGTCATTGAATAAATTAATCAAAAATTAATTAAACTCGGCTCATTTTCATCACGCAGTAAGTTTAAAATTCCTTCACAGCGGATGGTTTATTTGTGAACCTTAAAAAAATTACTGCGGGAACTATACGATTCATTTTCAAAAATAGTTGAGAAAAAATACAAACTACACACTATAAATTTTTTGGGGAGATCTAGTTGTTAGAAATTCCTCTTATTTTAAATAACGTCACACCGGAGTGCATTTTCCATGTAAAATGGCTGGTATTTTTGGCCAAAAATCTCGGAAAGAATTACGGTAAGTAGCTGATATTTTGGTATTTTTTGAAGGTTGAGATATTTTTCGGAGACCATATACTGAGACCATTGTGAAATGAAAGCTGCAAGTTAGCAATTCTAAATAAACTTTATTAACAACCTGGGTTCGACTTATGAAGTCATCATCAGATCATTATCACATCAGTCACCTGATGATGACTTCATAAGTCGAACTCAGGTCCTTATTAAAGTGCATGTGGCATTACTAAGTTACAATGGAGTTACTAAGTTACACAAACTTTATTAACAACCAAGGTTACTACTTATGAATTCAACATCATCAGATCAGCACCTGATGATGACTTCATAATTCGAAACCTAGGTCGCTAGTTAAGTTTATGTGGAATTACTAAGTTTTTTCCAGCTTTTATTCACATTGTTCTCTTTATCACGTTGTGTAACTTGGAGGTAACACATAGAAGAGTTAACTTTTTTGTCTCTGATTAGATTTCTCAACGTCTATATGCCTTATTTATATCAACTGTACAGCTTGGCAACGAAAGTGTATCTCTCATTCATAAGTTATAGTTCCTGATTCTCCCATGAGTGGGATAACATGTGAAATGACTGCACATGGTGGACTAAAAAAACCGGTGTATTGAGGGTGAAGCAGGTTTCACAAAGTTTCGCCTGACACAACCAGTCAGACACTGAGACCGATTTCATTGATTTTTAATTCACATTCATGGAGGAAGAACGATCGACTACCCTGACAAAAACGCAATAAAAAAACCCAATCAAACTTAACCAATCAACATGTTGAACTACCCGCTAGGAAATATCTTTCCGCGATTAATTAGGAAGCTATCGATAATTTAAAAAAACTATGGTGGACTAAAAACTATGGTGGAAAACGATGGTGGAATAAAAAATCGGTGTATTGAGGGTTCAGCAGGTTTCACAAAGTTTCGCCTGACACATCCAGTCTGACACAGACCAATTTCATTGATTTCTACGTGAAATGATATTTCGCTCAAACTACCTTAAATTAAAAAGAGTGGTATTGCGATGGTCCGAAAGGGAGATCTAGGGGGACTTTGGCCGTTTTCGAACTTGGCAAACGCATAGTTAACTTGCTGTCAAGCTATCTTGATTCCTAGGCAGACGGAGTGGAATCCTTACTTGACACTTCCGTAGCCGTTCTACGATGGAAGATGCATCATGCGACCTTCATCTCGTAAAACATACGAAAAGCGCCATCCGTGTCCCTAATTTTCGTGGGTGGTTGAAGTCAATTACTTCTTTAAAATGCTTCCCATCCTTATGCGACAAATTAAAATATTATTTTTTAAATCTTATTGCTTATAAATAAAATAATTCTCATATACCATAATATGGTAAATAACTATTAGACTTCGATTGCTAGTTTCAGCTTAAGTGGACGACATATCGCTCCCTGTATTTCACCCCAGTCAACGTCTTTATGCACAAAAAGGCATTAAAACATTTTTTACCAATATGAATAAACACGTACCAATATATCAATGCATTACACTCCGAACAAACTGCCTATGATCTTCGACTGTTGACTGATAAATACGCGCGTTGTAACTAACACAATTAAGTTGAAAACAAAATATATTTACTCTAATGGTTTATTGTCCCCCTTCTTTGATGAATTCAGTGAAAATCTCTCCAATCTTAACGTTATTAACAATTATGATGTTCGTTATCTAAAACTAATTCTGCCAATGAAATTATGGCTACCTGAGAGTACTTTCCATCGAACCACAATTCTTTCAACGAGATAATTTTTTTCCTTCCAGAGCAAGGAAAACAGAATTTGTAGGTTCAATGAAGTAAACAAGGACGGAACATCTACAATATATGGAATTATTTTCAGAACTATTAGGTACCAAATTTTTCAATATATTCACATTTGAAAAGCCATTAAATATAGAAAATTCATCGATTTTTCCGCAAAATATTAATATATATCGCACAAATATACGTATTAATGATAAATAGTATCCATTTGAAAGTTTCTTCACTTCTATTTTTCATACAAGCCAATATTATTACGCCCCAAATTCTAACTTAATACATAGTAAGCATAACAAGTCTACTTTTTCATTTACTTGACTTGATTAGGTATCTAGACAATTTACGTGTTCGTTTACGTGTACGTTTGTTTTCGTGTACGAGACATTTACGTGTCTTGATTAGGTATCTAGACAACATGGCGTCTGCGGTCACTTGAATTTGACGTCATATCCGCCCAATGAGTTCTAGGTTCCAAGGGAAAATTGCTTGATTTGCCAAGTTCGAAAACGGCCTTACTTCCCCCGACGTTAAGAGCGAGGAAGCCACCGTAACTCCACGCGGCGGCGGGGAGGAATGGGGGTGCGGGAGCGTGCGGATCGGGGTGGGGAGTGTGAGGAGAGCAGCCCAAACAGCTAAAAACGCGCTCGACTGGTAGAGGCACTTGGCGCGAAGGAGTGAAAGTGAAAACGCGGAAAGATGGCCGGAGATTATCGAAGAGGGAGGCGTTTTTTCGGGATGGGACCTTTCCCCCTTTCGCAAATGGACCGTTCCAGAAGGCAAGGCCCGTGTGTTTGTGATTAATTTGGTTCTTGAAGCGGGCGGCGATTTCATCCCAGTCCATGTGATTCTAATCTTGCAATTTGCACAAAGGAGATTCTCGAAAGACGGCCCTTAAGTAAAGGTGCTAAGATTATTGAATACCAAACTTCCTCTTATAACAAAAAGTTGAACTAAATAAATCAATTCGAGATCAATGCTCATAATAATTCTCGAGCCAACTATCTACATCCTAGTATAGGGAAGAGACACGCTGATCGCAGAAATCACCCTGAGGAAAGAAAAATTAGAGCAAGTGGATTCCTTCACGTATCTCGGAAGTACTATCACGTGGGACGGAAAAAGTACAACGGACATCAAGCGAACAAGAGCCCAAACGAAGAAGGCGTTCATGGGAAAAAGACAACTACTGTGCTCAGAGAAGATAGGACTAAAATCCAGGAAACAGTACCTATGTGAAAACATCCGTGTGGAGCGTAGCACTCTATGGATCGGAAGCATGGATCATTGGAAAAGGTGACCAATCAAGAATAGAAGCCTTCGAAACCTGGTGCTGGAGGAGGATGCTGAAGATAAAATGGACGGACAAAATAAGAAATGATGAAGTGTACAGAAGAGTGGAAGACGAGAGGACCATACGGAGCACCAGAGGGAAAAGAGGAATCGGATGGACTGGATACACACCGAGTTTGTGAAGAATTTCATCGGATTACTATATATTTAACCCCACCCTCTTGGTCGATATGGTCATGGCATTGGTAGAAAATGTGCTTAAGGCGATAGGACTGCAAACCAGGAAACAGTATGTAAAAACATTCGTGTGCAGCGTAGCAATCAATGGATCGGAAGCATGGACCATTGGAAAAGCTGACCAGAACAGACTAGAAGCCTTAGAAACCTGTTGTTGGAAGGAGAATGCTGAAGACAAAATTGACGGATAATATAAGAAATGATGAAGAGTACAGAGGAGTAGAAGAGGAAAGGACCACACGGAACACCAGAGGGAAAAGAAGAACCAGATGGATTGGATACACACTGAGTTTGTGAAGAACAAAATTGAAGGTAAAATATATGGAAAAAGTGCCCAGAGAAAGACTCAGGAATAAGTTCATGGACCAAATAAAGAGGAAAATATACAGGGAAAAATACCAGGAGGTAAGGGAACTAGCATTAGATAGGGAAAGATGGAGGGCTGCAGTCAACCGATCGAGGCATTGAACAACCAATGATGACGATTATATCTACATCTACGAAATACCATACTAGCCACCACTAGGGCTGGTGGCACGGAGTGATTACACACCAGATAGCACTCATACCAGTTCAAATAATTCAATTGGGAGCCGCTAAGGACTCGGAGGCAGCGACCTATAGACTTATTTTGCCTGAGAAATTCAGAACAGGTGTGTTTCAGAGCGACACAGAGAAAAAATATATTTTTGACGCCACACTAAATTTCTAGGTCCGACAGAAGCGATATAATAAGACAGGTGCATTGCCGAACAGATTGGTACAAAAATTCGCTCTTTTCGTGCACAATAAGCGACCATAATAAAACCGTGGAGTGGAGTGGAGCTCAGCTTAAAAGACACTCATAATTCGCTTCACCATTTCACCTCCCAAATCTCATCTTTTATACGTTTATACCGCTGATCTCCTAACACTCCCTGCCACAACCTCATGCGGCGGCTCACAGGGTAGTAAGTAGATGCAGATGTAAAAAATCAGAAGCGCGCACTTTCTCCCGTCCGCTGGGCGCAGGCCAAAAGCAGTCAGGATAACAATGCGCGGTCAGAACAGAAACCAGGTGATTGCTGAGTAGACTGACAAGCTAACATGTAACATTAATAATTATACAACAAATGGTTAGTATCATTCATGCGATTGATAAATAGTCCAACAAGATACTAAACCATGTAGAAAGCTATATCAATCCGAAAATTTCTAGCGGGGTACATGATGGAAAGACCAAGATTGGGGCTGCTGGGTCCTCAAACTCGATTTCTTACAGAGTTGGCTCATATATGTCGCCAACTAATTCGCGCATTACCAAAATTCCATATTTAAACGTTGAAATGTCTCCGTATCTCTAGCAGGTAACTCACTGCCGCTTTGTAGCTTTCCGTATACGTGTGGCAAAGCATTTTCGCAAAACGCATGTTTTTTGTACAACTGCTTAACTTTCTGCGAAATTTTCCAATACATTATGTCCTCGGTATGCGTCGTTTCGATATGTCTGATTCGATGTTACGCCCAAGCTGACAAGGGTCGTCGGAAAAATTTTCCCCGTTCAGTGCTAATAACATATACTGTATGCGCATATGCTTGCGTCTTTTGATGGTTAAGGCATAGTCATTCTATCTGAAATAGATATTTTTTCCTAGATGAAGGCAACATACGATTTTTTAAATTAACGCCTGGATTTATCTTGGGATTAAAGTGGTCGCAAATATCTGGATCCGTTTTACGTTATTTCAAGTTACGACGCTCTTCTTCAACGCGCATCTCCGACGTAAATCGAGGACTTACTGTAACTGTGCAGAATATTTAACAAGACATTAGTCGCACCATCACAAGGTTTTGCTAAACCTTTTACGGCTATATCATGTTTAAAGAAGAGAGCGGAGACACTACGCTCCGTTTAACCAGGGCGGAAATCCAAGCAGGCGTGGAGCGTGTTTACCCTGTGTGTATAATCTTTGGTGTTTACACTCGCCGGCTGACCACGGACTAGAGGAGTGGAGCGAGCGGTCGAGTATATCCAGACTCGGCTGACTCAACACTAGAGTGCGTTCGTTCGATTTAGCAGCGGGGGTGAAGGCATAGAGGGATAGAGAAGGCAAAGAGCATAGAGGCGGTTTTGCATGGGCTCTAATGGGAATCGAACCCAGAATACCCAAACTCGCATCGACCTCTCTCCAAAAAAAGGACGATGGAGACACTGAGGTATTTGAATTTTTAAATTGACACAGGGGTATCCTTATCCACTGTAGTGGACAGGGAAAATACGGTGAGAATTTGAAAGGTCAATAGTTATTTTTCAGTCCAATAACAGGAAGTGAAACTTACTTATTCAGAAAGCGAGAGACGCTCGAGGAAGCCGGCAGGAAAATAACTTCCCATAACCCAAATTTTGGTTCCTTCCTAGACCGATATATACGGCGCGGGGGAGTGTGCGGGTGGTAGTTGCTGAGAAGCCACGTTAAATATTAAAGTTTCCAACCCTCTCTTCGATGGAAGAGGGTGGACACACGACAACACGTTCATTGCGAATATCGCAAAGTTTTACAAGATGCTGACCACTTTATAACTCAATACATAATACAGCTGTATTCAATGGGAAGAGGAAACACCTTTACGACATCGGGCGCCACTTCATGGATGAAATTTATATTAATATCCATACCGCACAATTCTGCGCAAAATTTCTTCAAACCGCCTTCCAAATCCCCTTAGGGCAGCGTTCCGCATTCCGTAACGCTTTTCAAAGTATATAGTAAACGGGAAAGACAAACAGGAGAGATATATCTAGTCTGTTATTTACAAAATTAATTGCAATAGTTGTAATGAATCTTATACAGGTCTAACCGTTCGAAAATTCACGCCACGCATCAAAGATCACGCTAGAAGTTTTATAAATACGGATTCTACTTCACAATTTGATCAGAATCTGCTTTAAAATTATCATATCGGAGATTTTAACCCAAAATTTTAACTGTACCTGACTATCCAGTAAAGCTGTGAAAAGTATTAAATATTCTCCCGAAAGATTTACATATGGATGCTTAGGAACAAATTGAAATTATTAGATTTTCAAGCCTTTGTAATGAGCTACTTTTTCCGCACTCCTTTCCGACAAAATTTCTTGGAGGAATTATAACCTTTCCGACCTCTCAAGACCCTAATCTATGTTCATCTGCCTTCCTTCCAAAAAGTTAGTTTGTCTCCACACGCCCCCTACTAACATCACGTTACTATCGCAACAATTAATAAATAAATATTATTCAGCTGTACTAATATATCAACTGTAGTACCTGACGATGCAGCAAAGCCGTGAAACGCGTTGTACAATTTAAATAGTTGTAGAAAATAACAGAATATTTTTTTCAATGAGGATACGGATGCTATAAAGCTCGGAGTCAATATCAGCATACACGCCAAAGATGGAGAAACTTCCTAAACATTTAGCTTTGGATATATTAAAGATTGGAAGGAATTCACATTGATCATTCATGTAATAAAGGATAAACATTTTTATTTCATTTCAATGAAAATCATACATATTTTTGAACAAAATTTCCACAGAAAATCCCACGAAATAAAAACTCGTTACAATTAAAATTATAATCACTATAGGTCGTCATTTCATTCCGCCAATCCTCGGTACGTTCTTTTGATAAATCCTGTTCGTATTATCTATGGATACTTCAAAGAGATACTACAAAGAAATACCCTAATATCTATGGGTAGAATAAAAAAACTTCAAAAGCAGAAATGCAAAGAAAGGCAGGAAGTGAACAAATAGATATTACTCAAATAACTGTACCTAACTATCCAGTATAGCTGGGCAGTATACCAATATATGGGAAACGCGTCGTACAAATCAAATATCTGAAGTGAAATACGAAGAATTCTGCCGTGTAGGAAAAGGAAAATAATAACATTACGGAATATAGTTAAAAGGTTCCCCCCAAAATGACAGGAAAAATGCACACGCTCTGTAACTGACAATAGCCACACATGGAGTGGTTGTGACCAAAAATATTCCAACAACAGTCTGGCTGTATTTCAGTTACATCTCTGGTTTACAGTCTATCCTGTCTTACCTGAGGGTCTCAATATCCATCCAGACTTTTGCCCTCCCAACAATGACCGTCTTATAGCCGGTTGCAAGAAAATTTAGTTATGGAATCAATAGTTATGAGATCCATAAAGTTATAGAACTCATAACTATATTCGAGTTGCATGAACACATCTATTATTTACTTAACTTATTTACCAATAGTTAATAGCCTCGAATATTTGATCTAATCTTCCACCGCCGGATGAAAGTTATGAAAGTTTAGCCTATGAATAATTGATAATGCACATTATAATTAGTCAGTAAGAGTAAACAAACTGGTCACTTGTCTCAAAACAACTCTTTAATCAAGTAATTAAGACTCCAAGCGGCTCATTACGCATCCGCCATCTTGGCTACTTATGGAAGTCATAACTCCATGCCATAAGTTATGAGACCAATGAATTTATTGAATGTTTGTGCAACACTTATTGAATGGTTGCCATGGCTTATGGGTTCCATAACTTTATGAAATACATATGTTACGTTCCTGCAACTGGCCATTAAACAACTTTTCCATCCCTCATCAATGACTGAAAAAAATCAGCGACGAAACGCGTATTTCCTCGATTTCTAGTCGGTCTACTGACCCAACCCTCCTCAATTTAAGACAACGCGATGGAGAATTTCAGTTCTCAAGCCCGAAATTCCCATGGCTTAAACAAAAAAATTCCTCCGGCCAATATGAAAGGAGTCCGCGCATTGGAAAGGAGGAACCATGAACGAGGAACTACTTACGAGAGATTTACTTTCGCGATCAACGAAAATAATGAGAGGGTAATGCGTGCGCGAGGATATTTAAAAAAAACAAAAACAAAAAAATAATAATAAAACGTGAGGAGCCGGTTCGGTCATGCAAGGGGACAACGACCTTACGTCAGAGAAATGATTCAAAACGGTTCCTTCCCGGTTACGTAACACTATGGATAAAAAAAGAGAAGGAACTCATTCCGCGCCGGTAACCAACGCGGCGAATGGCGCTTGTGAAGCGCGAAAAAAAAACTGAAATCGCCGCGTGAAGGTACCTGAGATATCTCGGCGTGCAAGCAAGGACACTTGAACTCAGTTGCATTCCTTCGAAGAAAAAAAAAGGCACATTCATTCAAGACGGATTCGTTCATTCAAAGATCTTCCGTTATACTTTGCATACGCGTACTTTTTAGACATACGTACAGAAAATATATAATTGACTATATCTCAAGATTATTGGACTCAATATTTTATGTAAATGTGAAACAGATTTATTTTAACACGAAGTTTTCAATATCTTACGAACTCCAACATACTACGGTATTTCAGACCATGAGAATAAAATATGCGAACTTGAATTTTGAACAGAAAGGTTTAAAATGTCGTTTTACCCCCCGATCGATAAGAGATCATCATGGCTGCGTTAAGATTTAGAATTAGGTTAGTTGACAGGTATTGTAGCTGATTGATTCATGTGCACCCTAATGTATGTTTCTATATCTATGAGTAGTGCTGGCTCCATGTTTTGCGTGTTCCCTGCATGACTCTAGTGTCACGTTTACAGAGTTACAACAGATATTATTCTAGTGGTTTCTGTAGAATTTGTAGTATGCCGATAGTGTGGTGCCTGTTGGTGAAGGTAATTTTCTTCACTGTAGTTCATGTTGGTGATAAGTCACCCCCTGCCAAACAATCTTGAGGTGGCTAGCAGGATAATAAGTTGATGTAGATGTAGATGAAAATATCGCAAAATATACATGTTAACGATTTGGTTTCCTGGCGATTAAATTAAATTTTAACACGTAAACTTAAGGCAGTTGATATATATTTCGAAATAATCAGATGAGATTTGTACTAACTTTGTCCTAAACGCGAAACATACGCTTCTATCTTGGAATACCTCAGATACATCGTGGAGATAACACATAAAGAAATATATGCGGCACAGTATTAAAGAAACTAGGTTTTGTTAAACGTATAATAGGAAGGTCCTCGGATGAAAAAGTCGAAGAGAGATCCTACTCCGCTCTGGTTAGGCCACACCTCGAATACGCCGTAAGCATTTGGGACCCTGGTCAAATAGATTTAACCGAAAAAATTAATAAAATACAAAAGAAAGCAGCGCGCTTCGTTAAAAACTGCTAAGAGCGTACATATAGTGTCTCACAACTTTTAAAGGAATTACGGTGGGAGCCCCCCGAAGACACAGGAAGAAGCTGAATACTGTGCGAAATATTCTCACGGGTCAGCTAGTATTATTAAAAAAAATACATTTAAATATACGTGGACAATAAGGATAACGCAACGCGTGAGATACGTCAGCTCTGGCAGTGTTCTTAACGTGATGGGGTAACTGTTACCGTCAATAATGCCCCTGAACTGCGTATAGACTGACAATAATCCATTGGTCTCCTATATACGGATGTAAATTATTTCTTGTGGAGCGAAATTTTTAAGCAATTCACAAATTTATGTTCCCAAAACATTTTTTTCACAATAATATTCCCCATGAAAATATTATACCTCTCCTACCTTCAAAACGCATTCGGTAATCCTGTGAAACTCCTCACAAAGCATTAACAGATCCCATTGACTGACGGAGCTTAGCTGCACTTACCTGCAAAAAGAAAAGGGTAAATAATTATAAAAAGAAATGAGGTATTAGGAGATGACAAGATATTTATGTACCAATATTTTTTATGTGATTATGCACTCAATACAATAAAAATCCGAAAATTCTTGCGAAATTGTGTGGAACTTACGCATGATGCATAAATGCGACACAAATTACTACGACCCAGGTTTCGATGTTTTTACGACTTGATGATGTGTGTGGTGTTTTGTTCAGGCTAAGACTTTACCCCGTCGCCAGTGGGGCTGGTAAATCGACCCAAAACATTTTGATGTTAAATATACGTGGACAATAAGGATAACGTGAATTTTTAAAATAGAAATTAAGTTGAAGAAAAATAAAGTTAATAATAAAAGTTAAAGAAAAATATCTTACCCTTACAAAGATACCATATGTAAAAACATCGAAACCTGAGTTGTAGCAAAATTTATATAGCGGAAAATTGCAAAGTTTTTTATCTATGCATCACTTAATACAAATCTAACAACTAGTTTGCGGACATGGTTATCATATTCTATATCAGGTTCTCAACATACTCTTGCAGCGGAAGCCAACATAACATAAAAAAAAAGGTTCGTATCCTATAATAAAGGTAAAATTTTATTACAAAACTCTAGCGTAATGCACTATTTCAAATAATTATGGCCAAGAGATCACACGGAAAAATATATCGGAAAAATAAGAAGTACATCCAATAATTATAATTCCGTCAACATCATTCCGGGGAGGCCTCTGCCCTTTTACATCTACATCAACACTGCAAGCCGCCGCATGGGCGTGTGGCAGAGGGAGTTAGGACACCAGCCGTGAAAAAATGTAAGGGATAAGGTTTTGGGAGATGAAATGGTGACATGTATTATAGGAGTGTATTTAGTGGAACACTTGTTTTTATTGTGGTCGCTTATTGTGCGCGGAAAGAACGAGTTCCTGTACCTATATATTCGGCAATGAATATCTCTTATTCTATCACTCATGTCAGACTTATAGATGTAGTGAGGTATCATGGTAATATTCTCTGTGTCGCTCTGAAACAGACCAGTTCTGAATTTCTCAAGCAAGCCAAGCCTAGCGTGTGGCCTTATTACAACCCATTCTAGCAGGCAAACTTCTCTCGTAATGTAGCACTCTGCGGATTCTTAAGCCGCTACTTGAGCCAAGGCCTGCGCCTGATAACACACAACACAATCATCTGTCGTCGTACAACTCCAAATTTTCCAATAATAGATCACCATAGAGACGATGGGGAAGTGAAAATATTGCCAAAGACAACCTACTGGTGTGAACTGAGGAACGAATTGGTCAAGAACGAGACGATATAGGATGATAATGTTTATGTTTTTACATTTTTCTCTCCAAAGAGAAGATATATATCACCTTCTAGTTATTAGTAAATGAAGGAGGGTCGTCAATTGGAGGACATAATAATTTCTCATTAACACCACTTTTAGTAATATGTCACTTACGATTCGGCCATTCTCAACAAATATTTCTCGCTTTACAATCGAAACTATTTAAGGTAGTTTGAGCGAAATATAAGTTCACCCAGAAATCAATGAATTTAGTCTCATTTTAAAGAAAAATATCTTACCCTTCCAAAGATACCAAAATATCACCCCCTTACCGAACTACTGTCCGATATTTTTGACGAAAAATACCAGCCCTTTTACAGAGGAAATGGTACTTGTATGCACTCCATAATTATGAAAAAAATGTAGTATTTCTAACGCCTAGATCTCATAAAAAATCAAAGCGTAGTTTCTTTGCTTTCTCAAATATTTTTGAAAATCAATCATGCTGTCACCGCAGTAATTTTGTGCGGGGTCGTAAAAAATCCTTCGTTCTTAAGGAGTTTTAAATGTGAAAGGCGCGAAATAAATGAGTAAAGATAAAGACTTATTCAGATATTTTCATTTAATTACTTAGGATTACTGTCATGTAAAACTACATTATTACACCATTGATAGTGCAATATTCAATTCAGGTGCCCCACAGCTAAATTAAAACTTCTAATATGTATATGGTCTCTATTATGACTAGGGGACTATCTCGCTCAAACTTCCATAAGCTATTCTGAGGAGATGAGGAAAATAAATCTCACCAACATGCCATTCTATTTTTCCAGAGAGGGATGACAGTATAGCGTTTATGAAAATAAAATAGACATTACGCGGTGATGTCGACCTGTGTTAGCCAACGACTTAAAATGGGGTAACTGTCCAAGTCGTTCCGCTATATCGTAATGGCGTTTAGCTTCTTTCTATATTCCTTCTTTGGTTTAAGGATAGTAGGCAATTGCAGAATAAATGGTCAATTACTCTTAAAAATTTCTGAGTTTTTAGTTTTTTAATGGCGTTCACAAATTAAACGAGTGTGTATTTTTTAAACAAAGTTCATAGAGAAGTCGGCTACTTCATTCTACCTGACTAACGCAATCACGAGGGGCACTGATCGTAAAGACGGAGAGCACTGCGTAGCATGGGAAAAATACCATGAACCAGCCAGAAAAGGGAAAGTAATACTATTAACTCCTCGTGGTTTCAGATTTGCTGAAGTTTCTTTCAATGTTTTATTTGATCAAAAGAAGTTTCATGACAACTCTCCTTGACACAAGACCCACTCCTATTAAATGTGAAGTTCTCTACAAGAAGGGACGGATTTGGTTTCTCAGAGCCAGCCAAAAAGTGATTTTCCGAATGTGCGAATTTCCACAGAGAAAAAATCATCCGCCTTCACCGGGATTCGAACCCGGATCCCTCGATTTCCGGCCGAGTGCTCTCGCAAGTTAAGCTACCGAGGCGTCCTCTTCCCCTGTGGATTTTTTTTGTGACCTTTACGGGACTAGATGTTCTTTGAGACGGGATTTGTGCATTGCGGGTGACTCCGTTAAGTGGAAATCCGTGGCTAGTCCCGGATAACTTAAAAATTTGTCAAGTGATTTTCCGGTTAATCTCCGGGTAACCATAGAAAATCCTAGCTTCGAGCATCGAACTAGACTAATATATTAAAGGACGTAAGGCGCATACCTAAATTGTTCTAAAATTCCAACGTATACCTAAATTGCTGAACTCATAAGAAGTGTGGTCTTAAATTTTTTTACGAGTCACCCACGTGAAAGGTTATATTACAATGTAAACTCAACGATTCACGATTCTAACTCCAACCGCCACAACTATGGAGACCTGAGAGATAGAGCTCCTGAGAATGAAGACCGACTCTATGATGCACGTCTGCCGAGTACGAGGGGTTACGATCCATGAAAACACGACATCTGCCGACCATCTGTCGGTTCCGCGGACGGAAACGGAAAGTCTCCCCATTAAAACAGCGATGCGGAAGCAGCGAATGACTGGGCTTAGTGCGGGAAGGGAATGCTATCGCTAACGAAGAGATCATCATCCTCTTGGACTTATAGGTCGACTATAATCGAATCGGAGTATTGAAAAGTCGAGTAAGCTGTATATCCGATTGAAGGATGAAAATGGCTTGGAAATTTCTTTCATACAGTCGTCTTATTTAGAACGACCGGTTTCATCGCAATGGCGACATCTTAAGTTGCCCGGATATGTCGCCTACATGATAAAACCTGTCGTTCTAATGCTAATAGGTAATTTGAATTAGCAAAAGAGTGTGAATAAAATTTAATAAATACTTTGGATTATCGACAGCAAATTTTCACAAGTAAAGTCCAAAACCATTGGCTTTATATCTCAAGACGTGACATTCAACAAATTGCCATGCGGACAGAAGAAACTGCATTTACATCGGCAAAAAGAAAGAAAATGTACGTTAGGATAAGCAACGTTAATATTCATACTCATGGTAAGCACGTTGAAATTAAAATAATCGATTGAATAAAATCCATTATGACTGATGAAGGGAAAATGTCATAAATCGCGACCACTTATATCTCATCCATTTCACAGTTATTAAGGAATTAATGAAAACTTTTTGAACCATCAGAATAACTGAGGTGGAGAAGGATCATAAGTGAGCATGACTTTTTTCGTTGAAATTTCTACACTGAACAATTGAATCATACGAATATAACTAAGGTCAGATAGCATGTTGCAGTTTGCAGATAAATGACAACGTTATCACAACGAATAGAGTTTGCACTCCGCCGAGACTTGAACAACCTAAAAATTCTTGCTAACTGCACTAACCTGCCAGTGCATTAAAAGCAATCAGGAGAGAAAACGCTTCCTACAAATTGATTTGCAATGAAGTCAGCCATTCAAAAACTCATACTTAGTGATTCCAGGAAGTAAAACAGACAATGCTGATAGGTAATTTTCATTAGCAAAAAAAAAATAACAGCATGTTTGCTAAATGTAAGTTAGAAAACTAATTTTTCATCATTCATTACTCACGAATATAACGTACAATTGGTTAGAATAATGAAAAGATACACCTGATGCAAAAAAATCCCGGACTCAAATAACGATTTCGTTAGTATTTGGCGTGATATGGGCGCACGCGTTTTAGATACGCACAGATACGTGCCAAAACATTTTCTTCCTGCTCATAAAAATCTTCAGAAATAGTGAGTTTTCAGCATCCAAGGAGAAAAAATGTTTTTAATTTTTATCGGCTACTTTGAAGGCCACAAAACCCGTTACGTGGCGATAGTTGCATTTTGAGTATGTTCACCGCGCTCTAAAAAAGTCAGAATGAAATTACGCTAAGCGTATCCTTGGGGTTAATTGGTATTACGTAATGACTCCTCGGAAGCGATGCGCCCCGACAATGTGAAATATTCATGCCATCCAGGTGCTAATTGAGCATATAATCGCTTCCTGCTATTTCATTTGACCTTCGCCGGGGATCGAACTACGGCAGTAACTCTACATAGGATTATCTTCAACGACAGGCGTTCTGCTCTGACGATTAATTCGATGGTTTCGGGCTTAACTTTCTGAAAAGCCATTATGAAATCAATAATTAAAATGAATAAGTAACTTTTCACAGGTATTTTTATTTGAACCACCGGTTTCGTTGCATAGGCCTGAAGGCATTCACCTGAAGATGTTGCCTATGCAACGAAACCGGTAGTACAAATAAAAATACCCGTGAAAAGTTACTTATTCATTTTAATTATTGATTTCTGCTCTGATGGTTACAGCGTCTAGCGACCATTTAATTGAAGGATACGGCATGAACATGACCAAAATTTTCTGCTTAAGGTTCTTTACGTCTATACGCACTGTGGCATCAATCGGAGAGCTCGGAAACTAAAATATCTCTCATTCGTAACTTTTAGTTCCTGATTCGCCCACGAGTGGGGTAACAATGAAATGACTGCATATGGTGGACGAAAAAATCGGTGTCCAAAAGGTTAAGGAACGAATCGAGAAAATCATTTGAGTGGAAAGAAATCGACACAAATTGTTGGATGTGAAAGAGAGACGAGGAACATGTTGGAGGACATTAAAGCGCGGATTTAAGTCTCTAATGGCCGGTTGCAAGAAAATTTAGTTATGGAATCAATAGTTATGAGATCCATAAAGTTATAGAACTCATAAATATATTCGGGTTGCAGGAATACATCTATTAGTTACTCAACTATTTACCAATAGTTACTAGCTTCGAATATTTGATCTAATCTTCCACCGCCGGATGAAAGTTATGAAAGTTTAGCCTATGAATAATTGATAATGCACATTATAATTAGTCAGTAAGAGTAAACAAACTGGTCACTTGTCTCAAAACAACTCTTTAATCAAGTAATTAAGACTCCAAGCGGTTCATTGCGCATCCGCCATCTTGTCTACTTATGGAACTCATAACTCCATGCCATAAGTTATTAGACCAATGAATTTATTGAATGTTTGTGCAACACTTATTGAATGGTTTCCATGGCTTATGGGTCCCATAACTTTATGTAATACATATGTTACGTTCCTGCAACCGGCTATAAGTAAGAAGGACGAAGGTAGCTCTAAGAGAGGAATTTCTGGAGAACGAAAAACAGGAAGGAAATGTATTTAGGAAGGAATTTAAGTTAATCAAAAGCACTTACGGATGAAGAGGGAAATTATACAAGGAAAATTAACGAAAAGAAATATAATAAGTCCAAAAACAAGCGCAATAATTTGTAGTGTCTGCTCAAAGTCATTTTTTTAATCATAGCTATGGTAAAAAAATACGCTTTGATCGGCATTGACCTATACAAAACATCTTAACGCGGAAGACGACTTTTCAGATTAAAATGGCAGAGCGATCAAATCACCCCCTTGATTTGGAAAGAAGGACCTTGAGAGCTTGGGTAAAAAAGGAATTGAGAGAAATATGGAATCACCGGCCCCAGTCAAGGAAAATTTTATATTTCCTTTACACGGAAACAAGAGGAAATGAACGAAAACTATAAAATAGCCACGTCTTAGCTTATTTCACGGTAGAAAACTGTATCGTCTGCAAATAATCTTAATTTACTGCTAATTCTAGAACTTAGGTCATTAATATAAATAATGAATAAAAGAGGGCCGATCACGCTTCCTTGAGGAACACCGGATGTGACTTTAATCAGAGCTAAAACGCTAAAACCATAAGTCACTACTTTTTGTTTTCGATCACTGAGAAAGTCACTTATCCAATTCACTATTTTTCCATCAACTCCGCATGATTGCAATTTATATATGAATTTTTTGTGAGGAACATTTTTTTGTGAAAGTTTACATCCGCTAATTTGTCCATTCCGTCCTGATACACAAAGGAAAGTAAAGAATAAGCAGGGATTTGTTGCAGTTGTTATTTCGGTAGTCAGGCAACAGTCTGATGACGTAATCCCTCTCCGTCTACCTCAATGAGTGTTCTATTTCGAATGTCGCCCGACCGCATAGCCCAGACAACTCCCGAGAGCCGCCTGCCCACTTGGAAGACTAGTCAGACACGCCTTCGCTCTTTTTCGCTCAGGCCCGACCTCCTCGGTGGGGGTCGTTCTCCTTGGGTGAAATCATGCTAATATTCGCCCCTCTCCTTCTCCTACACCTCCAACCGCCTATAAAAACGCTTGAGCTTGACCTTGGCTCGGTATCCGACAACATGGGACCCAAAGGGAGTCGTTTATTTGTCCTTCCTTCCGCTCCAAACAACATTTTAAAGGCTCGTTTTACGATTCTAGTCGAAAGGCCAAGAACACATTTTTTTAAGTTCCTGAGTCCGGGCGCCTTTGGATCAGTCTCACCCCCTATATTTTCGGCAGAGATCCTTGAAAGGACCACGAATTTGTCCCTCTTGAAGCCGCCTCAACGGTGATTTCTACTTATGAAGGCAACATGAGGAAGTATTAAGGTGGTTCTGGCTCGACTATATCAGTCAAAAGAAACACTACGTTACACATTTCTTATCATTCGACGTTATTACTTGGATAGACTGTCGTAAAAGAGAGTATATGAATGCGATCGGAGTCCTTGGTTTTTCCAACGACGACAAGACAATCGCCGAAAGAGACAAAAAAGCAGTTGGTCACCACAGTAGGGAGTGCAGATGGGGCATTCCGAAAATTACATTGGTAGTATTCGTAAATTACCACGGTTTTTTTCCTAGTTTATCGCAGCCTCAGACAATTACCACAGCTTTCGGTAATATACAGATACGTTTTAATTATTTTTCATGCATTTTTCGTAAATTTCGTAATTACAGTGATTTTTTCGTAATTAATCGCAATCCCTGAAAATTAACATAATTTTACTTAATATTTATACACATTTTAGTTGTTACAAATTTTTTCGTAAATTCGTACAATACCGTGGTATTTTACGTAATTCAACGCACCCCTGAAAGTCACCGAAATCTTTGGTAATATTCACATACATTTCAGTTATTTTTCATATTTTTTTCGTAAATTACCGCGGTATTTTTCGTACTTTACCGTAACCCAGGAAAATGACTGTAATTTTCGGATATAATTGTCGGCCCCGGTGGCGGCGGGGTAAAGTCCCCGCCAGCTAACCCGAGAGTCGCGGGTTCGAGTCCCGCCTGGGTAGAAAAAATATCTGTAACTGCCCAGGACATGGGTGTTTGTGTAATTGAGTTATATGTAAGAGAGAACTGCATAGTCCTAATATCGCTCAAATATATAAAGACGACATTATTATTATTACTATTATTATTATTATTATAATCATACAAATTTCAGTGATTTTTCATAATGATAAATTCCAAACGTATTTTTTAAAGTCAAGTCTACATATATTTCATATGGGTTTAATTATTAATAAAGGAAAGTTTAATTAGTTAGTGGAATATTATAACGATTTTTACTAGAAGAATATTCGTGAGGATATCGTCTGAACAGTTAGAACTAAAATTTCTCATACTACGAAAAAAGAAAGCGACATTACGTTACGGAATATCATTACGATTTCTTCGCATCCCCTTCATTTCATCTTTCAGACCAATAACTCCCACATGGAAGTTTGAATCCATCTGTCTGAGCTCTGAAAGAGTACATTAATGTGCCTGCTATGGAAATTAAGTCCGAGGGCAGTGACAAAGAAGAAGAGTTAGTGCCAGAAAAATAATTACCTTCCTGGTTTGTTCTTACTTTCATGTTCGATTTGCTTTTTTAATTCATATGAACTTAGTATCAATCAAATTAATATTCCTCTTCAGCTCAATCTCAATGGAAATATATTGCAAATTACAGTTATAAATCCTAAAATCTTCAAGTATGTACATTTTATGAATTATTTCGGAAAAAGTAGGTCTTATTATGGTAAATATTTCCGCCATCTTGGATCAGCCATATTGCTGAGAGACTTTCTTTTAAACTGCGTTATAAAGGCAAAATAAAACTTTAAACACCAATTTTACGGCAAGTTAAGCCAATTAATCTCAAGTCAAGAAGACCTGCAAGGGTCTGTAATGCTACCGAAACCTGCTGTCCAAGAAAATGGAGCCACGCTCAAGAGATCCAAAAAATCCTTCACTGCCGTTTCATTGACTTCGCGGAAGCCTTCGACTCCACCAAAAAAGTCGCTCGTTGATGGAAATTTAAATTTTCCTTAAGCAGCAAAAATTGTTCAATTGAATCATAGATCCACACATCAACGTCGACAAATGAGGTAAGCACGCAGTCACTGATTGATGTGGTCAATACAAAAACAGGAGACATCGCTATGAGGAAAATATTCGGAAGGAGTTCGAGGAAAGTGAGTATTGTTTAAGCGTTGGACAAACTCTGCTGAGTCAATCTAATTCAAAGATGCCTTATTCAATCATCGTTAGCACCGACGTCATTACAACTTCCTGCAGAATAGAATACAAAAGGTTGCATTCAACAGAAATTAGTCACTGGGCTCACTCCCGCGAGTTCTTATTTGCCTCTTGTCGCCGTGTCTAGCATTTTCGAACAGTGAAATACGCACGCGGTGCATTTACGAATTCAAGGCAGTAAATACTCATCCAAAATCCCCATTGGAGAAGGGATTACGATAAGTTGAAAGGAGTTTAGCTGACGATACACTGGAAAAATATATTCATCGAGCTAGACCAACGATCCATCGAAATACAACTTCAGGTTTTTCATAAGTGGGCCTTATTTTCTCCTGAATAAATAAATATTTGGAGAAGCGACCGACGGCTAAGGTCATTTGCGCCATAGGGGACAGGAAAGGGCAGAAGGGTGGATAGAAACCTGGCATCGGCATTACCCTGCTCGTAACATAAGGCACCAAGGGGACAAGGGTTTAACGTCTCATCCGACAGACGGAGCACTACACTTGAAGTGACTTCCACAAGACACTCAAGTAAGGATCGGGTTTCCTCCGAATAATATCCTACTCCGCTGGGATTTGAGCCCTGGCCGACCGTGTGGTAAGCCAGTACTCTAGCCACCACATCAACCTGATCCCCCTTTAACTCAATTAAAAGTATTTTTATGACTTAGGTACCCCTTGGCAAAGTTGCTCCTTTCGTCCTGACTGCTGGAACCAGTACCCTGGCCACCAGACAAACCAGATCCCCATTAATTTTCTCCTTCCTAAGGGGTTTGAAAACAGTAGTTCTTTATGAATGGTACTCAGAGACAATAATTTATTAACTTTTCACATTTATGGACTAATGAACAATAAACCAGCAAAATATGTACTGATAATGCGGGCATTTGTGTAGAAGTGGTACATATATATGAACTCGTGTGATGATTGTGTGGGGATCTACGTGGGACAGACATCGAGAAGTTTCGCGACAAGAACCAAAGAACACAACAGTGATTTTAAGAACAGTCATGACGAAAAGAGCAACTTAGCAAAACATCCTTTAACCTGTAACCACAGTAGGGATTCTAAAGTGACTGCTGCATTTATCAGGTAACCGTAGTGAGCTAAATACTTTAGAACGGCTCGAAATTTTAAAACGATGTCGTGACCCATATTTTAACCGTGTCAATGAATGTTTACTTCCCGCCAATTCCCCTCTCCTATCCCCATTTTACGACCATTCCCCTTCTCTTAAGTTCGTCCTCTCCCTTTCATATCTCCCCATTCCTTCGACTAGTAGCGTATAAAGAGTGTGATACTGTTTTTAATAACCGGATTATGACGCTTAGCCATCGAAACCCGAGTTGCGGCGAAGTTTGAATTGTTATGTGGTCTATTAAAGTTTCAAAACTTAAGAAATTATTGTGTTGGAGTAGCCAAAACCTAACGAAGATTTAGTTTAATTCTTACTTAGTTTTATCGTATAAACTTTTTTTTCGATTGAGAAGCAACATACGTAAGTAGTACGGATTATTCTGCAGCAGATGGAGCACTTTTGTGATTTGGGTAGCGTCTAGGAAGAAAATGAGTGGATGCAGCGTCAAGTTTATTACGAAAAGAATCTCGAAAACGAAAGAGACGTTGACTAACGGGAGAGGACGTACGGTAGGATTGCTGCAATGCGTCAATTATTGGCGAGCAGTGAAACATTGTGAACAGGAGGCATGGACGGAAAAAGTTCTCTTACACACCAAGCACTACATTAGGAAGAAGATGAGATAAATTCGATGCAGGAAAAGTAGAAACAGATGGAAGACATACATGAAGGAAAAACTAGTAATACAGAGCTTAGGAGAATGATTTGAACATGACCACAGAACGTAAAACGCAGGGAAAGCTGAGACCTTAAGACGGAAAAGGATAAGGAAGGAATGCATGCTGAAGGCGATGTGAAGTGAGGAGAAGCACCCAGATATACCTAATTAGAGTATGCGCTAGGTACACACCGATTTAAGAGTGGAAAGAAAAGAAGCAACTTTCCAAATACACACCACCCTATTTCTCCAACTTTGCATTAAATTCTTTAATATAAAGTTGGAGAAACAAATATCACAAACAGAAAATATCCTATTAGGAATTTCCTGGAAACCGGGATTGGGAATCGATAGTTATGAGACCCATTGAGTTATTTATGTCATGAAAATATTCGGGTAGCAGGAATACATGTACTAGCTACATTACTCATTTACCAGTGGTTAATAGCTTCGAATCTTTGATCGAATCTTCTACCGCGAGATAAAACTTATGGTAGTGTAGACAATGAATAAATGCTAATGCACATAATAATTAGTCATTAAGAGTAAACAAAATGGTCATTAGTCTCAAAATAGCTCTTTTATCAATTAATTAAGTCTTCAAGCAGCTCATTGCGCATCCGCCATCTTGGCTGTCTTGGGAATTCAAAACTCCACGCCGTAAGGTGAGAAACCAAGAAATTTATCGAATATTTCTGCAACACTTATTGAATGGTTGCCATGGCGTAAGGGTCCCATAACTTAATGGAATGCATGTGTGTTGTTCCTGCAACTAGCCATAAGATCCGTAAGTCTCCCAGGACAGAGACAAGAGTCTCCCAGTCTGCATTGCTCTACCTTGTGGAAAAACTCAAAAAACCCTCGCTAGGAGTACTTCTTATTCTCAGTTATTTCTTGGAGTGCAATAATTTGGATTGTAGAGTAAAACAGCATAGTAAAGTTCTCGATCTGCGAAATTTTATAAAAAACTAGAAACCGTTAAATTCGTTTCATTTGAGAGAGAGAGCGAATGTGGACAGATTTTGTTTTTTTTTACTCTTTCAAAACACGGGGAGTGGTACAAACGGTACAGTTGTAAACGAATCCCAGGAAGAATTTCAATGGGCGTGCGTGCCTTTCTCCGCCTTCACGTCCCTTTTGGCGTCCACATGGAAGCATGCCGGCCACGTGCGTTGCTTTGTTTCTCTTGAGGGAGGACGTTAGCATTCACGGCGCGGCGCCTCCGAGGGCTGGTGCTCGGAGCATCGATTGTGGCTGAACGGGCAGAGTTCATGGCGCACGGGAAGAGAAATCAACATTTGCGCTCTCCTTTGGGAATAGAATACAAAAGGTCGCAATTCAGTAGAAATTAGTCACCGGGCTCACTCGCGCGATATCTCGTTTGCCTCTTGTCGCCGTGACTAGAACTTCAGAACAATTAAATAGGCACGCGGAGCATTGAAAAACTTAAGGCTGCATATACTCACCGAATTCCTCGCAGAAGATGGGATTACAGTAAGTTCAAGTTAAGAAATATGATTACAATTTGCCTTTCTAGATGTTCCCGTCTTGTTTCGAGCACAACAACAGCCCAAAAGCCTTAAGTAGGGCTTACATAGGGAAGTCGACTTCAATGGAAGTAACGAGTGTAGCGATATCTCGAATCGTATCGCCACTTACAGGGAATCGTTCTGCTTACACATAACTTCCGGCTTTTTCCAGATTAATGGATGACGGAAGTGAACAATGTACTTGATGGAAAGCCATCACAAAGATGGGGTGAGCTTCTTACGGCTAGGCAATGAAATAAAAACACAAAATCTCCAAAAGCCGTAAACAATTGGCACCCTTCGTCAATAAACACCAAAAATTTGCTGCTGCTGCTGTGGTTTTCCCAGCATACCAAGACAGCAAATTTTTGGTGTTTATTGACGAAGGGTGCCAATTGTTTACGGCTTTTGGAGATTTTCTGTTTTTATTTCACTTTAATGTACTTGATAATTACGAAAACCACCTAAATGGACAATAAAGGCGTTTTTACACAGCTGTTTGAGCCCCGTAGGCATTCGTGGATTAAATAAATTTGTATAAGTTACAATAATTATGCATTATTACGTTGAATTACGAGTAAGAATTAATACAATGATAATAATTATCAAATATGAGATAAGTCATAAACCTTACCTTAGGGGTTCTTTAGCATTTAAAATATTTTCAAGCACAAATAAATATTCATACGTGCAACAATGCGTCCTCCTCCTACAAAGTTATTCGTTGTTTACATTTTTAATCTCCGTTTCCAGTCATGTGACCACGATTCCACCGGTTGCGAAGCGATTATATCGCAGAATCGATATACAACTTGCAGGCAAAATAGAAACCAGTCTATTTTCCATGCAATTAGCAACCGCGGTCGATTACCACCACCATCGACCACGAATATCGCCATGGAAGTCCGTGCTTACGCATCGATGTGTCGCTTGCAAGCGACTTCCAAGGCTACTGGCATTGATGTCACTTCCATGTGTAAACCCGCCTTTACGGTCGGTGGAAACATTTCGACGCCATGTTTCTCGCGCGTCGAAACGCGACATTTTTTTTGCTTACTAATAAAAATATAAATGGGTGACGTTCCAATCCTCATGAGGTGTTCACTGTGGAAATACAATGTAAACACGGGCGAGAAAAGGGACATCTGGATAAGTTATTGAGGAGAGTGAAATTAGCGCATGAATCACATTATACAACGTCATTTCGCTCACTCGTCTAAACAAAACTATATAAGCTGATATGAATGTCCTCGGCGGCGTGTCAGACCCCATTGGCGCTCGCGGACGAAATAAGTGTAAACCCGATTGGAATCCGCCGAGGACCGTCGCCGCCTTCATAATTTTCGTAATTTTTCTTCGATCTTTGTGCCTTATCGGAGCTAAGACTTTCGGTTGATATTTAGTTGACAGACGTGACAAGCTTTTCTTCCTTCTAAATGGCCATAACGCCCAGCTAAAATATTCTCTATAGTTTACTTAAAAATACTTCTACAGAATTTCTTAAAAAGTTCTGTAGATATTTCTTAAAGTATTGAAACGCCATTTTACGGAATTCCCCACTACGTTCCGTAGAATACCTTAGGATGTTCTGCAGAATTCCTTAGGACGCTCTGTGGAATTCCCTACAACTCTCCATACAAGTCCTTAAAGGAAGAATTGGGTCAACGGAAACCTCACATGTTTCCGTAGAGTGGCTGAAGTTCTACAGAACAGCCTGTAAGGAGTTATTATGCGCTGCAGAAAATAACTACACAGGCCATATGGTCTGTAGAGTCAGGCCCTCATGTTCCGCACAGATCCTTAGAAAAGGAAATAGTTCTGAAGAAAAAGAGTCAATTTCTGTAGAATTCCTGGCGTTCTACAGAACAGCTTCCAAGGATTTTTTTAGCAGGGCGATCATGAAACCTGGGTAGCTTGGTGGTCTGCGAATTGGCCCGGAAAACCACAGGCCCGCGGTTCGATTCTCGGTCGCTCAAGATGGATGGAAATATAAAAAAAACCTTAGGATATCACCTATTTGGCACTTCCTAAAAACTAAGGCCTTGAACGACAACTCCACGAGTACCTCAATGCATTCCAGGCCGATATTTTTTTGCAATTTCATTGTATTTCACCGTCGTATTTGCAGTAGGCCTGAATACTTAGTACAGTCGTGACAAGCGTCAGTGGTGGAAAGAAAGCGTTAACGACACGAGAAAACAATATGGAGGCATAAAATGGCGTGACTACAGCTTTATCTCATGTATTTAGATCGTCAATTGATAGTATCGTGCACATTATTGCGAATATATAAGCTTCTTGACTAAGCTAACTCTATTGTCTCGTCGAACTTGGAAAAGAATAGTGGCGATAATATCTTATTCTCTACCTCATTGAATTCCGTGCCTATAGCTCCGCCATCACTTTAGGTCGCCTAAGTTTCTCAGCTACTGGTTTCCCGTCAATAATTTTGTGATGTATTCAGTCTCTTATACTTCAATTTACGCTGACGAGGATTCCTCCGCGAGTCGTGGAGAAATTAAGTAGCTTATTCATTTCATTCAATTTCCTTATCATATATATTATTACAGAAAGGTCTTTTTCTGTCATTCCGAATATGCTCCGTTAATACTGCAACTACAGTGATAAATGAGGTATCATTTTAAACGTTGAATCACCGGCTTCCAACGAAAAATACAATCTCAATCTCAAATTTCACTATTTACCCATTAATTTGACTTAAAAGTTTCGATTTTTCCATGTCGATTACTCGCTCGAGGTATATCGACTCCACACATTTTTTTAATTCTAAACTTCAAAAAAAGGTTTAAAATGAAAATAGTACGAAATGCACATAGCGATTGTACATGGGTGAATGGTCACCTGGTAAGTCAATGCAATTAAAACTTTTTGATTTCATATTTATATGATATATTCGCTTACAAAAATAGTTTGTAAACATTTATGAACATAACTTGCTCATGCATACATCCCGTTCAATGTTATAGAAGTATACAATGGAAAGAGGCACAACTTCACGAGGCAGGCCTCGAGGCAGACCAAGAGGACGGGGCAGACCTCTTGAACCTGTCACTGAACACAGACGAAGGGTTTGGCGATAATCAACTAATATGTTGGCTATGGTTACGTGCTTAAAAGACTGTAGGAGGCGCCATCTATTAACACACACGTTTAGTTAGATTGTTTACATTTTACGCGCAATCAGTGTGACCGTTTATGCTTACGTTATGCATCTTTAACAGAAACATAAATAACATATAATTGTCCATTGGAAGAAACAGATAGAAGAACAGGAAGAAAGAAGGAAGAAACAGGAAGAAGCTGAATACTGTGCGAAATATTCGCACGGGTCAGCTAGTCTTGATTATTAGACAGACGCAACTGTTGTGTTGTCATCATTTTACAGAGGGATCGGGGAGATAATTTTAAGGTGAAGTTGAATACATACTGAAACCACGGTTGTCGGTGAGTTGATTCAAATAAGTATGGAAAATAATGTCGTTTTCATTTAACAATGTTCGACGTGATAGTGTTCCAAAAGGTGACGCTTGAGACAATTGCCAAGGTTCGTAATGCTAGCGTGCGCACTGAAGGATAAGCTATGACGATAAAACCTTATAATTGGACGCAATTACGTGCCCCGAGTAAAATGGCTTTTGGGCCGCTTTACACGGTACGTATTATCGTACGAACGAATGCATGAACTCTTTCAGGAGGAAAATTGTACCGTGTAAAGCGGCAAAGTGAATGATTGAACGGGAAATAGAATCTGCTCCCATTTCATTCATTTTTTTGTAAATTGTATGATACATTCGTCTGTACAATGAAATGTACCGTGTAAATCGGCCATTAGTGACTCAAGAGCTTTATAAATGGGCCGCTGCGGGTTGAATGAAACATTATTATTCCCAAATCGGTTCCAAAAGCTTCGCAAGTCTTTCTCCAATGCTTACTTCTAGATTAATCTCTATTCGCTTGGCGGTACGCGTGCCCTAAGCGATGTCCCGGGTGGATCAGTACACACGACGTGCTGATACACTCAAACACGTGAGCGTTGTGTTATTTGTCGAAGATTATCGCGAGAGGATTTGCTGGGACGACATCTTAAGTCTTAAAACATCACTTTCCGAGAAGATATCTTGCCTCTGCGTCCCCGTTTATGTGTTGAGTAATGCGTCTCTCTTGAAGTGGTGCAAGTGATACACTTTGCTGTCGAAGGAGAAATAAGACTTCGTAATGTATCTCGGGTTCCGTGTAGTTTGAATGTGTTACTCAACAAAATGTTAGTTTAACGATTAGTGGCTGTCATATTCCCCGAGTGGTGTTTCCATCTCAACACTCATGACATTAGGAAACCAGCGATCCTATTTGTTCGTCTAAGTACACCCGCTTGCACTTGTCTTTCCTGATTTATTTATTTATTTATTAGTGATGGGTCGTTCATGATCGATTCGTTCAAAATGATTGAATCACCAAGTGAGTCAAATGACTCATGATTCATTTCGGGAAAATGATTCGATCATTCAATCATTTTGTTTTTGCGTCTGCCGTGGGATTGAATGTGATATAATGTGGAAAAACATTCACATGTACGTTATCCGTTGTGTCTAGTCATGAAATTTCAGAGAGATATCTTCATGGGCATAAATCCATTAGGTCAGTGAGTTTATGTTGGTATAGCATAGATAGAGACAAGGCGCTCATTTTAAAAACGATTAAATTAACCCTTGTTACAATACCAGCGAATCATTACAGTTGGTAAAATTGATAAGAATTTTAATTACCTGCTCAGTTGAAAGCTCCTAATTGAATGTAATTCAGTACTGCAGATCAGAAAACATTCACGCACATTAATTTGTGTCGTCTGAGCTGGTGATTTAATTTTCATGTACACGGTTTGGCGCTATTCTTCTTGAATTCAGAGTCTGTGACAGTTTTGCCTCTCTAAATATTCTCGTGACTATGGTACTTGAAAATCTCCAATTTAATGCGGATCCAAAATTGGTGAAATATGGAAACCAATCAGCCTTCCTAAATTTCTAAGCACGATAGTAATTATTCGAAATCAATTATTCAAATAGATTGACGGCATCAATTAGCATCATTCGAGTTTTTGAGTCTCTTCAATCTTGATTCATTCGAGTCTTTCGATTCACGTGAGTCTCGTGATTCATATAATCAATCTGACTGACGAGTTATAATGAATCAAATGATTGAATCAGTTGATTGAATCTTTTAAGTGACTCGAATCAAAATGATTGACTCACTAAAATGACCGACTTAGCCCATCTCTATTATTTATAGAGTTTAACGTTTGCCCAACAAAATAATTACAGGGCAAACAAAACAAAAAAGAAGAAATTACGGAACGTATTGGAATCAATTGAATTTTACAGAAATTTCGAAACATATCAAGAAACCATATCATTTATCAATCTCCAAAAGAGACTTCTTTTTTGACATAAATCAATTATATCACAGTGCATGTTAAAAGATCGGCAAATTCTATTCAGTGGTGAGTTTTCACAGTAGTTTGACTTTACCATGCTCAACTTAAATTTCCTTGATAGCCTCACATTGATACTAGGCACTACAAAATTTATTTTTCTAATTAAGTCACTATTTTCTCCAGTATTAAGTAAATTATATAAGTAAGATAGATCACACATGATTCTTCTTTCTTGCAAATATTGAAAATCAAACACTTTTACCTAAGTTTCGTAGCCAACATAATTTTCATACATTGGATAAACATTATATCGGATATAATATAGATAACGTAAAAACCTTTTTTGTACTCTCTCCAATATTTGAACATGTTTCTTACTGTGAGGATGCCATACTACAGAAGCATACTCCAACTTACATCTTACAAAGGAGAAGTACAACATTTTGAGAGATTTCTCAGACTTAAAGTACCTTGACATTCGGTTTACAAAACCCAATAATCTTTGAGCTGAGAGAGCTATGTCAAAGATATGTGGAGCAAAAGACATTGAAGAATCAAATTGATGTACCCCTCTCAGTTGTCCCCACCCGGAGATCAGATACAGACGGACAGATCTAATACACAGAGATATATTGCCACTTCAACCCCCAATTGCGTCGTATTCTATAAAAATGTACCCCTCAAATAATCGGATTCAATCGGCGCTGATGCTATTAAGGATCACAAAATCATAAAATGACACATCGGATATAAGATGTCCACGGTCTTCAGATGTTTACTTTCCCACACACTGCAGTCACTCTCCTATTTATACCTCTGTTTTCCAAGAAGACCCACGAGCCATTTCTCCACGTGTTGAAACATTAAGAATCGAGCTCTTCTATCCGTCTAACATTTATCTTTCTTTACTCGAGTACCAAATCCACCAACTCTGAACCTATTCCTCATCTAAAGGCTGGTATTTAACTCATGATTACTTATAAAATTCAACGGAAAGATGAGAGCAATCGATGGTTAGCCTGGAACTCAAACGTTTCAATTCACATTAGTATCCGAATTGCAAAGAATTTTTCGAACTTTTCCACAGTGATTTAATTTGTTCGATGCGTTTCACAGTTTTACTACACCGTCAGGTACAATTGTTTGGACAATATTTATTTACTAGCTGACCCGTGCGAATATTTCGCACAGTATGCAGCTTCTTCCTGTTCTACTTGCCGAATATTTCAAACAGTATGCAGCTTCTTACTGTTTCTTCCTTCTTTCTTCCTGTTCTTCCACCTGAAGAAAATTTCGCACAGTATGCAGCTTCATCCTGTTTCTTCCTTCTTGTTTTTCTATCTGTTTCTTTCCATGGACAATTATATGATATTTATGTTTGTGTTAAAGATACATAACGTAAACGGTCACATTGATTGCATGTAGAATGTAAAAAATGTAACTAAACTATGTGTTAATAGATGGCGCCTCCTACAGTCTTTTAAGCACGTAACCATGCCCAACATATTAGTTGATTATATAGTCAACACATGGCACTGCATCATTTTTTAACAAAAACTTTAATTTGAAACCATTTGTCTATTTTTCGTCAATAGCGGGGAACATAAGCTTTAAAACGATGTTCGAATCATTAATTTTGATGAAGAATTATGGGAGTTATGGCGTTGCGACAAAAAAACACCTTTGAGAAATAATATATAAGATTGATTGTTGTGATAGTAACGTGATGTGGGGGGGGGGGGTAGAGAAAAAACTGACTTTTGGGTAGGAAGGCAGGAGAGCATAGAGGCTTGTGAGGCGGGAAAGGTTATTGTTCAATAAAGAAAATTTGTCGGTAAGGAGCGAGGAGGGGTGCAGAAAAATTCAGCTAATTACAAAGGTTGCTTGACTGCCTAATAATTTCAATTTTTCCGAGGTATCCGTCCTTAAACATTTCGGGAGAATGTGTAAAATTTCTGGGTTAAAAATCACTTACATGATTATTTTCATTCACATGGCTGAAAAATTATGAGGTGAATAATGTTAAATTCACCAACGAAGTGACGCCAGATGTCGTGAGTTTATTCGTTTAATTCGCACTTACAATAATGAGAGGAGTACATTTTCATCCCCAATGAGTTAATATAAGCTTTACGAGGACATAAGGCAAGAAACCAAAGTCTTGAAACTGTGACTTAGTACAAGGATTTTGAAAATTATATTTTACCCGGTAAGTCAAAATATATATCCTACTCTTAAGAATTTTTGTGCAGCGTCAGTCCACGCTGCAAGTAGCACAAACCGGCTTTCGAGTCGTTCAACAGAAATTTTATAAGGAACCGACGCTCTTTCATCATTTATGAGATTATTCCTGGGAGCTGAGGTACATGGCTTACTTCAAAAAATAGGAAAAATTATGCTGTTAATGGTTGAAGGTGTAACTTTATGGAACATAGTCACAGGCATAACGAAAAAATATCTTAGTATATTCCACACTTCAATTGTTTATTGCAGACCCTGGTTTCGATTGCACAGCAATCATTATCGATGAATAAACATTTAAAAGGTGAAATATACTAAGGTGTTTTGTCCTGAATTCTGCAAAAATTATACTGTTGCAATAGCAAAAATGATGCATAAAAATCCTTGAAAGATTTTGTTCCTGAATTTATCTCAGAAGTGAAAGTAAAACTATATGACGCCTCCCCACCCACTCTCTCCTCATTTATTAAACGATTGAATTTATCACAAATGCGGACGTAATTTAGGTCATTAGTGGTTCCTGTGACAAAAACAACAATGGCCTTATAACCATATGAATGCGGTCGAGCACCATTACGTCAAGGTTTGAGTCTTACGAAAACCTCGCAAGGAGCGAGCAAGTGAAAGCGATTGCTGACACAACGCAACACCCAGCTTGTTTTATTTGTACACGAGCAGGCTTGGGAGTCACAGAAGTTGTTGGTATACCAGGAAAGTGAAGCTTACCAAAGATAAGCGTTCGCCATGACAGTGTGTTTTTCACAAACTCCACTGCTGTAAGCTGCATATAACTTCAGAAAGAGATAACAATATTACTCAATGACCGCGCTAATCTATAGCATATATATATATATATATATATATATATATATATATATATATATATATATATATATATATATATATATATATACTCATATAAAATGTTTATACAGAAAGGTAGAAAGAAAGTGGATAGGAACACATAAAATCAACAGACACAATGGTGGTGTGAAGATGTAAAGATGGCCAATTCCAAGCAGAAAAAATTCGACTGGACCGGGAATCGAACCACGGACCTCTTTCTACCTTTCTGTATAAACATTTTATATGAGTATATTTGCCGCTGAGCGGTCTGAGTGAATGGATGAACGAATATATATATATATATATATTATGATGATGATTGATGATGCATCGCAGTTCACACTGTTTTTTGAACACACTACACCGCCAGCATACGCAGAAGGGTACAGTACATTTACAAACAATATGCGGCACATCATTGACGAAACTAGGTTTTGTTAAGAGTAGAATAGGAAGCTCCTCGGATGAAAAAGTCAAAGAGAGATGCTACTTCGCTCTGGTTAGGCCCCACCTCGAATACGCCGCGGGCATTTTGTACCCTGGACACAAAGACTGAACGTAAAAAATTAATGAAATAAAAAGGAAAGCTGCTCTTTCGTAAGACACTCTACGAGCGAACATAGAGTGTTCCACAATTTTTAAAAGACTTAGCCTGGGAGCCGCGAGAGACTCGGAGGCTACACCCTTGACTAAGTTCGTTTGAGAAATTCAGAAAAGATGCGTTTCCGAGCGACACACAGGAAGCCATTATGACGCCACACTACACCTTGACTCCGGATTCCTCCATTTACGGCCGATTGTTTCAGCCAGTTAAGGTACCGAGGAATCCTCTTCCCCCGTGGATATTTGTGTGCCTTATGGGACTAGATGTGCCAGACTGCCGGGCATACTATGCAATGAGTAGTGTAAATCGTGCGCTAAGCGCCACAGTCCGAGAGATAACGCCAAACTTAGTGGCTGTACGTTTTTGCAACTCAAAATGCCGCCATCAAGTCAATCAAACACGCCTGGGAACAATTTTCATCCCATATGAATGATACACAGAACCTTAATCTTTCAACTCCCCGTGTGGCCACCTCATGGAGTTCCCTCCTTTAGGCGTTGGTGATTTAATTAACGAAATAATGGAGAGCCGCACCGAAGTCCAGCCACGTTTAAAATAACAACGGTACTTGCCTTCCGCCCGTTTGAAACCACCGAACCGAAGACTTTAAGTGGCCGTTCCGAAAATCTCGGAGGATCGACTCGAAAAGGATCTAGGTGTAAGGCACACGCTTCAAGGGAAGAATTTAATGTCTCATTCAGATTTCCATCGTACTGCCAACGTACGAACGATTGCAGTGTGAATGAGGCAAAGCGTTACCGCATTACCCTCACCCCCCTCTCACCTTACCATCACGACGAACAAGTGCAGGGCAAACGAGCGAAATATGGAATACCTTATCCCTCTCATGGCGTTTCGAGGATTTCGAAATAGTTTTTTCTAGCAAATGTCACATTTATAAGCTTATTCATTAAAGTAACATTATCTTCTTCATCTTAGATTGTGTTTTATTCAATATCATTATTTATCATTTTGGTGCCACCGGATCGTGACTCGGAATTACCACAACTTTTGATATATCGTGGGGAACACACATACATGTGTGGCACAGCAAAAAGAAACTACATCTACGTAATACCCTGCAAGCCACCACGAGGGTGTGTGGCAGGGGGGTGAAGATCACCAAACATGCACTATTGACATGCAACTAGGACATTTAAGGGAGACATGCTAGATAATAGGGTCACTAGCAGCAAGATTAGTTAGATAGTATCTACATAATAAGAAAGGGATTATTGGTTGCTATTACATGCATCATGCACTACAGACTACTCTAACTATATTTCATCCACCTATCCCTTTGCTACGCTGCCTATTTTTCTCTCTTATGGTACGCGGGAAAAATGACATTTTAAATCTATCGGTACGACAATCTATCTCTCTAATCTTGTTAATATGATCAAACCTAGCATAATACGCACGGGTTCTTAATATATATCTAACGTCATCTGTGAACATCTCGGTTTTGTTAAGAGTATTATAGGAAGATCCTCGGATGAAAAAGGAAAAGACAGATGCTACTTCGCTCCGGTTAGACCAAACCACGAATACGCCGCGAGCATTTGGACCCAAGTCATTAAGATTTAACCAAAAAAATTTATCAAATACAAAGAATAGCAGCACGCTTTGTTAAAAGCTGCGACGAGCGAACATATAGTGTCTCAACTTTTAGAGGGATTACGGTGGGAGCCCCTAGATACTCGGAGGCAACACGATAGGCTTAGTTTGCTTGAGAAATTCATTACTGGTGTTATTCAGAGCAAAACAGAGAATATTATCATGACGCCTCACTACATCTCTAGGTATGACAGAGGCAATCAAGTAAGAGAGGGACACTGCCGAGCAGATAGGTACAAAAACTCGTTTTTCCGCGCTCGATAAGCGACCACAATAAAAACTGAGCTCCACTAAATACACTCTCATAATATACGTCACCATTTAACCTCCCAAAACCTTACATATTTACACGGCTGGTGAACTAACACCCCCTTCCACACGCCCAATCGGCGTGTCGCAGGATAGTATGTAGACGTAGATCATAACCAGTTTCTTCTCGCGATACCAGCGCTACCATTACTAAGTGTCAGCGGAACTGTAGATAACCATGGTACGACGTGCATTCACATTAACAATTCAGCCAACCGTCGTACTGCCCAACGTACGCACGATAGCAGTGTTAGCGAGATATAACTGACTGCGCACTTGGTTCGACTAGCTCGTGACTCCAGACACAAATGGGAGATTTCTAGCCATACACGTTACGAAGGTCATTGTAATACTTCTTTCACAATTGATCGAGCAGATGTCTCCATAACTGCTTATCCAGCCGCCTTTTACGTCTTCCGACCCCAACAAGGGAAATAAGGCCTACTGTCGGAGCAGCAACGATGTGTACTCGGTATGGGAACAAATAAAATAATAACAAGAAGACCTAGAGAAAAACTAATCACATCATAATTTTCCTTATTTATTTCTACGTTATTTAATGGCAAACTTAAATATTTAGAATGCATTTTAATATTTTTGACTGGGGGTGTAACGTGAAAAGTACAGGATTTTGACGGTGTTCGAGCAAAGCTCCGAATTTGTCAATTCGTAACTCTAACACAAGTACTTCTATGACAACCTTTTTTCAGTCAATGGTGGATAGCTATGTTTGCTACACGTATTATAAGTTTCAGCGTTGTATCTCTGACGGAAAAAAGGTTGTTGTTAATTTTGCAAAATGATTGAATTTCAAAACGGGGGCATCGCACGATTTAGTTCTTGGTCGCGTTGCAATCCGTGTGCCTTGAACATTTCCGATGTCCAACTGTCCAATATTTATGTAGACCTATTGGGGGCCGAATTTTCTCGCCGTTGCCTCCATAATACTAGATCATGCGGAGATTCTCTAACAACTCCACCCTCCTTCATGGTCCTACATGTCTCATGCTGAATTCTCTCTCACGCACTTATGACTATTCACGCACGACATTGGACACGTCCTCACCAAAATTCTACTCTCTCTTTTCTGCCCACATTGGTTCAATTTTCGAGCGTCCTCTAAAGGCCTGGTTACACGAGACATTAACCCGTACGTGTTCATGTACAAGTTTATGTACGAATGCATGTACCAAACAGAGCAGGTTCTATTTTCCTGTTCATGCGTTCATGAATTCGTACAAGTTGGCGTGGTTACACGGTGAATTTTCGCGTTCACTCACGCGTTCATGCATTCTTACATTAACTCGTACGGGTTGATGTATCGCGTAACCAGGGCTTAAGGCCTCGCCTACACTGCAGGTGCACTTAATAGAGGTTGGTCGTTCGCGAACAAACGGGACCAAAGGAACGGGTCCATGGATTGAAAGGAAGGATCGAGGAACGACTTCTATGGAACGACCGTTCCTTTCGGTCCTTCCTTCCTACGTTCCTTTCGGTCCGACGGTCCTTCGTTCGTTTCGGTACATATTAATTTCGCTCCCGTATTTGAGAGATAGGATGTTCTTTATACCACAAAAATCCATATTCGTACATTCGTGCATTCGTACAAGTTGGCGTGGTTACACGGTGAATTTTCGCGTTCACTCACGCGTGCATGCATTCTTACATTAACTCGTACGGGTTGATGTATCGCGTAACCAGGGCTTAAGGCCTCGCCTACACTGCAGGTGCACTTAATAGAGGTTGGTCGTTCGCGAACAAACGGGACCGAAGGAACGGGTCCATGGATTGAAAGGAAGGATCGAGGAACGACTTCTATGGAACGACCGTTCCTTTCGGTCCTTCCTTCCTACGTTCCTTTCGGTCCGACGGTCCTTCGTTCGTTTCGGTACATATTAATTTCGCTCCCGTATTTGAGAGATAGGATGTTCTTTATAGCACCACAAAAATCCATCTGCTGACGCTGGCGGTGTAATTAGTTGTAGTTTTTTGTATACATTAATGAAACATTTTTACGAAACCATGTAAAAAGTTGGTAATATTACCTCCCATCTTTTATATCATCCAACATTCTTAAATGCCGTCATAACGGTATACAAAGTATTTCTAGGTTTTAAAAATATTTTCTAATCACCAAGAACATGTTACAAATAAAAATACATGACCACCGATAAAAAAGGAGCGGTGAACGAATAAAAAGGAACAGGTCCCGATAAGGGCCGGTCAAGAGTTAACGAGTTCCCAAAAACTAACGGGTAGGGCCATCTCTAGCACAAATTCGCCCCAATATCCCACGCGCCCCACTATGCTTTAGCAGCAGTTCGAAGGACAGAGCTGACCTTTCAACGTCCGCATAGGCGTTTAAAAATCCCGCTAAAGTAAGCACATGAACCATGGAACAGCTGACTGGAAACATTTCTCCGCGCGGTACCGTGCCGATTATGTATACAGCCAGCGTAACTTGGTGAATGTATCTCTACAGCTGTCTTGTCCTCGATCCGTTTCTCTGGTGCACCCGTTTGCCGACGGAGGCGGGAGGAAAAAATATCAGCCCTACGAATTCTGGCCTATATTTGATTCCGAGCGATTTAGTCGGTCCGAAACCTCGGAAGTACGTACGTGTGTGTGAATATAAACATAAAAATTGCGTGGCCGCCTTTTATTTGGTAAAGTGGGATGCCGTCCGCGGAATATCTTCCCTATACAACCACATTTACGTGGTTGATGAAGCTCACGTTTTGTTGAACCCGACCTTGAACCGAACAAATGCAGTGATATCTTTTGTAGACATGCGTTAAAGCATATTTAACCTGGTAACGCCGGAGGAAAGTTTTTCTTAAATATTAGTGATGAACTAATCTTATTATATGTATCATTTTTTTGAGATATAACGTCCAAACTGTTTTTGGCATTCCTTAAAAATGTACTTTAAAAATCTGTTTTTTGCCTTTCCTCAAAAACTTTCCTATTTTAAAAATCTAAAATGGGGTCAAACAAGGGCTTAAAAAAACATAATCTACGAAATCGTAAGATTTGATTTATTTAAACTGAGGTTAAGTTAAATATAGCCAGCAATATATCGAGAAGTTTTTTATAAATTCTATTTTTGTGGAACGCCACCAACAGGTACCAAAAGGTACCCCTTGGCGTTGACGGATCGAAATGGGAGCACCCATGGTTCTAATGAAAGCAACTCTATTTGACTGGAAGCCTTCGAAACCTGGTGCAGGAGGAGGCGGGCGAAGATAAAGAGGAGAGAAGAAATAAGAAATGATGAAGTGTACAGAGGAGCAGAAGAACCATATGGAACACCATGCAGGAAAGAATATGAAGATGGATTGGAAACACCCTGAGACACAATGAGTTTGTGAAGAATATAATTGAAGGCAGAATAGAGAGAAAAGTCCCATGAGGAAGACCCAGGAATAAGTTTATGGGCCAAATAAAAAGAAAAGTACACAGTATGAGATAGTAGGACGTAAGGGTACTAGCATTAGATAAGGAAGGATGGAGGGCTGCATTCAACCAATCTTATGATTGAACGACCAATGATGATGATGTTGGTACGGAGGCTTCCGCGGTTATTTAATGACCGTATTCTCTTCGGGTTTTTGCCGCGTCGATCCATTTTTTTGGGGGGACAACAGTTTCGCCTGCCTTCCAGCTGGCTTTGTCAGGTCAGGAGTGTAGTGCGTAGTGACTATTGGTTAAATTTTGCATCCTGACGAATACTTCCAGTTTTCTTGAAATCTATAAATAGTCGTTTTTTCATTAAAATTAGTTGAACATAGTTTTGTTCTTGCTGGTAAATACTCACCTGCTGCCGTGCACCTTTGAGGTATCATGCTGGGTATTATGTTGAAGCTCCATAATATAATCATCAAAATCTATCATGCAAAATTAGAGGACAAAATATGCCGATAGGTTCAGGAATGAGTGGGTCATGAATGAATGTGGGTTAAATGCTCCAGTAATGTGGCTTCGTTGGTTTTGCCATGTTGAGAGAATGGATGTGAGTCGGATAACGAAACAGATATATGAGAGTAGAATGAATGATGTGGGAGGTAGAGGTTGGCCGAGAAAGTTGTTGTATAATGTGGTTGAGGAAATTCTTAGGAGGAATATTAGGAGCCTTAAAAACAGGAGGGCGTGTATGAAGCAGTGTATGGGGGTAAATGAGGCAAAAGAGGTTTGCAAGGATAAGTCAGTATGGAGGAAATTATTGAAGCAGAGTTAGGTGTACAATTATGTATTAACGAGTGAAACATTTTGACTATGCCTACCCCGGAAGGGAACGGCGTGATGGGTATGTATGAATGTAAATATGCCGATTATCGCTCGAATACATTTTTAATGACCACATTTGTCCAGCCATTGGAGCCGACTGTAGCGCAATTTGCATGGAACCGCCACATTTTGACTTCAATTACAGCAGTAATTCGCTAATAACTTTCAAAAAAATAGTTGGTGACAAGCCTATATTTTAATTTTGCCCCATTTCTCAGGTTAGGCACTGAGGGCGATAACGGAAGTAGCTATCGAAACGTCGGCCAACAATTACCTACCCTGGTGGAGAACCTGAGAAGACTTTATTAATGTCATACGTCGGGAAAAAAACCAAATCATTTTTCTACTTCTCAGAGCCTTTCGTTTCGTACAAACAGTTTTAATTAAAAGTGTGAATATGCCATCTAGTTCAAATTGATGTATTTCTGCTGTGAACTGAGCCATCTCCAGAAGAAAATCCCCTTAAAAGGCAAAATTGTAGTAAAACTATTCCAGAAACCCTACTTTATTTTCATCTCAGTTTATAAAACACACTTCAAAGTTGCAGATAAACTCTCGCTTAACGAAACACTGGCAAAATAAATAAAAAAGGTTAATCCGTTACACGAGAAGAGTCAATAAATACCTGTAGAATGCCGCTACGAAACGTCACCGTGCGCGTGTCCTATGCCGCTCGGAGTCAGAGTTCCATGAGTGACGCCGACCGGAGGGATGCCAATCCGATCGCTGATTCCTGTGCTCATCCAACTGGGACGTCTAAGTTCGAAGGACTTCTTGATTCCCGTTCATGTTGAGGAATATGACCTAGTGATTTCGCCAGAGCAGACGCTGTTCCACACAGGCAAGGATAGCGTACGGCCTGAATATTTAGCTCCTCATCACTGGTCATTCAATCCTAAGATTGGTTGACTACAGCCCTCCATCCTTCCCGGTCTAATGCTAGTTCTCTCACTTCCTCGAACCTCTTCCTATGTACTTTCCTATTTATTTGATCAATGAACCTATTCCAGGGGCTTCCTCTGGGGACTTTTCCCTCTATTTTGCTTCAACTATGTTCTTCACAAGCCCATTTTGCCTCAGGGTGTGTTCAATCCATCTGGTTCTCCTTTTCTGAATTGTGCTCCACTTGGCACTGCGTTCTTCTACTCTTCCGTAAACTTCATAGTTTCTTATTTTGTCCGCCCATTCCATCTTAAGCATCTTCCTTCAGTACCAGGTTTCGAAGGCTTTCAGTCTGTTCTGACCTGATTTTCCAATGGTCCACACTTCCAATCCATCGAGTGCCAAACTCCACACGAATGTTTCCTAGTTAGTAGTCCAATGTCCTTTGAACACAACAGTTGTCTTTTTACCATGAAAGCAGTCGTCTTTTTCCCAATTTAGCTTGGGCTATTCTTTGCTTGATGTCCGTTGTATCGTACTTCTTCCGTCCCACGTGATGGTACTTCCGAGATAGGTGAAGGAATCAACTTGCTCTGATTTCTCTCCTCTCACGGTGACATCTGCATTTATCTTCTCTCTCCCGCATACTAGGATTTTAGTCTTCGTCCTATTTATTTTCATGTTTTATTCCTACTTTACCTTCAACTATGTTCTCCACAAACCCATTGTGTTCCTGGGTGTGTCCAAGCCATCTTGTTCTTCATTTCTGTATGGTGTTCCATATGGCCCTTTCCTCTTCTACTCTTCTGTATACTTCATTATTTCTTATATTTTCCGTCCATTTTATCTTCAGCATCCTAATCCAGCAACATGTTTCGAAGGCTGCTAGTCTATTCTCATCAGCTTTGCCAATGGTCCATATTTCCGACCCATAGAGTGCGAATGATTTCACATACTGTTTCCTGGTTCGTAGTCCCGTCTTCTTTGAGCACAGCAGTTGTCTTTTTCCATTGAACGCCTTCTTAGCCTGGGCTATTTTTCGCTTGATATCCGTTGTACTTCTTCCGTCCCACGTGATGGTACTTCCGAGATAGATGAAGGAATCCACTTGCTCCAATTTCTCACCTCTCAGGGTGACTTCTACATTCACCTTCTCTCTTCCGTATCCTAGAATGATAGTTTTCCTGTTATTTATTTTCACGTGGTATTCCAGGAGAACTTAGTTCATTGGGTTTAGTGACCTTTGAATGTCATCGCGATTTCCTGCTATGACTGCGATATTGTCTGCGAAGTGGAGGATTTTCATTTCTTCTCCGTTTCGGTTTCGCTAATATCGCCATTCTCAGTTAGATAAATGTTATGTTTCCCTGAAAAGGATGAATTCTATCTTCAATACACGCCATACCTCGAACGCATATGATAGACCTGAAATGTGGGAGATGGGAAGTTTGTCCATCGCGCCAAGGAGTGGCCTGCCCAGAGTAAGGCTGGGCGGTTATCCAATATATTGGCTCCAATATCAACTTTTTTAACATTGGGATTCCAAATTCACAATTTTGGAACGACCAATACCAATATCCTGTATTGGATATTGGTGGTCGGAAAAACCAATATTTGTAATTAGAATACTGTATATTGAAGAACTATTATTCGCAAGAGGAATATTGAATTTTTGAGTTCCAATGTTAAAAATTCAAGTAAAGAATGTTTGAACCCGGCGTGGAGGGTGGTCGGAGAGCGCTCTTATCTTTGAAAACAGACGGCGTGCGTGGCACTAAGTGCAGCACTTCCTTTTCCATCATTATTCATAGCAATAACTGGGGGAAAGAAGCTTGCGTTTAACAAACTAGGTGAAAATTTGTTTGACTTCCACAATTTATTGAGCATAAGCTAGCGATGACCGGTTTCGACTAATGACCGGTTTCGGCTGTCACGCCATCATCACCTGGTGATAGCGTGACAGCCAAAACCGGTCGCTTGTGTTCAATAAATTGTGGAAGTCAAACAAATTTTCACTTAGTTTGTTACGACGTTCTTCCACCGCGTCGAAAGCTTCAAGTTTCCATTTTAAGCTACATTTGTTATCTTGTTTTATTAACAGACTTTTGCATAGTTATTAAAGTCCCTTTTTCGAAGTAACCCCCCCCCGGTTCTAATACACTTTTGCCACCGATGCCAACATACCAAGATTTCATTCATTCATTATTTCCAATATTACAATTTTTCCAATACTCCAATATGCCAATATTTTCCAGTATTTAATAGTGCAATACAGGTTAGAGGCAAAGACATACGGAAGAGAATAGCGCTAGCTAAGGAGGCGTTTCGTAATAGAAGGGAGCTGATGAGTGGGGCCTTTGGTGAGGATTTAAAGAAGAGGATGGTGAAGAGCTTGATATGAAGCGTAGTGTTGTATGGGGCAAAGCGTGGACCCTGAGAAAGGAGGACGAGAATAGGCTGCAGGCATTTGACATGTGGGAGTGGAGAAGGATGGAGAAGGTTAGGTGGACGGAAAGGAACACTAAGGAGGAAGTGCTTGAGATAGTGGACGTGGAATGGAAACTTTTGAATGGAATCCGGGATAGGCAGGGTAGATGGCTGAAGGATGTAATAAAGGGCGATGGTTTGCTGAAGAATTGATAGAGGGAAGGATGTTGGGCAAGCGGGAAAGGGGAAGAAAGAGAATAGGTTTCATGGACTGAGATGAAGAGAATTGGATGAAGAAGGGTAGATCGTATGCTGAGGTGAAAAAGGATTTACTGGAGAGGGATGGGCCCCTGGATGGGTAGAGAACCGGGAGGAGATTCTCTGACATTCAGCAAAACCTATCTTAACCGGTAGAATACTTTAAAAAAATACAGGTTATTGATATTGGTCCATTTTCAATATTTTAAGATATTTGATACTGATATTGGGATTCAAATTCCGTCCAGCCCTAGCCCAGTGGCCACAAATGCCACTTTACACACCTTCCCGTCCTTCGCATTCCCAGTGGCTTTTATCCTCCTCAGAGATCGGGAGGCGACAATTGGAGCGGCGATGACTGTTTCCACAGAGGGGGTACAGGCTCGTCGTGCGACTCGAGGAACGACAGGAAGCCCTCCTTCCTCGGTTTGTCGTTCCGACTCTTTCCCGCTGACGCCCGCGCGGATTCTTTCGCTTCACCTCCCACGAACTCCCCGCCCGACCCCCAAGATCGTGTTTGTTATTATTATCTTCATCTCTGCGTCGTGCGCGGAGCATGCGAGGCGTTAGCTCGTAAGATGTCCGACGCATTCTTCGCTCTTTCCCGCGTCCTTGTCATAGGACCGAGTATTGTTTGAGAAATTCAGAGTTGGTGTGTATCAGAGCGACACAGAGAATATTTTCATGACCCCTCACCACATCTCTAGGTCTGACAGAGGCGATCAAGTAAGAGAGACACACTGCCGAACAGATAGGTACAAAAATTCGTTCTTTCCGCTAACAATAAGGGGCCACAATAAAAACTGAGCTCCACTAAATACATTCCCATAATACACGTCACCATTTCACCTCCCAAAAACTTACGTCTTTACACGGCTGGTGACCTAACACGCCCATGCGGCGCGCAGGGTAGTATATAGACGTTGATCACGCTAGGCTTAGTTTGCTTGAGAAACTCTCAACAGGTGTGTTTCAGAGCGACACAATGACGCCCTGCTACATCTCCAGGTCTGACAGAAGCGAAAAAATATGAGAGATACACTGCCGAACTGATAGGTTGGTAAAGTTTGTTCTTTCCGCGCACAATAAGCGACCACAATAAAAACTGAGCTCCACTAAATACACTCCCATAATACACGTCACCATTTCACCTCCCAAAATCCCTTACGCGGATGGTGTCCTAACACTCCCTGCCACACGGCGGCTCGCACGGTAGTAAGTACATGTAGATATACCACTGAGAGTTCCACACTGAGAGTCTCAGGAAAACACTGTAGCCAAAATTATGATCCTGCTCACTGTAGACTAGTCTACAGAGGAAAACACTTCTGTTTCCGCGTCAAATACAAAAATTATACTTTGAGGAACAACAATTAGGTATTGGAAGACTCCCATATGTGTAGTCAGCATATTGCAAGGCAAGAAATGAATTTTCTTGATGCCATTGGCAACATCGCTTCTCCTGCCTTATGGAAATGTAAATTAAACAAATTTCTATGTAAGCTGTTACTGTCAACCAATTTTGGAAAGCTTTATATACGACGGATATTCAAATTCTCACTTAGGGGTTCATCCAAGCATTCCCAAAACAACAAAAACTCTTAGCCTTGTCGATAACAGCTCCTCAAATCGGGCATAACATTTAGAAAGTTGAAATATTGCTCTTCAAATCGGGCATATCAATAATAACATTTAAAAAGTTGAAATATCAAAAATAATCAACCTTATTTAAAAAATTCGTATAGTCCGTATATGTTCAACTGTGACGGTGTTACCACCTCAGATTAATCTTAACACCTACTACCAGTGGCCATTAACCAGTCGACGAGGCTAATTAAGTTGATGACAGCGTACGTTGATGAACTCATCGCAGCCATCGGCTAAGTTAGCTTACGACCTTTCGGGCTTGTGGGGTCGCGGGCAACCAAGATTGCCTCCATGGGCAACCTTGGTTTCCAGCCCCGAAAAATAGTTATCCGACCCTTAAAATACAAAAATAATTCGAATTTCGACGTATTCGATTGATTTTAAAAAGGCATGAATACCTTTATCATCATCATCTGGTGTTCTGTCTGCTGACAGGTCCCGTACACCACTGTCGTCTCCATCCGCTTCTGTCCCGAGCTTCCTTCTTTGTTTCATCATAGCTGATGTTCTTCACCTGATCCACCAATTTAATTCTTCTCCTTCCTCTCTTTTTCTTTCCTTCAATTAGGCCCTCAAGTGCCACAGTTATTATACTTTTCCCTCTCATCACATGGCCCAACCAGTTTCCTTTCCTTTTCCTAATCTCCTTTAGGAGCGATCTTCCTTCTTTTACTTTGCTCAAAACCTCTTCATTTCTCATATTATCCACCCATCTTACTTTTTCCATCCTTCTCCACACCCACCTTTATATAAAACAATAAATGTTAAATTCCAAAAATACAGGCCGAATGCTGAATAGCCAATTGGCAGAATTCAGAGGCAACAGCGTGAGCCAAGACCAGCGGGGTCAAATATTCGAATCGATTGGGCATATTCATACCTAGGACTTATGGAGCTTCTACATAATACCCAGCATGATACCTCAAAGGCGTATGGCAACAGGTGAGTATTTACCAGCAAGAACAAAACTATTTTCAACTAATTTTAATGAAAAAACGACTATTTATACATTTCAAGAAAACCGGAAGTATTCGTCAGGATGCAAAATTTAACCAACAGTCACTACGCTATAGTTATGCTCACCAAGTGTATACGTCTCATCCAGTTTATTTATGAATGAACGAAGTATATTGAAAATCGAGTCATTTGCCTTCAATTTAATGGATTTAGATACGACGAGAGAAGCAGTTTTAAGAGTAGCGATGAAGCACCTTGGGCTTTAGTCAATAATTCACGAGGAAGGATAGGAAACCATCTTGACAACTCATAACTTTTGAATATAAACACAGTTTAATAACAAGGCAAACATTAGCCCTCTTTTATTGGTAGTTTCTGCTGCCTAGGGAGTTAAAATTTCGGTAAACAGAGAAATCATTCTGTATTTACCCATTGTCACGCTAGTCCCAGTTCAGCCAACCGAGTAGTAAAACTTGGGTAAATTCCCACGAAAGAGATTCTTCGGATACGCGCTCGCCCGAGAAGAAAAAAATAAATGTGAGAGCTTTGGTGATAAACACTGAGAAAACAAAAAGATATTTCGGAGAGTCAACACTAAAAAAAATCTCGCAAGATGGTGCGAAGATCTCCGTTCCGGAATTTAGTCGCAGCCACACGTCACAAAACCTAAGGTCACGAGCATGAAAATCTTATAGATTGACAATGAGACGCCTCGCAAAGTAAAACGATAAGAGACAGTTTGCGTTGCCCAGCTCCAGCATTGGCTGAGTTCAAATTAAAACATCAAGGTAGTTAGAGCGAAATATCTTTTTACCTAGAAATCAATGAATTTGGTCTCATTTTAAAGAAAAATATCTCACCCTTCTAATGACACCAAAAATTCAACCCCTCACCACATTACTTTCGGAGATATTTGACAAAAAATACCAGCCCTTTTTACATGGGAAATGGTACGTGTATGCACTACAGAGAGACATTATGTACAAAATGAGGAATTTATAACACTTAGATGTCGTAAAAAACTAACAGCGTGTAGTTTGTAAGTTTTCTCAACTATTTTTGACAATAAATCATATTGTCACCGCAATAGATTCTTGGGTATCACAAAAAATCTTCCGTTTTGAAGGAGTTTCAAACGCACCGCGCGAAAAAATTGAGTCAAGTGAAAGACTAATTTAGATATTATCATTTACTTACAAACAATTTCTGTCATATAAAACTATATTATTGAACCAATTAAATGCAATATTTAATTCGTGTGCCCTACAGCTGATGAAATTAAAACGTATATATCGAATATGGTCTCTTACTATTATGACTAGGGAACTATCTCGCTCGACTACCAGGGCTGAACCCAGGAAGAGTAGGGGAAAGGATGGGAGGGAAATATATGTGTGACACATTCGCCAATCCCCTGACGACCACTGACGTAACTAAGGTCGCATGCAGCTGAGCGAAGGTTACAAGAATTCACACGCCCGTCTTGAAAGATAAAATAATATGTTGGAACACTAACTTTAAAATTCTACAAATGCCATACGTAAATATCTTTTCAAGCGCTCAAGCAGAGACGTTTAAGATGAAAATGATATCAATGACCCAGGGTCACTTGAACGAACAAGCGACGGCTTAATTTTGGTCTCATTCCACGGGAGGCTAACGTGGATGAAGTGATTGTTGTTCACGTAAGGATTTGGGTGAAATTTTGCATGTGTTCTTATTAGTAATAGGTAAAGATGAAAGTGAACAAAAGGGCTTGATACCGATTTGGTTTATTGGAAATGCAGGCTATTTTAACACGCATTAATAATGCTACAAACATGCCATAGACTACAGATATTTGCTATGTTAGCTTCACTCTCCAATTAAAGGCTTCGAAAACGTTTCAAAAGGACCTAAAACTGATTTTTTTCAAGAGTCGAAACCCGGAAGATGACAGAAAGCAAATGAAGAACCACGCAAGAGAGGATTTTCCGCACAATTACGCATATCACCGGGAATCACTAGCCCACAAATATAACAACGTTATCCGGGGGCAGGGGTGGCGAACCTTTTGGCGATTGCGTGCCAAAGTTTATGAAATAAGAGTATACTTGAGCTCGACTCGCGTGCCAACCCATCCAGTGAGATAGAGGTATCACTTAGCGCCCTCCCAGCTACGCGTGCCGAAATAATTGCTCCGCGTGCCACTTTGGGCACGCGTGCCATAGGTTCGCCACCTAGGGTTTAAAACTGGCTAAACATCCACTCAAGCGAAGAATATTTCTCGTGGGGAAAATGTATGGATAATGAGAGTTTCTCCGGTAGCTGTAAACCAGTAAATTTAGCTCAAAAAAGGCTTTGGAGACAGGACTTCCCCGTAGTTATCGTCAGGAAAATCCGTTTGCGGTAATGTCGCATCTTCAACAAGTGATTTTTCCTGAACTGGCAGTCCATTCAACAGGATTTGTGATATCAGAGAATATTATATTCGGTCATTGGGAGAAAATAATCCGTGAACTATAAACCAGTTAATTTAGCCCAAAAAAGGACTTGGAGGTTTGACTTCCCCGAACTTATTTCCAGGAAAATCCGTTTGCGGTAACATCCAAAAAAAATATTAATCTAGTGGTTTCGCATGTACTGGAAGTCCAATCGACAGGATTCGCAATATCAGAGAATATTAACTTTGGTCATTGGGAGAAAGTAAACACATTTTGGAAGTAGTTAACCTCATAGAAAAAGTTTCGTATTGAAATGTTCCTACTTAAAAGTGTTAAGTGAAAAAGAAAAAAATAATTTTAGTGAGAAAGAAAAAAATAGTAAGTTTAGTTAATAATAAAGTCTGACTTCCAGATATATCTATGTCGACAATTTCAAAGGCTTACCGAAACGATCAGGGTAGTCGAAAGTCACGGTGATCATCAGCATGGATTCTACCTCACCGATCATTCTAAAGTAATCAGTCGCATCTGTATGCGCTACCTATCTGCGCATCAATAGCATTTCAATTATTCCAAGACGAGACCAATTGACCAGATAAACTGACTCCAAATTATCAATAAGATCATAGAAATCCAAATCATACATAAAGTCATAGAAATCATAAACTGAATCCAATTTATCAATAAAACCATAGAAATCCAAATTATAAATAAAATCATAGATCATAAACTGAATCCAAATTATCAATAAAGTCATAGAAATCCAAACTATCAATAAAATCATAGAAATTACCAAATATAATATTCTCTGATATCAAAATGGCAGTGAAGGCTTTTTGGGCCCTCTTCCGCGGATTTCCTTTGTCGTGGACAACAGTTTTGACAGCATTGCAGCTGCCTTCTTCAGGTCAGAAGCGAATATGAATGTGCTTGTGTCCGTCTTATATAGGGGCCGTTTTTCCCACCAATTCAGCTAGGTGCGTTCTCATTGGTAACGGTTTTCTTACGGTTCGGTTGATGTCCACTGCTGTTTTTACGATTTCAATGGCCTCTCTGATGAGTCTGGGGAAGTAGCGATTCTCTTGCGCGATTAATTTTCAAATTCGCGTTTAAATTATCTCGTGTCTTTGAGGTATTTTAAGCGAGATATCATTTCACTTATATTTCACCTGTAAGGAATTTCGACTCATTTCAAGGAAAAATATCTAAACCTTCCAAAGATATCAAAACATCAGCCCCTAACCGAACTAATTTCTGAGTTTTTGGACGCAAAATACCAGCCCATTCACATGAGAAACGGTACTTGTATGCACTTAATTGAGAACTTATTTTTTTTAATTTGAGGAAATTCTAGCCCCTTGATCTCGTCAAAAAATAAAATGTGTACGTTTTCTCAATTGTTCTTGAAAATAAATCATATTGTCACCGCAGTTATTTCTTCAGAGTCACAGAAAACCTTCCGTTGTGAAGGAGTTGTAAACGTGCCGCGCGAAAAAGTGAGTCTATAAAAATATCTACTTATGCAGATATTTTATTTAATTACTTAAAATTTCAGTCATATTAAGTTATACTAGCTGACCCGTGCGAATATTTCGCACAGTATGCAGCTTCTTCCCGTTTCTTCCTTCTTTCTTCCTGTTCTTCTACCTGTCGAATTTTTTGCACAGTATGCAGCTTCTTCCCGTTACTTCCTTCTTTCTTCCTGTTCTTCTACCTGTCGAATATTTAGCACAGTATGCAGCTTCTTCCTGTTTCTTCCTTCTTTCTTCCTGTTCCTTCCCATGGACAATTTTATGTTATTTATGTTTGTGTTAGAGATACATAACGTAAACGTAAACGGTCACACTGATAGCATGTAGAATGTAAACAATCTAACTAAACGAATTGTCAATAGATGGCACCTCCTACAGTCTTTTAAACACTTAACCATAGCCAACATATTAGTTGATTATATTGTCTACAGATGGCACTTTTTATTTTGGATCATTTTTAACATAAACTTTAATTTTAAATTTTTAACAAAAACTTTATTATTAAACCATTTGTCTATGTTTCATCAATAGCGGGAAACATAAGCTTAAAAACGATGTTTGAATCAATAATTTTGATAAAGAATTATGGGAGTCATGGCGTTGTGACAAAAAAACACCTTTGAGAAATAATATATACGATTATTGCACTATTAATGATGGATTATTAAATTCATGCTTCCTACTGCTGCTGAAATTATAGAATAAAATACGAATATGGTCTCCATAATGCCTAGCGAACCATCACGCTTAGACTACCTTAAATCTTGTGGCGTAAAGCCAAATGTCGACCATTCATAGCCGACGGCATCGCCGGCGGACCGGCTAACGCGCGCCGGCAGTGAAATTGAGGGTAAAGATTTCCTCTGTCTTCCCGCCTCATCTTCCCCTCCTCTACAGCATTTCTCGCCCAAAGAACCCACGGCAGAGGCGCGAACAGGTCGGAGGGGAGGCGCGTAACAGTTACGAAACTCACGAACGCCCTAATGCTCCGATTTTTTTCCTTCTGTGTCCCCCCTATCCCCCTCTCCTCCGGGTGGTCTGGACCCGTCAGTGGCGAACACCCGTCCCGGACGTATTCGAAAGCGATATCTCTCTTTTTTTTTATTTTTCCGGCTAGCGTAAAAATTGTGCCGTCGATTTTTTTTTGAGTTGCTGCACCCGCTGGCCGTTGCAAGAATGGGAAATCGCATTTTGGGAGAGATTCAAGACGGTGGAGAACCTGGTATCACCATGCGCGTAGGGCGTCCGCTTCCAGCCGCTGCTGCCGGCCGCACCCGGCATCTCACGAATGACTGTTTATACACAAATGAAAAAACGACTTCGTTTTCTGGATTGGATTGGATTTTTGGGGAGACGACCGACGGCTAAGGTCATTTGCGCCATATGGGATAGGTAAGGAAGGAAGGGTGGATAGAAACCCGGCGTCGGCATTAGCCTGCTCTTAACGAAAGGCGCCAAGGGGACCACGGCTTAACGTCTCATCCGACAGACGGAGTACTCCACTTGAAGTGCCCTCCACAAGACACTCAAGTAGGGATCGGGTTCCTCTGAAAAACATCCGCCACTGCAGGGATTTGAACCCTGGCCGCCCGTGTGGTAGGCGAGTACTCTAACCACCACACCAACCCGAACCCCCCTTCGTTTTCTTCCACTGATTTCTTCCACTGATTCGGTACGACATGTTTCGACACATAGAGGTCATTTTGAAGTACATTTTTTATTTAATTTCAAGCAAATATATATATCTGGAAGGAACTTGGGGGAGGTTGGAAAGGGGTGGAAGATGTGGGTGTTAGGAGGGGGGGGGGAAACCCCGGAGAGAGGTAAGGGGTGGCGGTTATGGTGAGAATTGGGGAAAAAACCGTGAGAGGACCGCGTTGGTGAGAAAGGAGAAATGTTTGTACTTGAAAATGACCTCTATGTGTCGAAACATGTCGTACCGAAAAAATAAATCAGTGGAAGAAAACGAAGTCGTTTTTTCATTTGTGAATATCGACTTCCACATAGTTGCGCCTGATACCATTGAACGTATAATGGACTGTTTATACAATTGTGTGAAATTCACAGAAGAAAAATCATTCGCCTGGACTGGGAATCGAACCCAGATCCCTCAATTTCGCCCCGAGTGCTGTAACCAATTAAGCTACCCAGGCGTCCCCTTCCACTGTGAATCTCATGAGGGCTTTAAGGAACAAGTTGTCCTCACATGTACCGTGAATGTAATGCCAGAGGTACCCGTATGCTAGCGCTAAGCGCAACAGTCCTAGGGGTAAAGCCCAACTTTAAGCACAAAGATGTCAACTTAGGACATTTTCAAAGAACTACGGTCCTATCCGCGAAATAACTTAAACGGCGTCACCCACTAGTGATCACACAATTGTGTGAAATTCACAGTGGAAAAATCATTCGCCCGGACTGGGAATGGAACCCTGATCCCTTAATTTCGCGACGAGTGCTCCTACCAGTTAAGCTACCCAGTCGTCCTCTTCCATTGTAAATCTCATGGGGGCTTTAAGGAGCAAGCTGTCCTCACAGATACCCTGCATACAATGCTAGAGGCACCCGTATGCTAGGGCTAAGCGCTACAGTCCACGCGGTGAAGCCCAACTTTAAACACAAAGGTGTTTACTTTGGACATTTTCCAAGAACTACGGGTTAGAGCACTAGGCGCACAATCGAGGGATCTAGGTTCGATTCCCAGTCCAGGCGAATGATTTTTCCACTGTGAATTTCACACAATTGTGTGATCACTAGCGGGTGACTCCGTTGAAGTAACTGCGCGGCTAGTTCCGTGGTTCTTTGAAACTGTCTAAAGTAAACACCTTTGTGTTTTAAGTTGGGCTTTACCCCGTGGACTGTGGCGCTTAGCGCTCGCATATGAGTACCTCTGGCACCATATGCACGGCACATGTGAGGACAACTTGCTCCTTAAAGCTCCCATGAGATTCACAGTGGAAGCGGACGCCTGGGTAGCTCAATTGGTTAGAGCACTCTTCGCGAAACTGAGGGATCTGGGTTCGATTCCCAGTCCAGGCGAATGACTTTTCCTCTGTGAATATCACACAATTGTGTGATCACTAGCGGGTGACTCCGTCAAAGTTACTGCGCGGCTAGTTCCGTAGTTATTTGAGAAAAACTGTTTGGTTATGCTGGATGGGGACTGATCACAGAGATCATTATCGTCTACCCTATCCAAAGAAATAAATCTCTATCGTGGATGCACTGCACATAAGCTTAAAATGTACTAAACTCAGCAGAAAGTGCAGTGTCGGTCCTCCTACCTGTATGGACACTATTGTTATTGAAGTGTAAAGGATGATTTGCACTAGAAGTTTACTGTACAGACTCAACTCCGGAGAGGACAACTGGAAATGAGCTGAATAAGAGTGCAGGAACTGAATGTGGTTAACACTGTATTGAAACTGTGTTGCAATACAGTGCTTGAACTGTATACTGTTGCAAAAGCTGTGCCGATGTGAAACGTGGTAAAGTGTACCGTTTGTTTCAAATTAATAACAGTTTTGAGCACACTTCCTGTCCTTCCGGTGAGAAATTTATGGTAACAGCTATCATTTTTGAGATGGTACACAAAATAATCATAACTTTTCTCCTAAAAGTAGTTACTTTTTTTAAGTTGCTTTTTTGTTAGGATGGATAAGAAAAAATTTTTAGGGACAAAAAAATTAGCAAATGCTGTTTTCTTCCTAAACTTGGTAAAATGATTTTTCTCTCTCAATTGTAACGGACATACTGCATCTCAAGTGACGTAGTTACATTCATTGATTCAAGTGACGTAGTTACTCATTGATTTACACCTTTTCCTAACGCAACCAACTGGCATTTATCAGTCAGAAAAGTCAGTCAGAGAAAAGTCCCGAGAGAGAGGCCACGGGATGAATACATAAAGAGGAAAGTACTCTTACTTTCAAAAATATGTATACGCCCACAAGCTCCATTTTACAGGCTTGATTGGACACATGTATATGTATTTTTGAAAGTAACAGTACATAAGATGAACAACCGGGGTGGAAATAAGTACGTTTAGGTGGGGAAGGATGGAGATCAGCAGTCGAACAATCATAAGATTGAACGACCAACGATGGCTATCCAAGTATTAACTCTCCGAGGGAAAATTGACTAAAATATGACTTCTGTCGGCAGAACTGGGATCTTTTTAACAACCGTTCCTTACAAAACATTCACTTCGGAACGCGAGTTAAAAGTTCGCATCTATAGAAGTTGATCACGAAAACTCTATCGCCAGATTTTTTTTTCTCTGATTAAATATTTTCTCGGCATGAAACCCGAAGATACCACATTCTCCCACAGATACCACTCAATTCAACAAACCGACAGTCTGATGAAATTTAAAAAAACAACAGAAATTCTCAATCAGCATCAAAGTAGCGTTAATGCCACGCTATTCTTCGGTCTAGTAGGACATTATTAAACCAGGCATTAGTGAATGAGGAGGATACTTTGTGTACGGTAGTATTCCAGTCATAAGTGGGCGTAGCGCAGGATGGAGAGAATGAGCTGGGTACTGAGAAGAACTAACGGGGAGGTATTAAACATGGTTGGAGAGAAGAGGCAGGTAGTGACGGAAGTTCGGAGGAGGCAGAAGAGATGGGTGGAGGACGTTTTGAAAGGAGAGGGAATGCTGAAGAGGGTGATCGAGGGGAGAACACTGGGGAAGCGTGGAAAAGGATAGAAATTCCGGCCGAAATAAGAGAAAGAAGACGATATGAGGATTTTAAGAGGGATCTAATGGCGGATTACATATAGGAGGGATAGAAATACGGTACGTCAAAAATTAGGACGTATAATATAGGACGTAAAAAATAAGAACTGTCCATATACTGACCAATCAGCAGGTAGAATACTGAAATTAATGAGTTACCATTGTCTATGATTAAAATACACGGCGATCCGCATATTAATCGATTGCACATTGATTAAATCGCCTTGAGAATGATGTAGGGGAATCTTCATGATTTAAAAGAAGAACTCTTCACAATTTTCCACTGGTAAATTTTAATGTGATCGAATTCGATGTTTTACATCATCGTCAAGTCCACATTTCAGTTTACACCAAGGTATGTATTCATTTTAAGTAGGTATAATTTCATCAACGTCATAAGGCGGAATATAGAGTACGTTTAGTAACCTTTTGACTTTTAAGGCCGCTTTACAGGGTACAGTTTATTGCACAAACGAATCTAGAAGAATTTATTGCACAAACAAAGATTGTAGAAGAAAACGAAAGGGATTAGAGCAGGTTCTATATCCCGTTCACTCATTCAGACAATCACACAATTGGCCGCTTTACACGGTACAATTTTCCCATTGAAAGAATTCATACATTCGTACAAAATGTACCGTGTAAAGCGGCCTTAAGATACCTGAAGAATTTCGGCTTTAAAGGTAGTTTGAGCGAAATGTCATTTCACCTAGAAATCAATGAATTTTGTTTCATTTTAATGAAAAATATATCTCGCTTCCATTGACACAAAAAATCCAATCTCTTATCACATTACTTTCCGAGATATTTGCCAGAAAATACCAGTACTTTTACCTGGGAAATAGTAAGTGTATGGACTCCTGAGAGATCTTATTTAATAAATGAGGAATTGATAACACCTAGGTCTCGTAAAAAAGTGTGTTTTCTCCACTATTTTTGAAAATTAATCATAATATCACCGCAGTCAATTCTTCGGGATCACAATAAACCTTCCGTTATGATGGAGTTTCGAACGTACCGCGTTAAAAAAATGAGTCAAGTGAAAGACTTATTTCGATATTTTCATTTGATTACTCACAATTTCTGTCATATAAAACTATATTATTGCACCATTAATAATGCAATGTTTAATTCGAGTGTCTCACAGCTGGTGGGATTAAAACGTATAATTCGAATATGGTCTCTATTATGATTAGGGAACAATCTCACTCGCACTACCTTAACTCGAGTGGAAAAGGAGAATACACTGGACATTTTTCGCGCAAGGTTCTACTTCATGTTTGCGGACGAACCCAAGGACAGCCCAGGACGTTGGTTTCACCTCTCCAACAAGGTCGACAACCATCCCCAAAAAAATGCAAGCAGGGCGAACTTTCGACCGTTTGGAGAGCGCCCAACTGAGGCCATTTCGCTCGACCAGTTGGCCGTCAAGAGCGCATTGGCTTCTCGGACGACCTTTGACGGAGGCAGCCACCGCTCTTCCCACATTGACCCCTAAAAAAATACCCCGCCTCCGCTACCATTAACGCACCCCACCCCCAATCTATCCCGGGTATGGTCGTGCTTACATCCTCATTAATGTGAGTGAATTTCTGCTCAAGAGCTCTGAATGTAGACCGTACCGCGTATCGTAGTGATGACAGCGCAAAGAGCATGAGGGAAGCGTGCCTCTATCGCATAGCCTGAATACCAACGACTGTATTGATGGATTCTACGTTGGACTATGTTTTAGGCCCCTTGAACACGATTCTTCTTTAAGGTGGTCGGAGCGATTTTCGTTCATGTACAGATTTGCGTGAAACTCTGCGTATGTGTGGTCTTTAGTAAAGTGTATATACAAATAAGTGAAAAAGTAGAGAGTATACGTGAAAAAATATGCTATATCTAGGCAATTTAATGCTATTTTAACACGTCCACTTAAGGAAATCCACATATATTTCGAAGTAATTCGATTCTGTACGAACAAGTTTTCCCATAAACGCAAAACAATACGAGTCGTATTACAAAAATGGTTGCAAAAAACTAAAAGGTTTAATACCAGTAAAAAAACACATATTTACAAACGATTTTCGCTTAATATTCGAATTCCCAACCGTAAGCCCAGATCATAACAATGATTTAATTGAGACAAAAATGATATAATATGATACTTGAATCATTTATAATACAACATGTATGGTACAATGTATCAATTGATGTACTTTAAGCGAGGTGTGTTCCAAGAATTTTTTTCGAGTTATTTGAAAATGTATTAAAATGTTATTTCAACGACTCATGATTCGCCATCTAACCATCTTAAGATCATCAGAAGTTGACGGAAGATTATGCTGTCGTAACGTTGGCATGAGCCAAATATTCATCTCGGGGTTTTCCCTGACAGAATTTGTCTGATGAATTTTCCTCGGATTTCCTGCGGGGTCAGGTAGCCTACATTTCGATAAGGACTTGTACTTCGCATTAAACAAAGTCTCGTTAAATTGAAGCACGCATAATCGAGACCCTTTACTTTGCTTGGAATGAGAACCGGAGGAAAAAAAACACCAAAATCAACGGAAAACGGAATTGATACAATGAAATAACACTTTCCAAAGTCTCAAGTTCTGTGGGATTCATACTCATTTATTGCTTCATCCATTGGTCGTGCAATCCTAAGATTGGTTGACTGCAGCCCTCAATCCTTCCCTATCTAATGCTAGTTCCCTTACCTCCTGGTATCTCTTTCTATGTACTTTCCACCTCATATGGTCCATGAACCTATTCTTAAACCTTCCCCTGGAGACTTTTCCCTCTATTTTTTCCTTCGATCATGTTCTTCACAAACCCATTGTGTCTCAGGGGAAAGTCCAATCTATTATGTTCTTCTTTTCTGCATGGTGTTCCAAATGATCCTTTCCTCTTCCACTCTTCTGTGCACTTCATTATTTCTTATTTTGTCCGTCCATTTTATCTTCGGCTTCCTCTTCCAGCACCAGACATAAAAGGCTTCTAGTCTTTTCTGGTCAGCTTTTTCAATGGTCCATGCTTCTGAACCATAAGAGTGCCATGCTCAATACGAATTTACTCCTTAGAGAAGCCCAATATATGCACCCCAGTTTATCAATGGGCTACGAGGCACAGGCCAACTTTTTCGCATCTTTTTTCGGAATCGATAGCTTGGCAGCTAAGAGAGTAAGCCAGCGTAAGCCCGCAACACGAGACGTTACAAGTCATGCGAGAGATCCTAAGGTTTCCCAACGGAGCTCTTACATTTCAAGCGTCGCTTTCGTAGGAGAACGCGTTTACCACCATAACTTTCCATCGATTAATTCGCAGGGAAAGACTTTCCAGAGCGGGCGGCACCGACGCTGCGAAAATAGACAATGCGCTCCATTCAAACGAAAGCAAGAGCGACTGACGCGTGAAGGATGTACCGCCACCCCCTTCAAATCCGAGGATTAGAGGCTTAGAGATACTACGGTAAATTACCGTAATTTTCATTTGACGCAAATTACCGCGGTAAATTACGGTAATTTTTTTATAATTACCGTCAATTGCAGCAAAAGCGGCAGTTTTCGAAAATTACCGTAATCTTCCAATAATTTTTAATTTACAACAATTTAACATACGAAAGCCAATTGCCATAGTGAGGGATAAACGACATTCAAACTTTACTATTGCTACATTAATTATAAGAAACATTGAAAATTAAAGAAACAAATACGGCAACACACACGCAATGTGGCTTTCTTTCGTTATGGTGTGAGAAATTTACAGGATATTATGCATGGAATCCTCTAAATCTTAAAACCAACATAGTTTATTATGTCCCTTGTACAGACCTTGACTGTATTCATATCGGACAGACATCACAAGTGTCTCAAAGATAGATTTAACCAGCACAAATATTCAATAAAAATTATCTAAACAAACTTGTGCCCTTGCGGGTCCATTCAGTTATAAATAATCATAGTTTTGATTTGCAAAATGGCAAAATTATTGATTGTTGACCGTGCTTGCAGAAAAGACTGTTCAAAGAAAGGGAGCAGATCATAATAAACACTAATGCTAATTTATTATAGGAGAACTGACATTGACAAGCTTAGTACACTTTATAATGGTTTCATAGGATGGACCCTTCTTGAAGTCAGGGTTTTTGTTTTCGTTTTTATAAAAAAATATAATCAATGATAAATTAACTTTGATTTTACATTGGAACTATGCGTTGAAAATTGGAAAAATATTAATTTTAACTCTATTTATTTATTTATACTCTTTTAAACATATTTATTCATATTTTTCTGTATAAAATATATAAATAAATAAATTTTGTTATAAATTTGTGAATGGTTTGCATTATTTCAATCGCTGGTTGTATATATATTTATTTACAGTTTGGAGTTGTAATTTACTTTGTTATGGTTAAATATTATGCTCAATGGCAGGTAAATTTTCGATTACTCAACTTTTGTACAAATATTGGTATAATTACCTGGCCGTACGTCTTTTTGTTTCGTGTTGCAAAGCTCTGAGAATGCCAATATATTTGTTAAAACGTTGGCTGTAAGTTGAATATATTAATGGCCAAATATTCAAGAATATTATTGTTATCTATATTGTATTGTTCGAGAAAGTTATAATTGATGAGAAATTTAAGTCCAAATCATTCAAACGATAGCTTTACAAATACTTCAGAAGCAAAAATTGTACAAACATTTCACGAGTAAGTTGTAAGTGCCTCAATTTATAATTACGCCTGAACGAAATTAAAATATATTTACAGATTTGTCTTAAAATAATATGATTGGAATATATTGGTATGAAAAATATCCGAGACGGAGGTGAATATTACCGAAAATTACGGTGATTTTCACTGATCCCGGTAAATTACAAGAATACCGCGGTAATTAAAAAAAAACCGTGGTGATTTTCAGAATGATCCAGCTCCAACTGGGCTGGGTCTATTAAATATATTATTTCTCAAAGGTGTTTTTTTGTCACAACGCCATGACTCCCATAATTCTTTATCAAAATTATTGATTCAAACATTGTTTTAAGCTTATGTTTCCCGCTATTGATGAAACATAGACAAATGGTTTAAAATTAAAGTTTTTGTCAAAAAATGATACACTGTCATCTGTTGACAATATAATCAACTAATATGTTGCCTATTAGTTACGTGCTTAAAAGACTGTAGAAGGCGCCATCTATTAATACATCGTTTAGTTAGATTGTTTACATTCAACATGCAATTAGGGTGACCGCTTACCGTTTACGTTATGTATCTTTGACACAAGCATAAATAACATATAATTGTCCATGGGAAGAAACAGATAGAAGAACAGGAAGAAAGAAGGAAGAACCAGGAAGAAGCTGAATACAGCGCGAAATATTCGACAGGTAGAAGAACAGGAAGAAAGAAGGAAGAAACAGGAAGAAGCTGCATACTGTGCGAAATATTCGACTGGTAGAAGAACAGGAAGAAAGAAGGAAGAAACAGGAAGAAGCTGCATACGGTGCGAAATATTCGACAGGTAGAAGAACAGGGAGGAAGAAACAGGAAGAAGCTGCATACTGTGCGAAATATTCGACAGGTAGAAGAACAAGAAGAAAGAAGGAAGAAACAGGAAGAAGCTGCATACTGTACGAAATATTTAACAGGTAGAAGAACAGGAAGAAAGAAGGAAGGAACAGGAAAAAGCTGCATACTGTGCGAAATATTAGCACGGGTCAGCTAGTGTAACTTAATAACCAAGTCACAGACTCCTTATGGCCAGTTGCAGGAACGATATATATGTATTCTATAAAGTCAGTGGACACATAAGCCATGGAAACCATTCTATAATTGTTGCAGAAACATTGGACAAATTTATTGGTTACATAGCTTTCGGCATGGAGTGATGAGTTCCATCACAGAGTATTACTCTATGGTTCCATCAATAGGCAACTTGGCGGATGCGCAATGAACCCCTTGGAGACTTAATTACTTGATAAAAGAGCTGTTTTGAGACAGATGGCCAGTTTTACGTAATAGCCAGTAATTTACTGACTAACTATTATGAGCATTATCAATTTTACATCGGCTACATTTTCATAAATTTTATCCGGTGGTAGAAGATTAGATCAAACATTCGAAGCTATTGTTAAAAAGGTATTAACTACTAGTAAAAGGTTATGTAACTAGTAGATGTGTTCCTGCAACCCGAATATTTTTACGCGGTCCATAATTTCATGTATGAAACATAATTATATATATAGACTAGAAGACAAGACAAGAATACTAGAGGATTATTCTCCCCATATGTCCTAATGCAGGTGAAATTCGTCAGTACACGGAGAGAAATGGATGGACTAGTTTTATACACTACATTTTACTCGCACAATTATAACTGAAGTATGAGTGAACTACTAGCCATTCCATCCTTGAAACCTCACCTATTTCTCAAATATTTATGCTGCTGTACGTTTCAGGCAAAAGGCTTTCTTTCCCTAGAGAAAATATTTTCTAATTTCACACCATAGGAAATAACGTTACTTTCTAAATATAAAGAATCAATATGAAACTTAAATTCTATAAGTTAGGGGAGTCCTCTTATCTATGATATTTACTCTCAATTTACAACTCAGCTGGCGGAATGCACAAGTATTTGCGGGCAAAAGGAACAATAAAATGTGATGGCTGTATTCATCATATGTTACTTATTTTCTGGCAAAAATGGCGGGCGTTATTGATTTTACATCAATAAGAAAATATAAAAATCATTTTATGATAATAAAACATTAAAATATATCTTGATCCATAAATGAAAAATTTGCAAATATCTACATAAATAAATTTAGCTAACGTAACCTAGGTAGCATTAAAATTTATTTCCGTGGATAATGGCAATTTTGTTAATTTCTACACCATGCATAAATTCCACTCGGCATCGCAGGAATCTTCGGATTAAAAAAAAAATATATCTTATTAAACGCATCACAAAAGTATCATTTAGGATCGTCATAGTATAAATTCTGTATATTAACTACAAATAACTAGCTAGATGAAGAACTATTTTTTGAACACTGGGCGATATTGAATAAATTGCCAAGAGAAAAATTCGGCCTGGACCGGGAATCGAATCACGGACCTTTGGTTTGCCGGACCATTATTCAAAAAGATTCACCCGCCATGTTTGAATTTCAGTTCAGAATTTGAAGTGCTGGTGAAGGATACTGACTCTTGGTTGTGGCTTCTTTGAAGTCCTCTTCTCCCTTGCGTTGCCATCTGTGATGGACCGCAAGGGCCTAGATCTAGTTGCCTTGCATCCACCGAAATTGTCATGGGATGTAGGAAGCCTGGATAGCGTAGTGGTCTGCGCATTGCTCCGGCAAACCAAAGGTCCGTGGTTCCATTCCCGGTCCAGGCCGAATTTTTCTCATGGAAATTTATTCAAAAAGATTCACCCACAATGTTTGAATATTTTCACTGGGCGATACGTTTTTCTAGGCGGGAACCGAACAATCAGGTGGACGCTTTTAGGCGAGAGTGCATTAACCCCGAAACACAACGTAACCTTAAAAAGCTCGCAAACACTGATCGCGCGCGGGGCTCGTCGATCGCCCATCTCCCATGTAAGTGGATCTACTTTCAGCGTAATGGAAATATATTTCCCCGACGACGGTGAAAGTTAAAACGGGACATGCCTCGGCATTAGCAGTGAGCGCTTCGTAGTTTGCGAGCGATGCGATTCAAGGCTGCTTTCATTTGAGCTAGATCCGAGCCAGCTTTCACAAGCACCGACATTGGCAAAACAATAGACAGTGACTCGTCTGCCGTGCTCCATACGACTACTCCTCTCCGGTTCAGGACTCCACATTACGGGAGGCTGGGTGAACAAAGACGATTTTTTCCCCGTTGACGAGAAAATTAAAAACTCAAACGCAAGCTAGAAACCGTTAACTTTTGAGGCATATGATACCGAAATACTTCAGTTATATTCATTCATTCATTGGTCATTCAATCCTTAGATTGATTGACTGCAAGCCCTCCACCCTTCCCTATCTAATGCTAGTTCCCTTACCTCCTGTTATCCCTTCCTATGTACTTTCCTCTTTATTTGGTCCACGAACTTATTCCTGGGTCTTCCTCTGGGGACATTTCCCTCTATTTTGCCTTCAATTATGTTCTTCACAAACCCATTGTGTCTCAGGGTGTGTCCAATTTATCTAGTTCTTCATTTCTGTACGGTCTTTCATGGTCCTTTCCTCTTCTACTGTAGTTAGATATTCAAGACTTATTCACGCGCTAATCAATTTTTTATTGCGAAAAATCAAACGATATTCTACATCTATGAAATAACGAGCAAGCCACCACTAGGGTGTGAGGCACAGGGTGATTCCACACCAGGCATGCAGCACTCTTCTTCTTCTCCTCGACCCTACGGCTGGTGGACTTACAAATCTGTCTTTTCAGAGCAAGTGTCTTTAATTCTGCATATCTCCTCCCTCCTCCAATTCCATTCAAGAATTCCCGCCTAGGTCTTCCTCTTCCTGCACGTCCATCCACCATTTCTTTCATCAATCCGTCATCGAGTTATAGTACCGCAACAGTTGTCCAATCCATCTGTCTCTCCTTCTTGAGACTGAACCTACCAACGTTCCCAACTCTTTCCAGAACCCCGATGCCTGTAGCTCTCTCTGTCCGTGGATTTTTTAGCTATCTTCTCCACCATCACGTTTCAAATGCCTCCAACCTACTACTTCCTCCTTCAGCACTCATTCCTGTTTAAACCAGAGCCGCGCGCATTACCCTGGCCGCTAGGAGTAGGCCAAAAGCAGTCAGGATAACAATGCGCAGTCAGACCAGACACCAGGAGAGCGCTTCACAGACTAAAATGCTGCCATGCAATGTTACTTATGATACAACTAATGGTTAGTATTATTTTTGCGATTGATATAGTCCTACAAGGTAAAAAGCTATGCAGGAAAGTAAATCATACCGGAAATTTCATTAGGGGTGAGTTGTAATTGCCTAGTTAAGGTAAGATATTAAGCACAATTACAAAAACTACTCCACCTAGTGAGGGTCAAAGTTTCGTAGAACTGGTCTATCGCAACTATTTTTCAAGGGTAAGTGGCAGGGTTGAGTTTGCACTATCATGCAGCACACTATACTGTAAGTGTATTGTTGCGATCAACGAATCTCTTCTCTTCCGCGCACTCTTCCGCGCACCCAGCACCTCAGCTGTCGGTAAACCAATTTCCTTAATCTTCGCTTTTTCCTCCTTCAGCGCCCATAACTGTCCACAAAGCTCGTCTACCGACTGCTTAAGTTCCATTTCGCGGCCTGATAGACTTACTCGGCCCGCCATCTTCAATCACGTACGACTTGGTATGAAGTCACTCCCCCGAATTTTGCAGCAGCATCCCACTTCTGACATCAGTAGGTAAGTGTATCCGCCGCGATGGTTGTGGGATCGGGGGGAAATGAATCAGAGAGCAAGTCTAGAGTTCGGTTGACACATACTTTATTCCACCTTCTCCATCTACACAGCACCAAGTTTCCCGCGAGAGTCCTCGAGACGCGCTACTCCCACAACCACGCTCCCTCACAGGGCATCACCACGGGACCACAATCCTTCCAACTCATTGGCCGCCAAGTGCTGACGCCATTCATCTTACCCATTATTGCGACAATCTTAATACTCTTCTCTTCCTCGGTCCGCAATGGGAGACGTGATAGTGCACGACCTGATTGGCTCCTCTCTTCCTCTTTGGGCAATGGGAGACGACTAAGTGCACAATCTGAATGGCTCCTCTCTTCCTCTGTCCAGAGTGTCCACCGCTCAGCATGGTTCCCACGCCCGGATGGTCTCTCGTGCCTTCCGTATGGTACTAACAATACATTTATAACTCTATTTAAGCTAATGAGACAGCGGTAATTGATGCATAATCAAACTGTACTAGTCAACATGAGAAACTTTGATAATGCACATAACACCTATAGTATGCCACCAATGTTAGAGAAACAACTGTTACTATATAAATGGAAGAAGATAAGATAGTTATTACGGAAGCATGCGAGATGCCGTTAGCGATGCTTCACAGGCTGAGAAACAAAAAAACAGAAAACTTCCTCATTTCGACTATATGTCCACGCGGAGCCCAGCAAGCCTCCTCCAGTGTGAGTGGAAGGGATTGAATCCATGCGAGGCACGCAAAACCGTCCTATACAGCCGTCCTGTTACTAGGTATTTTACCAAATTAACTTCTATGTTGATTTAGAATTGTACCAGGAAGGGAGTTTCCATACAATAAGGCTTCCAACCATCGAACCACACGTGAGGGACACTATGTTTATGCATCACGGGGATCAATTCTTAGTCCAGTCATGCGGATATGTTATCATTTTTAGAAAATTACAAAAAAATGATAACACGCACAGCCTGCGTCATAGCAGTCCCAAATACGAGACACGCTTTCTATAAGGGGAATAAACAAGTGAAAAAATCAGCGCTCTTCGACTGTCATTTCTCATTTCCCAGGTATACTTTAGGATTTGACGTAGTATCACTTATTCTGTGCGAGCCAATTAACAACTGGAGAACAGCGATGCAGATTATCACGGAGAACGTGCATACACGCTTACATTTTGGTAAGAATGAAAAAACGGAAAGGAAAAATTCAACATTAGAATAAGATATTTGGCAAGTTTTTTGAGATAAGGAATAATATATTTGACTGAAGAGGTAAAGATAGTGATTGGCTCGTCTCTATTTCAATAGCAATCGCCAGCCGATGATAGTCGGCTAGTTCGACAAATCGAAACAAATGTTTAGAATGCCGGGAATAGCCACATTTTCAGCTTTACGGAGCCACCCGCGAGTATAAAAAAATTTCACCGAGGAAAAATAAAATGTACAAAAATGATTAAAAAAAAATATGTTTCTTTAAAGCCACAAATAAACCACGGGAGAAAAGAAAGACTCGGCCAGCTGAAGCACGAGCCTCCATATCGAGCGATCCGAGATCGAATCCCAGCCAAGACGGGTGATTCTTTCCCCAGTGGATATTAGTTTAATTTATTTTTCCGAGATTCAGCCGTGCCGTTGTTTTTCCGACCATCCTGGAGGCGTCTTCAGGTCAAACATGTAAGCGCTTCTTTTGGCCGGGATGATATTGTGAGGTTGGTCGTTTCCAATCGGCTGCCCATTTTGGCGCCAAAAACACTTTTGGCGCCATTTTTCATTTTCCTCCCTCCGACCCTCCGATGTGCTTTAGACCTCTATACCAGGTCGTCGCTACAGCCTATAGTCACTACAACCTAACGCAACCTCAACAAAAATGGTGCCAAAAGTGTTTTTGGCGCCAAAACGGGCAGCCTATGAGAAGCGACTGCCTCTAGTATATAAACCCGGCCAAAAGAAGCGCTCACATTTCGACCTAGAGACGCCTCCAGGATAGGAGGAGAAACGTGGTCAGAAGAAAAAACGACGCGGCTGAATCCCGGAAGAATAAATGGAATTATTACCCCCCTGGCCGCGGAAATTTTCGACAAAATTTCCCCTGTGAAGTTTTCGAAAAATTAAAGATCCCTAGATCTGCGATCGTCTGCAGTCCCTGAGAATAGACAACAATAGGAGAGCACTGCTTCCATAATCTTAGGATACGCACCGCAAGTTACAAATAAGACGTTCGAGCGGAACATATTACTCTCCGATCGGCATCCTCTGTACAGCGGTCGCCGAACCTCGCGTCCTCGACTCATTGAGAAGAAAACCTGAGATTTGATCTCCAGACCTCTCTTGCACAGAAGCGAAAACGAGTCGAAGAAAGACCGACGTCACCACGGATCGGTGGTGGACGTGCGGGAGAAACAAACCAGTATCTTCCCCACAACGCACGCAATACTTGGGGACGACCAGAGCACAGGGATGAAAACCTACAATTTTAGCCACCCGGAGCGGTCTGTCATTTGGCTACCGTCCATCGGGAAATACATAATATACACCAAACAGAGTTGGGCACCGTTTGAAAATGAAGTAAAGCCAATTATGGTCCTGCCTCACCAAAAGATGACTCTTGAAATCTAGGCTGAGTATTTTTTTCTACGTGAATCAATGGTATTGATTTAATCGTAGCAAATTTCATAGCCACCCTTTCTTAAGGAGTTACACTATATGTATACATACTCAAAAAATCGTTTAGGACGCAGATTGTAGTTGCTTGACTTTCTTAAAGGCTGCGTAATAAGTTTTAATGCTCCAGGAAAGTTGTCCCTTCCACCCCGACCCACACCTTTCAGCTACGTCGCCGCTACCTAAATTAAATATATTAACGCCTTTATATTTTAATCTACATAGTTGTAGTTACTGCATAGAGAAGCGCGTTGTAATTTCGGTCCCCCCTCTGAATAGCGGAGACCTCTCAATAGCGGACAATTTTTCCGGGTCCAAACACAATCAAACTCGTGTCTCACAATTTTTAGAGGGATTAAGGTGGGAGCCCCTAGAGACTCGGAGGCTTCACGCTACGCTTAGCTTGGTTGAGAAATTTAGGAGTGGTGTGTTTCAGAGCGACACAGAGAATATAATCATGGCGCCTCACTACATCTCTAGGCCAGAAGAAGCAATAAAATGAGAGATACATTGCCGAACTGATAGGTACTAAAACTCGTTCTTTCCGCGCACAATAAGCGTCCACAATAAAAACCGAGCTCCACTAAATACACTCCCATAATACATGTCACCATTTCACCTCTCAAAACCTTACATCTTTACACAGCTGGTGACCTAACACCCCCTGTCACACGCCCATGCGGCGGCTCGCAGGGTATTAATTAGATGTAGAAACGTGTCAGCTATTGGGAACTTAGACTGTATTCCATTTTCAAATCCCAAGAAAAAGGTAAAAAATTTGGATTTTGGCCAGCATTTTTCAAATTCCCGCCCACTGCGCTTCGCCGCCACGTGCTCCGGGATGCACACACTCCTACTCCAGCAGGTCGGCAAAAAAATACAAAAACAACTCATTCTCCGGAGGTCCCCAACTGAACGCTCCGCCCCCTCCCTTCCCGTACTCCCTCCCGCCCATCCCCCCTCCTCCCCCTCCTCACACCGACCCATCTTCTTTCCCCCCTTCTCCCACATCCCCTCCGAAAGAAGACGACCGAGCAACCTCAATTTGTCCCGTTCCTCGAGAGAAAAGAAGACTCCTCCATGCTTGCCCCACGAGAGCACACCTACCAATACACGCGGTCTCTCTCTCTCACTCTTCGACCGCAAATGAAAAATAAAAAGATCCTTTTACTCTCTCGAGGGAATTTGTACAGAGCGTTCCACATACAGGTGGTGGTATGGACCTTTAGGGAGTACACCGCGGCCAAACTTGGGTTCCACGTGCTCACATCACGCCCGAATAAGTGACCGCATCACAGAACCCCGCTAAATTTAAGGTAGTTTGAGCGAAATATCATTTTACCTAGAAATCAATTAATTTGGTCTCATTTTAAAGACAAATATCTCGCCCTTCAAATGACACCAACAATTCAACCCCTTAACACATTACTTTCCGAAATATTTGCCAAAATATTCAAGCCCTTTTACATGGGAAATGGTACGTGTATACACTCAAGAGAGGCCTTATATTAAAAATGAGTTAGAAATTTGCCTTAGCAAAAAAAGTGAAAAAAATTAATAAATAATTTGGATTATTGATTGCAAATTATCACCAAGTAAATTCCGAAACCATTAGCTTTGTATATGAAGACGTGACATTCAAGAAATTGCCATGTGGGCAGAAGAAACTGCATTTACATCGGAACAAAGAAAGAATATTTACATTAGGATAAACACATTTACTTTGCATACTACTTATGGTAAGCACGATGAAAGCAATATAATCGATTGAATAAAATCCATTACGACTGATAAAGGGAAAAATGTCATGAATCGTGACCAATTATATCTCATTTATTTGATAGTTATTAAGGTAGTTTGAGCGAAATATCATTTTACCCAGAAATCTATGAATTTGGTCTCGTTTTGAATAAAAATATCTCACCCTTAATGACACTAAAAATTCAACCCCTTACCACATTACTTTCGAGATATTTGCCAAAAAAATACCAGCCCTTTTATATGGGAAATGGTACGTGTATATGCACTCCAGAGAGACATTATTTAAAAAAATGAGGAATTTATAACACTTATGCGTCGTAGAATAACTAACAGCGTGTAGTTCGTATGTTTGATCAACTATTTTGGAAGATAAATCATACTTTCACCGCAATAGGTTCTTGGGTATCACAAAAAACCTTCCATTTTGAAAGAGTTTCAAACGCACCGCGTGAAAAAAATGAGTCAAGTTAAAGACTTATTTAGATATTTTATTTAATTACTTACAGTTTCCGTCATATAAAACTATATGATTGCACTATTAATTACACAATATTTAAGTGACGTGTCCTACAGCGGGTGAAATAAACGGGTGAAACAGCGGTTGAAACGTATAATTAGAAATTGGTCTCTATTAAGACTAGGAAACTATCTCGCTCGGACTACCTTAAGTGACCGCATCACAAAACCGCGCTACATTTAACTATAGCACTTAAAGGTGATTGGAGCGATATTAGTTCCAGTACTGATTTGGCTGAAGCTATTTAAACGCGTACTCATTAGTTAAATGCATTGATTAAGCGTAAGACATAGCATGTTACCGATATGGTTTCTTGGAAAGTCAATGCCATTTTCACACGCAGTCTTATGGGAATTGGCACATATTTCGAAATAATTGCACTCAACATGTATATATTTTCTCTTAAACGCAAAATTGGTCATATGGCAAATGGCGTTTATTTCGAAATAATTCGATGAAAAATGTAAAGATTTTCTCCGAAACGCCATAACAAACAAATGTTAGCTCTTTCCTTCATTGTAAAACCTCGTGCTTTCCGCGTACAATAAGCAACCATAATAAACCGGAGTTCCACTTAAAAAAAACACGTCCATTATACACTTCATCTCATCTCCCAGAACCTTATCCCATACACCTTTACACGGCTGGGGTCCTAACACCCCGTGCCGCACGCCCATGCGGCGGCTCGCAGGGTAGTATGTAGATGTAGATGAACATACGTTTCGAATTATTAAAAAGAAATAAAAAAAACATGTAGCTATACTCGATTTTCGCTTAAATATCGAATTCCGCGCCGTAAACCCAAGATATAACAATGCATTAATGGAGACGCAAATTTAAAAGTATAATTCTTGCATGATATATATTACGACATGTATGACTGTTCCCTACGTATAAATTGATGTACCTAAGTGAATTGTGGCCCAGGAATTTTTTTACTTGAAAATTTATTATAATGGGCGCTCAACGACTCACGATTCGCGCTCCAACCACATTAACTATGTCGAAAAACAATATTATATTTAATAGAATCCATCAAAAAAATTGTTGGTTTCCGCGTTTACACAAATAGCATGTTTCTATAAATAGTATGTTTCCCCGTCTAGGACAAACTCAATAAATATGTCATCGAATTATTTCGAAATATATACAAAGTGTCATGAGGCTACGTGATAAATAGCATAAAATTGACAAGAAATCAAATCGGTAAAATGCAATTTTTCCACTTTTACTAAATCATATTACTAGTACACCAAAGCTAATATTTACGCTAATATGAACATTCATAAACGATATTCTAACCATTCACCTTACGCAATGGCAGACACATCACCGACTTTCTCAATCACGAATGCGTAAGCGAGACTAAATTCGCGGATCATTCAGAGAGTTTAGCGCCACAGCGTACATGTAAGAAACAACGGGAGGAACATTTTTTCCGCGAGCAACGCCACGCCCAATTCACGACTAGCGTACACGAAGCGGTAAACACTGACCGTTTAGTGAACTTCTCTTGATACGGCTGGAAGATGAGGCGCACAGCCATGCCTCGCCACCATTGAAAATATGTCCCGGAAAGGAGGATCTATCCTTGACCTAGAGCTGAATTACGGAGCGATAGGCGGGCGAAGGAAAAAAATGAAACCAGACACCGTGGGGTCTTCCGAATGGCGATAGCGCCACTTATTGAGGGTTGCTAAAACATTTAGTTATGGAATCAATCGTTATAAGATCAATGAAGTTATAGATCTCATAAAAATATTTGGGTTGCAGGAACACATCTACGAATCACACAACATATTTACCAATAGTTTATGGCATCGAATATTAAATCTAACTTTCTACCGCCTGATAAAATGTAAGAAATTTTAGACTATACATGATTGCTAATGCATATAATCATTATTCAGAAACAGTAAACAAAATGGTCATAAATCTTAAAACAACCCTATTACCTAGTAATTAAATCTCCAAGCGGTTCATTGCGCATTCGCCATCTTGGCTACTTATAGAACTCATAACTCCATAGCGATAGCGCCACTTATGGAGGGTCGCTAGAACATTTAGTTATGAAATCAATCGTTATAAGATCAATGAAGTTATAGATCTCATAAAAATATTTGGGTAGCAGGAACACATCTACGAGTCACAAAACATATTTACCAATAGTTTATGGCATCGAATATTAAATCTAACTTTCTACCGCCTGATAAAATGTATGAAATTTTAGCCTATACATGATTGCTAATGCATATAATCATTAGTCAGAAACAGTAAACAAAATGGTCATAAGTCTTAAAACAACCCTATTACCTAGTAATTAAATCTCCAAGCGGTTCATTGCGCATTCGCCATCTAGGCTACTTATGGAACTGATAACTCCATAGCGATAGCGCCACTTATGGAGGGTTGCTAGAACATTTAGTTATGAAATCAATCGTTATAAGATCAATGAAGTTATAGATCTCATAAAAATATTTGGGTAGCAGGAACACATCTACGAGTCACAAAACATATTTACCAATAGTTTATTGCAACGAATATTAAATCTAACTTTCTACCGCCCGATAAAATGTATGAAATTTTAGACTATACATGATTGCTAATGCATATAATCATTAGTCAGAAACAGTAAACAAAATGGTCATAAATCTTAAAACAACCCTATTACCTAGTAATTAAATCTCCAAGCGGTTCATTGCGCATTCGCCATCTAGGCTACTTATGGAACTCATAACTCCTTAGCGATAGCGCCACTTATGGAGGGTCGCTAGAACATTTAGTTATGAAATCAATCGTTATAAGATCAATGAAGTTATAGATCTCATAAAAATATTTGGGTAGCAGGAACACATCTACGAGTCACAAAACATATTTACCAATAGTTTATGGCATCGAATATTAAATCTAACTTTCTACCGCCTGATAAAATGTATGAAATTTTAGCCTATACATGATTGCTAATGCATATAATCATTAGTCAGAAACAGTAAACAAAATGGTCATAAGTCTTAAAACAACCCTATTACCTAGTAATTAAATCTCCAAGCGGTTCATTGCGCATTCGCCATCTAGGCTACTTATGGAACTGATAACTCCATAGCGATAGCGCCACTTATGGAGGGTTGCTAGAACATTTAGTTATGAAATCAATCGTTATAAGATCAATGAAGTTATAGATCTCATAAAAATATTTGGGTAGCAGGAACACATCTACGAGTCACAAAACATATTTACCAATAGTTTATGGCAACGAATATTAAATCTAACTTTCTACCGCCCGATAAAATGTATGAAATTTTAGACTATACATGATTGCTAATGCATATAATCATTAGTCAGAAACAGTAAACAAAATGGTCATAAATCTTAAAACAACCCTATTACCTAGTAATTAAATCTCCAAGCGGTTCATTGCGCATTCGCCATCTAGGCTACTTATGGAACTCATAACTCCTTAGCGATAGCGCCACTTATGGAGGGTCGCTAGAACATTTAGTTATGAAATCAATCGTTATAAGATCAATGAAGTTATAGATCCCATAAAAATATTTGGGTAGCAGGAACACATCTACGAGTCACAAATCATATTTACCAATAGTTTATGGCATCGAATATTAAATCTAACTTTCTACCGCCCGATAAAATTTATGAAATTTCAGCCTATACATGATTGCTAATGCATATAATCATTAGTCAGAAACAGTAAACAAAATGGTCATTAGTCTTAAAACAACCCTATTACCTAGTAATTAAATCAACAAGCGGTTTATTGCGCATCCGCCATCTTGGCTACTTATGGAACTCATAACTCCATGTCATAAGTTATGAGACCAATGAATTTATTGAACGTTTCTGCAACACTTATTGAATGATTGCCGTGACTTATTGGTCACATAAGTTAATGGAATACGCATGTGTCGTTCGAGCAGCTGGCCATTAATAAGGTAGTTTGAAAGAGATAATTCTCCAGTTGTGTGGTAAATGGGTTTTGTAAGGTGTAGGCTGCTGCGGTTATTCGAAATTTTAACAAAGGGTATTTTTGTCTCCATCTTTACATACCTTAATATGTACAATGTCGCTAAAAATAACACTCAAAATAACTTAAGCGGAAAGAAAATGCAAAAAGATATGTTGGAAAACGAAACTACACGAATATTAGTTTTAAGCAAAAGGATGCACATGATAACAATGATACTCAAACGATATCGTACAGTCTACCAAATTTATTTCTAACTCTTACAACACGTGTTTCAACTGTCTAGCAGTCATCATCAGGTAAGACTAATCTAACATAAACAGATGTGAGCATATACATTGGGAGTTACATTGCCCAAACACAGTACTGGGGGGGGGAGGGGATGGTTGTGGTACGGGTTTAATAAAATTGGATAGGAGGGGAAGACTAAAATCATGAATGGGAAATGATCCTCTGTTCGTCCAAAAATAAGATTACGTCAAACACCAGATTTGCGTCACACTGGGAAAAGGATAGAAGGATAGGTGGGAGAAAAATGCCGGAGAAAGTGGAGTTTGAACATGATAAAATTATCAACAAATGTTAAAGCTTGAATAGATAGTTACCCTCACTAAGTATATTTTTGAGATTACGATATGAGAAAAGATCACGAGATAAAATTGCGTTAGTATCATGAAATGGTCCTAGCAACTGGTGTTTGCAGTTTTCGTACAACGACCAAGATGCCAGATCTATAGATACACGATAAGATTAGATTATATCCAAGATAAGATCCCAAAAGATGACTCCCCTCCAACATACGAAGCGAAAAATCGATTATAAATGAAATCTTGGACGAAGACCAGCTGATCAAACATCTGTGTATTATTTTGCTCAGGGCATAGCGATTCTTCCGGAAGCCCTTATTGGATTGACGAAAAGCGAAAAACCCTTTCGAAGGGCTCACCTATCCTTTTTATGCTCGTAGAGACCCTCAAGTCAATGACTGGAAACCCGCCATGTTGGATGGCCCGCTCTGGGTGCTAAATTTAATCAAATTGTCAATTGACCACTTAAATATTTGATTATTAAATTTTTAATTAGTTTCACATGTCATTTTTTATTATTAAATATTTAATTTAATGTGAAATAACAAATGACACTCGTGTAAAAGTTGATGTTACGTCGTTACTAAGCAATGTTTACAAATATTTGTGCCGCTGTTCGTTCAAAATGCGCGATTCTCATTGGTTCCGCCGTACTTCGTGGTCCACCAATCAGAAGTGGAACAGAGGTTTTTTTAGTCTCCGACTTGGGGGTCTATTTATGCAAGGTATTCTTAGCGATAATGACACATTTCATTCCTGCGATTTCCTCTAAATATCTTTAAATATTTATAATTTTATTTCCAAGGTTAATTTCATTCGGATCATATCTTAAGGGAGTAGGTGGAAAGGGGAACATATGAACTTCAATCTAGTCCGTTTAGCGCTAGGTTAAGGAAGATTCACAAAGAACCGAAAAAAAACTTCATGAGGCGATCGGGGAGGTGATATTAAGCTTCCTTTTGTCCACTGAAAACGAGGCCTCAACTTCTTAGTTACCGAGTTAGAGCAACGCAAACATTTTGTAGGAAGTATATATGCAGATAAAATAACATGACACCAAAAAGTAGAGGCGGCTACAAACAGCTATTAAGTGAACCTTGTCTCCGATGTACTAGAGATATGCAAATTTCTTTCCCTTCCAAAATTTATGCTATTGGTTCAAATTTTCAAAGTGACCAGAAAATGGCAAAACGTTTCCACCGGAAAACTGGAATTTTTCAGATTAGATTTTTTTCAGATTTCGATAATATTTCAAATAAAATGTAAATTTCATATTTAATAAAATTTAAAGATATTTAATATACTTACCACTCCTGGAAAAATTAACGTCAGTTTATTTCCCGACATACAGTTTTAGCGGAGTTGTCGCATTTTATCAGTGACATCATAGGATGAGATCCTTGTTTGACGGCTTCCTCAATGGAATAAACTACCAGAATAGACAAAAGTACGAACCGACGCTCAATCATCTCCTTTCAAATGTTTCAGAAGCATGATTAATCACCGATACTGGGAAGGGAGTTCATCTCGTGGAATGAGGAAAGGAAAATTATCAACCCGCAACTAAGTCCTCCGGCGTACGGAAACGGCGAAGTGATCGGCACGTCAATCAGTCGACCAAGGAGTGATCGATGGAAATGTTTCGTGCCGTAACTAATACATTCACGCCACAGAGAAACTATTTATTTTAATTATTGTACAGTAACAGGTTTCAGGATTGCAAAACGCATTATAAAATGTATGTCCTGAAAGGAATAAATTAAGTGTGCGTTCAAAACTTTTTAGAATAAGCTGCAATAGTTCCATTTTGAGACTAGACCATGGAGATAATTAAGGTGGTAGGAGCTGGAATCGTCGTCGAGTTTTTATTTTGCTAAATTTTCAAGTCTTCTTCTTCTTCAGTGTTCAACCCTGGGGTTGGTTTGCAGCAGTACTCCATTCCTCTCTTCTGTCTGCTATTCTCTTCATTTCTGTGTACGTGGTGCAACCCATATCATTCACAATCTGCTGCATGAATGACATCCTTGGTCGTCCCCGGCGATTCCTTCCCTCTATAGCTCCTTCTGCTATTGTTAAAACGATGTTGTCGTGTCTTAGAATGTGTCCAACGAGTTTGTCTCTTCTTGTTTGGATATGCCTCCACAGGGATCTGGTTTCTTGAACTCTTTTCAGTACCTCTTCGTTCGTGACTCTTATCTTTCCAGCTGAGCTTCAACATCCTTCAATTTTCAAGTAAGTCGGAAAAAAATTCTAGAATGTATTTCACTTAAGGTATTTTGAGCGAATTATCATTGCACCTAGAAATCAATGAAACTGGTCTAATTTAGAAAATAATCTCACCCTTACAAAGACAGCAAAATATCAGTCCCTTACCGAACTACTTTCCGAGATTATTGACGGAAAATACCAGCCCTTTTACATGGGAAATGGCAAGTTTATGCACTTCAGATAGATCTTATTTAAAAAATGAGGAGAGTCTAACTCGTAGATCTCGTCAAAGAATGAATAGTAGGTATGTGGTTTGTATGTTTCCTCAACTATTTTTTTTAAATAAATCACTTTTTCACCGCACACATCCTTTTCAGAATAAAAAAAAACCTTCCGTTGCGTAGGAGTTTTGAATAAACCGCGTGGAAAAAATGAGTCAAATCAAAGACCGATATTTTTTTATTGATTACCCAGAATTTCAGTCGCATATAAATATATTGTTGCACTCTTCGTAATGTAGAATTTAATTTATGCTACCTGTGGCTGCTAAAATTAAAACCTATAATCCGAATATGGCCCCATTATGACTAGGGAACCATCTCGCTCAAACTACCTTAAATACTTTTATTAAAAACGTTGGAAATAACATTAAATTTTGTGAATTGATGGTGCAAGAATTAGGTTTTAATATTTCTGTCTCATTGAAGCACCGTTCAGACTTGGGTTTACGGCGTGAAATTCGAAATTTAAGCGAAAATCGTACGTGAATACGTATTTTATATTAGGCATGATATCTTCATATACGTGAACACGTGAAATTTACCTGTGAGAAAGAGAAAGAAGGAAAACTGAATTTCCTGGATGTGACTGTGTCGAAAATGAACAAGAGTTTTGAATTTGAAATTTTCCGCAAAGCCTCCGCAACGGACCATGTCATCCCCTCAGACTCCCGCCATCACATTTCTCAAAAGCTATCCGTGTTTCACTTTCTTTTAAACAGGCTAATGAGTATCCCTCTCTCCAAGAACACATTCAACAAAGAATTAGAAACAATAAAATCAATAGCCATCTCAAACGGGTACAACATAAACATAATAGACAAAATGCTCCAAAAAAAACGTTCTTTCAAAGCACAGCAATTGCTCTTCACTCCAGTAGTAATGGAAAAGGAAAAGATTCGATGGTGTAAATTGCCATATTATGGCATGATCTCTGAAAAAATAGGAAACCTCTTTCCAAAACAAAAGTATAGAGTGACATTTTATAACGGTGAAAACCTCAAAAAATTCCTGGGTAACACAAAAGACCAAGTGCAACCTTTTGAAAGAAGTGGCATTTACAAATTAAAGTGCAACGACTGTGGCGCTGCATATGTTGGGCAGACAGGGCGTACATTCGAGAGAAGAATCGAGGAACATAAGAGATGTTACCGGAACTGCAATCTGTCGCAGTCCCATTTCGCCAAACATCTCTGGGAAGAGAACCACGAGAGCGACTTCAAACCGGAGATACTACACTTTGAGATAAAAGGGAGGAAGATGGACAAGAAGGAGGAGCTAGAAATAAGGAGGAACATGAGTAAATGTAAATTACTAAACGACATCCTTTTTGAAAAAATTTCCCCCCTCCTACAAGTCTCTCTAAACCTCACCGAAAGACGAACACCCAGATCCCTCCCGCCCAACTCCACACCCGCTGATAACCCACCTCCACCTTAACGACCCTTTCCAAGTTAACCCACCCCTCCCTCTACCTTCCATCCCCCGCCCCCACCTTTCTCACCAACACGGTCCTCCTAAGGGTTTTCCCTAATTCTCACCATAACCGCCACCCCCCCTCACCTCTCTCCGGGTTTCCCCTTCCCCCCCTCCTAGCACCCATTCTTCCACCCCTCTCCAACCTCCCCCAAGACCCTTCCAGGTATATATTTGCTTGAATTTTAAAATTTTTTGTACTTGAAAATGACCTCTATGTGTCGAAACATGTCGTACCAAGAAAATAAATCAGTGGAAGGAAACGAAGTCGTTTTTTCATTTGTAAAACGTATGTTTTTGCACTCGGGAGTAAATCTGTACGCATGTCGAATGAAGTCAACAGTTTTAAGGTTTCAAAACAAAGGAAGTTGCTTGGATGCTAATGAACAATAGTAAATCATAAGGAGGAAAGAAAAGAAGGTCAAATTACATTGATTTTCAATACCACTCCCCCATCCTAAACCCTTCTTACCTTTTTGACCAGAACCCAAACCGTGAAACCCTCCTAACCATCCCACACCCAACTCGCCACCGCTTCTGAACATTCCTTCCCCCATCCACTTGACGAGCGGCGTTGGGATGACCTAACCAACCCACTGCTATGCACCCATTTCCTCCTCTTTCCCTTCCCTCCCCCACATTCCGCCTCAATAACGATAATCCCAACCGCCAAGCATCCTCTTTCCTCTTCCTCCCCTCCCCCCCCTACTTCCGACTAAGAATCATGCAAGTATAAATATCTACCCATGGCATAACTGGAATTTTCAACTGTAACTGATGACGGCCAATATTGTGCGAAAACGTGTTGTAAAGTTTTGAGTATTAAAAGTAGTGGACAGAACAACATCAAGTGCTCTTCATTTTTGTACACGTCACTCAATTATTTCGAAATATATGTCAAATCCCATGAGACTACATGTAAAATTAGCATTAAATTGTCAAGGAACCTAATCAGCTACATAATTTTTTAAAACATATTACTATAAAGTACATATACGCAAAGTTTCACGCAAATCTCCACACGGAGAGCGCTAGAATCTAAAATTTTCAAGTGATACAGGTAAGCCGACCGTCTTAAGTCCCGTTTCCAGAGTATGAATGCAAATTCTGAGCTCTTGAGTAATCTTTTGATTACCCTCATGATCTCCCGCAGGGAACAACACCGTGACGTAAGTATTACGCCTTAATGAGGTCGCAAGAGACTCCAAAAGCCCCGGGGCCTGAAAAATAATACGGAGCGTTAACCGACCTTGCTTCTCACCTAGTCATTCAACTTTGGTAACGAAGTTGATTTCACCTCGTTATGAGGCCACTCGAGAAGAATTTTTCACTCGTTCAGGTGCCTCTGTCCTGACTAATGGCCTTTCGTAGGAACAACGCTTCTGTATTCTACAAACTTATGGGACCCATAGGCTATGGCAACCAATTGATACGTTGTGCAGAAACATTAGATAAGTTTATTGGTCTCATAACTTATGGCATGTTGTTATGAGTACCGTAAGTAACCAAGATGGCGGATGCGCAATGAACCGCTTGCAGACTTAATTACTTGATAAAAGAGATGTATTGGGATGAATGACCATTTTGTTTACTCTGACTGGCTGATTATTATGTGCATTAGCAATTATTCATTGGCCAAATTTCCATAAATTTTATCCCGAAGAAGAAAATTAGATTACTTATTCGAAGTAATTAACTATTGGTAAACAAATTAAGTAACTAGTCGATGAGTTCCTGCAATCCGAATACTAAAATGAGGTTCATAATTTAATGAATCAAATAACTATTGATTCCATTGCTAAATGTTCTTGCAGCTGGCCATAATTGAGTCAAAATAGACACTACATTTTTCATATTTTATCCGCTTGAAAAACAATTTGCATTCGCTGATAAAGTGTCACCCATTGAAAACCAAAAAAAATACAAAATATGCAGAATTTTCCACGAATATATTTCTTATGACCATATTTGGCCAGCCATTTCCAGCCATTGGAGACGACTGCAGCGCTATTTGTACGGAACTACCACATTTTGACTTCAATATCTGAGGTACGCCATCAATAACTTAAAAAAAAATAGTCGGTAGGATGCCAATATTTTATTGTAAATCAAATTCCAAAGACTTTTCGCTTCGTACAAACGGTTATAATTTAAATTCTCTCTATGCCTTCTCGCTAACATTGACGTATTTCAGCTCATACCCAAGCAATCTCTTTAAGAACCCATTTTAATACTCCCGCTTTCAAGAATAAATTACAGTAAAACGAACCTGGAGACCCTATGTTTTCATTCATCTCAAATTTATAAAACATAACTTTATCCCTTGTGATTTCCGAAGATATGGGAATAAGTAACAGCCACCTCAAGAGGTCAGAGATACCTAAGAGGTCAGAATAAGTGACGGCCGCCTCAAGAGAACAGAATTTTTAATTTTTTCTAGACAAGATTTAACTCAAAATGAAAAGGGCAGGAATAACTTGCGATTTATTTATTGGGTTTTGTGCGGGAATAGGGAATACAAGCAAGATGAAAAAAACATAAGGGCTGGCCACTCATTTCTAAATGTTTCCTCGTGCTAATCGACCCATGCATGCAAATACGAAAATGATTCTTCTTATAATTTTAAAGAAACGGGAAATTTATCGGTATCAAAACATTTGGGGCTCATGAATGCATAGCCGCCGAAAGGAACCTAATGTTCGGGAAAAATAAAGAAATATTTTATATAAAAGATGCTTAAGTCTAAAGGGATTCTGTATATAATTGCATTCTTCAACTAAGTGAACATCATAGCCACATAAATTCATTCAAGAAATTGATGAAACAGTTGGAAAAACTATTATATTAACCTTGAAGTCCAGGCGATACATTTGGGATCGTTTACCGCATGGTTGGCGAGTTATTGGTCGTTAAAGTAGACCGTTTCGGCCCTACGTTAGGCGGCAACCAGCATAAAGCAAGCACTAAATTTCATATTAAAAAGTAGTTATATTCTAGATGCCTCCAAAAAGCTACATAAAAAGAGATTGGACATATTTTAAGCGAACCTCGCAATTTCTGGACGAATGACCGCAGTATTTAATTAGAATTAACGAATATAAAATTAAGCGTTGGCGTAAAAATACATATCCAAATTCAAAAACTAGCAATAATGAATCGAGATTAATTTTTCTAAGCTATAACATATCGATAAATGCGTTGCTTAAAAATGTCATAAAGGAAAGGATGCTGGGCAGGCGGGGAAGGGGAAGAAAGAGAATAGGTTTCATGGACAGGATGAAGAAGAGTAGATCGTATGCTGAGGCGAAAAAAGAAATTCTAGAGCGAGATTGACCCCTGAAAAAGTAGAAAATGGGAGGAGATTCTCTGAAATTCATTGTCCCTCTTCCATTGGGAGGTCTAAATTTGTAAAGGAAAACACTGAAGTACAACAGAGAAACATAAGGATCCCCTATGTTCATTCCTCAGCAAGTTTCGACGGTAACACGAGTTTCATTGAATGTTTCTCGAAAGAGCGCGGTGAGACCACGGGTCATCAAATTTTACACCGAAGTTCCATACAGGAGAGGCTGTTTTATAACTGTGAAACCTGACGAGCACACCGCACAGACCAGCTCCTACACTCTTTTTAACGACCTATTCTATACCTCCTCAACTCTTCGAGTGTCTTTCAGCGACCAGAGCTTTAGAAGAACATCAATAGTGTCTCCCAGTTGATGCCTCATTATTACTTCCCTAAAAAAATCTTCCCATCGATTGCGTCCAGTGTCGGAATTCTGCAAATGGGATGCCAATTGTCAAAGTTACCATTGAAGATATTTTTTAAATCCTTTGGAAAGACGAAGGGTGCTTTTGAATAACGCCGATGGCCGGCGGAAGGCGACGACCGCCGTTATGCTTTCGATTTGGTGAAATAACCTGCGGTAGTCCTCTTCGAGGCGAGCAGAACAGGTGAAGAGCAATATGCGTAGTTTGAGTTAACGATTATACGTCATGAGAATATGAATAGATGTGTTTCAATCAATCAAAATTTCCTATTAGGAAATAAAAAAGGCCTTATATAATGCTGAATTGAAGCTAAATTGACGATCATTTTCGTTGTTACCGTTGCTACGTTTCTATTAAGGTAGTGCGAGCGAGATAGTCCCCTAATCATAATAGAGACCATATTCGAATTATACGTTTTCATTTCACCAGCTGTGAGACACACGAATTAAATATTTCATTATTAATGGTGGCATAATATAGTTTTACATGACAGATATAGTAAGCGTTGAAACCCGGGTCGTGTGTGTTTTTAAGTTGTGGTTTTGTAAATGTAACCATTAAATCCTCTAAAAGATAAAGACATCAGGAAGGAAGAATAAGATTTAATTTTTTATCAGAAGTTTCTTTCTCGTATTATATTTCAGAAATGGTTCAGACTCTATTTAGATATATTTTTTTCAAGTTCCACATGAATTTATCAATAGAAATATTTCCTGAAATTAGCGGAATAAGATAAGATTAACGTTTCCGCTTCCTTCTTCGTGGCAGACTGGAGGAAATCGCTATGAATCAGCACGTCACATTCATCCTGTGGATGAGTATAAAGAGTGAGAAGAATCAGGGGCCTTATCCCAATTCACTTGAAACAATCGAACCTCAGAAAATCTGTGGATGTGACAAACAGCCCCGACAAATCGCAACTTATAAAAATAGTCTCTTAGAAATTATCGGCGCTGCGACGCCAAACTTCCTTCACTTTCGACTTTTGGCAATCCCGAGGCCATATGGAATGACTATCCAGGATAACAACGTGAATAGTTCAGCTGGCAATATGGAAACTATATTAAATGTTCAAGGAATGATAAACCTGTATGAGGATTTAATGGTTACATTTACAAAACCACAACTTAAAACACACACACGACCCGGGTTTCAACGCTTAAGCGTCATCTTCAGGACAAGCTGTGGTTTTTTTAAATGTAACCATTAAATCCTCTGAAAGAAAAAATATGGAATACCACAAAGTTACCAAAGAACTTGTATTATTTAAACCTGTATGACTTGAGAGCCTATAAAGGTATGCCATCTGTTATTTCATATTGCATTCCGGGCTTTTTTCATCTAATAATATCTAAAGCACTAATAAAAGTGAGCCCTTCAGTTGTCGGAACTAAAGATAGTTCAACATCATTCATAAATAAACGCTACATATTACTAATAAACATAAAATGAATACTCTTGAGTGGCTCGATACCTTTCACTTGGAGCCGGCCATTCCATCCACTGCTAAGGATGGCCACCATCGCACATTTTGATCAGCGGAAACGGAATGAAGAAATAAAATATCGTCGCGGAATCGTAAGGTTATACTCTCCAACCAACCTAGCTTTCTCGACGATACTTCCGTATTCTGCAAGCGTATTTGCTGCCACGCTCATTGATGAGCCAGGCTTCATTAAGATAGTTGTTCCTTACAATCCCACTTCAATTACACGAGGGACTATGCATCTCTACTTGGGAATTTTCACAACAGCTTACTGTTCCTTCAATGAAGACGTAATATTGTTTACCAGTATCCCTCTGCTATGATACTATAACAGGGACTTACCATATTAAAAATTCTTCATTACAATCTCACATTTTCCAACCATTAAGATCTAAAATACTAGTACCTATGCGGAAGAGAGAAGCTGAATGCAGAAGTCACCCTGAGAGGGGAGATATAAGAGCAAGTTGATTCCTTCAGCCATCTCGGAAGAACCATCACGTGGGACGGAAGAAGTACAACGGACATCAAGCGGAGAATAGCCCAGGCTAAGAAGGCATTTATAGGAAAAAGACGACCTATGGGCTCAAAGAAGATAGGACTACACACCAGGAAACAGCACGTGAAAATATTTGTGTGCAGCGTAGCAATCAATGGATCGGAAGCATGGACCAGTGGAAAAGCTGACCAGAGAAGATTAGAAGACTTCGAAACCTGGAGCTGGAGGAGGATGCTGAAGACAAAATGGACGGACAAAATAAGAACTGATGAAGAGTACAGAGGAGAGAAGAGGAAAGGACCACACGGAACACCAGAGGGAAAAGAGGAATTGGATACACACTGAGTTTGTGAAGAATTGCATCGGATTACTATATATTTAACCCCACCCTCTTGGTCGATATGGTCATGGCATTGGTAGAAAACGTGATTAAGGCGATAGGACTGCAAACCAGGAAACAGTATGTGAAAACATTCGTGTGGAGTGTAACTTTCTATGGATCGGAAGCATGGACCATTGGAAAAGCTGACCAGAACAGACTAGAAGCCTTAGAAACCTGTTGTTGGAAGGAGGATGCTGAAGATAAAATGGACGGATAATATAAGAAATGATGAAGAGTATAGAGGAGTAGAAGAGGAAAGGACCATATGGAACACTCTACAGAAATGAAGAAACAGATGGATTGGACAAACTTTGAGACACAATCAGTTTGTGAAGAACATAACTGAAGGTAACATGGAGGGAAAACTCCCCAGTGGAAGACCCAGGAATAAGTTCATGGACCAAATAAAGAGGAAAGTACAAAGGAAGAGATACCACGGAGGTGAGGGAACTTGCATTAGATAGGGAAGGATTGAGGGCTGCAGTCAACCAATCTCAGGATTCAACAACCAATGAATGAACTCATACACAAGAATGCAAAACATTATCGTTTGGGGGATGACGGTAGTGGGGTGGAATACTGCAGCAAACTATTCATCGTATTAAAGACTATCAGCTGATTATGCACATCAGCGACAGACACGAGAATGAGGCGAGGAGGAGAAGAAACAATGACGCAGGAACCACCGTGATTGTGTTTCACGGATCGCGCATAGACGCATTCGAGGGAACGCGTGAGCATACGGCTCGCGAATTCCACGCGTTCCTGCGTTTTTCCTCTTTCCCGGGCTTCGCGTCGTCACGATACCACGAGGTCGGTCGTCCGGTCGAATGCCCGACAACCCCTTTCGATCGTCGAGTGGGAGAAAGAAAAAAAAACGGGTTCCGACGCCGGTAGACGCTGCTCCACTCCGCAGCCGCTGCCTGCGCAGCGTAGCGCCGGCCGCGGTCGACTATTATACCCATTCCCAACCCCGGGGAGAGCCCACGCAAGCCTCACGGCGAGAAGTACCGTTCCGTCCGCCGCTCTCCCGAGCGCGCTCGCGTAAAAATGTTTCCCGAGTGGTGCTCCCCCCTCGTTTTGCTCTCTCGTGTGCGCCAACACTCAGGCGGGAGGGAGGGAGCGAGGGCGGATATTTTTTTTTCGACGACCCCTCTTCTTCCCCGTCCTACCCCAAGGGAGAGAGGAACGGGGGCGCTGGGGGACGAAGATGACGGTCAGCAGAAATCTTCGTGAGGAAATCCCGAGGCTCTCACCTCACCGCGGAAGCCAACCTTTCCAACATCGCCCGCCGATTCGACACTCAGGTGCATGACACACTTTCATAAACAGTCAATAAATATATACAGTAGATTCTTGCTTTACGATATTAATCCGCTCCGGAGGACCGATCGTATGTTGAATCGGCATTATTTCCGGACGAGGAATCGGTTTAGAGAGCATCAGTGCCAATCCATTCAGTGTACGCGTCAGAGCCAATGCATTCGAAATATCCCGGATTAAAATTATTTAAAATATTATGTATGATTTAACACTTTCCCGGCGAATAACATTTGTGTAAATTTCTCGGGCTCGCCACCGGGTAAGATATTCATAGGCAGCCGACGTTTCGGGTTCCGACTCGTTACTCATTCTCAAGGCTACTTTACACAAATATTTAAAATATTATTAAACCAATATTTAAAACACTAGCGATATTTAAAACAAAATCGGAGAAATTTGAAGTTTTAAAAAGCGCGCGCAAAATCAGCTCAGGTCGAATCCATAGTAAGTCGAACCCATCATAAAGCGGGGGTCTACTGTATATCACTTTTTCAACATGTGCATGCTTACACATACTCAGGCTCTTACATATCGACAAATTTTGCTACTAAAGAATGAGAGTAGAGGAATTTTCCGCGTAGATAAATTTTATTCGACCTAGGTTTCGATGTATACACTACATCATCAACAATACATCGAAAACTAGGTCGAATAAAATTTATCTGAGTGTAAAATTACCTCTACTCTCATTCTTTATGATGAATTCTTTCCACCACATCAAGGCCGATACTTCTTCTTCTGTAAATTTTGCTAGCGCCAAACTAATATGCTAGAAATGATCACAGGCATAAAATCAAGGAAATAGACCGCAGAACCGATATTACGTTTTGAATGTCATTTTTCCACGCACAATAATAGACCATAGTGGTTTCGATTGATCCGTTCTATGAAACTTTGACCCACGCTTGGGAGAGTAGTTTTCGTACTTGCGCTTAATATCTAACTGTCATTACTAACAGCTCAAACTACATGGGATTTCCGCCATGATTTAGCTTTCTGCGTGGTTTAGTACCTTGTAAGGACTATATATCAATTGCATAAATAATACTAACCAGTAGTTGTATCTTGAATAGCATACTGCCAAGTAGCATGCTTGTTTATGTAGCAATCTCCTAGTTTCTGGTCTGACCGCGCTTTGTTATCCTGACTGCTATTGGTCTGCGCCTAGAGGCCGGGGGAAAGTGCGCGGTTCTGATATCAACTGGGATGAGTGCTGCATGCCTGATAAGGAATCACCACGTGCCAAACACCCTAGAGGTGACTTGCACGGTATTTTTATACATGTCGCCGCAACGGTATTCCCACTGCTCAGGCTGTTCAGTTTTTATTCCTACAATCCCGAAAAAAACACTAATGAACAGAAGAAGAAATTTTACACAACTCCAGCATCTACGTCCTGAGTGGAGATAAATTCTTTCAGGTGGCTAGCTAAAGAATGATAACTTATCAATTTCCTTCTTTAAAAAGTACTAGCTGACCCGTGCAATATTTCGCACAGTATGCAGCTTCTTCCTGTTCCTTCTTCCCTGTTCTTCTACCTGTCGAATATTTTGCACCGTACGCAGCTGTCTGTTTCTTCCTTCTTTCTTCCTGTTCTTCTACCTGTCGAATATTTCGCACAGTGTGCAGCTTCTTCCTTCTTTCTTCCTGTTCTTCTACCTGTTTCTTCCCATGCACAATTATGTTATTTATGCTTGTGTCAAAGATACATAACGTAAACAGTAAGCGGTCACCCTAATTGCATGTAGAATGTAAACAATCTAACTAAACGATGTGTTAATAGATAGCGCATCCTACAGTATTTTAAGCACGTAACCATAGCCAACATATTATTTGATTATATTGTCAACAGATGGCACTTAATATTTGATTATTGTTGTAATATTAAAAAAAACTTTAATTTTTAACTATTTGTCTCTTTTTCGTCAATAGTTGGGAACATAAGCTTAAAAACGATGCTTGAATCATTAATTTTGAGGAATAATTGTGGGAGTTATGGCGTTGCGACAAAAAAACACCTTTGAGAAATAATATATATGATGATGTTACAGTGACAAGTTTTGAGGATACTGGCCATGGTATCCCCTTCAGGGGGCCACCCGCACGCGCACACAAGTGCGGAATTCCACGGATGAAAAATGATAAGGAATTTCGCAAGCATGTCATAATATTACAAAATATATGATTCTTCATATAACCATGTCCATAATTCATATGGTATTTGAATATGCGACCATTGGAATGTCAGACAGTGCTTATACCAACCTGATCACCGATTTCGGTTGCGCCAGGCAACTTTTTAAAAAGACGCTGTACAAGAATTTCAGGAAAATAAACCTGACCAACCAATGACGGATCACTTCGGCTCAAAGAAAAGGCGATGAAGTCGGTTTAAGTGGCGTTAATCTTAAATGCGGTTGCTGAATACTCAGTACGCACCAACACACAACGAGTAGCCGAGACTTGTGATCATATTTCAGTCACTGAGGCAACCTGTTTCTCATGTTAAGGCTACGCTCTACATATAAGCCAAACTCCTTTTGATTCCAAAAGCGGCATTCCTCTACCTTTTCGACAGTTCCACGCTTTTGACGAGAGAATGAAACTGAAATGATTACAGATTCTACAACGACTTCAAGGCGAGTTAAAACCCCACCTGACCCGAGCTAGCTCGATTAACACGAAACTGGCACTAAAGCGGACTTTAACTGGGGTATAAAAGGGGTCATAAAAGCCACTTCTAACCTGAAAAGGGGAAAAAGACATCTAAAAACAGAAAAATTTCATTCGGTAGTTATGACTTTAACCACCATGGTCCATTCCATAGAACTGGTGACAGTTTGCATACGGCAATCCTGGGAATTAGCCCATCTCTTTTCGCGTGTAGCGAACGTATCGCACGAACGTTTCACTTCCTTCCAACATAAGCACCATCCGCAAGAAACGTATGAATGGACCAGTTCACCGGGTCAACGATACTTCCGTGCAACATGTAGCAACAACGTCCTCATTCAATCACGTCAAAAAAAAACGAAGACTGTCTCATTTCACGCGAGCCGTTGGGCTGCAGACGAACGTAGCCGCGGCTGAAAGTGAACGACACTGTCACGGACAGCCAAGGTAAAAAAAAAACAGAAATTAAAAGTATGACGGAAAAAAAAAACACTGAAGGCTAAATATTTCGGCCTCGGTGGCGGCGGGGTAAAGTCCTCGCATGCCAACCCAAGGGTCGCGGGTTCGAGTCCCGCCTGGGTAGAATATTATCTGCCCAGGACATGGGCGTTTGTGTCTCGTCCGTTGTTACTGTTATCCACCCGACGTAAATTGGCACATTGTGCTGTATTCGGGATAGTGAAGATAAATTAAAAAAAAAAAAAAATTTCTCGGGTGTTCCACCGGGTAAGCTGGTTCACGAGTCCCGACGCTTGGGAGAACGACTTGCTCTCCATCTTCAGCGGTTCTGAACGGCCCTGAAGATGGAGAGCAAGTCGTTCTCCGAAACGTCGGAATTCGTGAACCAGCTTACCCGGTGGAACACCCGAGAAAGATTTATCCAGCAGATACGCCGGGAAAAACCTCAGATCTTTCATCACTGAAGAGACGTTCAGCACTGTAATTCCCGAGGAATCATCCCTACAGAAAGCACACACCTAAAGCAACCAGGGGCGGGAAGGATAAGACACAGTCAAATCTCGGGTAATCCGCGGTGGTTACGTCACTGCCTCGACACATCTTAACTTCGAAATGGGATCACTGAGGACATTTTTTGTGGTAAGCGAGGTCAAAATTTTGCCACTGCCGATGCATGGGAGTATATGCATGCATTCGACGCCGTACACAATCCGGCACCTGAGACTTCTTTTTCGCCCAACGACCAGGAAACCAGCTCGAGACCCACCGGTGGAACGAACGGGACGTTCCGGTCCGCCACTTGCACGAGTCCGCGTGGAGAGAGGGAGGGAGATAGGTATATAAGTCAGCCGGCGCAGTGCAAGAGACTCAACACTGTTTTACCGAAACCACTCCGGCAGGGCGGTAGAAAAGCTTCGATGGCACACATACGGGAGTCAGGGCGAGGAAGAAGAGAGGCCGCGAAGGAGAGATAGATAAGGATGGGGAAGACGGAGACAGGAGGAGGTAAAAAAAAAACAAACAAACGCGGCCTCCTCCCGCTTCTCTCACGGCGACGGAGTCCACTGACACTCACCGGCTTGGTTGATATCCAACACCACGACGGTGGCTCCCCTCGCCGCGAGCTGCACGGCCAGCAACCGGCCGATGCCGCTCCCGCCTCCCGTGACGAGGGCGACCTCTCCCGCGATGCTCTTGGCGCGCAGCTTGACCGGCACCAGAAGGAATCGGATAGTGGCCTCGACGGTGTAGTACGCGCACAGAACGAGAAACACCAACACCTCCAGCACCCCCTTCAACAACTCCGTCAGGACCAACATTTGGGAAGATGTTTTTTTTTCAACAAAATGTGGAATACGAGGATTCTATTTGTCTTCGGTGGGGAATGAGACACACGAGAGGTCCTGTTTGAGGTTTCCAAGTGCGGATGAAGTTTTGGGGGGAGGGGGGGGGGGGTATTGTGCGTGGAAAGATCCTTCTCCCTTGGACCAGATGCGCCTCGTTAACTTCTCCTTCCCCCGTGGGATCTTACAGGATGTTGGGGGAAGGGAATTGTGTCAGATTCACGACCTACTCGTCGCAAACCTGCGAAAAAAAAACGACTGTCCCCACGGCTCGTGGATTTTATGCGTTAAAAACAGAAGATTTGGAATGTTTGAAAAAAAGATCCCTATGCTATGCACACTCTGTCCCTTCCAAAAGGGTGTACTTTCTCTTAGTTCCGCGAGAGGGTCAAATGAGTGCGTAATGCGATCTCACACGTCCTTCTTCCGCGACGGCTGGGACACGACTGCCGGAAAGGTTGTCGCTGGTGCATGCATGCTTCTCCGACGGCAGGCGAAGACGGGCCGGCTACGGCTCCCCCTCCTTTCCCCTCCATCCCCCTCATGCCTCTCCCCTTCCCCGCTTTCCCCTCGCCCTCACTCACCCCCTCTTCAAAGCGCCGCCAAGCGCACGCAACCCCCCACCCCGTTTCCCCTTCATTCACCCCTGCAAGGCATTACTACCCCTCCCCGGTATCCGAGGCATGTGCACTCTACAGGAGCGCCTCTGGACGGTCTCAATTCCGTTCGCGCCGCCCGTCCCGATGGATCTCAGCGGCGCGAGAGGCGCTCGCGTAATTTCTCGAGATATTAACCCTCTAAAACGCTGAGCGACCTAAAACGCTTAGAGGTAACATATAGAAGAGTTTTTCTTTTCGTCTCTGATTAGGTTTCTTTACGTCTATATACCTTTGTGACATAAATTTTACAGCTTGGCAACTAAAATACCTATTATTCGTAACTTTTAGTTCATGATTCTCCCACGAGAATCATGTGCAGGCGCGAGTAATACTTGCGCAGAAATTTTCGCGGTCGCTCCCTCGTAAAAATAAATCCAAGTTTTAGAGAGAGGGAAGAGAATAGGAATCATGGAAGCGCAATTACTTCGGCGATTTAATTGGCTGAGAGTGGAACACGCCTTGGAGTTTTTATTTAAGAAAGTTATGCTGACGCGAAAAGTTTCGCGGTCGCTCCCTCGTGAAACAATCCAAGCGATACTGAACTCGTAATATGTCGTTTACGAAACGTGGAGAGGGATTTCTGCGTGCGCACTCAAGGAAATGCGGTCATGATGTTTGGATGTGAATTATATATACCATGATTTTCTGACGGTTGACGAACATGTCAGAATTTGAGCGCGAGAAGTATGACTGTCTGAAATGTCAAACCAAAGCATGAAAATATGCACCTCCTCATCTTGGCATGAGCGAAAGAACGCAGCGTCCACTGAAGCAGTTCGCCGTAATCAATGGAAATTTTTAAAATCCCGCACAACAGGATATCCAGTGATATTTTCGAGCGCAGAAAGTGATAATTACGTGTTTGATGGCCACGTTCGGCAATATATTCACAATATAAAATTCTTCGAATAATTATTCAACCCCAAACAATTTTTATGACTGGCATTAAGCACTACCCTGTGATGCTTTAGCGTGGGACTGGAATAAGAATCATATAAGAGCATTTACTACAGCGACTTAGTCAGTGGCTAAGTATGGAACACGCCTTGGGATTTTTTTTAAGAAAGTAAACGGCTCAGATTTATAGGACTCATAAAAGTCAAAATTAGGCATGGTTGTACAAAATGAGGACTTTATCAGGTCGCTATACCTGTCTTAAGCGTACCTCCCCACTGTTAAATAAATTATAAGTATTCAAACTTTTATGAGGGCTAAACTTCCTCCATTCCCGTGGAAGGGAATCTTTAGGACTAAGATCCGTTTACATTGTCTATAAATTAAATTTTAATCGGATTCCATCGGTAAACAATATCCTAATAATTAATCTCTCGTGTAAAGACTGATAACTTCGTCAATATCATAAATCTTCGAGAATTAATCTGTTAATTCACGCCTTCAAGGGATGGATAAAAGTTTTGCCAGTTCAAGTAAACCATTCTTTTCACAAATAAAACTATTAGCATGAGCTATAAGTCATCGATTTATGGATGCAATATTTATAAATTGGTTTGTTTATTTTCACAATCAAACTTATTGGCCTTTTATTGCTCTTTGGATTGTTTTAATGAATATGCATGGCTGGGCTCATAAAAGCGCATTTTTGAATGACGCCGTCAGAGAGTGGTAGTCAGCGGTCGTATCATCCACATGACGAACACGAGAATAACGCCGAAACGGCAGAAACGACTGAAGAAAAGAAACGTGGCAATAGTTTTTCGATTGTTCGTCCATGAATCACCCGAAGGAGTTGGTCTACACTGGGTAATTCTGCTTTCCTAGGAGGTTAACTCCTCGACAACTGGGTGAGTTCTAAATAAAACGACGGGTTGAAACATGCCCATTTTCCCAAACACTACTGTATGCATTCGAAAAATGTAGGAAAAATGTCGACTGTCTAGAAAAAAACGTTCCCGTACCTTGCAATACGTTTCCCAAATTAAAAAAAATCAGGATTTCACTTTATCACAGTCTTGAAGCAAAATTATATCACACGAGCACCCAATGTGCTCAAATTTCGCCGGCAAACACGGTCTGACTTAAATACATTCTCGAAACTGTGGCGGACACCGTGAAAGTTTCCCCACACCCGAGAGTACCAATCAATACGCGCTCGTGTGCATCGAAACCATACTAGCTGTTACAATGCTGGTGCAAACGTGTAAATAAGCTTTCCTGGTACGCGTGAACCGATTTCAACCCATCTATGAGTATAAGTCATCAGATGATATTAAAATCACACAATTATGTTTCACAGAAGTCCAATATCGCAATTTTCAGCAATACTCCGCGTGTTAGCAACCGTCAACAATGAGAATTTTCCCCAACGACGACTTCTCACGACCAAAACAACCCCTCTCCAGAAATGAGGATCAATACGCGCATCGTAACGATTCGCGCGTCGCGCTCTTCAGTTGTTCGACGCCGCGCGGGCGCAGGATGGGGCGGCGAGAACGTTTCGAATCTCTCCCCCGGCAAGGCGAGGGAGGCCGAGATCGTTGACACCGAGGTCACAACTTGCAGATTTACGCGATGGCGTGGGGGGAGCACTCGCGTCCACTTCCTCTTTCGCGCATCCTTGGGGCGGCGCTGGCGTTCGAGACAAGAGGCGCCTCCGCGCCGTGCGCTGGAAACACTGAATAAAAGAAACGCGAAAGAGCCTCGACCTTGTTCCGTTTTTCGCGCATATCTCCCAGTATATGTCTTCAGATCTCCTCTGACAACTCGACTTTCATTTTATCCCCCTCAATGGGAATGACCCGTTCACGCTACCATCGTACGGGCGATGGTACGTATATTGGTAGGCAGAATTCGCAACGTGAATGAAAGTTCGTACCATGATATTCCTTATTTCTCTATGCCTCGTTAAGACTACCATCACACGGAGCAACGTACATATACGTTCGATTTTAGCGTGAACGGGTTAAAACGACAATAAAATTAAAGAATTAAAACGAATTATTTAAGAAACACCAGCAGTAACTAGATCAGAAGAATGAAGAAGGGCAGAAACAGGGGTGGGAGTAGCCATAGCTGCAGGAAGCCAAGATGAAAAGGGAATTAGCGCACTCTCAGCTATAGCAGTAAAAATAATTGAAAAAGCAATAACCTTTGCTTCCATCAGAAATCAAAATATATCACAATTGTGTGATCACTAGCGGGTGACACCGCTGAAGTAATAGCGCGGTTAGTTCCGTGGTTCTTTGAAATTGCCAAAATATATCAACATAAAAAATATAATTTTAAGAACCAAAATTTAATATTCGAGCGACAGAAATTAAAAATGCAACATCTCCCAGTGTTGTCCTCATCCCCCTCACTAGGGCAGCGCGACGAACAATTGAAGATCAAGCGGATGAAATAGGGAATACCATATTCCTGTGGCGTTTAGAGACTTAAGAAATATTTTATTCGATATTTCAATGCTTATTCATTACAGTGACATCATCTGCTTTACCTTAATGATTGTATTTTTTAAATTATCGTTATTCATCATTTCCAATTTCTCTCGCGAATCCAGCGCTACAACTGTAAAAGGAGAACGTTAGGATGGTTACCATGGTACGGACGTGCATACTCATTATCAGTACAGCCTACCGTGGCACGGACCATCGTATGTACGATAGTCGGGTGGCCGGGCCGTACGCTGGCACTTTACAGTGTTAGTGCTGTCGCGAGCGGAAACTGGAAATTATTAATTTAATTTAAGTATTCTACCGTCAAAGGTAGGTTTTGTTGAATGTCAGAGAATCTCCTCCCGGTTCTTTACACTATCAGGGGCCCATCCCTCTCCAGTAAATCCTTTTTCACCTCAGCATACGATCTACCCTTCTTCATCCAATTCTCTTCATCTCAGTCCATGAAACCTATTCTCTTTCTTCCCCTTCTCCGCTTGCCCAACATCCTTCCCTCTATCAATTCTTCAGCAGACCATCGCCCTTTATTACCTCCCTCAGCCATCTACCCTGCCTTTCCCGGATGATTTCATTCAAAAGATTCCTTTCCTCGCCCACCATCTCCAGCACTTCCTCGTTAGTCTTCCTCTCCGTCCACCTAACCTTCTCCATTCTTCTCCACACCCACATCTCAAATGCCTGCAGCCTATTCTCGTCCTCCTTTCTGAGGGTCCACGTTTTTGCCCCATACAACGCTACGCTTCATATCAAGCTCTTCACCATCCTCTTCTTTAAATCCTTACCAAAGGCCCCACTCATCAGCTCCCTTCTATTACGAAATGCCTCCTTAGCTAGCGCTATTCTCTTCCGTATGTCTTTGCCTCTAACCTGTATTGCACTATTGAATACTGGAAACTATTGGCATATTGGAGTATTGGCAAAATTTTAATATTGGAAATAATGAATGAATGAAATCTTGGTATATTGGCATCGGTGGCAAAAGTGTATTAGAACCGAGGGGGGTTACTTCGAAAAAGGGACTTTAATAACTATGCAAAAGTCTGTTAATAAAACAAGATAACAAATGTAGCTTAAAATGGAAACTTGAAGCTTTCGACGTGGTGGAAGAACGTCGTAACAAACTAAGTGAAAATTTGTTTGACTTCCACAATTTATTGAACACAGGCGACCGGTTTTGGCTGTCACGCTAACATCAGATGATGATGGCGTGACAGCCGAAACCGGTCATCGCTAGCTTATGCTCAATAAATTGTGGAAGTCAAACAAATTTTCACCTAGTTTGTTAAACGCAAGCTTCTTTCCCCCAGTTATTGCTATGAATAATGATGGAAAAGGAAGTGCTGCACTTAGTGCCACGCACGCCGTCTGTTTTCAAAGATAAGAGCGCTCTCCGACCACCCTCCACGCCGGGTTCAAACATTCAATACTTGAATTTTTAACATTGGAAATCAAAAATTCAATATTCCACTTGCGAATAATAGTTCTTCAATATACGATATTCTAATTACAAATATTGGTTTCCCCTCTGGTACTACTATTCTGGAACTACCTCTACTATTTCCTTTTTCACCTCTGCATACGATCTACCCTCCTTCATCCCGTCCACGAAACTTATTCAATTTCTTTCCCTTCCCCTCTTGCCCAACACACTTCCCTCTATCACACTCTTCAGTAACCCATCTCCCCTTATTTCACCCTCCAGCCACCTATTCCGCATTTCATTCCCAAGTTTCCTTTCCTCGCCCACCATCTCAAGCACTTCCTCGTTAGTCTTCCTTTACGTTCACCACACCTTCTCCTTCATCCTTCTCCACACCCACATCTCAAATGCCTGCAGCCTATTTTCGTCCTGCTTTCTGAGGGTCCACGTTTCTGCCCCATACAACGCTACGCTCCAGATCAAGCTCCTCACCAGCCTCTTTTTCACATCCTTGTCCAAGGTCCCCGTCATCGGCTCCCTTCTATCACTAAACGCCTCCTTAGCTGGCGCTATTCTCTTCCGTATGTATTTACTACTATGCCCATGTTCCTCTCGTGTGCTACCTTAGTAATTAAACTGTTCTACTTGCTCTAGTTCGAGTCCTCCAACTTAACGACAAGCTTCGCTTTCTTCGTCATAGAGAATCTCATTACTTTTGTTTTCTTATGATTTATCTTCATTCCGAATAAGTGTCCTTCTGAAGAGTCCGGCCTCCTTAGCTCACGCTATTCTCTTCCTTAAGTCTTTGCCGCGGTGTCCTTTTCCTTCTAGCGTACCTACTACCTACGTAACTTAAATACTCTTTCCTAAAATTATGAATAGCGAGTATAAAGAAAGACAATCATGAAAGTGAAATCGATGATATAGCTTTTGTGAATAAGCATAGAATTTGTCATTTGATTGAAAAAGCATTTCTAAAAATTCAAAGCGTCTCAGGAATATGGTATTCCTCATTTCGCTCGCTTGGTCTTCACTTGTTCGTCGTGATGCCCTGGTGTGGGGCCGAGGGTGACGCTGAGTTAACGTTAATAGCGTGAATTCGTGAAGGATTATTACGTTGGTCCATGGCGATAGTAGTCTATACGAGGCAATAACTCCCGTACGAGTTCCTGGTGCAGAACTTCGCGGCAAGAAGAGGAGGTAGAAGTGGAGAGAGTGAAGTGAAAGGCCTGAGGTGAATAGGGGGAGCGTGGCAGGGTAACCCAAATACTTCGCTAAAATGACATGAGGCACACACACACACACGAAAGGCCATTAGAAGAGTGATTAAAATCACTCATAGCTAGACTCATATCGAGGTCTCATGGTGAAAGCAGTCGAAATGAGACAGGACGCAGGTTGTGATGAGTCATCTTACTTATCTAAGCACTTGTAGAGGCAGCAGAAAGAAATGTTTACCGAATAATCCTCTACAATCAACAACCCTCCTTCCCCGCTTCTCAGCATTTTGAAAGTTCCGTGGCCCATGTCTCTAACTTTTCAACTGCTCAACACCAGAAACGTTTGCCAAAGCTATACCTTGACCTTAGAGCCCTTGCCTCCCCCGATGCCGGGCCCGACACCCGCCCCATTGGGCGGCGTCCCGTAGTTTCCAGGATTCATTTCTCTTTGAATGACATTTATTTTTCAGGGTGGTAAATAGTTGGGAGGGACTCTCACCCCCTTTTCCCAACAGAGTTTTTCACATGACACCATCACGGGACTACCTTTCGTCCGGCTTCTACCCTTCGACTTATCTGGCATGGGTTGTCCCACCGGGAGCAATTTTAATTGCTCCCGACAGACCAGCTCTAGGGGTCATTGGATCGCGCACGCCCTTCCGCCACGTCAAGGTTGTAGTCCGCGGGAAAGGACCCGAGGTGATAGGCACCAATAATAATGACCCACATAAAATGATGTCTTAACAAACGAATTGTGTTCTTATATTTTACGGACTTGCGCTTCACGCATTTCGGCAGCATTAAATCGGTCGTCCTTCTTCATAAAAACGTTACGATACACTTATCCACTTTGGGTAAATTGTCTGATGTGGTTTAAGTTGAACCATTGTGCGCCATATTCGCTGTTTACAATAAAATATCTTCTTAAAATCGCATTAAATCGGTCGTCCTTCTTCATACAAACGTTACGATAAACTTATCAACTTTGGGTAAATTGTCTGATGTGGTTTAAGTTGAACCACTGTGCGCCATATTCGCTGTTCACAATAAAATATCTTCTTAAAATCGCATTAAATCGGTCGTCCTTCTTCATACAAACGTTACGATAAACTTATCCACTTTGGGTCAATTGTCTGATGTGGTTTAAGTTGAACCACTGTGCGCCATATTCGCTGTTTACAATGAAATATCTTCTTAAAATACGGTCTCGTCTACAGCTATTCCGGTACCCTCTCGTCTTTCGTCTCTTGCCCAATGAAAATCAAGCCACATCCATCAGATTTCGATTCGCTGTCACGGGAAAAAAGATGTTATTCCGATCATTTTAAGGTAGTTTGAGCGAAATACCATTCCACCTAGAAATCAATGAATATGGTCTCTATTTAGAGAAAAATCACTCACCCTTCCAAAGATGCCAAAATATTAGCCCCTTACCGAAGTACTTTCCGATATATTAATTAAATCCAAAAAATTAGCAGTGTGCAGATTTTACGTGTTCTCAATTATTTTTACAAATAAATTATGTAGTCATCGCAGTAATGGTTTCAGTATCACAAAAAACTTCCGGTGTGAAGGAGTTTTAAACGTACTGCGCAATAAAATGAGTCAAATTAAAGACTAACATAGATATTTGTATTTAATCCCAGAGTATTTCAGTAATACAAAAGTACATCACTGGACCATTTATAATGCAATATTTAATACATGCTTTCTAAAGCAGCTGGAATCAGAATGCGTAATTCGAATATGGTCTTCGTTATAACTAGGAAACTATATCACTCTATCCTTGCAGAGGAGGATGTTTTTCAGAGGAAACTCTACCCCTACTTGAGTGTCTTGTGGAGGGCACTTCAAGTGGAGTACTCCGTCTGTCGTATGAGACGTTAAACCGTGGTCCCCTTGGCGCCTTTCGTTAAGAGCAGGCTAATGCCGACGCCGGGTTTCCATCCACCCTTCCTCCCTTACCTATCCCCTATGTCGCAAATGACCATAGCCGTCGGTCGCCTCCTCAAATATCCAATCCAATCTATGTCACTCTAATTAGCTAATTCTTAAATATCTCTAAATGTTGAATGATTATTCAAAAATATCTTCAGTCCCTAATTTGGCAAGAGTGAGAGTGACGTGTTAAGGGCCGTATTCTTGCAATTTAAGTTTTGGAAAATGCCCAATTGTTTCATTCACAGTGAATCTCACACATTCACGTGATGCAACTCCCTTGGTTAATATCCTTGCATCACATCTCCCTCTCAGCGCCCGACAATAAGCTACGACTTGGCAAGAGCGCGTGCGATGTCTCACAGATAAAAGCAACTGAAAGGAAGAGAAATTTTCAAGCACAAAAACATTTATCTAGATATTCTTAACTGTGCAGACAAGGGAAATTCACACACTGCGGATTAGACGATGACACAGTAAGTCATTGATGCCCTCGCACGTTTGGCAAGGCCGGTTTCTCGTCAGTTGCATAAGCTCGCCAATTTTCCTCTGACCCTCCACCTTATGGCGAGAGAGTCATGTGAGTTCTTCAAGATTATCTGGAGTGCGTCGCAGCTTATAATGATATATTCTCACGTCATATTCGCTATGGAAAATGCATTCAACCATAAATACAAACACATAATACGCCTTTCCCTTTCAGGTCACCTGAGCTCCCAGCAGTTAACATAAAATCTTCAGATACAGTGAAACGTCATGGAAATGTCTTATCTTCTGATATATCGTGGTTAACACGATATATCAGAAGATAAGATATTTCCATTTCCTATATAATAGGAAGTTCGGATGAAAAGATTCAGAGAAAGATGCCACTTCGCTCTGGTTAGGCCACACCCCCGAATACGTCGCGAGCATTTGGGACCCTGGTCATAAAAATTAAACCAAAAAAATGTATAGAATACAAAGAAAAGAAGTACGCTTCATTAAAAACTGCTACGAGCGAATATGTAGTGTTTCACAACTTTAAGAGTGATTGAGGTGGGAGCAGCTAGAGACTCGGAGGCTGCACGCTAGGCTCATCTTGCTTGAGAAAGTCAGAACTGGTGTGTTTCAGGGTGACACATAGAATATTATCATGACACCTCACCAAATCTCTAGGTCTGATAGAGGCGATGAAATAAGAGAGATAAATTACCGAACAGAATTTGGACGTGGTAATCGAAAGCGTCGAATTTTACCTTTTTGAACTCCGCTGAATCTCTCAGATAATCGCTTCAATATCCAGGTACTTCCCTTCGTGAGAATAATCTAACTTTCTAAGGGTTTGTGGAGAAAACAAAAACAAAATTATAATCCTGGACTTCTGTTCTGATTAAAAATACGAGCACCTCAAAGTAAAATAAATACTCAGCATTTTTTTTTATAATTTTTTTTTTTAATTTAATAATAAGCATAAATTTATTTTTAACAGGAATGTTCTGCGCTTTAATTTAGGTTAGCGTGTTAATAAAACGTTCTAATATAGCGGGCTCTTTCATTCTACGGTTTCTACTGGTTAAAACTTACATGGCATTTATCCGAAGGCAGAGTTTTTGGTTTCTGTCTCAACAATTTCTTCGATCAGTCGAGTGATTTTGCTCTATTTTGTTTGTTCCGTATATTCTTATTCTTTGTAATGCCGTTGAAACATCACACTCATTGCCTTATTCACCTTTCATTTGTAAAATTTGTGGAATTATTCCAAAATTTTCAAGCCCCTATCAAACTTTTCCCTTTAATTCGTGTCTTAAAAACAGGAGGGCGTGTATGAAGCAGTGTATGGGGGTAATGTGCGAATTTCCACAGAGGAAAAATCATCCGCCTTGACCGGGATTCGAACCCGGATCCCTCGTGTTGTTCGAATTCTATGTTCGAATCCCGGTCAAGGCGGATGATTTTTCCTCTGTGGGAATTCGCACATGTGTGAATTGCGGGTGACTCCGTAAAAGTGGAACTCCGTGGCTAGTCCCGGATAGCTTGAAATTTGTATGGGGGTAAATTAGGCAAAAGAGCAAACGATGGTTTCAGACCTCACTTGATGGAATTCCTTGATATCAGGGATAGAAGGATTAACTTTGGAATGCAAAGTTAATCCTTCTATCCCTGATAGGCAAAAGAGGTTTGCAAGGATAGGTGGGTATGGAGATAATTCCTGAAGCAGAGTTGGGTGTACAGATATGTATTTATGAGTGAAACTTTGAGACTGTGCCTACCCCGGAAGGGAACGGCGTGTTTGGTATTAATTAATAAAATTAAATAACAATTTAAAAAAATGAATGAAAATCGAGTTCCTTAAACGAAAATTAAATTATTGGCCGAGATTTTTCTAGATACGGCTTTGTGGACTGGTATTCTGACGTACGGTTTTATGGACGAAATTTCATACCATTATATGGCTCAAATTTTACACATACGATTTTGTGGACTAGGAATTCAAGATACGCCTGAATGGAATGATTTTTTGAGATGCTACTTTGCGGCTAGGAGCGGTCGATATGTGACCAAAAGACTACGGAATGCTTGGAATGTGCTTTGTCCCAATGACGTTGCTCTCCACTCATGAACAGCGTGTATTGGTTCAATTTGAACCAAATCAAGTTGTTCTCGATCACTCATGAATCGAGTGATTCTTAACTCGATTCATTAGGTTTATTTTTAAACTTCGCAGAGATGACATGACCCCCCACTGCAATAAACTTAGATGGCTCGATGTTAAAACCCGAAAGAAATATTTCCTCGGATTCTACTTGTATTGCTTATTTCAAGAAAAATCCTCTGAATATTTATTCGACATGTTTGCCGTGAAACCTTCCACTAGGGATATGTGCACTAGATGTGATCCTGAGTATCTTTACTTTCCTAGTCACCGCACAACGAAGTTCCAAAATTCTTTCTTGGTCACTGCGTGTCATCTCTGGAACACCCTGCCCAAAACCATAAAAAATTGTTCTTCTGTTGCTAGTTTTAAGATGAAATATTATAATATGTTACTTTCTGACCACTAAATGTTTTTATTATTTTGCATATTGTTGTAATTAATGTAAATCCAGAAATGTATGCAGATGAATTTGTTATATGATATGATTTCCAAAAAACTTTGCATTCAGCATTGTAAAATGGTATTAATTTATACTTAATTTTTTTCATTATGTTACTGTCCAAATTGTTGATTTTGCTCTTTATGTTGCTCAAAAATATGTAAATTGCTTTTGTTCTTAAGGGGCATATCCCCAGGACAATTAATAAATTATTCATTCATTCATTCTTAACAATCCATTCCACTCGACCTATGAACGAGAGCAGCTTGATTTGATTCATTATGAACGATTTGAATGGAGAACGTGATTAGATTCATTTGGTTCATGCATATGAATCGTTTCGAAATGAACGAATCACTCATGATCGACACAGCTCTAGTGAGTGGTAGTGAAATTGTGTGGAAGGAAATAGAAGTGTGAGACGGTGTTGAGTGAGTGAGATGAATGTGAAACGGTGTTTAAGGAAGTGTGTATTACTAAATATTTTTAAAAACGGGAGAAAAACTAGTGTTACATTATAGGGAAATAAAAGCGAGTGCTACAGTATATTATGTTTCACTCACAGTGGTATTTTTCCCTTCGATCACAAATGATAGTACGAGGGTGGTATAATAATTAATGAGCCTACCAATGAAAGAATTGATTTTTATAATTTTCATTGTTTTATTTTTTCAATATAGTTCCCTTCTAGGGCGATACACTTTTCCCTACGGGTTTCCAACTTCTTCAAGCCCTCAGAAAAATATGATTTCGGGAGCTCTGCAAAATACTCATCCGTGGCCGCTATGATCTCCTCATCCGACGTGAAGCGCTTGCCCCCGAGCTAAATCTTCATGTTTGGAAACAAAAAGAAGTCACACGGGGCCAGGTCTGGAGAATGCGGAGCATGCGGCAGTGTCTCGTAGCCCAATTCAACCAATTTGGCCGTGGCGATTCAGGATGAATGGGCCGGAGCCTTTTCGTGGTGAAACAGGACTATTTTGCGGGCCAAACAGGGCCGTTTTGTCTTCAATCCTTCGTCGAATCGGATCAATAAATCACTTTTACACCACCCCTTAATCGTTCTTTCCTTCACCAAATAGCTGATATGGATCACACCTTGAAAAGCCCAAAAAACGAACGCCATGACCTTTCCGGCCGATTGGATCATTTTGCCTTCTTCGGAGCACTTTCGCCGGTAGAAGTCCACTGTTTCGACCGTTATTTGTGTCTAGTGTGTAGTGGTGTATCAATGTTTCGTCCAGAGTTACGTAACGCACGAAGAAGTCCCTCGGATTGCGCATCAACAGGGCCAAACACTCCTTGGAAGTGGTCACACGATTCCGCTTGTTGTCCACAGTAAGCAAACGCGGTACCCATCGGGCCGACAGCTTTCTTATGCCCAAATGTTCGTGCACGATATTTTGCATACAATTTAACGACAACCCACATGTCCCAGCTATCTCACTCAACTTCAATCTGCGGTCGTACAGCAACATGTCATGGACTTTGTTGATGGTTTCCTCCGTGGTGACCTCATTTGGGCGTCCTGGACGGGCCATATCAAACATGGATGTTCGGCCATTTTGGAACTCATTATGCCATTACTTAATGGTGGAAATTGAAGGTGAGGCATCAATATACAAGGTATTTAACTTGTTTTTAATTTCCTCACGTGTCTTCCCTTTCAAAAACAGAAAGCGAATCACCGACCGATATTGTTATTTTTACATTTTACAAAAAAAAACAAACTTCAAACTTCTGCCACGCAGAAACTAGTCGATGGATTTGTTTGAAATTGTGATCGTGTCCGTTTCAAAGATGGCCAATGTAAACAACAACAATATTACTATGCATTGTTGCCGGGTCGCTTCAAGGCTCATTAATTATCATACCACCCTCGTATATATTGATCTCCTTCATTTTTCGGGATCTACCGCGTCTTTTGTTGGATAGTGACAACAATTTCGCTGGGACTACTGTCAGCGTCTTCAGGTCGAAGAAGCCGGTTCATGAGTTTGGCCCTCCTTACCTGTATATGGACTTATATCCCGCCAATTTTTGGTGCTGCTTTCTGATTGGTCCTTTTCAGGATACTCCTCCATTCATCATCTAGGTAGTATCCTCTGTGTCTATTGAAGTTGTCCGTCCGTGCTATCTCAATCGATTCTCTAATTAGCCCAGAGTAATATCTGCTCTCTCTCACTACTACCTTGGCCTCGTCAAATTTTACGTCATGTCCCCGGGATTCAGGCGTACTCCGATACGGCTGACAGGTGAAATTACCCATTTCTGTACCTTGTGGAATTAAACTTCTCCTTTTATTTCTAACCTTGCATATATGCATTGAATAAAGTGTTCATCAGTCTAGTGGATGGAACGGTTACTAGTTGAATGGTCTGATGTGAATGTGATTGAGGAAAAGATTAATGAGAAATTTGCGGGCGCTGTGAAATAGACATGTGTGTCTAAATATCTCGGAAAGTATGAGGTAAGGGGTTGATTTTTGGTGTCAATGGAAGGGTGATATACTTTTCTTTAAAATGAAACCAAATTCATTGATTCCAAGGTGAAATGATATTCCGCTCAAAATACCTAAACCCTTAACTACTTTTGTCGGGTCTTTTCCGACCCGACGAAAGTAGTCAATGGTTCAGGTTTTTTTAATTTTTTTCTTTTTTTGTAGTCGTAAAACGGCCGCTCGCAGCAACCTTAGCTTCGATGTAATCCTAGGAGAGAGGGGGGAGCAGTGTGTCTAGAGTGCATGAAGGCGACTCTCAATTTTATGAGTCTTGGAAGCAAGAATGCTTGAGAGAAGCGATTCATGAGCAAAGGCAAAGTCGTTGGTTTTGAACCGGGCGAGAAAATTGGCATTTTCCTTATCGGAACCGTATAGTTATTAACCAAGAGTGCATTGTAGGGAAATATCGTCAGGGGAATGCGTGAATGAGTTTTTTTTTGTTTTCCCCTTTATTGGATAATCACATTTCACATGCGTAATTAAGCCCCTTATTTTTTTCAGATAATCAAAATGATGAAATATTTATTGTCGCATATGTCTAATTTTTAAAAAATTGCCTGGAGAAAAAATGCGCTTTAAAGTCATTTGCTTGGTACACATTTAAAGGATTTACATTGACACATTTTTTGAACAAGTGAGGAATTTCTAACACCTAGATCTCGCCAAAAAATCAACAGTTTGTAGTTTGCGTGTTTTATCAGCTATTTTTGAAAATTGATCACATTGTCACCGCAGGAAATTCTTCGGGATCACGATAAACCTTTCGTTTTGATGGAGTTTCAAACGTACCGCGTGAAAAAATAAATCAAGTTGAAGACTCATTTTGATATTTTAATTTGATTACTTACAATTTCTGTCATGTAAAACTATATTTTTGCACCATTAATTATGCAATATTTAATTCGTGTGTCTCACAGCTGGTGAAATTAAAAGGTATAATTCGCATATGGTCTCTATTATGATTAGGGAACAATCTCGCTCCCACTACCGTGATATTACGATTTCAATGAGTAGGTACAGCGTATTAATAAGGTTAACTGCCCTTCAACGTGATTGAAGTATGTTCACATGTTAGAGTAGGAAAAGTAGCGTGATTTTATTTAGTAAGATACATGTATCATACCATTTTAAAATTGGCATAACATACGCAAGTTTTTGAAGTTACTATCTCATTTACTTTCTAGTATTTTTTTTCACGGCAGGCGGTTAAAGTCGAAGTTGTTTTTTTTGCTGCTAAGTTAAGTCAAGATTAATTCAGTATTTTTCCTCATTTTACATTAGTTATCAGTAAAAAAAAACTTAATTTGAGAGCTATTCAAGTGAATTCTGGGACTAGAAATGTAAAAAAAGTGAAATTTTTGAAAAAGCTTTAATTTGGCAATATCTCGAAAACCGTGCAACTTTTACCAAGGCCATATCAGGCTGGTTCGGTTCCCTTTAGGCTGCCCTAGCTCCAGTGTCACTGTGGCGTGACATTTATGGGACACCCTGTATAATGAATATATTAACTTTCTCATGTGCTCTGTGGCTATCTTATTATTCAAGGTTTATGCGTTCAAACAGTTTTTAATTCGACTATTAACTTCTCCCCAATCTATGACCTAGATCAGTGGTTCCAAAAGTGGGTGATGCCGCCCCCTGAAGGGCGGTGCTTTCATCAAAGTGGACTGCAAGGGGGCGCTTGAGGCTGGCCCTTACCGAATGTACAATGTATATGTCCAGGAATGAGAAAACTCTCTATTAGATTTTAAATAAGCAATAGTTAAATCAAAATTGTTTTAGCTTTGCAAGACATCTTGCTTTGTTCGTATAGTCCATGACTTTGCTTAAGCTAAGCTTATGGTTGGGGGCGCTGGGTAAAGGTTTGTGGAAGAATGGTGGCTCTTAAAAGTTTGGAAAACGTAGACCTAGATCCACTCACTGCTAATACGATTAGGACTAGAATAAAAATTAAACTCCTCCTTTTATTTATTACTAACCAGAAGCCCTCCATTCACAGCTACGACACAATATTACTCCCAGCGGAGCTCCGCATTGTACAGCGGGCTGAAATTTATATAAAAAAAAACCAACCATGATTCTAAAAATGGAATTAATTACTGTAAGTTGAAATTTGACATGCCGACTTATCTTTCATTGTTGTCTGTGATGTATGATTTCATTTCTCTTTAAATAATATAGCCCAAATAAAATTAAATATATATTTTATATAATAAATTTAAATAATATATGCCCAGCAATAATATAAAAAGTCTTCAAGTTAAACGAAATATGCATAAAACGCTGGAGTTCCGTTTTGGCTGAAATTTATTTATTTATTTACTTAATTTGTCCACACACAGCATACTTGCCAATTTACAGTGGCCCAATATAACAAACACAGAAGATAGACACATACAATTCAAACAAAACTAGGATCAATAACAATTTATTAAAAAATTTTTTTTTAGGGTCTAATGGAGAGAAGCGATTAAGTATTGCTAGCGAAATGAAAAAGAGCGTGTTGTGTAAAAGTGTTAGATGAAAGCGAAAACGGATCAATGTTGGTAGGAAGGGAGTTTATCAGGGAGGAGAGGCGGAAGTGGAGGGAGCGTTTGGTCAAGGATAACCTGGGAATGGACAGGTGGAGTAGAGAGTGCGTGCGGGTGGGTCTAGATGGGATTCGAAAACTGATGCTAGAGATCAGTTCAGGGCAGTTCTCTGAAATGCAGAGGTTGTAGACTATTTGTAGCAGTTTTCCTGAAAAAAATGATCCCACAGAAAAGTTGTTTTTCACAAAAAATCTTTATCATAGAAATGTCGTAATTTTCATTGATGAAAAGTTTGAAAAATGAGATCATTCACCACAGACACCAATAATAGGGGAGTCACCACGCCAAATTTTAACTTTTCGAACGAAAAAATCCACTTTTGGAATTTGGGTCAGCTTTTTCTATTCCAGCCCACTGTGCGTCAGAGCGTTGTTAGCCGGAGACATGAAAGACACAAGTTGCGCACTCTCATATTTATGCATGCCTATTTTTTTCATACCATTAGTCAACTGATTTCAGGTCATGGAGGCGACAACCGTCGCGGCTCGATGCTATTTTTTTCCCGCGAGACAACAGTGGTGATCGACTTCATCGCCTTGGCGAAGTTATTCGGCCCATGCGACGGCGGAAAATCTCACAACCTTCCATTCAAACGCCTCCTTTCAAATTCAAATAACACTGGTGCATGAAAACCAAAGCGGACACGCCTTTTGAGCGATTCCCAGACGAGAGAGAGAGCGACGACTCTCAGATTTTCGTTCTTCTTCTGTTCGTCTCGCAATATTTTTCGAGCGAAACAATAAAGGCAATTTTTTGAATGGTTTTTCACGGAGAAGGCAGCGATGCGAGAGAGATTTGAGAGGGGAGAAAGAAACCAGTGCACCCTGTTCGGAAAGAAAAGGACTTTCGTTTGCAAGTTGACGGGTCGCGGCTGGTAGTGAAATCCGCCGGCGCATTGTCTTCAAGTGTAAACACTGCAATTGGGAGCGGTCGGTGCCGTCAGCAATTAAGGTGGGTGAAAGCGAATCAGAGGACAGGATGATCTAGAAGGCGGGAGTTAACGACGTTTGGGGTATATGCCAATCCACTGGGAACGCTTTCAGTTTTTACACCTTGTCACGCACGAAACTGTATTCGTAGTCAATCGATTGAACTGACTAGACTGAGGCAAGACAGGGTCGACAAAAATAAAAATAGGAACAAAAACATGCTATGAAATGAACAATGAATCTCCCACAATAGAGCATATATATAGGTGTTTCGGCTCACGCCGCAGGATTACAGCTTCCGCCCTGGTTTGCAAGCTCTCGCTTATACCCGGGGCAAGGAAGAGGTGGGAGGAAGGGATGGGAAGGGAAGGTTAGCAAAACCACAACCCAATGAGGCGGATTGAGGTCAAAAGGACCTCAATTGGGCCTCCGCCTCCCCGAAGTGCTCGTATTAGTTTGGTTACCCCAAACAACTGAGACGAGTGACCGTCGGTCTCGCTTTCGCGAAAGACCTACCGCACATCTTTGTGGACCGAGAGAGCCCGTTGCCCAATTATTTGGGATTAGGTATCTCTCTGGCTTACTTTACGGGTTGACGCCGTGCGGTCTGCCGAAGTACGTCCTCGAGTCGGGGACCACCGGACCCATGGAGGGTCAATTCGGACCAATTCTGGTCAAAGCGTGGGTACATCCCTTCTCTCAGTAGTTCTCGTCAACCCCTAATAGAGCATATACAGTAAGTCCTCGGTTTACGTCGGAGAGGCGTGTTGAAGAAGAGCGACCTAAGACGAAACAACGTAAAACGGATCCAGATATTCGTGACCACTTTAATCCCGCGACAAATCAAGGCTTTAATTTTAAAATTCGTTTTTTACATTAATCCAAGAAAAATAGCAGATTTCAGGTGGGACGATTATGTCTCAGTTATCAAAAAACGCAAGCATATGCACATACTATCTATTTTGTTAGCATTGAATGGGGAAACACTTTCCGACGACCATTGTCAGCATGGACGTAACATCGAATCAGACGTTTATGGAAACGACGCATACGGAGGAATCTTCTTATTTAATGTTAATGTGTGCGTGTGTGTGTGTAAAAGCCGGCCCCGTTGGCGGCGGGGTAAAGCCCTCGCCTGCTAATCCGAGGGTCGCGGGTTCGAGTCCCGCCTGGGTGGGTTTTTCACCACCCAGGGCGTAGATGTGTGTCAAGTTCTGTTGGTCCGGTCCCTGGAAAACCTGATGACAGGCTCAGCAGCCTATCCGGATTCCGGGACATACAGAATCGTCCGGCTAGCAAAAAAAAAATTAATTAATTAAAACATGATCTTAGGCGAAATACCGTGATACAAGTGTGAAGCGTCCTTGAACATAGCCCATTAGATGAGAGTAGTATTGAGGTCCCTTTAGATGGCCAGGAAAATGCAGGGACCCTTGTAGTGCAGTCGACGCCGGTCACCAAGCGAGAGAGGCCCCTTCCTCGACGTTCAGGGGGTCCATTCCGTTTACCTATCCTCGGAATTTCCGAGTCTCGACAGTGACGAAATTTTGACGCGAGAGCCACGAAAAATTCAAAGGGGAGCATTCGAAAGTTGAGATTTGTTGGGGAATTCGACGTCACATCCACGGATTTACCGAGGTTCGACCGCGTCGAATCCTTACTGACTAAGGCCCTAGGTCTGAACATGAGAACAGGGGAAGTCTCGGAGACAGGAGGATGGGAAAGAAAGGGAAAGAGCTCTTGCCCGCGGCAATTTGCTAAGATATTCCGGTACTGCTAGGTCACGATTCACACCGAAGTGATAGGGGGCCTTACTAGCATTCAGGGTAAAAAAAATGATCCACTAGAACAACCACGGCCAAGCGATTCGCGAGCCTAGCAATGGGGGAGTCAAATCCTGGCAATTTGCGACTTACGGCAGTTACTTCTAAGGCTTAGAGTCAGGATAAGCCTGCGCTGAAAAGGTGGCACAACCTTTCCATCATCATCCCCGATTTTCAACTAAATAAATGACAGATCTATGGAAATTTCAGCAAATAATTTCCTTCGGTGTATATAGTTTACTCCAGATTAATTTATGAAATGATATCCTTCAATACAAAACATTTCCTTCAGCGTATGTAGTTTACTCCAGATTAATCTATGAAATTATATCCTTAAATATGAAACATTTCCGAAACAATTCTGCACCAAACACAGCAATATCCGACAGCTTCTTCGGCTTTTGATAAAAAGGGGCCGCGAAAACCTCAGAGCCACATTCATATTTGATTGGACTGGATTTTTGGGGAGGCGACCGACAGCTAAGGTCATTTGCGCCATAGGGGACAGTTAAGGGTAGAAGGGTGGGGAGAAATCCGGCATCAGCATTAGCCTGCTCTCAACGAAAGGCGCCAAGGGGACCACGGTTTAACGTCTCATCCGACAGACGGAGTACTGTACTTGAAGTGACCTCCACAAAACACTCCAGTAGGTTTCTTCTGAAAACTATCCTCCACTGCAGGAATTTGGACCCTGGACATCGGCATGGTAGGCTGGTAGTCTTGTCACCACACCAATCCTATCCCCTTTCGTTATGTTCCTCAGGCGATCGAGAGGTATGCTATAAATTACCAGTCCACAGATTTCTTGCGGTACACGTTCCTTTTCAGGGCCTTATCTTTGGTAGTTTTTTCAATGGCTTGCCCTCTCAACAAAACACTGAACACAATCATTGAACATACAAAGTTTTTGAACAAGACACTCACGTAGGGATCGGGTTATATCTGAAAAATGTCCTCATCTGAAAAATGTCATAATGCGTCGATTGAAACTTAGAATCAATCTTTCATGTAAATTCAAAGCAAATTTATTTTCTGACGAAGTTATCAATATCTTACGACCTCCAACAAACTGCATTGGATTGGATATTTGGGGAGGCGACCGACAGCTAAGGTCATTTGCGCCATAGGGAATAGGTACAGGAGGAAGGGCGGATAGAAACCAGGCGTCGGCATTAGTCTGCTCTTAACGATAGGCGCCAAGGGGACCGCGGTTTAACGTCTCATCCGACAGACGGAGTACTGCACTTGAAGTGCCCCCCACAAAACACTTAAGTAGGGATCGGGTTCCCTTTGAAAACATCCTCCTCTGCAGGGATTTGAACCCTGGCCGACCGAATGGTTAGTCAGTACTCCAGCCACCACACCAGCCCGAACCCCATTCACGAAATGTACATGCAGTTGGGATATTTACGCTGTAATCAACCACGCAAAATTATGTAAAATGATTTTTAAAGAGGCGGATAGTATTTGAAAAATCTATTCGAGTGCGAGCAAATCCTACTTTCTCAGAGTTTCAAGGAACTGGGTCTCGTAGCGTCATTTTCTCATCTCTATATCTTAGGGTCGAACGACCAACGAATGGCTGCTTACTTCCATCAATCACAAATGGAACGGATTTAGGCTTTACGTTGCGGAAGAAATATATCACTCAAGATTAAAATAAGCTTGTAAACCCAACTTATAAGATTTTATCGGCAGTAAACAATATTGTATTTTCATCTGAAGATGAAACAAACTGTCGAAGCAGGAGTTAAATCTTGTGCTGTTATCGAAATTGTCTGAAAAAATCTTGAAAGTGAAGCATATAAAGTTATAATCCATCGCAATCCATCATAAATTTGTAAAAAAAAAGTAAGAAAAACGAAAGTGACATGTGAGACAAAGGATGCCCAGCAAATAACGATACAAATCAAGACATCGGTCAGCTTCCTCCTACCATAGTAGTGATATGCCGCGTGGATTACTAGGGTAGACCGGGGAAAAAATTTAACTCTGTCTTGAGTCACTTTGTGGTGTTCCATGGTTAACAAAAAAAACATTTTAACAAGGTTATCATAGTTTAAAAAAGTTAACATGTTAAATTTGTTAACCATGATGTTTGATGATGACGATCAGTCGTCGAAATCCGGCTAATGTCAGTTGGTTCAGATAGCACTAAGACAAACTTTAGTCATGAGATACATTTTTGTACATCTTAAGAAAATAGGACCTCGAAGCGCAGGTTCTACTAGATTTATCCTCCATGTTTCCATCTGGTCACTTTGATTTCAGCTATGTGAACGGTGATTTATATGGATCCGAGGTAATAAAGCCTAATCGTTAGATACTATAGTCGATTTTCTACGCATACTATATCAGCTTTTACTTTTTCGCTCAATATATCTTCTGCTTTCTCCATTTCAGTCCCGATGTCTTCCAGATGCCGAATTTCAGACTTCTCTCGACTAATTATCTCACAGTTTTATATTTACGTTTCCTTAGAGTAATCTCTTCCAAAGCGTTATCTGGTCCCTCTTTCTCTTTATCATCCTGTCGCATTTTTTATCGCTTCTCCGAGCCAGCCACAGATCCACTTAAGAACTCTTTTCCTTGCCGTCGGCGAATAAAAAAAATCGTGGAACTTTGTTCTCACTAAACGATAGCTCTCAATATGGTTCTTATCCCTTATGGTCAGTTGCAGGAACGACACATGTGTATTCTATAAAGTTATGACATCCATGAGCCATGGCAACCATTCAATAATTGTTGCAGAAACATTCGATAAATTTATTGGTTTCATAACTTATGGCATGTAGTAAAGAGTTCCACAAGGACCCTGCTAAGAATTCTGTATAGTTTCCTTATAAATACTTCTACAGAATACCTTAAAAAGTTCTGTAGATATTCCTTAAAGTATCAAAATGCCATTTTACGGAATTCCCCTCGACGTTCTGCAGAATACCTTAGGATGTTCTGCAGAATACCTTAGGGTGTTCTGTGGAATTCCCTACGACTTTCCATATAGGTCCTTAGAAAAGGAACTGGGTCAACGGAAACCTCACATATTTCCGTAGAGTTGCTGAAGTTCTACAGAACAGCTTGTTAGGAGTTATTATCCTCTGCAGAAAATAACTCTACAGAAAATATGTCCTGTACAGTCAGGCTCTCATGTTCCGCACAGATCCATAGAAAAGGAATTAGTTCTGAAGAAAAAGAGTCAATTTCTGCAGATATCCTTACGTTCAACAGAACAGCTTTTAAGGAATTTTTATCAGGGTAGCCAAGATGGCGGATTCGCAATGAACCGCTTGGAGACTTAATTACTAGATTAGAGAGTTGTTTTGAGAAAAATGACCAGTTTGATTATTCTTACTGACTAATTTTTATACGCATTAGCAATTATTAGTAGGCTAAACTTTCATAAATTTTATCCGGCGGTAGAAGATTATATTAATTATTCGAAGCAATTAAATATTGGTAAATAAGTAATGTAGCTAGTAGATGTGTTCCTGGCTTCCTGCCAATATTTTCATGAGATCTTTTATGAGAGAGGTGAGAGAGAGATGAGAAAATATTTTTATGAGATCTATAATATGTTTTTGTCTTTATGAGATCTATAATATGATCTATAGTATATTTTATGAGATTTGTCGGCCCCGGTGGCGGCGGGGTAAAATCCTTGCCTACTGATCCGAGGGTCGCGGGTTCGAGTCCCGCTTGGGTAAAATATTATCTGCCCAGGACATGGGTGTTTGTGTCTCGTCCGTTGTTACTGTTACTCACCCGACGTAAATTGGCATATCGTGCTGTATTCGTGATAGTGAAGATAAATAAATAAAATAAAATAACTTCATGGATCTCAAAACTATTGCTTCCATACCTAAATGTTCTTGCAACTGGTCATTAGTATTATAAATATTAATTTCACTGCTCAGGCTGGATATTGCGATACTGCAAGCGTGTGTATTTACTTTCAGAAGCAGAGGGCGAGTGAAAAAGATTGATAAGCTACGGAAGCATGCTGTCGGTATGCAAAACAAAAATATAATTTTTCTGAACGATGCAAGAATGTGCCCAACAGTGCAACTTATTCCCTTTGCTGATGTTTTAAGTCAACACATTACCGGTTGAAAAAATAACAGTTACAATGAATGAGCAACAGAAAAACAATAGAAACTCTGGAGAATAAATTAAATATATTAATGAAGCGATACGATAGCAGCGAAATTTTGAAAATTGCAACAGAAACCAACCACGCTGAGTCGATTATGCATAAATACAATTTATAAAGAAACACATCAATTCTGTGTTAAAAAAATAGGCCTATAACTAGGAAACGGTATGTGAAAACCACCAGTTGACCACCATTACTCCTAAGGTCACAACCCATCGCTAATACTACTCAATATGTAATCCCAAATATCTTCATGGGCCTCTCCAATGATTTGCGATTGATATCAGCGTATTTCCATTTAGAAAATAAACAGATATGTCCCGATTCGAAGGCGATATCGCAGGCATAGCTGGAAATCGCGATGATCCTCCAAGATCCCTTAACCTGGTGGACCAAGCTGTCCAGGAATATATCGTGAAGTTAAATAAGACGATAAGACGAAGACTAAAATCCTAGTAAGTGGGAGAGAGAAGCTGGATGCAGACGTGAAAGTTTAAAGGAGGGAAATTAGAACGAGTCAGACAGAGAGAGAAATCAGAGCCCTTGAAACAGGCTTCGCGATTCTCCCTTCTAGGTCTGCGATTAAATGTCGATTTCATGACTATAGAACGAATATTTTTATAATCAAAGAGTTTTATGAAGCTCAATTTCCAGGTTGCGATCGATAAACACCGCACATAGACTTAAGAAGAGATAAGCTGAATGTAGAGTTCACCCTGAGAGGAGAGAAATTACAGTAAGTGGATTCCTCCACCTATCTCGAAGGCTCCTTCACATGGAACGAAAGGAGTACAATGGACATCGAGCGGAGAATAGCACAAGCTAAGAAGGAGTTCGTGGGAAAAAGACAACTGCTGTGCTCAAAGAAGATTGGAAAGCAAACCAGGAAACAGTGTGTAAAAACATTCATGTGGAGAGTGGCATTCAATAGATCGGAAGCATGAGCGATTGGAAAAGCCGACCAGAAAAGACTAGAAGCCTTCGAAACCTGGCGCTGGAGGAGTATGCTGAGGATAAATTAGAAGGGAAATAGTAAGAAATGATGAAGTGTACAGAAGAGTAGAATAGGAAAGGACCATATGGAACATCATACAAAAAAAACATGATGGATTGCGCACACTCTGAGGCAGAATGTGTTTGTGAAGAACGTAATTTGAAGGCAAAATAGAGGGAAAATTCCCTAGAGGAAGACCAGATGCCAGAATATAAGCGAAATAGCATTAGATAGGGAATTGGTGAGGGCTACAGTCAGCCTATCTTAGGATTTAATGACCAATGACGATGCTGAACAAGCATATCCAGATTTATGACCAAAACTACACAACCACTCTAACAACTTATCGAATAGCTTAGAAAAATAAAATAACTCACGACAAACAGAACGCCAAGTACTACGAGTGGCTGACGAGTGATAGCTATGTTGAGCAGATAAAACTTCGCATGATAATAGATTTCACCATCCTGCACAAAGATGCCATGTAACCTTTTGCGCCGTCTATTATTTTGCGCGGAGAGTCAGACTGGCAGATATTACAGTCTCAATGAGCACTTATGATGACTGGAAAACAATGAAAGGGCAGGGGTCACCGTCCGGACATGACGGTGCACTTACTATTATCTTTTTTCAAACATATTGATTTTTAAGAGAAAGGCTTTTAATTTAAGCAGCAGTAATGAGCGTGAATCCAACATTGCATCGTTAACGGATCAATAATTTACTTTCATACGATATAAATTCTAATTAATGAAATAAAAATACCAATATAAATTACGATGATCACCCTCACGACGCTCACCCTCGTCCGTGTTTGTGTGTGTATTTTGACCACGCTCTTTTTGAGCAAGATTCTCCCAGAAGTTGGGCCCATTTGTGTGTGTGTGAGTGAGTGATTTTGAGTGTTTGTGAGAGTGAATGTGTGAATAACCTGGCATTCTTAGTGGGGCCTCATTAGCCCTTCGAAGGATCCCAGGTTATAACCCCAAGAATCCTTAGCGGGGTCCCATTAGCCCTTCGAAGGATCCCAGGTTATAACCCCAAGAATCCTTAGCGGGGTCCCATTAGCCCTTCGAAGGATCCCAGGTTATAACCCCAAGCATCCTTAGCGGGGTCCCATTAGCCCTTGCGAAGGATCCCTTTTTTTGGGGGGGTGTGTGCGTGTCTGTGTTGGTCACTGGCGAGGAAGTCACTTTCCCGTAAACCATCACAGGAGGGTATTCTGGTTGAGAGGCTGGGGTTGGTCACTGACGTTTACGTTAAACCAACACAGTAAACTTTTCTTCCTTTCTTTTGACGAGTGGTGCCAATTATTACGGCCATTGGATATTTATTCTTTATTTGTATATGGCGTTATCACAGCCATTGAGCGAAAAACATCGAATTTACCCCCGATATACATTGATATTGATTCTAGATCCTACCGATAAAACGGTAAATGTTGTCATGAAAGTGAAATACTTTCAAGGGAAGTCACATTACTAATTGTTCTTACTCTGTGGCGTTAAAAACGCCATGAGGTAACACGCTCCCATGAAAGAGCGCGAGGAACTATTTTCATATCCAAATTACAACTACAGTGAGTCCTCGGTATGCGTCGTTTCGATTTACGTCTCATTCGATGTTATGCAGATGCTGACAAGGGTCGTAGGATAAATTTTCCCTGTTTTACGCTAATAGAATAGACCGCATGTGCATGTGCTTGGGTTTTTTGATAACTGAGACATAATTATCCTATCTGAAATAGCTATTTTTTCCGGGATAAAGGCAAAACACGAATTTTGAAATCATCGCCTTGATTTATCGCGGGATTAAAGTGGTCACGAATGTTTGGATCCGTTTTGCGTCGTTTCGACTTACATCGCCCTTCTTCCACGCGCATCTCCGACGTAAATCGAGGACTTACAGTGATATCTTTTTCAAATGTCTTGGGGGCAAGGAGGTAGGGTTAGGCACTCAAAATGCGAATAAATACGGGAAGGACGTATTACGCGCTCACGCGAAGTGCCTTATGTTGAAATGGCCAATTACAGAACGTCGATATAAATCACTTTTCTTGCGAAATATCGTAAGATATAAAATAAAAGGTGTTTATGAAATATTTTGCACTCTATTTCAATTGAAAACGTCAATTTTTCTTTAGCAAGCAAATGATTTTATGAGAGGTCAAAATGACCCCTGTTGTTACGCCACGTAAGTAAGTGGTAAGCCACTTATGGCCGTTTGCAAGAACATTTAATTATTGAGTCATTTATTTATTAAGTCATTTATTTATAGTAGTGAGATCTATGAAGTTATAGATCTCATAAAAATATTCGAGTTGCAGGATCACATCCAGTAGTTACATAACTTGTTTACCAATAGCTTATTGGTTCGAATATTTGATCCAATCTTCCAACGCCAGATAAAATTTACGCAAGTTTAGCCTGTGAATAATTGCTGATGCACATAATAATTAGTCAGTAAGAGTAAACAAACAGGTGATTTGTCTCAAAACAACTCTTTTATCAAGTTATTAAGTCCCCAATCGGTTCATTGCGCATCCGCCATCTTGGCTAATTATTGAACTCATAACTCCATGCCAAAGTTAAGAAATCAATAAATCTATCGAATGTTTCTGCAACACTGATTGCATGGTTGCCATGTCAACGCATGGACGTATTACGGACGTTCTGCATTAACAAAGTGTACACGGGTCCCATAACTTTATAGAATGCATGTGTCGTACCTGTCTCTAGCCATTGATCCGGTACCTCAAGTGTTAAAGAATGATGAAGTACACAGTGGTATTCAATCATAACAGAAGGTTGATTTCCAGCATTCTTACAATCAAAGAGCCTGGCACTGAATGTAAACAAAAATGAAGTAAGACGTGATGCAAAGATGTGCAATGGTGCCCGATAACTTCACCTTCATCCGATGAGATGATAAATGAAATTAAACCCATTGTCTCGAGAGAAGGGAAACCGAGCGCGCGCATCTAAGAGATGATACAGCATTTATGGCAAAGAAAAAAGACTTATTGGGGACGGTTATCAATTTTGAGATAAACACGAGCAGTTGCAACTTGAAAGTAAACAAAAACAAACAGGGATTAATGATTCGCGACGGATTGGTAGAGGAAAGCTTTCCCATGAAAACGAGAAATCAAGAGATTATGACGCGGAAGATTTTTGCTCTCATGGAAGCAGGATGAAGAGCAAAAAGAAGCGGAATAATCATAAAGATAATGCCAAACTCTTGGAAGAGTGCATCTAAATCACTCATAACGAAAACGATGTACATTTCTACCACGTTATACGGCTGTCAACCGGTTTCGACGCCTATAGTGACTTTTGTTTTACCGCATTAGTTAACTTGTTTGAAAACTCTTATTATTTTACAAATTGGTTATTACAAATTTTTTTCTCATCCTAGTCTTAGGTTTGAATCATCAAATTATGACATCTTAAGATTTTATGCCTACATTAACCATCTTTAAACTCCTGCTTTTAATCATGAACTCATTGCTGACTGTTTAATTTACACGACCATACCAAATTATGAAGGTGTGGCGTAAATAACAAAAAGTTCTCAATTTTACAATATCTAATCTTAAGACACACAAGACAGGAACAAAAGTACAAAGTTGTAACAGCGCCCGAAGGACCAGCGAGCAGATTCTCGCAGGGGGATGCAGCGGAGTGTGGGGTGTGGAGGCGACGGCTCTTAACCGTACTTCGCAGTGCACCCGGAGAGGCGAAGAGTGAGAGAGCGTTCGAGTCATCCGGGGGACTCGGGTAACTCCGAATCCCGCGAATAATAACTAATCCCTGAAGAGGGGAAGGAGGGGAAGGGCGATCGCAGCTCCTCCACGCATATATTGTAAGAAACAAAGGACATACATTAGCACTTGGGCGATCGCAGCCCCTCCACGTATACATTGTAAGAAACAAAGGACATACATCAGCACTTGAGCGTCTGCTTAAAAACCGCACAGCAGGACTGTACAGTATTACTGAAGTTTTACTGTGAAAGTTTATCTTTATTGCAATTGAACTCGATGCTTTATGCTTTATAATACTGGTAATGATATATTATGACTTTTTACTGTAAGAAACATCAGCATAGACATGGGAAAATAATTGATAAAAGTTTTCGTTTGGAGCATTGCTCTATACGGATGTGAAACCTGGACCATTGCGAAGGAAGAAAGAAGAAGACTGGATGCTTTAGAAGTGTGGTGCTATCGACGAATGCTGGGAATCAGTTGGATGGACAGAGTTAAAAATGAAGAGGTGTTAAAGAGGGTGAGAGAGAAGGGCAATAAACTACGGAAGAGTGAGTTGTGAAAAGAAGAGCAGAATTGGTGGGGCATACAGGGTGTCCCATAAATGTCACGCCACAGTGACACTGGAGCTAGGGCAGCCTAAGAGGAACCGAACCAGCCTAATATGACCTCAGTAAAAGTTGCACGGTTTTCGAGATATTGCCAAATTAAAGCTTCTTCAAAAATTTCACTTTTTTTAAATTTCTAGTCCCAGAATTCACTCGAATAGCTCTCAATTTGGCTCTCTGATGGGGCTACTGCCACAAATTAACAAACGAAGTACTCTATCCATCCCATTTTTTGAAAGCCGACAAAGTTAGACAGGTATAGCGGCTTTCGCGTTTCTTTTGTTTGTTCGGACCCCCATGACCCCCCCCTCCCTCTCGGGCCTCTGTTCCAGGTAGAAGTCGGCACATGAGACACAGTTGGAAGATTAAAAGAGCGGCCCTAATGAGAACGTTAAATTATCCGATTGAATCCTGTGACTAGAAATGTAAAAAAAGTGAAATTTTTGAAAAAGCTTTAACTTGGCAATATCTCGAAAACCGTGCAACTTTTACTGAGGTCATATTAGGCTGGTTCGGTTCCTCTTAGACTGCCCTATCTCCAGTGTCACTGTGGCGTGACATTTATGGGACACCCTGTTTATTGAGACACGAGAGTCTGGTGAAGTGTGTGTTGGAGGGAATGGTGGAGAGGAGGGAGGCCAAGGGAACAATATCTGGCGCAAGTGACGAAGGATGCCGGGGCAACATCCCACGAAGAGACGAAAAGGAAAGCTCAGAAAATATGTGAATTGAGGTCTACATTCAAACCAATAGTAGGATTGATAACTGCAAGAAGGAAGAATGATATATAAAGAATTCAAATGCGATATGGTACCTTTTTCACAGTTTTTTATTTCAGGTCGACCGGTTTCGTCACATAGGCGACATCATCAGGTGCTATCGACGAATGCTGGGAATCAGTTGGATGGACGACCTGGACACGGCCTGATGATGTCGCCTATGTGACGAAACCGGTCGACCTGAAATGAAAAACTGTGAAAAAAGTACCATATCGCATTTGAATTCTTTAGATTGGATTTTCACAAAGTTAAGCCATTAATCGAGAATGATATATGACTGCCAAAGTTTATTTCTTTGTTATACGCCGGAACTTTTCTCGATGCATGGTCCATATCTGCTAACAGATAACAACGAATATCACCTGCAAACCGTAGAACAGATAAACAACAGAGGATCAAAAAGGACTTGACACCAATGCAGAGGATGATAAATTTACCAGATATGTAAAGCCTGAATCACACGATCATTTTTTCCGTCCCTTTTAAGGGATAGCTCCAATGATAGCCCAAATGATAGCTCGAAAATGATCGTGTGACTCGAACAAAGTCAGGGATGGCTCCAGCGATAGGGATCCCTATAGCTTTTTCCATCCCTGGGCACGTCCCTTTTTCCGTCCCTGGAGGCATCGCTGACTCCACCATTTAGCCAATCAGAGTGCTTGGCTGCAAAGGGCGACACTAACGCCACGTTCGGCTTTCAATGGAATGAGAGAAGTTAACCAATAGAAATGATGCGAAAAGGGACGGAAAAAAATGATGGAAAAAGGGACAGCCAAAATGATCGTGTGATGATTCAGAAAATGATAGCTCGAGCTGTCATTGTCACGGTCCCTGAAAAGCTATCATTGGAGCTATCCCTTAAAAGGGACGGAAAAAAATGATCGTGTGATTCAGGCTTTATTGAAAGACCCTTGCGTGCTACTCTCTGCATAGAATATGACCAAACTGTGTAGGCCTGGACCGTGGGAAGAGGGGGCCGGCCTTGGCCTCATCCGGTCCAGGTTACACGAAATAAGTCAAGCCCATAGATTGTGCACAGTTTTCATTATGAGTTATTCCTTGTCGTTCCTCAACGTTACGTCACAATGAATTGATTTGGTGCATCTTAATACTCTAATCCATAGATTTTTCAACGAAACAATTACGAAAATATCTCGAGACGTCATTCTCAACTATTGTTTCAAATTCCGCTGGTCTCCATTCGTAAAGAAAGCCATATCATAAATCCAACACCATTTAAATTCACGCTGAACACGAGATCAGAACATATTTCTACTATCAATACAATCAAAATATGTATGTATCTTAAAAATGGCATTGTGGGACGTAACCACGGTCGTTTTGCATTTAAAAAGAGCGGTAATTACATACATGTTTCTCCCAGAACACGGGAGGTTTGTTATCCCTCCAAGCTACGAATAATCATTAAGGTATATGGATGGACGTCATCAAACTGAAGCCTGACAACAGAAATAACAACCAAATTGGGTAACCTTGGTCTCCCTTTACTTTTCTATGGATAGCACGACGAAATGGACGAATCAAAGGAAGTAAAACAAGAATATCAAACATCAGTTTGAAATTTAAGGCAAGTAACTCTAGAAACATAGATTGGCTGCTCAGTGCTATGGATTCTATACGAGTTTACGATAGTTTTCTACGGGAATGCGAGTGATTTACAATTCAAATAAAGATTCAAATTTTTACGAATGGTTCTGATAGACCAAAATCTCGAAACCTTATGTGTTTGTACCACGTGACTCTTAGTTACGTGCTCGAAATCATTCCGAATGATTTATTGAGGTATATGGAGAGGGCACTACGCCATCAAACTGAAGCATGACAATCGAAACAACAGCCATATTGTGTAGCCCTGCTCTCTCTTTACATTCCTATGGATAGCACGACGGAATGGAAGAGGGTAAAGCAAGAATATCAAACATTTGTTTAAAATTTATGGTAAACAACTCTTGAAACATATATTGGCTGCCTAATGCTATGAATTCTACTCTAATTTGACATCGTTTTCATCGGGAATGCGGTATTTTAAATTTAAATAAATAAAATACTTATTGTAAGGAGGATGCATATTAAGAAAGTATGTGAATACTGATTTTTAGCAAGTTCTCGAGAGGAAACATCTTGAAATTGCAAAATCAGTGCGTCGGCCCATCAGCGCAAAAGCAAAACTCTGGGTTAACAAAGATGGCGGACAAGCCATGCCCAGGTTACAGGTTTAGGGATAAGCCACCATAGAAAACGCCCTCTCTATCATATATATTATTTCTCAAAGGTGTTTTTTTGTCGCAACACCATAACTCCCATAATTCTCCATCAAAATTAATAATTCAAACATCGTTTTAAAGCTTATGTTACCCGCTATTGACGAACAATAGACAAATGGTTTAAAATTAAAGCTTATGTTAAAAATTTTTTAAAAAAATATCAAAAATTAACAGTGCCATCTGTTGACAACATAATCAACTAATATGTTGGCTATGGTTACGTGCTTAAAAGACTGTAGGAGGCGCCATCTATTAACACATCGTTTAGTTAGATTGTTTACATTCTAAATGCAATCAGTGTTACCGATTACCGTTTACGTTACGTATCTTTAACACAAACATAAATAACATATAATTGCCCATGGGAAGAAGCAGGTAGAAGAACAGGAAGAAAGAAGGAAGAAACAGGAAGAAGCTGCATAACTATGCGAAATATTCGACAGGAAAAAGAACAGGAAGAAAGAAGGAAGAAACAGGAAGAAGCTGCATACTGTGCGAAATATTCTCACGGGTCAGCTAGTCTACCTTAATGCGCATGATAATCTCTCCTGGGAGGCAGTTTTGACTCAATTCTATGAGAAGGTTCCATTAGCAAAGGGCAAGGTCTTTGTAGGAAACCATGTGTGCTAATTTATAATAGCACGTAATTATGGTAGTGAGAGCGAGATAGTTCCCTAATCATAATAGAGACCATATTCGATATATAGATACGTTTCAATTTCACCAACTGTGAGACACACGAATTAAATATTACATTATTAATTGAGCAATAAAATAGTTTTATATGACAGAAATTGTAAGTAATCAAATGAAAATATCTAAATAAGTCTTTGACTTGTCTCATTTTTCTCACGCGGTACGTTTGATAAACGGAAGGCTTATTGTGATCCCGAAGAATTTACTGAGGTGAGAAGATGACTAATTTTAAAAAATAGTTGAGAAAACATGCAAACTACGCGCTGTTAGTTTTTTTACGACATATAAGTGCTATAAGTTACTCATTTTTAATGTAAGGTCACTCTGGAATGCATACACGTACCACTTCCCATATAAAAGGGGCTGGTATTTTTTGGCAAATATCTCAAAAAGTAATGTGGTAAGGGGTTGAATTTTTGGTGTTAATGGAAGGGTGATATATTTTTCTGTAAAAGGAGATCTAATTCATTGATTTCTAGATAAAATGATATCTCGCTCTAACTACCTTAAGGAAAGGTCCATGTTCAGAGCCTGTTTCAGGCATAATTATTATTTTTATTTTAACTATTTGGTTATAAGGTAGTAACATGCAAATATATTGACTACCGGAACCAAACATTAACTTTATATGATTCAAAAGTAAACCTCCCACAACACAAATTTGGAGCGACCAAAAATTATCAATATGAAAAATGTTTTATCAAACGGATTTTGCATATTTTGCAATTTTTTTCAATACGGCAATGCTGGGAAAATACTTCAATAGTTCCTCTGACATCCCGCTCCAATCATAAATTGTTCTATAAAGAAAATAAACATCTTCATTCTTAACTACTCCATGTCCTTGGCTCAATGATCATCCCCTCCCCCCAATGTAATTCAACACTACTACCCAGGGACTGCAAGGGGAGAAAACCACATAAAATAGCGAATAGAAATAGAAAAAAAAACCACAAAATAGAAAATAGAAGAAAATAGAAAAAAATAGAAAAAAAATAGAAAAATAACCACAAAAAATATTAGTCATCAATAAGACCATTGAAAAGCACGCTATGTTGAGTTGAATATCTCAAATACGTTGCAATGCATACGACAAATATGGCTTTCTTTGATCAAAGAGCAAGGTCAAATTCATCCACCCGAGAGTGAAAGTACATTATTGACGTCGCCTTTTCCGTCACAAAATACAATATTCCTTAGCTTAATTCATCAGAGGCACTAATTACGCATTATGGAATCAATCTATTGAATGTGAGAAAGAGAACTGATTATTTTGTCAGCTGGGTCAGAAGTCAAGGATTCGAATTCTGCGTTGTTTGCAATACGACCTCCACGGCGATAGTATTACTTCTCAAGGTGACGCCTTCCGGGCAGTAATTAAGAATGAAAACACATCCACCACAATTATGTCTCAATGCTTGCGGTGATCATGTCAATAAAGCCTGGGAGCAACAGTAGATTTTTTATGCACTGCGTTCCTAACACGTGTCTCACTTCAGAGGCGTCAGTTGAGGATAGATCATAGATCTGCAACACGTTTAGACACGTAATTGGGAAACTTCACACATGGAAAGCGACCTTTTGAATTTCAAAGAGAGAAGATAAAATATTTTATACAAGTCTGATGTTGATTAGTAAAAATAACTTTTACACTCTAGTGGTCAGTCACAGGTCAACTATTTATTGCACGATCCTGATTTCGATGCCTGGCATCATCACTGAGTCCGGCACTGATGATGTCAAGCATTGATGATATTTCATTGACCTTTGAACTCACCAGTGGAGTGTAAAAGTTATTTTTACTAATCAACATAGAACTCCACAAAATTGAACCGAGTTTTATTTCATTTGCTGATGTAGACAATTATTTGTTGGCCGTTCAACATATTTTGCTAGAACGAAACTATTAGAGTGTAAACGATCGCAGGTATAGAATTAAGGAAATTGACTGTGTAACCGATAGATTTAAAATGCCATTTTTTCCACGTACCAATACAGACCATAATAGTTGCGATAAATCAGTTCTAGGATATTTTGACTCCCTCTTGGTAAAAGGGAGATCGGGTTGGTGTGGTGGCTAGAGTACTGGATAACCATTCTATCGGCCAGGGTTCAAATCCCGGCAGAGGAGGATGTTTTTCAAAGGAAACCCGATCCCTAATTGAGTGCCTTGTGGAGGGCGCTTAAGTGCAGTACTCCGTCTGTCGGATGAGACGTTAAACCGTGGTCCCCTCGGCGCCTTTCGTTAAGAGCAGGCTAATGCCGACGTCGGGTTTCTATCCACCCTTCCTCCCTTACCTATCCCCTGTGGCGGGAATGATCTTAGCTGTCGGTCGCTTCCCCAAATATCAAATCCAATTAAATCTTAGTAAAATAGGTTTTGCACTTGTGCTAAATATCTGAACATCATTATTAGCTACATCCCCGAATGAAATTTCCGGCATGATATAGCTCTTGCATGGTTTTGTATCTTGTAGTACCATCAATTAGTCGCATCAATGATACTAACCAGTAGTCGTATCTTAAGTAGTAAGCTGCATGGTTAGGATTCGTAAAAGGGGTTCTAGGCAAATGCGCCAGTAACGCCATCTAGTGGATTTTTGACAGAACTAATCCTTACCGCAGGATATGATGCGTCCTCTTAAGATACTACTATTGTATGCTACTCTATAGTTTACTTGTGACTTAAATACGCCATCGCCGTCCTGTGCGGCAAAACAATGTAATGAGTTAAGTATAGTGAATTTTTCAATCAAAATTTTCAACCAGCTCCACATAGTTACCGTTGTTTACCATTCATTTTCAGAACTAAAAAGGTAAATCGTGTTTAATTGCTCGACTTATCTTTGTTTGCAGGCTTTCGCAGCGATGTGCGCTATTCACTATCAACTAATTTTCAAGGTACGCTGCGAGAAAGCCCAGAAATGGTTGACAGTGATAATACATGATTTTTCATTAATTGCTCTGTGTTTCACCGACATCATGTAAGTGATGGCCATCTTTTTGAGAGCTTTATAGGTGCTATTTTCTAGATGGAAGAATTTGAGCTATACATTGGTTTTTGTGCTATAAGATTGTCTCCCCATAGATCGCGGAATTCGAAATATCTATTGTAAAACAATCTTCCAAAAAGTCCTGGAATTTTTTAAAAATAAACAAGCCAAACTTACAAATGTTGTTGATGATAAGGTAGAGGAGAAAGTTAACCTAGTGTCAAATTCATCTGCATTTGATCAAGTCCAATTCTTCGAGTTCAGCCGCATGAACTGAATAAAAATGTTGCCGTTACTAGGAATTCCATCGTCAAAACTTGATTAAAATGTAATGAAATTCTTCGAGTAATTGAACCTGTATAAATTTTACCAGTTTTTGAAAATACAGATATTGGTTTATCGAACAAGATACAACAGATATAGATTCAAAAAAGTCTCCCGTTGTTTATAATCATAGTGTTACAATAGATGGAGGTTCACGTGAGTAAATATTTTATTATTCTAAAATTAATAATGAAACAGTGTAGTCTGAAGATAAGGCATGAGTCAAAGGATAAGAAGTTAGCAGAATCAGTTTTAGTAACTGACTTTAAATCAAGTTCGTTAGGATTCACTTTATATTCAGATGCATAAATTCAACATGCACTATACACCTAACTGTGATTTTAATGAATTATGCTTATGGAAATCAATAGCTGACTAATACTCGAGCGTGATTTAAGTGTACTCTCGTCTAATAATGGAGTTTTCGTCAGCACATTGTAATAAATACCTACTTATGTAGCTGAAAAGCGTGACTTAATTGCGAATTTTGCTTAATTGCGAAGACACACGAATTAAATATTGCATTATTAATGGTGCAAAAAAATGGTTTTACATAACAGAAATTGTAAGTAATTTAATGAAAATACCCCAGGAACCAAGGGTGGTGGAGAAAGAGAATTTCCTAGGGGGGCGAGTGGGTCCCCAAAATCATTGAGGGGGATGGAGAGGGCGCTTTCTATTGCGGCCAATACCAGAAGTAGTGGCGTGAGTGTGATCTGTCCGCCATTTTTGTTAACCCAGATTTTCCTTTAGCACTAACTATGCTCTAATTTTGTAATTCTGTCATGTTTTTCATCGATAACTTTCTAGAAATCAGCGTACATTAACTTACCTAAGGTAGTCCGAGCGATTTAGTTCCCTAGTCATAATAGAGACCATATTCGATATATACCTACGTTTTAATGTCACCAACTGTAAGACTCACGAATTAAATATTGCATTATTGATGGTGCAATAAAATAGTTTTACATGACAGAAATTGTAAGTAATCAAATGAAAATATCTAAATAAGTCTTTACCTTGACTCATTTTTTCCACGCGGCACGTTTGAAACTCCATCAAAACGGAAGGTTTATTGTGATCCCGAAGAATTTACTGCGGTGACAATAAGATTAATTTTCAAAAATAGTTGAGAAATCACACAAACTACATACTGCTGCTTTTTTTTTGACGAGATCTAAGTGTAGGAAATGCTCATTTTTAATGTAAGGTCACTCTGGAGTGCATACACGTACCATTTCTCATATAAAAGGGCTTGTATTTTTTGGCATATATCTCGGAAAGTAATATGGTAAGGGGTTGAATTGTTTATGCCAATGGAAGGGTGATATATTCTTCTTTAAAATGAAACCAAACTCATTGATTCCTGGGTAAAATAATATTTCGCTCAAACTACCTTAACAACACTTCACAACCGGTTTTGCCCGCAGGGCATCATCAGGTACAATCATTTTAGGGAATCAGACGCAAAAGATTTTTTGGCTTTCACCATACTTTTAATGAACACTTTTAATTTATTTTTATCAGCATTAGTCGATTCCATTAGATTACTCCCAACAGTATTAAATTTATTATTTGTGAAAGGTGTGCACTTGTGTTTCTTCTCCCAGAAAAAAACTGGATAAAATGTGACTCATGTAGCTATTATGCTTATGACTGAATCCTTATAATAAGCAAAAACATATATTTACACCATCCGCTATCATGGTGCTGCCAAATGCGTGCAAATACTTGGCTGTCTGTTTTGTCGCAAAGGGTGGCTCCAACACGTCCTTCAACTTTTTTTCTGATAAAAAATTCAAGCAAGCGCCATGTAGCTCCCAAGGGCAATGTGATAAACGGGAATACAACTAAAAAGGGAAATCGTGTTTAATTGCTCGACTTATCTTTGTTTGCTGGCTTTCGCAGTGATGTGTGTCATTCACTATCAACTATTTTCCGGTGTACGCGGCAGGAAAGCCCAGAAATGGTCGACAGCGATAGTGCATGGTTTATGTTTTATTGCTGTGTGTTTCACCGAAAATTTGTCAGCGATGAACATCTTTGGGTTGAACGAGAGGAGTAACTTGACCGTGATTCCACCGCCCAAATCTAATTACGTTGAAGATAACTTGAGAATATTCCTTTTCTTGAATCGAATAGCCATTTTTGGTGTATAGAGAGAGAGAGAGAGTACGCTCGATGGCTACTCCGTCTGAGAAAACCTTATTCACGTAGTTTGAGCGAGATGGTTCCCTAATCATAATGGAGACCATGTACGAAACATGTTTTAGTTTTGCAGCTGTGGGAGGCATGAATTAAATATTGCATTATTATTTGTGCATTAGTAAACTTATAAGGCACCCAGTGACTTAAATTCGCACTTTAGTCACGCTTTTCCGTGGTATAAGAAACCCATTATTACACTAAGCTGACGATTATTTCATTATTACATCTGCATCTATGAAATACCTCGCAAGCCACCACTAGGGTGTGTGGCACGGGGTGATTCCACACCAGCATGTAACACTCATCCCAGTTTAAATCAGAATCGCGCACGTTCCCCAGAATGCCAAGTGCAGGCCAAAAGCATTCAGGATATGAGTGCGCAGAGTCAGACCAGAAACTAGGAGAGTGCTACGTAAACATACATGCTACCACGCAGTACACTACTTAAGACACAACTTCTGGTATTAATTACTGCGACAGGTAAATTGATCTACAAGGTACTAAATCATGCAAGAGCTATACAGCGCCGGAAATTGCATGCGAGATTAGTAACTCATAATGATGTTACGACATTTAGCAAAAGTGCAAAAACCTGTTTTACCTAGTCAGGGTCGAAGTACCCTAGAACTGATATATCGCAACTATTATGGTCCCTTATTGTACGTGGAAAAAATGATATTTTAAATATATCGATTCTGCAGTCTATTTCCTTAATATAATGCCTGTGATAGTTTCTAGCATAATACCTAGGCTCTAGCGAAAGATGCTGAACGTTCGGCAAAAAATAGTTTAGGACAACAGTTTCACTGGCAGTCCTACCAGCGAAACTGTTGCCCCACAAACAACTGACGCGGAAGAAATCCCGAAAACATAGAGAGATCTACATTCCAGCAGCGCGGAAACCTTAGAATCAAAAAGTAGTTGATATCAAACTTTCATAAAAGACTATATCTATATTTTTCCTTCAATCGGATAGAGGTTCCCACCCTAATTATCGCAACGATTCCCTCGAAAGTCTATCGTAACAATTTTTAACGAATCCTCTCCGCTGTATTTAGGCCTCAACACACCTGAGAGGAACGTTGGCCGCGCGACCGCCGCTGTGCACACACCTAAGCGGTCGCGGCCAGGGAAATGCTGTATTGTTGGTATGTGCGACTACCCGACAAACCTTGACTAATCATGCGGTATATCTGAAATTACAAAGGCAAAAGTGCAATGGAAATAGATAATGTTTCTGATCAAAAATATTTCGACACTTTCGCATTCACAATGCCCCGTTTCGTCGACGCAACCCCTTGAGGAAGTTGAAAAGTGCTTGGCGTAAGCCGCCGCGGCCTGCGGGAAAACTCGACCGGTCGCGTTCGGCCGCCACCGCGGCGGCCTACCGCCGCTCAGGCCGGGGCCGTGGCCGCCTGGCCGCTCTGATGTGTGTGCACGCTCGGAACCAGCCCAGTTCAAGCTTGCGGGGAAAAATTCGACTGCGTTCTATGCCATCTGCTTATGGCCCTGGTACTACGACCTCCTTCGGCGGGCGTTTATGATTCAAATTCTCCTTAGTCACCATCTAGCTTCTGGTGTGAGCGGTTTTGTGCGAGTGTGAAGCGGTCGAGAATTTTTCTACGGCATTACCTCCTGTGTTGGGCCCGTACAAAACCGTGTTCATCGTCACCATCTTCAGCGGTAAGTTGCCAGTTAACTGTCACTATCGTAGTAGAGTATTACTTATTAGAATGTTTACGTCCGTTACTGCATGAGGCTGCCTTGACCTTCAAGTAAAGTGATCATGTTCAAGAATTGATGCATTGTCATCGTTCTAAGGTTGTGTCATGTAGGCAATCATTATTTACTTGGTCACTTGGTGTTTCGCTAAGAGTGCTCATTCCTTCTACCTTCAATTATAAATTTATTTTACTGCAGTTACGGGTTCTCCGCGGCAAGTAGACCATGCGGTGTAAGTGCGCTGTAAGGGGCTGCGGTGCAGACGTGGGGAAGAAATATTAAGATCTCTAGATAGGTAAGCAATGTACACTTTTGGCACGCTTTTTGTAATAGTTGATGGCTACACCTTAAGCATTCGCTTAAACTAGTTTCGGAAACATTTCCATTCTCCCATGAATATATATGTATCTTCAGGTAGTATAGCATATTTCAACCGTATATTCTTGCCTACTTGTCTTTATCTTGATTTGTTGTTATATGTATTTGAACGTTTACCCCTTTCATTTCCTTTGCAGGTGTATTATTTGTCATTCTTAGGTATATTTCCCATATCGTGTGCTTTAAATGTCTATCAAATAGAAGCTAGGGATGCTCTTTGTTTGCCACTTCTCAGATGAATATATTTTAATTGTTTGCTTGTATGGCAGAAACTTAGAAAGTGCAGTATGAAGTCAATCAGATGAAGATTCAATGGATTAGCCGAGCGCTATAACGTTATTACTTGTTGTATGATAATTTCGGTAGATTGTGTTGTAATGACTTTCTGCCAAACTGTAGGCGCCAACCCAGAGTGAACTATAATTCAATACTTAAGGGTGCTTTTCCGAACGATAAGGCTTGAAGACTTTTGTTCGTCATATTTCCCACATTTTCGTTGTTAATGTTAATAATGTTAAAGGAGAGTGGGTTGCCGGAAAAATTTTTCAGTGATGCACCATGGGTGAATATTATTGTCACGGTTTCCTTCTAACAAGTGATCTTAAAGCATCGGAAAGGAATTGACTGTTATTTTACTACGATTGTGTACTCTACGGTGACATAGTTCCGTTTATGTTTTCTACAGGTTGCAGTGCTTACGCTCGGTTTGCCTATGTATGCATTTACAGTTGGGAGTTAATTCCGGATAAATATTTTTTGCCACTCATCCGTAGCATACGTGTTAATAATGACATAATTGACCACCTAGCTTTCCTTATATCTTAAAACAATATTTTTGTGTAGCGATTTTTTGACGGAACCATACTAGGAGAAGTGTAAATGCAGCTGATTTACTTCCACCTTCATATATCTCGCTTGTCATTTTCCCTTTCCCTGTAAGGGATGGAAAAGGCAATAAACAGGCTCGAGGTTGCCGACCCGGGTATGGTGAGACCCCACCCTGCGGTACCCTTTTTCTCCTCCCCATCACCCCCTCCACCTCCATTTCCTGTCTCTTGGGCACTTTCGGCTAGCCTTTCTCTTCGTTTTCCCTGCCGACCCAACCTTTTTTCCCATTTTTGGTCGGTCCTAAAAGACGCAGACTTTCTGTCCGATGCATTCTCCTTGACTATTCCCTGCGAATGCCTTCCCCACATGAACCAATATCTCCAAATCCATGACCTAGTGCCCTCTCTGGCAAAGTAGGCCGGTGCTTAGGGGTCGGTATTTCTCACCATTGGATGGGATGCATGTGTCATGCACTCCACCGACCTAAAATCTAGAACCAATCTAAAATCCTTTTAGTGCTTCTATACTGCAACTTGACATATATGATATTTTGTATTTTTATGGTGTTGGTATGCAATTTGTGCTAATGTGCCACCTCTTTGGTTTTTGAGTCTGTCGATAGAATAATGTTTGAACCTTTCTCTTTTTGCGTTCATTTCAATGCCTCTTAGGAGTACTATATTTAGCAATCTTTTCTGTTTCTGTGCCTCATTTGATACTGATTCAGTTTGGCATTTGTTCTGTTATTGATTTTGGTATTGAATTTCTTTGATGAAGTACTTAATGTGTAAGTTCTGATGTTTTAATTATATTGTTGTTCTTTAAAAGATTGTGCTGCTTGATGTATTTAAGGTGTTTTTTCAGTGTTTAAGGTGTTTTTTCGTCTGCCTTATCTTAGAACAGAATACCTATTTTGTCCAGTGGTGTGCTGATATCAATATTTTTCCTTATATTTGTGCTATCATCCATTTCATTTTGGGCACTGTCCTCTGTACTCAATATTTAAGTGGCCAGAAATGAAATTTAGTAATTGTCATGATGTTCATTAAAATCTTTCATGTGATAGCCATTCCTTTGAAATTGAGTGGCTCTCCATTTCACATGGGTTGTTCCCTGTTACCTTAACAGTACCTATGTACATCTTTCCTTTACTGTGACACTTAAGACCCAACATTTGTTGTACATTTTGATATATTATATATCTTCTAACTTTCTCAGAAATGTATCATGGGTCTATCCACTTCATTTTAATTGTTTATTGTGTGTTAAACATCTCATAGTGTTCCTATTATTAGGCCTCTAGGTGACCTGATTATGTCCACTATTTATGTCACTTGATTGATATTGTCTGTATGAACTCCTCTAAGTTCTGTCATTCTCCTTGGTTTTATTAAAAAGAGTGTTATATGCATTTGTATTTATGGACTCGAGCCATTGTAGATTGAATAAGTGCTTTGGAGAAATGATTGCCTGATGGGGATTTAACTATGGGTCCTCTGTCTCAGGACTCATTGTTCTTGGGGCCTTCTGTGATATCTGTATCCAAAGATATTGTGTAAACCCATTGTTAAGTATTTAATGGTGAATATTTTCTGGGGACACTCAGTGGTGTGTGCACTGCTCACTCAAGAGCTAATGGACTCCTTGGACTTTTCCTGTTAGTTTTGTCATTCTCATTTATTTTTATGAAATGGGGTCCTACATGCATTCTTCTATATGGAACCTGTGCTGAACTTTGTTCATTGAACAAGTGATACTGTTTAGTGATGGACTGATGGGAATTCAGCTTTTGGTCTTTTACCTCAGGACTCAGGTTTAGAGGGACCTTCAGTGATACCTATCCCCAGTGATTATGTGTAAACCCGTTGTCGGTTATCAAATAGTGAATTTTATCTGTGGACCTCACTGGTGTGTGCACTTGTCACTCAGAAACTAAAGGACTCTGTGGACTTCTCTACCTTCTGTTATTGGTTTTGTGAAAAGGATCCTTTTCTCTCACACTGGACACTCGAGTGTTAAATGCATTCGTATTGATGGACTCTGCTCTGAGCCTTGTCGATTGAGCAAGTGATTAGGAGAAATGATTGACTTATGGGAATTCAACTTTGAGTCTTGTGCCTCAGGACTCATTCATAGGGGTCTTCTGAAACGCGATTTTGTGTTTTCCTAGGTTCTGTCAATTATTTCAGGGTGCACGTTATAGTGATGCAATGTACATAGTAAGGTGTTCATACCTTATGAGCGGATCACTGGGCAGTGTCTACAATGATGATAACACTTTTCCAATCAGTGATAAAGCTTGAGCATCGAGGAATTTGGAGGGTGGTTGATCCTCCTATTCACACGAATACTGTTGCCTCTGTTTGTACGCAAGTTTGTGGAGGCTTCTGTATAAGGCCAATTTGCATGTAGGGAGGACAAAGAACAAAATATTTTTGTTTCAGTGCCGTATTTATTTGAATTGTATTGTTTTGAAATTTGAATGTATTATGTTTCAGTCTTGCGAAAAAACTCTGTTGGGAATAGTTAAATAAACATTCAAATGCATTTAATATGTGTATTCCTGTGTTGACTTTCCTGTCATGTTTACAGAGCGTCATTCTTCCTCATCTCGGCGTAAAAAAACAGGTCAAGGGATGGAGATTTCTAGGCATCAGCTTAAAGCGCGACGTAGAACAGTGACAAGAACAGTGCATTTCGTGCAATTTGCCTTCATTGTGTGAGATTCCTTTGAATTGAATGGATCGCAACTTTCATGGGTTGCATTTTCAGTAGCAATTCATGCTCGCGATTCTACTTTATACATTTTAATTTGCATGAATTTCACTGGCTCTCCTAATGTTCTGCCTCGCGCACAATACTGAAATAGCTGAAGCCAATGACGTAATTAGACCAAAGAATATAAAAAAATAAGGAACTATTAAAATCTTGATGTGCCCTGCCACCTGGCGACCGCCACGGAAAACATTCCTTGAAAAGATGCGTGTAGGTCGCGGGTGGCAAAACCAGATGCGCTAGTAGTAAAAGTTTCATATCTTTTCTAAACATGATCGAAATTTTAAAGCATTGACATTACCTGCCATGCTCGGAACGCTCCATTGTTGTTTGGCCAGGTATCGCGCCCGCTACCGTGGCCGCTCAGGTGTGTGGAGGCCTTTACTCGAGACTTCACCATAGTCACGCACGAGCAAATGACAATTATTGTTTTCCAAGAGCATAATATATTAAATCACAGTTAAGTGCATAGTGCATGTTATATTTATACATATACATATTAATCAAATCTTAAGGAACTTGAATTATAGTTAGTTACAAAAATTGAATCTGTCAACTTCTTATCCTTGGATACAATACTTATCTACTGCATTATTAGGAATATTAAAATAGTTTAGTATTCACTTATCTGAGCCAACATTTATTGGAGCATTATACTGATTAAACCCAAGACACTTATTGGAATGTACATTTTTGTATCCTGTATAAACCACTATCTGGAAGATAAAAAAATCTCTTGATCTTGATTTAAATAGCTTGTTGAATTTAACTAGATTTAAATGAAGTGTTCACGATAGAATTTATAGTAACGGCAACATTTGTATTCTGTTCGTGTGATTGGACTCGATGAATTTTATTACATTTAAATGAGGTGATGATACTGGGTTAACTTTGTCTTCTACCACATCATAAACAACGCTTGCAACTTTGACTTGTTTATTCAAAACAATTCTGGAACTTGTTAAAAGATTGTCCTACAATATATAACTCAAATTCTCCCATCTTTAGAGAGACAATCTTCCAGCACAAAAGCAAATTCATACTTCTAATTTTCAGATGTATAGAATAGCCCTCGTAAAGCTTTCTAAAAAAACCTGATAATTAAAAGTAAACAACGGTAACTATGCAGGACTGATTCGAAGTTCTGATTTTCTATTCTCATCGCATTGTTTTACCGCAGAAGACGACGAAATAAATCACACGAGGTATTAACTAGTATACGTTACTCGAGGCTTAAGTGGTTCTCATCACACGACGTGTTATCGCCCTCGATTCGCTCGGGTGCTAGCTTCATGTCGTGTAATAATGAGCCCCTTAAGTCCCAAGTATCGTAATGTGTCATGTTAACTGAACTGTTGGACTGAAATTCCAAGTGATTAAATTAAAATAACTATATTTCTATTAAAACTATTTCTATCTCTGCCAAAGGATGTGGCAAAGAAAGACACAGAATCGGGATTTGCTTCAGCTGTTAAAAAATTGCTAATGTGTCACGAGGAAGTCGATTCTATGTTTCAAAAGATTGTATAAAAATGTATTAGGAATTTTAATTACTAAAATGGGGTTGATTTGAGTATGGGGGGGGTCTTTGGAAATGTTTGATTTGAGATTGTTTACTGTCAACTTAATTCATATATTATATGTGGTATATGCATTTTTTGTTTCCTAAATATAAGTTTTGTTGAGCTGTGTAAATGATTGTTATTGCTCAAGTAATTGTAAAACTCTAGTTATAGTGAACGCGTAATAACTTGAGTTTTTCATTTTTTTTATATGAATGCACAATAAGATAAGGAAGCACTGGAAAATTTTGAGATAATGTGTTTGATAACTGATCAGCACCAGCTCTGCCACAAAAAAACTATCAGATGATGATAACCCCAAATCAGGCAGTTTCTTTGGGGTACCTATATTTCTATACTTTGTATAAATAACCAAATTTACATACATATGAATGGAATAAAGAATTATTATTATTATTATTATATTAGTCCTTAACTTGACTCATTTTCTTGACGCGGTATGTCTAAAGCTCCAACACATCGGAAGATTTTTTTCTACGATCCTGACAAATTTACTGCGGTTGCTACATGATTTATTAAAAAACATTTCAGAAAATAAACAAACTTACCCACTGTAATTTTTTTACGAGATCTTGGTGTTAGAAATTCATTATTATTTAAATGAGGTCTCTCTGGGAGTGTATACACGTACCATTTGCCATATAAAGGGTTGGTTTTTCGTAAAAAAATTTCGGAAAGTAGTTCGGAAAGGGCTGATATTTTGAAATCTCTGGAAGGTTGAGATATTTCTCTTTAAAATTAGACTAAATTCATTGATTTCTATGGTAAATGATATTTCACTCGAACTACCTTAAGGAGGTTTCGTGCGACTGTGTGAGTCAAAACAAACACTAAATTCCTACTTTTTTGGAAGTGTTTCAAATTTCTGCCTTTGCTGATGAAATGCGTTAACTATTCACAACCAAAAGTAAAGCACAAAGGTTCCAATTTTTTCTCAGATATAATTTCATGAACAAAGTTTTATAACCATAGACCCTGACTGCAGCGCCATTTCTGGGGAAATACCACATTTTGACATCAATTTTCGTGGTTATTAGCTAATAACTGAGGAAACAGGACGGTGAGATGGATATCTTTTTTATATTTTACCCATTTTCTGAGACGTTTCGCTTCGTAAATATATTTTAAGGAAAATGGCTCTTGTATTACATAGAAAAATACTATTTTGACAATTTCCTCCATTTATTCATGGATCACCCTGTAGTTTAAGTTCGATTTGCGAGAAAAATGGGACGGGATTTTTATCCATAAATCCAAACGGATGTATCCATAAATGAATATAATGAATTCACTGCCCTATTTCTATGAAAGCACCTTAAAGCTCTCGATAATTTGTTCGCGGGCTTCAATTTTGGATCACCACCTATTTTCTATTATTATTATGTTTTGAACCAGTGATTAACTTTCTTTGAATCAAGGCTGTTCGTTAAAATTTCAACCATAATTATCCAATAAAACGCAATTTTAGAATTATTACCCTTTAACACCGACTGAAAAAATAGTGCAGTTTTTTTAGAGATGACCCGCCCAAAATAAAAACGAGGGACCCGAAAAATTAGCAAAGCGGCTACTGGGAATTCGTACTCGCAATGAAGCATGTAGATTCCTCGGACTCTTAGATAGTGGCTTCAATAAAAGAGCTCTTTTTAATTGAGTGCACATTATAATGGCTTTTCAAGTCCGTCGGAAAAATTTCGAGAAAAGAAACGTTTTTTGGAAATTAATGATAGAAGAATTATATTTTAAAATTTTCTTCTCAATTAATTCTTTCTTATGACCTGGGATTACGACGCGGAATTCGAAATTTCAGCGAAAATCATCAGCAACAACGTGATTTTTAGTTGGCACGATGCCTTTTTATTCATATGGAATTGAATTTTTTTTTTTCGCTTTCTGGAGAAAGTTTCATGTCTGCGTTCATTTAAGTCAGCGAATTATCTCCAAATGAATGTCAAGTTCCAGGAAGCTACGTGTTAAAATATCACTAAACTCCCGAGAAACCATATCGCTCACATGCCATTTGTTTTCCTTTTATCGAGACAAAGAGTCACGTTAAGGTGGTTGGATCATTTTTTCGCTCATGTACAGATTTGCGCAAAACTATTTGTACTTGCACTTATTAAGAATCATGTTTCGATAACATACGTATGTATCTATGTCATCGAAAAATGAAACTTAATAAGTGAAAGTGCACGAAGTTTTGCGCAAATCTGTACATGAGCGAAAAAATGCTCCAACCTCCTTATATTGTTTGTTAGTAGATTGTTAGTTGCCTTCGACAGGAGCTCGGGCACCTAGACCTTCAATGGTCCATTGTGCCAACCCCATTTTTAACCTGCCTGCCACATGCAGACAGGGGACAAGAGCGCCTCCAACCTCATTAACGCGAATCTTTGTCGCCAAAGTCCGCCGGAATGCCGCTCGTGGACGAACCGGTCCCATCGCCCATGAGACGAATGCATACACCTGCGGAACTTGTGACGTAAGCGACTCCTTCCCCTCTTCCTCCCCACCTATTTCACTCCCCTTTCTTCCCTCCCTCAATCTCTTCCCGATGACCCCTTCATGTGTCCACCTCCCTCCTCTCCCCCTTCCGCAGCTACTTTCTTCACTTCGAATCTTCTCCCTCCCGAGTGGCGAACTCACCACCGGAGAGAGGCCTTGGTGAGCTGCCCGTGCAGGTGGGTTGGTTGCCCCCCTCGACGCGACGCCTGCTTGGGAAAAGGTTAATACTCACGGCGTAGTTGAGGGATGATGAGATTGTCTGATTAGGATTTCTGTCAACTCGTTGAGAGTTATATCAGTATGATGCATGCAAATTGTGTATTCCATGACATTCTGTTTTTACTCCACTCATTACGAGTCATCTACTATAACTTCGCCCAAAAAAGTGGGAAATAATTGACGCACCCCTTCAATGAAGAATCCCATCGGGAATGTTAGTGGAGAGGCCTTGGACTTTCTATTGGTAACAGATATTAAATATACCGCATTTAACGAGTACGGTTAATACGAAATCCCCGCCAAAAAGAAATATTCTTTGGTCCCTCGGCCAGTTTTTACCTCATTAATTCTAAAGTTCTAAATGCATTGATTGGTTCTAAATACATTGATGGTAAAAGGCTAATACAAATACCATCCTTTAGATACCTCGGAAGTGTTGTAACATGGAATAGAAGTTGTGCGAAGGAAATAAGAAGTAGAATATCACAGGGAAAGGCAGCCTTCAGTAAGGTCAACAAACTACTTTCAGTCAAGGAAATCAATATAGGCCTAAGGAAAAGATTTGCTAAATGTTTTGTTTGTTTGTGTTGTGCTTCATGGAGCAGAAATATGGACTGTCGGGAGAGAAGAGGAGAATTATGTAGAGGGTTTTGAAACGTGGCTATGGAGAAGAATGGAAAGGTTAAAAATGGAGTGAAAAAGTAAGATACGAGGAAGTGCTGGCAAGGATGAATGAGAAAACTAATACGGTAAAACTCCTTAAAACGAATACTCATTTAACGAAATCCCACCTATAAAGAGGTTAAGTTCTTGGTCCCTTGGACTTTCTATTGGTAACAGATATTAATATCCCGCATTGAATGAGTAGGGTTAATACGAAATCCCCGCCAAAACGAAAAATTATTTGGTCCCTAAGGTCAGTAAGAAAGAGGAAGGCGAAATGGATGGGACACGTCCTGAGGAACTATTGCCTTCTGTAAAGAATATTAGAAGGTAAGATCGAAGGAAGGAGAGGAAGACGAAGAAATAATATGTGGACTGATATTATGAATGGAAGGAATTACGAAGAGCTGAGGGGGGCAGAACAGGATAGACGAGCATGGAGGGAGCAGTTCAGTCGAAACCTGTCTGAGGGCAGATTCACCTTAGGGGAAGAAAAAGACAGCTATCGCGTCATCAGTGGAAGCAGAATTTTTTATAAAAACTGAAAAAAAGTTGGAACTCAATAAAATATTACGCAGAACTATTAAGTAACGGCCACTGTTTCTTTGTAAATTAACCTGAATACGTCCAAAATATTTTGTAAAGATAAATTCTCTCTCAGGCCGTTAACCAATCAGCGTTAAATTCATGAATTTTTCCTGCTCGTGTTACATCGAGGCATGCGCTTTCAAGATAATCATCATAATTATGTGTTTCACGAATACATTTGCAAAAAACATTACTGAGGGACAAGGGAAATCAAGTATTCTAGTATTGGTCCACTGAATAGATTTATTCTTTACGACCCGGGTTTCGTCACATAATGACATCTTCAGGTCACAAATATTATTCCACATGGGTATGATTTTGTATGTATACCCACGTGGAATACTATTTGTGACCTGAAGATTTCATTATGTGACGAAACCCGGGTCGTAAAGAATAAATCTATTTATTGGACCGATACTAGAATATTTTGATTTCCGATACGGAGAGGTTCCACAAAGTGAAGCCCGAATTTATTTGTTATATTTTGGAAGGATAAGGGCTTTAGTCGACTCATTCCTCGCAAGCCTTTCCCTCCGTGATCTCATGTTTACCGAATGCGACCGCCACCAAGTTTCGCTACCGCTTTATATGTTCTACATCTACATCAATGAGATACCGTGCAAGCCACAGTTTGGGTGTGTGGCTTTGTGGGAACTGGGAAGAGTACTGCATGCATGGTGTGGATTCACGCGATACATGCAGTGGGTACTCTTCCCAGTCATATCAGAACCGCGCACGTTCCCCCGGAATGCCAGGCGCAGGCCACAAGCAGTCGGACTAACAATGCGCGGTCAGACCAGAAACCAGGATAAATCAAAGTACACTAAAATGCTACATCTACAGCTACGTACTACCCTGCGAGCCACCACGAGGGTGTGTGGCAGGGGGTGAAGATCACCAAACATGCACTATTGACATGCAACTAGGATATTTAATGAAGGCATGCTAGAGAACAGGTTCACATGGTTAGTATCTACATAATAAGAAAGGGATTATTAGTTGTTATTGTATGCATCATGCACTACGGACTACTCTAACTATATTTCACCTACCTATCCCTTTGCTACGCTGCCTATTGTTCTCTCTTATGGTACGCGGGAAAAATGACATTTTAAATGTATCGGTACGACAATCTATCTCTCTAATCTTGTTAATATAATCAAACCTAGCATAATACGCAGGGGTTCTCAATATATGTCTAACGTAATCTGTGAACAACTCGGTTTCGAATTTACTTAAAAGGTTTAACCTAAATTTTAACCTGCGTTCTGATAGTAATTCCCATCCTAGTTCTTCTATTAAGCTCGTAACACTTATACAATTATCATAACGGCCTTTAACAAACCTAGCGGATCTCCTTTGCACGCACTCTAATTCTTTTATCATACCTTCCTCGTACGGATCCCATATACTAGCGGCATATCCTAAATGAGGCCTGACAAGTGTAAAAAAGCTTCTTTCTCGTACTCTCTCATCGCATACGCAAAGTTTTTAGCGGGAATGTGAATTATATTTCATTAAAATAAATAAAAAAATAATTGCAAGGAGAATGCACATTGAAAAAGTACGTGCATGCTGATTTCTAGTTAGTTATCCATGGAAAACATTGTAAAGTTGCAAAATTAGTGCGTCGCTCCGCAAGAGCTATAGGAAAATGAGGGTTAACGAAGGTGGCGGATGAAAACTGTTTTCAACTTCTAGCATTGGCCAGCACAGCAAGTGCCTTCTCAATATACCCCAATGTCCACAGTAATACCTTGTCGTATACTGCATCTACATCTACATAATATCCCGCGAGCCGCCGCTTGGGCGTGTGGCAGGGGGTGTTAGGTCACCAGCCGCGTAAAGGTGTACGTTTTTTGGAGATGAAATTGTGACATGTATTATAGGAGTGTATTTAGTGGAGCTCCATTTATATTGTGGTCGCTCATTGTTCGCGGAAAGAACGAGTTTTTGTACCTATATGTTCGACAGAGTATCTCTCTAATTTTATCGCATCCGTCAGACCTAGAAATGTAGTGAGGAGTCATGATAATATTCTCTATGTCGCTCTGAAAGATATCAGTTCTGAATTTATCAAGCAAACTAAGCCTAGCGTGTAGCCTCCGAGTATCTAGGGGCTCCCACCTTTAGCCCTCTATATGCTAAGTGCAAAAGAATCACTTCAAAAGTGAAAATTGATGTCAAGGACCACGGCATGCAACTTTTTAGTCGATAAAAAAGTGGCCAATGACAAAATGTCAATGGCCGTTTCTCTTATCTTCGTAAACACGCCAAAAATTAGATAAGTCATATATATTTTCGTCTGCTTATATAACCTAATCTAAAGCCATTCACTAGAACTTATCACCTTTCATGTTTTTAATGCAAGATAAAGTGGAAGCTTGAGGCGTTCCAAAAGTAAGAGGATAACCACGTTAATGTGCTATCAGAGTGCTGTTGGAAGATTGCAATCCACACCTATGGCCAACAATATAAGTTGCCTCTTTTTAACCTTTTTACTTCCAAAGGGAAGGTTTTTTTAGTTCTCCACGTATAATGAAAAATTCCAAGGCCGAAATATAATCCTATTGTTATACGAATAGAATTAAGCGAATAGAATTAATTTTGAATATAACAATAAGTTCATTTTGCTTCATTTTTAGATGATTGAATGGTAAATCGATTTCTTCACTTTTTTCCTAAAAATACTATCTGAATTAATGTTCACCACTTCGTGTATGAATACGCCGCGATCACTTGGGACCTTGGTCATAAAGATTTAATATACCTAAGACATTAATAAAATACAAAGAAATGCAGCGCGCTTCGTTAAAAACTGCTACGAGCGGATACATAGTGTTTTATAACTTTTAGAGGGATTAAGGTGGGAGCCCCTAGAGACTCGTAGGCTACACGCTAGGCTTAGCTTGCTTGAGAAATTCAGAACGATTGTATTTCAGGGCGAACAGACAATACTATCATGACGCCTCACTTCATCTCTAGGTCTGACAGAAGCGATAAAATAAGAGAGATACATTGTCGAACAGATAGGTACAAAAAATCGTTATTTCCGCGCACAATAAGCGACTACAGTAAAAACTGAGCCCCACAAAATACACTCTCATAATACACGTCACCATGGACATATTGGCACCATAGAAACTGTTAAAAAAGTTACATGAAGACCCTCGTAAAGATCCAGCTATGGTACTCTTAGAATTTAGAAACACACCTATTGTTACAGGTTTAATATCATCGAATGCATTAATGTCTGGTAGAAAAGTTAGAGACCCTCTACCTATTGTAAGAAACCTTGAAATGGAAGGGGAATATCATGAAGTAAAATCCAGGCTACCGGGTCGACAGTAATAACGAAAAGAATATTATGCCAGAAGTTCGCATGGTCTTAAGAATCAAATAAGAGAGATACATTGCCGAACAGATGGGTGCAAGAACTCGTTCTTTCCGTGCACAATAAGCGATCACAATTAAAACTGAGCTCCACTAAATACACTCCCATAATACACGTCACCATTTCACCTCCCAAAACCTTATCCCTTACATCTTTACACGGCTGGTGTCCTAACACCCCCTACCACACGCCCATGAGGCGCCTCGCATGGTAGTATGTAGATGTATCTCATCAAAAATAAGTCCTATTTTTTAATCTTCAGAATAAAATATCCTTAAAAGAGTAAGCAAATATATCTAAATGACTATTTTTCGTGACCTCTTTTTCAAATTAATATAAAGTTATTTTCCTGGAGCTTTTAGGTCATTAATTACCTAAAAGCTCCAGGAAAATAAGTTTATATTAATCAAATATATATTATACTTCTTGAAGTCAATCTATCCTCTGAGAGGTTTCAATTGAACTGCTCCCTCCATGATCGTCTATCATGTGCTGCCACCCTCAGCTCTTCCTAACTCTTTCCATTAATAATTTTAGTCAACAAATTATTCCTTCGTCTTCCTCTCTCTCTCTTTCCACCGATATTTCCTTCATGTATTCTTTACAGAAGGCAATCTTTCCTCAGGACGCGTCCCATCCAGTTCGCCTTCCTCTTTCTTACTGATCTTAAAATATTCCTATACTCATTCATCCTTGCCAGCACTTCCTCGTTTCTCACTTCAACAATCCGTTTTTAATCTTTCCATTCTTCTTCACAGCCACATTTCTAAACCCTCTAGAAATTTCTCCTCTTTCCTCCTGATTCTCAATGTTTCTGTTCCGTAAAGCATCATACTCCAAAGAAAACATTTAACAAATCTTTTCCTTCAGCCTATATTGATTGCTTTGGCTGAAAGTAGTTGGTTGACTTTACCGAAGGCTGCCATATTATAGGTACTTTTACAAACTTAAAGCCGTTTTCAAGAAAATTTAGTAATAGATTCACTAGTTATGAGATCCATGAAGTTATAGATCTCATAATAATATTTGGATTGCAGAAACACATCTACTAGTTACATAATTTATTTACTTATAGTTTATACCTACGAATATGTTATCCAAACTTCTACCCCCGGATAAAATTATGAAAGTTATGTCTGTCAGTAAGAGTACTGGTCATTTGTCTCAAAACAACTATTTTATCAAGTAATTAAATCTCCAAGCAGTTCATGGTGCATCCGCCATATTGACTACTTGAGGAACTCATGACTCCATGCCATAAGTTAAAAAAACAATAAATTTATGAAATTTTTCTGCAACACTTATTGAATGGATGCAATGGCTAATGGGTCCCATTAATTTAAAAAAAATACATATGTGTGGTTCCTGCAACTGGCCAGTAGCAAATCATTTTCTTAGGCCCATATTGATTTCTTCGGCTGAAAGTTGTTGGAAGACTTTACTGATGGCTTCCTTATATGAGATATTGTTACAAACTTAATAAATGAAACGTTAAAACTACTAAGAAGAAGACCTGCTTGTTTATCGATATCCTACATATAATTTTCGCGCATGGAGAAAGAATAAAATTCTGGATATATAATTGAAATTGTTCTTCCCACAAGTCAAGCAGAAATAAAGTTCAAGTTGACTGGTTAAAATCCTGAGGAAACTCATGCAATACATTGTTCATATTCTGCCTTTCTACGAGACAACTTTCAAAATCCATTTTCCAAAGACTATCGCTTAAATAATGTGAATGAATGAACGATTTTTCGATATGCTCAAGCATTAGATTCGTTGAATATTCCTTCATGCAAAACAGATGGTGCGGGACGCTAATGAAATAGATGGCTCAGAAAACGCGATCCCTTGAAAAATATAAACAGATTAATAATTTTTTTATTTGCTCGAGCATTCGAATCGTTCGACCCAAAAGACATTCCTTCATGCAAAAAGATAGTTCGGGATTATGCGTCGAATGAAATTAATGGCTTAGAAAAGGCGATCGCTTGAAAAATGTAAAAATATTAACAGTTTTTTTTTTAAATAAACGAGCTTTTGAGTATTTGGTTCCAAAAAATATATTCCTTCATTCTAAAAAATTGTTCGGGATTATACGTTGAATGAAATGAATGGATTAGAAATTATCATATGGCATGGGATACGCAGACTGACAAGGTTGCACTCATCTGGATGAATTAATGCAAATGGCTGTTTGAATAAGAAAATTTGGCGATTTTATCTCACAAAAATAATCTCCTCATATCATCCGCCACTGCGGATTAAGGTCATCTGAAAAGTTATCTCTCAATTCTCTAATCAACGAGTATTCAATCGGTCATTGGTCTCAACCAGAATCACACCTCTGGGGTAACATGTTCAGTAAACATGTATGTTTCCTTTAAGAAAGTGATAAGCAGGCATAAAGAAAATAGCAACTCACCATAAATGTGCATTGTTTTTTCGGTGCTTAATCACCCCACTACTATCGGTCCTTCTGGAACGGGCTAGGATACTGGCGACATCTTTCTCTCACCCTCTCATATTTCCTAAAAATAAATTTTTCTTTTATTTTATTCGTGACCGTAAATTGATATGGGACGCTTATATCACCCCGTAGGAATACATAACCGAAAGGTAAGAATCTATAGTATATCACAGCTTTATTTAAATAGAGCAATTTTTTAACCCTCTATGGACGAGCGAGTTAAATTTGTTACGTTTCAAAATCATTGAAATATCTGCTTTCCAAGAGGCTTTTCCAATTAGTTGCTGCACTAGACAGAATTGTAACGTTTCGGATTAAGCGTGTGCGGAAAGTTGCGTCTCTTTTAGCGGTTTGTCAAACATTTTGAATTGATGAATGTGCGACGCTATTCACTGACGATGGCGTGCCTGGAGGAGCTCTGGAATAAATAGTTCCAGCTGTATAGGAAGAAAAAATTGGGAAATTTTAAAAACGTACCTTGTGAAGGTATTGTTGAAGTATACCTTGTGTAAATATTATTATGTAGAGTATTATTTTCAATTAAATAAATACAATACAAATACGTCACATGTAAAAATAAATGTTATCATCAAATACATTGCATTTGTTTTGAAAAATTCTCAAATATCACTTTAAAAAAACTAATATAGTAGCAGTATTTTTTCATACTGTTGTTTCATAATTCCGTCCATAGAGGGTTTAATTTTAGCACCGATGACTTTTTTAGACCGTCTAAGAAATGTTTATGTTGAAATGTTTATTGCTCGCTCACCCCTTGTCTTCATTCTATTACACAAATTATATAATAAGATAAATAATGATGGAAACAAATATAACACAGTATACAAGAACAGTAAAATAGTATACAATAATAATAAAATACAATACAAGAGTAATAAAATAGTATACAAGAAATTTATGAGAATTGGTCATACGAGCCCAGAGGTATGCGCGTGAATTAGAACGACAAATAACGATAACTGAATTGACGAATTTCAAGCTATCCGGGACTAGCCACGGAGTTCCACTTTGACGGAGTCAACCGCAATGCACACATGTGCGAATTTCCACAGAGAAAAAATCATCCGCATTGACCGGGATCCCGGTCAAGGCGGATGATTTTTTCTCTGTGGAAATTCGCACAGATAAATGAATTATCGTTCCACAATTTTGTTCCATCTAATGTTGGCATTAAGGAGAGAAACAAATAAGCTTCTCAGGTATAAAAAAGACAACATCTAAACTATCTTTTAGAAATGGCACTGATTGACAGTTGTAAAAATCCTAGAGGTTTTTATATAACAGAGAAACTCTTTAAGGGAGGTTATAACGCCAATGCTTATGGCGCTAAGAAAAATGGACAGACAATAATGGAGAAAACGAGAGTGTTAGATATCTGGAAGGAAAAATTCCAAGAACTATTAAATGGAGATGAAGACATCGGAGAAACAGACACCCCAGCCTATTTAAACGTTCAGCCAAACATTGAAAAACCGACTGTGGATGAAATCTTGAAAACAATAAAAGGTATGACAAAACAACAAAGCTCCTGGAAAATATGAGATCTGCGTCGAAGTATTAAAAGCTGGAGGATTGGAGTTAGCAGAACGGCTACATAAACTGATAGCACAAGTTTGGGGGGAAGAAGACTTGCCTGAGGATGGGAAGAAAGCAGTAATAATTCCTATCCACAAAAAAGGATATAAACTGGATCCCAATAATTATCGAGGAATCTCGCTCTTAAGCACATCCTATAAAGTGTTATCTAAGATAATCCAGAGAAGGCTTGAAGAATACACAGAGGAGATAACTGAAGAGCATCAAGCGGGGTTACAAAGGGGTATGTCCAAAACAGATCAAATATACATCCTTATAGAAGCTGTCGCAAAATATTGGGAATATGGTAAATCCTTCTTTGGACTATTTGCGGATTTTAGTAAATCGTATGACAGAATATACGGGGAAAAGCTATGGCATAAAATGGAAAGTTTTGGAATATCAAAAAAAAACTAATCAAATTTACCAGATTAAGTATTAAAGGCTCTAAATGTAAGGCTAAAATAGAAAATGAGTACTCATCTACCTTTGAAATAAAAACTGGAGTTAGGCAGGGAGATATAATTTCAACTGCACTTTTCAATATAGCTCTTGAGGGAGCACTCGAAGAACTTGAGAAAACAGACTATGGCATAAGAATAGGAAAGAAGATAAGCGTACTTGCGTTTGCTGACGATGTGGCATTACTAGCAGAGACTAAGATGGAACTTCAGGAAATGATAAAAATCCTTATTAGAGAGACAAAGACTATGGGATTGAAGATCAATGATAACAAAACGAAACTTGTAAAATTTGGAAGAGGGAGAATCGAAGATGATGTAAACATAACCGACATTGAATTCAACAATGAACAGGTGAATTGTTTCAAATACGTAGGAACTGTAGTCAGCTCACAAAGTGATGAACATATTGAAATTAAGAACGGAATAAACCTTGCCAGCAGAAACATGTATGCACTAAACAGCGTATTAAAGTCAAAAATCTTATCTCACCATACTAAGCTGAAGATCTACAAAACTATAATTTGACTCGTCCTCCTTTATGTAAAGGAGGACGAGTCAAATTATAGTTTTGTAGATCAAATTACAGTCAAATTATAGTTTTGTCTAAAATCCAGGATTCAGCTGAACCCTGGATTTTAGATAAAAACACAGAGAGAAAATTAATTACCTTTGAGAACAAAAGCCTACGTAAAATTTTTAGACCAGCTAAAGAAGGCGACACGTGGAGGATAAAACAATCAGGAAATCAGAAGTCTTTTCAAGGAGCCAGATATCGTGGCGGAAGCTAAAATCAGAAGGCTAAGAGGGCTTCTGATGATGTGGCCGGTCCGGCCACATCATCAGAAGGAAAGAATCAAGCACCCTTTACCAGATATGGGAAGGAAACACGAATGGAAGACGACCACGTGGCAGGCCTAAACTGCGGTGGAAAGACCAGGTGACGAAAGACATGGCTAAGATAGGAACATCGGAAGAGCATGCGAAAGACAGGAGGCAATGAAGGCACTACGTTGGTGAGGCCAAGTACCACATTGGGAACACATGGGCATGGGAGTATGGGTCAGTAATGTTGACATTTGGATTTAACAGTCAGTTTTTCAAGCATTAGCCTAGCCATTGTTTGTCAACCATTCTTGAAAATAAGGAGATCCTAATGTCGGATGATATTCCAGCAATTAGTTACCCATTACTCATCTGGATTCAGCTTGTCACTCTAAAATTTCGAATTTCGATTTTTCGAAAGCTTTTGATTCCTTAGACAAAGATATCCTTGCAGCAAAAATGAGAGGCATGGGTTTTTCTCCTACAGCAGTCCACTGGATAACATCATACTTATCAGACCGTTATCAGCCAGTAATTACAAATGATTTATGCTCAAGATGGATCAAAACAGCAAGAGGTGCGCCTCAAGGCTCTATACTAGGACCTCTGCTATTTTCCCTGTACATTAATGATTGCCCTTCAGTGATTAACCATTCTAAATATCATCTTTATGCTGACGATCTCCAAGTATACCTAAATTCAAATGTTAAAAGCCTATGCAATGAAATATGTAATTTAAATTATGACCTAGAAAACATCAACAATTGGAGTAAATCCAGTTTTCTAAGCATAAACCCTAGTAAGTCGCAGGCTTTTATAATTGGATATCCGAAAATACTCAAGTCAATCGACAGGGATCAATTACCGCAACTACGCATTTCTGATTCTCCTATAAAGTACTGCGACGAAGTTATTAATCTAGGACTAGTCATTGATGAAAGTCTGTCTTGGTCTTCGCATATAACTAAGATATGTAACGCAGTGAATAAGTCATTATTTCCTCTAATTCGCTACAAACATGTTATTCCTCTCTCCTTAAAGAAGCAATTAGTTTCGACTTTAATACTTCCCCATTTTGACTATGCCGATGTTGCCTTTCAAGACATATCTCAGGTCCTGTCAACTAAACTTCAACGCTCCTTCAACGCCTGCATTAGGTTCATATTTAATTTACATATATCAGATCATACTACCAATTATATTAACAATCTCAACTGGTTAAAACCTACTTCACGACGCCGGCTGCATATCCTTGCTCTTCTCTATCAAATTTTACAAACAAATACACCAGCGTACCTAAGAGACGAATTTCAAACACTTAGTAGAGTACACGACTCAAATACGAGGGGAAATGATAAACTCGTTATTCCTCACCACCGGACAGTCAGATTCAATAAATCATTCATTGTGACCGCATGTCGCGAGTGGAACAACATTGACTTACCGCTACGTAAATCATCATCACTAGCATCCTTCAAAAGGGCACTATACGAAAAACTTCTCCGAGAACAACAACGAGACACGTAAAACATCATGGGATTAGTGGGAAAGTTTCAACTCTAATCTCCTCCCGCTTCATCTATTATTCTTGTTCCTTCCAGGTACTGGGTGATATTTTCTTGTACTTGTATACATCCATGTTTACACTAGCTCTTTCTCAGTAGGTTTTCGCAGGTTTTTCACGCCCCCCTTCTTGTGTGGGCGTTTTCCTGCAGTGGTTTTTTTCCAATAAGGACGAAAGTCAATATCCTTAGGTTTTATCCACATTTGCTCACATCTTTTTGCACTTGGTAACGTTGCTAACTTATAATTATGTTGATGAATGAAAAACCGCACTGCTATGTCTCTCTTGCCATAATTGAGTGTATGTAATTCCAAGAGCAACATGACAATGTATTTAGCTGCAATAATTTTTATGTTTGACGAGGGGTTAGATGGAAGATGGGACTTTCTAGTCCCAATCTCGCCTAATAAAGACGTTTTATTATTATTATTATTATTATTATTATTATTATTATTATTATTATTATTATTATTATTATTATTATTATTATTATTATTATTATTAAAATTGTCAGTCTAAAGTCGTTGCTTTTCTAAGAGAAGACTACAAGAACCAGACTACGATAAGACTGCGAGACGGAATTCTAATTTAACCCTTTAATCCAGGCACAATATAGAACAATACAACCTTAGACCACTTTGCAACACTATCGATAGGAATATAACCCTTTTTTACGTGCTTTAAGCAGAATGTACTCGCAAAGCGAACAATTAGATAGTACATGCTGTCACTCCAAATCGAAGAAGAGAATCCGTCAATTTCTTCTCCGCATGTACAAACAGATCACTAATCAGATTCGGCAAATCGAACAATATTTTTTCAGTTTTTTCCGTTTAATTAACACGTGATTGGTACTTAATCTAATAAGTTCCATTAAATTATGTCTTATAATAAAACATAAGAGGACGCCGTTCTCTACGAAGAGTACAGCGACCACTTTGCGAGACAATTTATTTTACACATTTGTTTGGAGTCCTGTGAATTTCCAAGCACACAATTGTGACGCATATAAGTCCAGTCGAATGAAATACATTAGATACTTCAAAATTACATGAGTCATTAATCTTGACAGCATAAGGAGTCACTCCGCAGAAGAATCTTATATCAGTATCCATGTTTCAAAGAAATCTTAGCACTTTTCTACAAGTAGGTATTTAATTTGCACGACGTGATTCACAGATTCACAGCATTTTCAGGTTGAACTATTTGTGTAATGCCTTTTTATTGATTGCTGCGATATTAATGTGGAGTGGGGGGGTGGTGAAAAAACTAAATTTTGACAGGAAAGTTAGGGAAACATATATTAAAGACTTGAGAGGTGGGAAAGGTTATAATTCAACAAAAAAATTTCGTCGGAAAGGTGTGGGGAGAGACAGGATTAAGAACGAGCAAATTGCATTGCCCGGTGCAATTGCTGTGCCCGACTGTGTAATAACCTCATATACTGTCATATAAGTCTAAACCTGACAAATTTCAAGCTATCCGGGACTAGCCACGGAGTTCCACTTTCACGGAGTCACCCGCAATGCACACATGTGCGAATTTCCACAGAGAAAAAAATCATCCGCCTTGACCGGGATTCGAACCCGGATCCCTCGAGTTCCGGCCGAGTGCTTTAGCCAGTTAAGCTACGGAGGCGTCCTCTTCCCCTGTGGACCCTTTCCCCTTGAGAACGCCTCGGTAGCTTAACTGGCTAAAGCACTCGACCGGAAATCGAGGGATCTGGGTTCGAATCCCGGTCAAGGCGGATGATTTTTTCTCTGTGGAAATTCGCACAAGTCTAAAACTGTTGAAATATGAAGATAATTATCGCGTTAAAAACAGGAGTGTTACGAGTGAGACGAAAGTACCACCACGTGGGACGGAAGAAGTGCAGCTGACATCAAGCGGAGAATAGCACAGGCTAAGAAGGCGCTAATGGGAAAAAGACAAATGCTGACTTCGGAGAAGATAGGACAAAAAAACCAGGAAACAGTATGTGAAAACATTCGTGTGGTGCGTAGCACTCTATGTATCGGAAGCATGGACCATTGCAAAAGCTGACCACAAAAGACTAGAAGCCTCTGAAACCTGGTGCTGGAGGAGGATGCTGAAGAGAAAATGGACCGACAAAGTAAGAAATAATGAGGGGTACAGAAGAGTCGAAGAGGAAAGGACCATATGGAACACCATAGAAAAAAGAAGAACAAGATGAATTGGACACACCCTGAAGCACAATGAGTTAGTGAAGAACATAATTGGAGGTAAAAGAGAGGGAAAAGTCCCCAGAGGAAGACCCAGGAATAAGTTCATGGACCAAATAATGAGGAGAGTACATAGGAAGAGACACCAGGTAGTAAGGGACATAGCATTAGATAAGGAAGGATGGAGGGCTGTAGTCAACCAATCACAGGATTGAACGACCAATAAGTGAAAATTTGAGAGAACCGGAAATATTTTCCTCTTTCGTGTTTTTCAATGGAATTAACCGAACAGAATGAGTATAAATCCAGTCAAACGCATGGAAAGCACTGACGAAATTTTCGATTTTAAATTGTCTCCGAATCCATCCCACCTCTGAACCCTTTCGGCTCTATAACCCTTTGTCGGAGACATTGCGTGGGATTTGGCGAATCGATTGACTTGCTCCGAGTTGGCCCCGAGCCATTGGCTGTCTGATTACATCCCCTTTAAAAAAATAAATAAAATTTCTTCTCTAACCCCTTTCCCACTTCCAGCAGTGGTAAATTGTATTTTTGGGAAGAAAGGAGAAGAATCCGTGAGTGTGTAATCCTTAATTGTACGGGACTGAGGCTCCTGAGTCCCACAATTCTCTCTAATCACTTTGCTCAAGATATATAAGATAGTAGGTGAATTAAGACCTCAGTTACAGATCGTAAAAGGCACAAAAATGACCCCACTATACTGACTCGTTTAGTTTTACCACTCCGACAGAGAATGCTTACAGCATAATACCTTTGGTTTATTCGGGGAGTAACTTAAAGTAGCCATGATGGAAACCTGTATTATAGCTACCGTTGTTTACAGAATGGGCTATGCACACATATAAAAAGGAAATACAGCATTTTGAAATTACAGTACATGTATCAAATAATATTCCAGTCATAAGAAAACATCCTCCAGACTTTCTTAAGGTATTTGTGAAAGTTTCTCGGGTTTCACACTGGGTAAGGTTAACTAATACTCTCAACGTTTCGATGTCTGACTCAGCCATCGTCATCAGGATAATGGTCCGCGTGGGGATGCTGGCGGTTATATATATCCGATACCCCATTGTTGTGGGAACCGTTACGATTCCTTTAAATCTCGTTTATAACCGGTCGGGTTGGTGTGGTGGCTAGAGTACTGGCCTACCACACGGGCGGCTGGGGTTCAAATCCCTGCAGAGGCGGATGTTTTTCAGAGGAAACCGATCCCGTCTTGAGTGTTTTGTGGAGGGCACTTCTAGTAGAGTACTCAATCTGTCTCACAGTACTCAGTCTTCTATTAGGGTACTCAGTCTGTCGGATGAGCCGTGCTATCAAAATGGCTCCTTTTAAATATCAAGGTATTATATCAAATGAAAAACATTAATATATGGATTTCGATTGATTTAAATTCTGCGCCGTAAACCCAAGTCATATTAATGCTTTCATACGGACGATCATTTTCAAAAATAATTCTTGTATCATGCACATCACAAAATTAGGGGTATTTCCTACGTATAAGTAGGTATACTAAGTAGAGTATGGTCCAAGAATTGTGTTTCGACTACCTTGAAAAGTTATCAAAATGTGCACTTAACGACTCATTATTCGCGCTCCAATCACCTTAATGAAGCAATATAGCAGAAGCGTTCTGTTATACTGCGCTTTGATAGATAATACTTTGTGTGGGAACGCATTCTCTACCTCAAACCGCAGCGTAGCCTTCCTTCGTCTCTGGTGGCCTCGATTTCATTGGATCTATCATCCTCTCGGTTGAGGATAGAAGGAGACATCTCACGGCCGTCCATTCTATCGGCGTGGGAAGTGTTTTCTCAGTCAAGTGGTAAGGTGCGATCGTTACAGCCATACGCACGATTGAAACTGATCTGTGCTTATCTGTGGGGTATGATAATTCCACCATCTATTTCTGGCTGTGAATTGGTGATCGTATTCATTGGATTGGATGTTTGGGGAGGCGACCGACGGCTAAGGTCATTTGCGCCATAGGGGACAGGCGAGGGAGGAAGGGAGGATGGAAACCCGGCGCCGGAATTAGCCTGCTCTTAACGAAAGGCGCCAAGGGGACCACGGCTTCTAAGTAAGAGTAAGAAAGTTCTCGGATGAAAAAGTCAAAGAGAGATGCTACTTCGCTCTGATTAGGCCACACCTCGAATACGCCGCGAGCATTTGGGACCCCGGTGATAAAGATTTCACGAAAAGAATCAAATATAAAGAAAAGCTACACCCTTCGTTAAAAACTGCGGCGAGCGAACACACAGTGTTTCACAACTTTTAGGGGTATTAAGGTGGGAGCCCCTAGAGACTCGGAGGTTACACGCAAGGCTTAGTTTACTCGAGGAATTCAGAACTATTATGATTCAGAGCGACACAGAGAATACTCTCACGATGTCCCACTACATCTTTTAGGTCTAACGGAAGTGATAAAATAAGAGAGATACATTGCCGAGAAGATATATACAAAAACTCATTCTTTCCTCGCACAATAAGTGACCACAATAAAAACTGAGCTCCACTAAGTACACTCCCATAATACACGTCACCATAGACATATTGGCACTATAGAAACTGTGTTTAAATAGTTACATGAAGACCCTCGTAAAGACCAGCTATTATACTCCTGGAAAATAGAAACACACCCATTGGTACAGGTTTAAAATCACCGAATGAATTCATCTTTGGTAGAAAAGTTAGAGGCCTTCTGACTATTGTAAGAAACCTTGAAATGGAAGGGGAATATCATGAGGTAAAATCCAGGCTACCGGGTCGACAGTTATAGCGAAAAGAATATTGATGACAGAAGTTCGTATGACCTTAAATCTGTGAATGCAAATGGCCATGTATATATAAGAAATGAACTAAATAAACCCCTGATTCTTGTAGAGCAAGTTGACGATAAATCACCCCGAGACAAACGCCGTTGTGGTGATTTGCAGGATAATATGTGGATATCGCATTCTTCCATTGAATTATAACGGAAGGATGAATTCTTTTACGCCCGCTAAGAACCATCACGTGGCGATGCAGCACGCTGCGGTATTTATAAAACTCGTAGGTATTTGACCATAACCCCTAAAGAATGCTACTAAACTAGTTTAAAAATGATTCACCAGGGTATGCATGGAAGGAGGTGGAAGGCAGGAACGGAGTACCAAGTTTATTAACAAGGTCGACCAAGAGAGGCGGGCTCTTCCCTGTTTCGCGACCTTCACGCTTTCTTTGTTTCCTTCCACGCAACCCATCCTTGTTTTGACACCAAGATAAACTCGGACAAGATAAGGAGGTGGAATGAGCCAGTGAGAATCGGGCAGTTGCATCGTCCCCAATCGACATTTTAAGCATCTACCTCTACGTAATACCCTGCAAGCCATCTCAAGGGTGTTCGGCAGGGGGTGATTTATCATCAACAAGCAAAATAGTGTACAAATGAACACATAGTTAACAACAAGATTCTTGAATACGTGGTCGCTCACGTATTTCACTCGCAGCCAACGTTTCGCCAAATATATATGGCCATCCTCTGGGGTTTACAAGAAACAGAGAGACATACAGCCAGGTATTCACATAACTATTACCACAAAAGTTGAGGCGTCAAGAATTTTCCTACCCTTGAGCTTAAAATTGAACACCCTCAAAGTAAACAACAACTCCAAACAGTAATGAAATATGTATATATGACACTACCTATCGAATAAACTACTTCTCTTATGGCCAGTTGCAAGAACATTTTGTTATGGAATCAATTGTTATAAGATCCATAAAGTTATAGATCTCATAAAAATATTCGGGTTGCAGGAACACATAAACTAGTCTCATAACTTATTTACCACTAGTCAACAGCTTCAAATATTCGATCTAATCTTCTACCGCCGGTTAAAATTCAAGAAAGTTTAGCCTTAGAATAACTGCTAATGCACATAATTATAAGTAAGTAAAAGTAAATTAACTGGTCATTTGTCTCACAACAACTCTTTAATCAAGTAATTAAGCCTCCAAGCGGTTCATTGCGCATCCGCCATCTTGGCCACTTATGGAACTCATAAGTCCACGCCATAAGTTATGAAACCAGTAAATTTATCGAATGTTTCTGAAAAACTTATTGAATGGTTGCCATGGCTTATAAGTCCCATAACTTTATGGAATGCATATGTGTCGTTCCTGAAACTCGCCATTAGTCACTATTTACACGTTCCAGTTTCCTTTCCATTCCTGACGCCAGTCGATTACGTCATATTCAAGGAACCGCCGTGTCCGCGTTTACACGGTGGGTACACGCATTTGGAAATCATTCAATAGACGGCTCGAAAAGCGCAGCTTTCAGCCAATCAGCGCTTTCCAGTCCGCAGCAAAATATGAAGCCCAGCTAATACTTTCCTCTCAGCTTTCAAGTTTGATCGAGTAGTCTCGCCACCCGGGATAGTATAGGGCACATACGCAGGACGCGTCATAGGACAGGAATGGAAAGTAAACTGGAACGTGTAAATAGTTACTAAGTGTTAAGATTGCCACAAGAGGGATGCACTTTCGAGTGCAACTGCAAGTAAATACATCCAATGCAGGTGGACAAGCGTGAGAATTTTTTGGGACTCAAGGAAATTCCTCATGCACTGTAACAAGTCATTTCGTTCATTTTAAAGAGAGAAACTTCTTAATCCATCCACGATTTCAACAATTTTCATGAACGGCCAAGTAAGTTTCTTATCGCAGTAATTTGGAGATACAGAACACATCTCTCCATGAGTAGCAACAATATAAAAGGGAGATGTAAATGACTTTTCAATTGTACCTCCTCAAGAACAAATTTGTTGAATAACTACCCATAATAATTCCATCTTCACACTTAGATTGAATAAGTTCACATTTGGAAAACAGATCACTGTCCACTATTTCATGCTTGATGCACGATATCTAGCATGCATTTATTATCCTAATTCCAAGAACGAAAGCAATTTGAATGGTTGGCTCAGGAAATCCAGCGACAAAGACCAAGAGAGATATAATACAGTGAAACCTGTATTAAGCGAACACCGACAGTTCCGCTGAAAAATGGCCGTTAAGAGGGGTGGTCGTTCGACAGGGATTTAGTTTCTAGGAGTACATATTATGTGAATGAACGAGCGGCTGATTAGAAAAAAACAATGGAAAAAACTCTTGAAGTGACGGTTTTGTTAAAATCTACGCCGATGGAACTCATTTCCTCATATTTCAGTTGCTCCTGGGAAATTGGATGGATGAATATTTGGGGAGACGACCGACTGCTAATGTTATTTGCGCCATAAGAGATAGGTAAGGGGAGAAGGGTGGATAGAAACCCGGCGTCGGCATAAGCCTGCTCTTAACGACAGGCGTCACGAGGACCGCGGTTTAACGTCTCATCCGACTGGCGGAGTACTGCACTTGAAGTGACTTCCACAAGACACTCAAGCAGGGATCGGGTTCCTTCTGAAAAACATCCTCCTCTACAGGGATTTGAACCCTGGCCGTCCGTATGGTTAGTCAGTACTCTAGCCACCACACCAACCCGATCCCCTCCTGGGAAATCTCAATGCATATTAATTTGATGTGCACTTACAGTGAAACCTGAATCAAGCGACCATTGACGGTTCCACTGAAAGATGGTCATGAAGAGGGGCGGTCGCTTGCTAGGAGTGGTCGTTAAGAAGGGTTCCACGGTATCATGAAAAGTTGGAGCGGAGCATATCTTTGCGACTAGGAATGAAGGACGCCAAATCTGCAATACGTAAAGGACTTGAGGCCTCTTGAAGAAGTTGATCTTGAGCTGAATGGAGATATGTTCGACGCAGAGGAGTACGGAGATGTTATAAATTTATCATGTATTTGTGCGAGGTTGAATCTCAGTAATGGATTATGAGACTGCATAGAAGGTGAACTGGGGATGGCAGTAGACCGCGGAGTTTTAAGTTATCATTAGAGGCGCCATACTGATCAAGATAGGTAAGCTTGACACATAAATACCTCCGCAATCTTACACATTACTGTAAGACCATAACTCTTAAATGATTTGTCAACATGCGTCTCTTATCACTCAAATCCATTAAGCCCATTACCTTTCCTCCTCATCATCCGACGTCCTCCTATCACGACCTTCAGCATACTATCTCTTCACAGCGCCCGACACAACCACCTATTCAGCATCCTCCGACATGCAATTTGCGAAAATTTCCGAATTAAGGTAGTTTGACCGAGATAGAACCCTAATAATAATAGAGACTATATTATAATTATACGTTTTACTTTCTGTGGCTGTAGGAAGCATGAATAAAATATTGAATTATTAATGGCGCAATAACAGACATTAATATGACTGAAATTATAAGTGATTAAATAAAAAATAACCACATAAGTCTTCACCATGACTCTTTTTTTTCGCGCGGTATGTATGAAACTCCTGAAAACAACGGAAGGTTTCCTGTGATCCTGAAAAAACTACGGCTGTGATTAATTTTCAAAAATAGTTTATGTTACATGCAAATTACACACTGTCAACTTTTTGACGAGATTTTGGTGTTTGAAATTCCTCACCTTTTAAATAATGTCTCTCTGTAGTTCATGCACGTACCATTTTCCATGTAAAATGGCTGGTATTTTTCGTCAAATATCTCGGAAAGTAGATCGGTAAGGAGTTGATATCTTGGTATCTTCGGAAGGGTGAGGTAATTTTATTTCAAACGAGACCAACTTCATTGATTTCTTGGTGAAACGATATTTCGCTCAAACTACCTTAAAGAGGATAAGTGTTCATTTATTTGAATACAGGATTACCACTCGAAATACTGGAAACCTCAGCGATCTAGAACTAACTTCCACGTCGTTGATTTCTCCTCTCCTAGAATACGTTTCACGAAAATCAAACTCAAATCTCGTTCTATGTAAAAAAGAATCATGAAAGATTAACAGGTCTGAAGCCAGTTGTTAAGCTCCGAAGAAGGCAAAGCCAGTGAGATCAGCTAGAGAGGTTACAGCGTCGACTTTTATAGGGATACGAAAGAAATTATGTCAATCGACTATCTTGAAAAGGAATAACTATAGCTGGAGAGGACTATTTGAGCCGTAAAATGAAACGGCCCTGTGCAAAAGAAAGTCGGGGGCCCCTTTCTATGCACTTCTTCATGTACCATTTTTAAAGTATATTTCATGGAAAGAAACAAATTATTCGACTAATAGCCGGTTGCAAGACCGTTTAGTTATGGAACCAATAGTTATGATGCCCATTAAGTAATAGATCTCATAAATACATTCAGGTTGCAGGAACACATCTTCTAGTTACCTACTTACCTCATTTGCCAATATTTAATAACTTCTAATATTTCACCTGATCTTCCACCACCGGATAAAATTCACGCAAGTTTAGCCTCTGAATAATTGCCGAAGCAGATAGAAATTGGTCAGTAAGAGTAATCAAACTAGTCATCCGTCTAAAAACATCTCTTTTATTAAGTAATTAAGTCTATAAGCGGTTCATTGCGTATCCGCCATCTTAGCTACCGTGGCGTGGAGTTATGAGTCCTATATCCGATGAGTTATATCCTACTCCGTGCTCCACGCCATAAGTTCTGAAATCAATAAATTTATCGGATATTTCTGCAACACTTATTGAACGGTTGCCATGGCTTATGGGTCCCATAACCCTATGTCTCTATATTTGTCTATAACCTACATATGTCTCGTTCCTGCAACTAGCCATTAGTGGGTAATGTTGTTGAGAAATTAGCACACGTCGTTACCATGTCTAATATGGTAAAAGTAATGAAAAGAGATAAATTTTATTTAAATGAAATTTTTACTCATACCCACATTTTCATGTAAAACTCGTGCAAAACTTTAACATAAAAATTTACTTTAACTTTCAGTACTTTGACAAAAAGTAATGAAAAGCAAACATTTTACAACAAGATAGCGTCGATGACATTCCTCATCTATATATATATATATATAAACAAATGTATGTCTGTATGTCTGTCCTGTATGCATTACTACACTGTTGATCCGATCGCCAAGAAACTTTAAGAAGTTGTTGAGTACACTCTTGCGAAGGTTTCGAAGGTTTTAGGTATAAAAATTTTTTTAAATTTCGCCCAACTCCCCCCCATCCCCCAAGGTCCTCTTAATCTTTCGAATACTTTTCGCGCAACAACGCCCGACGGGTAAGTGCATTACTACAGTTTTAATCCTATCGTGCTGACATTTGGCCGAGTAATAGCTCAAGGCAGGACAAAAGTTGTAGGCTACTTTAAGATGATCTCAGGGCCCATAAAGTCCCAAAAAGGGGCCCTTAGGTGGTTCGCGGTACGTATCGGGTTTTGTGCAGTGGTTTCATTTTCTACTTTTTTAAATTATTTCCGCTCAAGATAGAGAGTTGGAATTTTTTTATTAAATGTCTGAAAGACTGAAGTTTTTAATTATTTCAATTAATTATCTTTTCAATTCGTAATTGACTGAAAATTTCGTTTTTAGCTGCAGAAACACATATTTTTCTGTGAAATCAACAATAACATATTCGCTTGACAACCAGATTTGGGTCATTGCTGTTGGAATTCATATTGCTTAGTTGAGCCAATTAGGAATGCTAAGCATTGGGGTTTGTGCAGCGGTTAATTATTTCGCTTTTTATAACAACTTTAACTAAAGATAGAGAGTTGAAATACATTTTATCACATACCCGAAAGCCGAGACTAATTTACTCGCCAAGATGTCTTCATTTTCTGTACTTTGACAAAAAGTAATGAAAAATTTGAATTCATGAAATGAAATTTGAATGAAAACAAATTAGTGGTATCATGCCCGAAAGAATGAAGTTTCTCTCTTTTTCAATCGATTTTCTTTGACGCATTTTCCTTGACAACCAAGTAAACAAACAAAAATAAACATTAAATCAAATCTTAATTAACGAAAATGAAATTCTGAATAGCTACTCAACAAGTAAGTACTCGAATTATGTACTTAGCTATAATATTCTTTTAGCCTTGCTTTGCAGGTAGTATGATTACAGTAAAGGGTTTCAAAAAATTTTCTCTCTACTCTATATTAAACAAGTTTTACAAATTTCATTGTTTTTATTTTACCATGTTATTTTTTATCATTCTGTCAATTTTTCAGTCATTTGACTTATAATTATTATTGTTCATGGGAGATATTGTCACATTGTTTACTTACTATTGTCTCACAATTGTACAGATGCTCTGCAGAAGAAAATATTAATTTAATAAAACAATTACATGAAATGTAGTCTGTTATCACAACTACTTACAAGGAAGTATGATCCCGAGCAACGCCGGGTAATTCAGCTAGTACCTTATGAAAAGAAGAACAAATGGAGGACATTATGAAAAATTTACCTTTTTAGATTTTATTGGGGCACATTTCCGTCAGTAATAGATATCAACTATTATTTTAAGTACCGATATGATAGACAAATCTGATAGGAATTAGGACGCAGATGAGTTCAAATATGAGGTTTTCAATTTTGATGCAGAGAAGCTTCTTTCGGCACTAGCAACACAAATGGGAAATGTTAATATGTCCAGCACTACTATACAAATGATTTGGTTAAAATCCATTTTTAAGGCACGTGATAAAGTTCTTCTCGCTTTTTAATATTATGGAGAAACACTGTATCTGCCTGATTTTGTCTCCTCCATCAGTTAATGAGATATTAGCGCAGGGTCCAAGTAATATGTCTCACTGAAACTCTCCTGATAAGAATTTTGACGGAATGAATTAAGAAATTTTTCAAGCCTTCGAGTGTCTAACGGCACCAGGACTAGTCATTTCATCAGCTGTGTCACACTTTCTAATCTATCGTAGCATTTCTTAACGAAGCCGAATGTTGCATTTCATTCATTTCTCGATTTAGATCTTACATCCATCAGTACTGACTGAAAGAAATAATCTCATAAAATGCAACACAAGGAAAACTCAAGGGTGAACTTCACTCTTAGCGAAAAAATTCCATTTTTTCCAGTTTATTTTCGTTTGGTAACCCTATTTTGCATGTTCAATAGAGGTCAGAAATTGCGAGAAAATCACGCTATGGGCAATGAACATATGATCAGGGGGAAAAAACGCCGGAGTGGGAAAGTTGACTTGCATAAGCGCTGAATTCGATGACATAACGCCATCACGCGTCACTTCAGGTGTTTACAGTTTCACTGAGCAAAGGGGATGAGGGAAAACGATAGAAAAGGCGACGTTACGAAACGGCGGAGTGATATCACGTCCGCAAAACCTCAAGATAATCTGCACTGCCCGCTCCGGCCGCGGATGCTGCAATGGCGCGAGTCGCAGATGTAAAGGGATCTGGCAAGCAAGGAAAGGGGGATTATAATCAATTTCTCGTCCACCTCGTCGATGGTAAAAGTACTGGAAAGACTCAAAGTAGACAATGATCAGAAGTGCTGGGGTTTTTCTATATGTCTGCCCCAGTGGTGGCGGGGTTAAGTCCTCGCCTGCTACCCTGAGGGTTACGGGTTCGAGTCCCGCCTGGGTAGAATATTATCTGCCCAGGACATGGGTATTTGTGTCTCGTCCGTTGTTACTGTTATCCACCCGGCGTAAATTGGCACATTGTGCTGTATTCGGGATGGTGAAGATAAATAAATAAATAAATATATTTTATGTAAATGCCCACGCCTGACGGAAGAATACAACGAACATCAAGCGGAGAATATCCCAAGCTAAGAAGGCGTTCTTGGTAAAAAAGACGCCTACTCGACGAAGAAGATGGGACAACAAAACTAGGTAAAAGTAAGCAAAAACATTCGTGTGGAGCGTGGCACTCAATGGATCGGAAGCATGGACCATTGGAAGAGCAGGCCAACAGACTAGAAACCTTCGTAAACTCGTGCTGGAGGAGGATGCCGAAGACAAAATGGACGGACAAAACAGGAAATGATTAAGTACGCAGAAGATTGGAAGAGGAAAGGACCACGCGGAACACTTTACAGAAAAGAAGAACCAGATGGATTGGACACACCCGCAGACAAAATGGGTTTATGAAGAACGTTATTGAAAGTTGGGGTTCTAGAGGCCTTATGCGTAATGCATGATGTTGTAACCCGCTAACATCACTTAGCCTCTGAGGTCTAATTCCTATCCTCACCTCCGCGTGGTGAACCCTGGTAACCTGAGCAATCCTGTGGAAGATTGGGTAACCAACCCCAGTGGGAAGCAGGATCAGGGCAAACGAGGAAGGGAGAAATGGTCCTCCGAAAAGGGGGTTATACAGTGGACCAGCACTCCACTTATGTAAAATAATCACAAGCTAAAAAACTCAGCACACAGCCTCGGAACAAAGCCGGATTGGAAATTGGATATCGACAAAATCAACATGAATGAACTATGAATATCGGAATTTGGAATGTAAAAGGAATTAGGAATAAGCAGCAGGAGGTTATCAACGAAATGATAAGTAGAAACATGGACATTGCAATCTTATCAGAAACAAAAAAGAAAGGGAATTGAACCGAAAACTTAAAAGGATTCATACACTGCTACAGCGGAGTTGATAGGAGTGAAAGGGCTAGAGATGGTGTATCCTTACTCATACGAAAGAAAATTTAAAAAATAACATCATGGGAAGCAATTAACGAACATATATTAACGATGACCAAAAAAAAAACAGAGACCACCTAATAACTATAATAGGTGTGTACGCACCAATTGAGGGAACTAACTTACAAAAAAAGTTGAAGCACGAAAACAGCCTGAGAGAAATTTTAGAAAAAACTCCAAATACACAGGAGATAATATTAGCAGGAGACCTGAACAATAGGGTCCACATGGCGAAGAAACAGTCAACAGAAACGGCGAAAAGCTTATAGATAAATGTACGGATTATAAGTTACAAATAATGAATGCATATTTCGCTCACAAGAACATCCATAAATATACATGGCACGAAGAAGCAAGAAATGGGAAGTCCATCATCGAGTATTATATTTTGAGACAAAATTCTCAATTAAAAGTCCGTGATGTAAGAGTTAAAAGGGGTGCGACTTGTGGCAGCGACAATCACCTTGTACAAGCTAAGATATATGTCCCATATATACATCATACAGGCCGCCAAAACACAAAAGAAGACCACAATGCGACTGGGTGTCATGAGAAAAAATTCAATATTAGTAGTCTGGAAAATGATATTACAATTTTTCTCTATCAAAAAAGATTAGATGAAAAATTGAAAATTGGGGATAGGAGTACGGAAGAGGAATATCAGCACATCAAGAACAGTATGGCCCCCACACACCTGAGCGGCCGCGGTGGCGGGCGCGATACGCGGCCAAACAACAATGGAGCGTTCCGAGCGTGCACACACACCAGAGCGGCCAGGCGGCCACGGCCGCGGCCTGTGCAGCGGTAGGCCACTGCGGCAGCGGCAGAACGCGACCGGTCGAGTTTGCCCGCAGGCCGCGGCGGCTTACGCCAAGCAATTTTCAACTTTCTCAAGGGGTCTCGCCGACGAAACTGGGCATTGCGAATGCGAAAGTGTCGAAATCTTCTTGATCGTGATTTTACATCAGAAATATTATCTACTTTCGCGGCACATATGCCTTCGTAAATTCAGATATACCGCATGAATAGTCAAGGATTGTCGGTTTGTCGCTCACACCAACAATACAGCATTTCCGTGGCCGCGACCGCTTAGGTGTGTGCACAGTGGCGGCCACGCGGCCGACGTCGTAACCGCGCTGGCACGGCCGCCACTGCGGTCGCTCAGGTGTGTGGAGGCCTTAAAAGAAGCTGCAGAGGAGGCATTAGGTGTGTACGAAAGAGAAAATAAACCATACTGGTAGGACTAGGACATTGGACCAAAAATACAACAAAAGAAAGAATTAACTCCACTTTCTCCGGCGAGATATTGTAGAACAGCATATTTAACAATGATACTCAAACGATATCGTACTGTATACCAAATTTATTTCAAACTCTTACAACACGTGCTTCAACTGTCTAGCAGTCTTACCTGATGATGACTGCTAGACAGTTGAAACACGTGTTGTAAGAGTTTGAAATAAATTTCGTAGACAGTACGATACCGTTTGAGTATCATTGTTAAAAGAAAGAATTGTATTTGAAATATCTGCAAAAGAAAGATAAGGAGAGTAAGAGAGAGAACAGCGCTATAAAAGGACAAGTCAAGGGTGAGGTCACATGTAAGAAAAATTAATCGTGGAACAGACGATGCCAATATGTGTAAAAATACATAGGAGGAAGTAGAAGCTCAGAAGCCTGAAAAACAATAAAGGGGTTGAAAGAAAATACCAATAATAGGGTACATATCATAAGTATAACATCTAAAGAATGGAAACACATTTAAAGAGCTTTTGGAAGAAAAAAGACCACAACTTTTGGAAAAAGCAAGCTTAAAAATACAAAGGGGAGAACTTTAGAGTTGGAAAGACACAATGGACGGACAAAACAAGAAATGATGAAGTATGCAGAAGATTGGAAGAGGAAAGGACCACGGGGAACACTTTACAGAAAAGAAGAACCAGATAGATTGAACACACCCTCAGACAAAATGGGTTTATGAAGAACATTACTGAAACTTTCAATTTTATAAATAAACTAGCTGAATTACCCGGCGTTGCTCGGGATCATACTTCCTTCAAAATTCTTTATATAAGAGGTGAGGAGTTAGTAAGTAGTTGTGATGACAGACTACATTTCAAGTAATTGCTTTATTAAATTAATATTTTCTTCTGCAGAGCATCTATACAATTGTGAGACAATAGTAAGTAAACAATGTGACAATATCTCCCATGAACAATAATAATTATAAGTCAAATGACTAAAAAATTGACATAATGATAAAAAAAACATGGTAAAATAAAAACAATGAAATTTGTATAACTTGTTTAATATAGAGTAGAGAGAAAATTTTTTGAAACCCTTTACTGTAATCATACTACCTGCACAGCCAGGCTAAAGGAACATTATAGTTAAGTACATAATTCGAGTACTTACTTGTTGAGTAGCTATTCAGAATTTCATTTTCGTTAATTAAGATTTGATGTAATGTTTATTTTTGTTTGTTTATTTGGTTGTCAAGGAAAATGCGTAAAAGAAAATCGATTGAAAAAGAGAGACACTTCATTCTTTCGGGCATGATACCACTAATTTTAGTAGTATCATGCTTTCGGGTATGTGATAAAATGTATTTCAACTCTCTATCTTTAGTTAAAGTTGTTTTAAAAGGCGAAATAATTAACCGCTGCACAAATCCCAATGCTTAGCATTCCTAATCGGCTCAACTAAGCAACATGAATTCCAACTGCAATGACCGAAATCTGGTTGTCAAGCGAATACGGTATTGTTGATTTCACAGAAAAATATGTGTTTCTGCAGCTAAAAACGAAATTTTCAGTCAATTACGAAGTGAAAAGGATAATTAACTGAAAGAATTGAAAACTTAATTCTTTCAGACATTTAATAAAAAAATTCCAACCCTCTATCTTGAGCGGAAATAATTTAAAAAAGTAGAAAATGAAACCACTGCACAAAACCCGATACGTACCGCGAACCACCTAAGGGGTCCTTTTTGGGACTTTATGGGCCCTGAGATCATCTTAAAGTAGCCTACAACTATTCTCCTGCCTTGAGCTATTACTCGGCAAAATTTCAGCACGATAGGATTAAAACTGTAGTAATGCACTTACCCGTCGGGCGTTGTTGCGCGAAAAGTATTCGAAAGATTAAGAGGACCTTCGGGGGCGGGGGGGGGGGGGGGTTGGGCGACATTTAAAAAAATGTTATACCTAAAACCTTCGAAACCTTCGCAAGAGTGTACTCAACAACTTCTTAAAGTTTCTTGGCGATCGGATCAACAGTGTAGTAATACATACAGGACAGACATACAGACATACATTCGTTTTTATATATATATAGTTAAATAAATATATATATATATTTAATTATTTATTTATAAAATTGAAAGTTAAATATGGGGAAAGATCTCCAGAGGAAGAACCAGGAATAAGTCTATGGACCAAATAAAGAGGAAAGTACATAGGAAGAGATAAGGGAACTAGCATTAGATAGGGAAGGGTGGAGGGCTGCTGTTAACCAATCTTAGGATTGAACAAACAATGAGGTTAATGCCTCCTTTGAGTTAAGTTTCATCATTTATGTTGACAACTGACAAAACAAACAAACATACTAAAACTTCATATCGACAATGGTTCTATCGAATTAATTGCCTGACCTGATAATGACAATGTGTTGCTGAAAACATGGTCCCCATTACATTTGAGAAAAAATAATGTTAAGCATCAGTTACAATTAGCTATGATTGGCTCCACAAAGTCCCTGAAACAAAGGCTCAAAGAGTTTGTGCTCATTTGACTGTAGTGAGCAAAAATTATCAAAAAATGTGAGCATGATGGAAGAAATATTTTACTATTTTCAAGCATATTTTTTAGGTACAATTAGCATATTGTTTGCTAACAATTATTAGCCCATCTAAAATTTGAAAATCGGATATTTTATACAATACGACGGCGTTTATTGGTTGTTTTTTTGGATCTCCCCGCTTTGCACCATTTTTGTGAAATCCAAAATTTTAGGTAGTGAATTTGATGAAACCATGTGTCCACCGTCCTTTGCTTCCATGGGTCCCTCCAGCTGACATGAAGACGGGGTGCATGTGACGCACAGCAAAGAGACAAAGCAAAACTAAAAACGGCTACGTGAGAACGTAGCTATTAAGTCAGGGCCACACGTGCGGCATTCGGAAAACTCAAGAGCGATTGTTCGGCGAACACCGAGCGACTGTTGGCCGAGCTCCGTTCAGTGTGAATGGGATGTTTTTGATTAGGCGAATCGGAAAGGTGTGTTCGTCTCTACCCCGCGCGGGGTCGGTAAGCTTGCACGCATCAAAGGAGACAAACGTTCGTCTTGGGATTTTTTGGCGCACCGTTCACGCATTCGCGCTGAATTCGCTCTTCGGCGAATGCGGCATGTGTGCGGGCTTCGGGAGGACAAATCCCGGAGAGTTGTCCTGATGAAAGAGGAAGGTCTGCCCTTCCGGGTGCATCGCCTAGCATCAAGTTCCTCATCTCGCGTGAGTGTCGTGTTTACACGCTCTTCTGAGCTCCACGTCGGCTGCGCCTCTTCCTCTCTGCCTCTCTTGTCAAGGTTTCTTCGTTCGGAACTCGCGGATTAAACGAAAAGAATACGATGACGTCTTAAGGAACGAAAGTGAAGCCTGTTTAATGTTTCCGCGGCGAGCAGGTATTCTTTCCTCCGGAATTCCGGCCACATGGCTGTTTTTCCGACAACGTTTATTCACCTATCCTGGAGGCATCGTCAGGTCGAAGATGCGCGCGTTTCTTTCGGCAGGTTTATTAGCAGCCCTCTGAAAGCAAGATTGCCGTATGACGTAGCAAGTTTGCATTAGTTCCTGAGGAGGCTTAGTTCAGGGTAAAGAAACGTGAGCGCTGCAATCGCGAGAAATCAATCATTGCTAAATGCACGATTTTCGCACTTTTAATGCATTTCTGGAATTATAAGAATGTTGTACTTTAAGAAATGATGATAAATTTACATAATATCCGCATTTATTGTAAATTTTCGGACCAGATTCACAGTTTCGAGTAAAACAAGTCTCTCAGTCATATCAACTTTACTCTTTCAAGTGTAAATTTAAAAAAAAATTAATTCAACCCTATCACTCTGAAATTGTTTACATATTAGATATTTTACGGAATAAAATGATTAATTTTTTAACTAGAATATATCAGAATTGAGGATAAACCTATCCCATCGTCCAAATTAAATTTATGCAGTTTCCGCTCACTGAATTCTTAGGAGCAATAGGCGGCCTGCGTGTTTCTTTTGTCTAATCAAGTAATTCCCTCGTTGAATTGTTGACTGTTGTTGGTTGTTGTGGTAAATTATAACAGAGCATTGCATGTTCGAATACTTTTTCAATTATATTAATTGCCTAGACGAGAATCTTCAAGGATGGATGAAGGAAGGAAGCAATAAATGGAAAGAGGTGAATGTAAGTATTATTGTTGATATTTCCATGAGATGTTTACATTTGGCTTCAATTGCTTAATTAAGGTATCATGTTTTCAGCCGTTACATCAAGCTGGGGAGATTTTTGTTTTTATGTCATCTTCGGAAGTAGTCTTAGGAAAGCCAGTTTACTACCTACAACTAACTTCGTTACAGGTATGAGTTTGTAAGTTTTACTATTTTAATATTTAGATTAGTTTAATAGGATTATTAGTTTTGATAATTAAGTATTATGATTATTTTATTTCGTTTCAGGCTACATGAAATCTGTCACATTATCAGATAAAGTTGGCTCTCCTTCGACCTGTATGCACTTATATTTGAACTTATGCCCCTTACACCCTTGAGGTATTCTTTCAATGGCCTTAAGTGGAAGTCAGATGAATTCAAGGTAAAAATAAAATGTTTGCGATCAGTCTCATATGTACTCCAACTAATCCACTTCTTTGAGGTGTATATTGACTTTTCATTGAAGAATGGAGGGGTAAATAAATGATGTAAATCCATTTATTAACTTTAATGATTCTCAAGAGTACTCTCTACTGTAATGTACTCCAATATCTGTGTGTTGGTGGTTAATTTTTGTTTTTGATGTTAAGTTATTCACACCTACTACCTGATCTTTCTGTGACCTTGTTAGCAAATATTGAAGTGAATGGTGAAACAGTAGACTTGTGAACGCAATCTGAATAAACGGTTGCTAAATTAATTCTTTTTTATGTTTTTGTTGCGAGTCTGAGTGGACGGGGAAAACCCTACAAAAATTATTTGTGAAGTATGAAATTTTATTCTCGGGGTTAACTGAATCACTGTAATAAGTAAGTGATTTTCCTGATTTATGTGTGAATTTTAAGCCGGTATCGCCGCAAGAATATGTTGTTGCTATCCGTGTGATGGAACTGGCACATTGATGGAGATTAAAAAAGCTTGCGGCAGTGATCCAGCTACCATAAAGCAAAAAAAAATCTGGGAAGCGAGTCAAATTTCTCGCCTCTAAGATGTGTAGTTCTCTCTCTCTCTCTGACCGTTTCAAGGAATGGAGGTCGCCACCGTAGCCATGAAGAACTTAGTACGCCATTTTAAACACACAGATGACCATCTTTCCTGTGTATATAATCTGTGTTTATTAGTGGAATCAGTAAAGTCGGTCGCTTCTCATTGGCTGCCACTTTTGGCGCCATTTTTCATTTTTCTCCTGCCGTTTTGCGATAGGACTCTTTTCCACGTCGACGCTGAGTGGTAGCCATTGTTGAGTTCTTTTGACGCTCGGTTTTCAAACTTCACTATGGCTACCACCTAGCGACGACGTGGAAAAGAGTCCTATCGAAAAACGGCGGGAGAAAAATGAAAAATGGCGCCAAAAGTGGCAGCCAATGAGAAGCGACCGACTTTACTGATTCCACTAAAGGGGCGGGAGGAAAATAGCGCCAAAATTGGTTTTGGCGCTAAAAGTTGCAGCCAATTAGGAGCGACCGACTCCACTAAATGAACCCGCCCGAAAGAGGTGCTGCCATCTTCGACCTGAAAACGCTTCCATGACAGAAACATTGTCAGAAAACAACGACGCGGCCGAACCCTGGAAAAAAAATGAAAGAAAGTGAAGCGCGTTATTTTTTTACCAATTGATCCGTTTAACGTGGTTACCGCGCGTAATTAGCCCAGAAAATTGACGAATGATTACGAGTACCTTTTTGTAAATTATCTCTATTTTGCACTTTTTTATAAATCAGAATGGCAACTATTTGCCACCTAGTAATATCGACGTTTCCGAGGCATTAAATGCATAGCTGATACATGCCTTTCGGCAGATTGCGCCTTTTGATGGTTCCAATATCACCCCGAGCCATCGTTTTGTTAAATTCCACCTATTATCTTATTTCATGTATGATTACAGAGGTGATATTTTTTCCAAAGCCTAAAGCCTGTTGTACAGGATACTTTGTGACAGCATAAGTCCCAGATTGCTCGCTACTATGACATCGGACCAGTATCGGTGACACTGGGCAAGCATACTGGCCAAATACCATGATCGCTGTCATCATCGATGAGGAACTTGATCCACTGCCAATCCTCGCAGTTCTTGAAATCAATGTATCACCAGCGAATGACTTTTGAAAAAATGAATATGTTCGAAAACCTCAATTTGGGAAAACCTAGGCTCATTTCTAACTTGCTTCAAATCCACTTTTTGAAAGATATTTTCCAGCCTGAAGGTATTTTTTTTCGTCGGAAAATCGTACTTCAAGGAGCCACGTGAGAGACTGAGGCAAAAGGAATTTAGCTCGAGCTGACTCACCAAGATACCAATCTGAGCTCCCCTTTACTCTTGGTCAAGGTGGGTCGGGATTACGCGAGGCCAAGGAACGACGCAGGAGAATGCTTTTTTCCCGGTTATGTGCATCCCATTTCGTGCGATACTTGATCCAGCGCAGGACCTTGTATTCTAGCCGATGCTTTATATTCAGGACGGAATCTAGTACGAGGGGAACCGTCCTAGAATATTCCACGTGATCATTCAATATGTACTGCTCGGAAGCAATATGTCCATTTTTATGGAGCGAATGTACATCATAAATCTGAGTCAACCAATCAATGACACTGAGCGACCAAAGCAGCAGGAGGAATATCTGAATTTACTGTTGACATCACGGCCAGAAAACAACAAGAAGGGGAAAGGAGACATATTAACGCTGTTTGTATTACATTCACAGGTAGCTTTGTCTCTTATGTAAGCTCCCTTACATTCTGGTATTCTTCCTATGTACTCTCCTCATTATTTGGTCCATCAGCTTATTCCTTGGTCCTCCTTTGGGGACTTTTCCCTCTATTTTACCGTCAATTGTGTTCTTCACAAACCAATTGTGTCGCAGGGTGTGTCCAATCTATCATGTTCTTCTTTTCTGTATGGTGTTCCATGTTTTCTTTTCCTCTTCTACTCTTCTGTACACTTCATTTCTCATTTTGTCCATCCATTTTATCTTCAGCATCCTCCTCCAGCACCAGGTTTAGAAGGCATCCAGTGTTTTCTGGTCTGCTTTTCCAATAGTCCATGCGTCCGATATTCCGAGAAGCAAAGGATTAGTGACAAGAAATTGAAAATCTGGTGCGAACGAAGGTGAGAAATGCTTCGACGGAGCGTCTCAGGGTCTTTTCTATTTTGGTAGCTGTCATTAATGTTGCGAGGAAAGGATTTTTTTTGTAGTCATCGAAGTAACGGTGAAGAGAAACTCTCCTATTTTGGCGCTTTTATCAGTTCTGGGAACATAGAGCGAGATTGAAATAATATCCTGCACATCATCCTAAAATTCGCGAGATCTGAATTTTCTAGATACTCTCAGCCTGGAAAGTAACCTCGAAATTACTAGCGATATTTAACCTTGTTCCTCCATTAACAGTGATGTACTTTCAATACACTATATTCGCTTGAAGACATTTTAGACAAAGCATTCGGTTTCCAGTGGACCTTGTTTATTTACATCTACATCTCTCTCTGTATCTCTCCAATGGCGCTACAGCCCTAGTTGAGCCTTGGCCTCGTAAATTTTCCGTCTCCATCCATCTCGGTTTCTTGACTGTTCTCTCCATCTCCTGATCCTCAGTAGGTCTCTTGCATCCTGGCTTATACTATCGTCCCACCTTGCTCTTGGTTTTCCCACTGGTCTCCTTTCCTCCCATACTCTCCAAGAAGACATTTTTTGCCACCCTCGTCTCTGACACACCCGCTGGACATGTCCTGCCCTTCGGAGCTTCATTAGCTTAATAAGTGTGGAAATTTTAGGTTCTTTGTACAGTTCATGTATTTCATGGTTCCGACGAATTCTCCATATAACTTCACTGTTTACTGGCCCATAGATTCTCCTCAGCATTCTTCTTCCTAGGCTATCCAGCAGTTCAACAGATTTGGCCGACATCGTCCATGTTTCAATTCCGTATGACAGAACTGTACGTATAAGGGTTTTATAGAGTTCGATCTCTATTTCCCTGTACACATTTCTAGACTTAAAGACGGGAAGTAGGGAGTAGAAGGTACGGTTTTCTGCATCTATTCGCTTCCTTATTTCCTGGGTCTCATCGTTGTCCGAGGACACATTGGTACCCAAATAGTAAAGTTGTTAATACCTTTAAAGACATCTACATCTACATACTACTTTGCGAGCTGCTGCATGGACGTGTGGCATAGGGTGTTAGGACACCAGCCGTGTGAAGATGTAAGGAATAAGGTTTTGGGAGGTGATATGGTGACGTGTATTACGGGAGTGTATTTAGTGGAGCTCAGTTTTTATTGTGGTCGCTTATTGTGAGTAGAAAGAACGAGGTTTTTAACATATCTGCTCGGCAATGTATCTCTCTTATTTTATCGCTTCTGTCGAGCCCAGGGATGTAGTCAGGGCTCTAAATGATGTTCTCTATGTCGCTCCGAAACACCCCAGTTTTGAATTTCTCAAGCTAACTAAGCCTAGCGTGTATCATCCGAGTCCTTAGGGGCTCCCACCTAAAGCCCTCTAAAAGTTGTGAAACACGGTATGTTCGCATGCAGCAGTTTTAAATGAAGCGTGCTGCTTTTCTTTGTATTTCATTTATTTTTTTGGTTAAATCTTTATGACCAGGGTCCTAAATGCTCGCGGCGTGTTCGAGGTGTGGCCTAACCAGAGCGAACTGGCATCTCTCTTTTACTTTTTCATCCGAAGACCTACCTATTGTATGCTTAACAAAACCTAGTTTCCTTAATGCAGTGCCGCATATGTTTTGTATGCGTTCCCCACGATATATATTATAAATTAGGGTAATTCCATCATATTTAACTGCGTCTGAAGACATTTTTATACATTTTTAATTAAGAAGAAACATTTAGCGTACAAAATAGTTCTGTGAAGGGTCACGAATAATCGCGCCACACTGGATATGTGCTCTAAAGGAAGCAAATTAACAGCCCTCTTTTACGCACTACATCGAGGGTCTTCCTACTAATCTCTTGATAAATCCTAGACTCCTTAGGCGGTGCTAAATTCAACTGGCTTAGAGAATAAACGCAATGATGGAGCATATCACATTGAGTTAATGTGTTTACAAACCAAGGAAAAATATAAAATATTTTCGCGATAAGGGTGTAATAAGATAACTTGCTTTTAAGAAAGAAATATTGATATGCCCTAGATTAATCTTTGAGCGTGAACAGATGTCATACATGGGGGAAACCCGGCGAAGGAATTGGATGAACTTCCTCAATTTACGGGAATAATAAGCGATAAGCATCATCAAACACATGAGAGTGTAACTTTAGTGTTTACTCTTCCGCCGTCGCCTAGGAAATTATCATATCGCTCGTGTACACCAACAATAGATCCATATTTTCCATCAGTCAGGAGTCCTCGGCCAGCTAAAAGAGGTACACAAAGCCTAAAGCTCTCAAAGTAGACCTTGAGCACCATGAGATATGCTAGAAAATATAAGGGTAAGAAAATATAAGGATTCAAATATAAGGATCATACCAAAATATTATTGTGCAATAAGTTTTCACCAAATTCAGTAGAAAAATATTTCGAGGGTTTGATATTAGACTACTAACAAATCCTTCGATAAAGATATTCGCCGGTAAGAGGCCTCTATCTTAGATTATTTGTGGTTTTATCTCAATTATCGATGCTTTTATAAGTATCTCCCTGGATAAAACGAGTTTATCGGACTTTATTAACCGATCGCGTATCAATAGTTAATAGTATTCCTTAATGTGGAAAGTAAATAAAGCATATTTATTTCTTTTCGAACTCTAAAACGAGTCTTCTCATTTTCTTCTTCTGTGCCTAGATAATGTCGAGGGCATCAAATTACATAAATATACATGCGTGATGTGCTGTAAAATGCCCAAACAAAAGGTTTCATAAAAACGTCGTCATCAGTCATTCATTCGTACTTGGACTGTCTTTAGCTTTCCGCTTCATCCTCTCCTCAGTTAACTTCTTCACGGTACATATAAGTTAACGTCCAAATAACATTTTATAAAATTTTTAATGTTAGTTTTCATCTGTATCAAATAATTATCCATTTAGGAATTAAGTAATTAGAAACGAGGCCACTATTCCTATGGAACAGAATGATAGCAACCCACAAGTACGAATTGCAACGTTTATTCACAATTTCTCAAAATATGACCTTTTAACACTAGAAGTACTGGACTTTGCGTCATACCTATTGGTATTGACAGGGGTCAGTTGGATCCCTTAGAAACATTTTATTTCCTCTAGGTAATTTGACGTATTTAATTAAAATAATAAAACTGTTTCTTAAATCTCTTTCAATCACTGTTTTACATTATTTTTCATGCATAAAGGTTTATATCCACGACCTATGAATAGCCATTTCAACATAAAGAATGTGGTGCATGAGGATTTGGATAGTGTTGCCACGAGACTCGAGACTTTCTCGTCTCGTCTCGAAAACGAGACGAGACCGTAGTGGAGAATTCGAGACGAGACTCGAGACGAGACTCGAGACGAGACCGCTTTTGGGACCACCATGGGGAAAAGAAATGGAGGATAAGTCCCTATTTTAATTCGATGAATTGTTCTAAATCTATCGCGATTAGTATTCCACTCGAATGCAGTCCGATCAGTCAATAGATCAGTCAAAGAATCTTGAGAGGTCTGCTTTGGTAGAAAGTGATGAGGACGACCCGCTAGATATATTGTCTCTCAAGCATAACCCAGTACTGAGAGGTATGTTCTTTCGACTAAAATCATCCCTTTACTTACCCCTTTTTGATTAAGTTAGCTTACCTAAACTACATTGACCATGCAGAAGAGAAAAAATAAATTTATCTCTGAACTTTAATTTAAATTTTCTTGGTAGGAGCGTCTGAAGAAATTACAACTTGGCTGTTTCCAAATGAGGTTTTATTGTTGCCGACCATGGTTTCGTTACAGAGTAACATTATCGAGGTGATAATGTGGTGTAATAAGTGACACCTTGATAATGTTACTCCGTAACGAAACCATGGTCGGTAACAATAAAACCTCATTTGGAAACAGCCGAGTTGTAATTTCTTCAGACGCTCCTACTATGAAGGATTTCCACGAAGTCACGCCCGCTACTTATTACTTTATACTATATTATTATACTACCTCATTACTTATAAATTTTCTTGACTTTTCAATAGAGTTTTCGCCCCTTTTTTTGTTATCAGTAAATGTTCTCACTAAATTTATCCCTTGTCAGTCATCCCGGTATCAAGAATGGAAGAAAGAACTTGAAGACTATCTTCAACAGCCGCGATCCCCTAGTAAAGTATATAATTTAACTTGGTGGAAGGCAAATGAGCCAACTTTTCCAGTGCTGGCAAATATGTCGAGTGACTTCCTTAACATTTCCATCTGTTCCAGTGGAAAGATCGTTCTCACGGGCGGCATTGACAATGAGAAAGCATAGATTGGGCCTCGAATCTGACAGAAATTTACTCTGCGTGAACGCGTAGGTGGCGTGCCATTTGGCAAGTCAAATAAAAAAAACTCATCTTAATTATATTTTTTTAAACCTGAAAATTATTTAAGCTACTTTTTGAAGCAAAGATGTCCATTCGTTTTTTAACCAATCACATAATTTTTACAGCTTTATTTTTTAACCTTCTGTGGATTTCTCTGTACTAACGTTGTGACTATATAGCCATTTTCAACCAATTCTGTTTCATATTTTTAGTTTATTCATTGAGTATCAATAAAATCATTGCTTGTACATGCAGTCTGCTGTATTCCGTGTCCAACTTAATATATAATTAAAATTCATACAAATGTCATTACTATTTCGAGTGTGCAGATTCAGCGTTTACGTACGCAAAGTAAACTGGACTGTTTATGGTACTTTATTTTGGGGGAAACGAGACGAGAGGAGAGTCTCGTCCGAGACTCGAGACCGAGACGAGACTGGGGTTGACGAGACGAGACTCGAGACGATACCAGGGTTCAGAAAACAAGACCGAGACGAGACTGGCCAAAGGCTAAAAAGTCAAAGCGGCAACACTAGTTTTGGACCCGGGACTTCTGCCTATAAGATCGACTCCTTATGTGAAGTCTAGGTCAATCTGGTCTTCGTGTGGAGATTCACCCATTGGGTATTCACGTCCAGCAGCCGAACTGTTTATATTATATCAAGGAAATACTGAGTAAATCCTTTCTGAAATGGCAAAACTCAAATAAGACTGGGACTAGCAGGCAGCTAGCCTGCTCACTCCGTAAGCAGGGGTGTGTACCCGCAGGGGGTAAGTGTCCTAGTCTAAAAATAGCTCCTAGGTGAAAATGTTTTTTTTTCATTCACTGTTCTCCTTAGTTGTTTTTAAAGCCATTTGAATAGGAGAGCACTGTGGGTTTCTTTTGTTTCAACCTTTAAATTCTTCCACTCTCCCTTTTGGCCCTTCTCCCTTGTCACTGTGTTTCCCAGCATCTGGTTGTCGCAACCACAACCCAAAAATGATCCATTTCACCTTTACTTCACTTTACTGTACTTTCACACTTACACCTTTGCTCGGCTGGTAACCTAACACCCCCTGCCACACACTCAAGCAGCCGCTCTTTTGGATCTTATTTAAACTAACTAAATACACTCCTTTTAACTCATGTCTCCATTTCATCTCCGAATATCTCACACCTTTGCTCGGATGGTGACCTAACACCCCCTGCCACACGCCCAATAATAATCCAAAACTACTACCAAATCATGAAGACAGAGATTCCACATTCAACGCACCAAACCTCACTCTTCTAGCTCAAAAATTGACAGAGAAAGAAACAAAACGGATACAGAATGACTGACACGCTACTAAATTAATATACATATATAGATAGACGAGATAGCCTGGGTTCAAGATGACCCCTTCGGTACTAATTGGTAGAAGGTATTGTACATTAAAACTATAGATGATATGAGGGTTTTATTTTTACATTATATTCTCCTCCTAGAAAAAATTAAAGTCAAGAAATACACAAGATCTGGTACGATTCAGTCAGAAGTAATGGAACGACAAATTTGAAAAAGGGTCATAATAACCCCCAGGTACTTCTAGTGTTAAGGTGTTTTTGACCTCAGAGTCACTTAGTCCAGAGTACCTTAAACTTGAAAATTGCATCTTAGAAGTGTTTTTTGTAAACTGAAGTGGATAAAACTTAGGATATCTAGGCTAGTTTTACTGTAATTTGGCCCTGAAACGGGATATTTTAGCATGGGCTCTACTGGAGACATCTCACATTACAGCAGAAAAATGCCAATTTGAACGAGAAAGCATAATCAATTTCTTGATTTTAAACAATTTGTAAGAAGCAGAAAGTCCTTAGAGAATGAATAAAAATTAAATATATTCATATACCCTATTTCTTATAGCTAATAGCGAAATACTGTACAAATTTTGAGTCAAAATGCGGTAGTTCCAAGCAATTGGCGCTGCAGTCGGCTGCAGATGGCTGGACAAATGTGGTCATCAAAAATATATTCGTGGGACAATCTGCATACTTTCTGCTCTAATTTGGTTTTTCAATAGGTGACCCATTTCATCAGTGGATGCAGGATTTTGCAAACTAAATTAATTATTTAAAATAAACGACCTAGTACTCGTCTTGACTCACATAGTCAATCCGGAGCCACCTTAAAGACGAGCCACACCAATTTCATCCCATCAATCAGCAATTGCCAATCAGAAGACTGGCTCACTGCAGGTCATCATTCACATCATGATCTTATCAGCTAAATACTACCTTCTAGCGATAAAGACATAAATAACACTCCTGTAATACTTATCTCTAGTCTTAATCCGCACGAAATACATGCCTATTGTGAGGAGAAGGAAATGGGAAAGATATCATATTTAATCAACATCATGATTATAATAACCCGCAAGGTGTTATTGGCAAGGATTAATTGCAATTCCTTTCCGTGTGACCTTTCAATGGACATTTATTAGCAGCCCTCTGAAAGCAAGATTGCCGTATGACGTAGCAAGTTTGCATTAGTTCCTGAGGAGGCTTAGTTCAGGGTAAAGAAACGTGAGCGCTGCAATCGCGAGAAATCAATCATTGCTAAATGCACGATTTTCGCACTTTTAATGCATTTCTGGAATTATAAGAATGTTGTACTTTAAGAAATGATGATAAATTTACATAATATCCGCATTTATTGTAAATTTTCGGACCAGATTCACAGTTTCGAGTAAAACAAGTCTCTCAGTCATATCAACTTTACTCTTTCAAGTGTAAATTTAAAAAAAAATTAATTCAACCCTATCACTCTGAAATTGTTTACATATTAGATATTTTACGGAATAAAATGATTAATTTTTTAACTAGAATATATCAGAATTGAGGATAAACCTATCCCATCGTCCAAATTAAATTTATGCAGTTTCCGCTCACTGAATTCTTAGGAGCAATAGGCGGCCTGCGTGTTTCTTTTGTCTAATCAAGTAATTCCCTCGTTGAATTGTTGACTGTTGTTGGTTGTTGTGGTAAATTATAACAGAGCATTGCATGTTCGAATACTTTTTCAATTATATTAATTGCCTAGACGAGAATCTTCAAGGATGGATGAAGGAAGGAAGCAATAAATGGAAAGAGGTGAATGTAAGTATTATTGTTGATATTTCCATGAGATGTTTACATTTGGCTTCAATTGCTTAATTAAGGTATCATGTTTTCAGCCGTTACATCAAGCTGGGGAGATTTTTGTTTTTATGTCATCTTCGGAAGTAGTCTTAGGAAAGCCAGTTTACTACCTACAACTAACTTCGTTACAGGTATGAGTTTGTAAGTTTTACTATTTTAATATTTAGATTAGTTTAATAGGATTATTAGTTTTGATAATTAAGTATTATGATTATTTTATTTCGTTTCAGGCTACATGAAATCTGTCACATTATCAGATAAAGTTGGCTCTCCTTCGACCTGTATGCACTTATATTTGAACTTATGCCCCTTACACCCTTGAGGTATTCTTTCAATGGCCTTAAGTGGAAGTCAGATGAATTCAAGGTAAAAATAAAATGTTTGCGATCAGTCTCATATGTACTCCAACTAATCCACTTCTTTGAGGTGTATATTGACTTTTCATTGAAGAATGGAGGGGTAAATAAATGATGTAAATCCATTTATTAACTTTAATGATTCTCAAGAGTACTCTCTACTGTAATGTACTCCAATATCTGTGTGTTGGTGGTTAATTTTTGTTTTTGATGTTAAGTTATTCACACCTACTACCTGATCTTTCTGTGACCTTGTTAGCAAATATTGAAGTGAATGGTGAAACAGTAGACTTGTGAACGCAATCTGAATAAACGGTTGCTAAATTAATTCTTTTTTATGTTTTTGTTGCGAGTCTGAGTGGACGGGGAAAACCCTACAAAAATTATTTGTGAAGTATGAAATTTTATTCTCGGGGTTAACTGAATCACTGTAATAAGTAAGTGATTTTCCTGATTTATGTGTGAATTTTAAGCCGGTATCGCCGCAAGAATATGTTGTTGCTATCCGTGTGATGGAACTGGCACATTGATGGAGATTAAAAAAGCTTGCGGCAGTGATCCAGCTACCATAAAGCAAAAAAAAATCTGGGAAGCGAGTCAAATTTCTCGCCTCTAAGATGTGTAGTTCTCTCTCTCTCTCTGACCGTTTCAAGGAATGGAGGTCGCCACCGTAGCCATGAAGAACTTAGTACGCCATTTTAAACACACAGATGACCATCTTTCCTGTGTATATAATCTGTGTTTATTAGTGGAATCAGTAAAGTCGGTCGCTTCTCATTGGCTGCCACTTTTGGCGCCATTTTTCATTTTTCTCCTGCCGTTTTGCGATAGGACTCTTTTCCACGTCGACGCTGAGTGGTAGCCATTGTTGAGTTCTTTTGACGCTCGGTTTTCAAACTTCACTATGGCTACCACCTAGCGACGACGTGGAAAAGAGTCCTATCGAAAAACGGCGGGAGAAAAATGAAAAATGGCGCCAAAAGTGGCAGCCAATGAGAAGCGACCGACTTTACTGATTCCACTAAAGGGGCGGGAGGAAAATAGCGCCAAAATTGGTTTTGGCGCTAAAAGTTGCAGCCAATTAGGAGCGACCGACTCCACTAAATGAACCCGCCCGAAAGAGGTGCTGCCATCTTCGACCTGAAAACGCTTCCATGACAGAAACATTGTCAGAAAACAACGACGCGGCCGAACCCTGGAAAAAAAATGAAAGAAAGTGAAGCGCGTTATTTTTTTACCAATTGATCCGTTTAACGTGGTTACCGCGCGTAATTAGCCCAGAAAATTGACGAATGATTACGAGTACCTTTTTGTAAATTATCTCTATTTTGCACTTTTTTATAAATCAGAATGGCAACTATTTGCCACCTAGTAATATCGACGTTTCCGAGGCATTAAATGCATAGCTGATACATGCCTTTCGGCAGATTGCGCCTTTTGATGGTTCCAATATCACCCCGAGCCATCGTTTTGTTAAATTCCACCTATTATCTTATTTCATGTATGATTACAGAGGTGATATTTTTTCCAAAGCCTAAAGCCTGTTGTACAGGATACTTTGTGACAGCATAAGTCCCAGATTGCTCGCTACTATGACATCGGACCAGTATCGGTGACACTGGGCAAGCATACTGGCCAAATACCATGATCGCTGTCATCATCGATGAGGAACTTGATCCACTGCCAATCCTCGCAGTTCTTGAAATCAATGTATCACCAGCGAATGACTTTTGAAAAAATGAATATGTTCGAAAACCTCAATTTGGGAAAACCTAGGCTCATTTCTAACTTGCTTCAAATCCACTTTTTGAAAGATATTTTCCAGCCTGAAGGTATTTTTTTTCGTCGGAAAATCGTACTTCAAGGAGCCACGTGAGAGACTGAGGCAAAAGGAATTTAGCTCGAGCTGACTCACCAAGATACCAATCTGAGCTCCCCTTTACTCTTGGTCAAGGTGGGTCGGGATTACGCGAGGCCAAGGAACGACGCAGGAGAATGCTTTTTTCCCGGTTATGTGCATCCCATTTCGTGCGATACTTGATCCAGCGCAGGACCTTGTATTCTAGCCGATGCTTTATATTCAGGACGGAATCTAGTACGAGGGGAACCGTCCTAGAATATTCCACGTGATCATTCAATATGTACTGCTCGGAAGCAATATGTCCATTTTTATGGAGCGAATGTACATCATAAATCTGAGTCAACCAATCAATGACACTGAGCGACCAAAGCAGCAGGAGGAATATCTGAATTTACTGTTGACATCACGGCCAGAAAACAACAAGAAGGGGAAAGGAGACATATTAACGCTGTTTGTATTACATTCACAGGTAGCTTTGTCTCTTATGTAAGCTCCCTTACATTCTGGTATTCTTCCTATGTACTCTCCTCATTATTTGGTCCATCAGCTTATTCCTTGGTCCTCCTTTGGGGACTTTTCCCTCTATTTTACCGTCAATTGTGTTCTTCACAAACCAATTGTGTCGCAGGGTGTGTCCAATCTATCATGTTCTTCTTTTCTGTATGGTGTTCCATGTTTTCTTTTCCTCTTCTACTCTTCTGTACACTTCATTTCTCATTTTGTCCATCCATTTTATCTTCAGCATCCTCCTCCAGCACCAGGTTTAGAAGGCATCCAGTGTTTTCTGGTCTGCTTTTCCAATAGTCCATGCGTCCGATATTCCGAGAAGCAAAGGATTAGTGACAAGAAATTGAAAATCTGGTGCGAACGAAGGTGAGAAATGCTTCGACGGAGCGTCTCAGGGTCTTTTCTATTTTGGTAGCTGTCATTAATGTTGCGAGGAAAGGATTTTTTTTGTAGTCATCGAAGTAACGGTGAAGAGAAACTCTCCTATTTTGGCGCTTTTATCAGTTCTGGGAACATAGAGCGAGATTGAAATAATATCCTGCACATCATCCTAAAATTCGCGAGATCTGAATTTTCTAGATACTCTCAGCCTGGAAAGTAACCTCGAAATTACTAGCGATATTTAACCTTGTTCCTCCATTAACAGTGATGTACTTTCAATACACTATATTCGCTTGAAGACATTTTAGACAAAGCATTCGGTTTCCAGTGGACCTTGTTTATTTACATCTACATCTCTCTCTGTATCTCTCCAATGGCGCTACAGCCCTAGTTGAGCCTTGGCCTCGTAAATTTTCCGTCTCCATCCATCTCGGTTTCTTGACTGTTCTCTCCATCTCCTGATCCTCAGTAGGTCTCTTGCATCCTGGCTTATACTATCGTCCCACCTTGCTCTTGGTTTTCCCACTGGTCTCCTTTCCTCCCATACTCTCCAAGAAGACATTTTTTGCCACCCTCGTCTCTGACACACCCGCTGGACATGTCCTGCCCTTCGGAGCTTCATTAGCTTAATAAGTGTGGAAATTTTAGGTTCTTTGTACAGTTCATGTATTTCATGGTTCCGACGAATTCTCCATATAACTTCACTGTTTACTGGCCCATAGATTCTCCTCAGCATTCTTCTTCCTAGGCTATCCAGCAGTTCAACAGATTTGGCCGACATCGTCCATGTTTCAATTCCGTATGACAGAACTGTACGTATAAGGGTTTTATAGAGTTCGATCTCTATTTCCCTGTACACATTTCTAGACTTAAAGACGGGAAGTAGGGAGTAGAAGGTACGGTTTTCTGCATCTATTCGCTTCCTTATTTCCTGGGTCTCATCGTTGTCCGAGGACACATTGGTACCCAAATAGTAAAGTTGTTAATACCTTTAAAGACATCTACATCTACATACTACTTTGCGAGCTGCTGCATGGACGTGTGGCATAGGGTGTTAGGACACCAGCCGTGTGAAGATGTAAGGAATAAGGTTTTGGGAGGTGATATGGTGACGTGTATTACGGGAGTGTATTTAGTGGAGCTCAGTTTTTATTGTGGTCGCTTATTGTGAGTAGAAAGAACGAGGTTTTTAACATATCTGCTCGGCAATGTATCTCTCTTATTTTATCGCTTCTGTCGAGCCCAGGGATGTAGTCAGGGCTCTAAATGATGTTCTCTATGTCGCTCCGAAACACCCCAGTTTTGAATTTCTCAAGCTAACTAAGCCTAGCGTGTATCATCCGAGTCCTTAGGGGCTCCCACCTAAAGCCCTCTAAAAGTTGTGAAACACGGTATGTTCGCATGCAGCAGTTTTAAATGAAGCGTGCTGCTTTTCTTTGTATTTCATTTATTTTTTTGGTTAAATCTTTATGACCAGGGTCCTAAATGCTCGCGGCGTGTTCGAGGTGTGGCCTAACCAGAGCGAACTGGCATCTCTCTTTTACTTTTTCATCCGAAGACCTACCTATTGTATGCTTAACAAAACCTAGTTTCCTTAATGCAGTGCCGCATATGTTTTGTATGCGTTCCCCACGATATATATTATAAATTAGGGTAATTCCATCATATTTAACTGCGTCTGAAGACATTTTTATACATTTTTAATTAAGAAGAAACATTTAGCGTACAAAATAGTTCTGTGAAGGGTCACGAATAATCGCGCCACACTGGATATGTGCTCTAAAGGAAGCAAATTAACAGCCCTCTTTTACGCACTACATCGAGGGTCTTCCTACTAATCTCTTGATAAATCCTAGACTCCTTAGGCGGTGCTAAATTCAACTGGCTTAGAGAATAAACGCAATGATGGAGCATATCACATTGAGTTAATGTGTTTACAAACCAAGGAAAAATATAAAATATTTTCGCGATAAGGGTGTAATAAGATAACTTGCTTTTAAGAAAGAAATATTGATATGCCCTAGATTAATCTTTGAGCGTGAACAGATGTCATACATGGGGGAAACCCGGCGAAGGAATTGGATGAACTTCCTCAATTTACGGGAATAATAAGCGATAAGCATCATCAAACACATGAGAGTGTAACTTTAGTGTTTACTCTTCCGCCGTCGCCTAGGAAATTATCATATCGCTCGTGTACACCAACAATAGATCCATATTTTCCATCAGTCAGGAGTCCTCGGCCAGCTAAAAGAGGTACACAAAGCCTAAAGCTCTCAAAGTAGACCTTGAGCACCATGAGATATGCTAGAAAATATAAGGGTAAGAAAATATAAGGATTCAAATATAAGGATCATACCAAAATATTATTGTGCAATAAGTTTTCACCAAATTCAGTAGAAAAATATTTCGAGGGTTTGATATTAGACTACTAACAAATCCTTCGATAAAGATATTCGCCGGTAAGAGGCCTCTATCTTAGATTATTTGTGGTTTTATCTCAATTATCGATGCTTTTATAAGTATCTCCCTGGATAAAACGAGTTTATCGGACTTTATTAACCGATCGCGTATCAATAGTTAATAGTATTCCTTAATGTGGAAAGTAAATAAAGCATATTTATTTCTTTTCGAACTCTAAAACGAGTCTTCTCATTTTCTTCTTCTGTGCCTAGATAATGTCGAGGGCATCAAATTACATAAATATACATGCGTGATGTGCTGTAAAATGCCCAAACAAAAGGTTTCATAAAAACGTCGTCATCAGTCATTCATTCGTACTTGGACTGTCTTTAGCTTTCCGCTTCATCCTCTCCTCAGTTAACTTCTTCACGGTACATATAAGTTAACGTCCAAATAACATTTTATAAAATTTTTAATGTTAGTTTTCATCTGTATCAAATAATTATCCATTTAGGAATTAAGTAATTAGAAACGAGGCCACTATTCCTATGGAACAGAATGATAGCAACCCACAAGTACGAATTGCAACGTTTATTCACAATTTCTCAAAATATGACCTTTTAACACTAGAAGTACTGGACTTTGCGTCATACCTATTGGTATTGACAGGGGTCAGTTGGATCCCTTAGAAACATTTTATTTCCTCTAGGTAATTTGACGTATTTAATTAAAATAATAAAACTGTTTCTTAAATCTCTTTCAATCACTGTTTTACATTATTTTTCATGCATAAAGGTTTATATCCACGACCTATGAATAGCCATTTCAACATAAAGAATGTGGTGCATGAGGATTTGGATAGTGTTGCCACGAGACTCGAGACTTTCTCGTCTCGTCTCGAAAACGAGACGAGACCGTAGTGGAGAATTCGAGACGAGACTCGAGACGAGACTCGAGACGAGACCGCTTTTGGGACCACCATGGGGAAAAGAAATGGAGGATAAGTCCCTATTTTAATTCGATGAATTGTTCTAAATCTATCGCGATTAGTATTCCACTCGAATGCAGTCCGATCAGTCAATAGATCAGTCAAAGAATCTTGAGAGGTCTGCTTTGGTAGAAAGTGATGAGGACGACCCGCTAGATATATTGTCTCTCAAGCATAACCCAGTACTGAGAGGTATGTTCTTTCGACTAAAATCATCCCTTTACTTACCCCTTTTTGATTAAGTTAGCTTACCTAAACTACATTGACCATGCAGAAGAGAAAAAATAAATTTATCTCTGAACTTTAATTTAAATTTTCTTGGTAGGAGCGTCTGAAGAAATTACAACTTGGCTGTTTCCAAATGAGGTTTTATTGTTGCCGACCATGGTTTCGTTACAGAGTAACATTATCGAGGTGATAATGTGGTGTAATAAGTGACACCTTGATAATGTTACTCCGTAACGAAACCATGGTCGGTAACAATAAAACCTCATTTGGAAACAGCCGAGTTGTAATTTCTTCAGACGCTCCTACTATGAAGGATTTCCACGAAGTCACGCCCGCTACTTATTACTTTATACTATATTATTATACTACCTCATTACTTATAAATTTTCTTGACTTTTCAATAGAGTTTTCGCCCCTTTTTTTGTTATCAGTAAATGTTCTCACTAAATTTATCCCTTGTCAGTCATCCCGGTATCAAGAATGGAAGAAAGAACTTGAAGACTATCTTCAACAGCCGCGATCCCCTAGTAAAGTATATAATTTAACTTGGTGGAAGGCAAATGAGCCAACTTTTCCAGTGCTGGCAAATATGTCGAGTGACTTCCTTAACATTTCCATCTGTTCCAGTGGAAAGATCGTTCTCACGGGCGGCATTGACAATGAGAAAGCATAGATTGGGCCTCGAATCTGACAGAAATTTACTCTGCGTGAACGCGTAGGTGGCGTGCCATTTGGCAAGTCAAATAAAAAAAACTCATCTTAATTATATTTTTTTAAACCTGAAAATTATTTAAGCTACTTTTTGAAGCAAAGATGTCCATTCGTTTTTTAACCAATCACATAATTTTTACAGCTTTATTTTTTAACCTTCTGTGGATTTCTCTGTACTAACGTTGTGACTATATAGCCATTTTCAACCAATTCTGTTTCATATTTTTAGTTTATTCATTGAGTATCAATAAAATCATTGCTTGTACATGCAGTCTGCTGTATTCCGTGTCCAACTTAATATATAATTAAAATTCATACAAATGTCATTACTATTTCGAGTGTGCAGATTCAGCGTTTACGTACGCAAAGTAAACTGGACTGTTTATGGTACTTTATTTTGGGGGAAACGAGACGAGAGGAGAGTCTCGTCCGAGACTCGAGACCGAGACGAGACTGGGGTTGACGAGACGAGACTCGAGACGATACCAGGGTTCAGAAAACAAGACCGAGACGAGACTGGCCAAAGGCTAAAAAGTCAAAGCGGCAACACTAGTTTTGGACCCGGGACTTCTGCCTATAAGATCGACTCCTTATGTGAAGTCTAGGTCAATCTGGTCTTCGTGTGGAGATTCACCCATTGGGTATTCACGTCCAGCAGCCGAACTGTTTATATTATATCAAGGAAATACTGAGTAAATCCTTTCTGAAATGGCAAAACTCAAATAAGACTGGGACTAGCAGGCAGCTAGCCTGCTCACTCCGTAAGCAGGGGTGTGTACCCGCAGGGGGTAAGTGTCCTAGTCTAAAAATAGCTCCTAGGTGAAAATGTTTTTTTTTCATTCACTGTTCTCCTTAGTTGTTTTTAAAGCCATTTGAATAGGAGAGCACTGTGGGTTTCTTTTGTTTCAACCTTTAAATTCTTCCACTCTCCCTTTTGGCCCTTCTCCCTTGTCACTGTGTTTCCCAGCATCTGGTTGTCGCAACCACAACCCAAAAATGATCCATTTCACCTTTACTTCACTTTACTGTACTTTCACACTTACACCTTTGCTCGGCTGGTAACCTAACACCCCCTGCCACACACTCAAGCAGCCGCTCTTTTGGATCTTATTTAAACTAACTAAATACACTCCTTTTAACTCATGTCTCCATTTCATCTCCGAATATCTCACACCTTTGCTCGGATGGTGACCTAACACCCCCTGCCACACGCCCAATAATAATCCAAAACTACTACCAAATCATGAAGACAGAGATTCCACATTCAACGCACCAAACCTCACTCTTCTAGCTCAAAAATTGACAGAGAAAGAAACAAAACGGATACAGAATGACTGACACGCTACTAAATTAATATACATATATAGATAGACGAGATAGCCTGGGTTCAAGATGACCCCTTCGGTACTAATTGGTAGAAGGTATTGTACATTAAAACTATAGATGATATGAGGGTTTTATTTTTACATTATATTCTCCTCCTAGAAAAAATTAAAGTCAAGAAATACACAAGATCTGGTACGATTCAGTCAGAAGTAATGGAACGACAAATTTGAAAAAGGGTCATAATAACCCCCAGGTACTTCTAGTGTTAAGGTGTTTTTGACCTCAGAGTCACTTAGTCCAGAGTACCTTAAACTTGAAAATTGCATCTTAGAAGTGTTTTTTGTAAACTGAAGTGGATAAAACTTAGGATATCTAGGCTAGTTTTACTGTAATTTGGCCCTGAAACGGGATATTTTAGCATGGGCTCTACTGGAGACATCTCACATTACAGCAGAAAAATGCCAATTTGAACGAGAAAGCATAATCAATTTCTTGATTTTAAACAATTTGTAAGAAGCAGAAAGTCCTTAGAGAATGAATAAAAATTAAATATATTCATATACCCTATTTCTTATAGCTAATAGCGAAATACTGTACAAATTTTGAGTCAAAATGCGGTAGTTCCAAGCAATTGGCGCTGCAGTCGGCTGCAGATGGCTGGACAAATGTGGTCATCAAAAATATATTCGTGGGACAATCTGCATACTTTCTGCTCTAATTTGGTTTTTCAATAGGTGACCCATTTCATCAGTGGATGCAGGATTTTGCAAACTAAATTAATTATTTAAAATAAACGACCTAGTACTCGTCTTGACTCACATAGTCAATCCGGAGCCACCTTAAAGACGAGCCACACCAATTTCATCCCATCAATCAGCAATTGCCAATCAGAAGACTGGCTCACTGCAGGTCATCATTCACATCATGATCTTATCAGCTAAATACTACCTTCTAGCGATAAAGACATAAATAACACTCCTGTAATACTTATCTCTAGTCTTAATCCGCACGAAATACATGCCTATTGTGAGGAGAAGGAAATGGGAAAGATATCATATTTAATCAACATCATGATTATAATAACCCGCAAGGTGTTATTGGCAAGGATTAATTGCAATTCCTTTCCGTGTGACCTTTCAATGGACATGCCATTCCCCATTCCATTTCTGGGTTTCACCAAGCGAGCACGTAAACTACGATTTTTCCCAGAGTTATCGCAGTCGTCTATATCATCAAGGCCACCGATCATCGGAAAATGCCAGTAACTTGATGAGAATATCTTCGACTGCAGCATTCAATGAATTGATTGCAAAACATGGACCAACCGTTACATCCATCACCCTCCTCTTTGATTGTTGATCTCAAATTGCATTGCCAAGCAAAATCCGTCCGCACTCATTGTCGTAAATTTCCTGTACAACGCATTGATATAGACGGAGAGGGCGCTTGCTATGGAGGTCAATGCTATACGGCGTAAGTTTATGTCCCTAAAGCTAACCCAATGAACAGCTAAAAGGTGTAACGTGGGCGTGGCCTAGCTGCCATCTTGGTAAACCCCGATTTACCTATGGCGCTTACGTGTTGACACGCTAACTTTGCAATTGGTCCAAATGTTCCTTTTTTCACACATCAAATGAGACCATAACAAACTCAGGGTGTGACACTAAGAAAATCAGTCTTCTCCATATTCTCCGTTACATGGCTGGTATCCTGACACCCCTGCCACTCAAGCCTGTGGCGGCTCCCAGGATACTATGTTGAGGTTTTATTAAAATTACGAAACCATCCATTTTCAAAGGGAGCTTTCCTTTAAGGGAGTTCAAGCGAATTCATCATTTTATCTTGAAATCAATGAATTTTGTCTCATTTTAAATAAAAATATCTTTCTCTTTCAAAGAAACTAAAATATCAGCCCCCTACCGGACTACTTCTCGAGAATGTTGACCAAAAATACAAGCACTTTTGCATGGGAAATGGTATGTGTTTGCACTACAGAGAGAGGTTATAAAAAAATGAGGAATTCCTAACGCCTTTATCTAGTCAAATAATTAACGGTGAGTAGTTTGTATGTTTTCTCGACTATTTTTGTAAATAAATCATATTGATATCGCAGTAATTTCTTCGGAATTACAAAAAACCTTCAGTTGCGAAGGAGTTTTTTACGAACCGCGTGAAAAAATGAGTCAAATCAAATACTTATATACGTATTTTGATTTAATTACTTAGAATTTCAGTCATATTAAAAGTATGTTAATGCACCATTAATTATGCAATATTTAGTTAATGCTTCCTACAGCAGCTGATATTAAAAATGTATAATTCGAATATGGTCTCCATTATGACTAGGGAACTAACTCGCTGAAACTATCTTAATAATTGTCCTTCACGAAAAATATGCGAGCACAAAATGCATAAGAATTTCCCTTTAATTTGCCAATACAAGCGCGTGTTCCACGCCAGGTGTAGCGAAAGTTTTAAAGCGTAACTAAATTGCTGTTGAATGGAATGGGTAGGCCGAGCGTAAATATACTAACTGCCCACAGATATTTCAATTTCGAAATTTAAAGCGGGAGGATTAGCATGACCGCGTCAGTCCCATGGTCATTCTGGAAACACGTGCCGGATGCTTAATCATCGTGACAGACACTGTTGAATGGCACTGCAGTCCGCGTTGTAATACAATTTTCCGGCCGAGCGCTCGAGAATCCGTCTGAAATTAATGACTAAATCGGCGACGTCGGGCGGAAATCGTTGAATTACGCACTTGATGGAATAGTGAATGCACTTTCCCATTATACTTCGAGGTGGTGGACGAGAGAAACACCTCCAGCTTAATCACTCGAAGGAATGAAAAGAAAAACAACTGAACAATGACTAGCGATCAAGCGCTGAAAGGCATTTCATAAATTTTCGTTCATTCAGGAGCGATTTTAATTTATGAACAGATTTGCGTGAACATTTGAATGCGAATACTGATCAGTAATGTGCATATTTAAATGTGAAAAAACTGCATGTCACCGATTTGGCTTCTAAAGAAATACACGCTATTTAAACACGTATCGTTAAGGCAGGTTTACATATGGAAGTCACTTCCATGACAGTAGCCTTGGAAGTCGCTTGTAAGCAACACTTCGATGTGTAAGCACGAACTTCCATGGCAGTAGTGGTCGATAGAGCTGGTAATCGCCTGAAGTTTGCACTTTCAAGAAGAATAGCCTGGTTTCTATTTTGCCTACTAGTAGAATATCAGTTGTGCGATAAAATCGCATCGCATCCGATGAAATCTTGGTCACATGGCAGCAAACGGAAATTTAAAACGTAATCAACAAATAACTTATTCGGAGGACTCATTATTGCTTATGTAAATATTTATTTGCTCTTGAAAATATTTTAAATGCTAAAGAACCCCAATGGTATGCATTATGACTTATCTCATATTAGATAATAATTATTATTGTCACAATGGGCACAACTGATACGACGTAATAATGCATAATTATTGCAATTCATACAAATTTATTCATTAAATCCAAGAATGCCTATGGGAAGTCCTACAGCGACATACTAACGCCGTTGTTGTTAAACTTAGTTGGTTTTCGTAATTACCACATTCATTGTTTACCTCCGTCATCCATTTGTTTAGGGAAAAGCCGGAAGTTATGTGTAAACAGAACGATTCCCTGCAAGTGGCGATACGATTCGAGATATCGCAACACACGCTACTTCCATAGAAGGCAACTCCAATGTGTAAACCCGCCTTAATAGAAATTAACATACATTCCCGAAATATTCGATTCTATACGTACTGATTTACTCCCAAACGCGAAAATATTCCATTATTATCATTATCGTGGTCAACAAATATCAAGGTATAATCCCGAGTTAAAAACACGTACATATACATGATTTTTGCTCAAATACCGTATCCCGTGCCGTAAGCCCAAGTCATTAGAATGCTTTAATTAATACGAAATTTGAAAAAGTAACTCTCGAATTATTTATATTTCACAGTAATTTCCACCGGATAAACATATGAACTTACTAAACTTGATCACATCAGGGGTTAATGAGTAATGATGCTTTAGTTATTGGTATTTTTAAATAATTATCCATATTGCAAAGAATACTTAGTACTTAGAATAACTATATATTCTTTGCGATAAGGATACAAAGGTGGACTTAATAGTGGTAGGGTCCAAGAATTTTTTTCGACTTACCTGAAAAGTGATTCACTAATAATATGGCTAATACACTAGTCCGGCTAGTGCTAGAAATCACCCGTCGCTATGACTCTACTATTAACGTCATTATTATTGACGTTGTCAAGATTATCATCCTTCAGCCAGAAAAACCGCGTGGCCCACAATGTTGGAGGCCCTGTGGTGATGAGCTTTGGCAAACACATCAAGCAGAAACAGGAAGTTCACACAACGGAGGTCTGAGAGCAACTGAGCCTTCGAGGCTCTACGCCACGCCCACCGTACCCTGATTGGCTCCTCCAAAGTCACGTGACGAGCTACTTTCTCTTAGATCACCCCCACAAATTTTAGTCCAGCCTCCTAAGCCCCAGGACACTAGAGAAATATATAAGTGCCCTCTTACCGCTTGAACTTAAAGAGACTCTAAAATGAAAAAGTGGGTGTTATGTTCAGACCTCTTCCTGTGGACAGAGCCAAGTGCTAGCAGAGTAATGAGCATTCAGAGTAACGAGCATTAATTTTTATTCATAAAGGTAAAAGATTTATCGTTTTTTTTTCCTTATACGCGGTTTAAGCCGCCGGATATCATGAGTTTAAAATTATCAAAGATAGTGTAGTAGCGGCAGCTTATAACAATGGTGGTTCATGAATTAAATCATTTAAACAAAGTTATCATCACCTCAATGTGGCTCCTAACAATTGTAAACGTCTAGATTCACTCCATGATAATTGAATTAGTATATTTTCTCCTATTACGGCTGTAATTTCATGATTATATTAGGAAGTGATAGATTTCTCAAGACAGTGACAAGATATGGTATCAGTCAAAGGATGGAGGGAGGAAATAAGAATAAAACACCCCCACATATGTCAGTCCTGCCTCCTAGCCCTTAAGACATTTGAAAAAGATAGAAAGATAATGATAACCCTAACCTGGGGTCTCGTCGTGAGAGGAGTCGAAACGGGACAGCGGTTATTAGCGAGCCATCCCACTCCTCCAAGCGCTAGTTTCCGTGGGCCGTATCGTAAAAATCTTAAACCGCGCGACGCTGGTAACTTTTAGCGTGAGCTATTCCAAGCTTTTTCAATGCATTGTCGGACTTATTGAAACTACCAAGAGGTGGCGTGTCGCGACGGGGAGAAGAGTGACAAAAAGTTTAAGGCCGAAGCTCACAGTAATTTTATTTCTGGAGTCTTCGCTCGCCGAGAGAGTCAAAGCGCTACACTCTTTTAGCCGAAGAGATAAGGCCGGTCGAGATAACCCCCAGGGGATCTCAACAGAGCAACTTATCGGCAGAGAGGAGGTTGAAGAGGACGCGGTCGGAAGGGCTTCGACGAGAGAGAGAGACAAGATGTCGGGAGGGGTGACTGCTTAAGTGGGAAAAAAAGATCACACATCCGTGACCCAAACCGTTGAACTCACCTTATCCTTAATCTGGTGACAAAGTTCAGAAAGTTGCGCTCCTTGAGACTACTTTTACGAAGCCGGCTTAAAGTGTGGTTCGAGCCAGAAACAACTCGACATAAATTTTTATGAATTTTCCCTCATAATAAAATACATCTTATCCTTCAAATAACCGTAAAATATAACTCACTTATCACAAATTTAATTTTTTCATATAATTGTTTAAAAAAATAATTGAAGCCGAATTCATGTGCGATATAGGAAGGCTATGCTCAAGGCTACGTCACTTGCTGCGATATATCGTATGTAGTGACTTTAACGTCATCCACTTCAGGCGCAAGTTAAAAAAGAACTTTAAATAAGACAATAATAGGTTATTAATTTATTAATAATTATTTTAATTGTTTATACTCAGTGAATTTGTTAACAAAAAACTACGTTAGGAAAAAGTCACATGGCCTGCATGATCCGCATCAAAATAAAAAAACATGGCGGCAAGTCGTGAATGTGAGAAGCGACCCGGGCGGCATTATTGCTCAGCCAGTTGGTCCAATAATTTTTCTGGCTGCAGATTAGTCAAAAAAATTGCATTTTTCAACTTACCGAGTGATTTAGCGAGGTAAGCACGATGTGAATAAGATGGTTAGATGTTTTACAGTTATGACCGAAGCCTGCTCTTATTTTTGTATTGACATCTAATTAATTAATTTGGCCTATGGTCCTATAGTATGGCTGTGCGAGGATTTATGTGATTTTATGCCAAGTTTGAAAATGAAATCCACTTCATTGTTTCATATGTTAGGTTTAATTTTTTGTTATAATGTAAATTGTGCCATCAGTATCATTATTCACAATAAAGTTTGTGTGAATTCCATTTGGTTTCTTTTCATTGGAAATTATGTACCAAACCAAAGAATCAATATGAAATATCAGGAGACCTCGTGAATTTTCATCATTTGGACCAATATCGGAAGAATGCAGAGGTAATATTATATGCAATCGCTCAAGGTTTCAGTGCCTCTGTTTAAATTTGGCGGGGTAATCGTGGTTGGGAAGCGCCTGACCGCTAGAGTGCTCTGCTAGTATAGCATTACCGTTGAGGGAAGGAGAGCGTCGCGGTCTTGGCTATGCTCTTCAGAAATATGTATACATATATTTTTAACAATTAAGTATTTCTGACGCTTAGAAACAGGAAAAGTGAAATGGCGTGGTGTTTGAATGATTTCTCAATTATTTTTACAGGTAAATTGCTTACTTAGCGAGATACTAAGTTTTAATAAAACAGCAAAACACTTTCGGTGGTGAACGCGATTTCAGCGCACGGCGCGGCAAAATTTATGAGTGTATGATGCGTAGAACTTTTCCTAAGTTATTTTATAAGTACGACGCGTTTCACAGCTTTGCTGCATCATCAGGTACTCAGGGACAAGAAGTTTGTTCTTGAATAAATCATTTAATCGCTATAGATCGCATTCCTACGGTGTCCTCGGAATTGCGAGCTTCAGTGAAACATGTTGAAAAATAAACTTCTGCCCGACATTATATTTGCAGCTTTTGATGAGGCCAAGGAGGATGAAATAATCAACGGCAAGGTCCTTATACCCAGGTTATGACACGCACTTGTTCAATTTAATCCGCCATGTTGAGTCAAACTTTTGGCGGGGTTGAAATTCTGCATGCAAATGAATGGGTGACATGGGCACAAAGATCCACCTATATTTTCCTAAATTATTTAGGAAATGCCATGAAATTTTTTAGCCACTTGTACATAATAACAATTATTACTCGCACATATCCATTTTGGCTTCATATTTTTGGAGGAAACTAGCACAGAAATTGTAAATTATCTTAACCCACTATAACCCATTGTGACTTGGAGGTAACATATCATATACACATTTGTTAATTCTCTGTAATCTCTTCATTACCATTTGGATACCATTGTAAATTCTGAGCCATAGTGCCTATTTTTAAAAATAAACATTAAAAAGTTATAGTTAGTTTTTATGTAAAAGTGATGGATGTTTTTTGCTGAGATACAAATAATTGGGCTTTAGAGGGTTTAATACTAATGGACTGTGTCCACTTCTTGCATTGTAAGTTTGTTAGTGAAATCTGTCCGTTGAGTTCTTCCTTTGCCAAAAACTGACACTTAATTATGATTAAGCACAATTTTTGTGATTTATTGACATGCCGAGATAATTACTGTGGGTCAAAATTCCCCGAGGAGCGTTATGCCAATATACGAGGTAAGAGATGGTTTTTGTTTCATCGTTAGAAATATTTCATCCTCAATTTAGACAAAAACATACTTTGTACAGTTAACCAACTCCTTTTATATTTTAAATCTAAAAATCAACTTCATGTTAAACGATAATTCGTTACAATGAACAAGGCTAAACACTTTTGGTTACTCAATGAAGAAAGGCGGCGCTACGGAACGTCGAGCCCGACCCACAATGGAGAAATCAGAGTGCAGTCAGAGTGGATCGTGTCATGACCTGGGTATAAGGTCCTTGATTATTACGATAAACTAGGGCTACCATTTGCTTTGTATCGGCGGTGGCGACTTCTTCGTCGCATGTGATCAGAGTTACATAGCGCGTGATCTGCGAGGCATTTTGAGGAAAGAATGGCGTGTGACAGTATCGCTTTTTACATTTCTCTCTTTTTCATCAATCACTACGTTTTTTTCTGGTCTTATAGTATCGCCAGTTTCTTCGAATTCTTATTTAAAAAGTAAGCTAAAGCCATTGGGGTTGTTTTTGAATCGTTGGAGATGATTCCGAGTGGTTGACTACAGTGCCAAGTGGTACCAACACGAATGGGTTTGAGATTGTGGTGTTCGATTCTCCGATTGAACTACTCGTAAATTCCCACGCAGCTTTCCCGATCGAATTTTTCTAGTAAAAATATTGGTCACGGAGTAAATTATGGCGATTATAGACGCGATAAACGGCATATAAAGCCCTTAATTTATCCATTGGTGTGGGTAAAACTCACCAGTGTCTCCAAAAATTCGTTGTTGTATCACGTGACTCCTTAGTTACGCGCTCGAGAATGTCTCGAGCGGTTCAAATACAATCCCCCTGGTTTGAATCGGCAACAATAAACGGGATTAATTGTTGTATATTCTTTAGGTAAGCAAATTCATTAAAGAAAATACAACAAATAAGTAAAATGCTATTTATTTAGGTTAGGTATTTAATTCTTGTTTCAAGTGACAAACACTTTGCTTGCACCAAAAAATATCCTATACTCCGATCCGAACACGCCGTCCAGTGAAAGCCCAATCCGCCTGGATTTAGTTCTTTTTTCTGGCGATAGATGGCCCGTCAACAGAAACAGATGATCAAGGTCCTTAAAACCCATTATTTACGGAAGCGTTAGTAATTATAAAACACAATTTACCACTTTCCTGCAGTCCATCGGGAGACATAAGGCAGGAAGTCCAAATGAAATCAAAAGCCACCTAGTACTTCCTGTCTACTCAAAAGCTTTCATAGCACAGCTTAAATTATTCAGGGACATGGATCTTTATGCCTATGACCATGTTTGAAACATGGAGTCGGAAGCATGTGCACAACTTTCCTGCAAACGGGAGGCGTCAGGCCGGAAATTCAATATTGTCTGTCCAATCTAAACTTTTCATGGCTTTACCTAAATTATTTATCAAATTACCTTGCTTACTTATCACCTGGGTAAAAGGACCTTGGTAACAAATTGATGGTTGTAACTTTCATGGATTACGATCTCATTTACTCAGAACTTGGCTTTCATTTGACCAGTTTGTCACAATACTTTTTTTCCCATATCCTTAACACCGTGAAGCAAATGATAATGGCGAGTGTTCACCCACAAGTTTGTTCCAGTCGCGCCAGCAAAAACCACGTCCTACCGAGAAGAGCGATCGCGTCTCGTAAAATCGGGTAGTTATCGTCATCCCGCAGCTGTTGCGAAACAATGTTCAGAGTATAACCATCGATTATTTTAAGAAATAGATTTTTTTAATACAGAGTCATTGATTTTTGCGAATTATTTCAGTAATCTCGAGAGAAATAAGTGTACACACTTTGGCGTTGTTCGCATTTCACCATAAATTAGCATTTGAATATCGATGATAAGGACAACGGGTGATAGGAAACGGTTCCGCCCCTTCATTTATTTTGGTTAAACGAGGTTCTACTATCATACGGAACGTATTATCTTGCGTTTAGCAAAAAATCTGTTTACAGGTTATTGAACTATCACGAAATACACCTTAGACCTATAAGACAATATTGCGTTGAATATCCAATAAATAAAAACCAAACCCACAAAATGCATTTTTTCCCACTTCTATCTGCATTTAACTTTAAAGAAAACACATATGTCTGGTCAAACACATAGGTCATATTCAAACATAATGCCTGAATCACACGATCATTTTTCCGTCTCTTTTAAGGGATAGCTCCGATGATAGCTCAAATGATCGCTCGAAAATGATCGTGTGACTCAAACAAAGTCAGGGGTGGCTCCAGTGATAGGGATCCCTATAGCCTTTTTCCGTCCCTGGAGGCATCACTGACTCCACCATTTAGCCAATCAGATTGCTCGGCCGCAAAGAGCGACTCTAACGCCACGGTCGGCTTTCAGTGGAATGAGAGTAGTAAACATAGAAATGATGGAAAAAGGGATGGCCAAAATGACCGTGTGATTCAGAAAATGATAGCTCGAGCTGTCATTGTCACGGTCCCTGAAAAGCTATCATTGGAGCTCTCCCTTAAAAGGGACGGAAAAAATTATCGTGTGATTCAGGCTTCAGTATAAGATTTTGTTCTTTTCTCGGCGAATTAAATTCATAAATTGTTCTCGGGTTTCCGTCAGAGTAAGACTTTAGGCTGTAGCCAACGTTTAGATGGAATACACCTCCATCGTCTTCAGAGCAATCATTCCCATGGACGTACGCTTAAAACTCCCTTCACAAAGGGAAGTTTTTTGTGATCCGGAAAAAATTATAGCGGTGAAAATATGTATAATTTAAAAAAAATAATTGAGTCAGCACACAAAATACACAGTGTTGGTTTTTTGACGAGATCTACGCGTTATAAATTCCTCATTCTTTTAACAATGTCTCTCTGATGTGCATACAAGTACCATTTCCGATGTTAAAGGTCTGGTATTTTTGATTATTTTTGAGACACCCGGGACTAGCCACGGATTAAACTTTTATGGAGCCACCCGCAATGCACAATTGTGCGCCTTGACCGGGATCCCGGTCAAGCCGGATGATTTCTCCTCTGAGGAATTTCGCTGGTATTTTTCGTCAAAAATCTCAGAAAGTAGTTCCGCAAGGGGCTGATATTTTGGTATCTTAGGAAGGGTGAGATATTTTTATTTAAAATGAGACCAATTTCATTGATTTTTAGGTGAAATAATATTTCGCCCAAACTACCTTAAAATGGTCGGAATGACATCTTTTTTCGCGTGACAGCTGATTGGTGTGACGTGATATTTGCTGAGCTAGAGACGAAAGACGAGAGAGCACGGGAAGATCTGTGGAAGAGACCGTATTTTAAGAAGATATTTTATGGTAAACAGCGAAATTTTTACTTAAACCACATCAGATAATTTACCCAAAGTGAATATGTTTATGGTAACGTTCTTAAGAAGAAAGACGACCAATTTAATGCTGCCAAAATACGTGGAGCAAAAGTCCATGAAATGTTTTATGTTGTTTGTTATTTTTTATGCATATCACTTCGGGTACAATCTATATCCCTTTAATCTCATTGCAAAGCCAAATCAAATGACAGAAATATATCCAAAAGGAATTTTACTGCCATAAATGATATGTTATGCTTACGGGAGCTCTGGTTCCCCTCGTACGACTGTGATATAATTTGCGAAACGTAGTATATTAATGTCTTCTCCGTTAATCTCATTAATTACTTAGATTTTTTGTACTTATCAACTTTTTTATCTCGACTGTTTAACCAAATATTTTTCAAAATACACCATTGAAACGCGGATAAACCACTCTCGCCTATTCTTAGCCCTACCATCTCATATTCACCCCCATCTTCCGTGAGCAGTAAAGTAATAGATATTGGGGGAATGTTGGCAGATTTTTAAAAGAGGGACCGAACATATTTTGGAGTAAAAGTGTAATATTATGCTGGGCAGAGGCTGTTCTCGCAACAGAGAACTAGAGGTGATATAACCGGTCCAAGGATTGAACGGAAGGACCGAGGACCAACTTCTGTGGAACGACAGTTCCTCTCGGTCCTTCGTTCCTTTCTGTCCGTCGGTCCTTTCGGTCCGTCAGTACTTTCGGTCCTTCGTTCATTTCGGTCCATCGTTCATTTCGGTCCGTTATTACTTTCGCTCCCATTCTTAAGAGAGAGGATGTTCTTCATAAACCCCCGAAAATTAATCTGCTGATGCTTGCGGAGTAATAGGCAGTTCTTTTTTTCTTGATTAAAATAAAAACCTTTAGACTAAACCATGTAAAAAGTTGGTGATATCACCTCCCATCGTTTATTCATCCAACATTCTTAAACGCCGTCATTATGGTACACAAAGTATTTCTAAGTTTTTTTTACATTCATCATACACCAAGAACATGTTTAAAAAAAATAAAACATGACCACTGATAAAAAAGGACGGTGAACGAGTGAAAACGAACGGGTTCCTAAAAGGATCGGTCCAGAGTGAACGAGTTCCCAAAAATGAACGGGTTTGACCGTCTCAAAAGAGAATAATCATCTGTGTGTTAATACTGAATAACCATGCGTTTCACTTTACCGCAACAAAGCTACCCAAGAGACAAAGGCTTGGAAAAGGGACGAGAATAGCTCATCGATGAAGATAAGTCGCGCTTCAAGTGAGGCGAGTGAACTGTTGACTGAGCAAAATGAGGTTTAGCCTCTTTCCCTGGAGATGGGCAGGCTAAAAAGGTGTCACTGAATTTTGACAATGCGGTATAAAAATCAAAACTCCAAAAGGCAGCGACCTGAAATAAAAAAACTCGACGCATCCTGGCAGGATATTCTTTGTAACCGCCGGTGTCAAGGATGAGATTTAACGGGACCAGTGGGAAAGAGATGTCAAGGTGTTTCTAGACACAACACGCTCGGATATGGCAAATCCAGTGCTTCCCTTTTAGGTATCGCTTCCAATCGCTCGAGTCACTGCACGTAAACATTGACACAGGGAATGGAAAGACTCGATAAACACGGAAGGACGGGGTCGGTGCGATTCTCGGATCTAACCGGGTCAAGGCGAAAAAGCGATGGAGGCATATCAAGATGCCGCTCCCGCGCATTGAGACCCCGCATCAAAGCGTGAAAGTGAGGTCGCGGACCTTAACTTTGCGGGGAGGATGGGTTTTTATCGTTTTTCGCCATTTACAGGACACATTCGACAGTCTTATCTACACTCTACGATGCGCGTCTAAGAAATTCATCGGTGAATGTATTCATGATAGATGGACGAATAGATGAGGAGATAAAGAGACGTGCGAATGCTGGAAGGAAAGTGGTAGGTAGCATGTGGAGCATATCAAGGAATGAGTGCCACTCAGTGCCAAGGAAGCGAAAATCGCCGTGTACAAAAGTGTACTTCTCCCCACTTTGCTATATGGTCGTGAAACATGGGTATGTCAGGATAGACATTAGAGCAGACTAAACGTCGTGGGTATGAGTTATCTGAGGAGTGTTTGCGGAAAAAGTAGGATGGATAGGGTGAGGAATGAGTGGGTAATAAATGAATGTGGGTTAAATGCCCAGTAATGGACATATATGAAAGGAGTGTGCTTCGTTGGTTTGGCCATGTTGAGAGAATGGATGAGAGTCGAATAACGAAACAGATATATTAGAAAGAAATGAATGGTGGGAGAGGTATAGGTAGGCCGAGAAAGTTGTGGTTGAATGTGGTTGAGGAAATTCTTAGGAGGAATATAAGGAGTCTTAAAAACAGGAGGGCGTGTATGAAACAGTGTATGGGGTAAATGAGGCAAAAAAGGTTTGCAAGGATAGGTTAGTAAGGAAGAAATTATTGAAGCAGCGTTAGGTGTACGCATATGTATTTATGAGTGAAACTTTGTGACTGTGACTACCCCAGAAGGGAACGTCGTGATTGGTATGTATGTAGTATGTATTCATGCAGCTTTGGTGTCATGGTCACTTTTTTCAGATTTTCAGAAAACTTCAATATAGCATCTTAGAAGGGCGTTTTATATACTGAGATCATCGAGGTACATGGAGATGGCACTACGTCGTCAAACTGAAATAGCAACCATATTGTTTAACCCTGCTCTCTCCTTACTTTCCTATGGATAGCACGACGGAATGGACGAATTAGCGGATGTAAAGCAAGAATATCAACTATCTGTTTGAAATTTAAGGCAAGTGACTCTTAAATCATATACTGCCTGCTTAGTGATATGGATACTACTCACTTTTACAATAGTTTACACCGGGAATGCGTGGTACTGGTATTTTTTATTCATATAAATGAGCAAAATACGTATGGAGAATTCACATTAAAGGAGAAAGTGCATGCTGACAACCTGGAAGATCCTGATAAGATGGTCCATGTGTGTGCCCATGTGCGCCGATGGTGCTCGCCAGTCTACTCGCCAGGTACTACCATTTTCTTCTCATTGCAGACCTCTACCAGTCTTTCTCCCTAGGCATCTCTTGTGCCAGGTCCGAAATATCCTACAGTATTTCCTTCTTTTCCCTCACCTACCCCCGTGTTCCAGTCTCCCATGATGATGAGATTTGCTTTCCCCTTTTCTACACCGAGGACTTCTTCAAGTTGCTCGTAGACTTCTCCCATTTCCTCTTCCGTATGGCTAGACGCCGGCATGTAGACCTGCACGATCACTGTGTCCGTCGGCTCTCCTTCCAGCTTCACCATCAAGATCCTTTCGCTGTGCTGCAAGACTGACTTCAGTCATCTGCCCCATTCTTTCTTCAGTATGATGCCTACACCTCCAATCCTCTGGTCATCTCCTGAATCCGTCACTCGATATCCGTCGCTCCAGTAGTGGTCTGTCCCCGTCCAATTGATCTCGCTGACTCCCAGCCTCTCCATCTCTATCTCCACGTTCTCCAACTTCCCACTCACCCCCTAAAGATCTCTTATTCCGTGTTCCTATTCTGCAGGATTGGATATTTGGGGAGGCGACCGACGGCTAAGGTCATTTGCGCCATAGGGAACAGGTAAGGGAGGAAGGGTGGTGAGAAACCCGGCGTCGGCATTAGCCTGCTCTTGACGAAAGGCTCCAAGGGGACCACGGTTTAACGTCTCATCCGACAGACAAAGTACTGTACTTGAAGTTCCTTCCACAAGACACTCAAGTAGGGATCGGATTTCCTCTGAAAAACGTCCTCCTCGGCCGGGATTTGAACCCTGGCCGTCCGTATGGTTAGCTAGTACTCTAGCCACCACACCAACCCGATCTCCGCCATTATTAAATAAATAGAGTTCAAATTCAGGTTTTCCTTCTACTAAGCGTGTGTGTATTCCATGTTTTTGTGTTTTTCATCTTCCAACTAGAATGCCAAACTCTTCGCCACCTGGTGGAGCTCATATGAAAATTTGATACAAATAATAGAACACTTGCGTAGACAAGAAACCGTGGGTGGAAATGGTGACACTCGGGTGGGATTCAGCTCCACAGCCTAGAGGAGAACACTCAATCCAATCCCTCCTATTCTGCACTTCTCCTTCCTGACTGATGTATCCCTCCCAGTAGCCCCCACCCAGAGTTCCACCTCTGATGGGAGGACTATTTTACCTGCGGAGTATGTACTGGGAGGAATGCCATCATTTCATATATTGTTTTAATGCAGGGCTGTATCTTCTAGGAAGACTAATGTGGTGGCTTCCCCGTTGCCTTCCACATCGCAGTACCCCGGCCGATTATGTGAACTTCACTCTCGCCCGAAGCTGTGGCTGATGATACAGGTCCGACCTTCTTGATCTTCGTCATCAGTGCCTTCTGCTGAGACTGCTGCCTCTCAGTAGTGAGGTCAATGGGTTAATATATTTTATATATCCTTCAGAGTGCGTAAATTAGTTATATAAAATTAATAAGTTAAATAAGTATGATGAATTTATATACGCACCATAGTGTTCTTATAGGCAAAAAGGCTGAACTTAAGAATGAGCTAAGGACAATGCTAAAAATGAAAAGGATGGTCTAAATATCATTTATTTCACGGAGATAGCACGGTAAGTGAATCGGAAATATTGCGGCTTCCTAATCAGATGTAAGTTTTTGGGAGACGAAATGGTGACATGTATTATGGGAGAGGAATGTCTTAGGCTTGTCCGTATCCGTGAAAAAAAATCTCACAAATAATGAGAAATTGGTTTAGCTGAGATTTTCATCGCGTGTTTCTGAGGCGGAGCAGCTAAACAAAGAGAATGTGTTCCGGATTAGACGAATCCAGCCAACAACCAATTAAATACGAACGGTAAATCTTGCGTAAATATATCAAGGACTAAGAAATGTAATATGAGCATTAATTCGGAGCATCGGGTCAGAAAATTTAAAATCAATTCCATTTGTCCAAAGACACCTTTGATAATCGCGACATTAAGAATTCTTAGGCAGAAAAACAAATACCTATTCATGAATATAAATTGAGAGCAACATTTTAGGAGGGTTATAGGCCTGCTCAATGTTTAATACAAAGAAAGGTTAAAAACCAAGGATGTTAAACGAAACTATATTCATAGTTCCCGAACGGTTTAGGGTGGATTCAGGTAAAGTATCGGTTCGCGGAACCGTACCGAAACCGGAACGAAAGTCTCGGAACGACAGCGGTTATGGAACGAAAGTGGAACGATAATATTTTGAACGAAAGCTCGAAGGAACGAAAAGGAACATTTCCTCTTTCGGTTTGGGCCAAGTCACATTTCCTTGAGTCCGACATTCGTTATGATAAATTTTGAAAACTCGCATTGATTTTTCAATGAGCCCTGCAGCCACTTCTACCTTTTCAGGGTATTTGGCGTGCCATTGTTGTAGTTTCATCAAGCTAGGTAATAATGGTAGAGGACAGAAAAAACATTATGTTTTACGCAATAATTGGGAAGAAATACTATTAACTCATGAGGAATGAAACTCCCCTGTACTTAAAAGTAACGTACTGGGGTAGATAAAAATTTCGTCAGACATGCGATTCGAACCCATGCCGTGTATCGAAAACTAGAATTCACAATATATGGGAAAACGGTAAGGAACATTGAGGAAACGTTCCAAAGTTTCCGTCATCCGTTCTAATTATATATCCTTTTTTACATAGTGAAGTACACGGGTAACCTTTTTTTAAGGAACAATATTGAAAATATTTTACTGCTTGAATCACCGAGGGCCTCGTTCAATATTCGTGCGCTTCTGAATTCAACTATGTTAGTGATTCAGCATGTCAATGTTGGAGTGAATGGTGTTATTTTCATGATGACTTATTTTTCTGATGCCATTCAAGACGGCTGCTGCGATTTTTTGTCCCTGTTTTTCATTGAGGGAAAATTTGCATACGAGTCTCTCATTAGCGATGTATATGAGATGGATACATTGTGTGCAATATATAGAAATGCAATCTCTCATCGGGAATAGAGGAACGTCCGTTTATTATGGTATTTGAGCGAAATATCACTTGATAAATTTGAATAAATTAATGAATTTGGCCTCATTATAAAGAAAAATATCTTACCCTTCCAAAGATACCAAAATATCACCTCTTTACCGAAGGATTTTCCGATATCGGAAGGAGCACTGTCTCCACATTTTAATGCCACGGAAGTCGACGTGCCAGCGAAGTTTAATCTGCGGGGTTATATGGTAAATCACCACGGATTCGGAGGATATGCGTCGGTGAGCATCAATAGGCTCTCTAAGAATTTCAATGGAAGCAGGAAAACTGCAAATTAGAGACACTATGCAACTTTTCCAACAAGACTCTAGCTAAAACCTTTCGAAACGCAGAGGTCAATGTTAATTTTGAGGACAGTGTTATTGTTTAAAGTCACATTATCTATTCTGCCCTATTAGGTTCATTGCTATAAAAATAATTTTAAATACATTTTTTTTACTGAGAATCGGAAACTAATTATCTCGCCAACCACCATATTAATAAGGAATACATTGTCTATGGGTTCAGGCTCAACTATGTGGAGGTTAATTTATACAAATGAAAAAAATAACTTGGTTTTCTTCCACTGATTTACTTTCTTGGAACAACATGTTTCGACACCACAGTATCATCATCAGGTACAACGATGTCATCATCGGGTATCTGATGACGACACCGTTGAGTCAAAACATGTTGAATCAAGAAATGGATCAGTGGAAGAAAACCTAGTGATTTTTTTCATTTGTGAAAGGATATATTCTTAGAAACTTAATATGAATCGATATATATTTCGGAAGATTAACACCACACTCTGCAGGAATGTAATATTTCAAATATCTTTCCCCCCCGAGCTTAAACCATTAAATAATTTGCAGCCACTACAACTCGGTAAACTCTATTAAGAGAATCAGCTATGCAAAAAGCAGTCCCCCAATTATCAAATGCTCCGTAGAGCCTTTGTCGTGGCTCGAGATTACAAGGAGCTGGACCAAACACTTCTGGGACCTACATTGCCTCACGATCTGATAGAAATCACCTGGAAACATCACCTTGCAGTCCATTTCAAAATGAAACACAATGGTAACTTTCCACACAAATTTTGATAGGAACCGACCATGGTTTCAGCACCTTAGTGCCATTATCAAGGTACCAAGGACCTTGATAATGGCACTAGGTGCTGAAAGGATACCCTGGTACCTATTCCTTGGTACCTTGATAATGGCACGAGGTGCTGAAACCATCGTTGGTTGTTATTATAATTTGTGTGGAAAGTTAATTGTGTTTAATTTTGAAATGGATATCAATTACTTCCACAAAGTTAAACCTGATACGCTTTTATGTATCACCTTGCAGTCTGATGTCTCGATGAGGAAATGAGAAGAGAAGAAAAAATATCGCATCAAACTCTCGCTGGCATCAGCAAAAAACAGCGCCGAGCCTATGAGGGAAGGAGCAACCCGGGAAATTAGTATCGAGAAATCGACGCCCAGATGACTCTTGCACAAGATTACGTTCCAGTTGCGATTTCAAACCGCGGGGCATAATTTCTAGCCGGAAGGGATCCGAGCCATTTGCAATGACTCCACGGAAGGCGGGCTGAGGACACTGAAGTTATGCCACAGGAGATAGAAAAGAGGAGGGAGAGAGGGGATGAGGGCTGTTCTATGGAACTACTTCAAAAGAATCACAGAGGAGCGAGCGTAAGTTAACTTGAATTGTCATTCATTGGTCGTTCAATCCTATGATTGGTTGACTGCAGCACTCCACCCTCTCCTGTCTAATGCAATTTCCCTTAGCTCCTGGCATCTCTTGTTATGTACTTTTCTCTTTCTTTGGTTCATGACCTTATTCCGTCTTCCTCTGGGGAATTTGCCCTCTATTTTAGCTTCAATTATGTTCTTCACAAGCCCATTGTGCCTCAAGGAGATTCCTATCCATAAGGTTCTTCTTTTCCGTGTAGTATTCCATATAGTCCTTTCCTCTTCTACCCTACTATACACTCAATCATTAATTATTTTGTCCGTCCATTTTATCTTCAGCATCCTCCTCCAGCTGCTCCAACTGCTTGGAAGCAATATGTCCATTTTTATGGAGCGAATATACATCATAAATCTGAGTCAACCAATCAATGACACTGAGCGACCAAAGCAGCAGGAGGAATATCTGAATTTACTGCTGATATCACGGCCAGAAAACAACAAGAAGGGGAAAGGAGACATATTAACGCTGTTTGTATGACATTCACAGGTTGCTTTGTCTCTTCTGTAAGCTCCCTTACATTCTGGTATTCTTCCTATGTACTCTCCTCATTATTCGGTCCATCAGCTCATTCCTTGGTCCTCCTTTGGGGACTTTTCCCTCTATTTTACCGTCAATTATGTTCTTCACAAACCCATTGTGTCCTAGGGTGTGTCCAATCTATCATTTTCTTCTTTTCTGTATGGTGTTCCATGTTTTCTTTTCCTCTTCTACTCTTCTGTACACTTCATTTCTCATTTTGTCCGTCCATTTTATCTTCAGCATCCTCCTCCAGCACCAGGTTTCGAAGGCCTCTAGTCTTTTCTGGTCAGTTTTTCCGATGGCCCATGCTTCCGATCCAAAGAGTGCCACGCTCCACACGAATGTTTTCACTAATTGTTTCCTCGTTTTTAGTACTATCTTCTTTGAGCACAGCAGTTTACGTTTTTCCCACGAACGCCTTCTTCGCTTGGGCTATTCTCCGCTTGATGTCCATTGTACGTCTTCTGTCCCACGTGATGGTACTTCCGTGATAGATGAAGGAATCCACTTGCTCTAATTTCTCTCCTCTCGGGGTGACTTCTACATTCAGCTTCTCTCTTCCGCATACTAGGATTTTAGTCTTCGTCTCAACTATTTTTACGTCGTTTTCTTGGAGAACTTGTTCCATTTCGATTGGTGACCTTTGAAGATCGTTACGATTCGCTGCTTGAATAATCGTTGAATTACTCTCCCTCCTGTACCTGATGTTGGCGTTACTGACGAAACCAGTTGTGCTCGTAATAATAAATTTGCGGAGGACACAGAAATCTGTTCACTACACGGTTATCACTTATACAAGTTATCTTCCATGTTTTTCATCAGTCCTGCGAGAAGTTACAATTTTACGCACGCATAACATATATGGACCCCAGAAGTCAAGGGGTCTAAGCGACATTTTTGAAACAAATAAGTTAGGTACAGGAATGGGATGTGAAAATATTAATCTTTTAGATGGTTAAGGCATCCAAGTGATTTTCTTCATAGGTGCTGCTATCTAGGGTAATGCCTCTTAACTATTCAGTGGGTTGTACCAAAAATTTCAACTTTGACTTAAGTTTTCTCTAAACAATGGTTTTGTCACTTAGACCCCTTGACTTCTGGGGTCCTCATATAATAGTTCACTTCTTGGTGTTGTATTGGCATTGAGGGTCGACCCTTCCACGGGGCTTCGAGAGCATGTAAATTTTTCTGCGACCCCAGCAAACGGATTGAAGCCAATAATTTGAGTATAAACCCAAAATTTGAATGCAGTGCGTATATGTTGCTTGGTTTAACTGTTGGCAGCTCCGTCTAAAACAGGTGAACATCAGGGGCCACCTAAACAGGGGAACTTTTTCATCATGGCGGACAGCCACAGTCCATTGGCTTGTGGCTCTTGCAAATTACCGGTTGAATTTTTGGATAAAGTCATTCCCTGTGTTCTGTGTGATAATATTTTTCACCATAAATGCACCGGCCTAAACGATATTTGTTTGAAAGTGCTTAACGATCATCATTTCATGAAATGGAAGTGTTTTTTGTGTCGCCTACGAAAGTGCCCGATCGACAAGATGGCGGCCGATATTGAGACGCTTAAAGATGAATTTGAAGCTCTCAAAAACGAGATTGCCCAGGGAAAAACGTCAATAATCAAGAAGAATGTGACATTTTCTGATATAGTGAAGGCTGATAAAGAAGTCCTGGCGAGTGATTGCGCCTTGTCCGATAAGCCAATACAACCAGTCGGCGGTCTTGTTACCCGGTGCTCAACACCCAAACAGGGTTTTAAACACCCAAAAACCACAACAGGTGTTTCCCCGAACTCTTCAGCTACGAAAATTGATGATGTAAGAATCCTCAAGCCTGAATTCAGAAATTCAGGAGTGTCCCACTCTTCATCACCCGATCCTGAAGTTCCGGTAAACGCTGACGCCGAGGAAGTGAAACCTGCTTCCGCTGACGACGATAATAGAGACAACACAACTGTACGTCGCCGAAGTAAATCAAAGAAAAAAACTTTTTTTGTGTGTGGGAATAACGTGGATGACAAGGAAAATTTCTTTGGTGTGCCACGAAGAGCGTGGTTCTATCTCAGCCGAATTAAGGTGGGAACGTCGAGTTTACAGATTGTGAAGTATTTGGAGTCCAAGTTCACCGAGCATGAATTTTCTTGTGATGAGATATCCACTAATGAAATAGGTTGTTCTTTCAAACTTGGAACTGATTATTCTCTGATCAATGCTATATATCAAAAATCTACTTGGCCGAATGGTGTTAAAGTTAGTAAATTTAAGTTCAAACGAAATACATCAATTGATTCAAGTGAAACGACTAATCCACCCAGTGCTGATATTGAACTAACAAGTGCTTCCGAAAAACCAATTGTAAATAAAAAATTTCCATTAACCCCAAGCAATGAGAGAGTTTTGCGATCCAACTCTGGTAACCTAAACCAAAAAACTGATACAAACTGCTCTTGACTAGGAAACCATAATTCCCCCAATGACTGTTGTCTTGAGGTAGGATCCAAAGTGAAAAGTGCTGGTATAAATTTCCTTTTTGTTAATATACAGAGTCTAAGAAATAAAAACCTTGAGCTCGAGCTACTACTGAATGAAATAGGTACTGATGTTCTAGTTCTCGCCGAGCATTGGCTATGTAAAAGTGAAATATCCATTTGTGCCATTGAAGGTTTCCGTCTAGTTTCATCTTATTGTCGACAACAATTCAGAGGTGGTGGTGTTGCTCTGTACTGTCGTCCTAAGGTAAATATCATTGATTTAAATATTGATCACTCAATAGAGAAAGTGTGTGAATGCCTAGCTGGTCTATTGAAAGTAATCACCAAATTTTTGCTGTTCTATCTATATATAGGGTGCCTTGTGGTAATTTTGACGATTTCCTACATGTTATGAATGATATTCTCGTGTTTGTACTAGCCAGAAAAGTAGATGGCTTAATAATATTTGGGGATTTTAACATCAATTTCTTAAAAGACTCCAGTATGAAATATAATTTCCTAAATCTACTCAACTCCTTTGGTCTACATGTTGCCAACACTGATCCCACAAGAATTACCCCACAATGTCAGTCCTTTCTGGATTATTTCATTACTGACATCCCAACATCCAAGCTGGTATGTGAGACTCTAAATACTGGCCTCGCAGATCACTTAGGTCTTAATGTATATATTGATTTTGGTAAAGTCACATGTAAACCCTCCCCAACATATTTAACTAAAAGACATTTTCACGTTGACTCACGGATTGAATCCTCAACCTACCTGGCACGGGAATCCTGGGATGATGTCTATGCTGCTCCTGATGGTGATAGTAAATTCAATGCCTTCTATAATGTTTTTATTATGCACTTCAATCATGCATTTCCACCCAGGAAGTTAAAGCAAAGGGAAACAGGTTGTACAATAAAAATCTACTCCCCAGAGCTCATAGCTATGTCCAATCATGTCCGTACGTTGCAATCTCAAAGGAAATTGAACGATCCAGCCTTACACCAAACATATCTAAAAGCAAAAAAGGAGTTCAAAGCCCTACTCCTTGCTACCAGAAAATCTCTCATTGATAATTACATAAAGAACTCTACTAATGTAATAAAATCAACGTGGAATGTCATTGGTAATCTGACAAGAGCTTCCTCTCAGGAAACTCACCCAACCTCTATGAAGTTCAATGGACTCAATGTTACTGAGCCTAAGAAAATTGCTGACATGTTTAATTCTTATTTTTGCAATACTGCTTCTCAGTTTATGGCTAATACACCCTTACCCAGCTCCAGCCAAAGTCATTCACCTTATGCAATGTTTCTCTTTCCAACCGATTCCTCCGAGATTATAAAGATAATAAATTCTTTCGACAATAAATTCTCTGCTGGGCTTGATGAAATCCCTATGCCTGTATTAAAAACGGCCTCTAATTTTATTGCTACACCCCTGGCTGATATAGTCAACTCATCTTTTTCTTCAGGTCAATTCCCTTCAGCTCTAAAGTATTCTCGTGTGCTTCCTGTTTATAAAAAAGGCTCTCGTAGTGAAGCTGAAAACTATAGGCCAATATCTATTTTATCAGTCTTCTCCAAGTTATTTGAAAAATTATTTTATAAACGATTGCTGGGCTATCTACTATCTCGCAACCTACTCTATGACAATCAGCATGGTTTTACACCTGGAAAGTCCACTATCTCTGCGTCTATTGAATTAGTTGATAACATCTTACTTGGTCTAAATGAAAAACTCCTTACTGTAGGAATTTTCTTTGACCTAACTAAGGCCTTTGACCTAATTGATCATATTATCCTAAAAAACAAGCTAATTACTCTTGGAATCACTGGTCCTGCACTAAAATGGATCATGTCCTACTTAAGTGACAGACAACAAGTTGTATGTTATCCATATAGATCTTCAACTATAAAATCTGGTCCCTTGAAATTGACCAGAGGTGTACCTCAAGGATCTCTCCTTGGTCCACTGCTTTTTTTTACTTTTTATTAATGATCTCCCAAATCACTTGTCCCACTGTAGAGCTATTCTTTATGCCGATGACACCTCCACCATTGTCACAGCCAAGAGTGCTCAAGATCTGATTGACCTCACTAATTTGACCATTAAGGAAATGCATCAGTGGTGTAAAAACAACAACCTCATTGTTAATGAAGAGAAAACTTTCTTCATACAATTCCTCCTTAAAAATTCTAACAAGAGAGATCTTCTCCCTCATATTAACAATATAAATCACTCCACTAATTTGACTGCAACAAAGTTCCTGGGGCTCCTAATCTCAGATGGCTTGGACTGGTCTCCTCATATTCAGGTCATAATTAATAAAGTTTCCGTGGGTATTTACATGATCATGAAATTGTCTCCAATTGTGTCTTTTGAAACCCTAAAAATGGTTTATTACGCAAAAATACATTCTCATTTTTCCTATGGCATTATGCTTTGGGGAAATTCAACTGCTGCTAAAAGGGCCTTTTCCGCCCAGAAAAAAGCAATTAAGACAATGCATCAAGTTCCTATCCGTACCCCTGGCAAACCCCTTTTTGCTGCATCAAAGATCCTTACACTCCCTTCTCTCTATATCCTGACATGTGCCAGCTTTGTTAAAGCAGACCTTGATAAATTTCCTTCAAATGCCACCTTCCACCATCACCACACCCGTGCAAGAAACAATATACATTCCAAACAGTACTCCAGCTCTCTCTGTTTAAAGGGACCGAGACACTCTGCCTCTGCGATATTCAACAAAATCCCTGATGAAATAAAAGATAGCACCTCAATTTATGTATTTAAAAGTAAGCTGAAACATCTTCTATCTAATAAGTGTTATTACAGCATTGCGGAATATATGGAAGATACTTTGTGAATCTGATAACCTCCATGATGCTACTTTGTAACATTTTTAGCATTGTCCATATTATTGTATTTTTTTTCCATTTAATCTTTCTATGTATTTATTAGCCTTTTCTCTGTAAATTGTAATTTTGATGTCACTTCATCATTGGTATTCTTTATATAACTAGCTTGTCTTATTTTATCTTTATCTTACTTATCTATGACGTAGCCATGCAATTGTACTCTTGCTAATCGGTGAAATAAAGTGTTATTGTTATTATTGTTATTGTTAAATGCTTCTTTCAAAATAAAAAAAACTTTCCTATTTTGTAAAGAAAAATGTTTTCGGAACAATAAAGTGTATAAAATATTTTTTTAAAGTAGGAATCTTCAGACGGCTCCTGGGTATGACTTCTCCAACAATGGCAATTCTTTTTCTTCATTTTCATCACTATTTCTCTTTTTCCCTGACGCGAAGGATTTGAAAATATTCGGGTTTCACTGGCTGCCCCATCCACTGCGACAAAAGTTTCCGAATTCCCATTAAAAAGTGGCACCGGAAGAAACATGCACAAAGGTGCTATTGTGCATACCTCAATAAGCATTAAATTATACAACGCTTTTCTCTTTCCTTCAACCATTTTTATGTTGTTTCTGTGAAGGCTCCCGCCGAGTCTTTGTGATGAAGAGAATGATTTTACGGGTGTTCTCCTGCGTTCATCCATTTTTGTGGAAATAGTATTTCGCCAGCGATCCAGCTGGTTTCTTCAGGTCCGCTGAAGTGTCGATCCGATCCGATCCTCGATTATCACTTGGGTTTTCATCTTCGCCGCTCCCAGCTTTCTTGAGCTGTCTTCGGCTGATTTCATTTTTGGTGGTTTCTGGTTCAGTTCACGTTTTCATGTATAGCGATTCAGGCTAAGTTCGATTTTTTGGAATTATGGGATGGGTAAGTGGGAGGGGAGAAGGGCGGTTTTTGGGGGTTTGTGGTGAAACTGAGAAGTTTCGTCGTAGTCCCAGATGTTTGAGATCAGTCTGTTATTTGTGCGGTGAAGGCTGTTCTTGAATTTCAGTAGGTCGGTTTGGATGGTTTGCAGAATGGGGGTTATGTTGAAGTCCTTTCTGACATCTTTGTTTCGCACGAACCAGGGGACATTTACAATTTTCCGGATTATGTTGTTTTCTGTAGTTTGTATTTTGTTGAGGTGGGTTTTAGCAGCATGTGACCAGGAAGTGTCGATGCAGTTTGGTCCGTCCTTTTATGTTGCTCCATTGTCGTGCCTTCGAGTTAAGGTGTGTCGTGATTGGTCCATGCTATTCCATGTTTCCACGCGGCGGCGAGAGTGCAGCCGTTCTCTCGGTTGAAACTTTTGGCGTTTTCGCTTTTTCTATTGCTTCACGTATCATTCTAGGGAAATAGCGGGCTTCTATTGTAAATTATGTGGTGTTTTCATAGTAAATTTTCACAAAAATTTTTTTTTTGTGAATAATTGCACAATTTTTTTCTGCATCATACAGAAAGCGTGTAAAAAATGAAGTTAGTACCACGTAAAGAAATGGGTATTAGGGAGAATATCAACTAATTCGCTGCAGGTACTGCCTATCGAAGGGCGCAGTTAAATAATCTCAATGTCAGCTATTATTCCACAGAGGTGCCTCATTGTTCGCGGGAAAAATGACGTTATGAGCCTATTTGATGTGCTATAATCAAATTCTTACGCTTAAAATCACTGATTATATAAGGAAAAAAGTGTCATCTGTTAGATACGAGCAGTAAAATGCTATTTTTACGCAACATGCATTTGCAATCGCGTTTTAAAATTCGAGAATGGTTGAAACATAGTTTATAAAGAGAGTTTCTCCGTCAAAACTAAATCCCATTGACGTGGAATACTATGTAAATGAAGCAAATTCTCCCAGAGAATTAGATATTGATAGAAGCCACGCCTTTCAATCCATCATTTTGTTGAGATTTTTCCTTATACCTATCTTTAATTACCGGAGTCGTAATGCAGTGATTGAAAGGAAATGGCGCCGTAGTTGGGTCAGTTATACTTGACAACACCACATCATTTACAAAAGCAGCCCGCTATTTCCCTAGACTCATACGTTAAGCAATAGAAATAGGGAAAACGCCAAAAAATGTCAACCGAGAAAACGGCTAATACTCTCGCCTCCCCATGGAAACGGCTCTTCAGGAGAATGGACCAATCGCGACAAACCTCAACCCGAAGGCGCGAAAACGGAGTAACATATAAGGACGGATAGAACCTCGCATCGACACTTTAGGGACCTGAAGAAGCCAACTGTAACGCTGGCAAAATATCGTCCACAAAAATGGATAAACGCGGAACTTCACCCAGAAAAACATTCTCTTTTTTAGGTTAGTTTACTTTCTAAAGCTAATTACTGGATATTGTGCAAGTGATTCCGCATTCGATGCGTACCCATTGAGGTAGCATGCAGAGATAATCAAATAGCGTTTTAACTGATTGCATATCTATGTACAGACGGCCAAATAATGAGCAGGCAGGCATAACGATTATTTCCGCCGTGTCTTCACTGCTAATGTTAGCATAATTGCGTTGGCCTAACCGTAGTTCTAGTACTACCACTTATGACGGAAGATGAGTAACGGAAATCAAGCGAAGAATAGTACAAGCTTTTACTATCAAACATATAATGGCTGTAATCAAAGAAGATGGGCCTCCAAACTAGGAAACGGTGGGTGAAATCCACCGTATTCTTAAGGTCATAACCATCGCTGCTATCTTCAAACTACTTAATATGTCATCTCCAGAATCTTCATGGGCCGCTACGATGAATTGAGATTAGTATCAGCGTATTTCCATTCAGAGAAGAAAGAAACATGTCCCGATTCTCAGACGATATCGCAGTCATGGCTGGAAATTGCGACGATCCTCGACGGTCACTTAACATATTGGACCAAGTTCTCGAGGAATACAACATTAAAATAAATAAGACGAAGACTAAAATCCTAGCATGAGGAAGAGAGAAGCTAAATGTAGAAGTGAAACTTAAGAGGAGAGAAATTAGAGGAAGAGGATTCCTTCACCTATGGAAGTTACCATCACGTGGGACGGAAGAAGTACAACGGACATGAAGCGGAGAATAGCCCAAACTAAGAAGGCGTTCATGGGGAAGAAGACAACTGCTGGGCTCAAAGAAGACAGGACTACAAACAAATTTTTTCTGTAGTTACATTTATTTCCGAATCAATAAATGCCTGAGTAGAAACCAAGAGCAATTTCATTTCAAGAGCAATTGTTCATTTTTTAAAACTCAACGTTTCGTTCCTCGTACTGAAAGCGTCTTCAAGGGAATAAGTACTTTCTTAGAGGAGAAAAAGATATGTGTACGCAGAACGATTCCCTGCGAGTGGCGATACGGTTCGAGATATCGCTACACTCGCTACTTCCATAAAGTCCACTTCCATGTGTAAACCCGCATTAAAAGCTTTGGTTAAACACTTAGTCGCATACGATTTTAACCAAAGGAGTATAATCATGAACTTTATAAAAAAATAAAATACAGCACTAACCCTATATTTAATCATCATAGCAAATTTAAATATTTTTTAAGAAGACAGCACTTCGAAGAGCAGGTTCCTCCCTTAACCCCTCTGTCCGGAAAGACTATCGATCCTCGCACAGTACAGGCTGACACTAAGGAATTTTATCGATACCAAAAATAACTCCGGAAATCGATAATGATCAATTTAGGGCCATGAAATTAATCTCATTTTCTCCAAACGCAGTCCGAAACTTTCTCCTCCCGTGGATATTACCGGATGAAACTATACCAGAATCCCAGGGGATTGCATAACTGCTACCATGCGGATCGTCACGCTAGGACGGGAAACGGAAGCGTGTGGGAGAAAAAAATCAGAGCCCTTGAAATAGGCTTCGCGATTCTCCCTCCTAGGTCTGCGATTACATGTCGATTTTATGACTATAGAACGAGTATTTTTATAACCAAAGAGTTTTATGAAGCTCAATTTCCATGCTGCGATCGATAAACACCGCACATAGACTTAAGAAGAGATAAGCTGAATGTAGAGTTCACCCAGAGAGGAGAGAAATTAGAGCAAGTGGATTCCTTCACCTATCTCGAAGGCTCCTTCACATGGAACGAAAGGAGTACAATGGACATCAAGCGGAGAATAGCCTAAGCTAAGATGGCGTTCATGGGAAAAAGACAACTGCTGTGCTCAAAGTGGATATGACTACAATCCAGGAAGCATTACATGAAAACATTCGAGTGGAGCGTAGCACTTTATGGATCGTAAGCATTGGGAAAGCTGACCAGAAAAGACTAGGTGACCTGATGCCTTCTGACTGCTGGAGGAGAATGCTGAAAATAAAATAGAGGGACAAAATAAGAAGTGGTGAAGTGTAAAGAAGAGTAGAAGAGAAAATGACCAGATGAAACACCATAGAAAAAAGAAGAACAAGATGGATTGGACACACCCTGAGACACAATGGGGGTGTGAAGAACATAATTGAAGGTAAAATAGAGGGAATATTCCACAGAGGGAGAGCCAGGAATAAGTTCCTGGACCAAAGAAAGAGGAAAGTACATAGGAAGAGATACCAGGAGGTAAAGGAACTAGCATTAGATAGGGAAAGGTGGAGGGCTGCGGTCAAACAATCTTAGGATTGAACAACCAATGAATGAATAGACCTTTCCACTAACTCGTTATCTTGAAATACATTTGCATTACCTTACCTTATCTTAACTATCTATTGCCTAAATTATCTTAAATATCGATTGGTACAGGCAAAAACTTCTCATGAATAGAAGCGTAAGTGAATTTAAGGTTAACGGGGGCAGGAAAACTACCAGAAGAGTAGATAGAGCATTATTTTCACAATCCGTGACATGAGAAATGACTCAATATAATATTAGTACCATGATAAACGTGGTACTTTATTACACCTGACTATAGTGAAATGGTTTGGGGCAGTACTGAGGGTTGCGGGAGTGGCCTTCCCTTCCAGTCCCCATCCCGGATAACAGCGCCACTGGCGGCTCTAAGAAAAAATCCGTGGCAAGGGATTACGAGAATGTCCACCGTGACGTTCCTCTTCTTCTTCTCCTCGACCCTAAGGGTTGGCGAGCATTGAAATCTTTCTTTCCTCAGCAAGCCTCTTTATTTCTGCGTATCTCCTCCCTCCTGTAATCCCATTCGGAAATTCCTGCTTAGGTCTTCCTCTTCCTGCACGTCCCTCCACCATTCCTTCTCTATGCCTTGAGATTGAACCTACCGATGTTCGCCCCTCCCTGACTATTTCCAGAACCTCGATGTTTTTAGCTATCTCTGTCCATGGAACCTTTAGCATTCTTCTCCAGCATCACACTTCAAATTCCTCCAATCTGCTATTCCTGCTTTTCTTAAGGTCGAAGTTTCTGAGCTGTATGTGCACACTCCATTCATAGCTTTTCACAAATTCTTTACGGGGTTTGTATTGAGACATTTTAACAAGTCCAGAGAGTTTTCTTCTTGATAAAAGCTTGTTTCGCTTGTGCTATCCTGCTTGCCACATCCGCTGAGCATATTCCATCAGACACACATCTACCTATACAGATACACAGACAGACATACAGCTACCAAGATATGTATTTAAAACTAAAGCTTTGCTTAAGCTTTTCTCCTTCACTAACAGCTTCCTGTAGTCCATCTCTGGTGCACTTCATTACATTGCTTATGTTCTTATTAATTTTTATGTGGCACGTATTTTTTAAAATCTGGTTTATTGCATGTAAGGCATCTTGTAGCTCATTGTCACAGTGACGTTAAAATACAATTCTCAATATTTTGGCGATCCTCCGAAGAGATGAAGGATTTTCATTTACAATAAGTGCAGGGACTTCGAGAAATACCCATCGTGCGAATCGCGGCGATCACCTGACTTTCACGTTATTTCCGCTGTCAAAGTTTTTGTGCAGAGGGCAAAAAGCGGATAGTTACGACACTCAATTTAAGTATTAATCCTTACTCTTGGGAAATGCAAAAACAGATTTGATTTAAGTAGCAAATCAGAGTCGTACAACGAAAACGCGTAGACGACTACGGAAGCGATTTTCGATCTCAGTGTACAGCCCCCTTAATGCGTACTGATTATTGTTAACGGTCAAGGTCCAGGCGGGTCTTGAGGGTATATTTATCTCTCGTTGACGATTGCTCCCGCATTCCTCAAGTAAACGAGGATAAATGACTAGGTCTCTTACAGTGGGTTTTCACCCGATGGAAATACATAATCGGTTCGGTGGTCTCCTGGCATATCATTAGAATGCCTTTCAGAGACCAGAGATTCAAATAGGTGTTGACAAACCTAGAGTCAATCCGTTCACTTGACCACTTAAAGAACGCCTGTTTTTTACTTCAACCGTTTGTCTACACCACAAGGATAATTCTAGCAATCTTTTTCACTTAGTTGTGCGTCATTTTCTTCTGATACTTCCGAGTAATTTCTCAAGAGGTCTATGTTACATCAATATAATTAAAACCTCTCAAAATCTGGTCTTAATTTATTCTCCCTTCATTGTATTATTTTCGTTCCCAGTCGTTCAAGCGTTCCAGAGCTCTTTCGTCACTCACCTTATTTAATGTTGTTTGAGTGGAGTTTGGTTTCACCTACAAATCAATTAGGTCTCTTTTAAAGTAATGTATCTCACTTTTCCAACGACACCAAGATATCAGCCCCTTATCGAACTACACTCCGAGATTTCTGACGAAAAATGCCAGCCCTTTAACATGGGAAATGGTACGCGTATGCACTCCAAAGAGACGTTACTTTAAAAAAATTGAGGGTATTTATACACTTATATCTCGTCAAAAAATTAACAGTGTGTGGGTATGTACGTTTTCTCGACTATTTTTGAAAATAAATCGTATCGTCACTGTAGTAGTTTTTTTCAGAATCGCAAAAAAACCTCCATTGTAAAGGAGTTTTAAAGGTATCGCGTGAAAAAATGAGTCGAAGTAAATATTTATGCAGAATTTATAATTTAATTACGAATAATTTCAGTCATATAAAAGTATATTAAGGGAGCATTAATTATACAATATTTAACTGATGCTCCCTACAGATGGTGAAATAAAAACGTATAATTCGAATATGGTCTCAATTATGACTAGGGAACTATCTCGCTCAAACTACCTTAAGGTGATATTCTGCAACATTTTTTACCTTCCCACAATTTAACTCGAACTATTTTCTTTGAATTTCTCGCTTCCTCCATATCCAATTTTCAATTCTGCTCCCCTAGGCAAACTGCCAATACATGTTATTATTCTATATTCTTTATTTAATTGTCCTTATATTCAGAGTTCCCAGAATACTTAGGCATTTATCATGTCGCGGTGATATTATTTTTCACATTCGTAACAGGTGTCGAAGCGTAGGGCGTTCAAATGTGATACCTGCCTAATAAGTCACTCTCAAGGAGTTATTTTCTCCTTAATCCACTATTTTGTGTGTTATTTCATTCATTCTACAGTATTTGAAATGGAAAATCTACATAATTACTAGCAGGCAGCTAGTCTGCTCACTCCGTGAGCAGGGGTATGTACCCGCCCCAGAGCTATTTCCCAGCATCTGGTTGTTGCAACCACAACCCAAAAATGATCCATTTCATCTCCAAATAATTTACACATTTGCACGGCTGGTGACCTAAAACCCCCTGCCACACGCCAAACCAGCCGCTCTTTTGGATCTTATTTAAACTAACTAAATACGCTCCTTTTAATTCATGTCTCCATTTCATCTCCAAATAATTTACACATTTAGGCGGCTGGTGACCTAACACCCCCTGCCACATGTCCAATAATAATCCAAAACTACTACCAAATCATGAAGGCAGATATTCCACATTCAACGCACCAAACCTCACTCTTCTAGCTCAAAAACTGACAGAGATAGAAACAAAACGGAAACAGAATGACTGACACGCTACAAAATTTAGATGTATGTATAGAAGGTTTCGAGCCGAAACCCATGCAGTTTTCCATGGCGAGGAAAATAATCACTTTGGCTCACTCGAAAAACATGGACCAACCATTCTTCATCTTGGAAAACAATTCCATATGGAAATGCAACACCTTCAGAATCGACGAATGCATGAGGAATTTAGGAGGAAATAAATAATACGAAGACTAACACCCTAGTATACGGGAGAGAGAAGGTGAATGTAGAAGTCACCATGAGAGGTGAGAAATTAGAGCAAGTGAATTCCTTTGCCTATCTCGGAAGTACCATCACGTGGGACGGAAGAATTACAACGGATATCAAGCGGAGAATAACCCAAGCTAAGAAGGCGTTCAATGGAAAAAGACAGCTGCTGTGCTCAAAGAAGACAGGACTACGAACCAGGAAACAGTAGGGAAATCATTCGCGTGGAGCGTGGCACTCTATGGGTCGGAAACATGGACCACTGGAAAAGCTGACCAGAAGAGACTAGAGGCCTTCGGAATCTGGTGCTGGAGGAGGATACTGAAGGTGAAATGGACGCACAAAATAAGTAATGATTGAGTGTACAGAATGGTAGAAGAAGAAAAGACTATATGGGAGACCATAGAGAAAGTAGAACCAGCTGGATTGGAAAAGCTGACCAGAATAGAGGCCTTTGAAACCTGGTGCTGGAGGAGGATACTGAAGGTGAAATGGACGCACAAAATAAGTAATGATTGAGTGAACAGAATGGTAAAAGAAGAAAAGACTAGATGGAAGACCATAGAGAAAGTAGAACCAGCTGGATTGGAAAAGCTGACCAGAATAGAGGCCTTTGAAACCTGGTGCTGGAGGAAGATACTGAAGGTGAAATGGACACACAAAATAAGTAATGATTGAGTGAACAGAATGGTAGAAGAAGAAAAGACTATATGGGAGACCATAGAGAAAGTAGAACCAGCTGGATTGGAAAAGCTGACCAGAATATAGGCCTTTGAAACCTGGTGCTGGAGGAGGATTTTGAAGATAATATGAAAGGACAAAATAAGAAATGGTGAAGTGTAGAGAAGAGTAGAAGAGGAAAGGACCCTATAGGAGAGGAGAAAGATGGAATGGACACAACCTTAGACAAAATGGGTTTGTGATGAACATAACTGAAGATAAAATAGAAGGAAAAGTCCAAAGAGGAAGACCCAGGAATAAGTTACCGTAAAAAAGAGGAGAATACAAGAGAAGAGATACCACGAAGTAAAGGAGCTAGCATTAGATAGAGAAGGTTGGAGGGCTGCATTCAACCAATCTTTGGATTGAACGACCAATATATGTATATATTAGAGGAGGCAAATAATCGGCAAGTCATGAGGAAGACCCAGGGACATATTTAGAGGCCAGGCGATATAAAGTATGAAACAGAAGAGCTACAAGGGCATCATGTTGTTAGCGCAAGGGGACAATGTAGGAAGCAAGACTGCAGTCGGACAGTGTCTCAGGATTGAATAACTAATGAGAATTATTCTTCAACATCCATTTCGACCTAGACGTACCTCTTGACAGTGACAGACAATGCGGCAGTCGCCAGTCCACGCGAAGATGTTGGAAAAGGAAAAGGCATCCTTCAGCAAGGGAATTTTTTCACCTTTCGCAGAAGATACATGACTCTCGGTAACTTGCAAGATGAGAGAACATAAAAACTAACGATCAAACAGAGAAGGGCGAAGCGATGGTGTAAGAAATTGTCCAGCCATGGCTGAGAGAACTTCAACTTACCATGTGAGTACGCACTCAGCCACGTTGAGGCTTCAGTTGCGTGACAAGACGGATTTAGTCGCAGAAATAACCGATGAAATACTTCCATTTATTCATGCGAGTCGAAAAGGCACGCCCGAGGCCTTATGGAATCTCTCAACTTGAAAGACAATATGACTATTCATCGCTCGCACTCGTCAAGAAAGTACCTCGCAGGCTGCAAATTCTGCTCGGCACCGCGGAAGAGATTGCATTCAACGCGCTCCATTAAGTTGAGGCAATGCTTTGCATGACGGTACACTATGCGCCCGGGATCTAACACTCTTGAGGCATGAGTTGCACTAATTCATCGCATGACACGACATCTAACGCCTCTTTTTAACGTACTGAGTCGAGGATCGAAGGAAGTTGCGTTTCACAACTTTCCATGAAGTAACCGGCCGCTTGGCGGGATAAGACCGGGGATTTTATCGCCATGGAAACCTTAAGGTGGTCTGAGCGAGATAATCATTTCACCTAGAAATGAATGAATAGCTTATTTGTATAAAACACTCATTTTGACTTGATTCACATTCAACAATAGTTGAGGAAAAAATGCATACTACCCGCTGATGATTTTTTGACGAGATCCAGGTTTCAGATATTCCTAATTTAAAAAAAAATATTGTACCTCTTAAGTGGATCCACGTATTGATTCCCATGTTAAATAGCTGTTATCATTGAGCAAATGTATCGGAAAATAGTGAGATATTTTGGTTTCTTTAGAGGCTGATATTTTGGTATCTTTGGAAGGGAGAGATATTTTTCTTAGAAATGAGACTAAATGCATTGATTATTCGGTGAAATTATATTTCGCGCAAGCTGCCTTAATGGGTTCCGTCCACTGAAGACAAAAAAAAAAAGATGGCTAAGTCGTCTGCCTGAGCTGGAAAATCTCTCGGTGGAATGTTCCCTCAGCAACCTACATCTACAATTACATTTAACCCAGCGAGCCGTCGCATGGGGGTGAGGAGGGGATGTTAGAACACCAGCCGTGTAAAGATGTAAGGGATAAGGTTTTGGGAGGTGAAATGGTGACGTGTATTATGGGAGTATATTGAGTGGAGCTCAGTTTTTATTAGGGTTACTCATTATGCGTCGAAAGAACGAGTTTACTGTACCTATCTGCTGGGCAATGTATCTCTCTTATTTTATCGCTTCTGTTAGACCTAGAGACGTAGTGAGGCGTCATGATAATATTCTCTGTGTAACTTTGAAATACACTAGCTCTGAATTTTTCGAGCAGGCTAAGTCGAGTTTGCAGTCTCCGAGTCTCTAGGGGCTCCCAACTTAATCTCTCTAAAAGTTGCGAGACACTATATGTACGCTCGTAGCAGTTTTTAACGAAGCGCGCTGCTTTCCTTTGTATTTTATTAATTTTTTTGTTAAATCTTTAAGACTAGGGTCCCAAATGCTCGCGGTGTATTCGAGGCGTGGCCTAACCAGAGCGAAGTAACATTACTCTTTCACTTTTTCATCCGAGGACCTTCCTATTATAAGTTTTACAAAACCTAGTTTCTTTAATGCTGTGCCGCATATGTTCTGGATGTGTAATTCCCACGATAGGTATATCAGAAGTTAAGGCAATTCCAAGATATTTTACTGTATCTGAAGATTTTATGCTTACTCCACCCACAGTATAGGTATGGCATTTGTGTAGTGACTTTCGCAGGAAATGTACCATGGTGCATTTACTAAGATTTAATTCTCTCCCACTCGGGCACCACCAATGTACGTTATTGGGGTCCGATGGCAAAACTTCTAAGTCCACGGCTTTGCTTATTTTGCGGTCGATAAATGTATCGTCTACAAATAATCTTAATTTGCTAACGCGAGAACTTAGGCGATTAATATAAATAATGATTGGTTTAATTATTTCATGTATTTGATATCCCTTCACTGATCTATGCTTTTCCTTTTTACCATTTCAAAATCACATTTAAATGCAGTGGTGGGCTTCAATATGAGAAGTAAATGTAATCCATTTTCCCCATTATACCTTTGGTACTTGAATTCATCCGTTATACGGATATGACCATTTAATAAATTTCACTTTTCCATATACTCGTCTAAATATACCTCACCTCAAAATGCCTGGGAGAGTTTACCTCCGAATTTCGCAGTAAAATAGGTTTATTAATGTTCATATAGCCAAAATTGTAGTTTAATTATCCAATACAAATTCATAATACAAATCAATTGGATAATCTGACCAGAAAATACTTGAAGTCTTCGAAACCTGGTGCTGGAGAAGGAAGCTGAAGATAAAATGGACGGACGAAATAAGAAATGATGAAGTACAAGGAAGAGTAGGACCTTATGAGACACTACATAGAGGAGGACCTTATGAGACACTACATAGAAAAGAAGAAAAAGATTGATTGGACACACCCTGAGACACAATGAGTTCGTGAAGAACATAAATGAAGGTAAAGTAGGGGGAAAAGTCCCCAGATGAAGACCCGGGAATGAGCTCACGGGCCAAATAATGAGGAAAGTACATAGGAAGAGATACCAGGAGGTAAGGGAACTAGCATTAGATAGGGAAGGGTGGAGGGCAGCAGTCAACCAATCTTAGGATTGCACGACCAAGGATGACAAATTCACCAAGGATTTTAAACGGCGAAGGTTGCTGGAGAGAAATATCATTGTACCTAGAAATCGATGAATTTGGTCTCGTTTTAAATAAATATATCCAACCCTTCCAAAGATACAAAATATCAGCCCCTTGCAAAACTTATGTCCGAGATTATTGAGAGATTTAATTGTCCGAGATTGAGAGATTTAATTTAATCAATCAGGTATTTCCACCCCTAGTTCTCGTCCAAAAATTAAGAGTGCAGTGTTTATGTTTTTTCAACTTTTGTGAAAACAAATGACACAGTCACCGCCGTAATTTTTTCATAATCACAAATTAACCTTTCGTTGTGGAGGAGTTTCAAACTTACCGCATTAAAAACATTTGTTAGGCTAAAGGTTAATGGACATTTTTATTCAATTACTGAGAATTTGCCATTCAAAAGTATGTTAGTGTATCATAAATATTACAATATTTAGTTCACGTCCTACAGCTGTTGAAATTAAAACGTAAAATTCAAATATGGTCTCCATTATGACTGGGGGACTATTTCTCTCAAACCCTTTTAAGGTAGTCCGAGCAAGATAGTTTCCTAGTCATAATATAGACCATATTCGAATTATACGTTTTTATTTCAGCAGCTGTGGGAAGCATGGATTAAATATTGCATTATTAATGGTACAACAATATTGTTTTATATGACTTAACTTTAAGTAATTAAATGAAAATATCTAAATAAGTCTTTAACTTGATTAATTTTTTTTCGCACGGTACGTTTAAAACTCTTTATCAACGGTGTGTTTTTCGTGATCCTGAAAAATTGCGGCGGTGACAATATGATTAATTTTGAAAAATAGTCAAGAAAACGTATATACCACACACTGGTATTATTTCGACGAAATCTAGGTGTTAGAAATTCGTCATTTTTAAAAATAAGCTCTCCCTGGAGTGTATACACGCGCCGTTTCTCATGTAAAAGGGCTTGTATTTTTCCTCAAAAATCTCGGAAAGTTGGGCGGTGAGGGGTGAATTTTTGGTATCTTTGGAAGGGTGAGATATTTTCCTTTAAAATGAGACCAAATTCATTGATTACTGGGTGAAATGATATTTCGCTCCCACTGCCTTAACCCTCAACTGGTATCGTCCGGTCTTTTTTGACCCGACGAAATTTGTTATTTTTTTGTAGTGGTTCAACGGCCGCACGCATCAACTCTGGCTACAATGTAATCCCAAGGGAGAGGGGAGCAAGAGACAGTTGAACTTAAGAGGACGCATCATACCCTGCGGTAAGGAATAGTTCTGTCGAAAATCCACAAGATGGCGTCACTCGCACCCGACCGAGGCGTTTTGGCGTCAGGAGTCTATTACTACAGGAAAACTCTCGCACAAGGCAACAGTTGTCGGTAAGTTGTAGCCAAGTCTCCGGCGCGTAAGTATAGGCAGCGCTGACATAAGATCTGTGAGAGAAGACTGAATTATTTGCGACACCGTCCGAGCACATCAAGGCCGAAAACCATTCAGGTAGCTTGTCGGAAGATACCAATTACAGATTTCATCTTACAACCGTGACAACTGCTACTTAGCATTCTGACAGAAGAAAGATTGATACACCTCCATTAGTTAAAGATATGTCAATAATAATAATAGTTTTTGTAAAAATATACCCCACATCTTGCCGTTTTCTCGATGGTTTAATTATGCTCCGGGATAAATTTTTCATATTTCAGATACGAGCCTCCCTTGGCAAAGGTCTATTCTTTACACTATAAAAATTTCAAGTTGATGACGTAAAACTTTAACAAAAAATCTGGGGTCGGAAAACGTCACAAATTCGGCCGGTCGAGCGGGTGTGATGCGTCGCCTTAAGACAGTGCGGGTGACGGTTGTTGTTTACGAGCAATTCGAAAAATCGGGTCAAAAAAGACCGTAGGCTGGCGTGTACGAGGCCAAAAACCACGATAGTAGTTCAGGGTTAAGGCATCGATGCGTCCTCTTCCCTTGTGTATTTTTGTGGACATCAACGAACAAAATGTTCCAGACTGCCGGACATACAATGCAACAAGCAGTCGCAAGACGTGCGCTAAGCGCCACACAGCCCGGGAGGTTAAAGTCGATCTTAAAACAGCAAGACGTGTTCACTCTCGTTCGTCCGGTTTTGAGTGAACCGGGACAAGCCACGGATTAACTTCACTCGCATTGAACAAATGCGAGAAATTCCAGTGGAGAAAAATCACCCTCAGAGGCTCGAGGCATCACCATCAGAGTGTCGAGACTCTACTGTAATTGCAATCACAATTTTTACTAAACCGAACTCATGATGCTCGTAATTTACTTTCAACTTACGCCATGATCATCGCTCACGAATACTTAACCTCTGCCCAACGCTCTTATCTCCCCGGATATCTCAGCGCGATTGCCCAACGCGAACAATCCTGCGAGCGGCAAGGATACGGCCCACACGCATTTCCTTAATCTGCAGGTCATGAAGCCAAGGTGAAGCTGAAAGAGGATATCGTTTCGCAATGCCACGCGCAGCATTACTACCTGAGAGGATTTCTTTCGTGAAAGGATAATGCGAGCTGTCGTAAAGAATCACAGTTCAAGATTGAGAGGTTATCAAGGCAAAGGCACGGTGTCAATCAGATTAGATGTGATAAAACTATTATTCTATTTAACTGCTCGAAGCATTTGCCGTGACAGACAACCATACTCAGTGTACGAAACTACTCGGCTTTTTCGAGTCGGAAACTTAATTTTTTTTTTAAATGTTGATTTCAAGGTTTATTTCAGCAATGAAGAAATGTAGAATTTTACAACAGGTATAAATCTCGTACGAGTTTTTCTGCCCGAGCATTCATTCATTTGTGCTCTGAAATAATAGCGAGAAAATCTCCAAAAGCCGTAAACAATTGGCACCCTTCGTCAACAAACACCGCACTTCGCAAACACTACACGACGCGGTACCTGCGGTTCGCTGAAGAGGGCTACTTTGTAGCCGAAAAACGCGTATTCGACCCCCACCCTCGTCCTGTTGTGTTGATTTGACCACGCTCTTTTTGAGCTGATTCTCCCAGAAGTTGGGCCCATTTGTGTGTGTGAGTGAGTGATTTTGCGTGCTTGTGAGTGTGCTTGCGTAAATAACCGGGCATCCTTAGCGGGGTCTATTAGCCCTTGCAAAGGATCCTATTTTGTTGTGTGTGTGCGTCTGTGTTTGGTCCCTGGCGAGGAAGTAACATTCCCGTAAACCAACACGGGGGTATTCTTGGTTGAGAGGCTGTGGTTGGTCCCTGCTGTGGTTTTCCCCGCAATCCAACACAGTAAATTTGGTGTTTGTTGACGAAGGGTGCCAATTGTTTACGGCTTTTGGAGATTTTCTCGCTATTATTTCATTGTCTAGCCGTAAGAAGCTCACCCCATCTTCGTGATGGCTTTCCATTGGTGCTCTGTCAGATAATTGGTAGATTGTTCGCGTTAGAAAAGAAAAACTATGCAAATTCCACTTAGAGAAAATTTAATACTCGACCCGGGTCCTCTTCAACCCTCTTTTCTCTTCCCTCCACCCTCTATTACTGCAGTGGGTTTTTTTTTAAGGATATCACCTCCTCATTTCCTTACGTTTTTCCCACAAATACATATATCTTTCTTGACACTTATTTCATGTATTCTTCTGACGAGGAGTTTGATGGAAGAAGGGGCTGCCTTAGAATCAATCTCGCCCTAATAAAGACGCCTTATTATTATTATTCATTCTGCCTCTTTCCAAAACGTCCTCCATACTTCTCTTCCGTCTCCACCGAACCTCCGCTACCAGCTTCCTTTCCAATCCAACCATATCCAACACCTCCTCGCTCGTCTCCTCGCCAACCAGGTCACCCTTTCCAGCCTACTCCAAATCCACATCGCAAATGTCACAAGTATACGTATTACGCGCATCCTCCCTTTGAAATGACCAAGTTTCCGACCCATATAGTGCCACGCTCCACGTTAGAGTTCTCACCAGCCTTTTCTTTACGTCCGAGCAAGAGGTGTCGCAAATTAAAAGCCTTTCTAATGCTACAAGTAAACGTATTACGTGCATTCTCCCTTTGCAGTGACCAAGTTTCCGACCCATACGGTGCCACGCTCTACGTTAGAGTTCTCACCAGTCTTTTCTTTACGCCCGAGCAAGAAGTGTCGTAATTTTAAAGCCTTTCAAATGCCACAAGTAAACGTATTACGTGCATCCTCCCTTTGCAATGACCAAGTTTCCGCCCCATACAGTTCCACGCTCTACGTTAGAGTTCTCACCAACGTTTTCTTTTACGTCCGATTAAGAGGTGTCGCAATCATAAACCTTTCCAATAACATTTTAGCGAAGGTCATGTTTGTAGGAATAAGGAAGTGCCGGCAGGGGCTCCATCTCAAACCTTGGAAAGGAATGGGACGACCCCGTGCGTAATGGCTCCATTACTCCCATGATACTCTCCATCATAGTATGGCTCAAAATGACAAGAATACGTCAAAATCGCGTCATCCTCAATAAATTCTCAAATTCGCGTAAAAGCCGTACAAATCGCGTTAGCGCTAATGCGAATTTTTACAACTCCCTACTCAATACTCATTCCGTTCAATGACGACACCCAAAATGTTCCTGTTTTTTTTAGCTCAATTATTGGTTACAATCGATTCAAATAAAAACTCATTTCATTACCCATTTAAACTCAGGTTTCATCTATTGCGACGCCCAAAATTTATTTTTTTTTGTATACTTGCTAATCTCAATTCATAACTACTCAGGTAAAAATATTTGCCCTGAAACACCAATATCTGATCAGGAAGTTGTCAGTAACTCTACTGAACTGGATTTTAAAGACGTTTCGAGATGTTTCAAATCAAGACCAGTAACAGACCATATCTAGATCAGATAATTAGCCTTTCGATAGTGTAACACAAAAATTTCAGAGCAGTTACAGCACAGTTTCAGAGTTACAGACGAAATATTTTACCAGGGATACAAAAATACTATTTTGAATCTACCATAAAGGTTATGTGTCGAGTAATTATGATATTCATAGAGCTACATCATGTAAATCTCAGCAGGAATGATAACGTCAATAGGTACATACCTAGTATTTGTTCCTGTTCCTTTCAGGGAATCCTCTTTCCAGGAGAGCTCATTGATATGTTACTTTTTGCTACATCCATTCATTAACACCTCTTCGGCTAACTATGCCTTAAGGCATTTCTCTGACGCATTCCCGCTTGATAATCTGTGACCTCATTGAACTTCCTCTTCCCTGCGTGACTCCAAGGCTGGATTACAGCGCTAAGTGGCGGAGGGCAAAGGTGGGCATCATGGAAGGAGAAAATGTAAGGTTTAAGGTCACGAAGAAAACTTATTATTGGTGACATAAAAAATCGGTTGACAAAAAAATAAACGATTAATTTCAAGTGGAAACAGTTTATGCCTTGAGCAACACCATTACCATGTATACATAACATTCCTAAACGACCCTGGTGAAAATATCCTGTGCTGTAAATGTTCAGAGTACAAAGTTCATGCACGTTACATTCACAGGCCAAAATTTTTCTTGGTGCAAAAGTGCACTGACTGGGATATTATACGCTTCTATTTGTATGCCTTGCAGTGCATTAGCTGGATTAAGTTTTATCATAAAATATGCTTTCTGACTCAATGACATAATCGCTACAGTTGCCAATCGAACTCAGATCGATATTAACTCGGACTGTTCTGAATATTCTAAGCCAGCCGACTCGCATCGCCTGGTTTACCAACTTGAAATCGATTTGAATCGGTTCATTTCGATTTGAAATCTCTGACTGGCAGGCAAAGCGGGCCGAGTTGGCCCGCTTGTCATATCGATCCCACAAGCCCGTTTACAATACCGAGCTGAACCGGCCAAATCGATCCGAGTTCGATTTGTAAACGTAGTGAATGTCATCAAAATCTACCTAATGTTCACATTCTGCTGCATACACAGTTTTAAGTCCCTCTGAATGCCAAGGTAGGAATTTAAAAAAACCACCCCCAAAGATTCATGCGTCACAAACACCACCATTTCATTTTTTGTCATATACGACGTTACTCTCTGGTCATTAAAAAATTTAAAATGTTGAATGTTTCATGCACGCCCTCCTCATTTATATGCACAGCTCATACAGGGATAAAATTCGTAAGCATAAAATAGTCAAAATATCATTAAATGAGTTGAGTTAAATGACTCGAGTCTGTCAAGGCTAAACCATTGTGCCAGAAAAGCTCATGCTTCGCCTAGGTAAAATATTTGGTCGGTAATGATCTGAAACTGGTCTGTAACTGCCCTCAAGGTCTAATATCTGATCTGGAAGTGGTCTGTGAACTGGACTGGATGTTGAATATATCTCAAGAATTTAGAAACTAGTCTTTCAGAGTAGTAGCAGACCAGTTCCAGAGCTGTAACAGACTAGTTTCAAAGCTGTAACAGACTAGTTTAAAAGCATTTACAGACTAGTTTAAGAGCCGTAACAGACCAGTATCAGATCTGTAACAGACTAGTTTAAGAGCAGTTACGAACCAGTTTCATAGCAGGTACAGACTAGTTTCAGAGCAGTATAGACCAGTTTCAGAGCAGTAACAGACTAGTTTCCTAGCAGAGAAGACCAGTTCCAGAGCAGTTATAGACCAGTTTCATTGCAGTTAGAACCCAGTTTTAAAGCTATAACAGACTAGTTTCAGAGCAGTTAACACCAGTTTCAGAGCAGTAATAGACCTGTTTAAGAACAGACCAATTTCAGAGTAGTTGCAGACGAGTCTCACTCAGAGCGGTTGCAGACCAGTTTCCGAGCAGTTACAGATCAATTATTTTGACCTGGGCCGCTATACCAGGGACCCTCAGTCAGGGGGAATTCCGCTCCGGGGAAAAAGTTGGGTGGATTTTGGAAGGCATAGGGGTATATTTTTTCCATGAAACTTCAGAAAAGAAATGCATTTTTTTATCACAGAAATCGTGTAGTCCCATTTTTTCATGTAAGAAGGAATACAATTTTTTAAATGATACATTAACACGTGTCATTTACGGGCTATTCAAATAACCACTATGATGGAAAAAAAGCTACAAACAGAGTTATCAGAGGGACAGTGAGTGCCTGAGTAATTAAAATTTATTATAAATCGTCATTTTTTGTCTATAACTACATTATGTTTGCCGTCATTTTGATATGGCTTGTTACTTGAATACAATTTCTTTAATTTTTGGCAAAGCATAACCGTTTATCAACTTCCGCTCAACTATACGCCCTCCGGTGCGAGGACGCACTTGCTTGCGCGCGGGCGACCCAAAAGCGAGCGTTATCACTCGTAGCAGCTGTGGCGGATTCTCTGTCCAGCTCTTTCAAGGTCAAGGTTCTGGCACAACTAAGCTTGAACATGTTAACACCTTGAACCAATAACTTTCAGTGCTGAAAGATGGCAGAGAAAAATAATGATAATGCCATTAAAAAGTCGCATGTTGATTTGTTACCGTTGAATTTTACGGTAGCATGGCTAAAAGTAGAAGATTTTCGTTAAATATGGGCCAGAATCTGGCCGATTTTGCTGAAGTTACTCTTAGTTCTGTTATACCGTATCATAAAATCGAATCACACTTCCACCAGGGAACGAAACTACCATGCGTAAAATGGTTACATCGCGTTAATGTAAAATCCAGCAATGATGCCATAAGAAGGAATCGGCCGGGACCACTTGTTTCCTTTTGAGAAATCAAAATTTTATGTCAAGTCAGAACATCGGTAATTGATTTAATTATTATTATACTTATTACTGTCGCAACACTATAACCTACTAAATAGCAGAGCAGTTTTTCCGAGGAATCAATCTCCCGACTTAAAAATTTTACCGGCTTGCGACGGATGGGGCGAGAAATGGTGTTATGCGTGATTTTGTAATCACGATTTAGAATGTGTATCGGATTTCATATCTTTGCGTATAATTCGATCTTTAATCGTACATACACGCCTGGAATCATTCCAAAGCAAGGCGCTTGCTCTGTGGCAAGGCTGTAACTCACGAAAAATCGAAGAGACATGGAAAATTTGCCAAGAGACAGTTTTTGCGATGTTAATACAAAATTTACGTTGATACGATGTCAGCTAATACGAAACGTTCATTTTTTGGACCCATTTCACTTCGTAATAACGAGAGTCTACTGTAGTGGGCACAGCAAATAATCCAAGTGTTCTAATCAGTAATGGATGCAAGACTTACATAATATACATAATTTCACATATAACTACATTCTGAACCAATCTAAACAAAAGGCTTAACGAAGAACCATAAAGTGGACACTTATTTTGAATTCTGTAATCACTATTTCAGCATTGAACATATACTTAAGAAGTAAATATTGGGCACGTTAAATGCAATGGCTATTTTTCCAGTACTTAACCACCACTTAAAGTAGATACCCAATTGTATCCACCTATTCTTAGTGATAAGTGCATACTTTCTCACCTCTTAAGGTTTTATCCAAATGATAGGCAAATGTCTTCATTTTTGTCAGCCTCTAGCATATTTACCAAAGACATTTCATTAATTAGTCATTTTATGACCATGAAAATTTTTTTATTTTTCATGGCGATATTTTATTTTTCATTATTCAAAAATTTTCATTTATCTTGATACAAACATTCACCCCCTAATTACTATGGCCAATTGAAAAAAAGTGATTATGTGAGCAAAATAGTAGTAATAATCATTATAGCCAGGGCTTTTTTTTTTCTAGCGGTATGTGGCAGAGCTGCGTTCCGGCACCTTTTTTGGTCGAAGTAAATTGCCCAAACTCATGTAAATCAATCTAAGGTCATACGGATTTTATTACAACTTGTGGACAACTGAGTTCCACTACCTTTTTTCCTGAAAAAAGCCTTGATTATAGCCTTCTATTCTGTATAGGAGGCATCAGCACTTTTCCCTAAATGGCTTCATAAGGCCACGTTTTCTCCAAATTGTTGGTGCTTTTAGATGTTATTCAGGAAAAAGTACCGTTGCTATAACATTCAGACTACCAGCCATAGCCCTTATCATAATTCTGGACAGGCAAATACTAGACAAATTTACTTCCATCAAAACTTTTGGCCAGTAGTGTTATGCATTACCGTCTACATCAACAGAAGGCTTTTAAAATTTGTCAAACTAATCATGTTACTGGTAAATTCACTTCTGCCAAAAATGAAAATAATGTAATGCTAAGATATAACATGTGGTAATTAATATTTTGCTAACGATGTCCCCCATCCATTAAAAATACTCATTTATGCCTAACATTCATTTTATTTTATTACTACCAGATTTGTTAGCTGTTATTCACTTCTATCATCTGATCATTACTCTGATCTAAATGACTTCGGTGTCACAAAATATTGATTGAAAACAGAAGAAAATTATAGCTAGCATTGTAACCAGCATTATGCCCGGATTCACTGGTTTCAATTCTCCCTGCAAGAGCACATTCTGCAATTTTCTAATGATAAACCTCTCACTCTTGCCATGGTAAAACCATTCAACACTTCAGCTTCATTGATAGATTAACCTTTTCCATTATCATGATCAACATAGTGCATTTCATATTTTCCTCAGTATGCAAACTAGTTTTCTCAAGGCACTGATGTGCTTCTCACCAGGTCTAACACCAAAATTAACTGACGTCATTTTGATTCCTCAGAGAAACCAAACTGGAGTATATCAAATAAATCCACCAAAGAATTAGATAATTATAGTGATTCTAATAGGGTGTAGACAGCTACCAATTTTATGCAAGGAATCACCTATTTGATATTATTGAAAATTATACATCTTAACCTACAGCTAGCAGGTAATCCACAGGCACCAAAGTAATCACAAGCTTTGGAAATGTATTCATCAATAGCTGTTTTTATTATTATTTCACTATCAACCATGAAATGGTACTGACCTCTACATTTTCTATGCTGTAATGCACTACTCACAGCTTCCACAACGTTAACAGCCAATTGAATTTAAAATCATTGCATTCTTTTCACTGAAAGCAATAGCTTTTACTTGTACTGTTTTTGTCTAGCTGCTCTCAATACATCTCTTCCTTACATTTTATGGAAACGCAGCTACAAAAAGACACGAAGTGATTCTACCATAATTTTCCACCATCTTACAAATTACAGATAAAAATATTTGAAATCAATTTATATGTATGTATTGGCTCATCTTTAATTAACGATGAATTGATAGTTAAGTCCATAAAAAAAAGTTTTATTGCAGAAATGAGTAGATTACTTCAAAATAAAGATTTATAGATGAAAATTTCTTACACAGATTCAAAGATGAAAAAATATCTGCATATGTACTGCCCAACAAGCCACAACGAGGGTGCATGACAGAGGATGCCATGAAAGAATCCATGAAGAGGGTGAATACTGATGAGGAATTGGTACTGGGAAAAGACTACAACTGATTTGTTTTTACAAGTGCCTTGGCATCTCACTCTTTTCTGGAAGTTGTTATCCCATCTCACAGTCTTTCCTTTTGTAACTTCTAGCAGTTTTCCAGATATGGTGTGATATTAAATAATAGCATCCCTTTGGCTGGGAGACTGACATGATGTGAAGTTCTCAAGAATCTTAGCCATGTATTCAACCTAAATCTCTTTAGGGATCCCCAACATTTCTCCATCAGCTGAGTTATACCTACTCTGTTGGCTCGTAACGTAAAATAAAAATCTAGAAGTAAGAGACAGCCGAGCACCACAGTGACAATAAGTGTGATACACTCATGAATATCATTTTGGAACTCTTCCAGAGAATTTCAACTTGATGAAAGGTGGTTTAACAACAAGAAAATAGCATGAGGTGGAAGACAAAAATGTTTGACCATCAATTGTAGGAATGGAATCAGTGAGTAGAAACATAGAATCATATATGAGGGTGAGCTAAATGAAAACGCTAAATTATTTAAGGTTTTGACTAGTGAAGCACTGGTAACTGTGCTTCCAACTTACAGAACACTGGCATGGGAAATTGTATGTTTATCATGTTTTTAAGGTATTCATTTGACTCCCTCTTGCATATAACTGTAGTCTTTGTACCTAGTAATCTTTGCCAATATGATCTCCATGATACTACGATCTTAAGGATCTCACATATAATCAGTTCCCACATTTCAATAAAGGGACAATATTAGATATAATCTCAGCTAAGGCTGAGGAATTAGATTAAGTGATGTCATGTATTTCTTGAGAATCAATTTTCGACCACGTTCTTATCCTAAAAATAACTCAAATAGGAAATTTGACGACCAAATTATCTGAAACCCACTAATTATCATAAAGCCATTATTATTACAATAATAAATAGCTGTAATAGAAGACACTATAGACCTACTACTAGAGATAAATTATATTTTTTCATAAAATTTTCTTCCCCTTCCAGATTTCCTCAGGTTTTAGATATTTCACTTAGTTAAAAAAGGCGATCTTATGTGCCACTGTAATTACCGAGCTCCACTTCCTCATACAGGCAAGGCACTAAAAACTTGTGTGTCCACACACCATAAGATAGGCCTTAAAATGGCACGTCTTGCTTCGTAATAATCAGATTTGGACATGGAAAAGCAAATCTTTAGGCTAATATCTCATTTCCCATTACTTTTCCAGTATCATTTTCAACTTCCATGACTTTTAAAGGTTAAGCGCAACCCTGCAAAGTACTTTCATGTGTGGTTGGTTTTTTTGGGGTGGTATCCAACAACAGAGGATACTTGCTACACTGAAAAAATGTGGGTAGGTTGGGAAAGAAAGGATTATTTGGGGAAAGGAGGACAAGTGGAGAAAAACCCAGCATCAGCAAACACCTACCCTTAGTGAAAGATAGCAAGAGGACTGTGTTTTAATGTCCCATTCAATGATAAGAGCTCTACAATTGAAATGCCCTTTGTTTAGCACCCAAGAAGGGATAATGATTCCATGGAAAAATCTCACCAATGCCAGGATTCAAACCCAGGCCCCTGTGATGGGAAGCCAATATTCTAGCTACTTCATCAACAAAACCTCAATGATTCCATACTTCACTGGTAAATGACATGATGTTCTCAAAAATTTCATTTGAAGGACTAACTTAAGGATTTGGTAAAATTATCCCAGAAAAATCTGCAGCAAAATAAAGTTAGGAACTCAAATTTAACCCTTGAGTACTCGCTTATGGGTCGATTAGACCCAAGACATTTCACATACTTATAACTTTTTCAATTGTAGTTGGTGAATCTTTTGCTTCCGTGTAGCTGACTTTAGAAGTGTTTAAGATGTACTGTGTGATTTTCAGAAATTTTTGGTTGTATCTACTTCAATAATAACAGACAGATTTACCAGTCTGTCTTTTAGACCCATCGTGAGTACTCTAGTTACCTTTTTTAGAATTTCTCTTTGCTATATGACCTCACATTTCTAGTAATTATTTTCGGAAAATAATTGTGTATGAGTGAGTTTTCATTATTTGTTATATAAATATGATTTGTTTATAACAAATATTTTTTAATGTTACTATTTACCTTAGCCCACATTTGATGCATTTTTTTCATTTTTCCATATAGTAATCTTGTTTGTGGGAGTAATATTTTCCAAAATTTTCCAAGAAGAACTAGCCTCTTGTTTAAATACTCTCAACTACCAGTTTATGAAGATCACATACCACGCTCTCTTACTTAACCTAATGCCAAGGGATGTAGACTACCTTCGGTCATACGCAGTCTGTTTTAGAAATTGTGTAGTAAAAATGGAAAAGTATGCAAGTGCCAAAAATAAAAAACTTTTTGGGTGAAAAGCTAAGTACAAGCCACATAATAAGATAGACAAGGTAGTAAGCGTCAGAAAATTTTTCCCTAGTGTAGAGCAGTCGGAAGATGTCAGCACCGTGCAAGATGAAGCGGAGAAGGATGTAAGTCCAATATGCGTGGGAATTTTGACTAATGTTAAAACTCGATTTTCAGGTAGATTTATCATTGAGAAAGGAGCAGGAGGTTCAGAAAGTCAAGACTATGCCTAAAAGTCATCAAAATATCTTTTGTACTAATTATAATGTATCCTTGTAACACATTATAACATTGAGTTTATGGTATACATTAAAAAGCTTCTAAACAATACTGGACTTGCATCCTTTTGTTAACACTAACCCTTCACTTACATCATTTTTTAAAAATAAAGCAACGCACTTACATCCTTTTCCACAAAAAAACAGATGGCACTTATATCTTCATCCATCTTTTTTTGGTTTCCACTTATATATTTAAAAAAAATTGTACTATATGTTATTCCTGTTGCTTTTCTATTTTTATAAATATATAACAAATTTTTTTAGTAAATATTCAATGTTTTAGACTTATTTTATTGAATACTGAAAATTTTAGTTTCTGGCACTCTCAACCTTTTCCATTTATACTACACAATTCATGTTCTAATTTTATGAATTACGGCCAAAGAACTCATTTTTGAGATCACTCAAATTATAAGTAGTATTACTACAGTTCCGTCATGAGAAACCTTGCCATAAATGCACCCAGGATAGATTGTTATAGGGAACAGCATGGATAACCCCTTGAAATATCTGGGACATCAGAAACAGTTGTACACAATGCTGAACAATTTTATTGCTACTGAATAACACAAACAATTTGCTTCCATGCTTGAATACACCTGAATTGCCAGTAATATATCGGAAAAACTGGATGGCTCGTTGTCTAGTGTTACAATGTAAATATGCTGACCATTCAGAAAGTAAGCATCTGGTAGTTTTCAGAATGTCATTCTCAGGGAAAGGAAAAGTGACCTTCGCACTGACTTCAGACTTCGAACTGTTTCAGACTTTGCACTACAAAGTCTTCTAAGAGGCCTGCAACCTCATTATGCTTTCACTCGCATGCAATTGTGAACACATGAGCGCATTGTAATGAGACTTCAAAGAAAAAACTTTGACCTCCAAAAGTTTTATGGTTTGAAGTTCACATGACCCATGGGTTTTGCCACTCATTCCTCTAATACAAAGTTTATGGCTCCGGGAAAACTTCTTTCGTTTCATACAAAAGACAGAAAAACAAAAACCTTTTGTTCCAAATGTAATCGACACATCTTCCAAGAACACGCAATGTCTGTTTGTGTAGACCATAGCAATTCTGACTAAACTCGAAGCGCTGCAGTAACTGAGGAGAATTATGAGAACTAAGTCCTTATAATAAAATGTAGAAAAATATTACAGGCTTATGGTTTTAATGAAATTTTTCTAATAATTCAATTTTTTAAAAAGATTTTCATTGATAAAATAATTATCTTTTCCCAAAGTCTTACAATTATTAGGAAAATTTTTGCTTGAAGTTAAAGAACACAAAAATTAATGTAGTTAAAATATAGGCAACTTTTTGATGAAATAATGACTATATCATTAACTTTAAACAAACAATTAGGTAATGAAAACAGTAAATATAAATTTAAGACAGACTAATTCACTAAAATAACCGTTATCCTTTGGTAGGTTCCAATAGACCCAGCGCAAGTACTCACGTTAGAAAAAAGGCTTGAGCACTGCAGGGTTAAGGATGGGCAAAAAATAATGGTATTCAATACTACCATTTTTTACTACTTACTCAATAAAAGTGATTCATAGGTATGAACAGATTACTCATTCATTAAGTTAATTAAAACGGAGATCATATTTCCCAAATTTCTGACTGAACTAGAAATATACCACATCTGTACGAGGAATCACTACAATGGTGTAATTTGGTCAGTACTGCCCTGCTATGTCAGAATCGCTATTAAATACTACGTTAAATGACAGTAATTTTTTAGGTACCACTACCACCTATGCCTAGTCCCATACTTCACCATTATCAAGGGTAATTCTGGTAATTTTCAATGGTGTAGGTAGCAATGCAATGAAGTTTTTTTGGTGTTCTACGAGGAATGGGCACCCGGCTTTTATTACACATAATAATAGCAAATTAAGGGAATACTTTCTCCTCCTTATTGAGCCCAGCAGGATAAATGGAATTTCAGGGACATTTCAGTGTTCAAAAACATTATGGCCAAGTTAACCAACCATCTGAATGAAAAAGCAGTTACTACAAAGGCATCTTTCACAGATAGGTAGGAAGAGGAGGCAGTAATAACACAAAAAATACTGATTTGATTCATATACTGACAAAACCTTATGCTCAAATGATTCCATATGCTGGCGCTCAATTATATTTTAGGATTTCTGCTCTATTAAAATGTTATTTATTTTGTGGTTATATTTTTCAAGATGCAAGCGTTCAACATGCTAGAGGCTTCTCTTTCAGTTCATCGACCATACATGAAACAAATATACATTTCAGAGGCGCATAATAAATGATACCATTTTCTTAAAATCAGAATTGCCACTAACAGTTGTCATTAATAGTTTTTCCCTTAAAATACTAACCAGAAAAATCAAAATATAACTCATGGGCTGGGGCATCCTACAGGCAGGGGTATATTGAGGTCATGGTTTTGGGATGGATAGATAAGCTACTTTCCAGGGATCTATGGAATACCTTACAGCCAACATTTTTCTGATATAACCAGGAATTACAGGGGAGGAGGCCAACTCCTTCAACCCCCCTCTTAAAATGCCACAGCCTACAGCCCACTAAGTACAGTAAATTATTAGTTTTGTACCCTTCACTAATTAGAAATGAGGGTGCCAAAATGTATCGGCCAAAGAAATAATTGAAAATAAATAGTTTCAAAACGATCAAATTGAATTTTAAAGAAAATACTGTCATGAGTCCTTATATGTATGCATACCTGGCTTATCATCCCATTTCCCTTTACTCCTGATTCTCACTGAAGAGAATGTTTCCCTAATGTTCAGGAATCAACAAAATTTGCTAAGTTTTAGGTACAATATTTATTGGATAACAGGTTTCGTCGAATAGTCAACATCATAGTGTCCACCATTTGATGGAACTGATGATGTTGACTATTCGGCGAAACCAGTCGTCCAATAAATATTCTACATAAAACTTACAAAGTGTTGTTAATTCCTGGATATTACGGAAAAGTTTAACAAAGTTAAGACTGACACTATTGAGAATGTTTCCCATTCACCTAAAAACCTGCTTCAGCACCAGTGATCATTATTTCACATATGCATAATGATCTGTCCTTAGAACATTAAAAAGTTAGAATCCCTTGCTCCAAATTTTGTCCTTAGAACATAATAAAACAGCCTATGTCAAGTCATGAAATTCTGAAACTATAGTGCAAGACTGCCAGGTTAATGGTTGGGTGAAAGAAAAGTTCTCTGCTATAAACTCTGCTGGATACACCTACACGACAACATTCATTATCCTCCAAGGAAAAACATCACATAACTGGACAACTGCCAAAGCATGACTAAATGTACGTAGAGATCTCGGAGAGTATATGCATAAAAAAGTGTTTAAATTCAACTAAGACAAAACTTGGAGCAAGGGATTGAACATATGAGAACATCACGGATTCATTGTCTGGCTAAGGCTGTAATAATGAATGAGTTAGAACTCTGGCCAACATAACAATACTAAACAAAGCTTCTCTATGCACCACCTCATTATTACCGTACAAATATGCACAGGCAGTCCCAATTTATAGTCATTGCGCCTTTCATCATCCCATTTGTGTCAGGTGAAATAAACCACCACTAATCCATTGTTTCATCACCTTGATCTGCTAATTTGCCACACTGACATTTTTGTCTACCCTTTTATTAAGTTCCACATCATGTAGTCTGGGTAGAGTAATAAACCGATTGCTTATTTTCAAACAGTAAACAATACTGTGAAAAAAAAAAGCTAAAATAGACACATACTCGAGTATGTATAAGCCTACCTTATACAGTTCAAGGCTAAAAATTTGTACGTCAGCGTATGACTCATATAATCACGTATAGTCCAACCTTAGGTTAGAAAACCCAAGGAAAATAAGGATGGATATTTTCTGCCTTGATATCTAGAGGCTCACAATCAAAGTAAATTTATAGGATTATCTCAGTTTACAACAGAGTTTAGCATCACTGTTACCAATAGCAAACTGTAAAATTTGCCATTATGGCATCCAAATATTCAAGAGAATAAAATAATGTAGGTATTCCAGTTTTATGTATTAGTTGTTACAGACAAAAATAATGCCAACATCAGCAAAATAGTTATAATTATCTAATACATCATAATTTTTCATCTGGGGTAAATTGATAATTTAGGAAAATCTTATTTCCTTGACACGTTCCCTGCCTCTGAAATTTTGACGGTTTGCTCTAGGGGCCAAAAATTCAACTAATCGAATTTAAATTTTTTATCATAATAATACAGTGAAAATAAATGCAAAAAAAATCCTGATCAGAAGTAGTCAAGAACTGCACTGAGTTCATCTCCTAAGGGACAGCCCTCCAACAAAATTAACAGTAATCACTTCATAGGGAAAACCCCTACAGGTGTGATGCACATGCACATCGACATCCTGCGGGGTAAGTACGCCTTGACACACATGGGCATCAACAGTAGTGAACGTGTTAAAATACTACAGCATTCCGTCATGATTTCCTACTAGTGGTAATACCTCTCCAACAGCATTCCGGTTGTGTACACTGAAGTTCAAAATTTTTCAACTTGATCAAGGGACATTACATTAACATGACTGTTCAAGCTAATTCACTTAAAAATATTTTCCAAGCCATCCAACAAGCAATCAACACAACAAAAACTTGTAGATGTGAGCCCGCACAAGCCTACCACAGCATCTAATCCTCCTCATGTTTAGCTATGAGTTACAGGTCTAAAGATCACCACCACATGCCATTCTGATTCAAAGCACAAATAGCAAAATAACAGGCCCATATTATACATAATAAAAGTTTACATCAACTGAAGACAATGTAAGTAATCATTCTGAGTCCTGCTCATAGAATAGAGGAGGAGCACACCTTCAATTTCTTTACCTAAAGTTTGCTCTCAAAAAGTTAGACTATACCTAAGTATAAGTGGTACTCCAATTCGGTATAATGCATAGGGGATTCAGTGACCCACCATTCATCACTAGCCTCTGAAACCTGGTGGTGGAGGAGGATGCTAAAGATAAAATGGATGGACAAAATAAGAAATGATGAAGTGTACAAAGGAGCAGAAGAGGAAAGGGCCATAAGCAACACCATACAGAAAAGAAGTACAAGATGGATTGGACACACCCTGACACACAATGGGTTTGTGAAGACCATAATTGAAGCTAAAACTAATGGAAAGGTCCACAGAGGGACCCAGGGATAAGTTCATGGACCAGAGAAAGAGGAAAGTATATACGTAGGAAGAGATACTAGGAGGTACAAGAACTAGCATTCTAAAGGGATAGGTGAAAGGCTGCAGCCAACTAATCTTAGGATTGATCAACCAATGATGATATTCGTCACTCTGCTTCTGCGTTTAGTCGTAAATAATTTGAGAATGTAACCTGATGGGCAAGGGGCAGTGCCTGTATTTCATGAGCTTTCAAAGTACACATGTAGATTTTGAAAATGCAGTAGAGACATTTAGGGATACAATTCTATCCTCTTGCTTTTAACGCTAAGCGAATTAGGCAATTTTGACGCAACTAGTATGCTGATTATCAAAATTATCCAATCCCTCCACATGCTACACAAAATCATAATCTAGCAAAAAGATTTCCTGAATGTATACAATCATTGATAGACCTTGAAAACCCTAATGATTAAACAAATACAAGAAGTATCAATGATTACTGGTAAATTAAAAATCACTCATGCACCAACTTAAATGTGATAAAATCATAGTGAACTTTAGGGGAGCAAATGCACGGCATATATGAACTTACTCCAATTTAAAGTAATCACTGCAAAAAAATCATTTTTAATTTTCTATATAAATTTGATAAGTTCTTAATAAGTGACTTAATAGCATCACTTAGCCTCTGCAGCGCAACTCCTGTATATATTAATGGTCAGTTGCAGGAACGACACACATGTATTCTACAAAGTCATGGGATCCATAAGCCATGGCAACCATTTAACAAGCGTTGCAGAAACATTCGATAAATTTATTGGCTTCATAACTTATGGTATGGAGTCATGAGTTCCATACATAGCCAAGATGGCAGATCTGCAATGAATTGCTTGGAGACTTAATTACTTAATAAAGAGTTGTTTTGAGATGAATAACCAGTTTCTTTACTTTTACAGACTAATTATTATGTGCATCAGCAACTTTTCATAGGCTAATCATTCACAAATTTTATCTGGCGGTAGAAGATTAGATCGCATATTCAAAGCTATAAACTACTGGTAAATTAGTTATGTAAATAGTAGATGTGTTCCAGAAACCCAAATATTTTTATGAGATATATAACTTTATACATCTCATAACCAATGATTCCATAACTAAATGTTCTTGCAACCAGCCATTAATAGACAAAAATATGAAAGATGATTTAGAATAGCTATGATGAATATAAATTGCTGCAATATCAATTACTACCTCCAAAATGCAACCATACACATCAAAATACACACACCAAAGGACATGGATAAATATATTTAAATACAAAATTAGAAGCATTTCCATGTTTATTTGTAATTAAGGCCACTTTTTTAAGGGTCTATACATCCACCGCTGAAGAAATCTACTTTATGGATATGCAAGTTTTCACAAAATAATATATAGCTGGAGAGTAACGGCACAGCTTCCAAAATTCTTAAAACTGTAATGGACAGGCATCTCCAATCTATCACTGTAATTCACTGTAACCTCCAAGCAAAACATGAAAGTTTGGAGAATTCCCACAAAAATAAATAAGGATACACTCTGGACAGCAGCTAAATTTGTATATATACACAATATACAAATGTGGATAGCACTAAACAAGTCCACCAATCAGAGAATTTTTTTCATATGCTACAAAGTATTACAGAATTCATAAATAAATGATAAATTTAACAAAGATTTTTCGTAAGCAAACTCATGGTCTGAGCAGTCTTTTAACCACAGAGCATGAGGGCTTGTAACAAAAGAAATCCAACAAAGTAACATAACTTAGTAGCTTGGTTCTGCACAGGGAATAATGCAACTCAAAAACTGCTTTCAACCACTGTTAGTCCCAAACATCCCCACCCTAATACATGTGACATTAGCATCTACAAGGCCTCTTTGATAAACTGCTTCACGTTTATTTGTATCATTTTTTTAAGTACTTGGCTATCACAATCTCATTGACATCATTAAGAGCGAAGAAGTCCCTGTTCTTAGCACATCACATCCACAACACAACCAGCATTGATAAATTTTACAGTTTCACGAGGATTTATTAACCACCTAGAACCAGAAGGCCTATACATTGCTCCTAAGCAATCCCTTTTAAATTCAAAAACCAGCTTACTATCAATGCTTTTAAGTCAAGGAGTAATTATTGCCACTTTCATACACAAAATAAGAATAGATCTGCGTTATAAAAAACCAAGCACTGAAGGTGTTTGCTCCAAAATAAGGGCTCCTGTTTAACAAGGCATTTCACTTATACAACTAGATTTATAATTAAGATCCCTTCCTCTTTCCCTCCCAGTGGGAATGTAGTCCAGATGACATGAGATTCCTTTTCTCCACTCTTGAAAAAACAAAGGCCACTCACCTTAAAAATCTCACTAAAATCCAGGAAGCATTTACAGGCACCGTTTAAGAGGAAATACGTGCATTCTAGGAGTCTAAACAAATAAAATCAGTAGCTTTTCCCAAAAGTAGATCAAGGGTGAAAAAATCACCAGATAGCAAACATTTGCCATCCAACACTTTACCTTATACAATTTTTAGTTTTTCATTTATTTTTTTTTTTTGAGCTAAGGGGTATTACCATTAATTTTGGAATCCAACCAAAGCATTTTGCTGAGTGAGCTCCGAAAGACTTTGTGACTCAGGATCTTCCAACAGCAACTGCCAGAGTGAAGAGATAATGGACATTTGACGAGGGTAGGTTGGTCCCCAATGGATGCCACGGCATACAGCAATGCATCCAGTTAGGTGGAGTTGGAGAGAATATACATATTTAGAGAGAGAGATGGGGGTTTTAACAGGGGGGGAGATGCATCAAGCCGGAGGTCAACGGATACCCTTCCACAGAGGGAGGACGATACGAGGGAGGCAGGTTGAGTGGTCAGATGTGGTGGTGGTGGCGACGGCAGCGTTGGTGTGGGGGATTTCACGACAGGACACAAGCAACAAAACCGTCTCCCCCCCCTTTCCCCAATGTAACATAATCATCTCTTGCCCACTACGAAGCACCAGTTTTTTTAATTCAAGTCACAGGTCTGCACATCACACCACTTGCTAGTCTGTGATGGATATCTGAGCAAAGCCTATTAAAGCTTTGTCATCGGGGTCTTCATTTTCTCCACAGCCAGAGTTCTGAAACCAAAATAAGTATGATCAAAATGGTAATATTTACATATATCTTAGGAGCATATAATTACAATCAGTTCTTCTCAGCTTTTGGAGGTATTAAGTCAGGAGTCACTAGAGACTCCAAGGTTGCACCTTAGACTTAGTTTGCTTGAGAAATCCAGAACAGGTGTGTTTCAGAGTGACAGAGTGATATCACACTGCCCATATTCTCATTAATTTCTTGAATAATTGATACGACCAAGAAGAACCTAAAAGGGCACACTTTGCTTTTGATAATCAGTTGTTGTCAAATCACAGTGGCGAGGGATTGACTTGTATCTTTTTTCAAAAATAAGATCTTTAAAATGAATAGTTGAATATAAAAAATACACATTAGCTTTTCAAAACAAAGTAACTTATTGGCCAACATCACTCAGATGCCGCAATGAAGTTTACTTTTGAGATTCAATACTAATTTACCCCCTGCACAGATCCATAGATTACACAAACAAAGCATACGTGGCACAGTATTAAAGAAACTAGGTTTTGTGACGTGTATAATAGGAAGGTCCTCAGATGAAAAAGTAAAAGAGAGGTGCTACTTCGCTCTGGATAGACTACACCTCAAATACACTGCATTTGAGACCCTGGTCTTAGTGATTAAACAAAAAATTAATTAAATACAAAGAAACGTTGCATGTAGAGATGGGTCGGTTCCGGTACCCGGTTCTCGGTACTGCCAGTTCTTGACCCTTAGAACCAGTATTGAGAACTGATCGCATAAAGTCGGTACTTAAGAACCGGCATGGAGCGGTGGCAAGGATTTGAATTTGACTCCCAAACCCCTCAAAACCCCCAAACCCTCTAAAGCAAAACCTGGAGAAAGCACCTGAAGTAAAGCCTGATGTAATGTGATATATTGGCCGATCATGTTAGTTTGACTCTTTAAACTTGGACTAGTTTTGTTATGCTTGGCTAATAAAATTATGGAGAAGATCTTGTTTTACTTACTGAGCTTCCTGGTTTATTTGCCTCTTAAGTGAAATTTTTATCCTTCAGGTCTTGGTTGTTTGTTGAAGCTATCCATTCATTCAGAAAATAAGAGTCCATTGTTGGAACTGAGTATCGAGAAGTGGAAACCGACAGGTAAGAACCAGACCGGTATCGAGAACCGGTAAATTTTTGGAACCGACTCAACCTTAGTTGCATGCTTCGTTAAAAACTTCCAGCGAAAAACGAGCTCTGAGGCTGAGTGCTAGACTTAGTTTGCTAGAGAAATTCAGAGCTGGTGTGTTTCAGGGCAGCACAGAGAAAATCATTTTGATGCCACACTAAATCTCTAGGTGTGACAGAAGTGATAACATAAGTGAGATACATTGCTGAACAGACAGGTACAAAATTCATTCTTTCCACGCACAATAAGAGTATATAATAAAACCGGAGCTCCATTTAAACACTCCCATGATACACTTAACCATTTCACCTCCAAAAAACAATTTTTTTTACATCTTACACGGCTAGTGTCCTAACTGACACACTGCCACACACCAAGGTGGCAGCTCTCAGGGTAGTATGTAGATGTACCAATGCACCTTTTGTAAGTTCTGTTGAAATGTTTTATGTCTTGCTGAATTATTGATAACGTATTTGTAACACCTACAGGACTGTTATGGATTTGTAAATGAAAATTTAACTGACAGAAAGTGGATGTAAATCAGGAATGAAGAGTATGGCTACTTTACGTCTCTAATTTTTGACTAGTTTTCGTACACGTATTAATTTTCAGGGTGAAAGCAATCAAATTGATTGTAATTATGTGAATGATGTTATTAAATTTCTGTAAGATGTTCCCAATTATGCTACTAGTTTCATTTTTATTGAAAAAACCATAGCTTAAAAGAAATACAAAAATGTGGCCATACCTACCAACAAATGGCAAATCGGTAAATGATGTCCAGAAACCATAGTCTTAAAAAGAGACTTATGCAGGTAAATGAAATCCAAAGTATCATCAATACAGGCATTATTTTCCCATTTCATGAAATGGCGTAGTTATGTAATAGTTTTGACACTTATAAAGTGCAGCTGAAGCATGAAATGATTAACCTTCATTCATTGCATTCCACAAAATTTCATGAAAATAAAAATGAAATATGATATGGAGAGGAAATAGATATTACCATAATATAAAACTATGTTACCAAGCTACCTAGATTATCACATGAAAATAAGTAAGTAAGATGAAGACCAAAATTCTAGAATTCGGAAGAGAGAAGCTAATTATAGGAGTCACACTCAAAGGAGAGAAATTTGAACAAGTGGATTCCTTCACCTGTCTCGGAAGGAACATCACGTGGGACGGAAGAAGTAATAACGGACATCAGGTGGAGAATAGCCCAAGCTAAGAAGGCGTTCATGGAAAAAAGACAACTGCTCTGCTCAAAGAAAATAGGACTACCAATCAGGAAACATTATGTGAAAACATTAATGTGGAGCGTAGTACTCCATGGATCAGAAGCATGGAGCATTGGGAAAGCTGAACAGAAAAGACTAGAAGCCTTTAAAACTTGGTGCTGAAGGAGGATGCTGAATATAAACTGGACGTTCAAAATAAGAAATGGTAAATTTACAGAATAGTAGAAGAGGAAAGGACTATTTGGAACAATACAGACAAGAAGAATCAGATGGATTGGACACACCCTGAGACAATGGATTTGTGAAGAACATAATTGAAGGCAAAATAAAGGGAAAAGTCGGCTTGTGCAATGAACAAATTTGCCCATCGAGGGTCCATGAAAAAAACCATCAAGATGAATCGGTTTTGATGATTGCCATCGACGACGATGAGTCGATGAATTCATCGCCGTCAATGAGTCGATGAATTCACTGCCTTCAATGAGTCGATGAACTCACCAACCTCGATAAGTCGATGAATTCATTCATCGCCGACGGAAAGGTAGGGGTAGGTACGGGCGGGCGACGCAACACAAATAATTATCATCTAATGGGGATGGATTCATTGACTCATCTACATGGGTGTATTCATTGACTCATTGAGGTCAGTTTTTTTATCAACTCATCGACGTCAGTTAATTCATCGACTCATCAACATCGGTAAATTCACTGACATGGATGTGGTTCATCGCAACGCGATTACTAAAATCACAGTTGATGAATTCGATGAATTGACTCATCACACAAGCCTAAGGAAAAGTCCCCAGAGGAAGACCCAGGAATAAGTTCATGAACCAAATAAAGAGGAAAGTACATAGAAAGATATATCAGGAGGTAAGGGAACTAGGATTACATTGGGCAGGATCGAGGGCTACAGTCAGCCAATCTAAGGATTGAACAACTAATGATGATTAACCCTTGGAGTGTGGCATGACTTGATAGCTTTTCATGGTTGTCTTTACGTTGGCGCTGATGACGTGATATCACTTCAAGGGTACCGTGAGTGTTCCAGCTTTCACCAGGGAACTTTCACTAGGCCCCATAGAGAAAGCTGGAACACTCATGGTACCCATAACATGATAACACGTCATCGGTACCAGCGCAAAAATACCATGATGTGATAACACATCATACCGCACTCAAAGGTTAACTATGTTCATTTGAATAAAGAGAAGACCGAACACAGAACATCTGAGACGTTAATATGACTTGGTGAAGGGAGAGAAGTCAAATATGACACACAATGTTATGTACATGCTGGCATTATATCGCTATCAAGCAATTCACTGCTACTGTCATGTCCTGAAATACCGTATTGGCACGAATCTAAGACGAGGTTTTTTTTCCCTTCCAACTGCTGCAGAAAAGAGGGTTCGTCATACAATCAGATGCTAAATTCTCAACTTCAATTAGGTTGCATAATCTATGTCGGAATAAAAATTATGGATACCTGAGTTTGCCGCCTGATAGCTATACGACAAAAAACCAACATTAAAAATAGCTGTACCATAATTTAGCTTATTTAATTTTGCGTTTACATATAAAAACAAAACCATATCTTCAATTTTTAGGCAGCAGGCAAAGATTCACTGATCAGTCCCCGAGTGCACTTCTGCCGTGTCCACAAGTTCGCCTGCTTTACCCTGGGTTTGGCTCCGTTCGAGTTAAAGCTTGATCAACTCACAAAATGTTCGTGTGACTGGTTACAATTCACTTAAATTGTAATGTTAAAAGCCTCAATGCTGTTGTGGAATAACCTGCTACAATGTGAGTACATTTGTCTCAGAGCAACGGTAAGAAGGCAACATGATTAGCCTCTGATTAGAGAGATTGATTCAGTTGTGATTCCACCCTTCAGAGTATTATGATGACAGAGAAAAGAAGTCATTATACTGCCGCTTTCAAAAGAAAAGTTATATTATTTGCAGAAAAAATTCCAATTCTGCAGCTGTCAGAGTATTTGGTGTTTCGGAATGTAATGTTAGATGCTGGAGACAAGATTCGATTAAGATTTTCTCGTGTGTAGCAACAAAGAGAGCATTTTCTGGACCTCAAAAGGAAGGTACGAAGAATTGGAAACAAATTTAGTGACTTTGTTATATCCCAGCGGGATAAAGGACTACCAGTTTCTAGCGAAATTATTCAAGTGAAAGCAAAAGAATTAGCTCGGAATTTGGGAATTCTGCAGACTGAATTTGGAGCTAGTCGATCTTGGGTGCAGAAGTTCGTAGTTCAGAAGGGATTTTCTCTTTGTCGGCAAACTTTGATTTGTCAAAAACTCAGACTGAATTTTGAAGAGAAGCTCATTGAATTTTAGCGTTTTGTGATAAGAAAACGACAAGAAAAAGGATATCTTCTAGGCCAAATTGGTAATGGTGACCAGACACCAATTTACTTTGATATGCCCAGTGCATACACAGTGACCAAGAAAGGTGATAAAGAAGTGAAGATACTTTTGGCCGGTGCTGAAAAGCAAAGACTAACAGTGATGCTGTGCTGTACCACTGATGGGTTTAAACTGCCATCGTACATAGTGCTCAAACGTATGAATGTGTCCAAGGGTGAGAATTTTCCTCCAGGAGTGATTGTAAGAGCAAATGAGAAAGTGTGGATGACAAGTGAAATGATAGTTGAATGGCTGAAATTGGTATGGTTCCGACGGCCTGGGCACCTTCTCGAATTAAAGTCTCTACTTGTTCTGGATTCTTATGGAGGGCACATTACTCCGGCTATGAAGGTTGCAATGTAAGAAGCAGATAGTGACTTGGCTGTGATTCCAGGAGGTATGAAATCCCAGCTGCAGCCTTTGGACGTTTGCATAAATAAGCCTTTGAAAGATCGGTTGAAATGGTTTTATACAGATTGGTTGGCATCTGAAGAATGGGAGCTAACGGCATCTGAACGTGTGAAGAGGGCTCGTCTATCTCAGTTGGTGCATTGGATTCTAGCTGCATGGAAAGGAGTGTAAGAGGAAATCATTATAAAAGCATTTTATAAATGCGGTATTTCTAATCTTATGGATGGAAGTGAGGACGATGAACTTTGACAGAGCAGTGAATAAAGATTCAAGTGGAAATGACTGTGATAGTGACTGTAACTAAAATGATTTTTCATGAATTATTTTGAGCATGTAAATTAGGTAAGTCACCTAGTGAAAGGATTTTCATTAAAAAAATTCTTATTTTTAATTTTATCTTGTTGATCAATCCATGGTTTTACAGTATAGTAAGGACTTGTGAATACAATTTGATGTTTGCATTTCCTATTTTTCTGCTTACATGCACAAATGTTGATAAACTTAATCCTCGAGTATTTTATCATATATTGCTTTTGAAGGAAGTATTGGTTTATGGCCACTTTGGAATAAAACAACGAGAACTATCGTGGGCCACTTTTAATCATCGCCCAATTATGATGCAGGTAGTGAATATGACTCTCCGATCTGGAGCTCTCTCTCACAATGACCGTGGTGGCAGGGTTCATATAATCTTTTGCTGACCACTGACTTTTGTATCCTTTCCAAGCTCTCAGCTGCATTGTGGCGATGACATGAAAGGTGATAATGACTTTCGTATCCCCTCCAAGCTCTCAGTTGCGTCAAGCAATAATGTAAAAGGTGATGGACCCTCATGGCAGTGGTCGCAACTGTGAGAAACGGGAGAAGCGTTCTGCTACGTCTATCATTAATATTAATTCCTCAATATTTTGGCGCCGAGATAAATGAAATAATATAGATATTTACTATATTAATTGGAGTTGCAACCTCAAAACTTCCGTTGTGGATATTCAAAGCAAACAACAATCAGAAGATAAACAAAAGATGATGAACGTAAACAACAACAACAAACGTAAATATAAACATGCAAATAGAATAAATGTATAGGCACTAATATTCGTCTAACAATTAATTATTTTTCAAAATTAAATTTTTTTCCCTAGTGGAGTTCCAAAAATGTGGGGTCGTCTTAGATTTGTGCAAATACGGTAGTCACCTGGCTGACATGAAAATATAAATAATACACACAAGGTGAACGCAACCTTACACATTTCAAACCTTTTATACTCACCAATGGAAATGTAACAGCCCGACATGATGGAGTTGTTTCAATGAGTTTCCTCAGACTCGCCGCAATCGCAACCATGTCTCCTCCATCCACTAGACCTGCGCCCACTAACTCAGATGCTATTCCTTCTGGACTGTCCTTACCAATCACAAACTCAAAACGAATGTCATTCAGCTCACGACGACTATTCCTGAGTTGCCAATGGGAAGAAACAAAGGAGCATTACAACAAAATTCACCACAAAAACAGAGTTAAGTAAAAATAGAAGAATTATCACTGTCGCCATTACCATAGCGGAATATGCATTACATGTAACTGTCGTTATTCAAGTATATTACTTATTTGAATCATATTTAAATATAAAACTGAGTTATTTACACACTTTACTTAAAGCTCAAGGTCAAACTCATTAAAATTATTTAGGTAGTAGCTAATAACCAATTCAATAGTTTCAGCCTCAACTTCATAAAACTTTTCCATAATGTTCAAGGATTAACAAAAACTTTCTCAGTTTTACATAGAATATTTATTGGATGACTAGTTTCGTCAAATAAATATTCTACATATAACTTACAGTTTTTATTAATTCCTGAACATAAGCTAATAACCCTTTAAAAATGATGGGCAAAAACTAAGTCATATATTTCTTAGAATAGATTTCATTAACGTATACCATAAATATATTGTGTTCATCATTTGACTGTTACTAGTCTAACATAAGGAGGCTACTACTAATGTTAACAACACAGAATTCCCCATTAGAGGTACACTTATTTTTAAGAATGGTTAAAGTAATGTTTTCCACCTTTAAAAATGACCATTGCGAAGTGTCAATCAACATGTTGAAGTTTTTTCACTCACAGTTATTGGCTACATATGCCCCAAGGGCTCTATTTACTTAGAAACTAAGTATGAGTATTTTAGGAGGGAAAACCTCCACATAAATACTGAAGAAAAATCCTTAAGATCCAAAATTTTGTCCACTTCTATGCATCGTTCTGCACTTCAGAAATATGGTCCAGTGCAGTTCGAGCCAATCCCCCCAAGGGTGTTACCCAGTACAGCTGTACCACTGTGGTATAGCCCGCACCATTCACTTTCCTTAGGAGACCCTACCTTTCATTCCCTTACCAGTACTGGCACATGGTGCATCAACCCACCCCTTCCATTCAGAGGTATCAGAGTCCACACACTCTTGAAATCTGATATGAGATGTCATAATCTGAAAAACTTTGACTAATATTTCCCGGTTCACGATTATGCAGAGGAGATACTACACACAATTGCATTCTTATTTAACACACCTTTCAATTTTACATTTCAAAATCACAGATGACACAAATAAGGCAGAGGTCACACAGCTGATCAATAACACATGGCCTTGGAGGTCAGCAAATGCTAAGAGGGATCTTGACGTCTTAACATCAACTCACCCTCCCTTTAAAACCGTTGGTTTGTCAGGTTTGTTTCACTGCTTACAATATGGCCAACCCCTGACCTTTTACCCCAGCACAATCCTAAGAGGCCAAGGAGTACAAAGAAGACTCAGAGGACCTCGACCAGATGATCTACTTTGAAAGCCATTTAAACCTATTATTCCATATGTAAGTTGCACTGACTAGAATTCCTAGACCTTTGACTCTAGCACAACCAGTGGTCAAGGTATAACAAGAGGTATCCAGACACCTTACAACCTACTAGGGCACCCTTTATAGCCCATGATGTGACCTTTTTATGCCCCAATTTGCTTGCCTACTCTCCATTACCTTTGAACCCCATGTAACCATTGGAGGTCAAGGAATACCCTAAGGCATCTTAAGACATTACCTTTGACTTAGTCACCATTTAAAACCTATGATTTGACGTGTTCGTTGCCCTGATTTGCTTCATGTCACCCCTGCGGCCTTAACTATGACCTTTCTGGAGAGGCAGTTGGATTTTCGAAAATGGAAGTAGTTTTGTCATGTCCCTCGGGCCCAAAGACCAAAAGATAAAAATTTTCAGAAAAAAATAGTGACATTTTGTTTCTTGAAGTTTCATACTGAAATCCCATAAAGCAAATTTTTGATTTGGCTTGAGACCCAAATCCTGGGGTCAAAGAGATTAAATTTATAAGTTTGCCACCACTCAACAAAACATGCAACCCATTTTTTTCCTAGTGCCAAATGTGTATAAACTGTAGGGTTGAAAATTAGAGAGATAAATTAGAGGGGAGAACAGAGATTAAAAATGACATGCAATGAATGGGACAGTCCGAATAAACATCCAAGCAAAATTGAAACATTGTAGACTGGCTACATGGTTGCTATACAAATTAATCATCTGGGTTTTAAGAGTAAGAGTTTAGGAATGTTAATTTTTTTACATTTATCTGGGATGAAATCAGTAATTTGAGGATTTTTCCAGATACATGTGGTGGGGTACCAAAAAAGAGAGACAAAAAACAACTTCTGCTAATACTTTTTATGCCAGTTTATACCATACCCCTAGTATACAATAAAATTCTCAGAATTGGGTTGGATCCACTTTTTTCGGTTCTTAGTTCCAGTTCTTAGCATAGTATACACATACATTGCATTTTTTTATTTACATAGCTAGAGAAACTTTTTGTGCATTTATAGAATAACACTTCAAGTTATCTCCATGTAATTACATTGATTGGATCATTAATTTCGCAGCATAATAAGACATAAAACTATGCTGTATTTCTTCAAATTTGGTTATTCTAGATTCCCTATCCTCTTAAAAAGAACAAACAGAGAAAAGAGACATACAAAAATACAGCAATCAGAATTACCTTTTCATTAAAAAAGGACTCCCGAACACTCCTGCAAATAAATCTTAATTTTACACTCCTGTATTTCATTGAAACATATACCATAAGACAAATTCAATATCCACATTTCTAAGAACAAATATAGTGAAGTACAGCATGACGAAAGAGAGCCCATTATTTTTTGCATTCATGTAGACTAATTCCAATTTTTTCCATACTGGCTGTCTTCAAAACCAGTGCTTTCCTGCAGCTTTCATCTTAATTTTTGTCCATGTAAATAAGACCACTAATTTTTTTGTATACCTTCTAACAAATAGCTTAAGAATGGGCTGGATCACCACTATTTATTGGGTTTATAGGGTATAAACATTGCAAATGTGAGGCTCAAAGTCCTAGTGTCCTGTAGTCAGAATCGTCATTGATTGTCTGTTTTAGAGGTGTAGCTGCCAGTAAATGTATTCCTTCTTTTCATTCTCACTTTTTTTCAAGAGCTAGCATTTATTACATACAACATACATGCCAATCACACCATTCCCTTCCGGGGTAGGCACAGTCACAAAGTTTCACTCATAAATACATACTTGTACACCAAACTCTGCTTCAATAATTCCTTCACACTGACCTGTCCTGGAAAACCTCTTTTGCTTCATTAACCCACATACACTGCTTCATACACGCCCTCCTGTTTTTAAGAATCCTAATATTCCTCCTCCTAAGAATTTCCTCAACCACATTCAACCACAACTTTCTCAGCCTACCTTTACCTCTTGCAAAAGCTGGTCTCTCAAGAAGCTCCACAAATTAACTTTAACCCAAGGCATGTGGTAACTCCAAAACCCCATGCTGTTTAGCTATACCTATTAATGACTAATGATTACAGACATTAGAAGGCTTATTTTTCACTCTTCATACATTCAGCACACCGTAAACACCACAACATTATTATCTATTTATTACAGTGAATTTTATTCCCTGATTATTTATAGTATATTGTTTTGGGGCTCCTCACCTCATATACACGTAATTTTAAAATCCAAAAGTGTATTAAACATCTAATATGTTTTGCTCCTTATGGTGCTCCTTGCCACCAACTTTTTGAAAAAATATGTTTAATGACTATTCCATTTGTTTATATCTATGTTGTAAGTAGGTATATGTTTACTAAAAATAATGACTCAATATAAGATTAATGACAAGTACCATCGATATCAAACAAGGACATGTAGACATCTACACTAAATGTTTATAAGGGCTCGGAATACTGTTCATAGACCCAAATCTATGGGCTAATTGACAGTCAAACAGGCTACCACAAGATATTAAGTCTGAAACAAAAACAACAGCCGTCAAGAAAAAATTGTTGATGTTCCAGAAGAATAACTTGCATTACACTCTGAATGAATTTCTGTACCCTTAATTATGTTCGTTTTAAACCTTTTCTGTATTTCAACTAAGCATTAATCTATTTGACATGTCCTATATTTGTAAAAATAACAAATGTCTGGACAAATAAGTTATATTATTATTTACAATTGCAGAACACATAACCTTAAGTATTTCATTATTCTAACCATTTATCATTCATGAAAATTCTTAATTAGACATTTAAACCACTCCATGCCACTCCCTGCTACGCCCTTCTTTAAGTGATCAACAGAAATTGGGATCTAAAAGATTAGTAGACAGCTGCAGAAACTATTTGAGCATATTTCCTCTACTTACCTCATCCTGAGTACAAGATTGATTGGAGCAGCCTCATACATTGCAGTGGACTCGGACTCCAGAAGACCGGGAGCCGACGCCACTGCTTGAGGCATGTAAGGCTGCTGCTGAGGCTGTGCCATTTGCTGGGCTTGCCTCTGCTTTGGAGTCCCTGGGGCCTTTGGGGCCATGACAGGTGTTCTCGGCTGCTGAGGGTTGGCCATGTGTGCTGGAGAATGGTGTTCCTCGCCAAGGACACCTGGGACCCCTTGTATGCTTCCCGTATCGGCTGCCTCTGTCGGATCCTTCTCACTGCCCGAAGATCCACCTCCCTCTATGTTGTTCATTGGTTTCTCCTTGTCGTACTGCCAAATAAGAGCATCCCACATAAGAATGCACATTCACATGTTCACACTTCCCTATAATTGAGGTGTCAACTAAAAATTTCCACAAACTAACACTTAATCACTTCCCTCAAGTTATCCAAGTAAAATTTCCCATTCCCACTCAAAGTAAACCTTGTATTATATAAATCAATGTATGAAGAGGTAATACAACATCAGTCCACAAAGATCACATCAAAATTTCATTACCTTTAATTAGAAAAAGTTAAACAACTTACAAAAATTAAGATGATGCACAGGAGACAAAAGACGTGGATGACACTGTTCAAGACAATAAATAGCAAACTTAGCTGATTTTATATCCTTCAATGAAAAGTTTGTAAAAAAAAACAAAATTGTATCCCAATAAACCACATTGAAAGTTTAAGAGTTGTTCTTCAGACTCCTACTTCAGGCTGAGCGCTTCATATTTTAGTAATTATTATGATTTACAAATTTACCAGATGCATCTAAACAATGAATAATTTGTTCTCACCCATGAGTTGAGTTCATTTTTCCCACCCACGTGTGGCATTGAGAGGTACAAGATGATTACGATTATAATATAGTACACTATCACAACACAATTACAGGAATAAAACAATACATACAATGACATGCCAAATGCTCACCTGACACCTGTAATTTACATTCTGCTAACAGGATGATTATTTTATTGAGCTCAGAAATATCTATCTTTCCTCTTTTGATCTATGTACATGAAATCAGGACAAAATCTTATATGAAAATATTCACACTATTCAGCAGAGATACATGCCATATTGTGCAACCCTCAAAAACACAAGAGAACAGCTGTTGATGACGTGGGGATAGAAATTTTATTACTGCAACTATTATTAGCGTGTAAGCACATAGAATTAAAACACCACCAAAGTGTTTAAAAAAAATTAGACCCATCAATGCATTATAACCACCACCACAAACACCAAATGACAAGACACCACCACCACAAAGCAATTCATTTCAATCGACAATTCGCCAAAAAGTCAAAAGATAACATTTTTACACCACCACTTCACGTATTTACATTACCATTAGTCATTAATATTTTTTACCTAAGATCTTAATTGATTCTAAGAGATGATAAACAGTGGAATTAATGCCTAAATTAAAAATTAAGAGTAAACTTAATTTAGAAACCTTATGATCCAAAATCCTTGCACCAGAAAATCAAAGTATTAATCCAAATTCTGGATAAAGAGTTAAGACTGATCCCAAATATGTTGGAATAGTTTGAACTACTGCCTCTAATGCAAGTACATACTGTACAGTACAGGTTCCTCTAATTTACATATTCCTCATACAGTTATTTTATTCCACTGAAGCATGCACTCAAACCATGGTTTAACAACATGGATACTCCTCAATTTACCACATAAAAACAGGACAGAGTAACATTACAATTACACATGTCATAAATACTCCGGATTAAATGCAATTGGGTTTCATAAATATAGGAAAAATATAGAGAACGTCAATATGCGATAATAGCTTCCTCATCCACTGAACATCTGTCAAGGCAAGTAATAGACATGGTAAAGAGAATTAGTTTCTTAGTAGTGCAGTAAGATACAACAGGGGTGAGTTCCATCAAACTCGTTAACCACTCAGATGCACTTCCAAATCATTGGCTGTTCCAAAGTTCATTATCATTCCAGTGGCATAAACGAAGTTAAAATGCAACATAGATTAAGTTATCAGTGTACGTAATCTAAGGCTGTGTTCAGGCAAAAGCACCGGTTGCATTGTTGTCTATTTCAGATGATTCATTGATCGATTTCACAGGTGCCTACTATATTTCGACATTCATATCAATGGCTGTTCAGTTTAAATTCAGCACTTTGAATCAATCAGTTTTATACATTTTGAAAACAGCTTTGGTGTGGACAGAAGGATATTATAGATACCAAAAATGGTTGTCCAGGACTGTTGGCTTGAGGGGGCTGTATACCACTGCTGAAAACACTTCTGCAGACACTTACTCACTTTTATTTTATGGCTCTGTTCCACAGAAAGTTACATAATGGAAAATTGTTTGCACAGCACACAAGAATGAGAATTGAAATTTACCATAAGTGCTGTAAGTTTTTGCTGTACACACAACTAGTAAGACTGCAAAAGAAACATGAACTGTTGAAATCAGGTAATTGGCATGATGCATTAAATGCCAATGTCTTAAATTCTTTGCACTCATGGTAAGTAAGAATCCTTCAACTCAATGGAAAATCATCAAAATGCTGAAAATTATGTATAATAACATCACAGTGAACATTCACATGGACCATGGTAATGCATTTTACATTGTGCCATCATTGCTGCTCATATCTGGCGCAGGGAATGGAAGGGAAGGCGAAGATCTCTCCTAAGCAGCGGTAGAAGCCACAACTAAAAGAGCATTTTGTGCCGAGGTAAACAGCCACCTTAAGTACTGAAAATACATATCACAGAAACCAAAGTTTAAGATGAACTAACGAAAGTCGTAGTACAGAATCATACGTAATTCTTCTTCACAAAATAATTGCCCTTAGGAAAGGTCATCCGGCATCCATTTTTCCATTTAGGTGGTCAATACATGTATCTAAAATCATACCATATGTATGCAATAATCGAAATCATTTAAAAACATCCTCACGATGAAGCAACTATATCGACTGCAGAATCGTTTCAGGGGAGAGTTCAGAATGATCATTTTAGCTCATTGCAAGGCCTCTTCATGAGAGCATCATTGCAGCGCAATGTGTGGAATGCATCAACAGGAGCATATCAATGCAACCAGTGCTTTAACAGATCGCCTCCCTGAATTAAGTTAACTGATGACTTTATCTAGTCAGTTGAGGGAGGAAATATTTTTGATAAATCCTTGGATGAAGTAAGGAAAGGAAAAGCCATAATTCTTGCTAAGTTAGAAAATGAACTAAGATGAGATGGTGAAATAGAGTGGAATAAACATCATTAAATACTGGAGACCTATTTACACAATGCACCTAACCATGCAAGTTCATGCATGTAAAAATGCATGAACACATTCAAAATATAACAAAGGCCACTTTACACGAGGCATTTTACTGCATACTCAGATGTGTGTGTAGAGAAAATTGCATCATGTAAAGCAAGGACTTGCTACAATGATATGGTGCAAAAGACAGGAAAATAGCCCCTGCTCTAATTCTACGCCTGCATTCTCACAATTACTGTGCATCAATCTGCACAATAAATTGCCTCGAGTAAAAGTGCCTGAACATGGGCTGTTCTCTGGACACGTGTTCATGCATTTGTGCAAGTTATGATTACATGATGAATTACTGAAGAGATATGCATTCACACATGAACCCACACCAGTACGTGCACTGCATAAATGAGCCTTCAATGAAAATTTCATCACTGGCCTTACTAACTTAACTGTTACAGAATATAACAACGAATAACAACTAGGCAAGAACAACAAAATGTGGATTCCTTCCGAAGGATGATTCCAGCATTAGACACTACGACAAAAATAAGTCACTACAGAGGGAGACAAAAGTCCGTTACATCAAGGCAACCATACACCAGGAATGAAAATTACATACAATACAAAATTTCAGTGAACAACTCACATCATCGTCAGAGGATCCATCTCCGTCTTCTTCTGATGACCACACCCACTCTCCTGTGACTGTTCGATGCAATCTGCCAGACGTACCAGGCTGCCTCTTTGCCGCCTAAATATTCGTTATTTAAGGGCTTACTCAAAGCATATGTCAACTACCAATGTTTGAAATACATAAAATATCATGAGCAAATATAAAAGAAGAAATAGAGATTTTTTTTAAAAAGGAAGCTTATACATTACCCAAATTAAAGGTTTAGACATTTAGCAATTTAAAACAGATTTCAGTTCCTCTCACTTCTTTGAAAGGGTAAGAAACCTTGCCATTACATTTGTCAACCAACTTGCACTGTCTTAATGTGAGATCTGCAATTGCACTATCAATCTATCTTGATAAGATTTATATTAAAACTGTCAATCCCACAAAAAGCAATAATAGCTTGTTAACTAGCATTGAAAAAATGAATTTCATGCTATCACATGCGAGCATAGGGGAAAAATGCATGACAAAAAATAAACTTCATCAATGTATACTTAAGGTAGTATGAGCGAAATATCATTTCACCTAGAAATCAATGAATTTGGTCTCACTTCAAAGGAAAAATATCTCACCTTCCAAAAATTGAGATTTCAGAGATTTTTGAAGAAGTATCACAGCTCTTATACATGGGAAACGATACCTGCATGCACTCCAGAGAGACATTATTTAAAAGATGTGGAATTTTTAATGCCAAGATCTTGTCAACAAATTAAGAGTGTAGCTTGTATGTCTCCTCACCTTTTTTCAAAAATAAAACATGACACACAAGTAATTTTTACAGAATCATAAACAAACTTTCTGTTGTGTAGGAGTTTCAAAGGCATAGCGTGAAGAAAATAAGTCAGGTTAAAGACTTAAGAGATATTTTTATTTAATTACTTAGAATTTCAGTCGCATAAAAGTATGTTATTTCACAATTAATATAACAATGTTTACTTCATGCTTCCTATAGCTGCTGAAATTGAAACATTAAACTCAAATGTGTTGTCCACTATGACTAGGGAACCATCTCGCTCAAACTACCTTAACGGAGTTGAGTTTCTTAACACGGCATACATGTTAATCCATTGCAAACTTTGGCAAAAGGAATGATGAGAAGACAAAGTTCTTTTCAAGTAATAAGTCACATTTCAAACTTTACCACAATTTCTAACATACCAACAGTAATGTGAGCACAATAATAGCACTGTAGTAATATTAGCACAAAAATGTCTCTCAACTAATTATGATCTGGCCACCAAATGTAATAATTACCTACGGAACTGTGTACCTATTTCTATTGAGTAGACATCTTTTTCATCTCTAATTACCTCAACAATTGGAGGCACCAAAGGGAGGGTGTACTTTACAGAGGACTAATGATTGATTTATGATACAACATACATAAAAGTTAGTTGATTAAAAAGTTGTTACTTTTGTCCATGGAGTGGTCGCAAAATATTAAACATTCAAAATAACACTCTGATCTAAAGTTTGAGATCCATATAATAGCCATGAAGTAAAAGCTGCAGATGCTATGAAGACACCAAGTCCACAATTACAGCAATAATTTTTTAATCCATAGATCAACGCTGCTTACGTTAACAAAATTAGGTATAAAATTTCTCCAATAGCCGCAATTTTCAGCACCACTCATCAAAAGAAAGGAAAATGAAATAAACATTATTTTCCTTTCTTTTGACGAGAGGTGCATAAAATTATGGCAATTGGAGAAATTTTATACCTCATTTTGTTACATTAAGAGGCTCAGGAGCTCAAGTTTCCTTGATTTTAAGTTGCTTCAGTTCTGAATTCAAGTAAAATTTTGCATTGCTGGTGCACTGAAACACCCCTTAACGACCATTTTTCAGTGGAACTGTCGGTAGTCACTTAATTTAGGTTTCACTATATGTGCACATCAAATTAATATGCATTGAAATTTTCCAGGAGCAAGTAAATTATGAGGAAATAAATGCCATCACTGTAGGTTTACACGAAACTGTTGCTTCAACAGTATTTTCAATTTTTTTCAAATCAGCTGCCTGTTCATTTGCAAAATACTCCTAGAAACTGAACTCCAGTCGAATGACCACCCGTCTCAACCACCATTTTTCAGAGGAACCATCAGTGATCGCTTAATAAAGGTTTCAGTGTATTAGACACCAACTTTACATTTAGTTCTAATAGCATTTATATGGACCCCACATTTAGATAAGATAGAAGTATAATAGTCTGTGACCACTCCACGGACAAAATAGATTAGCAACACAATTGGCAACTTTTTTTGCAGATTCGCAAGAGTATGACCTGGTATGATGGTGCACAGCTAGAATTGATTTTGGCAGCTACATTAGCAATTATCTCAAAATGTATCATTAGCAACCACAAGCAGCCTAAATAACTTCTGTATGGCCATCTTTTCATTAGGTCAGTGGCAAAAAAAAGGGTACTCGATTTCCGGTTTCCTCATTTTTGCAAGACTTTAAAATATGAGGATGAGTAAAGAAGTGAATGGCACACGAAAAGTTCAAGATAAATTGAGGTACCCTGTTTCCCAGTCCATTGGATGCACTGCAATTATTTGGGTTAGATTTAAAAAAAAATTATAAATACTGAAAGGCACTGATCCAACATTTCTGTGGCTCTTTTGTATTAATTAAGTTTCCTTCAGCAATATAATTATTGTAAAATTTCTAATTCCTCAGGAAAGAGGAAGCCCTCTTATCAGACATTCTGGGAAGTTGAAGAAAACTGAAAAGGCATCGAATGGAGATGATGATCTCTGAATGTTTCCTCTAGGTTTTCTTCTGCGTAAGTTGTTTTGGGGACAACACTTCAACCTGAAGATGATGGCGGGACAGGCAGCAAAACTGTTGTCCTAAAAACAACTTATTTTGAAGAAAACGCAGAAGAAAAATGCAGAGATCATCATTCCAGCTCAGTGGTAACTAGGGATGGTCAGATCGGATCTGTGGATCCAAAGATAAGCAAATCTTTACATGGGATGAGATACTGATATCGGATCCAAATACTACAGTAAATCAGATAGGCATCAGGGAGTTTTAAGCGATTGAAGTGCTGGCTGTCATCGGCTATCGGCGGCTTTCTGCCGGACAAATAGAATGCTGTTGATGTACTTCATTCGACAACCGGCTTTTGCTGAATGTAAATCAAATTCACCCATTATTATCTATCTCATTATTCTCAAGAATTAAATCTCAAGATGTGGTATGACAACAGTCATTGCATAAACGTGACAACAATCAAGGATTAGTATTATTGTGGCATCGACATTGTCTTTATTTTAATATTAAAGTTTACCATTTTCAAACTTGATGTTGTTTATTTTCAATAAAGTCTCCAAGGCTTAAATTCTGTTATCATTTGTGAATTGTATATACCCTTGAATACATCCAAGGATCCGAAAATAAGAACTGAGATCCGGGATCCGAAATTAAGAATCCGCATCCGGATTTGGATCCGAAAAAAAACCTGGATCTGCCCATCCCTAGTGGTAACCTTAGAACCAACATCAAAGGGAGGATTTCTCAAACAGTGTCACGTAATATAAGTGTGACTAAATAGGGATGGCCAGTGACCTTGACTAGTGTACCTCGAGATCGGGCTTAGAAAGCAAAAAAATTACGAGACTTGGAACTCCCAAGGGGAGACCAATAATTGCTGCAGAGGAGACATGTGCCTGGGTTAGCTATAGCTTGGGGTGGAGGAATTGAACACCGAGGAGCTGTAGTCATGCAAGCATGTGTAAGCTACCTTGATGCGAATCTCAGAAATTACAAAAAAGAAGTAACGTAAAATTTACCGACAGTGGCAGGTCAGATATGACAAATTTTTGTCAGGACTTAAAACCAGGGGCGTGTTTAATGAGTAGTGGTGTTGTTACCCACTAAAGGCAACATTATATAAGGGGTGGAGTGGGATGTGAATTCCCTCCCCTAAAGATAAGAAAATGTTGAAGTAAGACATCTTGTCCATACATCAAAATAGAAAAATGTTGAAAATATTAAGAGCTAAAAGAATAATATAGAAAATTGGAAAAAAGTGAGGGGGTAGAACACAGGACATGAAGACAGGCTAAAGGTAAAAATGATGAAACTCTTTAACAGATAAAATACTTCAAGGGTACTTAAATATCATGCAGGGTAGCAACAATCTCATAGTTCTTAAAGCATATGGTGAGGGAGTTCTTCAGTTTCCATGGCATTTGATAAGATTTGCAGCAACATTTCAATGATTAAGTCCACCAATCATAGTCATAACCATGACATAGACATCAACAACATCCAGTGGAAACCCAATAATCATTCATCCCAAGCATCATCCAGGAAATCCTCAGAACTAACAATCTCTTATGATTTAAGCCAGAAAAAAGGTGTAAATTATTTTACATAGGAAACTTTTTTTTCAATTCCCAATTCACATTCTCGGATCAGGAACCAGTGGAATGAAGAACTAAAAACCAGAGTGTAATTACTGTATTCCACTTTCCTCGGCATGCGGGGAGAGTCATAAACTTTGAACCCAATGAATACCGACAAAAGAACATCTTAATGTATACCACAAACAGTAACACTAAATGCATTCTAAAACGAATTAGAACAAGTACAAGAAAAATGCATTAATACAAGCACTATGACTATAATATATTTCACCTAACTGGCACTCCAGAAACATCTCATAAAACACTACTTATTTTCTTTTTAAAGATAATACTGACATTTTCTTATGATTTCCATGTATCGCAGGCCCCCATCCACCCTGTTACAACAATTTACACTATCCTTTCTCATTTATTCATAAAAACTAGCATGAATATAACGTTAGAATGCCAGGTAATGTGATATTACATGGCTAACCATGAAAGAAATAAGTCTTAAAAATAACATTTTGAGGAATTATCACTTAAACTACTTGGTTTTAGGGAGTACTGGGAAGAAATTGACCCTTTTATAGACAATATTTCTTTGCCATTGATTTTAAATCATTCATTCAATGATATATCAATTCATCCATTGTAAAGGCAGCCACTCTCACAAGTCAATAAGCAAACAAAATGACAATATTAATATTAAAATAAAGCTCACTAATAAGTCAGGCATGAACAGGCGTATTGCATCAAGCAAAATATGAAAATTGGAAGAAAGGAATATCTATCAACAATTTTAAAGAGAAGTTCTTTGATCAAATGATTGGACCACTAGAACAGGTAATTTTAGAGCAGTCAGTCACAGGAAATGTCATAGCACACAGGTTTATTAAGCTGTTGAGTATCCATTAGTGCATGTAAATAAATAATTTTCAGAGATATCCAAAGCTACATGATTTCAGGGCTATAATTTACTTTTCCTAAGTATTTGATACAGCTGATGAGTTTCTATAAACTCATTCACTGAAAGCCTCATCATGAAATATTCACTTAAATTATATCACTCAAATTTACTCAAAGCCTCATTATGAAATAAGCACACATGATTACGCTTGGGTGATTGGCAAGAGCAAAGGTTGTGCATTTTCATAGAAATATGTGACAACTATGGCAAAGGATGAATTTCGCTGAACATATATGCAAGCATTTTTCAGATACATATCACATAAAAGCACAAAATTACTAAGCACTCTTTCATAGAAGGTACGGTTATAAAATATAGATTTTGTGAGAATTCTATAAATTCCATCATTTTGCATGCAAACACAATTGAAAAATTCACTGGTCCATACCTTCTGCACTCTGGTTTCAAGACTAGGCCCCATTGCCACCAACGTTTGCTGCAGATACCGTCTGTCTTTGGCCTTCTTGAAAAATGGATGTCTCAAAAGTTCTGTGGCAGTAGGCCTGCATAAAAATTATTTTAGAAATGGTCACTTAAAGTAGTTCAGTAAAATTATTGGAATTAAGCAGTAAATAATCTACCAATACCACAACTGGTAAACAACTACAGTAAATACTCGGTATGAGTCGTTTCGATTTATGCCTGATTATGTTACATCCATGCCGACGAGGGTCGTCAGAAAATTTTTCCCAGTTTAATGCCAATAAAATAGACCGTATGTGCTTACATTTGTGTTTTCTGATAACTGAGACATAATCGTCCTATCTGAAACAGCTATTTTTTCTGGGATAAAGGCAAATAACAAATTTGGAAATGAATGCCTAGATTTATCGTGGGATTAAAGTGGTCACATATATCTGAATCCATTTTACTCTTTCGACTTACGTTGCTCTTCTTCAACACACATCTCCGATGTAAATCGAGGACTTACAGAGTCAGACAAGTACCCCTTCAGATATCCAGTTAATAAATAAGAAACGGGTAGAATAACAGTATTTCCCTAGATTTCATGTAAACTATTCAATAACAACTTTCAAATATATTCTAAATATGTTCAACTAATTACTTGACATCACAAGACTTAATATGGTTACAAAATGTACATAGTGCATTTTGATACACAAAAAGCAGTACAGACAGCTTCAATACTGGCTCTGTCCATTACCTTTTAGATGGATCTTTCTGAAGGCAATCGACAATCATGCGACGAAACGTCTTCCCATAGGCTTTGTACTGGTCCTTCTCTTCGGCACCAGTGTCTAGAGTTGGAGGGTCATTTTGCAAGGTCAACATGAGAACCTTCATTGGTGGATACTTGTGGTATGGAGCTGTGCCAGTTGCCATTTCAATAGCAGTGATGCCAAATGACCAAATATCTGCCTTGAAATCATATCCGTGATCCTGGTAAAAGAAAGACATCAGATTAACAAATTATTGTAGTGGTTTGAGTAATTTTGCATGCCAATTCAAGGCTTGAGGGCAATGAACAGGACCCAAAGAAAAATTTTACCTACATCAGTGACCTTATGACACGACCTTATGAAAACTACCATAACTTCTCAGTAAGTTTTAATTTTCAGCCATAAATGAGGCTAGCTATTGGAGGATTTAATAGGAGAGCCATGAGCAACAGTTAGGGATTAACAACATTTAATTTATTTTACCTTCGCTACCCCACATACAGTACATTTGGCCAATTTATGCCAGGTAAATATCAATAACAACAGACAAACACAAAAACCCATGCCCTGAGTGGTGATAATTCCACCAAAGTGGGATTCGAACCTAAATCTCAGTTTAGCAGGCAAAGACTTCACCCCGTTGGCCACCAGGGCACACAAAACCATTACTATTGCTGCACTGATGTATTATAATTAAAGAAAGTGTAAAAAAATATGGTAGGCCACACACAATTAGGCTTTTATTTATCATGGCATGAGAAATTTTCCTTCACACGATCGCACCACAAATATTCCAGGATTGACAATCGTTAAAGAATTCCACAAATGAGTTGTGTGTGCCTTCATTTTTCAGCTTAATTTTACCACAGTAATTTTCAGGATGCCCATCACTAACTATACCTCAATCACATTAATGTAACTAAAATTACCGATATATTGGCAAAAACCTGTTCACACATGTTATGAGGTGAAATTTCACGAACATGTGCCATACTATAGGAACACAAGCAATGTATGACTTTTTGTATAGTTTATTTTTAAAACTCAAATGCAGAGACTAAAGATTCATATCGGAAACAAGCAGGATGTGCTGTCAGTTGTATGAAGCAGATAAGAATAGAAGCATTAGGGTGTAAATTAACTGACAAGCTAAACTACCAATATGTAAAAATTAACTGTGGTCCCCGTTGAGTGCCCTCAACCCAAATTCATTAGCATCCCACAAACTAATATCATGTTTGCATACCATTTAAGTCATTAATGACAGCAACTTCTTTAACCCGACCCCCTCCTGCATCAAGGAAGACATCTTTTCCCCATTCCATTAGAATTAACTGTCATCCCTCACAAGTTTCACTTTCATTGTTTAAACCTTTTAGTGCGGCGGGCTGATATATCAGCTTTGGCATCTCAAGCGAAAAGTGTGGCGGGCCGATATATCGGCTCATAGGCAAAATATTGTTTAACTTTTGCACACAAATATAATTACAATTATTTTTTGTACGAAGTATAAGCATTTTTTTATTATTACCTAATTCAATGAATACGCAATAAGAAAAACTGCATATGGATATTTTAAACAATAACTTTATAATATTTATTTTGCTAGAGTGATACATTTCATTCTAGTTACCCTCCGCATTTCTCACTAGAACCGCTGGCAGGGGTCAGCACTAAGAGGGTTAAGATAATTTAACTACAGAATTGCAACTTTCAATTAGATATTTAAAAAAATTTAAGTAAATATGTCAGCACACACAGAATTCGGCATTCTTTTGTCTCAGCGTTGTTTTGTTCATTCAAACAGTTAAAAATGACAGCCCCAAAAATATTCCTCAAATGAGTTGAATGAGCCTTCATTTATAATTAAAATTGAATTAAATATACATAGAATTAGTCTAATATAATGTTTGGAATACATCAGGATGAATGAATTCTGAGACGGAGGCGAATATTACAAAAATTACTGAGATTTTCAGGGGCTGTGGTAAATCATGAAAATACCACGGTAATTTATGAACATTACCACAGTACTTTTCAGAATAGCCCATCTCTACATGCACAGCACCAGAGGTGCGTAAATCACTCCATAAGCCTCTGTGAGATATACAGAAGAGGATGCCTGAGTATCTTAACCTTTATCTTCTGAGCGTGTCTCTCCGGCACAAAAATTGTGTCCCTAGACTGCCGAGCGTGTTCGTTTGGCACATTGATGGACATTTAAAAAACACTGGTCATTTAAAAAACCCTGGCCAACAAGGCTTACAACTACAGAAAAACTCAGGAATGTAAAGGTTAATAGGTTTGAGCACTCGGCACAAAAATGAGGAGCCTTTGGTTCAACTCCCAATCCAGAAAAATTGTTTTTAACAGGGAACACCACACAAGTTCCACATACAGAGCTTGATTCACACAAATGTCTACAAAAATAAAATAGAAACAATTCACCGACCTGCTCCATGACTTCTGGTGCCATCCAACAAGGAGTGCCCACAAATGTATGCCGAACTTTCTGCCTTGACAGATCTCTGCCAGTGGCTAGCCAAGCACTGACACCAAAATCTGCTATTTGGACAGTCCCATCCTCACCAAGGAGAATGTTTCCTGCTTTAATATCCCTGGAAATGAAAAAAAAAATATTTATCAACACCATGCCACATTTAAGCTCCCTACTATTACAGGCAAAACCTGGAGCACCCATGAAAAAATATTTTTCTACTCATAAGGAATTAAGATTTCATCAGCATATATTCATGGTCATACCTTTCAGGATGTTGAAATTAAAAATTGCATTCAGCCACTTCGATATTTAACCAGTGACTGAAACATTTGGCAAAATTTCTCCAAAAGACCTCTCCAGATAATCAACAGCACAATCAAAACCAAATACTCTAAAAAAATTGAATTTTCTACGGAGAGTACTCCAAATCTTGCTCATTGAGCTACAGAGCATCAATAACATTGACCAGCACATGTGTCCATAGTTTCCCAAATGTGAACAATATTTGATCTGTTGAGTGTATATCTTGATGGATATGTACTTTGTGTTTCACGGATGCATAACAAAAGTACAATCATGGTTTAGGTAAGATAAAATAAAATAAGATAACTTTATTTGTCCAAAGATCACATCAATTTTTTTTTTCACAATTTTACAATAATTTTAAACATGGATATAATACAAGTCAATCAAGAGAAATGCACACACACAGTACTAACAAAATAAGATGAATTAAGTTATTAACAATCATTTAAGTATTCATTTATAGAGTAATATAATTTATCATAAAGAAAACTATGAACACCTTGGTTGTAAGTTGAACAACTATGAACACGTTGGCAGGTAACAAATAGCAGCAAGAATATAAATAATAGAAATTTGAGTTAAATAAAGAGTACAATTTTGGAAATATATTACAAACAGGCTCGCAAATTAAAAGGTTTGTAACCACTGGGTCACATTATACTCCAGATAGATTGATCATCTCCACCAAATACTGAACCTGTACATTAATATGCCATTTCTATACATAATTTGCTCAAAGACTTCTTTTCAAATACCAAAAGCATAAACAGGGTGGTGACTGACATCCAATTTTCAAATCCCCTGACCTTTCCCTGATGGAATTACCAATTTCCCTGACCGATCGCCAAAAGATCACCTATCATTGCAGTAGTTTTTCAGCTGAATTGAATTCTCTACCAAAGCTTTAAATTCTCAAATCATTGTCTCGTATTTTTATTACTGCAAGCATGCATTTACTATGAGCTAGTGTGCTCCAGCTACCTTTCGACCTGAGTTTCGGAAGTTAAAAGAAAAGGTGAAGTAAAATTTTCCGAACAACATAGCCTCGGATTCCTTGTGATGAACATAATACATTGTGATCATGATTTTGAACACAACTAGGCAAATATCGCGATAAGGATATAGGAAAGGGATACATTGTACGTCTGATTCACAACTAAATAACTAAGATTCACAACTAATTAGATTCACTACTGAATACTCCAAGAATTAATGGGGCTATTCTATGCACGTCAGCAACTGACGTTAGTTTTAGTTGGTGAAATAAAGGGGGGGAAAGACTGGACGATAAGCGTAATGGTAGAAAAATAACGAGGATTCCTATTCCAGTTTCTCCCTGACTGTTATGAGAATTCCCTGAATTTTCCAGAAATTCAAAATTCCCTGACAATTCCAGGTTTTCTCGGTTTACCCTGACGATCGCCACTCTAATAAACTAAAGACATTTCAAGAAAACATCACAGCCCAAATCCCACTGAAACCTAGGCTCAAAACAAGAATATAGATAAAATAAGTCAGAGGGACCACATGACTGCAAAAGATGTCTGTTTGCAAGTATTAATTTTAAAAAAATAGTGAAATAGAATCATAACACATATTAATTATCAATATATGTGCAAGCTTGTATTATGGTGCATTGGGAAGGCCTTCCATGAAATTGGATTAGCATACAAGGAGAGGGAATCATTTTCTTCATCGGTTTTCATGAGGTATGAGAAAACAGCAAAGTTGCAATATTTCTGAATATAAAATAATAATTTTAGATTAATTAGAGAATTAACATATTAGAGAAACTGGAAAACAGGGAGAGTAACTAGACTTTATTTACCCACCACAATTAAGTAAAAGAAACAGAACGAAGGTTTACACCAATAGACTACAAATTTGTTTCCTGAGTAAAGAAGCTGCCAACTACAAAGCCAAAAATGGAATGATAAATGCCCTACCGTGCTTGAAAAACAGGCCATTTTAATCACCTTAGTAGCATTACACCAATAATACCATAGGATTTAAATAGAATGATTTATTATTAGCAGCTAAATTTTATTACCGGAATCAATTTTTGTAGAGCTATGGCACAGATTTATGTCAATGATGACATGGTAGTCGTGTACCGAAATAAAGGAACCACCAAACGTGTTTGTCTCAAAGATCATGTGAGATAATATGAACATGGGAGATGTGGTTAGGTTTCCCTATTACCAGAATTGCACTGAACTTTGATTATGAAGGTTCACCCAGAGAATGAGAAAGTACATCCTAAAGGGGTCACAAGGCAAAGGAACACACTGGTATAGCTTAAATTCATACTGTACCTGTGTATCTGCCCATTGCTGTGAAAGTACTCGAGCCCTTTGAGGACCTCCCTCAAAACTGTGGCTATGGTCGCCTCATCAAAAACACCATGCCGGCAGTTACTGGCCTTCATCTTGTGCTTGATGATATCCAATAGTGATCCTCCTTCCAATAACCGCAGCACAAGCCACAATTCTTCCCGCACAACAAAACTTGTGTAATATGTTACAACATTTTCATGGTTACATGACGACATGGCCTGGATTTCTTTCTGCAAAAGAAATGAAATTGAGCAGTGGGGCATGAATATTCCAAAAACCATTAACACAAATATTGAGGGTAATTTCGGTAAAGTATATACTTCACAAAAAGTAAAGCTGATGGTTTCAATTCGAGAAGAAAGAAATATTAGATGGATTAGAATATCTGCGAACAGAAGCAAACAAATCCTGAAGTTTCATTTTACCCACAACGATTTCAAAATAGTTTGCTTAAGGTAATCAATGACACTACTTCTGAAAGTTTTTACGAACTTCCCTGAATCAAACAAGGAGAGAATTGGAGGAGAGTTGTAAAGACTTCATGGTACACCAAAGGCTAAGGAACCCATTCGGATAAACATGAAGAAAGATTCACTCAAGCAACACTGACACGTATCTCAAATGAGCATACGCAAGTTAACTATCGTCACAGAGTTGAGAATGCTCCACTGCATATCATATAAATTACACAAAACTCACAATCTTCTCGAATTAATGGAACAATTATGCATTCAGAGGCTGCGAAATGTGTATCTCATAATGGTAACGATGAGTCTTCCGCGCTATCAACACTAAGGGTACCCCAAATCAAAATATGAAATGAAAATCATTCATAACATTGGCATTCTTTTTCATTACGCATGTTACTCCAAGGAATCCGTCTCCCACCATAACACGTCAAAAATCTTAGCACTCCTCCAAGAACCTCGACGAAAGCGAAGCGAAGGTAGAAAATACACCAGAATATCCGTATTTAATTATACTTTGGTGAAAAATACCGACGAAAAGTATTAGGCTGAATTAATCTAATAGATAGTTTATAAGTATTATAGAGGTGAAGCAGCTGTCCTAACTCAATCCGCTGACAAAAACATTGGGAAGGGTATGTTCAAAAAAACCAGCACACCATCTTACCAATAATTCATCCATGCTCGTATTCCATTTTTCTAGGTTTATCCTTTTGATGGCACATTTTTCTTGTCTTGGTTTACAAAACGCACCGTGTACAACGGCGGTAGCACCAACTCCTACAAATGAAACAAAAATATTAATCGGGCCGTAACAGAAATTTACGAGCCTAACCAATACCCACAGACAACGATGAGAAACGGTGGAGAGTGAGAGCGATAACTTAAACCCAAATCCCATAAAGAATAATAAAAATGAATAAAATGTTAAGATTCCATACACAAAAATGCATGGCCTGTGCACTGCGAAACCTGACCAGCAGCAGCGAAAAAGATTTCGCCAAAGTCAAATTACACGGCTCAATACACCACACAATAGCAGCAATAATTACAGAACAAACTAGACGTGAATATAAATTTATTACTCATTGATTAACGTAAAATTAAGCGTAGCTCCAATAAAATTCATCACCAAATACGTGCCGGCAAACCGGCATGAAGACACATCATAGGGATGCATCATACGGCATAAGTGTTCTCCACTTTCTCCTCGAGGGACATCCCGTAACTATTAATGGTAAGATAAAAGCTAATATCATTAATCATTAATTGATATCTAACTTACCAATAACTTCTTTCAACTCGTAACCCTCTTTACTGTTGGGCCAGCCCTGTACTGTTACGCCTGCACCAGTTACCGCCATCTTGTGGGCAAGAAGATTACCAATGCTCACTCTGGCGGATCGCGGGTAAGTTGAAAACGGGGGAGACGGATCCGTGGAGGAAGTTTTTCTTCGAAATATCCCGGGCGACCCTGGGGGCAGAATCCCGGGAGAGATTTTCCTGCAATGAAACGATAATGATAAGTACAAATACAGGATGATTCTGTCAATATATACTGTTCACAAAATTTGTTGGCAACAGAGCGAACGGTTATTATGTGAATCTGTTAAGTAAATGGTGGTAGATCAGGGAAATGACATTAGAGGAGTCGGACGATAATTGACTGTTGATTTCACAGTCGGAAAACTATTTAGGGATTTAAAAGCTGAGGAAATTTGCGAATGTAGGTGCGCTCGAAGGACTTCTCGGTTAATTTTTTTGCCAATGGATGCTGCAATTTTATGAAATGCGCTTACATTCGTCAATTGACGGAGAGAAACGTATTATTCAGTGAAAAGTACCCATCTAGCTTGTAACAAAAGGGATAAAAAGAAATATGTAAGTGAAAACATCAAAAGGGAAGGAATGGTGTGAGAATGAACTTATGCAGAAGAATGAGAAGAAATGCGTCACATTATATTTTACACGCCTTACAGCCTTGAACTTTAATATCAACCCGATGAAATGCAAGGCCGTTGACTAGTTCAAGTCAATAAAAGACAATTCAATATCCAACCATCACTCGATATGTACACAAACCCGCGTGTGTTTACGCTTCTGATAGGCATCAGTCGGTCGCTACAGCCCCGCGGCCAGTTTTTATCTATTAAGTTGCGTATTCGCGAAGCGCTCAGCGTCCCAATTCATTACTTCGGGCATTGGTGTCGATTAATATTCATCACGTACGCGAAAATCCAATGGGTTTTGGAACACGATGCAAGATTACGAAGCGAATGACCAACGACGGCGAGCGATGCCAAAATATCCTCCTCACAGGGAAAAAAAATGAAATCTGCTGACGCTATACAACCTCCCTCGCGGAAAATTTTTATCGAATTCAAATATTTACTTTTCCTCCCGCTCCACTCTCCCAACAACCACGCGCGCCTTATGTTCACGGAGATCACGCGAATAAATGACGCGCGAAATGAAAAAGAATAAAAATATAAATAAATAAATTTAATCAGCCAGAGTCAGAGGAGGCCACTTCTCATTTCCAATGGTACATTTTTCGTGGAAACGTGTATGTTTAGCACAGCGGTTGGGTGGTGTTTTTTTATTTATTAGGGCAACCGACATTACACATACACACACAAGTTCACCTTACGTAACTGCGGAAGCAAGTTTGGAGCTGTATTATGTGCCGACACACATAGCGAGACCAACGAGACTATACCTCCCCCCCCCGCACACCCAGCAGCTCCTCCTCCACCCTCCTCATGTCATCCCGACCTCCCCTACATCTCTTCCCCCCTCCACTCTCCTTCCTAACCCATCCCTCCCCGGCAGTTCCCCCCCCAGCCCCTGAGGAGCATAAACAGACTAGAGACGACCTTGTCGATGAGTGCTATCTCCGTAGGGGCTCCTAGTCGGGTGACGTCAGACATGGAAAGGTATTCCAGCCTGGTTTTATGATATCATTTCTGGGATCGGAAACCGAAGTGAATCCATTTTCTAATCGATAAAGTTCAAGCTATAGGTGTGGCAAAACTTGGTGGCACTCGTTTGTGAAGAGTATAGATAGGGAAACGTGCGTGATAGATTACGTCGTCCATCAACACAAAGTATCTTCCTCAAGCAATGAATATTAATATTGTCATACTTAGCCATGATTTCTTTACTCTTCTCTCCTCCACTGTTGGCCACCACTATTGGTTTGCAACTATCCTACTCCAAACGTTCTCCTCCAGAAGCAATGCCCTTTATGTTTTAAGCATGACTAGTCATGCTTTTAAGTACCTATAAACACATCATTAGGGAACCAAGGGAACCAAGAACTCAACGACAATTGACTAACAAAATATGTGAATAAATAAGTGACGAATGTGTTGATGAATAAATAACTGTGGTATGAGTTATTAAACCATGAAATGCCAGTTCCCAAACTTGGCATGCGACAAAGACTGGACATAAGGATTGAAAGCCTCTCAAGAGGCCCCTACAAGAGTCCGTCGTTACCTCTGCTCGCTCATCAACGCTTGAGTCACCGTAATCGACCTAATATTCAATGCTGTCGATTGCCTCGTTTCGTTACGTCTATTATCTCGAAGTTTCGTTATGCCTATAGCTCACCGACAGACCCATTTGTTAACAAAACCTCGACTCTCAGTAGACGTCAAGTAAACGAAAAGGCGTCCTCATCTTGAGGTTAACGTTAAACGGACATAAAACCGGGCATAAGTGTCATCTTCCTGGCTAAAATACTTCGCGTTTCCTCAATTACAACGTCAATGGAACTGAGAACGGGCGTCTGGAGAAAATAAAAACTAAATCTTCTTCTGTGCGCCTCATCAACATTTCGAAGCTCAAGACGAGAGTAGAGCGGGTTGCATGATTACAGTCAAAACTTCAAACCCCGGCTACAATCTGGCTCTAAAAGTTTGAGCCTATGCACGGTTGAAAGCTTATCTTCCTAGAATATTCCTTACTAATGCAGTAGCCCATCTAACTGGACCAATGATATTTTTAAACGGTTCCGCCAGTACATTGCTCAATACAAGAACTTTTTACTTTCATAGTTGCAGGTAAGTGAAAATTTTTAAGTTCAAAAAACGCCAGTCCTCTTTCTTGGTCCAAATGGCCGTGATACGCGCAAATCCCGTTTTACACGGGGCACGTAATTGCAAAAGCTGATGTATGTACGAACAAGCGTTTCACATTGCATCGTCTAAAGCGGTGTATTGCAAGAATAAATACGTGAATGCATGGACGTGAGATGGCAAAATAGCCCCTGCTCTATCGTTATTGCACGGCAGAATGAGGAAAAAATGCAGTTTAAAATTGTGCAAGTTCGTGCCCCGTGTAAAATGGGCTTAAGGATCAACGTGTTATAAGGTGCATACAGAATTGACTGACTACATTTCAATCCATTCTGACGGTAACGAAACGCTGTTCCATGAAGTGAAATTTTGAAACAATTTTTTTACCGCCACAATTCCTAAACCCTGTAAGATCGTCAATCGATCTAAGATCTAATCCAAGATCCTCTAAGATGAATTTTTTCCACCTGGCCCAGTCAAGTAAACACCACTAATCTGACCGTACTTGCCATCACAACAATGGGGTCGGTCAGATGCCACAAGGAATACATTACGCGGACTTGTGTTTTTAGTTTCCTCCATCACATTTTCAAAACCCTAGGGTCCGGCTGAAGTCTTTAGTCAAATATTCTCTCGATACGAATAACCAGGTTAATAGATTATACCACCGATAACCCTCAGGTCAACTGATCCATTTTCTGATTCAATATGTAAAATACCCTATCAAAATATTTCTATGAATTTATTCAATATCATTACATTCCTTCAGAAAAAATTGAGAAGCGAGACATTTTCCTTGCATGTTCAGGTAATATATTGCGATGCATATCATAATTGTCCCCTATTTATATCAGGAGGGAAAATATGACTCACTGAAAAAAAACTCTATATTTTTTTTCATGGAGTCGCACGCTTTTCACACTAATCGTGCTTTAAAAAATTCATTCCTTAGTAAATTCTCACAAATGATTCGCTTACACCTTGGATGGGGCCAGTTTACTTCAACTCAAAGAAATGTCGACAACGCCTTGTCGTTTACGTTAAGCGGACACTTTAAACCCCGGGCAGAAAAGTATTTTTTTTTTAATTTTAGGATAACCTTTCCTCGGACTACAACCTTGAAGTGATGGAAGGGCTTGCGCGTTCCAAAGACCTCAAGAGCTTGACTGGCGGGAGTAATTATGATTCTTCCCGGCAGAACCACCCATGACGGGTAGGTCTAAGGATGGGAGCCAGACTGAAGGTAGTCCCGTGATGGTGTCACGTTGAAAACACTGTTGGGAAGTGGGGTGGGAGTCCCTCCCGAATATCAAATTCACAGAATATGAGAGTCATTCCAGGAGAAATGAATCCTGAGAACCACGGGACACCACTCACTAGGGCGGGTGTCGTGCCCGGCAGCGGGAGAGGCAAGGCCTCCACGGTCGTCATCACACGAAATTCTTGTAAAACAATGCCATCAAAGGAAGGAAATATTAGAAGTACATAGGACCCTGACAGTGTAGAAAATCGGGATGAGTTTCTCTGCTTTCCTACAAAACCCAAATTTCACAGGTAGAACACATTTTTTTTTTAAATCCCAAGAGATAATCTGACTCTGCCACGTACGCGTGAAACACTAAAACGTGACGTGACGTCACAACAAGCGGACTGCTCTGGGCCACGCGAGTAACACATTGCGAGGATGGCGCACCGTGCCCGCTCTAGTGTATTTATGCTCAAAGATCCCTCCAACCTCCTCCCCGCCCCCATCACCTCCCGGCCTGTCACTCTTTTCCTTCCCCCTTCCACTCCCCCCCCCCCCCAAACTCCGCCTCCCCATACGTCCCCCCACCTCCTCCCGACTTCCCCTTCCACCCAGGCGGCCTTCTTCCCTCTTCCTCTCTCGTTTCTTTCTCTCTTTTTTCTCTCTCTCTCTCCCTCGCTCTCTGTATCTCCTCTCCGGTGCTAGCCTCTGCCGCTCTCGGTTGAATGGTTTGACGTAAGCGAACCGCCTGCTGTTGCTCTATACCACACACCCTTTTGCGTCCTTAAACGCCCTTACCCTCGCGCTTTGCGTCGGAAATTTTTCGCATTTTCTGCGGACTACGCGGGGGAAAAGCGAGTCTCGACTCTTACTACGACAAAAATTCACGTCTAAATTGACGCGAGCACGCACAATTGCCGGCCCAAACTAATTGGCAAGTGTGGGGAAAATTTTATTCTTCCGTACATAATACATACTCTTCCGCTTTACAAGGTGAATTTTCATGTACAAACGAATGTGTCATAGAAAGTACAAGATACTGAATGGAATTAGAGCAGGTTCCATTTCCCCTCAAGTCATTCAGACAATCGTACAATTTGCAGCTTTACACGGTACAATTTCCTTCATAAAGGAATTTGTACATTCGTTTGAACAATGAAATGTACCGTGTAAATCGGCCTTAATGGAGAATTGATTTTGCCGATTGTCATTTCTAGAACTGCGTATGCATTTTGAGGGGTACTCTTGAGAATTCAGGACAATCCTTTCGGCATTATAGTTTCCTTTCCCGTCGGGAACTTGATTATTAAGTCACAAAGTTGACCCCAAAACTTCGCGAGGTTTACGAGGATGTGTGTCGACAGGGTTTCTTACGATTATATCCACTTACCATGGATGGATGTAATTTCAACCGCGAGTTGTGGATCGATTTGAATCACATATCCTTTTAAGGTGAGTTTACACATGTAAATCACTTCCATGATTGTAGCCTAGGAAGTCGCTTGCAAGCGAAACTTCGATATGTAGGCACGCACTTCCATGGCAGTAGGGGTCGATAGTGGTAGTAATCGACCGATGTTTGAACTTTAAAGTAAAATAGATTGGTTTCTATTTTGCCTGTAAGTAGCATATCAATTCTACAATAAAATTGCATCGCATCCGGTGAAATCTTGATCACATGACAGCGAGCAGAGATTAAAAATGTAAACAACGAATAACTTAGTACGAGAAGGACTCAGTCTCTAAATTTACCAATCGAACTCAGATCGATTTGACCGGCTCAGCTCGGTATGGTTAACGCAACGGGCTAGTGGGATCGATATGAGAAGCGGGCTAACTCGGCCCGCTTTCTCTGACGGTCTGAGATTTTAAATCGATATGAACCGATGCAAATCGATATTTCAATCGATTTCACATCGATAAACCAGGCGATACGAGTCGGATGGCTCAGAATGTTCCCAAGTTCATAATATTGATCTGAGTTCGATTGGGAAACGTAGTGATTATAGCTTATATATATTATCCGAAGGTCCGTGGTTCGATTTCCGGTCCAGTCGAATTTATTCCGCTTGGAATCGGCCATCATTTCATCTTCACACCACCATTGTGTTTGTCAATTTTACGTGTTCCTATCCACTTTCTTTCAACCTTTCTGTTAGAATATATATTTGTATATATTTATACTTGAAAATATTTTTAATGCATAAGAACCCCTAAGGTGAGCTTTATGACATATCTCTTATTAGATAGTAATAAATATTGTCACCATTCACATACTTGATAAGACGCAATTATGCATAATTGTTGTAATTCATACAAAGTTATTAAATCCACGAATGCCTATGGGACTCAAAACAGCGATATACGAACGCCATTATGCCACCATCGGGCGATTTTGGCAATTACCATATTCATTGTTTACTTCCGTCATCCATTTGTTTGGAAAAAGCTCCGAGTTGTGGGTAAGCAGAACGATTTTCTGCGAGTGTCGATACGATTCGAGATATTGCTACACTAGCCACTTCCATAGAAGTCAACTTCCATGTGTAAACTCACCTTTAAAGAGTCGTGTACAAGAGCGGTAGCGAATAAAATTGTTAGTCCATTGTTTTTACAGTACTCTTTGTTTATGTGAATGGTGATCAGGAAGCCACTCGTACGCTGTACGAAAGGACTTTTCAATGAAAATACATACTGGAAGTTAGAGAGATTTTCCGCTTTGCATACCTTCTGACACATTAAACATTCATTGAAATGTACCAGAACGGCTGCCTACAAGATTCATCGATTCCCTTTCTAACGCCTTGTTATTTCTAAATGCACATGGTTACACAGGGACGGTACTCACTCAGGTGAAATATTTATAAAAATCCCAAGATGATCAAATTCTTAGCATGGAGCATAATTGCCATCGAGTGAACTGTAAATCTACTTCAAAATATAATAATTACCGTACAAGCCACCCCAAGGGTGTGTGGCACGGGGTGATTCCACACGAGGCATGCACAGCTCATCCAAATTCAAATCAGTACCTCACACTTTCCCCCGGCCTCTAGCCGCAGGCCAAATGCAGACAGAATAGCAATGCGCGGTCATACCAGAACCTAGGAGAGTGCCACGCAGGAGTGAGGCTGAACCAACGAAAATAATATCTCGATTCTCAGTATCTTCTCAGTGGAATTTCTCCGCTCAAATTAGATCAATCTTCCTGTAGTTTTCAGCAAACGGCATAACATTCGACCTATGATGGCTAATTCTGGGTTTTGGCTAAAAACGTACGCAAAGGAATACAAACCCCACACCATTCCTTAATGGATACGCTAAGTCATAGATCTTAGTCGTTTACTGCTATTAGGTCTGCAAACTTCATCTTTTTCAATATTTTCCTCCAGAGTGCAATATCCTCGCATACCTCTTTCGCTTCTCTTACACAAATGTATTGCTTCATACCATTGAGGTATATAGAGATGGCACTTGCTGTGCTGGCCAATGTTAGAAGCTGATGTCAGTCCGCCATCTTCGTTGACCCTCATTTGCCTATTGCTCTTGCGGGCTAACGCACTGATTTTGCAATTTCACTGTGTTCTCCATCGACAACTTACTAGAATCAGCATTCACTTACTTCTTTAATGTGCATTCTTCTTACGTTTATTGCTTATTTATTTAAATAAAAAAATAATCCGCATTCCAGCTGAAAACTAGGGTAAAATCTTACTGATAAATAATACTAGGGTAATCATAATACTACGTAAAAAGTAGGATGGATAGGGTCAGGAATGAGTGGGTCATGAATGAATGTGGGTTAAATGCTCCAGTAATGGACATATATGAAAGGAGTGTGCTTCGTTGGTTTGGCCATATTGAGAGAATGGATGAGAGTCGAAAAGCGAATCAGATATATGAGAGTAGAATGAATGGTGTGAGAGGTAGAGGTAGGCCGAGAAAGTTGTGGTTGAATGTGGTTGAGGAAATTCTTAGGAGGAGGAATATTAGGAGTCTCAAAAAACAGGAGGGCGTGTATGAAGCAGTGTATGGGGGTGAATGAGGCAAAAGAGGTTTGCAAGGATAGGTCAGAATGGAGGAAATTATTGAAGCAGATTTAGGTGTACAATTATGTATCAACGAGTGAAACATTTTGACTGTGCCTACCCCGGAAGGGAACGGCGTGATGGGTATGTCTGTATGTAACTAGGGTAACTGAAAAAATTACATTGAAATTTTCTGATCTCACTAAATATAGTCGTACATAGTTCGTACAAGATAATAGCGCAGCTGACAGTTTGAAATGTAGCCAATTAGTACACAAACCTCCAATGTTGTTTTGGGAAGGGGATCACGTGACCGAGGAATCCATGATCAAGGCCCAGGTTTAAAGGATAAAATCGTGAAAAATTGTTAATTATCACTGTTTATGAGTCAAATAAGTATATTGTAACTGCGTCATTATCTTGGGAGGACTATGGTACCTTATCCTTTCCGAGAAGAGGTTAAAAATCACATTTATTCCATTTTTCGGACATTTCACTCGGCTTGATTAATGTAGTTTGAGGGAAACTACTTTAATCAAGCCGACTTTGAGTGAGTTGAAAGTAGTCATGACAAAAGCCATATTCGAATCATACGTCTTAATTTCAACAGCAGTTGGAAGCGTGAATTAAATATTGCATTATAAATGGTGCAATAATATAGTTTCATATGACAGAATTTGTAAGAAATTAAATGAAAATATCTAAATAAGTCTTTAACTTGACTCATCTGTTTACGCGATACATTTAGAACTCCTTCACAACGGAAGGTTTTTTTTCGCAATTCTGGAAAAATGACAGCGTTAAAATATTCACATTTATTTTCAAAAATAGTCGAGAAAACACAAAAACTACACACTATTATTTTTTTGACGAGATGTAAGGACAGATTTGACGAGATATAAGACGAGACATTTTAAAAAAAATAAGGTCTCTCTCTGGAGTGCACAGACGTACCACCATTTCCCACGTAAAAGCGCTGTTATTTTTTCGTCAAAAATCTCAGAAATTAGTTCGGTAAGGGGCTTGGTATCTTTGGACGGGTGAGATATTTTATTTAAAAAAGGTTACCAAAGCCTTTGATTTCTTGGTGAAATGATATTTGGCTCAAACTACCTTAAGATGGACCTCCAAAAAAAAATTCATTTTCAAGCTTTTGGCCAAGATTTTCGAAAAATAACACCGCAACTGGGACGACAGAAGGATTGCAGGGCCAGGGGGACATAATTCGACCGGGAAGCGGCGACCCGGTCCAATTCGCCTGCATCGTAGAGAGGGGAAAAATACACCAAGCCACGTGTCGGAGTGCTCGGAGTATGAAAGTGCCCCAATTTCGATAGTTCCACCGCAGTGTCCCGGGCCAATCTCCAATATCCACTCTCAGGGCCGGCTTTACGACCCTTCGCATCCCATCGAAGATACTCACGAAGGGACACAATCCCATAATACGTCTTTAGACTCTCTCTTAGATTAACCGGGGCTGGAAATGTTAACCTCGTGTTTCTGAACTACCGGGTCAACAGAGACCAATGTCACTGTGGTATTACGACGGTCGGTCAATGTCATAGGAAACAGATACAGAGAGCCACAGTGCCATACATCTACATCTACATACTACCCCGCGAGCCGTCGCATGGGCATGTGGCAGGGGGTGGTAGGTCACCAGCCGTGAAAAGATGTAAAATTTTTGGAGGTGAAATGGTGACATGTTCTATGAGTTTTATACTATATTTAGAGGAGCTCAGTTTTCATTGTGGTAGCTTATTGTGCGCCGAAAGAACGAGTTTTTGTACCTATCTGTCGGGCAGGGTATCTTTCTTATTTTATCGCATCTGTCAGGCCTAGAAATATAGTGAGGCGTGATAATATTCTCTGTGTTGCTCTGAAACACACCAGTTCTGAATTTCTCAAGGATCCTAAGCCTAGCGTGCAGCCTCCGAGTCTCTAGGGGCTCACACCTCAATCCCTCTAACAGATGTGTAACACTATATGTTCGTTCGTAGCAGTTTTTTTTACGAAACGTGCTACTTTTCTTTGTATTTTTAAAAATTTTTTTGTTAAATCTTTATGACCAAGGTCCCAAATGCTCGCAGCGTATTCGAGGTGTGGCCTAACCAGAGCAAAGTAGCATCTCTATTTGACTCTTTCATCTGAGGACCTTCCTATAATACGCTAAACAAAACCTAGTTTCTTTACTGCTGTGCCGCATACGTCAAAGCCTAAAAATTAGAGGCCTTTTAAATATTCAATAGGACTTAATGTCCCCTCACTTTGGCCAACTAAGGACCATGAAACATAATCCACTGCCGTTTTTTTATTTTCTATAGTTTTTCTTGAACACTATATTAGATCTTCCTCGAGTTAAAAAAAGAACTTTTTGTTCAAATAATAAAACTGTGTTCATGATTTATGACGATTCGAATTATTTTCCAACCTTCCTCAGGGTATTCAATGCTGTTTAAAGAATCCTGAAAGTTTCTTTTGCCAACTCTCGAAAAAACGTGAAAATCACCAAATTCTTGCCAATATCAAACTCATTAAATGTGTAAAGCCATATTACTCAACAAATATTCTTCTACAATGATGTGTTTCTTTTTTGGGAAGACCTAAAATTTGATATAGAGTGTCTTTTACGTGAATTTCATAAACTGATGTGAATAAAAATTGAGTACCCAGGCAAGTTTTATATAAACTCCACCTTGAGAGTCGAGATTTTAACACGGGCTCTTATGGAGATCGCTCAGATTATAGCAGAAAACCTTCATTAAGAAGGGGAAAGAACATCCAAGCTTTTAATAAACTGTTTATTGGAGGCAAAAACTCCTGGAAAATTGAATAAAAATAAAATATAGGAATGTTGCCAACTTAAAAAAAAAGATATTTGCGAATTACTGCTGTAATTGAAGTTGAAATGCGATAGCTCAATGCAAATGGCGTTGCAGTCGGCTCCTACAGCTGCACAAATGTGCTCATTAATATATCTTCGTGGGATAATCAGTCGAGATTTTAACAAGGGCTCTTATGGAGATCGCTCAGATTATAGCAGAAAACCTTCATTAAGAAGGGGAAAGAACATCCAAGCTGTTAATAAACTGTATATTGGAGGCAAAAAGTCCTGGAAAATTGAATAAAAATAAAATATAGGAATGTTACCAACTTTAAAAAAAAGATATCTGCGAATTACTGCTGTAATTGAAGTTGAAATGCGATAGCTCAACGCAAATGGCGCTGCAGTCGGCTCCTACGGCTGCAGAAATGTGGTCATAAATATATATTCGTGGGATAATCAGCATATTTCCTGCCATAGTTTCATTTTTCACAAGGAAACGAATTTCATCGGGGAAAGGGTTATTTTTTTAACCAAAAATAGTTAGAAAATAAATATTTATTTTGACTAACATCGTCATTCTAGAGCTACCTTAAGATTATGATTTCACGTTCGCCAACCGACGCGCCGTCGCGTCGTCTCTTCGCAATCACTTCAGGTGGAAGCAAGGCCGGCAAAAAAACGTAACCGCGAAATTGCCCACCTCCGGAACTGCCCGCAGTGGTGAGAGTCCGTCTCAGAGTGACGTGGCTTCAGGCGGGAATCCCTTCGCGACGAGCATCCGGCGATAATGATTTTAATCACCGGATGATTGATCAATGTGTACAGTGGCGTAGACAGTGTTTCCCCTACAGGTGGTGGCCATGAGATAAAAGGCACGAGGCATGGGAGGGAACAGAGTCCCTTTCACCATCACCCCTCCCACCCGTAAATATTTGTTTGGAGTTCGCCAAGCATTTCAGAAATAGAAAAAGTATACCAGGGTTCCCTAATCAGGGGTACTCGCACCCCCTGGGTGTGGGAGATAACATTTCAGTTTTTATGCATTATCCTGCCTCCCCACTAGCCTCATGAACATCCTCCCAGTACCTTCAAATCTTCCTTTGTACTGTATGATTCATCCCACAGCTCACCTTCACGTTGCTCCACCAAAAAGCGTAAACCCCTCCCAACCGATTACTGAGTCTTTCCTATGATCTTCTGTAATATATATAAAGGTCTGACACCGGAGATTTTGTACCTGAAGATGGATTGACAGCCGAAACTGGTCGTAACTTTTAAATAAATTGTGGAAGTCACAGATGTTATCTTTTTCATTATTTTATGTTAATATTAAATTATTTTTAACAAACGTTTTCGGCTATCGATAAACTAATTGTATTGATTGAGTAGGGCGTCACAATGCGGAAGTTCACGATGTTAGCCATCGATAAGAAAACACTTATAATCAATTGAAAATATCTTGGGGCTAGGAGGCGGGACTAAAATTTGTGGGGGTGAGTACAGAGGAAGTTGCTCGTCACGTGATTTTCCCTGAGCCGATCGGGGTACAGTGGGCGTAGTGTTGAGCCTCGAAAATTTAGTTGCTCTAAGACCTTCGTGATGCGAGCTTCGTGATTCTGCTTGCTGTGTTGCCAAACCTCATCACCACAGGACCACTCTCATTGTGGGCCAAGCGGTTTTCCCGGCTGAGGGATAATGATCTCGGCAACGGCGAGGTAGAGCCACCTCCTCTCGGTGGCAGTTCCCCGCCTCCCGGCAGCGGAGGTCCTCGAACAATGCCGGACTCGCGCGAAAGGTGCCCGCCCCCGCAAACCGTAGCCCTGTCTCCTAGCCCCAAGACATTAAAAAAATCATAGTATAACCCTTCTCTTGTTATTTTTCCAGAGAAAAAAATTTAACTCCAACTCATTCCCAAGACCTAACTACACCACCAAACTCCCCTCACTCCGAGAAACCCTCAAGTTAGAAACTGAAAACCTCGGTTCCACTTTTGATTGATGGGCCACGGAATACGGCGGAACAAATGAGAATCGCGCATTTCGAATGAAGCTGGGCACAAATATACGGTAAACATTGCTTAGTAACTGCATTATCGATGCAACCTTTACTTTTATAATATTATTGTTTGTTTAATTTAACTTAATATTTCATCATGCAATATACTAAATTAATTACATTGGTAATTTAACCATCATATATGTATAATTTATAATTTAATTTAATATTTTATTAAATTTATTATTCAACCAGAGCGGGACACTTAAACGTGGCAGGTTTCGAGTCTCGGAAAGTATCACTACTCCCTCCTAGAGGTACTGTATTACCATAGAGGGCCTCTACTCCCTATTGAGGGCCTCTACTCCCTCCCAAACCACCATGCATCCTCTCATAAACGCCATAAGCTAACTTTCACCGTTGTTTTTAATTCACCAACTCACCCCACTATTCTCATTAACCCACTTCCATTCTCCTTCCCCGAGTCTTAACACAGGGTATATAAAACGACGATCCCAAGTTTTTCCCCCTTCTTTGTACATTGATAATGACGCAAAGGCGTTGAAATTGATCGAAAGAATATAAAGTGTGGTCTCGCACTAAGTGTTTTGAGCGATAATCGTGCGTCACTGAGTGCACACAGTAATAATTTTTCAAGCTGGTCGAAATAATCTCTTGGAATATACTTAAATGTATCTGCGGGTGGCAGTAGCCATTTCTGTTCATGCAAAGATTTAAATAACCCTGATTTCGCGGATAAAATGGCATAAATGGCTTACCTATTTAAAACTTAAATTAGGATACAATATATTCATATTTTGCCACGAATATATTTTTAATTACCACATTTGTCCTGCCAGACGAGCTGACGGCAGCGACACTTACATGGAACTACAGCATTTTGACTTCAACTACGACAGTAATTGGTTAACAACTTAAAGAAATAAGCGGTATGATGCTTATATTTGATTTTTATTCAAAATCCCAGGAATCTTCGCTTCTTATATACAGTTATAATTAAAAGCTCAAGGTGCTTTCTCATTCAAATTGACACTTTTCTGTTGTATACTGAGCTATATCTATTTGAGACAATTTTAAATCCTCAACTTTTAAGGCTAAAATTGCAGTAAAACGAGCCCGGACACCCTATTTTATTTTCATCTCAGTTTATAAAAAGCACTTCTAAGATGTTCAAGTTTTCAGAAAATCTGGAATGAGTAACCGCAAATCCGGGGCCACCTTAAGGTTGTGGAATCGACTCCTACCTTATGACGAGGATAAGGGCATAATTCGTCATTTTCCACGCATTTTTATTTTTTTAATTCCAGCCGGATGGTTCCAACTTTGACGATGATGTGAAAATATCGAAATCAGTCCGGTGAAAACAAAAAAGCGAGCATGGAAAATTTCTAAGGCGTTATTCCTCCTCGAGATAAGTTAGTACCTTGATGATAACGATCACAAGGAAATTCGCCAACCTTTCGCGAATCAACTGTTCCCTGACTGTGGTCACCGTCCTTATACTGTTAGGCGCCAATGACTTTTCTTTTTCCGATTATGATCGTTTAAGAATAGCTAGTCTAATCGATGCACTGTGCTTCCCATCGCTAACCTAGCGGAACAAAAGTCGTTTTTATTTCGAAACAATGGTCCCAAATTTAGCTGCATCGTCAACTGATTGCTTTATCATGATTAATAGCTTTGGCAAGGCTTGATTAAGGTGTAACAATGTTGCACAGTCGTTAAATTATGCGTCGAGATAGCCTCCGTCTATATTCAGACAGTGTCTGACCTGTCAATGTTTACGAGTACCTGCAAGTAAACGGAAAGAACTATAAATATATTGTAACAGGATATTTAAGCAAACGGTATGTGGAAATGCTTAGCGTGACGTTTGTTCAAATACAAGCACTTCTAAACCCAAGGTTTAAAATATCATTCTCTCAGTCTTTAGAACCCCCAATTTCCTCACCCTTCCTATATTTGAATTTCCTTTAAAAATATGCTGTCAGATGCTTTACAGCTAAAGGGTCACAAAAACTTGAAAATAATCTGCACTCCAATTTATTGTGATCAGTATAAAGCAGAGGCAGGTCAGATGTGACAAATGTATGTGGAGACTTAAGACAAGACCAATAGTCTAAAACAGAGATTAGGTATCCCTGATATATAATCCATAAAGACCCCTGGTATTAATATCGACCCGTAAACTGTTGTGTGTATCTGGGATTTTAGCGGATATCCACATTCGAGGGGAAAGAGCCAAACTGCGGCGGAAGAGAGGCATGAAAATAATTCGCGATTCGGAAATCGAAAAAAAAATATTCTTTTGTGTCATCATAATCAAACCTCAGCGACACTTTGCAAGACTGTTCGTCAGATGCATCATACTCGTTACTTTAACGCAGGGTAAACTGTTTAATCGATAACTTGATATCCTACGAATTATTTGATAATAATAAATTTTTCTTACGCTTCACAAAAATAAATATATAGCTCACAATAATTATCTTCATTCTTTTAAGGGAGAAACTCCTTCATTTGGTTTATGCGTCAATACTTCAGTTATAAAGGCATTTACTTGGGATCAAAAAAAGAGTTACTCAAAATGTTAGGGACTTTCTGTGAATACTAATTCAGCATATTTCCCAAAGCCGTTAATGTCATATAATTTACTTAATTATCCGGGAATGGTCATAAAAACTTGCTTCCTTTCCTATTTTTTAACGTAAATTATAGAGGGTTACACACGAGAAAGCATACCCAAAGAGTACTCACTCAGTGAGACTTAAATTCAGTAAAACACGAGAAGTAAAAAACACAATGAGCACAAAAATGCGATAATTAAAAGTCTTCCAACAACCGTAGTAATATTACCTCGGGGAAAAGTTACCAGAGGAAGACCCAGGAATAAGTTCATGGGCCAAATAAAGAGGAAAATACGCAGTGAGAGATACCAGGAGGTAAGGGGACTAGCATTAGACAGGGAAGGGTGGAGGGCTGTACTAGTCAACCAATCCTAGGATTGAACGACCAATGATGATGATGATAAGTACTTTTTCAGTTGGTGAAAATATTATCCACCAATTTCAACAGTTTATTTCGGCAAACGGGCTTTGTCAATAATTTGTGGGAACGTCTGGTATTCTGAACGAAGGATCTAATTTCGGCACATTAACCTTATATTAAAAATATATGATACAATTCGGAGTTCTCCCGCCCTTTAATAACATGAAAAGAAAACAAATATCTTAAAGGTCATTGTTCACTCCATAGTACACCTACATTTATTGCACTCTTACGTTTCACATTTTTCCATTTCACCTCAACAAAATGACAAAATACGTGCTAAATATAATACTAAATAGTATCCAAACTAAAACATTTCTCGAAGGATGGATTATTACGGCTAATGCTGGCACAAAATTCAGTATTGGATGCGTACAGATTTTTTGTACTTTGTACAATATTTACATACATACATGCATACCCATCACGCCGTTCCCTTTCGGGGTAGGCACAGTCAAAATATTAATACATAATTGTACACCTAACTCTGCTTTAATAATTTCCTCCATACTGACCTATCCTTGTAAACCTCTTTTGCCTCATTTACCCCCATACACTATTTCATACACGGCCTCCTGTTTTTAAGACTCCTAATATTCCTCCGCCTAAGAATTTCCTCAACCACATTCAACCACAACTTTCTCGGCCTACCTCTACTTTTCACAACATTCATTCTCTGCTCACATATTTCGCCGGCCTCGGTGGCGGCGGGGTAAAGTCCTCGGATAAAAATCCTCGCCTGCCAAACCGAAGGTCGCGGGTTCGAGTCCCGCCGGGGTAGGATATTTACACCTCCCTGGGCATGGTTGTGAGTGTTCGTCATAATTGAGTTAATTGTAAGAGAGGACTGTACCTGCCTAAATTCGCTCTAAATAAAAGACATATAATTATCATTATTATTATATATCTGCTTCGTTATTCGAGTTATATATATACTTAGTTATTAAGTAAATACACATTTGATTGAGGATAATAAAATACTGGCATTAATACTGAGCGAATTAGATGTACTGCAAAATTTGTGATAGTTCCTAGTCCATAATGTTTTTTTATGTTTAGAAATTTATTGGCGAATTACACTGTAAGATATTTGTAATGGTTATCGAGGGTTAGGTAACCATGGCGTTAGTAAAAAGGGCTATTCCTTCTCCCTCCAAAAAATTAACCTTTCCCGTCATGAATAGGAGAACATTCGTTGTCACGGTGGAATCGATGTTGTTGTCGTACGTTTATAGTGAACGTCCCAAATCTTCTTCTATTCATTATGCGTAACATCCGGTCAGGAGATAACCGGAGGTACCGCATGAGCCTAGCGCTCGCCTTGAGTGTCATTAAAGTGAGAGTAAAAACAAAGTCGGATTCTGCATTGCCGTCCAACAAAACGAGAACCGAATCGCAAAATCTCAATGCTGGCCGACTTTCACTCGCTCAAGTTCTTTTTCCGTCTGTTTTCGCTAAAGTATATAGATATCGTATTTTATGAATGTGTACTCTCCAGGGACCTGACAAAATAGAATGATTGAGCAGACGAAAGGGATATTTCGTGGGGTGAGCCATAAATGTGAGCGTGGAATACTCGTAAATTCGGCATATATTGCGGCAGTGAGAGCATCGTTCGCGAAAAATGGGAGGTACGCCCCAAAAACGGCCGTTTCCGACAGAGGAAGCCCTTTATCCGCTCCATGATATATTTAAGTAGCTAGCCGCATGAACCCTTCGGCCGCAGTCGAATAAAACTATTCATTTCGCCAATCAGGGTCAACTTTCTCTTTTTCTAGGCAGCTGCAACTTCGGTTCTCAGATAAATTTTCATTTAAGAGAACATTTAATATGGGATTGCTACGGTCATCAAGCTCTCAGCCCCGTCACCATCGAACTGAATAATTTTTGCTCTTGTAAGCTACCAGCAGAAATTCCCGTTGATTCTCATGGAGAGAGATAAGGGAAAGGAATTATACAGTGCACTCTATCTGTGTAGAATTGAATCTTACTTCACAATCCCATTCACAATCTTAATTTTTTTCAAACATGACGAAAAATCCCATTTAGTCGCGTAAAGATCTCTTGCTGAAACTATATAGTGCGGTATAGTTACTATATAGAATAGAAACTATATACTTGCTGAAACTATATAGTAAACCCCCCTCGAAACTCGAAATTCGCCTTGAAGGAAGATGGCTTGGTGGTGTAACTGGCTAACACACCTGACCGGCAACTGGGAGATCCGGGTTCGAATCCCGGTCAAGTAAAATGATTTTTTCATAGCGAATTTCAACCCTGGTGTACATAGTGCAGTCTGAAAAATTCTAGTCTCGGTATATCTTACCAGGAATACCAAAGGGCCCACGTAATGGCCCTTATGACCCTGGGTAATTTTCATGTAGCCTGAAGCATTTAATGGTATAAATGCTAGAATCATGCGAAATTTCAGGTCAATCGGTTCAGTAATTGTCGAGGAGAAGAGTAAAAAAAAACATACAGACAGTTAATGGTACACTTTTACATTTTAGTATGGATATCTATCACGTTCCTACCCTTTTTCCATATTTAAAATTTCAAGATAAATGGCTTCTTACTTCATTCATTTGGAGGCTTATTAGAAAGCACGGATTTTGGGGACTTGAGAGTCCATTTGAGCCCCAACCATTCCTCTTGAGCTCTTTAACGTCAATAATATTTAATATGCTTTGTGAGTAGGTCTGTAACAGGGTGAAAAAAATCCTTCCCTCTATCATGAACGGGTCCCTGCGCTCTGATCATCTTCTCTCCTGTTTTTCACTCTGCATCCCTGCCTGCACCACTCTTGTGGTAAGTCTTGTTTCACACACCCAAATTCCGTCTCTCCACCTCCCAACGTTCCATTTTCTACCGCCTACCTTCATTTTTTAATACCCTTGCCAACAATCACCCTACCCTTGACCTTTTCTCTTCACGCAACATCTTTTCTTCCCAACTTAAACGCGTTGTCTCCTCCTCTTCTTCCTTCCCTCCCCACAAAATTGATTTTTTTCTTGTTGTTCCTGTTGATTACTGTTCTTATTGTTTCTACTATATATTTTTGTTTTATTTCTTAAGTTATTTTTTGTTTATTTAAGCCCATATTAAAGGCCCTAGTTGCTGTTTTTGGCGTTTTAATAAATAAATAAATAAAAAATTCTACGTAGTAAGCGATATACTACGCATACCAACAGGACCTAATTATTAGAACTAATGTGACGGGCTTAATGTAGATACTATGTAAAAGCCGTTAAACGCGCATGGAAAGATTTGATTTAACAAGCTTTGTACCTAGTTGAAATTGTCTGTTCATCACTTAGAGCTCTTTACTGAAATTGTTCATTAAAATGTGACAAATTCTAGTATGGGTATACGTATTGTAGTGATTCAACACATGTTTTATTCGAATTTTTCTTACTAGAATTTTTTATTCAATTCACTTATATTTGTTCCATTGCTATGCCATTTTCCTGGATTTTGGTTCACGAGGAAAAATCAATAAAAACATTCACCAAAAAGGCTAACGACACATATGTTCGTGTTCTAGAGAACAAATGAATCGTGTGGTTGGAATAAGCCTATCCCATCCACAGTATTGTACGAATGCCATAGGATCCAATCTGGGGCCCTTGTTGTCCTGAGGCCCTTTCATTTAGCCTATAGCACTCCTCAGTTTATGTATACGCGAGAATAATGCAAAATTTGAGGTCAATCGATACAGTAGTTTTAGAGGAGAATTTAAAATACCCCAACAGAAATACACTGGAATTTGCTATAGTTTATCATATAATTTAATGTAAGCCTTGAAAGTCATAGTGAATAGCCACCGCAGAAGTTGCTAAGTAAAACATGCTATTGCTGTATTTACAGAAAAACGGATGAATTTGGAATTGAAAACGGAATTTTAAAGCAAAAATAGAGCTTAAAGAACAGTCGATTTCCACCATCACATCTGCGCAACAGCCAACATGTTGCGCTACCACTATAATGCGGTGAAAGTCGACAAATTACGGAGGGAGGGAAAGACACCGAGCCCGAGTTGGAAATCGAACCCACCACCTTCGGGGACGGCTGGCGAGTCCAGCGCCTTCCTATCCAACTGGGTCAAACTGATGACGCCTCGCCATAACAATGCAGAAGATATTAAAATACGCTGCAAGGAAAATAAACACAATGCGAATTTAAGGGATGCTTTGTTATTATTTATCATTTTTGTTAAATGCAAATAACATGATCATATTAAATTTTGCATTAGTTGAAAGTAATTTAAGACCCGGAATTACAGTTTGGAGTCCAGGTGGGACAACCACCATGAACAGCCTAAAACGAAAACAAAGAAAAATCATTAAACAAATAATGAAATGGAATTAAAATACTGGACAGAAGAGGACGCATATCAAAGATTGGGAATACTACCAGTTGATAAGTTATTCCAGCATGTAGTAATCATTGAGAGTTATTTTAGTGACAAATAAAAGGTTTTAGATAAGGTTAAAAAAAATCAGCGCTGAGGGATAATATAAGGCATAAAGGAAAAACGTGTAAGACATTGCATGGAGAGCAAAATCTGACGGTAAAATTACCTACCACACTCAATAATATGCCCAATAACTTAAAAAAATCAGACTAAAATAAGTGAAGTTAAAAAAAATAAGAAAAGCTATATATATTATAGCTTAGCGGGACCTATACTGAACTGGTATGTCGTGAAATTACTTGCTGATAGGTTTTTGGAATTGATGCAATATAATGATAATGAGATGCAATATAAATTACAAAGACGATGATATATGCTATATATTTTTATGTATATGGATGTATTTGTACAACTGAATAAATCGATTTTCTGAGTTGAAAAAATTTCTAGTACAAATTACACGCTTGTCTTAAATTGTCTTCTCATGGACGGCTAGTCTACTGAGCAAGATATCTGAATCAGAGCAATACTATTAATAAAACTGAAACTCATTCGTTAGTACAGATACTTTTTAAGTATCAACGCCATGATTTTATTTCAATCTCCCCAACTCCTCTGTTTCTACAGATCAGGCGCTAAGTCACAAACCCGATCTGGGTTGAGCAAAATAGGCCAAGTATCTCACATTTTGAATGTGTCATTATCCCTTACAGAAGATTAATAAATACGAATGATCGATTAGAAAGTAGCCGATACCTACAGAGTCGGAAAATACAATAAAAACGTCCATAGCACTCAAAGTGTTAACTCTCACAGCATTTTAAAAATTGTGAATACGTTACCTCTTGTAAAATTGTCCCGATTATGTACGCGTTACGCATAGTGAACTTCTCTTTTTGTAAGAGATATAAGCCTTGTTTGAATCTACACCTACCGATCCATCCTAAAATAGAATAAAAACAGAAACATGCTACATGTTTCGAAAGTGTTGAAGACTGGGAATTGAAATCATAGTCAAAAACGAATAAGAATGGAGGTGAGTCGGTCGCTATCACTATAACAGGTGACGGCGACGTTGAAATCCGACGTATTCATTGTGATTGGGAGACAGAGAGGGACGAAGTTGCAGCTTTCGTTGCACGCTTGGCCCACTATAATCTTGGAGAAGGCCGCCGAGTGAAAGTGGTTGCAGGATGAGAAGCAGAGCCATTTCCGATGGAATATACGGAACGCCGTAATGGCTATTGAACTCGGTCCAAATCGCCCGTCCCGAAAAGGCACTCGAGTCCCGATATGAATTGGGAATACATTCATCCCTCAATCGTGACCAGAGGGAGAAATTCACTCGTGTCTCTCCGGGCAGGCCCGAGCGGGATACCGCTTGCGTAGATTATATGGGTGCAATTATTCCAAAAAAAACTGATAATCCTAGAGTATTGTCAGTATGAATATCTCGATTCAATTTGTTGGATCGAGCACGGGCTTACCATGGGTGTAAATGGGTGTAATTAATAATGGGTGTGTTTTAAGTGGAGCTCCGGTTTTACTATGGTAGTTACTTTACTTACTACTCCGGTTTTAGAAGAGGGGGGGCTAGGGTACCAACCGTGAAAAGGTGTAAATGATGAGGTTCTGTGAGGTTAAATGGGTGTAATTAATTATGGGTGTGTTTTAAGTGGAGCTCCGGTTTTACTATGGTCACTTATTGTGGAAAGAACGAGTTTTTGTACGTAATTTTTTAGCAATACACATATCTCTCTTATTTTATCGCTTCTGTCGGATCTACAAACGTAGTGTGGCTTCATTGTGATATTCTCTGTGTCGCTCTGAAACGCACCTGTTCTGAATTTCTCAAGCAAACTAAGCCTAGCGCGCAGCTTCCGAGTCTCCAGCGGCCCCCAACATAATTTCATTTCGGCTATCGTTCAGAACTGGCCATTGCCGACGTCGGGTTTCTCTCCACTATTCCTCTGTTCCCCACAGAGATCCCTTACCAACCTAATTGATTTAAATAACCGCTGACCGCCGATAATAATGCTGACCGGCAATTTGGAGATCCGGGTTGTAATCCCTGTCATCTTAAACGATCAATTCATGGCGAATTTCATCCACTTCGGTGTCTTTCTCTGCGCTCGGGTTTGCGGTTGTGTGCATTCGTAGTGATTTAGCAAACCAATTATCAAGTTCCATACTGAAGAATAAGGGAAAGATCCAAGGAAGCCGCCAAGGAAGAAGTGCTGAAAAAGATCAGCGCATCTTGTTGTGCTGATGACAAAGATATGCAAGGCAGCGTTAAGAAAAGTAAAATTTACCCCAGGAAAGAAAGGAGATCGGACAAATTAGTGAACTGGAAAGAAAAAATTAGGAATAAATACAACTTGAAGATGAACAACTGAAAACGAAAATGATGTCTCGTGGAATAAATCAAATGAACTCATTAACAAATAGACCTTGACAAAAAACTGAACACAAGAGAAAGAATTTTGTTTCCTGAGACGTAGGATCACTAATGATGGAAAGAGTAAGAAATATACTGCGAGCAGTGAAGCGTAAAAGAAAAAGGCTTTCTTTTCCGAAAAAAGAGCCAAACAACAGCTCAACAGCTATGCACAAGCTAGAATACAGTTCATAAAAACATGTTTAGAACATGCTTCTTTGTGCGGAAGTGAACATTAGACATTAACATCGGAAAAAAAGAAGACTTCCATAAAAAATACACGTGGAATTACCGATCGCGCCTGTTTACCAATCTCTGATCGATCTGACCGGATCAGCTCGCAATGGTAAACGCAACGGGGGCTAGCGGGGTCGAACTGAGAAGCGAGCACACTCGGCCCGCTTGCACAGCAAGTCTGAGATTTCAGATCGATCTGAAACAGCGGGTCTGTGGCGCTCCTCGTCGTTTTTTTTGGCTGTCATTGTGAAACAAAATAAAATTGTAATTATTCAAGGCGTGTGCTGTAACCAGTTGTGATAAGGGTGTAGTCATGGCGAGTGATGTGACATTGATCGCGTAGTAGCACATCGAAATGCTATCTCTAATTGGACAATTTTGTTCACTTGGAATGCGTGTAATAATTTCCAACTCTGCCCTTGTTCACATACAGGGTCAATCGTGCTTCAACTGATAGATTCGATAGGTCAATATCGATATTTTCAGTCCGTGCACGAAAATTCGAAAGTCTCACGAATTTCAAATAGTGGAAAAATAAAAGTCTCTATAAGGATCCCACTATTAAAAGTCTCCAATCGATACATCGATACTATCAAATTAAAATCAAGGTGAAGATCTCGAATTACCTTGAAATAGCATTCAATTTATAAATGCAACGGGCAATAATTCGTTTAATTTACCAGTATGTTTTTTTGTGTCATGGTAACGCAGATAAATCACTTTTCTAGGAGAACGTCGAAATATTTGATTATCTATATTTAAAAAAATACATAGGCTGTCAGAAGTTTTACCCCCTCCGCTCGGAAGTTAAGAATTCTTATAAAGTACAAATAATAGATAGATGAAAGAACCTATTTAAGGATTCCATTTCTAAAAGTCTCCTGTCGATACATTTAAATTCAAATCAAGGTAAAGATCTCCTCGAATTACCTTGAATTGGCATTCACTTTGTAGATGCATACTATTGCATATGCATTGCATAGGCCATTCTTTCGTTTCATTTTTCATTATGTTTTTGTATCATGGTAACAAAGATAAATCACGCATTTAGGAGAATATGTATTTATTTAATAATCTATGTTATTAAAACCACAGACACGAACAATTTTGATTAAAAATATACATAGTCTAATATGATTTATTTTGAGTTTTATCAATGATTTGAAATATATATTTTAAAAAAATATAAAAACGAAATTCACTCGGAATGAAATCTCTATGCCAATTTCCTTTCGGTGTGACTGACTATCCCATGTAATTATACGGCTCCATTCCATTCAATCCGAATAGAGAATAAATCCAAAAATTCTCAAATCTCTAACATGAGAGGGATTTTAATTGCTCTAATTGCACAGTGAAAACATGTTTTGTTTTATGAGAATGGAATTTCCACTATCTTCAAACAAAAATTATATCTTTTTGGAAAATTTTGAACACGATTTTTCGAGTCAGATTAACTTTCCTCCACTCGAAAGGCGGAAATGTTTACTCGAGAAATCCCCATCTAGAGGTATCACTCGAGCCGATTACGAAGTCACGACCGCAAGGGGAAGGCGGAAATCGAAGACATCCGGCCGAACCCATTCCTTGAAATATTTATTCTCGGGGACAGATAATGGTATTACGTGCCGCCGTGAGACGGATAGTTCTGCCACTCGTCACGTTGACGTTCTCTGACTCTTTCCGAATAACACCTACAGAAATACTCGGCCGTCCACTGACCGATTAGCCGGCTTAACATTCTCAGGAAGAAAGCGGAAAAAAGATTTACGGCATTGATGAAACCGTGAGTAAAATATTTCACAGAAATAGAAGTCTCTTAGTTAACAAAATTTTACATCAAGTTTTTATATCGATAAACAATTACCAATTACTAGTATCTGACTGGATCAGCTTGGTATGGTAAAAGGCGGGTTGACACATAGAAGTTGACTTCTATCGAAGTGGTGAGAGTAGCAATATATCGCATCGTATCGCCACTCGCAGGGAATCGTTCTGCTTACACATAACTTCCGGCTTTTTCCAATTAAATGAGTGACGCAATGAATATGGTAATAACGAAAATCGCCCAAGTTTGCCAATAATGGCGTTCGTATATCGCTGCCTGAGTTCCATAGGCATTCGTAGGTTTAGTAAATTTGTATGAATTAAAATAACTATGACCGTGTTCTCTTCGGGTTTTCGACGCGTCGATCCATTTTTGGGGGACAACAGTTTCGCCTGCCTTCCAGCTGGCTTCGTCAGGTCCTGAGGTTCAGGACTCGAAGAGAATACGGTCATTAAATAACCGCGGAAGTCTCCGTGCCAACTAAAATAACTATGATAAAAGATCGTAGGCTTTCCCGGCGAATACTATAGATAAATATTTCTCGGGTTTGGCACCGGGTAAGGCTGTTTAAGGCCAACGTTTCGATGAGAAACTCACTCATCGAAACGTTGGCCTTAAACAGCCTTACCCGGTGCCAAACCCGAGAAATATTTATCTGAAATAACTATGCATTGTTACGCCCAATTAAGGGGGTCAATTGCAAAAATAATAACTATTTTCTAATAAGAGATGAGTCATAAAGCTTATTTTAGGGGTTCTTTAGCATTTAAAATATTTTCAAGAACAAATTAATATTTACACGTGCAACAATGAGTCGTCCTCCTACAAAGTTATTCGTTGTTTACATTTTTAATCTCCGTTCGCTGTCATTTGACCAAGATTTCTCCGTATGAGATTCGATTTTATCGCAGAATCGATATGCTACTTGAGGGAAAAATAGAAACCAGTCTATTTTCCTCGCACGTTGCGACCGCGGTCGATTACCACGACTATCGACCACTACTGCCATGGAAGACCGTGGTTACACATCGAAGTGTCGCTTGTAAGCTACTTCCAAGGCTACTGTCATGGAAGTGACTTCCATGTGTAAACGCTATGGGCTAGTAGGATCGATCTGAAAAGAGGGAAAAAGCCGACTCGGCCCACTTTCACAGCCAGATCGATCTGAACCAGCGGGTTTGAGGCGCTCCTCGTTATCCCTTTCTTTGTCATTGGGAAAAAAATAAATAATCGTTATTATTCAAGGCGTGCGTTGTAAATAGGTGTGACAAGAGTGCAGTTGGTCAATCAGGCGATCTGAGTCGGATCGCTTGGAATTTTCAGATCGATCTGAGATATATTGGTAAACATGGTGAATAATTCCCGAATCGATAGAGCAGATCAACATTCTGAACAGCTAAAGCTAAAAATATTCGATAGTTGACGCATTTTTGACCCTACGCGGGCAATAACAACCATTTTGACTTGCTTCTCTCTAACGGTTTTGTGATCAAGTTCTAAAATTAGAACAAAATCACAAAATACAGCCAAAATTATGAGATAAATGAAACCAGTGAACGTATTTGCCGTCAGTATTTCAATTGCTCTTTACATAGCCTCAAGAGAGTTACCTGATTTGGAATGCTGTATCCTGGCACTGAAGCACGTAATATTTGCCTCACATCATACATGACGTTCATGCTTACTTTGCATCAAAATTTATCAGGTAATTTGTTACTGATATTTCCCACTGTCTCAAGAAAACACTATCAAACAATTAACACCATATTTTAAAAGGTTGGAGAAGGACTGTGATCAAAACTGTTCGTGATTTTCTTTAAAATTCTTTTGCTTTAATAAATTATAGGATGAAATCAGCGCAGTGGCTCTGTTCCCGCCTGCTTCTTCAAGTTGAATGTATTCTGCCTAATGAGCTCCGAAATCTTTTTTTACGTCAAGTTTTTAATTTCTTGGACAAGAATTCTCAAATCGGTGTAACAGATCAACTTCGGAGGAGCTGATGCAAACAATTAGCGATAGGTGACGCATTTTTGGGACTACTCGGGCCATTAATATCCGTTTCAACTTGCTTAATTAATTTATCCTTCTTTCCCGGATATGATTCGCTTAAAGTGATTCATCGACTGCTATGAATCATTTCTCGAGTATAAAACAAAAATTTGCCACGCCTCAAAAACCTGATTCGGTAACACCAAGCCAGTCCACTCACGGCAGTAATAATTCCGGCGTCTGGCTCATTTGGCGCGGCCGAAGAGGGAGCGCACGTATTACGAGGTTTCAATATTTTTTCCCTGATAAGCGCGCCGTGCGTTTTCTAAATATAAGCGCAACCTTCTTCAGCTATCGAGTGAGAATTTCGGCTGAACCGCCGGAACCAAACGAAATGCACGAACATGTATGTGAAAAGGATCCATTCAAGTTCGGCAAAAGCGGCTGAAAAAATTGGGAACGCGAAAATCAGCATGATTATCCGAAGCGAAGAATTAAAACTCAAAAGATTCTATGGTCATCACTTTGCGAGTCATGAGTATGGATTTTTGAGGGAATAAAAGACAACACAGTTCCTCATGGTCTGTTTATGTTTTTTTATACATACATACATACATACCCATCACGCCGTTCCCTTCCGGGGTAGGCACAGTCAAAATGTTTCACTCGTTAATACATAATTGTACACCTAACTCTGCTTCAAAAATTTCCTCCATTTTGACCTATCCTTGCAAACCTCTTTTTCCTCATTTACCCCCATACACTGTTTCATATACGCCCTCCTGTTTTTAAGACTCCTAATATTCCTCCTCCTAAGAATTTCCTCAACCACAACTTTCTGGGCCTACCTCTACCTCTCGCACCATTCATTCTACTCTCATATACTCCCGTTGTTTGCATTTGCGACCAGGTTGCCGCGGGGATTTGTGGCCCTTCATAATCCGGGGGGGGGGGGGGGGGGGTGGAGTCCAAAAGAATAAAATTAGTTGCTGAGGTGGTTGGAGCGACTTAAGTTGATGAAGAGATTTGCATGAAACTTTTCATACGCGTACTCAATAGTAATATGCATCGAAAAAGCGAAAACACTGCACATTACCAACATTGTTTCTTGGTCATGACGAAAAAATATCTTAGTATATTCCACACTTAAAAGTTTATGCATACATACATACCAATCATGCCGTTCTCTTCCCTGGCTTAGGCAAAGTCACCAAGTTTCACTCATACATACATATTTGTACACCTAACTCAGCTTCAATAATTTCCTCCATACTGACCTATACTTGCAAACCTCTTTTGCCTCATTTACCCCAATACGCTCCTTCATACACGCCCTCCTGTTTTTAAGACTCCTAATATTCCTCCTCCCAGGAATTTCATCAACCACATTCAACCACAACTTTCTCGGCCTGCCTCTATCCCTCGCACCCTTCATTTCACCCTTATATATCAGATTCGTTATTCGACTTTCATCCATTCTCTCAACATGGCCAAACCAACGAAGCACACTCCTTTCATATACGTCCATTACTGGAGCATCTAACCCACACTCATTCATTACCCACTCATTCCATGTTTTTTTATCTTGTACCATTGATTGTATTTTTATTGTATTGATTGTATTTTTACCTATCTCCGAGTTCAGCTGTTTAACATGTAAAATTATTGTTTTTCAATACGAATAGCTGTTTTTTTCTTTTTTTATACATTGTATATTATTAAGCTCTATTTATTTTTTTATTTGAATTAAATAATATGTTAATTTGTTCATTACCTCGCTGCTATATTATTATATTATTTTTGTATTCTTGCTCTAAGGGACCTGTCCCAGAGTAAAATAAACGATTATTCTATTCTATTCTAAGAAATGGATTTTTACACCCTACACCACTACGTGATCAGGGTATATTGATTTTGTCACAGTAGAAATGTAACGTATTGAAGGAGGCGTGGCAGGTATGGAAAAGTATATATAGAGATGTATGATTTTACACTTTCCCGGCGAATAACATTTGTGTAAATTTCTCGGGCTCGCCACCGGGTAAGAAATTCATAGGCAGCCGACGTTTCGGGTACCGACTCGTTACCCATTCTCAAGGCTACTGATGCGAGCTTGAAAAGACCGCTTAATTTGGCGCTAGGCGGGGCGGGATTGGTCTAGCCCCGATTGTTGTGGTGGAGGACCGTTGACCAGCGGGGACTTAGCTCTGGCGTTCTGAATTCTTCTCAGAATTCTATTCCAAGAGCTGCTGATCGTGGTACCAGTATCCCATGCGAATGTGGTGAAGTCTACGTGGGAGAGACTGGGCGAACTATATCCACTCGTCTGAAGGAACACCGTAGGCATTTCCGGCTTGGTCAACCGGAAAAATCAGCAGTAGTATAAAAATCAGCAGAAAAGCATAGCCTGAGTCGGGACCATGAGATCATTTGGGATGACACGACTGTTCTTTGGCGATCCGGCCAATTTTGGGATCGCTAAACAAAAGAGGCGATAGAGATAAGGTTGGAGAGGAAGAATTTCAACCGGGATACTGGTTACACGATCAGCAGCTCTTGGAATAGAATTCTGAGAAGAATTCAGAACGTCAGAGCTAAGTCCCGGTTCAACTACATCTGCTAAACATAAATATAATTTTTAGTCAATAGTTTGAATTGAAATAATATGAAGGTCTTCCGAAAATAAGATTGTTTCCGAAAATAAGACGGATTTTACAACACATTTACATCCTTTACATAAATCGCTAGAAATAGTTTATTTCATCGCTCAATCAACTATGTTATGTTTTATTTATGAACTAAAAAGCATTCCATTGCTTTAAATCCTCACAACATGCTTGTTGTTTTACTTAATTACGCTGAAATTTTTTTCTGTTTCATGGTTTTTGTTATCAATTCTGACTACAGATCCACCATAATTGTGGATTTCAAGAAGTACGGCAGCTAATTAGACCAAAGTCAAGTCATAAATAGTATTTTTTCTATTTATGTGACGAAGGTTTGATTGTGAAGTGATTTCTAAACGACATCTAAATTATCTTATAATGTTTAATGGTGTATCATCTTTTTACCTAAATTCATTCTTTACACGGAATGATTTATTTCCTCTTTATCCTAAATGTACGACGACTCATCATGTCCGCCAGCTGACTCTTACGTAGTGCATCGTTTATGCGTCGTCAAAAATAGAATTTTACTCCAAAAACCTTAAATCACCCGTGGTCTGAGTCGATACATAGTGGAACTTGTTCATTCTCAAAGTAAAACACATTTTGTGATTCCACGAGACCTTTTTTATAAATCGCAACTGAAGATGAGGTCAAAAACTACGAATCCATAGAAAATATTATCTCAAGGAATCACCAAATGCGCTTCACTTAAAACTACCAAAGAATCTGAATCACACCCATCAAACTATTTTCTCACGATTTCCATGTATAACTTAAAATTTTTCCAGTAAAGTCAATCATTTTTCTGTCACGTGCTTTTTTCCTTGAATTATTTGGTATACGAATACGTAAGCAGACTACTTACTTCCAACGAAAAGCAAATACTTCAGAGTGAATAAGATAATCCTATCTTCAATGACAGACCTATTTGCGGCGGAAATTTCTCATTCTGTAAACATGCGGCATGTTTCACTTCGTTCATGAAGGCATGCGTGCAGAGAAATACAGAGATTGCGCTCAAGTGAGTCACTGATTTCAAAAACGGATTTAGGTTAGCCCCGAGAATGAAGAAGAGATATACAAATCAGTTTAAATGAAATGAGAGCGAACGAACCAGCATTACATGCGGAAAGAGACACCTGGGTCACTTTAAGTAAACTCAGGTTTGTTTACACATGAGTAATTACCGTAATTTTGCGGGAATTTTTAATTTTCTGCAATTAATAGATAGAAGAGGAATTTATTGGATAAGCCAGTAGCAATAGCAAGGGGTAGAGGACATTTAAACAATCCCTATCGCTACATTATTATATCAGAATAAAAAGAAAATTTAAATACAAATTAGGCACCCCGCACGCAATTCGGCGCTCATTTGTTTGGTATGAGAAATTTTTCGTTCAAACCGTCAAAACGATAGCCCCACGAATATTCCACGAGTTACAATTTCCCACGAATGAGTTGTGCGTGCCTTAATTAATAATTTCGATTGTATTAAATATTTATGAACCTAGATTCAAATAATATGTTTGGAATATATCGGTATGATAAATATCAGAGACGGAGGTGAATAATACCGAAAATTACGCTAATTTTCTTGGGCATCGATAAATTACGTAAAATATCGCGGTATTTTACGAAAATTATCACGGTAATTTTTGGATTGACCAATCTCTAGGTCTGCTACGCAGAAGTGGATCGCAATAAGCAGTCAAAGTTGGACTTCACGGAACCTCAATCAATCCGCAACACACCAAGAAGGAAAATGGCCGGCTGACAGAAGAGGCACGAGGTACGCAAGGAAAGACAAAGACATACCTATTTAAGCCTTGAGAAAGCTCCTCTCTATAGAGAATTCTACGGAATGTAATCGCTATCGACGTCGGGGGTAGGTACAATTGAGTGGGGCTATTTTCAAGATGGGTACTTATCCCAAGAAGACCGCTGAGAATGCATGGTGCTCCGACATATGTTTCAATTGACTGTAATGCTTCCATTTCACAAAGAAAAAAATAGATTTGAAAAAGATAAATAAATTTCATGACTGACAAATTCCAAGGTGAAAGCATGTAAGAAAAATTGGAGCCCGTGGGACAATTCATGCGTAAATGCCAGGAGCGTTAAGTCAACTCTGGCAGAACTGGGTGAGTCAAACAAAATAATAAAAATATTCGTTTTTAGTTTTAAAAAAATCCTGTTTCTCTGATGAAATTGGTTACCTTTTGAAAACCAAAATTAAGATACAAATTAAGCAGATGATCCCACGAATATATATTTTAAACAACCACATTTGCCCAGCCATAGGAGCCAACTGGGGCGCCATTTGCATGGAACTATCCGCATTTTGAATTCAATTACGGTAGTAGGATCAAACGGAAGAAGAAGAAGAAGTAACGGAATCAATTTAACTATGAAATTGATACCACATTCCATAAAAATCGATAACGGATGCATTTAATATATCAGTGTTACAGAGCTTTTTCAAGAAATATTTTTCATTTAGTATTTTTCTCTTTACGCTGTAACCAAGGCTCAACAGACCAACCAATACCTTTGTTTTTTGTTTGATGACTGACGAATTCTGTTTACTTGTTTTAAATTATAATTATTATTTTTTATTAATTAATTAATTTTCTTTTCTTTTTTATTTATGTATAATATTATTTTATATATTATATATTATCTTATATACATAAATATAATAATATTATATATAATAACAAATAATATATAATATTTTTAAAAAATAATAAATTAATACAATATTATATTAACTATATACGGTAGACTTTAAATAATAAAAAAATTAACTTAAAAATACGAATGAAAAGTATCATAATTCTCTGAAATAATAAAAATTAAGGCAAAAAACGAACTACAATAGCATTATTCGTCAAAAACATCGTATTTTAGACTCCAATTATCGTAGAGAACGATTAATATTACACTATTTTGACTATTAAAATCGCTAATGGCGGTAGGAAAGTCGTAGGTAATATGTGGTGCATATCCACGAACTATTTTTTGTCTACGGAGGTGGAAATCGCAGTGTGCCGAACTGTTATCCTCCCACCGTTAGTACACTGCAGCGAAATTCGGGTAAGTTTGGATAAGCACAAGAATTGGCATAATGCAGTTGGAATAGGGTACATGAGAAGTGTTCACGGCAAAAATAGGATGAACAGAGGTAGGAATGAGTAGGTGATGGGGAATGCGGCTTAGATAATCCTCTAATAGAGTACGTGAACGGAATGTGCCTCGTTGGCTAGTTAATCCGTTGATAGTCTCGGTTTGCTCAAAATTATATCAACTGTTATACTTCTAATGTCAGCAGGAAAGTCATAGGTAGTACTTTGAGCATATATCTGATAAAATTACGTCTAGGTGGATCCCTAGGAGGTCCTAGTATAAACTGGAACTCACTGTCATTTTTCGAGTGAATGTTTACAGTGTGAGACGGGTATAGATAAGGACATGATTCCCGGACTAGTAAATCCGTGGATAGCCCAGATTAACTCAAAATTATATTAAATATTACACTTCCAATGCCAGTAGGGAAGTTATAGGTAGTGTTTGGAGTACATGCCAGTTAAAATTACCTCTAGACGGACTCCAACGGGGTTCTAGTTTTAACCGGGCCTGGCCATCATTCTTCGGGAAAATGTTTACCATGAGAGACGGGCATAGGTGAGGCCATGATTCCGAAGCTAGCAAATCCGTGGCAAGTCCCGGTTCACTCAAAATTGTACTAACTACTAACTGTGCCCGGCATGCATTGCAATGCCTCCGATGAATTATTCGTACCTACATAGGAATTCGCACCGCACAATTGATGACATGAGTCTCCATTTCATGCCTGAGCTGCAGTTTCCAAGTAAATAAAATATTCTATTGTTGACGCAGTGCAAACATTTAATATTTTAGAGATTCAGAAACTAAATTTTGGAAAAAGAGAAGCGTATACGAATATCGAATGCAAGAATTTAAAATAAGCAAACAAAGAGACCACTGAACCAAATCTTATTCTACGTACAAATAAATTACGTCCCTTTTAACATAAATTATGTCTCACTGATATGATTCTGATGCACGTGATTGAGCAACTCGTAAAACGATCTGCTTCGATGCTTGCTCGTCGTTCCTCGCTTGTATGAGAAGCTCGCGTGCCAACACGCATTTGTTGAAACGACTCGCGCTCCACCTATTGTACAATGAATTTCATAATAAAGAAACCTTCTCGGGCGCGCGCACAACAACTCACCAAAGTGTCATCGTAATCGGATGAATAGTATTGGAACGCATAGAATACGAACAAGCAAATATTAATTGTTATTTATTAGAAGATTACACTTCTAATGTCGGCAGTAAAGTCATAGGTAGTGCTTGAGAAGCTCGCGTACCAACACTCGTTTGTTGAAACGACTCGCGCTCCACCTATTGTACAATGGATTTAATAATAAAGAAACCTTCTCGGGCGCGCGCACAACATCTCACCAAAGTTTCATCGTAATCTGAAGAATGGTATTGGAACGCATAGAAGACGAACGAGCAAATATTCATTGTTATTTATTAGAAGATTACACTTCTAATGTCGGCAGAAAAGTCATAGGTAGTGTTTGTAGCATTTGCTGATCAAAATTATCTCTGAATGGATCCTTAAGGGGTCCTAGTTTTAACCGGGCCGGTCCTTTTTCGGGCAAATCTTTACCATGAGAGACGGGCGTAGGTGAGGACATTTCCGAGGCGAGATCGTCTGCGCCCGGGTCTATCGAGCGTTCACCCCCCCGAACTGGTTTCTCTCTCCGCGGGACTCCCGTCGTCACGGACACGGGCGCCGCCATAGAGGGAGAGAGAGGTGTCGGCAAGGAGACGACCCGGTCGCACATCATCTTCTCCGCTTCGCCTCATCCCCTCACCCCGTTAAAAAGGGAGCCGCCACAGAGGCTGACGAGAAGACGAATGAAGTTATACGGATCGCGCCCCCCAGCCGCTGGGACGTCCCACACCGGAGAAAATCCGTCTCCCATAATAATCCCTACCAACAAAAACCTCCTCTCTCATCCCCACTCTAAAGCTGAACGTATGGTACCCGCAGAGTTACCAACAATAAAATCTACATACTGCCCTGCGAGCCTCCGCATGGGTATGCAGCAGTGGGTGAGGACACCAGCCGTGTGAAGATGTAAGGTATTAGGTTTTGGGAAGTGAAATGGTGACGTGTATTATGGAAGAGTATTTAGTGGAGCTCAGTTTTTACTGTGGTCACATATTGTGCGCGAAAAGAATGAGTTTTAGCACCTATATGTTCGGCAGTGTATCTCTCTTATATTATCTATACTGTCAGACCTAGAGATGTGTTGAAGCTTCGTGATAATATTCTCTGTGTCGCTCTGAAACATCCCCAGTTGAAAATATGACTATACTGCATGAATCAATAGAAAAATTATTTGGTAAATTTAAATAAAGCGATACATTTAATAATTTCAGGAATATTGTACAATCTACAGTGAATAAAATTGTAAATAAATTATAAATTCGGTTGATATTTTTTGCTCCTGATATTCTCCGTGAATCATGAATGGTGTAGTGAGCAAAGAGCTACCTAAAAGCATTTAAAACGTTTTCGCCCGAGCAGAATTCCACGAACGTGCGCTGGAAAACAATTTTTCCGTGACTCATTCCCTTGTTGAAGAGAATGGTTATCCATTTATCAATGAAGGGAATGATACTGATTAGTGTCCTCGCGACGGTGAGTGCCGTTGGGGCCATAAAAGGGGGCCGATTTTCAACCCGGAGAATGCCACGGGCCTCTACAAGGCCCCACGTCCCACCTTTGCCCGAGCGAATTCCGAGCAATTGCTCCGTGATCAATGATGAATGAAAATTCGACCAAAAGCGCGGGTCCAACTTTCTCTTTCAAGCCGCTCTCTCGCCAATATTTCGCTCTCGTTGTCGAGTCTCTCTCCACGGTTTGTCCAGAGAGTACATCTACATAATACCCCGCAAGCCGCCTCAAAAGGCGTGTGGCGGGGGGTGTTAGGACACCAGCCGTCAACAAAAAAAAATTAAAGTTCCGCGTAGCATTTATTAAAGTCCTTAATTGTTCGGGGGAAAAACGAATTCCCAAACCTATCCGTTCGGCAAAATATCTCTCTTAATTTATCGATTCTGTCGGACCTGGAAATATAATGTGGTTCTAATATGATGTTCTCCGTGTCGCTCTGAAAGATATCCATTCTCAATTGCTCAAGCAATCTAAGCCTAGCGCGTAGCCTCCGAGTCTCTAGCGGCTCCCACCCTAAATCGTTCAAAATCTGTGTAACGCTTTCTGCTCGGCCGTAGCAGTTTTTGACGAATCGCTTAGCTTTCCTTTGTATTTTATTAAGTTCATGGACTAGGTCTTTCTCCGCTGGATCCCATATGCTCGCTGCATATTCAAGGTGTGGCCGGACGAGTGCGAAATAGCACCTCTCTTTCACTTTATCATCCGAAAATCTTCCCACAACACGCTTGACAAATCCCAGCATCTTCAGGGCTCTGCCACAAATAGAGAGCCGCCGCACGGGCGTGTGGCAGGGGGTATTAGGACACCAGCCGCGTAAAGATGTAAGGTTTTGGGAGGTGAAATGGTGACGTGTATTTTAAGAGTGTATCGTATTTAGTGGAGCACTGTTTTACTGTCATCACTTATTTTGCGCTGAAAGATCGACGTTTTCGTACCTATATGTTCAGAAGTGTATCTCTCTTATTTCATCGCTTCTGTCAGACCTAGAGATGTAGTGAGGCGTCATGATAATATTCTCAGTGTCGCTATGAAAATCACCAGTTCTGAATTTCTCAAGCAAACTAAGCCTAGCGCGCAGCCTTCGAGTCTCTAGGGGCTTCCATCTTAATCCCTATAAAAGCTCTGAAACGCAATATGTTTGCTCGTAGCAGTTTTTAACGCTGCGTGCAGCTTTTCTTAAGGCCGTTTTACACGGGGCACGTAATTGCACAGGCTAATGTATGTGCAATCGTGAATTTCAAAATGCACCGTGAAAAGCAACGAAATTCAAGAACGCATGCACGAATGCATGAATGCGAGACGTCAGAATAGCCCCTGCTCTAATTCGGTGGTCGCATTCTTGCAATTTGTACGTATAGCACTCCATCTAGCGGTCGCAGAATCAACGACATCTAAGTTCACGAGAAGTTGACTGACGAAAAGGTTCGATAACCTGAGCGATGGGTGTTTACAGTTTTTCTTTGTGTGGGAGGATATTTACAGCTACTTATATTGTTATTTATTTAGATAGATATTTAATAGCTCGTTAAATTGTTCCTCTGTCATCCGCATAAAATTGCGGTAGGCATTCCTGTCTTCTACAGCCAGCTCCTGTTGGACCATATTAAGAATGCCCGTTCCCTCCTCTCGCCCACGGATCCACTCCCGCATCCAAAGTGCTCTTCTGGCTCTTCTCATGCGGTTACGCCTTTCTATGAGCTCTGCGGCCCCGATCATGATTCCCACTACTGCTAGCTCTGCAGCAATCAATGCAGCCTCCTCCTGATCCATTATTTCTCTCACAGAGAGAGAGAGAGACTCAATGCCAATATCACAGAATCCCACAATCACCACAACCTTATTTTTCACTGAATGTCAACGTCGTGTACAGAATATCGTATCTCTCCTGTTTGAACAAAACACTCGCTCTTATCGTACTTATCATACGACTGGAATTCACGAATGAATGCATGCTTACGACCACCGTGTAAAGCAGTCATGCATTCGTTATCGCAATAATTATTGCACGGCATATTGCGGAATTAATCCAGTGTTAAGTTGTGCACTTTCGTGCCCCGTGTAAAACGGCCTTTACAACCACAATGGGGTTGGTCGATTCTGTTGGTTGTGTGACCATTTGAACAACAACAAATTGGCATAACTTATCTAATTCTGCTTTCAGTGATCCAAGTAACGGCATTTGAATGCGCCTTTGAATACGATAGGCAAAGCATACCGGTCATACGTTCTGTAAATTTAAGTTGCATGGAGCGTGATAATTAATACACTCTGTCATTTGTTTTAGTTGAGAAGGAATGCTCTTCTATTTTAAGTTTAAAATTTTATACGTGACCAATTCATTTGCGGTTCTGATTAAACTGGGATGAGTGCTGCATGCCTGGTGTGGAATCACCCCGTGCCACACACCCTAGTGGTGGAAAAATCGATTTCGATTTAAGTCGAAAATCGAGTTTCAATAGTCAAAGATCGAGGAAATCGAGATCGAGCCATGATCTTCGAGTTTCGATCCAAACTCGATTTTTCAACTTCGATCTTGACCATTTCGTATGATCTCAGCATACCGTACCGATTGGTCTCGTACCGTTTCGCGATCAGAGTGCTGAGTATGATAACGTCATCCGTCCCATGTGAAAGACTTTTCTCTAAGGCCGATAAAATTGGAAAGGCACGCCCTAGATCATCAAGAAAGCATCTCAATCAGTTGATCTTTCTTCAAAAATTTTAGTGAAGTCGAATGGTTCCAAGCGGTGATGCCCAAACTTTAATGTGCGTGCATTTGTAAATTTTTACTACTAATAATTCAAGAATGTATTCTAAGTAGATTTTTAGGGATTTTTTTATAATATTCAAATATGTATTATGAGCGTTTTTCGAATGAATAATAAACATGTTTTTGTACCAACTGTATTTTTTTCAAAAAAGAACCGTCAATTTTTTTCGATTAATCGATCATTTGGTTCAAATTTCGATTTTTGTTGAAAAGTCGAGCTTTTCATTTTTATTAAAAATCGATTGCTCGAAAAATCGATTTTGACCGACATTTTTCCATCACTACACACACCCTAGTGGTGGCTTGCATGGTATTTCGTAGATATAAATGTAAATCGGGTTGGTGTGGTGGCTAGAGTACTCGCCTACCACACGGGCGGCCAGGGTTCAAATCCATGCAGAGGCGGATGTTTTTCAGAGGAATCCTGATCCCTACTTGAGTATCTTGTGTAGGGCACTTCAAGTAGAGTACTCCGTCGGTCGGATGAGACGTTAAGCCGTGGTCCCCTTGGCGCCTTTCATTAAGAGCAGGCTAATGCCGACGCCGGGTTTCTATCCACCCTTCCTCCCTTACCTGACCCCTATGGCGCAAATGACCTTAGTTGTCGGTCGCCTCCCTAAATTACCAATCCAATTAATATCTAGGACATGACGTCACTGAGAGTAGAATTTGTTTCGAAAAATGATGTTTCGGGAAAGAAAAAGAAGTAGTTTTTCTTCTAAGAGTGTACTGGAAATTCTAATAACTTGACAAACATTTTTTAAATTCTACTCATTTTTCTTGTTTAGATCTTACTCGCGTGAAGGAAATTAGAAGTAACAATTTATATAATATTGCAAAAAAATAATGCCAAAAATTAATCCTCCTTAATATCTAGGAGGGGATCGGGTAGGTGTGGTGGCTAGAGTACTCGCCTACCACACGTGCGGCCAGGGTTCAGCTCCCTGCAGAGGCGGATGTTTTTCAGAGGAAATCCGATCCCTACTTGATTGATCCCTACCCCAAAATATCCTATCTAATCCAATCCTGTAGATTAGACGAAAGACTTTACTTCAAAACTGTGACAATCAGAACATGTATACTCTTCCTTCTCGACTGCTAGCGAGGAGAGGCCAAGTGTGAATAGGAAATTTTCTGCACAATTTAACCCATGTAATTCGCCTATATTCTTTGTAGAGATATCTCTCGCGTTTCCATACTTGTGCAAGTTATATCCTACGAGGCGCGCGTGGTTCCAAGGACATAATTGCGTCATTTGGCGTAATGACACCCATATCTTGAGTATTTTGGGTGGTTTTATTTCTTGAGCATTGGGTCGTGACTCAGCTCGCTCAAGAGCTGACGGATCGTGTGATCATTATTTTTAACGCACCAGGAATGCAGGGCGGATGGAGGGGGAGTTAGGAAATTTCAATCCTAATGGGCAATTGTATGGGCATCGTTTAAATATTTTATGACCTCGTTATTTTTAAGATTCATGACCCCTCACATCCTGGTGCCGGCTTTGACGTCATTCCATGCACCTGGTACCGAGAAATAATTCATTATTAACGTATTTAGCGATTAACTCAAGTGGAACCAGACTTTGTGGCATTCCCATTGGAACTGACGAGTTGACCCCTTAGAAATAATTTTTTGTATAGGAATTTTGACGTTTTCAACTGAAATTATATGGTAATTGTTTCAAAAATATCTTTTATTTTATTATTTAGCATTCCATCGCAAGAATGGATGTTATATCAACGTGTTATAACTAGCTATTTGTGATGTCGGACCTTTTTTTACTGAATTAATTCTTTATTAATCAAGGGAAACCTCCGCTGTTTACATTGTTTACTGAATTTCTTCGAAAACACCTCCAAATTAGGTATATAATACATATTAATAAATGTTTTAAGATCAAAGATAATTTATATCTCCTCTCATTTCGTTAAAAAAATATGATATCAAATCCTGCTGAAAAGGCAATGAAGGCTGGAGTCAGTATAATTGCAGGCTATCGTTACGAGGTAAAAGCTACGTTTTAACGCTGTGTCATGCAATATTTTACGCAAAATGGAATAAAGAAGAAATTTAAAAAATATAGAAGGCAACAATAAGCCTAAATTTACTCGTCACTGCAAATTGTATGTATCTCAAGACAACAGTATTTTAAAGTACAGGTTTCTTCTAAACATTGGTGTCCATATTTAAATAATAGATTGTAATTTTCTACAATTATTTAATTTGCAACGGCGTGTTTCACAGCTTTACTGCATCGTCACGTACAAACCCGTGAAACAAGTCGAACAAACTGAATAATTGAAGAAAAGTACGAAGCATTCTTTTCAACATGGACTCTGAGAATTACCCAGATGAAAATTTACAAAAGTGGTTAATTCGCAGCTCCAGTGAACTCTTTAGAAGAGGGACAAAGATTGAATGGCCCTGAGGATCTCCAATCTCCAATATGCACCAAAAGAAGAAAAATAACTCATTAATGTAAGCATTTTTTTTCAATTCCCTAAACTAAATGATAAATCGTAACCCTTTTAATGATGTAGTAGGTTTGACATAATTCTAAGCCTAGTTATAACCTAATTTTATATTATATTTTTACCCCAATCGATAGAAAAAATGTTAATCTATTAATAATATTAAAATCAAGGTAGTTTATCGGTCATACCTAAAATAAAGGTAATTGTTTGTTACGTTATAAAAGTTTTAACGTAACAAACAATTACCTACGTTAGGTAATTTTTTGTTACGTTAAAACTTTTTTTACCATAAAATGGATGTTATATACATTTTATATCTTGAGCATCGGGCCGTGATATTCTTTTTAATTTAATAAATTTAATATAAATTATAAAGTTAGATATGCGGTAATTGGAACATTAATTAATTCTGCACGTTAAACACGAAAACAATAAGCCATATTTTTCTCCCACCCCCGCGTCCTGAACTCACCGTCCTCAACTCAACTCAACCCAACAAAGAAAAACCCCTTTATCGTTTTAATGTTCCAAGCTTTCACCCCTCCTCCCCCCCACAAATCACCCCCGTGAATATTTATGCCTGGGAGCACTGCATAATGTACCTAAAGATGTCGAATATTCGATACGACTGGTCGTCTAATAAAATTTCTACGCAAAATTCACGAAGGTTTCGTTGATTCCCAAGTATTATGGAGAAATTTCACAAAATTAAGGCTGAAACAATTGAATTTGCGAACAAGCGATATTGAAGTAAATCTCTATGACAGATAAATAATGGGAGTCATAAACTTGAATTGCACTTTTATCCTGCGTCCACGGACCGACAACACCCATTTTTTTCAAACGTTCAACTGACGTGTACGATACCGGACACTCTTCAACTCACCTTCACGCCCTTGAGGGCTATGAGAGACGGAGCGAAACGCACGAGGCTTTCGTGAACGCTTGACTTCAGCGAAAAAAAATACTTGCTTGGAGCAGCAAGTCAGCTAAAGGAGCGTGCACAGATGGCAAACCATGCGATTCTTTGGGTGCAAAGATAGGTAATATTATTTTATTCCTTGCGTGTGGCGATTTGACCGCGTATCGATATGCGGTAATTAGCTCAGCGGCCATTAAGGAGGACCCTTCATTTTAGGTATACCTTATTTTAACATAAATTATAAAGTTGGACTTCTCCCATCGAATGACGTAAAAATATGTCTAGGTCATCAGTCATTTAAGAAAAATATATTGGCTTAAAAACTATGAAGTTTGTGACTGAAATACGTTACCTTAATGGCAGTGCGATAGCATCTCTTCACATAGCTTTTTTTATCTCGATTTCCGCCCGAATAATGTTGTTCAAAAACTTTTATAGCATGCGCTACGTCTTGAGATACCTTATATATTTTTTATAGCTTAGGTCATCTGTAATATAACACGAGTATTTTGGTTTAAATTTCAGACTTCCGGTTTTCGTCGGAGCAAGTAGCCGACATACTGTGATGAAAGTAGCAGCGTTGCCAATGGAAAATTCTGCTGTTTACCTTGTTTGCCAAATATATTTTTCAATATGCATAAAATTTGACGGAGGATCACTTGAGTGACGACGTATGAATATATAAATTCCGCAAGGGGGCAGACAAAGAACATAGAAACACAAAAGAGAAAAAACTTACAAAAAAACTCCGAATATTTCGATCGTCTCATCGATAAAGCGTTCGTCTTTTTCAGAGGAGAGTTGAGGACTAAGGGGGAAGAAAGGACGGAGGCGGATGGAAAGGAAGGAGGGGAGGGACAGAGGGGGAGGGGAAGAGGGGAATATTATTAGGCATTTAACATACACAGTAAAATATTTTAGGCCTGAAGACAATTATGCCATTCCCTCAGCTCGTTAATAAGACCATCATGTCAAACCCTGCCGAAATAGCAATGAAGGCTGGAGTCAGAATAATTACTGGTTTCATGACGCGACGAAGCTAGGGTTTTACGCTTTGTCGTATAATATTTTACCCGAGGGAATATTTGCATGAAATATAAAAAAATATGCAAGGCAGCACGAAACCTAAGTTTACTAATTACGGTAAATTTTGTATAACTTAAGAAAAAGGTTCCCCTTAAGGTGGTTTCACCGTGTGGCCCGAATCAGTAAATTTCTTGCATATTTTTATTCCCTTCCACCTAAACCTGTATATTTTAAACAACTCATCCCGCTTGAAATTTCCGGCATTAATTTGTTTTCTGCATGAGTATAAATAGCAATAATAATACTAACCAGTGGTTAGATTACAACTGTATTGTATGCTAGAAGGTTCGTCTACTTAGCACTCTCCTAGTTTCTGGTCTGATCGTTCATTTTTCTCCTGACTGCATTTTAGCCTCAGCTTATTATCTTTTCAAATATATATGGTGCTAGGAGGCTGGTCAAGAATGTGTGGGGGCGGGGGCCTTTCGTGCGAGTCTGAAACTGTTCGAAGGCCTCCGCTGCCGGGGGACGGGGAGAACCACCACCGAGAGGGAGGAGTTCTAGGTTCGAGCTCTACGTTGACGAGATAATTATCCCCCTGCTGGGAAAACCGTGTCACCCACAATGACAGAGGCCCTTTGGTAATGAAGTTTGGCAACACAGCAACCAAAATCAGGAAGTTCACACAAAGGTGGTCTGAGAGCAACTGAATTCCCGAGGCTTTACGCCACGCACACCGTACCCCGATTGACTCTGGGAAAGTCAATTTACGAGCAACTTTCTCTTCGCTCACCCCCACAAATTTTAGTCCTGCCTCCTAACCCACCATACATTTGAAAAAGATAATAGCGGCTGGGAGAAAGTGCGGGCTTCTGATTTAAACTGGGATGAAGGCTGCACGCCTGTTGTGGAATCATCCCGTGCCACACATCCTAGTTTTAGCTAGCATTGTATTTCGTGGATGCATATAAATATGAAACCTACCTTAGTCGTTGGAACCCCTCTAAATTTAATATTATCATATCAATGTTATGAGCGGATATGAGAGGCAAAATTCCCATTAGTAAACGTGCGCATTACCTGTATTTGTAAGGGAATTTCCAGGCTGTGTCCTGGGCTTTAATCGTAACCACCAAGAAGAGCACACAAGTCCGCGGGAAATGCTAAAAACTGGCGTTTAGAGGTAATGAAACATGGTGGCATTCACCTCCACAAAGCGTGATGTCGTGGAGAGCACATGGCAGGAAACGGTGCCAACATAACTGTATTTAGCGTGAGAGGGCGGGAATGTGTCAACCTTGAGGTGGCTTGAAGGGCACTACGTAGATGAACGTGTCTCCTACTCTGCTTTACGTTGACAGAAATCCCCAATCAATTTTTTTTAATGTTCACACATTTTCCCCTCCGTTACTCTCTTAAAACGGCCCATTACTTCTCATTGTATCCCCCAGATATTTCTTCCGCCTCCTATAAATCTCACTAATTGCTTCCTTTCATACTACACCATACTCAGTTCTTCCTCTTTTGCCCATCCCTCCACCAGCCTATACTCATCTCCTACACAAAATCCTCGTCTCAAAAGACTACAATCTAACAATTGAGGAAGATGGAGAGGGCGCTTGCTATTGTAGCCAAAACTAGCAGCTTTGACGTGGGCGTGGCCTGTCCGTCATCTTTGTTAACCCCGATTTTGCTTCAGTGCTTACAGGCTGACGCGCAATTGTTCCATGTTTCCCATCTACAAGTAACTAGATATCAGCACGCGTTTATTTCTTGAATGCACATTCCCCGTATATATTTTATTATTTATTTAAATTAATAATAATCAGAATTCCCGCTGTAAACTAGTATAAAATCGAGTAGAATCCATAGCACTTAGAAACCAATGTATATTTCAAGAGTTATCCACCTTGAATTTCGAACAGATGGTGGATATTCTTGCTGGTGGATATTCCTGTTTTAAATCCACTAATTCCACAATTCTTCCGTGCTATCCAAAGGAAAGTTTGTAAAGAGCAGGGTGGAGGGGGCGATGACCAAGCCTAGGGGCTTTTCTCCATCGGGACAAGGATTTATTGAAATCTGAAATCATTCCACTGCGAACACTACTCCACTTTATGAATAAACTTTTTTGCTCAAAATCTAGGTATAATTAGTCGAAAGATACAAAATGAGTGGACATTAGGTTTTACTACATAAATGGACTAAACTCGGTCGTAAACTTTCCATATATAATTTCATACCGTTGTAAGATATTAAGGACAGGTCATAGGTTATGATCCCTGCAAAAGACAACGATGGGTATAGTGTAATATGCATTCATTTTACACGTATTTTTTATTTGTTTAAATTGATATTAAATCGCATTCCTGGTGAAAACTATGGTAAAATCGAGTGGAATCCATGGTAATATGAATCCAATACATTTTTTAAGAGCTAGTTGCCCTAAATTTCAAAAAGATGTTTGACATTCTTGCTTTACATCCGATTATTTGTCCATTCCGTCGAGCTATCATAGGAAAGAAAGGAGAGAGCAGCGATAACCAATATGATCGTTATGGTTCGGATGCCAGGCAACAGTTTGGTGACGTAATGACATCTCCATTCACCTCTATGTATCTAACAATTAATTATTAATATATATGGATTTGTATATATTCAATGATATGATAAAATAACAGTTAAGGTGGGAGCCCCTTGAGACTCGGAGGCTAGACGCTAGACTTAGGTTACTTGAGAAATTCAGAACTGATATATTTCAGAGCGACACAGAGAATATTATCATGACTCCTCACCACGTCTTTAATTCGGACAGATTCGATAAAATAAGAGAGGTACACTGCCGATCAAATTGGTACAAAACTCTTTTTTTCCGAGCACAATAAGCGAGCACAATAAATGCTGAGCTCCACTAAATACACTAATACATGTCACCATCTCATCTCCCAAAAACTTACATCTTTACACGGTTGGTGTCCTGATTTCCCCAGCCTTACGCCCATGCGGCGGCTCGCAGGGTATTATGTAGATGTAGATGTAGAGCAATAGGCTTATCCTCTTGCTTCGCCAGACCATGTTTACGAACATTATAACAATAATTTTCTCGTTACAGTCTTAATTTAATCTAACATTAAGAATTAAATTTGCGTAGATCGCATCATTTCTAACCTAACCTAATCTAAGCATTTATCATTAGAGTTGTTTTTTCTGGAGTCAGGGACGCTCGATACTTGAAATAATACTGAATACCGCTGTCATTAGACCTATAATAATATATAAGTCATTTCACTTTTTTCTGTTCTCTCATTCATGGTGATCGTCCTTGAGGATTTGAGTCATAAGAAAGGAAGGGAAAGTTTGAAAAGATGTACATGGCTGCAAATCTGATAAGAAAGGAAGGGAAAGTTTGAAAAGATGTATATGGATGAAAAGATGTATATATGGCTGCAAATCTGATCACAAAAAGGGAACCCAGATAAATCAGCAAAAAGATAAATGCTTAATGAAAATGGAGATATGACACAGAGACAGAGTCCTTAAAAAGAATATGGAAGAGCTATATAGAAACTCTGTACGACTCAGAACACACAGATAGCCTAGAGTAAAATAAATTGGTGAGAGAAGAAGACTGCGATGAGGATGGTGGAGGGCCCAATTACAATGGAGGAAGCTCTTGATGGAAGAAAAAAGGCCATGCATGATCTAAATGACAATAAAGCAGTGGGGAGGGGTGAAATTTCATCAGAGGTTTTGAAGGAATTGGGAAAAGGTCCAACCCAAAGGATGGCACTTCCAGTCAACAATATATATATATATATATATATATATATATATATATATATATATATATATAGTTCTTGCGAAGATTCCACGAACGTGGCAAACAATATAAAGCTTCGTCACAGGGTGACACTAAACATAAAACATATAAAATGGAAACTCACGAGTTTAAAATTTTCGGTGGGTCGCCCGCACCTTCATCAGTGATAGAATGAGGATTGAGGAGGAATCACCATATAGGAGGGGCGGTGAGGGGAAGGAGCAGGTAGGAAGGGTGGGGAAGGGTGGGGAGGGAAGGAGCCAAAGACCTATTCGGGAGAAAGAAACAATGTAGCGAAAAGGGGGGAAAAATTAATTAATGGGAACGGTTGAGGCCAGGTGGACAGAGGGCGTTAAAATATCGGATGCAACATTGTTCTAAAGTCTTCAGACTAATTATAGTGGCTGTGGGCGGGAGGGAAGCCAGAATGGCTACATTGTAGCAGTCATCAAATCTTACATTGTGGGAGGCAGCATGTGTGGGGACAGAGAAAGAGAAGTTGGTTGAAGAGGGATTGCAAGAAGCACGGTGATTATTAATTCTGATATTGAGGGGGGTACTACAGAGCCCAATGTAAAAAGCTGTACAAATAAAGAAAAACATAACAGAAGGAAGATAACGATTAACGAATTTTTTGGGTAATCGGTCTGTAATTAGAATTAAACAAGTTTTGCACCTTGGCCGGTTACAACGGGTGGCTGGAGCTTTGGAAATATTAAAAGATTTATGGAGGGGGTTAGTGGCTCTAAATATAGCAGACAAGTTCGGGGGACGTTTGTATACAACAGAGGGACATTTAGGGAATAAATTAGTAGTGGCAGGATTGCTAGAAAGTATTGGGAATAATTCTTTGAGGAGATGTTTTAGGGACTGTACGCCTGGGAAGAAAGTGGTGCAAATAGAAATATTGTTGTACTTAGGACAAGAAGTGGATTTAGGTTGGTACGGTTTTCTAAGTATTTTTTTATTTAAAAGGGATTCAGGGTAGCCCCTGCGAAGAAGAGACTGGTGTAGCTTGGAAAGAAAGCAATCAAGGGACTCCGGGTTGTTACAAATTCGATGACCTCTGATAGAAAGTGAGTATGGGAGGGAACGTTTGGTATGTGCGGGATGACAACTGCTGAAGTGAAGGTATTGCTGTTTATTAGTGGGCTTTATATGAACAGAAGTACTGAATTTACGGTTGGATAAAGCTACGTCGACATCTAGAAAGGTTATATGGGTGGAAGATATAGTAGAGGTAAATGATACAGAAGAGGAGTCATTGAGAGAGGAAATGAAGGAGTTTAGGGAGTCGATGTCATGTGTCCAAAGTAGAAAAATGTCATCTATGTAACGGAGCCACAGAAGGGGTTTAAAAGGGGCTTGGGAGAGGTAATTCTCTTCCAGAAGACCTAGAAAAAGATTGGCATAAGAAGGGCTAAAACGACTTCCCATGGCACAGCCCTTTGTTTGTAGGTAGTGAAGATCGTTGAAGGAGAAAGCATTGTGGGTAAGAATAAATTCAGAAAGTTGTAAGAGGAAGTCGGTACTGGGTATATGAGGAGTGGGGCGTTGGCTGAGAAAATGACGGATGGAACGGAGACCTTCTGAGTGGGGAATGGAAGTGTACAAGGAAGTGACATCTATAGTGGCCATCAAAAGTGGTGTATTATGTGGAAGTTTGACAGTTTTCAAATAATTTAGAAAGTGGTGAGTATCTTTAATAAATGAGGGCAGGGCATGAACGTGAGGCTGCAGATAGTGATCAACAAATGCCGAGATGCGTTCAGTAGGGGAACTGCAGGAGGAAACAATTGGACGGCCGGGGATGTTAGGTTTATGAATTTTAGGAAGGATGTAGAAATGAGGGGTTTTGGGGTGAGGAGCAGAGAGAAGGGAAAGGTCACACTTAGCCAAACCTTCTGTTGGACCTTTTTGGAGGAGGAGCGATGTTAACTTATTAGCAAAATCAAGAGTGGGATCTGAGGGAACAGGCCTGTAGGAGGAAGTATCTGAAAGTTGCCTTAGGGCTTCGTTTACATAGTCATTGGTGTTAAGGATAACAACCGTGGAACCTTTGTCAGCTTGGGTAATTACTATTTTGGGATTGTGGGTGAGTTGCTTGAGGGCCGCCGTTTCTTCTGGAGAGAGGTTGTGTTTGGGGTTAAGGGACTCAATGAAGGAAGGGTTGGAAATTTTAGAAAGAAGCTGGTTGGCAAAAATTTCAACTGGGTGATTAGAAGGAAGGGGTTTGGGTTCAAAAGAAGAAGGAGGTTTGAATTTGGTGAGAGCGGGGTGAATTGAGTTGGAGTTGGCTGGGTTAGAGGGTTGGGAACTCCAGAAAACCTTCCATTTAAGATTACGGCAAAAATTAATAGCGTCAGAAAGAATGCTAATGGGATTTACTAAGGGTGTTGGTGAGAAAGAGAGACCTTTACTTAACAATGACAGTTCAGCTGGCCTTAGAGGCATGGAGGATAAGTTGACTACCTCTTGTTGCGGCGTATCTAAGGGAGTTTCCTCTGAAGGGGAAGAACCAAACGTCGAGGAAGAATCTTTAAACTGGGGGGTTCGCTGCGGAAACATCCGGGTGGTAGAAGGGGCTGGTGGAGAGAGATTAAAGAGGGTGGCTAGATCTGGTTTGTAGAGGAAAAGAGGAGGTGGAGTTGTGGATGGGATAGTTACGTGCATTGGCAAAGAGACGCCATGGTAAAGATATGAAGCATAAAGAGAGGACAACTTTTTGTAAGATTTCTGGCGTCGGAGGAAAAGAGAGTCTTGAGCTGATTGTAGGCATCTATTAATATACGGAAGATTTTTGGGGGATGAGAGGCTAATGATATTAATAAGGGAGTGGATATTAGATTGATACTTGTGAACTAGTGATAAATATTGGGAGAGAACAAACAGACAAAGGGTGAACGATTGTTCATAAATGAATTTATGAAAGGATGGGTGAAGTGAAGGAGGCACTCCTGAAAAGGGGAATTTAATCAGAAGCCCATTGGGAATCACTCCTAAAGAAAGGCAAGAAGATAAAAACTCAGTATGGCAAGTAAATTGGGCTAGTTGAAGGGCTTGTTTCTTGATACTACGAAGCCAAAAAGGGGTAGGGTCAATGGCAGCCATTATAGGAAGGATGTGGGAAATAAGTAGAACGAGACCAGGATATGTCAAAGGTTAAAGGAAAGTAATAAAGAAACAGTGGTGAAGGGAGGATAGGACACTGAGAAAGGTTGTAGCGACTTACAGCTCAGGAACTGAAGAAGCAGCTTGAAGAGAAAGGAATCTGCGATGCGCAGTTTTATAAAGTTCTTGCGAAGATTCCACGTATATATATATATATATATATATATATATATATATATATATATATATATATATATATATATATATATAGTCTTATAATAGAGTAAATGGGTGCTTGCTGTTAGCAAGCAAGGGGGGTTGTACATTATTTTACACTTTAAGTATATATATATATATATATTGTGACGGTATGCCCCGCACAAGTGACGTTTCATTGTTTATTCCATTTTTCGTTTCGGACGTTCCCTGTCTCGAGCTTTTGCTCGTTCATATTTCGCGGGCACAGCATTAGACGAGCGGCCTCACTTTCAACTACAATAGGGTTTCGCATGTCATTTTGTGTTTGTGTCACGTGAACGACCGTATAAAACGGGCCCGGCGCAAGGCGTCTAGGAGTTATGTTGGTGGAAGGTGCGAGGAGGCAGTCCCATGTACTCCGTAGTCTGGCAGCAGAGTTCAGCAGAGCACCGGGGAGCAAGACAGAGAGAGAGAGAAAAGATGGCCGAGGTGCAGTGTCAAGGAGATTCGTCACGTCGTCTAACGCCAATACGCCGATCATCCAGAAAACCTCAGGCAACCAAAGACCTGTGGGTTGATGACGCGCCCAGCGGTGAATTCGACGTGGAGCCACAGCTTGACACATAAGTACTCTACAAATCCCCTTCTCCCTGGATAGTGAATTATCCACTCTTCCTGCTCCAACCAGCATTTCTCCACCGAAGAAGACACCTCGAGTGGAGGTGATCGCATGTAATAGTGACTCAGGAACAATTCCACTTAACATTACTAAGCTTGTCACAAAGCAAAAATCTGTATAATTATTCTCCCGTCCTTGTGATTTGTGTTGTAAATCCCAGTAGTGCTGGACACTTTAGCACGATCGGACGCGGAGCATGTCAAATTCAAGGTGGACAATCAACTCGACAATAAGAATTGTAGTAGAGATTCTTACAGAGGCCATTGTGAATTTTGCTATGTGTTAGTATTAGTTTTTTTGGTGGGTTATTGCATTTTTGTGTTCTCTTTCCATCAGTGTGTCATTCAAACAGATAATCATTTCATCCCTCATTAGATTTAAGGAGAAAGTTCCCTATGTTTATTTTTTGTTTTTCCAATAAATGCCTAAAACCATTCACAATCTGAACGAGGTCGTTTCGTCTTTGCTGTGCTTCGCACCGAGCTCCAAAATTCCCGTATTCTCCTTCTCTTTCGTGATCGCGTGCCGTAGAACCCACGTGGTTTTCCTTTCAGTAAGACTCGTCCGCCGTCGACCCGCTGTGGGTCAGTGGACTACGTGAAGGTATGCACTATCGCAGCTGGTTTCTAACCAGTGGGGCCGGGGATCGAAATCGTCCAACATCAGAGTTGGCGAGCTCGTCCGATGGTACGTATCGTCACATCTGGCGCCCAACGTGGGGCGCACAATCCCGTCCTATGGTGCGTATCGTCACAATATATAAAACTACACTTAGGATCACTCACGTGACGAATATATGAACAGTTTTCTTTCTTCAGAACAGAACAGAACAGAAACATTTTTCTTCGCTCTTGTGAACAAGGTCCTAGTGGCACCGAAATATTAAGAAACTCAGTAAGTGTGTTCATTTTTTTCTGTTTTTCTGTGTTTAGCGTCTGCCTCTCTCTGGCAAACTGTTCATATATATATATATATATATATATATATATATATATATATATATATATATATATATATATATATATATATATATATACACACACACACACAATGGAAAACTTCGCCAAATGGCCACAAACACAATTAAAGAGGAAACTTACAGGGGGTAAAAAGACGAAAGTAAAGAGAGAGTCTTACTTAGAGACGTTTCGGGTGTTATCCCTTCTTCTTTCAATTTCTCTGTGTGACTGAAGAAGGGATAACACCCGAAACGTCTCTAAGTAAGACTCTCTCTTTACTTTCGTCTTTTTACCCCCTATAAGTTTCCTCTTTAATTATATATATATATATATATATATATATATATATATATACACACATAGCGAAGCGAGTAATTTCTCTAATCTACAATGCTCACGCCAAATTATTGAATTTTTCATGCAAATGGCAAGGTTTGGACTATGAGTTAATATCAAATGAAAAGAAGAGGCTACGCCATCTTGAGACTAACGCTTTCAGCAGTTTGAAGCGGGCCTATAAACGGGAAAACACATGTACGAGGCGCGTAACGCTCCATCAGAGAATCCTGGATAACATTTCCTGATATACCTATGTTCAATCCCTTTCAACTATTGAGATCAAGACCAATTATTTCAGGAAAATAGAAATGTATACGGGTACAAGAAATGAAATTACATCTGAAATGGATCCGTTGAAAAAGGGTCTTCGAATGGCTGCATGAGTTTGTTTTTCGGCCTAAAATGAACTGCATTGCGGCAACTTTCATTCTCACAGATGTATTAAAAAAAAGGCAGATGGACATAATGCGCAATGTAAATGTTCTACATCTACTGCATACTACCCTGCGAGTATCGAGTTTCTTTCTTACATCTACATGCTGCCCCGCGAGCCACCACATGGGCGTGCGGCAGGGGGTATTAGGACACTAGCCGTTTAAAGATGTAAAGTTTTGCGAGGTAAAATGGTGAGCTGTATTATGAGAGCGAATTTAATGGAGCTCAGTTTTTATTCTGCGCGGAAAGAACGAGTTTTTGCACCTATTTGTTCGGCAAAAGCATGTTTGTGGTCCGATATACCGCAGATATCACATCCTTGTACCTAATATTTTAAAATCCTCCTCAATTCCTCTGCATATATGATAATCTCGAAAAAAGAAGCCATTTCAAAGGGTGAACTGATAACTAATTAAAACTGGTTTAAAGCATTTAGACTAATTTTTTCAACATTGTATCCAACGGCAGTTGTATCAAGAAATACTTTTATTAAATCTGAATTACTATATTCCAACAAAAAGCTCAAACTGCAAATGAACTTTACAAAGATACATTCCATGTCATTTCCTTTATAGGCGCATTGTAAAATCCTTTCCTTCTTTAAGAGGAATGTTGGCTAAGTTAATCATTGCAAAGTGGAATTGTTGAGCGTAAATATATTTATCCAATGCAGGTTTAGAAAGGATTGCAAGATTCATTGACATCTACACACTACCCCGCGAGCCGCCACATGGGCAGGGGGTGTTAGCACACCATCCGTGTAAAGATGTAAGGGATAAGGTCTTCGGAAGGTGAAATGGTGACGTGTAATATGGGAGTGTATTTAGTGGAGCCCAGTTTTTATTGTGGTCGCTTATTTTGCGCGGAAAGAATGAGAATTTGTACCTATCTGTTCGGAAAAGTATCTCTCTTATTTTATCGTTTCTGTCAGACTTAGAGTGTTAGTGAGGCGCCATGATATTATTCTATGCGTCGCTCTGAAACACACCAGTTCTGAATTTCTCAAGCGACCTAAGCCTAGCGTGCAGCCTCCGAGTCTCTAGGGGCTCCCACCTTAATCCCTCTAAAAGTTGCGAAACACTATATGTTCAACCGTAGCAATTTTTAACGAAGCGTGCATGTTTTCTTTGTATTGTGTCGATATTTTTGGTTAAATCTTTATGACCAGGGTCCCAAATATGCTCGCGGCGTATTCGAGGTGTGGCCTAACCAGAGCGAAATAGCATCTCTTCTTTGTGTTATCAAATGTCAATTCTTGCGAACTTCTGCTATTTTTGTAGATGTGACAAAGCGCATACTTTTTGCTCTGCTGAGAAGCGAATGGTAAACATATCAGCCCACCTGAAAAACGTCGGCGAGACACAACGGCGAAGGCAAATGGAGCACTATGGTCGTAAAGTCAAAGAACAAGCTAATCCATCAATTCGTACGCAAGTCAATGCATGCGCACTCCGCAGCAATCGATATAGATGCAGTTTAAATTGTTTTTATTTGCAGCAATGGTCACGGAGGCATAGAATTCTCTAAGTAATTAATCTCATCGTTATTTACAGATGGAGTTTAAAAGAAAACACCGCACTTGAAGACTAATTGATGGCGTCAGCTATGCGGCACATTTGGGGAAAAAAATGTTTGCGGGAGAAACTGTGAGTTCCATTGGTTTGATAATGGCCAGTTGAAAGAACATTTAGTTATGGGATCAATATTTATGAGACCCATGAAGTTATGGATCGATAAAAATATTCGGTTGCAGGAACACATCTACAAGACACATAACCTATTTACCAATAGCTTCTAATATTTGATCTTATCTTCTACCGCCGGACCAACTTTATGCAAGTTTTTCCATGAATAATTGCTTGAATAGTTAATAATTAGTCAGTAAGGGTAAACAAACTGGTCATTAGTCTCAAAGCAACTATTTTATCAAGTAATTAAGTCTCCAAGCGGTTCTTTGCGCATCCGCCATCTTGGCTACTTATGGAACTCATAACTCCGCGCCATAAGTTATGAAAACTATAAATTTATCGAATGTTTCTGCAACACTTATTATATGGTTGCCATGGCTTATGGGCTCCATAACTTTATAGAGTACATATGTGTCGTTCTTGCAACTGGCCACAACTGGAGTTTCTTTTCTCGAGAAAAAAACTGATACCGCCTCCCAGAAGGGTAGCTTGGGAGCGAACAAGTAAACGTCTGATTTACTGACGTCCTTCCGCTGATTAAATCACCCAATAAATATAAGAGGGAAACAAAATCATCAATTGATATCGATCACTCTCAACTTCAGGACGCGAATTCTAAATAAATACGGATCAGTTTCGCAAGTAAAGCCGCGGTTTGTGCTCGCGAACACGCGTTACGGAGCGGCAGTCTTCGGTGACACGCTATGCCACGGGATACGATTGCCACGCCATAAAAGGTAACGGCGCATACATTTGGAGAATCACGGCGTTATGTTTGTGCGTAACGACACACATGTGACGCCAATGATTACCCAGCATGGGATAATTGATGGCGTAATAAAGACCGCAATTGCTTCCCTTGATGAGGAAGTCTCCACCCTTCTATTCCTCGTATTAATCGCGATCACCACTGTACTTAAAACGAATCAACGAATTAATGTCCAGCGATAAATATGGCAACAATGTAAAAATAGGCTTGTAAAATTTATTTACCTCGTTTTCCAGTGGCGTGGTCAGAGTACAATAAAAAAATTTTATCATGCAAAAAAAAGTTCCTTGCAGAAAATGAAAAGTTAAAAATACAAACGAGTTAAATATTCTTTACATAAGTCATGCCGCTTCCAGCCGCGTTTTTAGACTTATAATTTTAGCATTCACTATAATTATGACAACTTTTTACAAAAATAGCGTTCTAAACATTATTTACCAAAATGTTACACTGATTAAGTTATTTCATCTGAACCATTATTATATAATATCACACAAAGTATTTACGTCTCTAATAGCCAGTTGAAGGAACGACACATATCTATTCTATAAATTTGTAGGACCCATAAGCCATGGAAACCGTTCAATAAGCGTTGCAGAAACATTCGATAAATTTATTGGTCTCATAACTTATGGAATGGAGCTATGAGTTCCATAAGTAGCCAAGATGGCGGATGCGCAATTAACTGCGTGGAGACTTAATTACTTGATAATAGAGTTGCTTTCAGACAAATGGCTAGTTTGTTAACTATTAATGGCTAATTATTATGTGCATAAGGAATAATTCATGTGCTAAACTTTCATAAATTATAACCGGCGGTAGAAGATTAGATCGAACATTCGAAGTTATTGACTCTTGGTAAATAAGTAATGTAACTAGCATATATGTTCCTGCAATCCGAATGTTTTATGAGTTCTATAACTTTATGAATGTCATAACTATTGATTCCATAACTAAAAGTTCTTGCAACCGGCCATTACTTGAGCTAACTAACTTTTAATTGCATTATTTAACGACTGAATTGAGCTGCATTTTTTAAAATAACAATTGGCAATTTGTTAAAGAGCAACGGTCCTATAAAAAAAAAAGAAAATACTCCAACGCAACCACGATTAAGAATTAAAACACAATAGAAATGTCTCATTTTTATCCACACGTCTTTATGTTCTCATCAGCATTTTATCCGTTAGTCATCCAAGGTTCCTGAGTCATAATATTGCAGGAAACAAGTTACAAGTCAACATTATTAGTCGCTTCATTGGAGTTTCGAGGAAATAACATCCATTATCAAACGGAGAGCATAAATGACGCAGAAATATACCACCCGGACGGCTATCTGCGCACTGATTCTGAACGAGGCGCTTTGTAAACATCAGAAAAACATTATGAATATAAAATGGTGGTAAATATAAAGACGTAGACCCGTCGTCATGGCTGGAATAACAAGTGCGCAGCGCCGAGGCGCACTTTGCTGATAATACAGTGACCTTAAAACGGGTGATCTTGCAGGGTGACCGGGTGGGAGAAAAAGACACGCTAATCCAACCGACACTCCCACGAAGCCACGAGCGCATTAGCACGTGAGAATGAACGTCGCGAGGGAAGCGGAGCGAGGAACGTACACTCCGTTTATCGCGCGCCGAAGGCCACGCGCGGAGTCTACGGCGGCCAGCGCGCGGGTCAGATAAAAATCACGCGCCATGCTGGTCAGCTTCGAGCGGTACGAAACGATACGATATCGAAGGGAGGAAGGCAGGAGGAAAACAGCGAAGATGTAAATAAGTCGCCGTTCTACGATGACTGCCAGACGAGGGCATTTTTAGGAAATATGGACGTTTTTCTAATGTTTTCCTGTCGTAGGTCCTTTAAAATAATTTTCGCTCTGTAAATCTACATCTACATCTACGAAATACCGTGCAAGCAACCACTAGGGTATGTGGTACGGGGTGATTCCACACCAGGCATGCGGCACTCATCTCAGCTGAAATCAGAACCACGCACGCTCTCCCGGATGCTCTCCTGACTTTTACGGGGATTAAGGTGGGAGCCCCTGGAGACTCGGAGGCTAAGCGCTAGGCTTATCTTGCTTGAGAAAGTCAAAACTGAGGTGTTTCAGAGCGACACAGAGAATATTATCAGGACGTCTAACTACATCTCTAGGTGTCACAGGAGCGATAAAATAAGAGAAATACATTGCTGAACAGAAAACAGATGAAAACTCGTTCTTTCCGCGCACAATAAACGACCACAATAAAAACTGAGCTCCGCTAATTAAACTCCCATAATACACGTTTCCATTTCACCTCCCAAAAACTTACATCTTTACTCGGCTGGTGACCTAACACCCCCTACCACGCGCCCATGCGGCGCTGGCGGCCAGCGCGCGGGTCAGATAAGAATCACGCGCCATGCTGGTCAGCTTCGAGCGGTACGAAACGATACGATATCGAAGGGAGGAAGGCAGGAGGAAAACAGCGAAGATGTAAATAAGTCACCGTTCTACGATGACTGCCAGACGAGGGCATTTTAGGAAATATGGACGTTTTTCTAATGTTTTCCTGTCGTAGGTCCTTCAAAATTATTTTCGCTTTGTAATCCTACATCTACATCTACGAAATACCGTGGAAGCTACCAGTAGGGTATGTGGTACGGGGTGATTCCACATCAGGCATGCAGAACTCATCTCAGCTGAAATCAGAACCAGGCACGCTCTCCCGGATGCCAGGCGCAAGCCAAAAGCAGTCAGGACAATGGTACGCAGCCAGACCAGAAACTAGGAGGGTGAAACGTGAACTAACATGCTACCATGCAGTATTCTATTTAAGATTCAGCTACTGGGCAGTATTATTTCTACGACTGATAAATAGTAATACATGGTACTTAGTCATGCAGGAGCTATATCTTGCGGGATATTTCATGCGAGGGTAGTCGCTAATGATGATGTTCAGACATTTAGCTCAAGTGCAAAAACCTACTTTACCTGGTCAGGGTCCAAGTATCCTAGAAATGATCTATCGCAACTATTATGGTCCCTTATTGTACGTGGAAAAAATGACATTCTTAATCTATTAATTCTACAGTGTATTTCCTTGATTTTTTACCTTTGACCATTTCTACCGTAATAGTTTGGCTTTAGCAGAATTTGTTGAACGTCCGGCAAAAATTAGACGACATCAAACTTTCGTAAAAGTAAAAATCTGATTTATGAGGTTCCAAAGCGACTGGATGAGTCAAAACAAGACTTATTTCCAACTTTTTTCAAATATTTTTTTAAAATGCCGCTTTTACTGGTGGAGTGCATTAGTTATCTAAAACCAACGTCAAGGTACAAAATCTGCCATTATTTCACGAAAAAAATTTTAATTAATTCTCATTTACAGCCGTAGACAACGACTGCAGTGCCATTCCTATGAAACTACCTCAAATTGACTTTAGAGTTTGCAGTAATCAGCTAAGAACCAGAAAAATATAACAGTAAGCTGCATGTATTTTTTATGTTTAATCAATTAACCGGGATTTTGATCTTCTTTAAAACAGATTTTCATGAAAATGGAATTTATAATAGATACAAAAAAAGATTTCCCTTGAGTTTCTTCCATACTCCCAACGAACGCCATTAAATTTTAAGTCCAATATGCAAAAAAAATAACACGTAGAGGTAATATTTTGTAGGTCACATTTATTACAGGACACATTTGTCTATAAGTATCCAGAATGTGAACGATATGCAATTCATATTCTCTCTCAGAGGAACCACCTTAACAAAGTTAGGTTATGAGCCGATATTCATTGCGAAATGTATGAATGATTTGTTAAGCAGTCAATGGGTGTGTTGTACGAATGATATATCGTTCATAATCATGGGAAATAAATACTAATCATACGGTATTTCCTGTTTAGGCTCTTATGCTTTCAGGTTCCTCTAGTAGGCCTTCAAGGCCTTAAACTTTCCCGTAAATCTTGTATCAAGTTAAAGCTTTGCCTAGACATACTTAGGAGCTGCCAGAAATTACCGTTAATTGTCAAACGGAGAGCATATTTTACGCGTAAAAATACCCTCGGGAAGGCTATATCATCATCATCATGTTCTGTATCTCCTTGTGGAGCATAGGGCCTCAGGGAAGGCTATATACCTCGGAGATTTTAGGATAAATGTAGATTTTTAAAAATTGCAAACTTTAAATTAATTAAATAAGATTTTAAGCGGAAACATGTATTGTAAATTTATTTCAGTATAACTAAGTAATTGAGATGTAATTGGTTATTTTATTGTTATAAGCAGTAACTTCCACAATCTAATTCATAACAATTATACATAGAAACATTTGTATTTTAGTATGTTATCGATGAAGTACCGCAGGGCACTATTGAAGCCTAATAAATGAGCACTGTACGATGGAATGAATTAATTATCTTCTTCTTCTTCTAAGTGGAATCTGTCTTCTGACAGGTTTCAACTGGATGCCCTCCATCGCAGTCGGTCCTGAGCATCTTCTTTCATTTGCCTGTAACTTCGGCCATTTTTTATTTCATCGAGCATTCCCATTATTCTTCTTCCCCTTCCTCGCTTTTCTTCAATTTTTCCTTCAATAATTCTTCTAAAAAGACAATTTTGGCGTAATATATGTCCCGTCCATGCTGTCTTCCTCTTTTTTATTTCCCTCAGCAGTTTTCTTTCTTCTCCTATTGCTCTTTGTACTTCCTCATTTCTCATTCTATCCGTCCACTTCACCTTAAGCATTTTTCTCCACAACCACATTTCGAAACTTTCTAAGAACTTTCCGTCTTTCTTTTTGACTGTCCATGTTTCGCTGCCGTAAGTCACCACAGTCCATATAAAACATTTAGAAAATCTCTTTCTCAGTTCTATTGGAATGCTAAATGCTGTCAGAAGTTCTTTCACCTTCTCGAATGCTTCTTTCCCCATAGCTATCCTCTGTCTTACTTCCTGGGTACAGCTCCCAATCTCAGTCACTAAACTTCCCAAGTACTGAAATGATTTCACTTGCTCAACAATATTTCCTTCTACGGATATATTAATGATCGCTTCATTTAAACAAATAGTAATTTATAATAAAGATGCGCAAATTGCCCTTTATGATAGCTCTATTCGAGACCCTGGTGGATACGTCGGGAGTATCCGCAGTCGGAAATCGCCGAAGGAAGCGAAAGCACGCCTTATTGTTTATATCGAAAATAGTCGGAAACGCTAGTTCCGTCGGTGGAGCAACATCACGCGGCATAAATAGATGAGCCATCGCCCAAGAGAAATCCCAGATCCACCAGGTGCCACCAACGTCTGCCGCGACCCAAATCCCTTTCGACCCTCAAATGGGGCTGATCCGTGGAAAGATTTAAGGCGACGCATCACACCCGCTCGACAGGTCGGATTTGTGATGATTTTCGAACCCAGATTTTTTGTTAAAGTCTTAAGTCATCAACTTGTCATTTTTCTAGCATAAAGAATAGATCTTTGCCAAGGGAGACTCGTATCTGAAATGGGAAAATTTTATCCCGCAGCATAATTAAACCATCGGGAAAACGGCAAGATGAAGGGTATATTTTTATTAAAACTATTATTATTATTGACATATCTAAAACTAATGGAGATGTATCAATTCCTCCTCCATCGGAATGCCAAGTGACAGCCGTCACGGCTGTAAGATATAATCTATAACTGGTATATTTCGACAAGCTACCTGAATGGTTTTCGGCCATGATGTGCTCGGACGGTGATGCAACTAGTTCAGTCTTCTTTCACAGATCTTATATAAGCGCTGCCTGTACTTACGCGCCGGAGCCTTGGCTACAACTTACCGATGACCGTTTCCTTGTGCGAGAGTTATTCTGGAGTAGGAGACTCCTGACACCAAAATGCCTCGATCGGGTGCGAGTGATGCCATCTTGTGGATTTTCGACAGAACCTTTCCCTTACCGAAGGGTATGATGCGTCCTCTTAAGAGAAGTAAGGGAAGAGCCGAGTTACACCGGCAAAAGCCATCATCCTCGCGAAGTTGGACAAAGGTCACGAAGGATGGGATTTGCTGAGTCCTCATTATTAAAAACAGGGGAGTCAAAAAAGTGGACCAGTCTATCTGAAGATCTTTTGGAGTACTTTCCCGAAAACGTAATTATTCATCTGAGAAAAATGGTAAAAATATTTATGGCACAGTGTTACTGTATTTTAGTATTTGAAGATTTTATTTCTTTGTTATTTTGATTGTTGCGGCGTAATCTTTCAATACATAAGTCATGAATATCTATTATGGATTCGGATGTTCGGCATTGTTGCCTAGGCTACGTGTTGCCTAAATTTCCACTTCTAGTTCACCCAGTCCTTGGCGCTTCTTCGATTAGAGTCTTTTCTGTTGTTATTGTAAATAGACGTAGTTAATTGTTGCTAACGTGAGACTGTGGTGAATATTCAATAAAGATCGAGGAGATATGAATTAACTGATGATTAGAATATATCTAGCTATTTTTGTTACCTATAATTTACTTTTTTTAAATGATAGAGAGGAAATATCTATTACAGGTAATCAGGAAGAGATTATGGAAACGTTCATCGTGTGCCGACCACGTTGTTCGCCAGAATTCGATTTTAATTTGGAATGCATTAAGTCTGTTTTGCCTAAATAAGGAATTTAGAATGCCATGTTTGAACAGAACGTGCTTCGCACCAGGCTGCAAAACAGGGTATGCGTCTACGAGGACCCAAAATAGGAGACTTGTATTGAAAAATAAGAATCTGTTCAAGGCGGTGGTAAGTGTATTCATTTTTACCTACACTGCAATGTTGGCCATTGGGAATACTCAAGAAGTCAAGTAGGAAATGAATTACAACGAAGGCTAAATCGATACATTGGCGCAATCCCTTTTCCATTGATGATATTATCGTTTCTTGGTTTTTCAATCTTGTATCCGTCTTCTGATTCATTCCACCTTTTTCACCTCGCATAATTATTAAAAGTCCGGATAGCGATATTCACGAAGTACAAAGAAGTTAACTGTGCATTTTTTTAATTAAAGTTTGAAGAGGAATTAAATATATCTGTAAACCTGACGATATCAAAAAGTGTATAATGACGTCCCGCGTGTATTGTTACATTTTTATCCTCTACATTATGAATGCTTGTAAGTAAAAAGCAATGTATATTCATGGCTAAAATAGTAAGACGTGTTTATTTCTGTATTTACATTTGAACTTCCGTCTTCCATCACTAGGCGGCACCACTTTCCAAAAAGTTGTTTGTTTACTGGAATTCTAGACAACACTTTTTGGCAACGAGACCCCAATCCATAATATATATTTATGACAAGTATTTCTTGACGATATTCATTCAATCAGGGGTAAACATGTAAGCATTTCTTATCAAAGTAACTAATTTATTACAAATTATAAATAAATTAATCTTGAAATGACAATGCAGTTTTTTCGATGTCGCCAGACGTATGCCTAGTTCGCGATTAATTAATTACTAAACAATTTTTTCATTATTCAATATGAAACAATTGTTCTTCAAATAAGTCGATATTGAATTTTTGGCGTATTATTCGAAATTTGGGGAAATATATACTTTCATTTTTTAAATATCTGACCCCGTGTGACACCCTTATATCAATTAGCGACAAATGTGATTGTTTAATGGGTATTATTACACGTTCATAAGAATATGTGAGCATGCCATCGAATTATTAAGAAAAATATGAAATATTCCATAAGAATACGTGTTGTAAAGGTATTGGATTGCCAAAAACGACAAATCGATGAAATAAATTTTTCATTATTAACACTATAGATATCATCTTAATTACGCAAGTGTACTAAAAAATCTTTGCGTATACATAAATCGTTTCGGCCGCCTTCAGCTTAAGTAAACACTTTATCACCTTGAAATAACGACGGAGATGATTGTCGAATGACGATTCGCGCAAGCTTAAAAATCAAATTGGTATACATATCAATGAAAAAAAATGATTTTGCCAAGCTTTAAATCAACGACGACCTTAGGATTTCAGTCTGATGCGTGAATGTATATCAGATAACATAGAGTGAAAATTTGTGCATTACGGTCAAATTCCTATCTCCTCCTAGTTGCACGGTTAAGGTGGCTGGAATGATAACTGTGAGACATTGAGAGCACATTTGAACATTTCTTCAAAGACGTCAACATTTGAGTTTTTGGCGTGGAATAAGAAATCTGGAATAAAATTGAATTTTAGTGTTTTCTTTTAATCTTTTTGTCAGTTGTAACTCCTGGATATTTGATAGCAACCACTGTGGTAGATTGATGCGAACTTTTTCGCGTTTAAAAGGAAATTCATGCAATTGAAATTGAGTTAATATGAATTATAAGCTATGGGGCTACGTGTTAAAATAGTACTGACTCATCCATATAGATATCAATAATGAAAATACCACAGGAGACCAGTTGGGCGGAGCAAAAAAAAAACAAGACGGATTGGACACACCCTGAGACACAAAAGGTTTGTGAGGAACAAAATTGAAGGCAAAATAGAGGGAAAAGTCCCCAGAGGAAGAACCAGGAATAAGTTCATTGACCAAATAAAGAGGATAGTACATAGGAAGAGACACCAGGAGGTAAGGGAACTGGCATTAGATTGGGAAGGGTGGAGGGCTGCAGTCAGCCAATCTTAGGATTGAACAATTAATGAATTCAGAATGCACAATTGAGGGTGAAGGACTTTCTTTCGTGGAAAATTTTCCTTGCAATAAACAATGCATGTTCATTACCTCCAAGAGGAATGGGGGCAGTGGAAATCCTCCATTCTGAATGATCTGACTACTGCAAAAGCGATAGTTCAAAGTCTTCCAACAACCATAGTAATATTACCTTGGGGAAAGTTCCCAGAGGAAGACCCAGGAATAGGTTCATGGACCAAATAAAGAGGAAAGTATATACAGGAAGAGATATCAGGAGGTAAGGGAACTAGCATTAGATAGACTCCACTTTCTTAGGCGAGATATAGTAGAACAGCATAATGAGTAATGAAGCTCAAATGATTTCGTACTGTCTACAAAATTTTATTTCCACCTCTTGCTATACGTGTTTCAACTGACTGGCAACTGAGGCAAGACTGACTGATGACTGCTAGTCAGTCGAAACACGTGTAGCAAGAGGTGGAAATAACTTTTTTTAGACAGTACGAAATCATTTGAGCTTCATTAGCATTAGATAGGGTAGGGTGGAGGGCTGAAATTCAACCATTCTTAGGATTGAACGACCTACGATGAATGAATATACGTGCGCAAAAATACACAATCATCTTAACGTACACAAAAGTCGTTTCAGCCATCTTCAGTAAAAGTACACACTTAATCATGACAATTTGATTATGCTTATAAATCAGATTAGCATACAATGATTTAAAAAAAATGGTTTAGCTAATTTTCCACTCACCGATGGCTCTAGGACTTCAGCCTGACTTTCATTTCTGCCGATACTGCGAGAATTTCTTCTCCATTAGACTGCTCCTCGCATCATTACACACAATATATCACTCGTGCTGAATCCCAAACCTCACATTTTCACCTCAACTATGCTTCTTGGTGACTCATGCTGAATTCATCACAATTTAAACTAAACTTTCACCAACAAGGACCGGAATCGGCCATAATATTTCAATATCCGCCAGCAGAATGATAAGTTTCACGAGAGTATGACGATCAACACAATCTTCATTGCCACGTCAAAGCACTGTCGGCTTCCAAGTGTTTTTAAAATGTCCATTAGCGGCATCCAATGGAAGTACGATAAGGCATCGTGCTATCTTCGGCTATAAAACCATAAACATTTAGAGCTCTAACGCGTTTACGAGCTCATGCGCATTTAATTGATCTCATTCGTAAAACGTGAAGGCAGCCCTCATCGGTAAATCCATGCGTAAAAACTCTTAGACAGTCGTGATGACGTTCGTAAAGGCGTCTCATATGCTATTCTCTTTTGAGATCATTGGTATAGATATTATTAAGTGTATCTGATGGGTCATTTGGCTTGAAATAATCATAGAGCATGAAATCTGTCATAGAATGTAAGCTGCCGGAAATTTGCGATATGTTCAGTATGGCATAATACATGAAGGCAGAAGAAACAGCTGGTGAAAGGTTTGCACAATAATGAACTTGGCAGGCCCCGAACATAGTAATGTAGTATAGGCTGTAATGAAAGGAGTACAGGAAGAAAGAAATAAATTAGAGCGTCAAGGATAAATTACGCAGGGAAAGAGGCAAACATTTGGATAGAAATAATTTACCTGGACAAGATATGGATCAGGAATTAATGAAATTTGAAGGTGACAAAAAAACTGTCTATTGCTGTAAGGAAAGGGATTTTAGGAAAAAAGAAATGAATGTGAAAGTCAAGGATAATAATTAAGGATAAATAATTATAATAGTTAATAAATAAGGATAATAATCAAGAATAAATAATTTACCTGGACAAGATATGGATCAGGAATTAATGAAATTTGAAGGTGAGGAAAAAAAAATTGCTGTAAGGAAAGGGATTTTAGGAAAAAAGAAATGAATTAAAAAAGTCAAAGAAATGACGCAGGGAAAGATGCAAGCATTTTGAGAGCAAAAAAATGCGTGGACAAGAAGAAATGTGTGAGAAAATGAATGAAAATTGAAGGTGGAAATACAATTTTTATGGCTGTAACGAAAGGGATTTTATGAAAAAAGAAATTGATGCGAAGTTCAAGAATAAATTACGCAGAAAAAGATGCACATATTTTTCTGCGTATTTTTTTACAGTAAGAAGTGGATAAGGAGTGAATGAAATGTAAAGGTGAAAGAAAACAATGTTTATGGCTCTCTACAGCTACATCTACATACCACCCTGCGAGCCGCCGCATGGGTATGTGGCAGGGGGTATGGAGAGGGATTAGGTTTTGGGAGGTGAAATGGTGAATTGTATGATGGGAGTGTAATGAGTGTACCTCAGTTTTTTGGTATTCACTTTGTGCGCGGAAAGAATGAGTTTTCGTACCTATCTATTTGGCGATGTATCTCTCTTATTTTATCTCCTCCGTCAGACCTAGAGATGTAGTGATGCGTCGTGATAATATTCTCTGTGTCGCTCTTAAACATACCAATTGCTCAAGAAAGCTGTATAGGCTATAAGGAAATGGATTAAAGGAAGAAAGAAATTAATGCGAAATTCAAGAATAAATTACGCAGAAGAAGATGCAAATATTTTGAAAACAATAATTTATGTAGACAATAAGAAGTATATAAGGAGTGAATGAAATGTGAAGGTGGCGAAAAAACAATGTTCATGGCCAATGGCGCTCATTGCCATTAGCAAGAGGACGAAAATTTGGGCAAGGGGTAGCAAAAAAATGGGAACAAATTACTCTCATTGACTATAAGTTTCAAAATGGACTAAAAGCAGCCTTCGATAGAATTCGACTCTTCTCTCTAGACTAGCGATACCTTCCAAGCTTAGCGGATTAGCGCGGAGAACAGCTTCTAACCTTCCTCAGCAGTTTTCTAACAAAGGTTTCCTACACCGGCGTACTTGACCAGCAGCCTCAAGATTATCCCGAGCAATGTGTCTCTCTGCTTCTTATCTGAGTACTCCACTGTCGCGTTCTTTATCTTTCATGTCTTGCCTTGTTCACTATCCAACCGTACTGTTTGCTCGCCCTTCTCAAGTCCTTCGTACTTCCCCATTCCCTTCCCTCATTACGCCACTGAATTCATGCCATTACTCATTTAATAGCCATGAAAAATAAAAATGAAACTTAAAGAGGAACCTGTGCTTCGAAGTACTATTTTCTTAAGATGCACACAATTTCCCGTAACGAGTAAACTTAGGCTGAGTACTGCATTTAATATTTATTAAATTTAATGTATCTAATCCTTCGTGTAAATTATTATGGGACAGGGCCTTAAACCAAAGCTTTTACCGCGTAATTAAAACCAATATTAAAATACTCCAGCTTTCGATGCCATTTTTGCAGGATTTGATATCATGGGTTTTTAACGAGCTGAAGAAGAATGGGTATAACTGTCTTCAGGTTTAAAACATTTTACTTACATTTTATTTACAAATTAAAAGCCTAATCTTGAATTATTTACCAATAAATTTGTAAAAAAAATCTAAACAAAAGAAGTTTCCCTTGGCAAAGTTTCCAAATTTATCACAGGATATCGGCTATATGTTTCGACGAAAACCTGAGAATCGTCATTTAAACCAAAATATTCATAATGAAAAGATAAAATTTGGTTGATTCCTAAACATCTTTTCATCATGAATATCCAAAAATTCCACAAAGTAACGCCAGAAACAGTTTCGTTTGTTCAAAATACTCGCGTTATATTATCAATGACAGTTGAAAAAATACATTATATGCCTCAATATGTATTACATATTGTACAAGTTTTTTTTAACAATATCATTCGGGCAAAAATTAAGACAAAAAATATTGTGATGAGAAGCCATCGCATTGCTATTAAAGCAATATATTTCAGCGCAAAAATTAATAATTTTTAAAAAATCTGTTCCATTAATGACCAATGACCTAATAATATTTTTACACCATTAGATAGTAGAAATTATAATCTATAATATATAAAAAAATCAAGGCAAAGAAGGAGTATGCTTCGTTGGTTTGGCCATGTTGAGAGAATGGATGAGAGTCGAATAACAGAACAGATATATGAGTGAAATGAATGGTGCAAATGGGAGAGGTATGCCGTGAAAGTTGCGGTTGAATGTGGTTGAGGCAATTCTTAGGAGGAGGAATATTAGGAGTCTTAAAAACAGGAGGGCGTGTATGAAGCAGTGTATGGGGGTAAATGAGGCAAAAGAGGAAAGATCGTACTTTGAACACATAGAGGCGTTCACTTCATTTGACACATTTAAATTTGGTAAATGAGGCAAAAGAGGTTTTCAAGGAGAGGTCAGTATGGAGGAAATTATTGAAGCAGAGTTAGGTGTACAAATATGTATGTATTAATAAGTGAAACTTTGTGACTCTGCCTACCCCGGAAGGGAACGAAGTGATTGGTATGTATGTACAGTCACTTCATAAAGTATCGCGAAACACTACTCCAGCGGTTCGTATAGGTCGGATGTCGTAGCTCGAAATAAGTCGGCTATCCTGAACTATCTCTGGTGGCTATGTCCCTCATGACTTTCAATAAATATCATACTGTACCTGGAAATGCTCATAGTAAACAGAGATGGCTCAGGATAGCCAACGTACTTCCAGCTTCGACAGCCGACCTATACAAACCGCTAGCATAAAGTGTCGCGATACTTTATGAAGTGACTGTACGTATGTAAGGTAGGTTATCCGATATGCATCAAACAATAGCTCCTCCTTTTATATGCGTTTTTACTAACCATGTGTATGCTTGGACTTGCACATTCGGTGGCCATTGCCGGCGATAAAAATAATATATGCCAGCATATTTTAACCGCAATACATCTTCTTTTAATCGCCGGTTTCTAAATTTCGCGATAATAATTTCCACTGGGAGCGCCAGCATTAAAGAAAAGAAAACGTACGCCAATTTCTCGCATATAAATTCTTAAGTATTGGAATTTCGGAAAGACGTTTTAATGACAGCATCCTTATCTGCGCCTTTCAAATCTAATTCACTTGATGTTAAAATAACATAATTTAAATGAGTCATAATAAACGTGGTTTCTATTTTTCTCTCCAAACTTAAACACATGAGTTTGCGTGTATATTCCATTGTTTCTCCCACGCATATCCCACTCTCTCTCTCTCTCTACGCCCCCCCCCCCCCCCCGAAGGACTCCATTACAAAGAGGACGCATGAAGTAGGTCAAGGACGTCAGGATCTCTAAATGACGGAGACTTTTGGCTCGGCAAAAATTGTCCGATACTCGGAGTCGTCCGTTGTTTGCATTTGCGACCAGGTTGCCGCGGGGATTTGTGGCCCTTCGCAATCCGGGGGGGTGGAATCCAAAAGAATAAAATTAGCTGCTAGAGGTGGTTGGAGCGACTTAAGTTGATGAAGAGATTTGCATGAAATTTTTCATACGCGTACTCAATAGTAATATGCATTCACAAAAGCGAAAACACTGCATATTACCAACATTTTTTCTTGGTAATGACGAAAAAATATCTTAGTATATTCCACACTTAAAAGTTTATGCATACATACATACCAATCATGCCGTTCTCTTCCCTGGCGTAGGCACAGTCACCAAGTTTCACTCATACATACATATTTGTACACCTAACTCAGCTTCAATAATTTCCTCCATTCTGACCTATCCTTGCAAACCTCTTTTGCCTCATTTACCCCATACACTGCTTCATACACGCCCTCCTGTTTTTAAGACTCCTAATATTCCTCCTCCTAAGAATTTCCCCAACCACATTCAACCACAACTTTCTCGGCCTACCTCTACCTCTCACACCATTCATTCTACACTCGTATATCTGTTTCATTATTCGACTCTCATCCATTCTCTCAACATGGCCAAACCAACGAAGTACACTCCTTTCTTACACGTCCATTACTGGAGCATCTTACCCCTTATTCATTTATTATCCACTCATTTCTGACCCTAACCATCCTGCTTTTGCCTCAAACACTCATCAGGCAACTCATACCCATGGCGTTTAGTCTACTCTTATGTCCATCCTGATATACCCTTGTTTCACTACCATATAACAAAGTGGGAAGAAGTACACTTTTGTACACGGCGATTTTCACTTTCTTAGACAGGCAGTCATTTCTTGATATGATCCACATGCTACCTACCACTTTCCTTCCAGAATTCGCACGTCTCTTTATCTCCTCATCTATTCGTCCATCTTTTGTAAACATCTTACCTAAGTACACAAAATCACCCTCTTGTTCAATTACTTCACCATTCGCCCTCATCAAACTGAAGCCTATAAACCGATATAACAACCATATTTTTTAACCCATCCTTGTATTTCTATGGAGAGCACGTCGGAATGGTCGAATCAGCAGATGTAAAGCAAGAATATCAACCATCTGTTTGAAATTTAAGGTAATTAATTCATGAAATGTATATTGCTCAGCGCTGGGATTCTCCACAATATTACTATAGTTTTCATCGGGATTGTGGATGATTTTTAACTTAAATAAATAAACAAAAATGTAGGGAGAATGGATATTAAACAAGTAAGTATATGCTGATTTCTAGTAAGCTATCGGTGGAAATCATAGTAAAGTTGTAAAATGAGTGCGTTAGCCCGCAAGCGCTGTAGGAAAATGAAGGTTGACGAAGATATCGCATTGGCTTCAGCTTCTAGCATTGGCCAGCATATCATGTGCCCTCACCATGTACGGTCGGATTCAAATGTATTGCAAAGAATCGAGCGGCGACACTTAGGGCCATATTGTCAGTCTCTCCTCCTAATCTCTCCTTCAGGAAGGCGGCCTCCTATTGGGAGGTCGATATTATGATCAAGAGATCGACCTTAACGAAGGTCGCCTTCACCTTCCAATAGAAGGAGGGATTGTTGTCGTTCACAGACTGATCCGTTCCGAGATCCGCTCAGTTCATCAAACAAAGACGCAGCGTTACTAACATAACAGTCAACAATTTTCATTGTGGAGCGAAATCACTGAAACGAGGAAGTTTAGCTGGTATGCTTTTTCGTAAAATATATTAATATAATTGAAGATTAGAACCAACTCTGTTACTTTGTCGACCAACGGAAAGTACTGGGTGAAGCTGCAAGATGAATTCAATGGAAACGGGAACATGAACGAGGTAATTATACATTAGTTTATTGGTCTGGCATATTGGTGATGATGTATTTGTGATTGCATTGGCTATGAAGTACCGTTGTATGTAATGTGCTACAGGTTAATCAAAGTAGTTAGCATTACATTAGAAGAATATCTCGACGGTGAATTGTTTTCTCTTGTCCGACGAGTGGTGTATCGTGGGATATTAATATACGGTTAGAGTACGCGATCGCGTACATGTCAAATCTAAGGACCTTATCGCGATATCATAAATACAGGCATTTTATATTAACAACTGTGCTTTACATAGCCAATGCATATAAAAAATCCAAACCGCTGATTACTCTCCAATCACTCTTTCTAGAGTTCTATGGTGCTACTGTATATCAAGGCTGTCCCGAGTTCTTCATTGATGTCCTTTGGATTTCCTTTCGTCCGAATGTTCTTCCCATGAGTTCCGGAGAAGTCTCCAGTTAATTTACCTTGCATTGTATTCTCACTGAATTGTTGGAGTGCCGTTCTTGTTTTGAACTTTGTGAACATCATTATACCTGTGATTCTACAAGAAAATTCTAATTTCTGCGAATAAAATTTAATTTGTCCCGATATGTTTCCCTTTCATTTGATGCTACGGCTATTTAAGAACTTTGTTCCAGGTACAATAGCACCGTTAATAAAGAGCCTGCTTCGATGCTTACTGGTTGCGGAAACATGATGCTGCAAGTTATGATGACCTGCAGGTAATTAGATTTGTGATCCATTACTTTCTAGCGAATAGTGCCTTAAAAGAATGTTCATGATAAATTAATTGATGTAGGTATGATTTTCCGGAACAGTAAATGACAGTGGTTCAACTTATTAGTGCGTGAATATTGAAATCTTACCATTTTGCAACCGCTATTAGCTCCACTCGCCAATGTCGTTCGCATTTTCATAGGATGTTGTTTCAATAAATGCAGTTTTAACTATTTTAACACTTTATTAGTTTGGCAATAAAAATATGAATTACATCAGGAGGTATCACTTCAGCCTTCGTAGATCCAATTGAAATTGGTAAGGAGTTATTTCAATCAACATAGCCAAATAATGATAGAACATATATGCACTGACATGTTTATGAAGACAATTCATGGTTTCATACCACCAACACCGTGATTTTCTGCGCCCAATGCACATCGTCAACTGTTATTAGTCAGCGTTGGCAATCTGTAAACAAAATAATCATGTATTTAATACAAAGATAATCTTGAAAAGTCACTTTATTGAAATTAAATACTATGAACAATGCATTACGTAGAATGAACTTAGGGTACTATGATAAGCTAATAGAAACTATCTTTTACTGGAAAACAGTGATATTTAGGTATTCGTTCTCGCGATTTGGTTAGCACTTTCGCAGAATAATTCATAGGACGTCATTATCTAATTTGAAATCATGCGAATCAATCATATTTTAATCAATACATCAAATATTTACGTGAAGTTTGGCACAAAACACTGTCACGGTCGGATTATAAAAATAAAGCAAAATGTCAAAAACTTGTTGGCAGCATTAGCGTTTGATAACATTCGTACACAGCGTAGAGGTCACATTATATTCATGTCATCATTAATTTTTCTCGATAATATTGAAAGTGAAAAAAGTTTCTCCTACCTGAGAGCTGCTGGAAGCGGAAAAACCACAGGGCTGTCCATGTCTTCACGATCGGTGGCGTACATAATACGTCTATTGCTGTTTGCTAGCGACAACATTAGCATACGTATATCAGTAATTGTCACTTGTAAAACCTGGTTACAGGCCTAAAAAATATATCGGAAGATGATTCCACCACATTCTACCATCTATCAAGCGCTGCAACGGTATAAAATCATGGAAATTGTTGCAAATATATTCCAATAAATCATCGAGATGGTCGTCTGGTACTTCCAGTCCGCGGCCATTTGTAAACAATTAGGAGGAGACCTTCTAATAGAAGCATTGGCCATGGTAACCTTCGATTAGAAGGCCTCCTTCGACTCCTAATAGGAGGAGAGGAGAGTCTCTTGAACTGAAATCTCTCCTTAAGGAGAGTTAGGAGGTGAAGGTCGCCTTCAAGGAGAATCTGACGATACGGGCCTTACACTTCTCAAGGAAATCGAGTTTCACTTACGGCGATGTTATTCTTTGCTATGCAACGTTATCTATTCATCTGTTTATTTGCACGTATTCAAATGGTAATAGTTGAACAATTTCCTATATTGTGCTAATTTGTTATTACACTTTCGTTTTGGTTTGGATTTACGATTTGAGCATGGATAATTATTATTTATTAATCACAACTGTTACTCTAAATGATACATTACGTTGTATTTGTCGTAGGTATATTGTATGCCAGGAACGATCTGTGTTTAATAATAAAGTTTGGTATTTCCATTAATCAATACGTCGCAGCATGTCATTGTTATTCGAGCTGATCATATTATGTAATAACAAGTAAGCACAAAACAAGCAATTGCTCAACTGTTACAATTTAAATACGTGCAAATAAACAGCTGAATAGATAGCGTTGCATAGCAAAGAATAACAGCGCCGTAAGTGAAACTCGATTTCCTTGAGAAGCGTAAGCGTAACTCGATTCTTTGCAATACATTTGAATCCGACTGTACCTCAATTGAATTACCGAAAAGGTTGTTAACGCCAGCGCTGCCACTGTGACGTCACTGACGTCTTCACAGACATGCCTGCATAGAAAAATATTGAAATATTGTAGCAAAATAATGCCGTTTTTTTCATCATTAGGGCGATTTTTCTTTTTAAATATCCTTATGGGAATAGTTTCAACATTTGTTAAGATGATAATTACAGGAAATCTCTAAAAAAGACTCGGTGAATAAACATACAATCGTCGTGTGACGTCAGTGAAGTCACGCGAAAAGGCTAGCCAATAGCAGCGCGGATCGGAAAGACGCATTGTTGCGAGAAATCACATGTTTTGCGAACATCGCATTCTTCGAAGCAAACTGTACATTCTACGGACCTTGGGTGGAAGCTACCCAATCTACGGTGGTTTCTTTGATGTTGTCAAACCTTTGGACAGGTAGAGAGAGATACGATAACGTTGCGATGGCAAGGATTCCTTTTGTGGGTTGCCAAATTTTACAGCCGCGAACCAGATCCGACAGCGGAAATTTCTGGAAGTGTCATTGTGGTTTTACCCACGTTTTGGCACTCCTCCACTCGGGAAACAAGGGAGCTGCATTGTGTTTCGCCGCCTCTCGAAATTAGTGAGTGCATTAAGCGAGAGAATTTAGCGAGTTTTCAAATGGGTGGAATTTTAGAAATGCGTCTCTGCTTCCTCATTCACAGGTATATGCTAAAAGTGACTTAATTACACCAAATAATTATCGCCGATCCTCAGTTTCAGTTAATGAAGTATCGCCCCCGGCGTGCAACGAATGTTACCAAGAATTTATGCTACAGAAGATAAATATTCTCAAACACAAGCATGGAAACGCTCCGTTAATTCTGCATTTAAAAGCATATCTATGGATGATAAAATCTGATGTTATAGGCGCTACTGTGAGAGTATTCGCAGTCATAAATAAATAAACGATGGTATCCATTTTGAAAAGAAAAATTTGTTGATTTCTACAATAATTCAATTGTTACGACGCGTATCTTAGCTTTATCGCAACGTAAGGTACAATCGTTTGCATAATATTTATTTATTCTTAATATTATGCGTAATTTTAATAAGTTGCAAATCTTTGCAAAATGCAATATAACTTTAAATCAACCCCTGTCAAACATTCTTGTGGTTGTTTGCAGGGTAATAAGTAGATGTATCATCCGTTGATGATCTGATGATGCCGTTGATATAACAAAACCGATCGTGCGTGAAATAGAGAAATTTATCTTCCTTGCCATTATCCGAGGCACCGAAAAAATACTACTTGGTAACTTGCTGGTGGATAACGTGGGCAAACACATGAAATTGTTGAATTTATCTAAATGCAATATAGAGCCAAATAATATGCCTATTTGCAGGAAGTAATGTTCTGAGACGACAGAATTAAATTAGCGAAAAATACATACTTTTAACTTTGAGAGCATTTGAAATACTCAACGATCAAAAATTGTTAGAATCCTCAAGGATTATCACAGGCTTATTGATCAGTTGATTCATTCAAGTTTCATTCGAATATCACGAAATTAAAACCAATTTCCAGGGCTGGAGGAGGATGCTGTAGATAAAATGGGCGGATAAAACATTAGAAATGTTGATGTGCACAGAAGAGTAGAAGAGGAAAGGACCATATGGAATACCATAGAGAAAAGAAGAACCAGATGGTTTGAACACATCTTCAGGGATAGAAGGACTAACTTTGCAATTCCACATTGTAAAAGACTTATTTACGACCCTTCGTTAAAGTGTTAAGTTAAGTTAAGCTTCGTTAAGTCGTTAAGTTGTTAAGTTAAGCTTCGTTAAGTCGTTCAGTTGTTAAGTTAAGCTTCGTTAAGGTTTATTTACGACCGTTCGTTTATTTACGTTAATCCTTCTATCCCTGATATCAAGGAATTCCACCAAGTGAGGTCTGAAACCATCGTTTACACATCTTCAGACACAATGAGTTTGTTAATAACATACTTGAAGGTAAAATAGAGGGAAAAGTCCAAAGAAGAAGACCCAGGAATAAGTTCATGGACCAAATAAAGAGGAAAGTATATATGAAGAGATACCAGGAGGTAAGGGAACTAGCATTAGGTAGGGAAGGGTGGAGGGCTGTAGTCAACCAATCCTAGGATTGAACGACCATTGATGATCACAGATTCCTGATCAGTTGATTCATTCAAGTATAGCCTGAAGAACATGGATTTTAAAGCATGTTCAAGCCTTAAAAAATGAGAAAACGCTCTCATTATCTGCGCATGAAATATAGGTATTTATCTGCTACGCCATTATCTGAGGCGCCGAGAAAATACTATTGATAACTTGCTCATGGATAACGTAGGCAAATGTTTGAAAATGTTGAAACTATTTTCATGCAATTTATAGCCTATGGCTGGGCTTCATCGCACGAAGTAATGTTCTGAGAAAATCAAAAGATATTGGCTACCCAGAAATTTTTATCACACGCGGTACGAATTTTGGTCGAAATTTATCACAAATAACACGGGCGGGAAGAGGTGACAAAATAAAAAAAAAGATTCCCATAATCGCATGGCTCTGTTGACCAACTGATTGTGAGATAAAAAAATCAGCTAAAAAGTACTTAAATTTGTTCAGCTTGGGTTGATAGATAAATGGACAACGTCACGAACACGACGGTTATAAAATTTGTTAAAAACAGAACGAAAACAAGCCTAAAATTAGCAAATGTTATTTTGCGAAATATAATATTAATATGGTACGACACCCACAGGCATTTCGGCTCTCGCCGCAGGATTACAACTTCCGCCCCGGTCTGCAAGCTTTCGCTTATACCCGGGGACTAGGAAGAGGTGGAAGGAAAGGATGGGAAAGGAAGGTTAGCAAAACCGCAGCCCCTTCCAGGCTGACACCAACGAGGCGGATTGAGGTCAAAAGGACCTCAATTGGGCCTCCAGTTTGATTTTCTTTGTTTAACGTCATTTATTTATGGGTATTTGTCCCATACTTGTTCACAAAAATATATGCCATTGCTTTATTCAGCCGAGATTTTAGAGGGAAAATCTTTCAAATAACCCAAATTATCAATGCTAATATATAAAAATGGAGTGGTGTCGGTGTATTCGTTACACGTCTCCCCGAAAATTACGGAACCGACTTAGGGTCGCCAGGTCTCCCGTATTTCCCGGGTTTTCACGTATTTTGGACCTTATTTTTTTTCAGTCTCCCGTCTCACGTTTTTAAGAACATTTCTCCTCAAATTTCAATTTAAGCCGCAAAGAATTTTTTGAATTATAAGAAAGATGATGTTATGTTTCTCGCAGAATGTGAATCCAATTGTGAATATTTGTAACCATGTTTGTGCATTCAATTGTGTTTTGTATTTTAAGTGTATGAGGATTAAAATGCCATTGTAATCTTCTTCTTCTTCGGTTATCAACCCATGGGTTGGTTGGCAATAGCACGCCATTCCGCTCTTTGCTCAGCTTTCCTCTTCATTTTACCATATGAGACGCATCCAGAGTCATTGATGATCTGCTTCATATAGCTTAATCTAGGACGTCCTCTACGATTTGTCCCCTCAATAAAACCTTCAGCTATTAATTTTATGAAATCATTGCATCGTAGAATGTGACCTATTAGCAGGGCCGTCGCGTGGGTGGGGCGACCGAGGCGGTCGCCTTGGGCGCCGCGATCCGGGGGGGCGCCGCTGTGGGTAAAAATGTTTTTTTTTGGCGTTTTTCTAACTTTATTTATAATGACTGTATTAGTTTCTGTCTCTGTGTTACTCAGAGGATACATGGCTGAGTACGCTAACGTTCTGTACAGAGGTAACTGTGTGCACAAGCTTGTGAGGTCGGCCTCCAAGCGACAGTCCGCTCCGCACGACTTCTACAGCTGACCCGGCTCAGAAGGCTTTAGGGGGGGGGGGGGCGCCGACCAAAGTCTTGCCTTGGGCGCCTTCGAACCACGCGACGGCCCTGCCTATTAGTTTAAGTCTCCTTGTCTGTATGTGTCTCCAGAGACTTCTATTTTCTTGTACTCTTCTCAGGACTTCCTCATTGGTGATTCTGTCTCGCCAGGTGATTTTCTGCATCCTTCGATAGCACCACATTTCTAGGGCCTCTAATCTGCTCTTTTCATGTTTCCCTATAGTCCAGCTTTCACATTCGTATAGGGCCACACTCCAAACATAAGCTTTCATAACCCTCTTTCTTACTTCAAAACTAACATTTTTACAAGGCAGTAGAGTCTATTTATCATTGAAAGCTATTTTTGCCTGTTGTATTCTATTCACAATTTCTCGTTTACTCCTTCCATCTTCTGATATCTTGCTTCCCAAGTAGCTGTATTCTGTAACTTGTCCTAGTTCTTCATCATTTATTCTTATCCTTACAGGTTCATAGCAGTCTTGAGCACCGCATACCATCACTTTAGTCTTTTGCTTGTTTATCATCATTCCATATTGGTCTCTAAGAATTCTTTCCATCTCGTTAAGTATAATTTTTAAATCTTCTTTCTTTTCTGTAACTATGGCAATACATATAATCAGCATATCGTAACATATCTATTTTCTTCCCATTAACTTTGATTCCTACATTGTACTCATCAAAGCTAAAATTTGAAATACTATAGAAAACATCCCACAGTATAGTGTTACATCCTACATCGTAAAACGTGGTAGCAAATTTCAGAGTCTCCCTTATTTTCAGTTAGAAAAACCTGGCAACCCCAAGAACCGACTGACCTGAAAATTTGCATGATTCTAGGGCGCATGCTCACTAGAGCTTTCGGCTACATGAAAAAGGCCTGACAAAGTCACACGAAGGAAATAAGAAGTAGAATCACTGAGGAAGAAACTAATTTATATAAATTTACATTGCTCGACAAATTTTAAGCTATCCGGGACTAGCCACGGAGTTCCACTTTTACGGAGTCACCCGCAATGCACAATTGTGCGAATTTCCACAGAGAAAAAATCATCCGCCTTGACCGGGATTCGAACCCGGATCCCTCGATTTCCGGCCGAGTTTGAACTCCATGGCTAGTCCCGGATAGCTTAAAATTTGTCAAATAAGAGTGAACGCCTCTCTGTGTTCAAAGTACGATCTTTCCTCGTGGGCAGTGGCGCTAAGCGCTCAGTAGCGACTGATTGTTACATTGTATGTCCGGCAGTCGTGAACATCTAGTCCCGTAAAGGTCACAAAAATCCATAGAGAAATACGATGCCTCGGTAGCTTAACTGGCTAAAGCACTCGGCCTAAAATCGAGGGATCCGGGTTCGAATCCCGTCAAGGCTGATGACATATTCTCTGTGGAAATTCGCACAAGTTTACATTGCTGTTTTCAGGTATTCTCGTCAAGTGTCTAGTTTTTACGACTACAGTTTCTCCCCTCTTCATGGGTCCGTTGGGCATTTCGTAATCATTTATTGTTATTCTTTATTTCCCGATGTTACGTATTTCGTTGCTAGTTCAATTGACCATCATGTTCATCTGTTTCGTAATGTACCAGTTTGATTTATGTAAAGTTTAGGAACCACTAACAGCCTAATCGATTATCATAGGCTTTAGAAAAAGATTTGACAAACGTTGTATTCGGAGGGAAGAGAAAGGGAATTAGCTGAGGGAGGGGTGTAAGACTGGACTGTTGTATGTCGATCGAGGAAGTGCTCAGAGTCGTGGGCGAGGAAAGGAAACTTCCGAATGAAATTCGGGATAGGAAGAGTAGGTGACTGAAGGGCGATGGGTTGCTCAAGAATGTGACAGAGGGAAGGATGTCGGGCAATCGGGGAAGGGGGAGAAAGGGAATAGGTTTTATGGACGGGATGAAGAAGTTTGTTTGTATGCTGAGGCGAAAAAGGAAGTATTAGTGATAGACAGGACCTTGAAAGTGTAGAGAACCGGGAGGAGACCCTCTGACTTTCAACAAAGCCTACCTTAACCGGTAGAATACTTAATAAAAATAATAATAACCTTACTGTCTCACATGAATTCATCAAAGACTATCTCATAATTTCAAAGGCATGGCACTATAAAAGCTTTAGGGAGCAATTTTAGACCAATTGCACGAAAAATCTTAAGTTTGGAATCCATAATCTCAGCAAAAAACTCAAATGCTTCATCCCATTAAATATGAAAGCTCTGAAAACGATTTCTCGACTTCAAGCGGGATTTTGCAAAAACGAACGTGTCTTCCACTTTTCTGAATTTCCCGCCAAAAGATAGCTTTTCCCGGGCCCACATCCTCAAGGGCTTTCGATAAGCCCTTTGCCCCACCCAACTTCCGGGGAAAAACCGTCTCGAGATAAGTGGGCTCTTGAAAGAGGCGCTTTCGTTTCAAGGTGCATCCAAGCTTGGTCGTTCTCCAGAAATACTCCGTAATTATTCTGATCACCGTGGAAAACCTTTCGGTATTGCAACCTCAACTGTTGCGCTTTCTAGGAGAGAAAGAGCGAAGTCAAGCAAAATGTATTGGAAAGGAAAACAAAATGTAGGTAGGCCCTATATATCTGTTCTGTTATTTTTACATAGTTTCAAACTGTAATATGAGTATTCTTTTGCGTAGAGTAATTTATAATAAATTTGGCTGCGATTTGCTATCATGTTACTTATTATTACGATGACAGAACTAAAAGTATAATGAAAGATTGAAGGCTTTTCCGACGAGTAATTTAAGCAAAGGTTTCTCTGGTTTCGAACCTGGTGATGTTGTGGCATACTTCCAACGTTTCAACGTCAGACACAGCCATCATTATCAGGATAATGAGAGCTGAAGCAGGGCTGCTGGCGATCATATACGGTCGAAAGTTCTCCCATTGTTGTCACAGCCGTTACGCATCTTTCGAATGACGTTTATTACCGGTCTCCACTTCGTACTTAAGCTGAAGCCGTTATCTCTAACGAGGTTGTCTTTTTCAATTTGCACGAGCATGGGTTCATTTTGTTATTCTTTCGCAATATTCGGACGCTCAGGAAGTAGCTTGGATTTCAGGAAATCATTACGATTGCAACGGTAGAGGCTAAAGGCTGGGACACAATCAACGTGTACGTGTGACGCGAGACGTAAACGGGCCAACGGGAGACGGGGAACCCAAGTCAGCGGTCACAATCGACGTTACCGCGGCCTAGAGTAACAATTGACTAATGCAGGCGCACCTAAGAGATCAGGTGTAAACAAGTGTGGAATTAAATAAGTTGTCTAATGGCCGGTTGCAAGAAAATTTAGTTATGGAATCAATAGTTATGAGATCCATAAAGTTATAGAACTCATACCTATATTCAGGTTGCATGAACACATCTATTAGTTACTTAACTTATTTACCAATAGTTAATAGCCTCGAGTATTTGATCTAATCTTCCACCGCCGGATAAAAGTTCTGAAAGTTTAGCCTATGAATAATTGATAATGCACATTATAATTAGTCAACAAGAGTAAACAAACTGGTCACATGTCTAAAAACAACTCTTAATCAAGTAAATAAGACTCCAAGCGGTTCATTGCGCATCCGCCATCTTGGCTACTTATGGAACTCATAACTCCATGCCATAAGTTATGAGACCAATGAATTTATTGAATGTTTGTGCAACACTTATTGAATGGTTGCCATGGCTTATGGGTCCCATAACTTTATGGAATACATATGTCACGTTCCTGCAACTGGCCATTAGCCAAGAGCAATCTTCAACAGTTGAATGTATCTTCCGACAGATGGCTCCCATTCCCGGATTCTCAGGACTATTCTGATCAGTTTTTCGTGTACGGGACACGGGGAGAGATGAATGTTGCCCATCTCTCGCGTACACGTACTCCCCGTACACGTTGATTGTGTCCGCTCGCTATAATTTCCCGTCAGCCATATTTTCGCGTATTCCCGTTAACGGCTCGCGTTACACGTACTCGTTGATTGTGTCCCAGCCTTAACGCTCATCTAATGCAGACTTTTGCGGCTGGAAAATCCTCTTGTTCCTATCGTGGAATCTTTTTCTTAAATATTGAATTTTTATGTTTCCTCTTTTGCGGCATTGGTTCATCGCTTACAACGAGTAAGTGTAAGTTCCGTTTCATGATTTTCCTTCTCAATTCGAAGCTTTCTTTTGTTTTTACAGGACACATGTCCTGAAACAATAAATCCCTTTTCTGCTCTATTCAATGAAATGATGACAGGAAAATAGACCCAAACGCCTTCCGAGTTCCCGCCAAATGACACAAATCAATCATGTGAGTCTTATTACATATCAAACGGACAGAGGGAATCATGAACAAAGAAATCCTACGAAGTTTTGGTAAGAATACAAGTGTAGAGAATCCTTCATATAGTAGAATGCTGCGCATCGATTTGATCAACTGCTTGCTCCTCCACACTGAAGATTCTCGATCTTCCAATCAATTTTTACCTAGTCGCTCCTCGAAATCGCATTCCGTCCCTCGAAAATCCAACCCAGTAAATGCATTTCTTCTACCCCGGGAATTCTCCTCTTTCCTCGCCGCCTTACTCAATCAGACATGAAACTAGTACGCAGTATATTAAAAGCTCAACTTCGTACCTCCGACCTTCTCCCTCTCTCTCATTTCCCACACTGTCCCTCCTCGCCCAACATAAAACTTCAATCTCCTGCATTCTTTTCCTTTTTTCAGCGTTCCTGTTTTACCGAATCCTATTTGCTTTCTCAATACGAAGCTTTCCTATCCTTAATCTAAGTTCTTATCCTTAATCAAACGGCACTTGGGTAATGGATCCCTGAATTTGGGTTAATTTTGTTTTGTAAATGTTCAAGAATTATCAAACACTTTGTAAGTTTTACGTAGAATATTCATCGAACGACCGGTTTCGTCAAATAGTCAACATAATCGACATCACGTGATGAGATACTTACTCCACCCACCTTCTCTTCCCGCTATTGATTCCCTCATAGACCTGCATCTCATCCTCAACCATTACAAGAAATCCCTCGAGAACTCCTTTTCGGTACTGAGTACATTAATCATTGCCTCAACATCTATAACTTCCAGCTTAGGTCTCTTCTCATCCTCTCACTCTTGCGTAATCCTTTCGAAATCAAAATTCTATTGTGTGAGATTCACGGGGGTAAAATCATTCACCAGGACTGGAATTCGAATTCGCACCCCTCGATTACGCTCCGGGTGATCTAACCAGTTAAGCTACCTAAGCTGCCGCTCGAGATAATCTCGAACATGTAACTAAGGAGTCACACGGAACGACAATGGACGGTTGGGGATTTTGGTGATTTTTTACTCGCTCAGATTGATATCTTAAGCGTCTGATGTTTAGTTTAATATGTCTCTAATTGGGATATAAACATCCGATAATAATATACCAGCGATAAATACTCGATTGGGAAGATGCTGCGTGAGATTTTCACGCACGGTTAAAATGCACCGAAATCTCGGACCCTTCGCGTTTTCACCACGTGAATCCTTAGTTACGTGCTCGGAATTTTCTCGAGTGAATCAAACAAAGCCCTCCAGGCAAGCTCTCGAAGGGCCTTGGTTCGAATCCCACTCCAGGTGAGTGATTTTTTTCCGCACCGTGAACTTGACACCATTTCGTGAACACCAGTGGGTACCGTTGAATTTACTGCGCGTCTTCTGCATTTCATTAGTTCAAATTCTAAATCATTAATAAAATATTCGACAAACAATAGGCAAACAATCATGCTCAGTTTCCATCAAAACGACACTGGTGTTGAAATCGATGAATAAAATTAAAAATAAGGAACAGATGAAGCATAGAATTTCACGTGGTATCAAAAAATTAGCACGATCGAAATGAGCTTGTGGGCGTATTACAGAGGAGGTAAAATTTTCGATAATCGATTCTTTTTTTTTTATTCGATACTATCGGTTTCGACAACGCATACATATATCAGGCGCAACTGTATTTCGGCTCTGTATTAGATAAATTAATTCTAGCGTATTTGCTGAAAGAAAGAGAAGCTGAGGAACAACAAGATATGCTCAGTTGCGACTTCTTTAATTGTAAGTCACACAGGACTTCTCGAAAAATCTATTCTTAATCGTACTTCAAGCCGCTGATTGAATTCAGAACTATCTGCATCATTTTTTTAATCTTCGTGACTTAACATGTTAGTGAATAGATCATTGGCCACCGACCGATAGAAAAATATGCCATTGTATTGACTCGGGGAGGGTGCAAAGAAGATGAGGAGTTCAAACTCCAACATCATTCTGCTTTCTGCGCTTTCCCCGATATCCGACAGAGTGAAGAAAAATTTAAGGTTTATTTCTCGCATCTGGGGGCGTGAAATTTGAACAAGTTGAAAAATGGAAGGGCTGTTTCAATTTTTATCCGAATACTAGAGATTAACGCTGATAAGGAGAGAGTCTTTCAACGAAAACTTGTTACGTGTAGTCATTAGACTTTCTCCAGTGACAAAGTAAGCATACGATATCGAAGGAATGAAACCTAGTTCTCTTATCTGACAGTCACTCTTTTTACTCCGAATTTATAAGCGCGGGTTTTCCGAAATGAAATGACGTTCGCTGTGGGATTTTCTCGAAAGAATAGACATATAGTGAAGGAATTCATTCAACCGTATATCGCAAATGTGCAGGATGGCGGTTCTCTTTAAACAGAGAAGCTTCGGCTTAACGCTCTGTACTATGATGTATTACCCAATGAAGTTTTCACATGAAATTTAAAAAAATATACTGACCATGTATAAGTCTTACTTCGTCGGTACCTATTATATCATATAGCTTAGAAATTTGTACAATATCAAGTAGAGACATCGGCAGAATACAAGCCGACGAAATGAAATTCCTCAGGACAATGGTACAAAAGACAAGACTTGGCAGGCAGAAAAATGAAGACATTAGAAAACAGGTTGGATGCAAAATATAATTAATTGAAAAAGTCAGGAGATCCCGGCTGGGATAGTATGGTCATGTGATGAGGATGGAACAGATCAGAACAGCTAAGGTCTGGTTGGAAAAGGAAATACCAAGGAAGAGAAGAGTGGGCGGACCAAGAAGGAAGTGGATCGACCAACTAAAACAAGACACCAGGGTTGAAATTCGCCATGAAAAAATCACTTGACTTGACCGGGATTCGAACCCGGATCTCCCAATTGCCGGTCAGGTGTGTTAGCCAGTTACACTACCAAGCCACCTTCCTTCAAGGCATATTTCTAGGGGGTTTATGCGAACTAGATGTTCAGGCCTCAAGTCTACATTGTAGCACATGAGACGAAGTCGTGCTTACAAAGCCACTGTCGCGGTGGATATACCCAACATTGTCGTAATTAAAACGACGAAATTGACAAATTTCCAAACATTGCATGTAACAAATGATATGGTACGAAGTCACTCGCACGGGTGCATATACACCAGGGTTGAAATTCGCTATGAAAAAATCATTTGACTCGACCAGGATTCGAACCCGGATCTCCCAATTGCCGGTCAGGTGTGTTAGCCAGTTACACAAGTGAGAGGGAGCTCTTGGGAGGAAGTTCAACATCAACAAACATAACAAGATAGGAGCAGATGGAAGAGGCTGATAGACAACACCCGAGAAACTAGAGTTGCTACCTGATGATGATGATGATGATACAAGACGGCACTAAGCCTGATATGACCCATAACAGCAAGTTTTATACTTCATTAGAAAACACTGAGTCGAAGCGCAGGCTAGAGTGGACCAGAGCCCAAACAAAAAAAGGTAAGAAACTTCTCATTGACTCTCCCATGCTCCTATGGATCACATCTCGAGCATCATTACTAATCCACCGAAATGTAATTAACTCTTCCATATTTTTAACAAAGAAAAGTAAATAACTATAATTTCATATAGAAATATTAATTTTTATACACACATCAGCTTGAATAAAAAGTGTACTGATAATTACCAGATCATTTCTAAGAATTAGTTTGGGAGTAATTGGGCCCTAAACATGACCAAAATTTCAAAATAAAATAGGCGAAATTGAAGTCATCTGAGAGCTCAGAATATTTATCTAAGAAGCCAAAAGTTGGTCAAAAAATGCAGATTGTTGTCTTTTTACGGCGAAAATATCATTTTGTTTTAAATATGACTATTGGATCTACATTTATTTGAGTTAAAGTTCGAAGCTTCGGGGCGCTTTAAGGAGCAAGTTGTCCTCACAGGTACCGTGAATTTAATCCAGAGGTACCCGTATGCGAGCGCTAAGCGCTGCAGTCCACGGAGGAACGCCCAAGGTCCTTATACCCCATATATAAGGTAAAAGGACCTTGGTTAACGCTCAACTTTAAACGAAAAGGTGTTCACTTAAGCCCAACTTTAAACACCAGCGGATTACTCCGTTTAAGTTACTGCGCGGCTAGTTCTGTACGTCATTGAAAAAAGGTATTCTTTCCTTTATTTCTTCAGTTATTACATTATTTTCCGAAATATTACATAAATACAGAAACAACAATTTCACTTTTCCACGGGATATTTTAATGAGAACGACGCGTTTCAGCTCACAGAGCTATCATCAGGTAGAAAACAGGTCAGTCTTGAGTCAGAATCAGGTCTTGTAACTGATGGTGTCTCTGTGAGCTGAAACGCGTCGTACTCATTAAGATATCCTGTGGAAAAGTGAAATTGTTGTTTCTATTGTAATATAACGAACTTCCACGATATCTCACCTGAAGCTGTTGAAATCTTCTGTAATTATTGAGCCCAATTATTCGACTTTTTAACTCTCGGAAACTGTCCTAAATATTAACTTGTTTTAGATATTACATTATTTATCTAATGCTTTTATCTAACGTTTGATTTAATTTAAAATTACACCGTTTGTAATGGATACTATATTTCCAATGCCGAAGCGGATGGAAAGGTTTCGTGCCGGTTCACAAGAGGCAGCAGTGAGAAAACGGGCAAAAACCTTCATGATTTGCACAACAAGAGGAGATCAAGACGAAAAAAAATGATCAGTTCGATGCCCTGATTTCGAGAAAACCTTTCGTCTTTTGCTTCCTGCAGGGTACGGCATCTTCCCACACGATGCGCGCTGATTTTCGTCCTCTGCTTTCATCCCTTGATCCCATTCCCATCCATCCTCGTGTAATTGAACTCAACGAGCAATTGTCCTTCGCGGTGTGTGTGTGCGAATGTCGCGTGGCTCACTCCCAAGCAAAGAGGCGCGCCTCACCGTCCGGCCTCACCATTCACCCTTCACGGAACGTCTTCATTACAGGCCTTCGCTCACGTTCATTAGGCGACCATCATTCTTCCGCTTGCTCGTCTTTTCTCGTCTCCAGTTTTATTCGAGATGTTCCCCAGGGGCAGATCTCGATGTTCAGCTCAGCACGCAAGCACACGGTGTCCTGAATGAGGGTTTAGTATATACTTTTAAGGTAGTACGAGCGAGATAATTCCCTAATCACAAAGAGGACCATATTCGATATATACGTTTTGATTTCACCAGCTATGAAACACACGAATAAAATATTGCATAATTAATGGGGCAATAAAATAGTTTAAAATGACAGAAATTGTAAGTAACCCAATGAAAATATCAAATAAGTCTTTAACTTGACTCATTTTTTTTCGCGCGATACGTTTGAAACTCCATCAAAACGGAAGGTTTACTGTGATCCCGAAGAATTTCCTGCGGAGACAATATGATTAATTTTCAAAAATACTTAAGAAAACACACAAACTACACTATTGATTTTTTGACGAGATCGAAGTGTAGGGAATGCCTCATTTTTTATATAATGTCACTCTGAAGTGCATACACGTACCATTTCCCATGTAAAAGGGCTGGTATTTTCTGGCAAATATCTCCGAAAGTAATGTGGTAAGGGGTTGAATTTTTGGTGTCAATGGAAGGGTGACATATTTCTCCTTAAATGAGAACAAATTCATTGATTTCTAGGTAAAACGATATTTCGCTCAAACTACCTTAAGGAAGAGCCTGCACTTTGAAGCACTGTTTCCTTAAGACACACAAAATTTGCTATATTAGGTAAATTTTGTGTGAGATTTCGTTTATCGGAAGCCAATATCTTTGAATTTTCTCAGGACATTACATCCTGCGATGGAGCACATTCTTAGGCTATAAATGGCATTAATATAGTTTTCTAATTTTAATATTATAGACTAGCTGTGCCCGGCATGCGTTACAATGCCTTTTTGTGGGTTCAAAATCGCTCCCTAAACGAATTTGACTAGGATAGATACCGGCAGTAATAATGACTCGCTGTGACTGGGTGGCATTCCGCCTGCCGTCAGCCGTTAAATGAGACCTGACCATCTTCCTTACAGCAGCGCGCTAAGGCTTACAGCAGGGCTTAACGGCCCAATTATGGTTTTAATGTTGCGGCTCACGCCCATTATAGAATAGTAATAATAATAATAATAAACTCGTTTATTGTTCTAGGAGTGAGCTCCTTTGGAACATAGAAATGAAATGCAGTGGTGAGCAAGACAATTAATATGTGAATAAACCAATCAGGAAACAAAAAAGGGAAGTTATCATATGAATTGCTAACAATTGACATATACAACATTATCATTTAGCAATGTAGAAAAAGAACTGAATTTCTTCTTCTAACAGAAAAACGAACATTAAACATATCAATAAACAAATAACACAACTTTAAAAAAGAAAATTTAGCTTAACAAATGAAAAGAAAAAAAGGAACTGAATTGCTTCTTCTTACGCAGCAATGGCCATTAATCACATCAATGAACTGATAAATGAGTTACATGGTCAGCATTCATGGTCAGCATTCCGGAAAGTAAGTGTGTGATAATCTTTCTCTTAAATATTACCAGTGATGCACTGTCTTTTACCAGTTTAGGCAAGTCGTTCCACAGCTTTGAGGCAACAACTGTAAACGATTTCTGGACTGTAGCTGTCCGGAACTGGGGGAGATACAAAAAACAGGGGTCTTGTCTAGTAACAACATTAGTGTACTTACTACTTGGGAGAAAAAGATCCATTATGTACTGAGGGCTTTACTCTTGGTAACTCGAGTTAACAAAACGTGGTAGAGTAAAAGCTCAAACGATTTCGTACTGTCTACTAGTTTTTTATTTCACCTCTTGCTACACGTGTTTCAACTGAACAACAGTCATCCTCAGGCAAGACTGAAATCTTGCCTGAGGATGACTGTTGTTCAGTTGAAACACGTGTAGCAAGAGGTGATATAAAAACTTGTAGATAGTACGAAATCGTTTGAGCTTTTACTCATTATGCTGTTCTACAATATCTCGCCTCAGAAAGTGGAGTTTAAAACGTGGTAGAGTCCACAAACTAATGTATTATACAACTCGTAATCGTCAGGCAATATTACTGTTCGGACATTAATAAATTAGCTTTTATATCGGTCACGAAATCAATTTTGATAGTTCACAATTTGTCAGCCATTCTTCCAATCGGTTTCCGACTCTTTCGTCATGTATTTTGGAATTACAAATCTTCTCCAGAAGTATTAGTAAAATCTTCTCGGGTTTGGCACCGTGTAAGGCTATTAAAGGCCAACGTTTCGACGAGAAACTCTCTCATCATCATCAGGGCTAAGACTGATTTCCAAGTTAGGTCCATGCAGGGTTTTTATACCTGAGACCCATTGTTGACCGGCCAATTCAAAATTCGCTCACGACTGTTGGAATTTGAATCGTCTCCGCGACCGCTGAATTTTATCGAGAGTGTTTATCGTCGAAACGTTGGCCTTTAATAGCCTTACGCGGTGCCAAACCCGAGAAGATTTAACTAATATTATTCGCCGGGAAAGCCTACGATATTTTCTCCAGAAGCATTTAAATTTTTCTGCTAAAACAGTCATTCATCGATAAAAGTAAGGAACGCCTGACTGTATTTCGGCATAGAAATGAGGTCGTTCAATCCATGAACTTTACACGAAAAGAAAATTAGTTTGAAAATTTTATTTTTTTATGGGTGTTTTTGACACTTCAATGCTTGTAGTCATGTTTTATACCCAATATTGTATCCTTTGGCCTACCTAAGAGTGGAGTGCGCAGGTAGAATCGAACTGCTAACTGAACTGAAAGCTCCGCGCGAACAAGTTCCACATTTCCACTCCATTGGGGTGTTCCAAATGAACTGGAGCAGGAAAAAAACCGATATAGGATTTCATTCCCCCGGGAAGGAAAATTTGAGATTTTTTTCCGAAAACGTGGGAAAAAGCTGGAGCAAAAAAAAAATAGTGGTGTTCCCGGCGACTCTCCGACGAAAGCTTTACTCGTAAATGGAATTCCATAGCAGGAAAAAAGTCAGAATATCCAAATATTCGAAACACTGGAAAAAACAATACAATGGCTTGACTGTGTAAAAAACCAAGCATTAAAAAATATTAAATCGATGAACCTTGCTGTCAACCACATTTAAATCCATAATGCATTCCTTCTTTTTGAGGAATTCTGTCATTAATTCCATCATTTACCATTGTCTACGTTTCAATGTATTTACGCATATTTTTCAGGGGCAACGTTGAGAAATGGACGTACCAGCACAAAGTACTCAAGTGTAACATATAAACCACTTAAACACGCTTAGGGTACAAACAAATGATAAAAATACGAGATTATGGTGCATGCCTACACAATTTTAATTTACAAAGAAAGCATTCATATGATTGATCAATGACTTCTTTTTTAAATACCAAACAATTTTAGCAAAAACATTGCCATAACAACGGCAACTTGGCAATTGTAAAATGTTTTTGTCAACATCGCATCGCACAGATGCCTATCTTATGAACTGCATCCATGGAATTGACTAAACACAGTTCGGACATTAAAAAAATGCATGTTACGATACGATCAACGGCAGCCCGAACACTTCAAAGTCGTCGGATGGGATTATCTGGAGCCAACGAGGCTATGGAGATAGTATGAAGGAGATAGATAACCACTATAACACAACTCGACTGTTGACAACACCTCGTTGACTCGACAACAACTCGTTGGAGGCTACTACTCCGAGTGAATTCGTCTAGCCGACAGAACCATCCTATTCCCGTCGGACTCTCTAAGGTTTCAGCGGGGACAAGGATGCCTATCGGTGTAATTCCATTATCGAGCCACTTTGGAAAAACCACCATTACGCTAACGTCCGGTACCAAGGAGCGAGATGTGGGCGCGAAGAGGAATGTGATTCAAGTAAGGCGAAACGATAAGATCACCGTAATATGCTCACGAAATCATCAAATCATAATATATATATATATATATATATATATATATATATATAATATTTCATTCACACGCATGATATCGTGGTTAGACGAAACGCTGCCCAGTTTGGCAAATAATGCTCATGTTCAGCACTTGAAAGTTTTGGTAACCTATTTCAGTAGTAGTGTTTCATGACGTATTGATAAACTTTACACCTTCATCAGTGTTCCGCATTTTCGGGTTCTCATCCGCGTTCGTTGACTTTGACTGACAGTGAGTGAAGTGATATCCATCCTGCTACCGTCTTCAGGTCGATGACGGAAAGAAGCTGTTTTGGTCGCCATCAGACAGTTCTGGTCATCCTGGTGCTGCGCTGGGATAGGTCGAAGCGGATGACCCTTATCCATGAGCTACTGAGAGGATTGCCACTGTGTCTGTCGAAATTTTACCGGCAATTTCAAAATGGCAGTTTAATGCAATAGCAATGGAAAATAAATAGAGAATGAGCAATAAAATGAATGAAGGAATAGAGATTTGGAAATTGCCGGAAAATTTCAGCAGAGACAATAGCTAGATCGTTTGGCGAAACGTCCCCTCAACAGCTTGCAGCAGCTCATGCTGGAAAGGCTTCATGGAAATTTTGGAACTTTGACCCATTGACCCCATGACAAGTCAGTATTGCGCAATAATGGCTACAAAAAAGGTCAAGGGTTCTTATTCTAATCAAGTTCAAGGGTTGCCATTCCATCTCACGCCTTGATGTTTTATAAGTCCCTGGATTGAACTTATTGTTTAACGCGTCGATAGTGCACAAACAGCTGAACTGCCTAAAACTCATCATACGACAACTACAACTACTATTTTTGACCTCGAATTCATGTAAATTTCGTTAGTGTTACATTAATGACATTTGGTACACGGCTAGAAATAAGTTATATGTTCCGTTAACTGCAAGCGAAATTTTGGAAATTTGACCTTTTGACCCCGGAATGGTGGCCCAAAACCAAACGTTCAACCAAATGGCCATTCAGAAACAAACCGAATTAGAGAGGAAGAATTTTTTAAAAATTCCAAGGCCTGAAGATGCCAAAAGTTTGGCGAAACGCCGGCATTTAACTATAAAACACTGGAAAAAAAAACTTTAGAAGCTCCATTGATACGCTAATAATAACGTTAGTGCTGTTGGAAAACGCCCACTCAAACCTAATGTTCAACGAAATGTGCGATCCAGAAACGAGCCGGATTAGAGAGGAAGAAAAAAAATATCCCAAGCCTTAAGATGCCAAAATATTTGGCGGAACGTCGGCATTGAACAATAAAACATTGGAAAAAAACGTGAGAAACTTAATTGATACGCTAATCATAACGTTAGTGCTATTGGAAAACGCCCACTCAAACCAAAGAGGGGAGGTTAGAGGGGGAAAATTGAAACAAATCCAAGGCCTGAAGATGCCAAAACGTTGGCATTGAACTATAAAATATAGGAAAAAAACTTGAAAAATTACATTGATAAACTAATCATAACGTTAGTGTTATCGGAAAACACCCACTCAAACCAATGTTCAACCAAATGGCCATCCAGAAACAAGCCGGGTTAGAGAGGAAGAAAAAAAAATATCCCAAGCCTTAAAATGCCAAAAAAGTTGGCGAAACGTCGGCATTGAACAATAAAGCATTGGAAAAAAAACATGAGAAACTTAATTGACACGCTAATCATAACGTTAGTGCTATTGGAAAACGCCCACTCAAACCAAAGAGGGGAGGTTAGAGGGGGAAAATTGAAACAAATCCAAGGCCTGAATATGCCAAAACGTTGGCATTGAACTATAAAATATAGGAAAAAAACTTGAAAAATTCATTGATAAACTAATCATAAACTTAGTGTAATCGGAAAACGCCCACTCAAACCAAATGTTCAACCAAATGGCCATCCAGAAACAAGCCGGATTAGAGAGGAAGAAAAAAAAATCCCAAGCCTTAAGATGCCAAAAAATTTGGCGAAACATCGGCATTGAACAATAAAACAATGGTAACAAAACTTGAGCAACTTTAGTGATAAACTAATCATAACGTGTTATCGGAACACGCCCACTCAAATTTTTCCGTCCGTGAAGTAATTACGAAATCAGGTTCGAAGTCGGCTGAGAGCGATGAAAGGACACAGTAAACAAGTTAAGGATTAAAAAAAAAGAGTCCAATAAAATGATTATGCACTTTTCGCGCAAACAGATCAGCGGAGGGAGGTCGTAGTGGCATTGCCACACGGTTTTTTCCCCCTCGTATCGCATCACGCACCGAACGACGTCACCGCGCGACGCGTCGCCTGGTTTGTTTACCATCGTTACTTCACTCCGCTCACACACGGCGCGGCCTGTCAAAGAATATTGACGGAAATGCCGAATAATCATACACAAGAGAGGCATTTTTTTCTCTTCCGCACGTCGAGTATGCGTACGTGTATATTTTAGACTGGCTTTCTCCACGCCTTCGACCGCGAGAGCGCCGTCAGATATTCGCCGTGACCTCTTTCCCAATCCTCACGTTCAAATGGGTTCATTGTCGTCTTTTTTTTAACGCGGGAGAGGGGGGGATGCCTACTCGCATAGCTTGGGGGCTTGTTAGGGCGTTTTGTGAGCCGAGTCCGTCGATGCGCAGAGCGGGGACCAATTCGCACGAAGCCGACTTTAGTACCAAACGGTTATTTGGGGAGGTGAACAACAGCAATGGTCATTGGCGACATTAATGAGGATCCTTCGCGACTGTGTGGGTCAAGACAAGTACTAAATCCCACCTTTTTGCCGGCATTTTTCTAAACAAATTCTACTTTCAGCGACGTCAAGTCCTAGATATTAATTGGATTGGATATTTAGGGAGGCGACCGACAACTAAGGTCATTTGCGCCATAGGAGTCGGGTAAGGAAGGAAGGGTGGATAGGAACCCGGCGTCGGCATTAGCCTGCTCTTAACGAAAGGCGCCAAGGGGACCGCGGTTTAACTTCTCATCCGACAGACGGAGTACTGTACTTGAAGTGCCCTCCACAAGACACTCAAGTAGGGATCAGGTTTCCTCTGAAACACATCCGCCTCTGCAGGGATTTGAACCCTGGCCGCCCGTGTGGTATGCGAGTGCTCTAGCCACCACACCAACCCGATCCCCTCCTAGATATTAAGGAGGATTTATTTTAGGCATTTTTTTGCAATAGTTACTTCTTATTTCCTTCACGCGAGTGAGATCTAAACAAGAAAATTATGAGTAGAATTTTAAAAAAATTGTCAAGTTATTAGAATTTTCAGTACACTCTTAGAATAAAAACTACTTCTTTTTCTTTCCCGAAACGTCATTCTTTTGAGTTAAGAGAGAACGAAAAAATTACGCAATGTTCCTTTTTTACCACTTCCAAGCATGCAATACGTACAAATTTACGTGAGTGCACCGTTCTGGTTTGAAACATTACGCCTGAGGAGCTGTCTAAGAATATGGGCGATGCGCTCATACATAAAATTATTATATGTAACTACACTCGTAGCAATCAATTTAGCCTCTCTGAACGTACCCTTTGGCATTGTCGGCATTTGGAATTTATTTTTTGGTGATAATCATAACGTAATGAATCGAGAAATTGAATTTATACCACAAACAGGGGCGTACCGCTTCTCGAGACGGCCCATGTCTCTTTTACCCGACGGGCATCTGTCTTTTGACATATTTGAACAATATCTGCTTTTTACAGGGTGTATTAGGAGGAAAGTTTGAAACTTCTGGAGGAGGTAGGGGAGGAGATTTCAAGCATTTTTTATCATGGCAATGTGGGGTCACAACTCCTTAGTTACCGAGCTATGGCAACGTAAACATTTTTTCAGAAGTATTCTGCAGTTACAATGAAATCACCAAATTTTAATAACTAGTATTGATAGCGGAGATTTACAACTTTTCACGGTGGTACTCAAGAAATTTATTATTCTTATTCCGCTATCATCTACGCTGACAGCATCTTATTTACAAGGTGGTTCTCGAATATTCGTTGAAATTTCATCCCTCAAAAATAAATTATGTACGATAGCATTTTTAATTTGAGAGATACCATAAAAGTTGTTGCAATCAAACATTTAGCAAATTTATTTTTCTATTCATTGCTGTAAAAATAACATCTCTATATTTCACAATAAGAATGATATGGTGACTTAAGTGATGTCATAACAATGAGGCAACTAACGTCCTTGTGATAAAGGGCTTCAATTGCCTTTCTGCCTTTCTTCCCTTTCAATTTCAATCTGCCTTTAAGAACATCGGCGACAAGTGACACTAATTAAAACTTGCCTTCGAGAAAGACACTTAAGAAGAATATGCAACCAAGGTCATGGTCTGGTTGCTGAAAGTAACAAAGTCAACAGTCACAATGACAAAAAATTGAGCGGGGTTGACAATGTGAACGAAAACTTCCGCCCAATTCCAGAATTTATTGTTGGACGCGCTGATAATCGCTAATTTTTCTAAGAATGCTTTCGAAAAAAATCCTTGCTTTCCTACAGCTCACATTTAAGGAGTTGAGATCCCATATAGTTAGAACAAAATGTTTAAAATCACCTTCCCTTCCTCCTCCAGAAGTTTCGATCTTTCTGTCCTGAAACTCCCTGTAGAAGCCTAAGATTCCCACCTCAAATTTTATTAACATATGGTTTAGATGGGCGAACATCATCCACGACGTCGATGTACCTCACCTTATAAACACAGCTATACTGCCACTTATATAAAATATATTCAAATCTCCGAAGAGACTTTCTACCATACGTTTGTTTATAGTTTCGCGTTTATTTACATACCTCGAGCACATCTCCGCTAGGCGTACCCATTTACCCCCAGTATTTACTCTCCATTTTTCGGTAAACATTCAGAAATGGCCATGGATGACCATCGGAAGGCACTATCTCAAATAGGTTCCTAACATTCCACAAAAAAATAAAATTTTGGTAGATGCCAGTTATGATACTGGCATAGTTTTTCGAAGCACTACCCTCACCTTTTGCGACTGGGTAGAATATGAGATTGAAAAAATGCATTTATCTCAATTTCTCATTGTTATGCATTTTGTGCATTAAATTCTCACTTTCGGTACGCAACGATAGTATTTTTTTCAACATAAATAAATGCATCACAGAGCCGGAAGAAAGGTCAGAAAAAACTCGCGCTTCGAAAGCACAAACCTGCACTTTAAAATTCCATTTTAAAAAAAAGCAAGAATATGCTGAACCAAAAATTAAATAGAACGAAGTGTAACCCAAAGAAAATTCCACACAAAATCATATCACGCGGTCTCAGGCAAGGTTTAAGACATGATGACACAGAGAGAAAATTCGTCATGAAAAAAATCATTGAACAAGCCTGGGTTAAAAACTTAAATATCTCAATTATCCTTCGAGTCCAATGGTCGGTTAACATATTTAACGGTTGGCAATTCAGCATCACACTAGCCTGGCTGCAAAAAGGTCAAGGGTTCTCATTCCAATCAAGTTCAAGGGTTTTCATCCAAGGGTCTCACACATTGATTTTTTTGATGCCCCACGATTGAACTGATCTTTTTTTCTGCTTAAACCGAAGGCTCCGCCTTGTTGCTGCAACCAAATGGTCCTGTTTTCTGCTAATCTCTTAAACTGCCAATAATTTTCCGTCCCCATCTGTTCTTGTGCCCTGTTCAGGTACTGCAACCTTGGTCTTCCTCTAACATTGTCGATCCTGGTGGAGGCGGGGTAAAGTCCTCGCCTGCTAGCACGAGGCTCGCGGGTTCGAATCCCTCCTGGGTAAGCTATCCACGGACCAGGAAGTTAATATTTTTGTGTGTTAAAATGAGTTAATTGTAAGAGATGACTGTACAGTCCTAAATTCGCTTGAAATAAAGATATTAATATTGCCTTTCTTCCTGAGCACCATCTTCTGCATCACATTGACAAAAGATCTGTTGTGCCTCAGGATATGTCCTAAATATTTCATATTTCTTTTTTTCCATGGTGTTAGGTAGGGTTCTATTTTCATTTATTTTCATTAAAACCTCTTCGCATATATTAAGCATTCTTCTTCAAATCCACATCTCTACCGCTTCTAATTGCTCGTTTTCCCGTTTCCGGAGGGTCGAACTCTCGCTTCCATAGAGCAATGTACCCCAAAGGAATGTTTTTGCAAACATTTTCCGAGTTTCAATATTCATATGCTTGTCTGTTAGAAGGTTCCTTTCATTTTGAAAGGCGTTACTGCCACCTTTTTTTTATTTTTACTTTTTTTTCCAATCCACCTTTTTACCTCTGCGCAACATCGGCTATCCTCAGTAAGCATACAACCTAATTAGCAAAATTGTTTCCCTTGTTCAATTTCCTCATTTTCTATTATACTTTTAGGGCTCCTTTCAATGCTGCTTTTACTCACTACCATCAGTTTTGTTTTCTCGGTATTTATTTTTAATTTCTGTTTCTTAAGCGATGAGGATTGAACATTTGACATTTTATCGATTTCTTCAGCAGAGTCCCCTATTACAACAATATCGTCAGCAAATCTAATACTGTGGATGCAGGATTGAACTGATTGTTAAAATAAAATTCTAGCGTATTTTATATTACAATATGTATGTTTATTTTAAACGTTCAAATAGATGCACTGAAGTAAAGTGTGGTCCGAGATTTATTTTCGAAACGGGAAATCGAGAAAGCTATTAAAATGTACATTAAACGTCTCACGATCACTATTCCAGACTCCCTAAAAGAGGTAGGAATGTTGAATTTATTTTTTTTACAATCAGCGCACGCGCAAAGTTCGCTTGAAACGATCTCAAATCTGGCGTTGGAACAAGAGCGGACCGTGAGCGGACCGTGAGCGGAGCTCGCGGATGCCGAATGAATATCACGAATGCTGAATAAAAATCACGTATTCACGGAAGATTTTCGCTTAAATTTCGAATTCCGCGCCCTAAACCCTAGTCATAACAATGTTTTAACTGAGATGAAAGTTTAAAAATAAAACTCCAGCTTAATTAATATTACAATATGTGTGTTAATTTTCAAAGATAAAATAAATGCATTTAAGGTAGAAAGAGCGAGATATTTCCCTAATCATAATGAAGACCATTTTCGAATTATACTTTTTAAGTTAACAGCTGAGAGATACACAAATTCAATATTGCTTTATTAATGATGCAATAATATAGTTTTACATGACGGAAATTGCAAGTAATCAAATGAAAATACCTAAATCAGTCTTTAAGTTGACTAATCATTTTCACGCGGTACGTTTGAAACTCCATCAAAACGGAAGGTTTATTGTGATCCCGAAGAATTTACTGCGGTGACAATATGATTAATTTTAAAAAATAGTTGAGATAACACAGAAACTACACACTTGATTTTTGACGAGATACAAGTATAGGAAAAAGCCTAATATAAGGTCTCTCTGGAGTGCATACACGAAGCATTTCCCATGCTAAAGGGCTGGTATTTTTCGCAAAATATCTCGGAAAGTAATACGGTAAGGGGTTGAATTTTTGGTGTTAATGGGAGGGTGATATATTTTTCTTTGAAATGAGACCAAATTCATTGATTTATAGGTAAAATAATATTTCGTTCAAACTACCTTAAGTGAAATGAGGTCCGAGATTTATTTCGACTCGGGTAATTGAAAAACATATTAAAAAGCGCACTCAACGTCTCGCGATTACTCCTCCAGCCACCTTCAAAGAGGTAAGACTGTTCAACTTGTTTCTATTACAATCAGCCCACGTGTAAAGTCCGCTTGGAACGACCTCAAATTTGGCGTCGGAACAAGAGCGGACCACAGAGCGGAGCTCGTGGGACGAGAGCGAAAAATCAAAAGGCCAATTTCCCTCTCCTTCCTCGCGGCCCAGATGCAAAATAAAAAAATTCTGATTACTCACTCGTTCAATAGAAACCAAAATAAATCACCGAGCGAGGAACGGGAGGTCGCCAAAAAGTTTTTTCTCCCCCTACCATCGGCCGCAAGTCCGGGATCAAGTCAAGCCCGCCAGCGATGCGATTGGCCCTCGGAGTGCAGATGGCGATCTGGGGGAATGATGGACGCGAACTGCCGCCAAAAAGCATACGCCTACATACTACCCATGCAGAGAGAAGTGTGGCAGGCGGTGCAAGGGTACCAGCCATGGAAACTGAAGGGAAGAGGGATAAGGAGAGAGAGAGGAAAGGACAGGAGTGAATTGTGTATTAAGGCAGTTTGAGCGAAATGTCATTTTAGCTAGAAATCAATGAATTTGGTCTCGCCGTAAAGAAAAGTATATCACCCTTCCATTGACACCAAAAATTCAACCCTTTACCACACTAATTTACGAGATATTTGCCAGAAAATACCTGCCATTTTACATGGGAAATGGTACGTGTATGCACTCTAGAGAGACCTTATTTAACAAATAAGGCATTCGCTACACATCGTCAAAAAATCAACAGTGTGCAGTTAGTGTGTTTCATCGACTATTTTTGAAAATTAATCATATTGTTACCGCAGTAAATTCTTCAGGATCAAAATAAACCTTCCGCTTTGATGGAGTTTTTAACTAACCGCGTGAAAAAAATGAGTCCAGTTAAAGACTTATTTAGATGTTTATATTTGATTACCTAAAAATTCTGTCGTGTAAAACTATATTATGTCACTATTAATAATGCAATGTTTAATTCGTGTGTCTCACAGCTGGTGAAATTAAAACGTATAGTTCGAATATGGTCTCCATTATGATTAGAGAACTATCTCGCTCGCACTACCTGAAGGTGGTTGGAGCGCGAATCGTGAGTCGTTGAGTGCACATTTTAATGATTTTTCAAGTAAGACAAAAAAAATTCTTGAACCTTACATCACTTAAGTACATCTATGAATATAACCATATAAGTTGCAATACAGACGATGCTAGAAATATATTTTTTTTAATTTTCGTGCCAAATAAATCCTTGCTATGACTTGGGTTTATGGCAAGAGAATAGAGGTGTAAGCAAAAATCGTATTTAAATTTATGTTTTTCATTCGGTATGATATCTTTATACTTATTAGGAACCATTATAATAAAATGAAAGGTATGTTTCCGCTTATACGAGAAAATCTGTACACATGTCGTCGAATTATTTCGAAACATATATTTCAAGTACCATAAGGCAACATGTCAAAATAGCATTGCTAAGAAACCAAATCAGTAACATGCTATTTTTTTCGAATTTTTCAATACTTACCCATGACGAGTAAGAACATAAAAAGTTTCAAACAATTCCGTTCGTAAACGAATATCGCTTCAACCATCTTAAGGAGGGTGTGTACCTCGGTGGAAAACGCCTTTTTGAGGACCTTCTGAGTCTCACACGGTTCCCGATCTTGTCCCCTCCATCAGCTATGTAATAAATTCAGTCCCCCTCAGTACTTTAGGACGAATTTGACGGATTCCCTTTGTATTTTATTTGCTTCCTAAATTTAATCTTTCTGTGCAGGGCCAAAAATGCGCGGGGAAGTATTGAAGGGCGATGAAAGACAGGCGGAATGTGAGGAAAATATACGGGATTGGCCGTATTGGAGACATTTCCTTATCTGCAACGACTATACATGTATTCGCCGCGGGGTAGGAGAGACGATTTTGCAACCAGCAAAGAAGAGTCCCCAAAAATAATTCACTAATTCTCAAGTGAACACCGGCCCTGTTGCTGTGGCCGTAAAAAAGGGACCATAATTCTGAGTAACTCGTTTTTTTACATATTTTTGAAGCTCTCACGGGCTTCATTATAAGCAAGAGTAACATGATTGAAGTAAATATTTATGAACCCCAAGAATTGACAGTTTAATCCGTTTGCAATGTCCTTACAGGCATTTATCTCCTGCTACGTTGTTTTGGCGTTAGCAAAGGTACATTACATTATTTTAATATAAAGTTATTTTCCTGGAGATAGTAGGTCATTAATTCATATTTAAACTGTTAATCTTTTGCCAACGTTTCGCATAACAGAGAGAGTAACAGTTTAAACATGAATTAATGACCTACAATCTCCTGGAAAATAACTTTATATCAATAAAAGAAGAGGTTAGGAAGAAGTATCATCTTGATATTACATTTGTTTCTAAATAAAACTGGCTTTTATATGATAAACTGTATTCGTTTGGGTTTTGGGAAGGCAACCGACGGCTAAGGCCATTTTCACCATAAGGGACAGTTTGGGAAGAAAGGTGGAGAGATACCCGGCGTAGGCATAAGTCTACTCTCAGGGAGAGGCACCAAGGGGACCACGGTTTAACGTCTCATCCGATGGACGGAGTACTGCACTTGAATTTCCCTCCACAAGATACTCAAGCAGGGAGCGGGTTTCCTCTGAAAATAATCCTCCTCTGCAGGGATTTGAACCCTGGCCAGTACTCTAGCCACCAAATCAACCTCATCCCCGATAAACCGCATCTGGAGAGATACCCGGAGTCGGCATAAGCCTACTCTCAGCGAGAGGCACCTAGGGGACCACGGTTTAACGTCTCATCCGATGGACGGAGTACTGCACTTGAAGTTCCCTCCACAAGATACTCAAGCAGGGAGCGGGTTTCCTCTGAAAATAATCCTCCTCTGCAGAGGTCAGGAAGAAGTATCATCTTGATATTACATCTGCAGGGATTAGAACCCTGGCCAGTACTCTAGCCACCAAATCAACCCCATCCCCGATAAAGCGCATATGGAGAATAGATTTGTGTTTGATGACACAAAATTATAATCCAAGAGGAAAATCTATTTTTGAAATATCTCTCACTATTTTCACTCCATCAATTTAATCAATAAGGCCTATAGTCTTTTGAACAGCCGGTAGGAATGCATCAGCTGTTAAAAAGGCCCAGATAATAGAAACTCCGAAGTTTCTGGTTCTAGAAATAGAGCCCGACGTCATTCAATACATCATACAGATATACTTAATACGAAATTAAGAAGATGACATTGATGCATCAACGTTGAGATACTTGACGGATTCGCGATTATCATCGAGTCCGCTAACCTAAGCGATAACGAGAGTTACACCTGTTTAAACAGGCACACCTATCGGGAATCCCGAGCATACAGTCAATCCCGCCACATGAAAAGATTGTCGATGTTTTCGCACCATTGATCATTACGTCACCGATGCGTCTATACAAGAAATATCGATTTGAGATATATACCGACGTCTTCATCTCATACGCCGAAAGTAACTCATTTGTTCAGAGGCATAAAATGCAATTCGAATCAACACCAAAACGAGCGCATAACTAATATTCTCCCTCCTTCAAGAATGAACAAGGCACATTACTGGGAGAATATAAGCAAACCAGCGAAAAAGCGTGGTCAATAGTTAAAAGTTGATGAATCACACAGTTTACACGTCGCGTAAACAAGAGTGGCTTGAGAAAAAATACCGTCAAAGCATATGGTCATTCAAGTTCACCATGAAACTGCTGGAAGCGTGTAGAATTGTTTACTTTCTTCTTCCCATTCAAGTTCGAAAGAATATCTGGACACCACGAATTTTTCGCAAAGTTATGTGTAATTCACTATCCTTTCCAGGGAAAAAAAATCTTCACTCTGCAAATGCACTCATCTCAATATGCATGGAAATCCAACGAACCTCGAATGCAAATACAAAAAAAAAGACTTGTTGACACTTCGTGAAGCACTCCGCGGACGTGCGATGACGATCTGTTGGTCATCGGTCCAGACCCGTGAGATCAATATTAGCCATACAACCTGTGAAGCGATTTCACCGCCTCCCGAACGTAGGGAATATCAATTTCTAATAGATAAGGGCAGACCCGTTCATTTTTGGGAACTCGTTCACTCTGGACCGGTCATTTTAGGGACCCGTTCCTTTTTACTCGTTCACCTATCCTTTTTAATTTATTTTTAATAAGTCAGTACCGCAGTAAATGGTTCGTCAACTACATGTTTTACAAACCGTGGTTGATTGTGTTTTATGGAGTTTAATTTACCATCCACGGCAACGACTGTTTATGTACATCCTACAGTATAGAAGAGTAATTGGAATTTTAACACGCAAAGGTAAAGCAGATTTTTTTTAGTGAAAATGAACTAACAAAACAGGGTTACCAGGATTCGGGGATCGCGGTAACATGGTACTATAATTTAAGCTAATATAAAATCCCGAAAAATTCTCCCGTTCTGACATATTCTTCCGGGAAATAAAAAACCCATGTCTTTTACATTAATCTTACAAATTTTTGGTTAAACAGGATTTTTTTTCCTGGTGCAAAACTCGGGACTAGACTCAAATCTTGAAAGCATCGAAGACAATTCCTACCCTTGTCAAGAGAATTAGAAAGGTCTTCTGCAATAGTAATTTTCTCAACGAGAATGATAATTAAATTGAGTGATCGAATTATGTATGTCTTTATAACATCAGTGCATAAAAATTAAGAGCCGAAATTTTTAATTTTAATTTATTGATTTTATGGGTTTATAATATTTTATATTTGAAAATTCAAGCTATTTTAATAGTTTTCTCGTCGGAATTATTTAAGTTTTCAATTTCTGCACCAATTTGTTATTTTTGAGTTTTCGTTAGAATGCAAAAGTATTGATTAATCCTTTCGTATAGTTTCCAGAAATTTGATTTTACTTCGCTAATTATGTACATTTGCAAAACTTATCAAGTGACTATAAAAAGTCAATGCCCTTTCCATTCACCTTTTCCCTCTTTTCTCGGTTAATTCAATTAAAATATATTCTCAATGGATTTAACTACATCTGGAGATTTCTCTGGATACCGAAAAGTTAAAAAAATTATCCCCGAATGACCGAATATACATAAGGCCGGAGATAAGAAAGCACAATTTTTTCATTCCTGTAGAGAATAATTCAGCGCTTTTTTGGAATATGTTTCTATGCATATTGCTTATTTTTTTACTTGAATAAAATCTCCTGTGTTTCTCACGATATACTTTGATTAAAAGAAGGTTATAATCTAATTAGAATAGGAAATAATTCAAACAGAGAGAGAAAGAAAGAGGATTGGAACGCATAAATGGACGATCACAATGGTGGTGTGAGCATGGTAAGATGGCCGATTCCAAATGGAAAAATTCCATTTATTTTCCATTTAATTATCATTCAAAATTGGAAAAATTCCATTTTTGTGGTCCTATCCACTTCCTTTCTCTCTCTCTCTGTTTAAATTATTTATACGTGGATTTACCGCTGAAGGTCTGTGGGAATGAACGTATGATTGTATATAAATTAAATTGGTAGTAATTGGGTAGAAGCTGAAACAAAAAGAGAAACTATTTAACAGTGACAAAGGAAATTTCTGAGCCGATTTCTTATATAGTATAGTTTTCTGACTGATTTTGAGTTAAGATTCTCTTCGTGACAAGCGACTGCATGACGTTTTACCGGCACTGAAAGCGCACGGAATAATACACGTATGTTTTCTCAAGTATGGAAAAGAACCTCTTCTATAAATACAAGTTAAGCAATCAATGGAAAAGAATTTACTCCCTGGTACATGGCATTTGATGATAGAGTAAGGGATATGCATCCAAAGTTGAATTGTAAATTGGCTCCAGAGAATAAATATCAGCAATTGCAACAGCTTAAGGCCAAGAAAGGGTCGAGTTGCTTTGTAGTAAATGTGGCGAATAAAATAGAAAAAAGAGCTAAATGCTTTGAAATGACTTAAAAGCAACTACTTATGGTCTTTATAGCGCAAATCGTGAGTCATTGAGTGCACTCGGATTGGTATTGAAAACTTATCATATAAGTCCGAAAAAAATTCTTGGACCACACTTAACTTAAGTGCATCTATTTATGCGATATAAATAACCATGAATGTTGCGATATAATTGATGCAGGAACATTTGTTTTAAATTTTCATCTCAACAATTATATTATGACTCGGTTTCACGGTGCGGAATACGAAAATGTAATCGAAAACCGTACGTAAATACGAGTTTTTTATTCGGCATGATACTTTTTTATTGAGTACAAACCATTGTAATGATGTGAAACGAATGTTTTCGCGTTTAGGAGATAATTTGAACATACAGGGTGTCCCATAAATGTCACGCCACAGTGACACTGGAGCTAGGGCAGCCTAAGAGGAACCGAACCAGCCTAATATGACCTCAGTGAAAGTTGCACGGTTTTCGAGATATTGCCAAATTAAAGCTTTTTCAAAAATTTCACTTTTTTTACATTTCTAGTCCCAGAATTCAATCGGATAATTTAACGTTCTCATTAGGGCCGCTCTTTTAATCTTCCAACTGTGACTCATGTGCCGACTTCTACCTGGAACAGAGGCCCGAGAGGGAGGGGGGTCATACGGTCCGAACAAACAAAAGAGACGCGAAAGCCGCTATACCTGTCTAACTTTATCGGCTTTCAAAAAATGGGATGGATAGAGTACTTTGTTTGTTAATTTGTGGCAGGAGCCCCATCATAGAGCCAAATTGAGAGCTATTCAAGTGAATTCTGGGACTATAAATGTAAAAAAAGTGAAATTTTTGAAAAAGCTTTAATTTGGCAATATCTCGAAAACCGTGCAACTTTTACTGAGGTCATATTTGGCTGGTTCGGTTCCTCTTAGGCTGCCCTAGCTCCAGTGTCACTGTGGCGTGACATTTGTGGGACACCCTGTATATCTCGAATTATTTTGAAGTATACGTTAAGTGCCATAAGGCTACGCGTTAAAAATAACATCCAAATTTCGAGAAACAAAATTGGTAAAATATTGCAATTTTCACTTTAATCTATATTAATTTAATCAGAATCAGAGATTAATCAGATTTGAAAAAATTATTATTTTTCATCGGGGCCGCAGAGATGGAGAGGGAAATTGGCCCTTTTGATTTTCGCTCGCGTCCCACGAGCTCAGCTCACGGTCCGCTCTTGTTTCAAAGATTTAAGGTCCCTTTAGGCGAACTTGACTCGTGAGCTGATTATTATGGAAACAAGTTCAAAATTCCTACCTCTCTGAATGTGGCTGGAGGAGTATTGCGAGACGTTGAGTGCACATTTTAATATATTTTTCAATTACCCGAGTTGAAAAAATCTCGGACCACCTTTCACTTAAATGCGCCTATCAATACTTTGAAAATAACCAATCATATTCTAATATAAATTTCGCTAGGATTCAATTTTGAAACTATCGTCTCAATTAATATATTATCATGACTTGGGTTTGGGGCGCGGAATACAAAATTTAAGCAAAAATCGTACGTGAATACGTGATTTTAATTCGGCATTTTCCCTTTATATTGAGCAGGAAGCATTTTAATAATATGAAACGTGTGTTTTCGCGTTTAGGAGAAAATCTGAACATGAATCGTCGAATCATTTCGAAGTATGAGGGTAAGTCAATAAATAACTCGCAAAACTAGATAGATAATCAAAGTAACTTCCTAAAATTTATTGCACTTTCCTACAGATTCACCCTGTATATTCAGACATTTATCCTATCTCTTTACTTATGAGAAGACAAAATGATATGAGATGATATTGCTACATGTTACTTGTTCACTATAATCATTTGCTGTTTTTCTGTCTTATAAAATATTCGTTTGTTTGCTTTTCATTTTTTCTTATTAATAGGTATTACAGATTGTACATTTTTGTTTTGACGTACTATTTCGATTATTGATATTGAGACTTTTTTCATTTTCATTTACCTCGCTCATTTTATATCTCTCTGCTGACTTGAAAGTTGTTTGTTTGTTTTCCTTTTTTTTAAAGGCTTTGTATTTTGTCTTTGTATTCCACTCCTCATGAAGGCATGTAAACTAATTCAATGTCCTAAGGGACTTTGTCCCAGGACAATAACATTGTTTTCTATTTCTATTTCTACTTAGGTCCGTGATAGGCGGGAGCAAATATGTCTTTTGTTTGCTGTCGCAGCCAACGAGTTTAACCTCTTGGACTACGGCATCATCATTTTAACAACGCCGGCCACTCAAATGATTTTTTAGGGGCCCGAACAGATGCAAATCTCTGGGGGCTAAGACGGGACTACGGTGGATGTTACAAGCGTTCCCAGTGAAATGTTTGTCGACTGATGCTGATGATCAAATGCTGACGTTTGCGGCTTATTTATCCACTTACCCTCGTATATAAGAACTTGTCTCAGAAACATCCCTTATCAGTGTTCTATTAGTTTCTGTTTTGGTCTCAACTTCGACCCAATTACGACCAATTTTATATGCATTTATACTTAAGTTGATTAAAATACACCTAAAGATAACAAAGATTTTATTAGACTCAAAGATATAAGCATTTGACAAAATAAATAATTTCCAAAAAAAAGCGTTGAATTATTCACGGCGTGGACGGAAAAACTGTGCTTTCCCATTTCATTTCATCTCATCTCATCAAGTCGGGACTGTATGGTGGATATTCCAAGCATTCCCAATGAAATGTTTGTCGACTGATTCTGATGATCAAATGCTGACGTTGGCTATTTATTTATAGACTCACCTCGTAATTGTCACATGCTATTAGACTACGAGTTAAAAATAGCATCCAATTTTCGAGCAACCGTATCGGTAACGTATTGAATTTTTTTCACTTTTTATCTATATTAATTTTGCTAAAAAGATCACGTATGCATATTTACACGCAAATCTGCATATAAATAAACGAACATCGCTCCAAACGCCAAATTATCCGTTTACGCTTCTAGAAGAGTGGGAATTGGCTGCACGCGATCTAATATCGGAATTAGATCGCATGCAGCGAAGTGGAGCTAGGTTTGTGAAACGATGCTATGATTAGTTTGCTAGTGTGTCTGGATTGTTAGAAGAAATGGGATGGGAATCGCTATCACAGCGTAGATTAAATTATAGACTTAATCTACTAACTAAATTTCAGGAAAATCATTTCTCTGACGACGTAAAAAACATACTATTAACCCCCTCGTACTACGGTAGATTAGATCCCGCCAATAAAATTAGAGAGCTAGATTGTAGAATCGATAGGTATAAAATGTCATTTTTTCAGCGTACCATTCGGGACCATAACAGCCGTGATCGTCGTCATAAATAGTGCGAATAGTGACATTAGCTAGATTGTAGATCTCTTTCTTTATATTTTTTACGTTCTTATTTTTGCATGATGTAAATATTTATGCTCTTATTTATGCATGATATTTTGAATCTGTAGTAGTAGTCCTTGTACCCCTTGTATGTTGGAACGATCGACGATAGAATGTTTCTTGGTTAGTAGATTTTAATGGGCGCGTTGCATGCGTGGTGCGCTGGTTTCAATGTAGTTTCGGTGTTCTGCCGTAATATTTATGCCTGGCGTGGAAGCACCCCCTGCCACACAACCTTTGGGTGGCTTGCAGGGTATGACGTAGATGTAGATAGATTCGTGTGACCACCGGCCCAGACCGTCTTACCTACGGGCACTTTCCGCCAAGATCCCGTACCGAGTCACACTGCGGCATGGGGGAGGGAGTGCTATTGTAGCAACCCAAGCCGCCCCCCTTCCTCCTCCCCTTTCACTCTCCCCTCTGCCCCACCTCCACTTTCCACCCCCCGCAAACCGCCGAAAAAATCAATATCCAAAAGGTGCTACATGGATCCCTCCCGCCTCGTTCTTTCCAACCCCCTTACGAGCAGTGTGACTGCGGATATTTCGTAGCTTTATCGATGCCACTCGCGATGTGCGCCTACTAACTCCCATTACCTTCACACAACCCCACTGTGTGGAACGGCCGTGCCCGAGACCTACATTCGACGAGGGCGGAAAACCTTAACCGACAACGCGCTGGGCGGTACTCCGCCATCGATGCTAGATTCACCGATGAATGGAGGAATCTTATCTTATCACACAATTTTTAGTTCATTTTACACGGGGAACGTAATTGCACAATCTCAACGTGCGTATGGACGTGCAATCAAAATTGCATCGCGGAAAGGGGTAAATTGCAAGAACGCGTGCGCGGAAGAATGCACGCGAGATGGAAAAATAATTTTCACCCGCACAAAATTCAATTTTTATTCCACACCAGATGGATTTTCTCAGAAAAAGTGATTTTTTTATATATCCACCAAGAGAAAAACTAACAATCTGACCTAATACTGGTCTCCAGATATAAAAGATAATACGCGCTTCTTGTGTTTATGAACAATTGCACAACGAGAAAATTAAAAAAAAAATGGGGGCGAACTCTGTACACTTCCTGACGCCGATTCCGCCATTTCAGACGATTGAGTTTAGGCCTTACTCTGGCTTACGTTTTCATGGCTGTGTTTGATTTCCGTCACTTCTTAAATGAAATCCACAGATAATGGGATGCTGTGTGATTAGTGGGCTACTCGGAACATAGACCTTCCCATCCACACTTATTCTTGTTTCACCTTAACCCCCGAGGTACACCGTTATGCCTCCGCTATTCCAATTTACCCCCACTGTTACACACGGTCAGAGTACTAATCGCAGTATCCCCTAGATTTACAGCGAATTCATTTCATGTCACATAAAATTGGTCGTTTGGCCATTTTCTAAAAAAAAATATGTCCTTGTTTCGTATCGGTATTTTAAAGCAACGGTTTTCAATTTTTAATCCATTTTTCCAAGATGGCAAATGCTAATTTTTCAGAAATTTGACGTTTATTCGATCAGAAATATCTCAACACAAATTTATAGTCATGACAAATGAGGCATAAAGAAACACCAATATTTAAAACAAAATGAAGAGCAATATCTAAAGCTTTTCTTACTCTTTTACATTTATTTATTGTTGAAATTGAAGTAAAACATTTTTTTCCTTAAAAAAATTGGTGTGACCTCAGAAAACTTTACATAAAAGGAAAGTTTTGGATTTGAGAGTTTGTGTACTTTAACCGAAAATGTTGAAGAATAATCTGAAGAAGTTTTATACATGTGGCAACGGCCCTTTTTCTTGTAGGAAACAAAAAACAAAAATGGCTTCGCGGTCAAAATCACCCATTTTTGGACTTCATTGACTCTGTTGGGATAATTATTAAAAATAAGCAGTCTTACAGAACACAAAGAAACGCAAAACTATAACTTAAGGTGAAAACCTAATTTTTCTGACTCTACTCTCTCGATTTCTATGGTGGTTCTACACTAGCGGGAAATCGAGTGAAAATTACAAGGATTACGAACGAATTTTTTAGTGTTACCAGGGTATTCCAAACGTTATAGGACAATTACTAGTGAAACAACGTATTGCACATGATATCTTACAAAACAATGGGGATTAAAGGTTACTTTCTAGAGTAGTTAACATTAATATTGTTCACCTATTTGAAATTAAATGAACAATTCACTGTTGCGTTGGTTATTTACAGTTGAGGGTTAAAATATTCGCTAATTTTCATTAGAAACGAATAGGATTACACCTTGTATTTACTTGGAAACGAGGACAAACCGTTTCGGACAACATATTGCCTATTAAAAGCTCTCAATATAGCACTCAAAGGGGGATCGATTGATTCTACTTAAAGATCACCGCCAACGCCGGGTTCGAAACCTGGGCCCTCGGTATAAGAATTCAGCCAACACCCTAGCATTGAAAGGAAAGCTTACGTACAGGAGCGCTCTCACGCACAACCAACATACACCCTTAACCAACCCCCACGGCATAAGGAGGCTCTGGCCTCAGTGTCATTACGGAAATCGTGAGCAATTAAATATATCATCTTTGAAGTGAGTTTCATAAACTACGGTGAAAACAATACTTCCCTGCTGAGCTAAAAGAAAGTAATTACATCATTGGTGATTCTGAGTTAGTGCATGCTAAAGTTTTCTCCTTCGAGTCTTCATCTGGGCTATCTTCGAAGATATTACTAGCTTCATTTGATGCTTCGATAGCCAGGGCGTTCAATATGGAATGAAGATATATCATAAGGGAACAAAAGTAATGAGATTCTCAGGGAGGAATACTTGTAGTTGCTGTTATCCGGCAGAGAAAACTTATATTTATCCTGTAGACACGGTGAAAGCTGGACGTGACCTCAGGCAAACCGCTATAGACTCGGTTTTATTGTTTCGCTTTTTGTAATCTTAAAGGTTGAAAATAATAAAATCAACCGTAACCTCAAAATGAGTAACTTTTTCAGTCACTGTCTTTTGGTTTACCAGGGCAGAATATAGGGTTTCCAGGCATAAGTTTTTATAGGGTTATAAATTTTAACGCACTATTGCCTTGAAGGTGGAGATTTTAAAATGGGTTCTTAAAGCATAAAATGTCAATTTGAGCGAGAAAGCAACATTAAATTTTTTATTAAAACTGTTTATGAGAAGTGAAATTTTCAGGGAAACCGGATGAAAATCAAATAGGAGCCAACGTCCAATTTTCCTGTTACTAGCTAGATAAAGCCGTGATTGAAATCAAAATGCGTTAGTTCCATGCAAAGGGCGCTACAGTCGGCTGCTATGACTGAACAAATGCGGTCATTTAAAGTATTCGTGGAATAATCTAAATGTTTTGTGACTTAATTTTGAGTTTGAATGGGTTGCCTATTTTAGAGAAACTAGGTTTTATCCTCCATGCCTGAATTGACGTGGAATCTGCCCTAGCTATCTTAAGAAAAGGCAGTCCATTTACAAATAAGGATTAAAATGTTAAAGAAATGTGTAATAAATTACGGGTGTAAAATATCGTTGAACATTGAAATTTGATATTAGCACTCAATAGCATGCAGATCGTGAAGTGAATCTATCATTAAAGGAACCTATCGTGAAGTGGGATCTACTGTTCAATAAAGATTCTTATTCTTTCATGTGATTTTTATTCTTTTGAATTTGTGATATTTTGGAAAAAAGTTTGTAAAATTGCTTGGCACTACATATTTTTACTGAACCATATTCTTTCTGACTGTCAGTATTGTAGAAGCCTTGTCTCGTATGAATATTAAGGGAAAATTTCAAGATTTAGAGTGACAGACTAATGACAATCCACTAATCCTACTAACAAGATGGTGTGCCTATAAGAGTCAATGGGGAATGTTAAGTAGATTTATCTTAAGCATTTTTGAGAATTTGAGAACAGCTTCTTAGGTATAGAAACATAGAATTTGGTTGGATACAAAATTATCCAGCAAGAATTTAGAATTGGTGGGTTTTGTATGTTGTGAGATAAGATCTGTGAGATTACAGATGACTCTGTATTGTACATTTTTGACTTGAAATTATGAATGACTCCACTCAACCAAACCATATCCTACTTGCATGGCAATAGTGCAAGTTTGGTGATCTTCACCCCCTGCCACACACCCTTGTGGTGGCCCGCAGGGTATTACGTAGATGTAGATGTAGACCAAATCAATAAAAATTCTCTAGTTTAGAACTTGTTTTGATTGACTTACGGACAGTTGCAGGAACGATCCATATCTATTCAATTAAGTTTGGGTCCCATAAGCCATGGTAACCATTCAATAAATATTGCAGAAACATTCGATAAATTTATTGGTTTTATAATTTATTGCATGGAGTTATGAGTTCCATTAGTAGCCAAGATGGCGGATGCACAATGAACCGCTTGGAGACTACATTACTTGATAAAAGAATTGTTTTGAGACAGATGATCAGTTTTTTTTACTCTTACTTACTAATTATAACGAGAATTAGCAATTATTCGTAGACTACACTTCCATAAATTTTATCCGGCAGTAGAAGATTAGATCGAATATTCCATGCTATGAGGTATTGGTAGATAATTCATGTGACTAGTAGATGTGTACCTGCAATCCGCGTATTTTTATGAGATCTATCACTTCATGGATCTTATAACTATCGACTCCATAGCTAAATGCTCATGCAACCTGCCATTAGTCTAGCCAGAGTCACCTAAATCCCACACACTTCCACGATCCGCCGGCGTCTTCCCCCCCCCCCCCCCCCCCGATGTTCCTCCGGTTCTCACTTTCCCTCCTAACTCCTTATCCCTGTACGTCTGACCGCGGTCTCGATCCAATCTTTTACGGGCTGGCTTATTCCCCCGGCGCGACGGGCTTCATAAAAAAAGGGAATGATTAGAATTTTTACGACTCTCCTCTCTCTCCCTCTCTCGCCCGGGGCGTGTGGTGGCTCTCCCGGTGAGAATGACTCCCGAAACGGGGCGAGCCGACGAATGGCGTCTTCCCTCTGACATTTCTCAAAAATCCATTCTTCTGGCGGCTGCCCCACGCCCACCAGTATACGACACCATTTCGTCACCGCGTAACTAGGCGAAAAATAAATATTAGTCGGGACCAGAGCCCTGTATATCCGTGGTCTGCGACCCCTTTCATCGTACGACCCACTTCCCACCTTCTCTAAAAAATTAATCTTCCGCCAAGGTAAGAGAGAAAAGGGCTATTTTCTCATACAATTTCATATATTGAAAACGCTCATGCTGTGTATTAATATTTATTAGACTTTTTAATGATCAAATGATTATTGTATCACATTAAAGTAGATCGTAGATAAGATAACTTTTGAAACAAATGTTACAAATTATATCAACCATCTTTCTGCACGATTTCAGTTGGGTTTTATTCACAATTGATCCATTTAATCATGAAGACTGAATTTCAAAACTACTGTAATTTTAGTAGGTCTAATATTTTTCCAGTAATAAACCTTGTTTCTATTTTTTTTACTTGGATAAATCTTAAGTTTTCCGCACATACCATAAATGTCACGCCACAGTGACACTGGAGCTAGGGCAGCCTAAGAGGGACCGAACCAGCCTAATATGACCTCAGTAAAAGTTGCACGGTTTTCGAGAAATTTCCAAATTAAAGCTTTTTCAACAATTTCACTTTTTTTACATTTCTTGTCCCAGAATTTACTTGAATAGCTCTCAAATCAAGTTTTTTAATTGTACAATATCATCAATCGGTTATTAAGCTGACAAAAGACCCTCAAGAGGGAGATAAAAAATTATTTTTATCTCTTTCGCTGTCGTGAATTTGGCAAGTCAAGGGAGACAGACATTGGTATTTCTATCCCTTTCACTCTCGTGCATTTGGCACATAATAAAAAGGCCAGGTAACAAACGAGATATCGTAGCGTACAGGATCATTTTTACCTAGCAGTGACAACTTGCGGGGTTTCTTCGTTTTAATTTGATTTATTGCATGAAGGTTACATGTGTCATACCATTTTTAAATCGGCATAACATACGCAAGTTTTTGAAGTTACTATCTCATTTACTTTCTAGTATTTTTTTTCACGGCAGGCGGTTAAATTCGAAGTTGTTTTTTTTTGCTGCTAAGTTAAGTTAAGATTAATGCAGTATTTTTCCTCGTTTTACATTAGTTATCAATAAAATAACCCTTTTTTCAGCTTAATAACCGATTGATGATATCGTAAAATAAAAAAAAACTTAATTTGAGAGCTATTCAAGTGAATTCTGGGACTAGAAATGTAAAAAAAGTGAAATTTTGGAAAAAGATTTAATTTGGCAATATCTCGAAAACCGTGCAACTTTCACTGAGGTCATATCAGGCTGGTTCGGCTCCTCTTAGGCTGCCCTACCTCCAGTGTCACTGTGGCGTGACATTTGTGGGACACCCTGTATATACAAGGAGGTACGACAACTGGTTAATAAAGTAGACATAGCATTAAAGTAGCTTATGGATAATATATTTTTTTCCGTATATTGGTCTCAAACCTGCGATCCCCGGAACGGGAGTCGAACACTCTACCACTGGTTTTTTTACGGTAAAATAGAGGGAAAGTCCCCATTAAGTTCATGGACCAAATAAAGAGGAAATTACATGGAAAGAGATATCAGATGGTAAGGGAACTAGCGTTAGATAGGGAAGAATGGAAGGCTGCAGTCAACTAATCTTAGCATTGAACGACTAACGATGAAAGTAATTTTTGAGGATATTGATACATTCCATCATTACATCTGAATTTTCAAACTACTACCGTCTTAGTAGGTCTAATATTTTCCCCATAACAGTTCTTGTTTCTTTTTTCGTAACTTGGGTAAGTTATAAGTTTTCCGCACATTAATACAAGGAAGTATGACAAATGTTTAACAAATTAGATACAAAAAAACCTTCAGGAAAATAAGTCAACAATGAGTTGGATAAAAAAGTTAAGACAGTCCTTCAAAGACACGACAAAAATGAAGAATCAACACTGACGGAGAATTTAAGAGATAAATAGAAAAGTCTGAGAAGATTTTTCCAACGCAGGGAAGAGAAAAAATAACCAGAAAATATTCTGAAGAAAGAAAATGGAATAGAAGTGAAAAGCTATGGGAAGAAGAGTAGGCAACAAATCACCAGGTATGGAAATCGGCAAGTAGACCGTTAAGATTCGCCTTCGATTTACATCAACACGCACTGTCCAGTTTAGATTAACGCAAATTAAAATCCCACCGATAAAATCCGGCTAACGGTCTAACATGTTTGGAGAGAATTATTGACGTGATATTTTTCTTACGTTTACCCATCGTATCAGTATTAAATTAAGTGAACGATTAATTTATTCTCTATGCTTATGGAAAGCAAAACATTCAAAGCCAAAATTTTTACATGGAATTTTTAAGTTTTCTCTATTTAGAGGTAATTTTTAACTTTTTCATTAACAATTTTGAGCTATTTAATGATTATTTCGTTAGATTCATTTCGGTTGGCAATTAAACGTTACAATTTTTAATTTCTGAATTTATGTTAGAATGCAAAGATATCCGCATATAATATATATATATATATATATATATATGTATATATATATATAATATATATATATATTATATTTATATATATATAAATATAAATATATATATACTAAATATTTATACAGAAAGGTAGAAAGAAAGTGGATAGGAACACATAAAATGGACGAACATAGTGGTGGTGTGAAGATGTAAAGATGGCCGATTCCAAGCAGAAAAAATTCGACTGGACCGGGAATCGAACCACGAACCTTTGGATTTCGCGTCCAATGCTCAGACCACCAAGCTACCCAGTCTACTAAGAAACCACTGGAATCGGCGGGGGTTTATAGGAACAAACACTCCCCAAGGCATGACCCACGAGAGCGGCCAGTAGATGGCCAGTAGATGCGCGCCATCTACTGGCCGCTCTCGTGGGTCATGCCTTGGGGAGTGTTTGTTCCTATAAACCCCCGCCGATTCCAGTGGTTTCTTAGTAGACCGGGTAGCTTGGTGGTCTGAGCATTGGACGCGAAATCCAAAGGTCCGTGGTTCGATTCCCGGTCCAGTCGAATTTTTTCTGCTTGGAATCGGCCATCTTTACATCTTCACACCACCACTGTCCCAGACAGCACAGACGTTTCCGTATACGGATGCGAAAGGATGCGAAAAAGCGACGATCGAGTCTCAAGGAATGTCACATCGGATGTTTGTGAAAGATTTTTGGGGAAAAACTTAACGCAGCGAACTGAATACTATGCGCGTATTGTAAAATAAAGTATGCGAATGATTAATATTACGATGCAGGTCGTGAACTCACTTGTATTTATGCCAGAGGCAAGAAATACATTTCCACAACATTCAGCATACGCCTTGTATCCAGATCCTCGTATGCGAAACGTAGCTGCACGTAGCTGGATGCGCCCGAAGGCTAGGGTCTATTTTGCGACGGCGGAGGTGTACACTTGAATCGAGTGATAAGACCGGACGCGCAGCTCTTCATCCAAGGATCGCTGCGTTTGTGGTGTCCACGTATTTCGTGGTCGCGAGTAGCTAATAGGCTTGAACCACGTTTATCTAAGGTAAGTGAATGTATTTTATTTGCAAAACTTAACTGCGTTAATACAAGACTTAAGGCGCGTTTAAATTAAATGTAAGAATTGAAGGATGTTAAACTCAAATTAAGAGAACTCGATGAAACTTGTAGGAAGCATTACTTATGTTATCCTTAAGCTACCGGAATTTTTTCAGAATTATTTGTAGATTCCGGGCTTAGGTACAACATAACAAGTTAAAATGAGTTCTGTAGTTCAATACAATGTGGACAGGCTTTAAGGCTGTTGGATACCTCCGCGAATTCGCCATATTTTGGTATTATGTTGTACTATGGTGTTGCCATACCGCCTTCACGTTCACAACATTATCATTAAGAATAGCAAGCTGCCTTCAATTGGCAGTGTTATTTACTGTGCCCAGCGAAGAATTGTCCCGATGGTCAAATTTTTTTTATATTTCTATTAGAGTCGTTCGTCGTATTTGAATACGTCGTGTGAACTTGGATTGGCGGTGAAGAAGTTCCTAGGTGTGAGGTAAGTGGATGTATTTACTTTGGAAAATTTAACTGCGTAAGTGCAAGAATGAGAGTAAAGGCGCGTTCACATTCAATGTAACGTAAGAATTGGGTAGTTCAAATTAAGAGAATGCGATGAAACTTGATGGAAGCATTATTTTTGTTGTCTTAAAGCTATAGCTAATTGAATTTTGTCAGAATTACAGATTCCGGCCTTAGTTACGGCATGATAGGTTACGCTAAGCTCTCAAGTTACATTCAGTGTGAACGTGTCTTAAGTGCATATTCAATCCATTTCGCAATAGTGTCATTTTATCTATGGTCTGGCCATGCCGTATTCATGTACGAAAAATTTCAATAATTTCTCATTTGGAGTAGTAAACTGCTTTCAATGCGCCGTGTTATTTAATTTCACTGCGTCCTATTAAAGCTTGTAAAGAAAACTAGATGCTATGCTTTTCTACTAATTTTCAGTTTTTCCTGCTGATATTTATTGGTGAATACGGTGATTTTCCAGGGTTTACTTCCCACTGTAGTGATAACAACTCAGTTCATAATGTTAATGAATATTTAAAGTATTTAATATCAATACATGAAAATTGCTTACTCTGATAGTAATGTTCTGCATGTTTTTTTGTTATACTCTTCCTGCAACAGTGCTATGTTACTCAATTTTCCCTCATTTGCCCTCTTGTTCACTGTGACCCATGTACTTAATTTTCTCTTCCTTCAGGAAGGAGATGTGTGAGCAGTTCACCATTGCAAAGGTGGTTGATAAACTTTGGACTGTGCTTCAGCCACTGGCATTGATTCTTTTTGCTACCCTGTAAGATGAATTGCTTGTATCCTGGTGGGAGAATCTGATTGATTATGAAATTATTAAGAGGCTGGAGAATTTGAAGTATTTCTAAGGAGGAGAGTGAGATGTTGTCCATGTGAGTATTTGTCGAAGTTAGAGTGATGTAAAAACCATTCCCCTCTTGTTCACTGTGACCCATGAACTTAATTTTCTCTTCCTTCAGGAAGGAGAGGTTTGAGCAGTTCACCATTGCAAAGGTGGTTGATAAACTTTGGACTGTGCTTCAGCCACTGGCATTGATTCTTTATGCTGCCCTGTAAGATGAATTGCTTGTATCCTGGTGGGAGAATCTGATTGATTATGAAATTATTAAGAGGCTGGAGAATTTGAAGTATTTCTAAGGAGGAGAGTGAGATGTTGTCCATGTGAGTATTTGTCGAAGTTAGAGTGATGTAAAAACCATTCCCCTCTTGTTCACTGTGACCCATGAACTTAATTTTCTCTTCATTCAGGAAGGAGAGGTTTGAGCAGTTCACCATTGCAAAGGTGGTTGATAAACTTTGGACTGTGCTTCAGCCACTGGCATTGATTCTTTATGCTGCCCTGTAAGATGAATTGCTTGTATCCTGGTGGGAGAATCTGATTGATTATGAAATTATTAAGAGGCTGGAGAATTTGAAGTATTTCTAAGGAGGAGAGTGAGATGTTGTCCATGTGAGTATTTGTCGAAGTTAGAGTGATGTAAAAACCATTCCCCTCTTGTTCACTGTGACCCATGAACTTAATTTTCTCTTCATTCAGGAAGGAGAGGTTTGAGCAGTTCACCATTGCAAAGGTGGTTGATAAACTTTGGACTGTGCTTCAGCCACTGGCATTGATTCTTTATGCTGCCCTGTAAGATGAATTGCTTGTATCCTGGTGGGAGAATCTGATTGATAATGAAATTATTAAGAGGCTGGAGAATTTGAAGTATTTCTAAGGAGGAGAGTGAGATGTTGTCCATGTGAGTATTTGTCGAAGTTAGAGTGATGTAAAAACCATTCCCATCTTGTTCACTGTGACCCATGAACTTAATTTTCTCTTCCTTCAGGAAGGAGAGGTTTGAGCAGTTCACCATTGCAAAGGTGGTTGATAAACTTTGGACTGTGCTTCAGCCACTGGCATTGATTCTTTTTGCTACCCTGTAAGATGAATTGCTTGTATCCTGGTGGGAGAATCTGATTGATTATGAAATTATTAAGAGGCTGGAGAATTTGAAGTATTTCTAAGGAGGAGAGTGAGATGTTGTCCATGTGAGTATTTGTCAAAGTTAGAGTGATGTAAAAACCATTCCCCTCTTGTTCACTGTGACCCATGAACTTAATTTTCTCTTCCTCCAGGAAGGAGAGGTTTGAGCAGTTCACCATTGCAAAGGTGGTTGATAAACTTTGGACTGTGCTTCAGCCACTGGCATTGATTCTTTATGCTGCCCTGTAAGATGAATTGCTTGTATCCTGGTGGGAGAATCTGATTGATTATGAAATTATTAAGAGGCTGGAGAATTTGAAGTATTTCTAAGGAGGAGAGTGAGATGTTGTCCATGTGAGTATTTGTCGAAGTTAGAGTGATGTAAAAACCATTCCCCTCTTGTTCACTGTGACCCATGAACTTAATTTTCTCTTCCTTCAGGAAGGAGAGGTTTGAGCAGTTCACCATTGCAAAGGTGGTTGATAAACTTTGGACTGTGCTTCAGCCACTGGCATTGATTCTTTTTGCTACCCTGTAAGATGAATTGCTTGTATCCTGGTGGGAGAATCTGATTGATTATGAAATTATTAAGAGGCTGGAGAATTTGAAGTATTTCTAAGGAGGAGAGTGAGATGTTGTCCATGTGAGTATTTGTCAAAGTTAGAGTGATGTAAAAACCATTCCCCTCTTGTTCACTGTGACCCATGAACTTAATTTTCTCTTCCTTCAGGAAGGAGAGGTTTGAGCAGTTCACCATTGCAAAGGTGGTTGATAAACTTTGGACTGTGCTTCAGCCACTGGCATTGATTCTTTATGCTGCCCTGTAAGATGAATTGCTTGTATCCTGGTGGGAGAATCTGATTGATTATGAAATTATTAAGAGGCTGGAGAATTTGAAGTATTTCTAAGGAGGAGAGTGAGATGTTGTCCATGTGAGTATTTGTCGAAGTTAGAGTGATGTAAAAACCATTCCCCTCTTGTTCACTGTGACCCATGAACTTAATTTTCTCTTCCTTCAGGAAGGAGAGGTTTGAGCAGTTCACCATTGCAAAGGTGGTTGATAAACTTTGGACTGTGCTTCAGCCACTGGCATTGATTCTTTATGCTGCCCTGTAAGATGAATTGCTTGTATCCAGCTGGGAGAATCTGATTGAACATGAAATCTTTGATTGGTGCATTTGAAATAGTTATTTCCAAGGAGGAGAGTCTGCTCTTGTCCATGTGGCTTGTGCTCAGTTTTGTGTGATATGATTATAAAATCCCTCTTCTTAGCATTTACTAATTTATTTTATTTTCTCTTCCTTCAGGAACTAACTTCACCACTTCAGACGTGTTTGAAGAGTTTTGGTCTGCTGATTTCACAAGGAGTATCCTGTTTATGTTTTTTTATCTTGTTGTGTTTTTGTTGCATTTATTTTTCATGAATGTTAGTATGATCTCATACTTTGTGTTATTTTTTTTGCTTATTATTTTGTTATATTACATTGTAATCAATCTTTGATGGAGGCAAGAGCCTACCAGTGAATTGTTGGATACCACTTTCGCCTTCCAGTGACGTGAGATATCTTTTATGTATAACTACGATTTATGTTTTATGATGTGAATAAATTTCTTATAGGCCTACCCTATCGTTTTCCTCCAGATAGGGAGAAAAACAATTTCCATCAAGAACCCGTGTATCCTAAAAATCCGGTACGATAGTAGCAGCGTATCGATTACTAAAAGTCGTCCTCAACGACCTGTCGATTTATAAGTCGGATGTTGCGATTATCGATAGTCGCGAGATTCGATACATCGAGCTGTGGTGGTTCGGTATTATTGCGCGCATTGACACGGCCGTATACAGAATCCTATTCGAAGCGGACATCGCGCGCAATGATATCGCATACGTATACTGTTCGCCAACGGGTCCTATCCACGACGATGCGATACGGCTTCTCGTACGTATTGCCATGTTATCCGAATGAAAAGGCGATACATCGAAATCTGTGCTGTCTGGGGTGTTCGTCCATTTTATGTGTTCCTATCCACTTTCTTTCTACCTTTCTGTATAAATATTTATGTGAGTATTTGCCGCTGTGCGGTCTGAGTGAATGAGTGAACGATTATATATATATGTTATATATATATAATATATGTTATATATATATAATCATCCCCCTTCCGCTACCTCTGCGACAAAGTCATTGGAGTTTATATATATATATATATTTATATATATATTTATATATATATATATATATATATATATATATATATATATATATTTATATATATATATATATATATATTTATATATATATATATAAATATATATATATATATATATATATATATATATATATATTTTCTCTGAAATTTGATTCCTTCTCCCTGATTTTAATGATTAGCAGAACGTATTAAATGACTATAAAAAAGTATTGCTCATTTCTTTCATTTTTTCTACGTTAATTCAATTAAAATATATTCTCAATGGAATTCCTTCCATTCGGGGATTTCTCGGGATACTGATAAGAGCACACCAATCTTAAACTTTGATTATTGAGAACAACATTATGAAATCAGTATCACAGAAGGTCTTTAATAAAGGCTACACAGAGGAAGAGAGGGTTTATAAAAAATAACATCAAATCAGTCTAATGATGACGACTAGTTGATACACATACATTTGGCCTAATGTTTCAACAACAGAGTAGGGTCACTCTTGAAATACGTGCAAATGTGATTTCTCAGCTTTACCAATGCGAAACCAATGGACCAGGATGATTGTGGACAAACAAGCCTATTAAAGAGCTCATATAAATACTGTCCGACGGTGAGGAAAATATTTATTGCATTATAATACTATTAGACGTCTAGCCAAAAGAGTTATCTATCCGCCTAGTCATTTGTATCATGGGGAAACTACCTGATCATCTATTGCCTTATTAAACTGCCTATTTAGGCTTAGTTTTGTAGAACCGCGTCATTTTTATTTCAGGAGGAGAGAAAATAAAGCGAGGTGATATCCCGCTTGATTCTTGAAGCCAATCCCAACATTACAGTTGGCGTGATTGAGGTCTTCTTAAAAGAAGAATGAACCTAAAACTGTTTAATCAACGTAAAATTAAGAATCTTAATCGCAGAAGTTAAATGGGGCACACGAGTTGAGGAAGGCAGTTTATAAAATATATGGTACAGAGGTGGGAAAGGGAATGATATGCAAATGAGAAAAAAGTGGAACTGTTCACCTCTCTTTTACCATAAATATATGATATGGAATACTAATTGTAAGGTTATTATACTATAGGTTGATATTTTGGTAGTTAGGCTACATAGACACACTATTAGAGGACTACACTATTGTGGCGGACCCTAGGACAGAAATGCGCCCGTGGAGAGGAAAGGCTGAAAATATTGATGGAAAACTTGTAACACTTTGAGCGTCATGAAATTTGGATTATTTATCGATCATATTGAATCAAATCGACTTCTCTAGTAGTAAAAAAAACGAACTCGTCCGAGCGCAAGAGGAAAGACACGAAGGGTACTTATCAGCGCCTACTAGGTCTATGCTTAACTGAGAAAGTGGCTCTTCAGCGATTTACTCCAATCCGTAGCGGTTCCACTAAATCAACCCGAGTAAGCACAGTGGGCGTTCAAAGCCTCGAGCTGACGTCACCTGTTTTCTGCGATATACAGCCCTGCCCAGCCCATTCAGCGATTCGCATTTTCCCGTCGATGGAGGTAGGGGTCGCGCGGAATCCAACAGTGGCCTCGACGCTCAAAATACCAGAACGAAATGGATACACATAACTCCATCCCAGTGGGTGGGACGGATCAGACGTCGACAGCATTCGCGGCGAGGTCGCGCGTTATGTCATTTCCGCGAGCGACGAATGCAAAGGAATATAATTCGATCCGTGGAAGTTAATCTCGCCGGCAAAAGCCTGACGGTGGGATCAACTTTGATGGTCTGATTTAACGATTGAGAAGTAACGCATATTAAATCAAAATGACTTCGCTTGGCACATTTTCACCGACCTTCTTTGACAACGACACCTGGTGCCGAAAACAAGATCTGCGCAGTAACTTCCAGCGTCAGTTACATCTACGCGATACCCCGCGAGCCGCCGCATTGGTGTGAGGCAAGGGGTGTTAGGACACCAGCCATATGGAGATGTAAGAGATGAGGTTTTGGGAATTGGGCTCTGTCCGACCCAGAGATGTAGTGAGGCGACATGATAATATTCTCTGTGTCGCTCTGAAATACACCAGTTTTGAATTTCTCAAACAAGCTAAGCCTAGCGTGAAGCCTCCGAGTCTCTAGGGGCTCCCACCTTAATCTCTCTAAAAGTTATGAAACACTATGCGTTCGTTCTTTGCAGTTTTTAACGAAGCGTGTAGCTTTTATTTTTATTTAATTTTTTTTGTTAAAATGAACACGAACAATTTAAATACTATACGCCTTCGGCACTCGATTATATTAAATAAATAACACTGATTTCCATCGACCCAATTCCAAACATACGCTACAACTGGTCGTAATTAATTTTATGGGTGAACTTTCAAGGTGTTTCTTTTTCCCGTTAAAATTACAGCGCGACCATTTCCGTAAATCTTTGAAAATGTCCAAAGTAAACGTCTTTGTGTTTAAAATTGGGCTTTATACTGTGGACTGTATTTTTATATTATATTTTACTATAGGTATTACTATATTTACATTTATAATGTAGGGCTCTATTTTACATTTTTGCAGCTATTCAAACACTGGATAAGTCTAAATTCCCGTTTTTTTCTAAACCAAAGCGTACTTCCTCGTTTAAATATTGATCGTCACCAACTTAAGGGTTATTGTTTTGAGCGCAAAGAGAAACACGAGGCAGAGGATTCGTTAAATATTTTGTAACCCCATTTCATCAGAGTTATTCGAACTCTTAAAATCACACTAGCCCTCGACGAAATGACTTTGCTGTTATTTTCACGCTCGGTTTGGCAAGGGATTCACAACGATCGTCGCAAAAGAAAAGTCCCGCATTAGCAAAATAGTGGAGAAATCGCACGGACGACGGATTAGTCGATACAGCCACGGCTCGAGTGAAATCCCCGCGGTTTGAAACGCCATTAGGCATGCAGGTATATTCACACAATGCGGGCGGCTGGGGGGCACGTTCCAGATTAAGGTCCACACGTGGTGTCGGAAAGGTGAGGGGGCGTAGGAAGGTGTGGGCCGCATAGCCCACACCAGGAGCCCGGGCCCGGCCGCCGCGGCCTCGATGGCCCGCAGATGGGAGTCGAAAGTGACGATGGGCGATGACTTAAGAGAATCGTTCTTGCAGGGCGAGTGGTGAAACGAATACCGGGAATTCGAACGCCAGGGCTACCAACATAACATTTCCCAGCAATTGCGTGAGCTTATCGATTTCAATATTGCATGGGCCCGATTATAATGCGATCCCAAATATAGAGTGAAATTTAGAAAATAGTAGAAAACCATTTAACCCTTTGGTAGTGAGTTTTTTTTTAGTTTTCCCTGACCCCAGGAGTGAATTATTTTGGGAAAAAATTCAAATTACTCGCGATTAAAATTTTACTACCTTAAACTCAAGTTTGTTTGATGATAAATCAACGAAAATAAAAAGATCATACATTACATAAGCAAAACAAAATAAATAAGATAATTTTACTGAGTAAGATCCTCTCTTTTGTGGCATGAGAACAAATATATTAACTTCAAGCAGGACTACAACCAGCTTTGAATGCAATAACTTCCGTCATTGGAACCAACTACATGTGATATGCATGTACTCAAGGCTGAATGTAGGTAGTAGAATAATAGAATAGGTGGCAGGACTCTTCAGAGATACTTTATAGTGATAATTTGGCTCACTAGCCACCAGGATAGATGGGACAATATGATACAATGCATCTGAATGGGAGGCGTGAACGTACGCCTTTACTGCTACAGCGAAATTTTGAAATATTCGGGTGTTCAAATGAAAGAGTACGAAACGACACAGTGTGTATAATTGAAGTCTTTACTCAAAAGTAATCACCAGAGGCCTAAGCACAACTATCCCACTGTTTCATGAGCTAAAGGATTCCCTGTTCCCAGAATTCCTGTAGCTGTGACCAGAGCCAGTCCTCCATTGTGTCCTTCAGTTCGTCGTCCGAGTTGAAGCACTTCCCTCTGAGATGTTTTTTTAGCGGACCAAACAGATGGAAGTCGCAGGGCGACATGTCCGGGCTGTATGGCGGATGCTCAAGCTGCTCTGACTTGAACTTGGACAGTAAACTTCGTGTGACCCTAGAGACGTGGACGCGCGTTATCGTGGAGCAGAATCACTCCCTCCCTGTGCAGCCCAGGCCGTTTGCTCTTGATGGACTTGCGTAGGCTATGGAGCGTCTCACAGTACACGTCACTGTGAATGATTTTTCCGTGCTCGAGGAATCGGATGAGTATCGGGCCTCGGACGTCGAAAAAGACAGTGAGCATCACCTTGCCTTCGGAGGTCACAGCTTTGAACCTTTTAGGGGAAGATCACGACGCATGCTTTCATCGCATGCTGTCCCGCTTTTGTCTCTTGCTCGAAGTGGTGAGGATCCGTTCCAGGAAAGTGGGGGTCTTCATGATACTGGAACAGGCGTTGTAGTGCTAGCCCCATATGCAGTTCCTTTGGCGGTTCGCTGAGCTTCTTCAGTTCCCACTGCTCGCACACCTTCCGGTAACCCAACCTGTCGTGCACAATTGTCCACAATGTGTCACCGCGTCAATTGGACGGAACACACAAGTGCCTGCTTCTCTCCTGCGTCATTTGCGGGCGCCCGTCGCATGCGCACAACCATGACGGACACTACGTTCGAGTCCCTAGATGTCTCACCACGTGATTCCAAAGCGGCATATTCAAATTTCAACTGTTTTGGTTGTTACGACATTTCTTACCTTTTCATTTGAACACCCTAATATATACATGTATTGTTTGTGTACATGTATCAAGGAAATTTTTCCATTTTCGGAGTTATCTTTTAATTGAATGCATAGAAACCTGCCTGCGTACCGCAAACTCTCTCCTGTAGTTAATCCTTCAAGGAAATTTTTCCGAAAGCAAAGTAGTTAAAAAGAAAAGTACAACACACATTAGCACCACCTCTTATCCCAAGCATTTCCTGATTTGTGGAAGACTGGAAAAGTAAGGTGAGAGAGTACGAGAAAGAAGCTATTTTACACTTGTCAGGCCTCATTTAGAATATGCCGCTAGTATATGGGATCCGAACGAGGAAGGTATGATAGAAGAATTAGAGCGTGTGCAAAGGAGATCCGCTAGGTTTGTTAAAGGCCGTTATGATAAGTGGCCGCTTATTGTGCACGAAAAGAACGAACATTTGTACCCATCTGTTCGGCAACGTAGGTACCTCTCTTATTTTATCGCTTCTGTGAGACCTAAGGGTGTAGTGAGGCGTCATGATAATGTTCTCCATGTCGATCTGAAACACACCGATCCTGAATTTCTGAAGACAGCTAAGCCTAGCGTGTAGCCTCTGAGTCTCTATGGGCTCCCACCTTAATCCCTCTAAAGGTTGTGAGCCTCTTGTTCGCTCGTAGCAGTTTTTAACGAAGCAGGCAGCTTATCTTTTGGGTGACTTTGGGATATTAAGAGACTTCACAACCAATTGACATCAGGAATAGGTATTTGCAAGTCGAAACTTCGAATGGAAGTCTGAATTAAGGAGAGGAAAATTGTGAATTGTTCTTCATAAATGGAATTAATAATTTAAAAAGTAACGAGAAATCCACGCTGATGACAGCTCACTCCTAAGTTAAAAAGTATTCCGAAGAGGAAATCCTCACAATCCCATTTCTATGTCCCCCCGCTTCAGACGGAATATGCTACAAGAGGAATGATTTATGCGGAGAGTCGTTGAGAGAGGAGAGAGGGACGATTAACGGCGCGAAATGGTCTCAGCACATCGCTGGAATCTGATTCCCAAAATAATGCGGAGAAATAGACGCGCTCGATCAACCCAGCCGCTCGGAAGGCCGAGGTTCACGGAGGGAAAAAATAAATCACAATTAGATCGGACGCGTATCACGAAATCAACTTTATTAATTTTCAAAAAAGCTATTTTAAGATTTAAAAAAATGATATTAATTTTAAAATAATATTTATTTTGAAATGTGACGTATTTGTATCGTATATAGTTGATTTAAAATGATACTTTACATAATAATATTTACACAAAGTATACTTCAACATTACCTTCATATATACATACCCATCACGCCGTTCCCTTTCGGGGTAGGCACAATCACAAAGTTTCACTCATAAATACATATTTGTACACCTAACTCTGCTTCAATAATTTCCTCCATACTGACCTTTCCTTGCAATCCTCTTTTGTCTCATTTACCCCCATACACTGCTTCATGCACGCCCTCCTGTTTTTAAGACTCCTAATATTCCTCCTCCTAAGAATTTCCTCAACCACATTCAACCACAATTTTCTCGGCCTACCTCTAACTCTCACACCATTCATTCTACTCTCATATATCTGTTTCGTGTTTCTACTCTCATCCATTCTCTCAACATGGCCAAACCAATGAAGCACACTTCTTTCATACACGTCCATTACTGGAGCATCTACCCACGTTCATTCATGACCTACTCATTCCTGACCCTATCCATCCTACTTTTGCCGCAAATACTCCTCAGATAACTCATACCCACGGCGTTTAGTCTACTCTTATGTCTATCCTGACATACCCATGATTCACTACAATATAGCAAAGTGGGAAGAAGTACACTTTTGTGCACGACAATTTTCGCTTCCTTCATAACCTACCTAATATAAACTTTCTTAATTTTTTTTCTTCGTACGACAGCTGAAACTATTTATTTCATTGCTCCACCAGGCATGCCATCGTCATTGAATAGCATAACACATTCAACTATTCAAATTGTTTGACAAACCGCCGAACGAGACGTACCTTTCCACACACTTCCGAAGCGTTATAATCCTGTCTAGCGCAGCGACTAAATGGAAAAGCCTCTTAAAGTGCAGACATTTCAATGATTGAGAAACGTAAAAAATTGACCCGCTCGTCGATAGAGGGTTAACTTAAACATCTAGCGCTAGGAATCAAATGAATTGATTGTTTGATTTTGAAACGACGAGAAGGAATATTCATTATAAAGCGTACAGTTCCACTATGTTTTAATGCTGTCTACCGGTTTCGACGTGTGTAGCGTCATTTTCAGGACAAACATTAGTTATTTTTCTTGCTGTTTGTCTTGAAAATGAAGCTATAGACGTCGAAACCGGTAGACAGCATTAATACATAGTGGAACTGTAAAACGTTTTAATTATGAGTTATCTGCAATTTGGAAAAAATCAAAATTCCTTGTTGTCTTTTCTAATATTTATATTTTAACTACCGGTTACCTCGTGTAGGCGACATCTTTACGTGTTTAAAATAAATCTGTGTGAAAAGTTACAAGGGCGTTTTGATTTTTCATGATAATTATTCATAAAGTAAAGTCCGGAACCATTGCATTGATCTTCCATTAGAATCAAAACTCTATATCCTGCATGAAAAAACATGTTATCGCTCACAGAATATCATCCGTAGTCATTTTTTGCATCGCTCGGTGAGACGAAATTATCATATATTACGAAGTACCGCCAGAAAGTAAGTCCCGTTTGTATTTCTCGCCACCGCAGCGCTGCGATCACAGTTTCGCACATGCGTGGAACTCACACTGACCTATCGAGAAGGAGTCGACGCCATCATGAGTTAGCTGATTGTTGAGTACGCTTCGTTGTGCTTGTTTGAAATGGCGAATAAAATTGTAAATCCCACCGCTGAGGGGTACTAGCCAGCGGTATTGTTTTGATTTATGACAATTCCCGACCCCACACTGCGAATATACAAATAATATCTTTCACAGAACTTAGAATGGGAACAATTCAACCAACCTCCATTGGCCCCGGACCCCTCTCCTAGTAACTTCCATCTTTTTTGTACCCGAATACGAGCATTAGCGGCAAGGTGTTCAACGATGACGACAGGATCAATGAACATGTTGTAACTTGGTTGACATCACTGGCGACAACTTTTTACAAAGCGGAAATATAAAAGCTAGTGCCGCGCTGTGAAAAGTGCCTACAAAATGGTATGAGTTGTGTTGTGAAAACAATTTATGGTCTAAAAATATTCCCACAATAAATATTACTTAGTCCTAGTATACGGAAGAGAGAAGCTGAATGTAGACGTCACCCTGAGAGGAGAGAAATCAGAGCAAATGTATTCCTTCACCTATCTCGGAATTACCATCGCGTGACACGGAATAAGTACAACGGACATCAAGCGGAGAATAGCATGAGCTCAGAAGGAGTCCATGGGCAAAAGACAACTACTGTGCTCGAAGATGATTGGACTACAAACAACGAAAGAGTGTGTGAAAACATTCGCACGGAGGGTCGCAATCTATGGACCGGAACCATGGACCATTGGAAAAGCTCACCAGAACAGACTAAAAGCCTTTGAAACCAGGTGCTGGAGGAGGATGCTGAAGATCAAACGGACGAATGAAATAATAAATGATTAGGTGTACAGAAGAGTAGAAGAGGAGAGGACCACATGGAAAACCAAACAGAGAAGAAGAACCAGATGGATTGGACACACCCTGAGACGTAATGGGTTTTTTGAAGAACATAGGTGAAGGCAAAATAGAGGGAAAAGTCCCCAGAGGAAGACCCAGGAATAAGTTCATGGACCATAAAGAGGAAATTAAATAGGAAGAGATATCAGGAGGTAAGGGAACTAGCATTAGATAAGGACGGGTGGAGGGCTGTAGCCAACCAGTCTTAGGATTGAACGACCAATGATTGAATGAAATATTTTTTCTAAATAGGCAGGTACTTGTTTTCTTTGACTTGTCAAACGGTACTTACTTTCCGCGCGTACCTCGTATTACAGTCTTTTATGAAGTACGTTCACTTGAAATCGTTTTATTTTCATTCGAGAGACAATTCGTCCCTCATGGGTGTCTCTTTCCATCGTGGCGTGGTGGATGACCGAACGGAGAAATTCCATCGCCCGTGCAGCGGGATAGCTGCACGCGCCGGAGATATCGCTGGCATCGCGAAACTGGCCAACCGGATGAGTGATGGTCACATTCCGTGCCGCTGGGAGTCTGGAGTCTCCCCACCCCGCCATTCCTCGCTCAATCTTCCCTTCACAAAGGTATTACACACGTGGGATTCGGGCGCGGCGGCGGGGTCGCAATGTCACAGAGCATTCACCACGCCATCCCGTCCGGGTCGACGTGAGAGATAAGGTCGCGGAGTATCCAGTTGTGGATCACACCAACGATTTCTCACGCTGGAAACGCTATTATTTATCCAACCCTCCCTTCCTTCTCTCCCATTAAAACCCTGAGTGATCTCACGCTTACGGAAGAGCACGATTAATTAAGAACAACAACTACGGCAGCGAAAGAAGCAAAATAATTTCTCTTCACCAAGGTTATTTTTATTTCGTAATAAAATCCGAGCTTTACTTAAAACTTCTACGGAAAACAAAGTGTTTCACAGCTTTTAGAGGGATTAGTTTGCTTGAGAAACTCAGAACATGCGTGTTCCAGAGCGACACAAAAAATATCATTTTGACGCCGCAATACATTTCTAGGACCGACTGAAGTGATGAAATAAGAGATATACCTAGCCGAACAGATAGGTATAAAAACTCGTCCTTTCCACGCAAAATAAATGACCATAAGAAGATAACATAGAGAACGATAGAATACAAAATAAAAGCTAATACTTTTACAAAATCGAGCACCGGTAGAAAACGAGGTGACATAAAAAAGAGCAAGCATAACACTTAAAAGTCTTCAGTGCAATGCTATTGTCTTCATCGGAATGAGAATGACGATAAACTTCAAAGCGTAGTTCGTTAAAATGAAAATATTTTTTAAATCAAATTCAATAAGGTCCCCATAAAACCCGTTAGAATATACCTCTTCTCAAAATATCGTTCCATTTCAAAATTTGATGAAATGTTTTTGAGAGACATTCCATGTCAAAACATTGCGAATCTAAAGACATTGACCGATACTCTCTCATTTTTATTAAAATGTCGGGATCTGTTGAAGTTTAGCCCCTGATTCAAAGTTTAAAACATTTTTATTTCATTTCCATTTAATTCTTAACAACAATAAGACGCCAATTTGTAGATTTTCGTGAACATTTGAGTGTGTTGCTGGCGATACCTCGCTATCCAGTTGTAAGATATAAGCGCGAGGAATGTTATTTGAAATGTCAAGGAATTTTACGCACCTTAAATTATGTCAAATTATCCACAAAGTATATTTTCAAGTTTTTCTAAATTCACGTAAAATATGAAACGTCTTTTGGCAGAGAAGCCCTCCACAGCTTCGCATGAAAGTATATTGGTTTTAGAGATAAAATTTTCTTAATGGGGAAGAAGATTTTGGCGAGGGTAATGTTTCAATTGCAGAGAGGAAAACTCGTTTTAATGTGAGCGCACGGCGCAGATGCATCCAAATTGAACTGGTAAAGTTCGGCGGAATCTTGACTCAAGGTTAAATCCTATCTACGACGATCTAACAATGGACACTGTTTTGGTGAGACGAATAAAATGAAAAAGAGGCGTGCAATCTTGAATAAGATAAGCTGAAGCAAAATCAGATCGTCATTCACTTGAATAACTGCAGTGCATCTGACGAAGAGATAAACATCCTTGAATCTGCGAACGTCTGATATTTTATACTGTGTAGCGAATAATTTTATTTTTACATGCTGATTTACCAGGATAGCAATGGCAAAAGAGGCCTTCAGCCAGAAGAAAAACTTGCTATGCAATAAAAGCCTGGATCTGGAGCTGAGAAAGAGACTAGCTTAGTGTTATTCATGGAGCGTTTTCATGTATCGATGTGAAGCTTGGACATTAGGTAAGAGGGAAAGGAATAGAATAGAAGCTTATGAAATGTGGGTGTGGAGAAGGATGGGAAAAGTAAGATGGGTAGATAAGATGAGAAATGAAGAGGTTTTGAGCAAATTAAAAGAAGGAAGATCGCTCCTAAAGGCAATTAGGAAAAGGAAAGGAAACTAGTTGGGCCATGTGATGAGAGGGAAAAGTATAATAACTGTGGCACTTGAGGGTTCAATTGAAGGAAAAAAAAGAGAGGAAGGAGAAGAATTAAATTGGTGGATCAGGTGAAGAACATCAGCTATGATGAAGCAAAGAAGGAAGCTCGGGACAGAAGCGGATGGAGACAGCAGTGGTGTACGGGACTTGCCAGCAGGCAGAACACCAGATGATGATGATGCTCATAATATCAAAAGCAATAGCTTACAAATTCAATAGTCTCGATTTTAACTTTGTAAAACTTTTCCATATTGTCTAGGAATTTAAAAAAAACTTTGTAAGTCTTACGACGAATATTTATAGGACGACCGGTTTCGTCGAACAGTCGACATCATCAGGCCTTTGTTAATATGTCATCAGATCAATAAATTCCTGATGATAACGACTATTCGACGAAACCAGTGGTATAATAAAAATCCCACACACTCAAAACACCATGGAGAAGATAGGTACTGACGAAGATCATTCTGAAATAATCTTTTCTAAATGAAGACCTCTACGACTCTCTATCAAAGACTCTATATCTTTGTCAAAAGGGCATCAGGTCAATTACTTCCTAATGATGTCGACTATTCGAGGAAACCGGTCGTCCAATAAAAGTTCCACGTAAAACTTACAAAGTTTTTGTTGATTCCTTAACATTAGCAATAGCATAGCTAAGTTGTAGGAGAGTCTCGTGCTTTCCCGGCGTATTATCAAAATGAAGTCTCCTCTGGTATTCAGGTTTGGGAGTGATTTCATCGTCACCGACGTTTCGAAGGCCAGAATGGAAAAAGATTGGCTTTCCCCGGAATAATTATTACATCAAACAAAATAAAATATCTAACGTAGAATCTATTAAATACTTAGGCGTCACCATCACTGAAGACATGTCATGGGGGAAACACATCAGGGAAATAACTAGTGTAGCAAACCGTAGATTAGGATTCGTAAAAAGGGTTCTAGGCAAATGCGATGAGAGAGTACGAGACAGAAGCTATTTTACACTTGTCAGGCCTCATTTAGAATATGCCGCTAGTATATGGGATCCGTACGAGGAAGGTATGATAAAAGAATTAGAGCGCGTGCAAAGGAGATCCGCTAGGTTTGTTAAAGGCCGTTAGGATAATTGTATAAGAGTTACGAGTTTAATAGAAGAACTAGGATGGGAATAACTATCAGTACGCAGGTTAAAATTTAGGTTAAATCTTTTAAGTAAATTCGAAACCGATTTGTTCACAGATGACGTTAGATATATATTAAGAACCCCTGCGTAAAATGCTAGGTTTGATCATATTAACAAGATTGGAGAGATAAATTGTCGTACCGATAGATTTAAAATGTCATTTTTCCCGCGTACTATAAGAGAGAACAATAGGCAGCGTAGCAAAGGGATAGGTAGGTGAAATATAGTTAGAGTAGTCTGTAGTGCATGATGCATGTAATAACAACCAATAATCCCTTCCTTATTATGTAGATACTAACCATGTGACCCTATTATCTAGCATTTCCACATTAAATATTCTTGTTGCATGTCAATAGTGCATGTTTGGTGATCTTCACCCCCTGCCACACACCCTCGTGGTGCCTCGCAGGGTAGTACGTAGATGTAGATGTAGATGAATCGTACCTGGTCCACAAGGATTTTGGCGCTGGTGCCGTGAATGTCACAACAGAGTGAGCGGTAATAGCTTATTCAATGGTATTACCGCTTTGTACGCTGATGATCAAGGCTCAGATGTTTCGTCATTGGCTGTTATTTTTTATGCTTTATTTTGACATCAACTTCATGTTTTCCACGCCATTTTATTCTAACTGTACGCAAAAATATTCCTGTGGAGCGTAGAACTCTATGGATCGGAAACGCGGATCATTGGAAATGAAGGCCAGAAAAGACAAGGAGCATTCAAAGCATATATCTACATCTACATCGACTTATTACCCTGAAAGCCACCACAAAGGTGTTTGGCAGGTGCGCACGATGAAAAAGTGTTTTCACTAATGACGCCTTCTGTGCTGGGTGGAAGTGTGAGGCATTGTCGAGATACCAGTCCGTATGCATCGGCTTTCGGTAAACAGAATGTCTAAAGGCAGGGACACAATCAACGTGTACGTGTGATGCGAGACGTTAACGAGACAACGGGAGACGGGGAACGCAAGTCAGCGGTCACAATCGACGTTAACGAGGCCCAGAGTAACAATTGACTAACGCAGGCGCAGCTAAGAGATCAGGTGTAAACAAGTGTGGAAGTAAATAAGTTGTCTTAGCCAAGAGCAATCTTCAACAGTTGAATGTATCTTCCGACAGATGGCTCCCATTCCCAGATTCTCAGGGCTATTCTGATTGGTTTTCCGTGTACGGGACACGGGAAGAGATGGAAGTTGCCCATCTCTCGCGCACTCGTACTCCCCGTACACGTTGATTGTGTTCGTTCGCTATACCCTCCCGTCAGCCATCTTTTCGCGTATTCTCGTTAACGGCAAACGTTACACGTACACGTTGATTGTGTCCCAGCCTTAAGGCTGCTATCGCTCTTCTTATTTTCCAAAAAAAAATTTTGACTTATCACCAACATGAACTACAGTGAAGAAATTTACTTTCACCAACATGCATCACACTATCGTTATGCCACAAATGCTACCGAAACTACTAAAATAATTTATGACGTAACTATGAAAACGTGACACAAGAGTCACGCAGGGAGCATGCAAAACATGGTGTTAGCACTACTCGGCATATTTATAAACATGCATTAGGGTGCACATGAATTAATCAGCTACACAGCAGCTTACAGCATAGTGTTAGAGGAGATAACTCTACATCTATTGGATAAAATCAGAGATGCAGAGGTACGCAAAAGATTAGAATAGGAAAGTACTACATGGAACATGATACTGAGAAGAAGAACCAGGTGGATTGGGCACACCCTGAGACACGATGGGTTTGCAATGAAAATAATTGAAGGAAGAAGTAGAGGGAAGTTGCAAGAGATAGGTACAGGGATAAATACGTCAACCAAATAAAAAGAGTAGAGAGCGAAAGAAAAACTATCAATAAATTACGGGACTAGCATTTTACAGGGAAACATGGTGGGCAGCAGTCAAACAATCTTAGGAATCATGATGATAGTAATGTGTTACAAGACCGTCAGGAGATATATTCCAGGATTTTGTGAGGGTACCCGGTATCTCTGGCTTCTTTCATCCGGTTGGGAACCTGAGGAGACTTCATTTAGTACAGTGAAACCTGTATTAAGCGACCACCGACGGTCTAGCTAAAAAATGGTCGTTAAGAGGGGTGGTCGTTCGACCAGAGGTTCAGTTTCTACGAGTATTAGTAGGACAATGAACTTGCGGCTGATTTGAACAAAAATGGGAAAACTCTTCCCGCTAAGTAATTCAAACATGGCGGGTGAATTTTTTGAAGAAATTGCCATGAGAAAAATTCGGTCTGGATTCGGCCGGGATCGAACCACGGACCTTTGACTTGCCGGACCAATGCATAGACCACTACGCTATCCAGGCACATCATTGAAGATTTTGTTAAAACCTATAAAGGTGGCATTTATTTCCTCATAATTTAGTTGCTTCTGGGAAATTTCAATGCATACTAATATGACGTGTACATACAGAGAAACCTGAATTAAGCGACCACTGACGCGCGACGGTTCCGCTGAAAAATGGTTGTTTAAAAGGGTGATCGCATGATAGGAGTGGTCGTTAAGAGAGGTTTGTTTCACCGTAAAAGATTATTCCAGAATGATCTTGTTAGTATCTTCTCCAGGGTGATTAAGTATGTAGTAATTTGTTTATTAATATCTCCTCTATTCTCACTCACTCCATCTTGAGAAGAACACTTCTGTGATTACAAATGTAACGCTTTCACTTTTATTACAATATATAACTCAATTTACCTGCGGACGACTATCAAGAGCACGGTCACGGTTCTCTAAAACGCGTGCGCTCGCATATCCGTCATTTTTCAACTGCGCTCGCGATGGTGAAAACGTGATCATTCCTCTTTAAATTTAACCAGGTACTTAAAATCACTGATTTGAACCGACTTAAGTTTTTCCTCATTTCAGTTAACTGTGGGCATTTCCCTTATACTTCTGCTTGCGTTTTGGATAAAGATAACGACAACGCGAAACATGGAACGTTGATCGCATCCCAGATTCGCGATCAGCAAATCGAATTCATAACGATAAAGATCCTTTCATTTTCATTCGGATATTTGCACCCAAATAGTGATCATATCAGTTTAAGACTAACTATCAATTCTTTAAGTCTAATTGCAAAATAATCTGGATCAAATACTGGAAGCATTAATCAAATTAGATTCCCATTTGAATACATAATGAGTCGCGCAGGTTACACTTAAACTAAGGGAGCCATCCTTTAATTTTCATTCGGGTCTTTGCACCAAAATAGTGAATAAATCAGTTTAAGACTGTCAATTCTGTAAACTTAACTGCATAATAATCTAGATCAAATATTGGAAGCGTGAACCTTAATATGATTGCCATTTGAATATATAGCGAGTCGCGCAAGTAGCACTTTAACTAAAGAAACCAAAAAAGGTCTGTTTTACTAAGTAAGTACGAGTACATTAGTTAAGCGGTTACAAAACAAAGGGAGAGATTCCTCGATTATCCCATATTTAACCCTTCAATGCATTTTGTATCACACATGATACAATGCACATAATTTCGTTTATTGCGTATGGGCATAGTTCCTCTTTTCTACCACATGGTGTATCAAATATAAAACACTTCGCTGTGATACTACGCGTTTTTCATTATTATAATGTAGTAAATGTTGCATTTCTAGACGTTTTTCACCAGGAAAAAAGTTATGGTACGCATTTGGAAATCCATGCCGTGAAGGGTTAATTTTCATTCGGATCTCTGCACCAAAAAGGTGACCATATCATTTGGGACAAACCATCGCTTCTTTAAGTGTAACTGCTAAGTATTCTAGATAAAATATTATAAGCATGAACCAAATTAGATTGTCATTTATATATATATATATATACATATATAATATTATAAAAAATGTCACAGGCGTGACTGGCAGTTACACATAGAACACACAAAAAAGAAGAAAAACTCACAGATATATATATATTCGGCGGACACAACCGCCTTCTTCAGAAATAAGTAGGTACTCAAGTACTTTCGTCGAGTGGACATATATATATATATATATATATATATATATATATATATATATATATATATATATATATATATATATATATATATATATATATATAACGAGCGGCGCAGGTTACACTTTAACTAAGAGAACCATGAAGCTCTGTTTTACTAAATACGTTTACGTTTAGCGGTAACAAAATAAAGGCAGAGGTTCCTCGATTATCCCACATTCAGGGAGCAATTCTACGGTTTGTGCGATAGGCAATGGTAGACTCACCTGTCATTAGTCGCCGGCTGAGATAAATTCTCACAAACACACGCGAGTACGGTCGGTCCCATTCCACGTTTTTTTCACGACGTTGTCCTATTGATGGGAATTTTTAGTCTATGACAGTATCCAGAGAGTTTCGTCACTAACAAGAGTTCAAATGTGGCCGAACATTACTAGTTGACCACATTGCCTGACTGGATGAATGTGAAGAAGCGACTGCATGCAATACGATGACACTGTCTCCGAGGAAGCCTATCTGCCTGCTCAAGGGGTTGATTAGATAATCCACATGAGTGCATGGCGATAAGGAATACTCCTCAGGAGCACTTTCTAATTTTCCCCAATTATTTTAAAGGGAACTTTGAACACCACCAGACTCCCAACAATCACAAGATACGGAATGCTTGAGTTCAATTACAAGGAGACAGATTTCATCGGTTGCTGTGGTCAAGCGATGGAAAAAAATACAGAAGGGAACCATACTTCCTCTTTATACGCATATCTGCCGTCCTTCAGAGTAATGAGGTCAGTCAAACTCCGATATCAAACTAAAGACTGAACACGATGTGCTTCGTGCGCGAGATGCAAGAGGGCTTTTCTGAACAACGCACTGCGCCTGAATTGTACTATCAGACGTTTCTGAGACAGATTCGTTTCGCGAATAATTTATGCGACAAAATAAAATTCTTTCGTAAGCTAAGGAGGCAGCTTACGATAAAAACAACGCCTAAAAAAGGCAACATTGTGCCGAATTTTCGGCACAAATTTGGCCATAATTTCGCCGCGGACATTTTCGCCCGCGGACATCGTCGCGAGCCGGACATAACGCGAGATGTTCTAAGTGCGGTAGGGAGATTTCAAAGTGCGCACTGTCGGCGATATTGCGCGTTGTCGGCGATATTGCGCGACAGGAACAAGGTGCTCTACTTTTACAGTGAATTCGCATCTGGCGTCCTCTTTTCGGAACTTTGTGGCAATAGTGCTTCTCTACGCCGCCGCCTCAACCAATGGCTGAACGAAGAGTTAACTAACACCCTACTAACCCCAAGTCCTGCATCGGTCAGCTGACTCCCCTCAATTGCCAGCCGCATCGACACAGCGCGGCGCTCGACCTCTTGGGATCTGGCTGTCACCGGGGAAGGACGTAACTGCTTGGTTCCAGTTGCGACTTGTGTTCGTCTTGTATAGACCAAGTTAACGGCATTTAGCCTACGGGCTTGTTTTCTATTGTAATATTTTTGGTTATATAAATGCTGTTACTTGAAGTTAATCAAACTGGCTATGGTTGTTGTCATTTTTCTCTCGTTTCCGCCCACCAATCGCAGTCAATTCACTCGCGACGTCAAGTTTCAGTGGCTTTCGTTGCAACATTTCCGATTTTTTTGGTCACGGCCTCTTTTTTTTTAGTAAAAATCGACCAAAAAATGTTATCGCCTAAGCCATTTAAGTTTCCAAAACAAGCCTCCAAGTGATGTTACTTTAAAAAAATGGAAAATCGTAATCTCAACAGTTTAATAGAGTATTAGTGAATAACATCAAGTTAGCACTTTCTCAAAATAGTTATCAGAGATAGAATTACAAACATTACCGTTCCTCGAAATATGTATCATCATACAGTAAGTCTGTAATGGAGGGATGAAGATAACTGCTATGCTCAAAGAGGATAGGACTGAAAACCAGGAAGCAGTATATGAAAACGTTCGTGTAGAGAGTTCTATCTAGTAGAGAGTAGAGACTCTATGGATTGGAAGCATGGATCATTGGGAAAGGAGACCAGAACAGACTAGAAGCCAACGAAATCTGGTGCTGGAGGTACATGCTGAAGATAAAATGGACAGACAAAATAAGAAATGGTGAAGTGTACAGAAGAGTAGAAGAGAAAAGGACCAGATGGAACACCATAATGAAAAAAGAACAAGATGGATTGGACACACCCTGAGACACAATGGGTTAGTGATGAACGTAATTGAGGGGAAAATAGAGTTAAAAGTCCCCAGAGGAAGGCCCAGGAATAACTTCATGGACGAAATAAAGAGGAAAGTACATAGGAAGAGATGCCAGGAGATAAGGGAACTAGCATTAGATAGGGTAGGGTGGAGGGTAGCAGTCAACCAATCTTAGGATTGATCGACCAATGATGAAGCCTCTATGGTATTATGCAAGCGGTTATCGGAAACGTTACAATTCACTCCGCTGAAAAAAAAGACGTTCACCTTTCACTAAACACACTCATGTATTTCAAAAGCATGAGTAACTAATTAGGCCAGAGTTCAACAGATCTCCTCCTAATGGAAAAATATATCTCGCGAGTAATATCTAATTAACTAAACCGGCTTCGTCTATTCTGCCATTAGCGGGAGCATGATTGAACTTGACCTAGTCCGCCTATTTTGTCATCACTTGGCGCCAACTACTTGAGAAACGTCGAGCATTTCTACTATCAGTGCTGGGAGTAATCTATTGGCCGTTGATTATCAAGAGCTAGGCGTAAACTCATTATTGAAAAAAACCACCACTACGCGAAGGCGAGATCGTAAATTTCGTTTCCCCTGCTTTTGAAAGTAATGTTTTCTCACGATAAAAAATATTTTTTTGCCGTTATGTGTAAATTTAGAGTTATATTAGTGCTGCATTGTACATTTTATTAATTTCATTTATATATTCCTCTGATTATTATCATATGCGACAAAGCGTGTAACGAAAGCTTTTACCTTGTCACAAAAGCCAGTAATTATACTGTAACGAATCATCGGTAATGATTAATGAAAGAATAAATGATTAATATTCCCACATATTCCGGAATAATAATGTGGTTAATATGGAGATTGTTGATTGGTTAGAAAACAACAGAAAATAATGGTTGGAGTAAATGGTGTTTCTCGCAGAATTAAGAGTCGTAATAATTTCTTTTGTGTTACCAAAACCCGTATCAATACTGACTACATCCGCCATTATTTCTCGGCAGGTTTGACATCATAGTTTTTAATAGAACCAAGGGAGGGGTATTGTTACATTTAGGCTCTAATCATTTAAAAAAGTAAATTAAATGGATACTTTTGAAGTCGTTCGTCAAGACATTTAGTAAACAAAGTAAACAGCAGAAATTTCCCATGGCAACAGTGCAATATTCAACGTGGCATGTGCTCCGACGAAAACCAGAAGTTTGCTATTTAAACGTAAGTACCTACTCTTCATAAATTATCGAAGATCTCAGCTGAAAAATATTTGAAAACCATTAATACCTAGTTCGTGGTATACAAGTTTTTGAGCAATATTCTTCGGGCGGAATATGAGACAAAAAGTCATGCGAAGAAATGCCTTTGCATTGCCATTAAGACCGAGTATTTCAGCGTAAAAATAATTTTTATTAAACCATTATATCTTCGTTGAATGACCAATGACCTAGTAATATTTTTACAAAACTAATAAGCATAAATCTTAATTTATAATATATGTTGAAATCAAGGTAGATTATCGGACAAGTTTAAAATAGTCTCCTCCTTATATGATGTTCAGAAAACTGTTCACAGGTAAGCTCCAATGATAGATACACACAGAACAGTATTTTTTAACGGATAATTAACATAGAGAAAATTGTGTGACCTATTTTTGAATTCGAATCCAAGTCGATGTAACAGGAACAATGCATCATATATTTCAACGGCCGAAAAGTAACCCGCAGAGCGGAACATCTTTCGGACACCAACATAGATTTTGTCGTCCCGCGATGTGGTGGACCGGCCAATATCTGCCTGATGTTCAGATTCGTTTCAAGGTGTTTGGCCTCATCATCTAAATATATGAAGAGGGCACTTGTTATGCTGGCCAATGCTAGAAGCTAAAGCCATCTTCGTTGACCCTCATTTTCCCATTGCGCATTTGCATTAATGCACTAATTTTTAAAGAACCACGGAAATAACTGCGCAGTTACGGAGTCACTCGCTAGTAATCACTCAATTGCGTGGAATTCACAGCGGAAAAGTCATTCGCCTGGACTGGGAATCGAACCTAGATCCCTTGATTTCACGCCGAGTGCTCAATTAACCTCACGCCGAGTGCTCAAAATAACCAATTGAGCTACCCAGGCGTCCGCTTCCACTGTGAATCTCATGGGAGCTTTAAGGAGCAAGTTGTTCTCACAGGTACCGTGCATATGGTGCCAGGGGTACCCATATGCGAGCGCCACAGTCCACGGGGTAAAGCCCAACTTTAAACACAAAGGTGTTTACTTTAGACAGTTTCAAAGAACCACGGAACTAGCCGCGCAGTTACTTCAACGGAGTCACCCACTAGTGATCACACAATTGTGTGAAATTCACAGTGGAAAAATCATTCGCCTGGACTGGGAATCGAACCCAGATCCCTCGATTTCGCGCAGAGTGCTCTAACCAACTGTACTAATTTTGCAGTTTTACTATTTTTTCCATCACTAATTTACAAGAAATCAGCATGCACTTACTTCGTCATTGTGCTTTTCCTTGAGTTTATTGTTTATTGATTCAAATAAAATATAATCCGCATTCACGCTGTAAGCTAGGATAAAATTGAGTGGAATCTGTAGCTATAAGCGACCATTGCATGTTTAATGAGTTATTTGCCTTAAATTTCAAACAGATGGTGTATATATTTTTGCTTTGCATCCGCTAATTCGTCCATTCCGTCGTGCTATCCAAGGGAAAGTAAGGAAAGAGTAGGGGTGAAACAATATGTTTGTTATTTCGGTTGTCAGGCTTCAGTTTGATGACATAGTGCCCTCTCCATATGCCTCAATGGGTCTCACACACAATTGGACTTCTCCAGTGATATTTTCATCTCAATTGTACAACCACATGCGCTAACACCTATCCATCAGCTGGTGACCGCGTCATCCAAGACGCAGCGATGCGAAGAAGCTCTCGAATATCTTCAAGGTGGAAACAGTAATCCATTAAGTCGGAGGGAACGAAAATTGTGATGCCCTAGTTTGTCTCGCGGACAATGATTGAGGGGCGCAGCCACCTCCATCAGAGTCAAACTCTAACGGTATCCAATCTAGTTCTTTCCGACAATGGAAGAGACCGCAACGATTCCAAATGACGCGTGATTACAGGAACGAAACGGCTTCACGATTTCACTGCCTCAAAAATCTCCCTCCGAATTGAAAGGAATCTCATTCACATTAAGGAGGGACCTTCGAAGCGCAACTTAAAATGGAAGGACGCCTTCAAGCGGAGCAGAATAGAGCTGAAAAATTAAGCCAGCGGCGCCATATTTGAGAGCGTGCTATTGTCTAAGCTACACATATTTTACAACCATTGAGGTAGATGTAGAGGGCGCTTGCTATCGTGGTCAATGATAGATGCTTAAACGCGGGATCGGCCTCTCCGCCAATTTTTTTTCCTTTAGCATTTACGAGCTGACGCAATAATTTGCAATTTACGATATTTTCCAAGTATTTACGTACAAATTTTGCAAAAATGTCGAATTCCGCGCCATAAACCCTAGAGGTCACAACACTGCTTAAATTGAGACAAAGTTTCAAAAATATAATTCTTGCAGCACTTATCTCACAACATGCATGGATATTGCTTACGCATAAATAGATGAATAGATAAAATAACGTACTAAAGTGGAGTGTGGTGCGCGATTATCTTGTCGACTTAACAGAATAGTTCTAAAAATGCGCACTCAAAGACTCGCGATTCGCGATCCAACCGCTTTCAAAAGTCTGTATACTACCACGGCGCATTTATTTGACGGCTCTGTTATTTTTTTAAAGAAAATCTGTTTGCACATGGCTCAAGGATAAGATTTAACATTTGCGATAAGTGTTGCAACTTTCTGCTTTTTTCTGATTACACAACGATTTCGACCGCGGCAGAAACGTGAATCCGTCGTAAATCAGGTGATCGGAATGATGAGTACCTACGGCGTATATTTCTAACATTCTTTGCGCCAATTGTAAGTGGGAATCCTTCACGTCTATGGAAAAATTATCAAAAAAATTTACATTACGTACAATAACATTATTAAAATGTGCTCTCGATGACTCGCGATTCGCGCTTCCACTACCTTAAGGGGGTCCGTATACCAAGGTCGAGAAAGCTTCTGCAGACGCTAGCGCTCTTCTATTTTATGGCTCTGTTCTGCTGCTTAAAGGATATCTGTTTACACAGAACTCAAGAATAGAGATAAATATCTACAAAAAGTGTTGTAACTTTGCGTTTTTTGCTGTTTACAAAACAATAAGACCGCAGAATAAAGGTCCATGTGTCGAAAATCAGGTGATAGGTATGACGCGAGCGACGCATATTTATAAAAATCCTTGCACTTCTTAAGACTGAGAATCCTTCAACTCTATTAAAAAAATATCAAAATTGTTTACATTACGTACAATAATATAATTAAAGCATGCACTCAACGACTCACGATTCGCGCTCCGACCAACTTAAGGGGGGGAAGTATACCACGACCGAGAACGCCTCTGCATACGCGTACGCGACTTTATTTTACGGCTATGTTCTGTTGCCTAAAGAAGATCTATTAGTACAGGGCTCAAGAATAAAGAGCAATATTTACAACAAGTGTTGTAACTTTGCGCTTTTTGCTGTTTACATAACTACCTATTTCGTCCGCGGAAGAAAGGTGAATTTGTCGAAAATCGAATCGATTATTATGACGCATAGGAAAAATATTTATAAAATTCTTTGCACTTACTTCGAGTGACAATCCTTCACGGAAAATTATAAATATGTTGAATTTTACGTACAATAATAATATTAAAATGAGCCCTCAACGACTCACAATTCGCGCTCCGACCATATTAAAGGGGGGTTATGTACCACCATGGCCGAAAACGCTTCTGCAGACGCTTACGCGCTTAAGTTTTTCGGTATTGTTCTTTGACTTAAAAAAATATGTATACACAGAACTCAAGAGTAAGAATTAATATTTACAATAAGAGTTGTATCTTATCGCTTTTTGCTGTTTACATAAGCATTTCGACCGTAGAATAAACGAGAGTCCGTCGACAATTAGGTAACCGGAATCTCGCGTACGACGTCTATTTCTAAAATTATTTGCACTCATTGTGAATGAATATCCTTCAACTCTATGGAAATTATCACATTTTTTTACATTACGCATAATAATAATAGTATAATTTGCACATAGCCTCTTACAAGTCGCGCTCCGACCACCTTAAAAAAAACAAATGATCGACCATGGTGTGCCACTTACTTCTTCTGAACGACCGGCGAGACCGGTATGAACCACGCGGCCATGCCTCCGGGAGAGCCTTTCGGAGAACCATAAAAATGTCACCAGCAATCTAGAGAGAATACGCCGTGTCTCTCGCGGGAGTCTTGCGCACACACTCAAAGAATGGACAACACGCCGTTGTTCGCGGCACTGCGATCTAGGATTTACTGAAGGCTGCGAAATCTCTCGTACCGCCGAGATTCGCACCACAAGGGGGAGTACGTACGTAACCACTCTCGCCACCGAAGCCCGCCGGCCATTCGGTCGACCCAAAAGCGATCCATAAAGTAACTCTCAGTCGCAGAGGGCTTCGGTCGTATTTTAAAACGTTCGAGCTCCGAGGAACGAGAAGCGATCGGGAGGACTCCCTTTAACCGTCTATGGAGCCACCTGTCAGCTTCACCTACTTTGGAATTAATTAACTCTTAAGCCAACCGACCCCCTTCCTTCCTTCTCTACCGCGCTCACCTCTACCAGTCCATTCTTTCTTTTCCTCGCATCACCGTAAATACCACCGGTGAGAGCTCACTTGCTATACCACTGGATGGAGCCGGACCCCATAATACGCTGCGAGACAGAATAGGTGCGATCATTGAGGTAGATGGTGTTGTTATTTTTAAGTGTTCTTTAAATAAATTGTATCAAATGGTAAGGTAAAAATCAAAGGATACTACTATAGTTTCATCCTTAACTTTGTAAAACATTTCCAACATCAGGAATTAACAAAATTTTGTAAGTTTTTCGTAGAGTATTTACTGTAGTTGATGTCGACCATTCGACGAAACCGGTCGTAAAATAAATACTCTACCTAAAACTGACAAGGTTTTGTTAATTCCTGATCATTTAAGGATATTGTTTTTGCCATGTAAGAATTTTCTTGGAGATAAGTAATAAATAAACAAATCAATAGTGGATATGTAAGGAAAAGTCAAGGGAATTTTTCAATACAGCTGAGATTGAATAACACGTGTTAAATATTTTTCTTGCCAAAAAAAAGTTATTTTTAAAAGGAGGATTAAACTACGGATGCATAGGGAAGTACGTCAAAAATTAAGCCTGACAACCTAAAAAAGAACAATAACATAATTTTTAATCCTCCTCTCTCCTTACTTTCCAATGGATAGCACGACGGAATGGACGAATTAGCGGATGTAAAGCAAGAATATCCACCATCTGTTTGAAATTTAAGCCAAGTAGCTCTCGAAACATATATTTTTTGCTTAGTGCTGTGGATTCTAATCAATTTCACAATAGTATTCATCGGAAATGCGGATCATTTGTTATTTAGATAAATAAAAAATATGGAGACTGCGCATGAAATTCGTAAGTGCATGCTGATTTCTAGTAAGCTATCGATGGAAAATATAGTAAATATAAAAATTAGTGGGTTATCCCGAAAGCGCTATTAGGAAACGGTTGCGAAGACCCATATCAATATATCGAATCGAGCGACCCTGATAGTCCCCCGACTATAGCGTCATTTATTAGGAATTCCCTAACTTTGACTTAAATTTTCGAGGAAATTTGTAAATAACTATGAAAATAAGGCGGTAAGATGCATATATTTAATTTTTAATCAATTCCCTCAGAGTTGAAGATTCTTATGCATAATCTTTGGCAAAAATGAAATTTATATTTGACAGAATAATGCTCTATTTCCTCGCGTCACTCCCATTTTCCCGTTGAACTCCACTTAATTTCATGTTTAAAAAGCGAGAAAAATGTCACGGAAATTTAACATTTTGCTGATCGTATGTAATAGAATAGAGTAGGTACATATATATAGAGTATCAAAGCAATGCTAAAAACTGGACATAAATTTTGAGAGCTTTGGGAAGAGTTTCTCAGGTGGCACCACCTTAGGGGAGGAAGAATTTTGGCTTACGGAGAAGGCCACTTGGAGGCGCTAGTGGCACTCGGTGATTTTGTATCAACATACAGAGGTGGATTTACCATGGCTGTTGTGTGCTTCTTATTGAGTATCAGTTATTATGTCATAGCTATAATACATCGGTAAACAGTTGACTCCGTGTTTGGTAATCGCGTGTCTTATCATATTGACGTGAATTCGGTTCATCATAGACGATGCTCATTGAAGGCACATTAAAATACATGTTTAATTTGGTCTCTACGACTCAATAAGATTTTTTTCCGTTGCTATGGGTCGATTAGTAAACATCAGGCACCGAAATCATCATAAGAACATCATGTGAGTTATGCGATACGAAATGAAGTGGCCGAGTGCCAAAGCTCATTTGTTATGTCTTGTCGTGCAACTTCGATACACCTGTTCCATCTATCGGCCAAAGTATTACTTAAACTCTATGGTAATAGATAACGTACTTTTCCAGCAATATCCAGAAAATGAAGAAAATTATATTTAAGTCCATTCTCGGTGGACCCAGGACTAGGTGGGTTATTAACTCAGACTTCGTTAATATAATCCGTACATACTCTTGACTAAACGTAATGGACCAAGTTCTCCATAAAAATGCAACATGAAAATAGATTGTACGAAGACTAAAATCGTAATACGCGGAAGAGAGAAGCTGGATGCAGAAATTACTGAGAAGAGAGAAATTAGAGCAAGTGGATTCCTTCACCTATCTCGGAAGTACCATCACGTGGGACGGAAAAAGTACAACGGACATCAAACAGAGAATAACCCAAGCTAAAAAGGCGTTCATAGGAAAAACACAACTGCTGTGCTCAAAGAAGATAGGACTACGAACCAGGAAACAGTATGTGAAAACATTCGTGTGGAGCGGGGATCTCTAAGAATCGGAAGCATGGACTATTGGAAAAGCTGACCAGAAAAGAATGGAAGCCTTCGATACCTGGTGCTGGAGGAGGATGGTGAAAATCAAATGGATGGACAAAATAAGATACGACGAAGTTTAAAAAGAGTAGAAGAAGGATGGACCATATGGAGTACTCAACACAAACAAGAACCAGATGGATTAAACACACCCTGTGACACAATAGGTTTGTGAAGGACATAATTGAAGGTAAAAGAGAGGGAAAAGTCCCCAGAGGAAGACCCTGGAATAAGATTATGGACCAAATATAGAGGAGGAGATACCAGGAGGTAAGGTAACTAGCATTAGATAGGGAAGGGTTGAGGGCATTGGCCATCCAATCTTAGGATTGAATGACCAATTAACATAAATATTCCTCACGCCGTTCCCTTTCGAAACAGGAATGGTAATCAAAATATTTATTGTCCACACTATTCAAAATTTTTAGCACATATTCGCACTCCTGTTACCCTAGAATGACACCCTAGTACGCCTGACTTAACTTCCGGCTTTTTCAAAGAAATGGACGACGGAAGTAAACAATGAATATGGTAATTACGAAAATCGCCTGTTCAGTAACAATAAATAACAACAATAGTAAAAGAATTATATTATCAACAACAGTATTATTAATTATAGAGTATTAGTGACAATAGTAATCAATGAAAATGGTAATAACGAAAATCGCATGTTCGGCAATAATGGCGTTCGTATATCGCTGTTTGAGTCCCACAGGTATTCCTGGGTTTAATAAATTTGGATTAATTACAATAATTATGAATTATTACCCTAGAGTTTAATGAATTTATACTCATTACAATAAGTATGCATTATTACACTAGTTTCGTATTCGTGTTCCCCAACATCCACGATCATGGGATGCTCCATAGGTTTCCATATCAGTGAAATATCCCATAATATCCCGTTTCCCCATTTCTGTCGCCGCACTGTCCAGAGATTATACCAATCCCGTCAACACTTTTGAATCCCGAAGATGACCAGTTGAAAACGCCAAGTCCCACAGACCGCCCTATCGCTCTCCAATCCGCCACTGGACTCGGGACCAATAGTAGGTGGGTCCAGAGGGGAGAAGGGCGGGGAGGGAGGAATATGGGGACGCCCATGACCGGGATGTAGTTTACGTGAATTTCCGGGGCTCATCGATTTTCGGGAGGACTCTCCACCCCTCTTGAGTAATCACTTCTCTCTCTCTCCCTCCTTCCTTCCCAGGCCACCGCCGCCCTCCGCGGACACCCTCCCGGCGAGCGAAGGACGGGACGGCCGCAATAACTCATCTCCCTCGGACCCCGAAATTCCTCGGACCGCTCCGAAGGGACATTAGTCCCCATCCCCATGTGAAACGGACGGGGAGGTAGGCAGGTATGTGTGACTACCGACAGTGATCGTGGGCGTTCGGAATCGCCACATCTCCTGATCTCGTCGAGTGGGGTGGCCGAGCTGCTGTGGGGCCAGAGGCGTCCACATTGTGTGCGCTGCCTCACTTTTGGGAGGGTGAATGACGGCATCAGAACCGAGGCCCTATTCAGGAAGGACTCGACACCGTCTACATTCGATATTACGGATGGCGCGACGTCACACTCCTTATCGCAAGTCTTTAACGTAAAAATCGTTTTTATAAATGGAGGTATTGACGCCGAAGTTTGTTCCCACTCGTTACCAGGTAAATCTCACATCATTTGAAAAAAAGCTCGAGTATATTTTTGAGATTTTTAAAATAATTTCCGGCAAACAGATCAAATTCTATAATGACTAGTCCGCATCCTAGAACTGTTCAGGGCCGGAGGAATGTCAAATATTTGAAAGGGTGAGTTGCAAAAGCATATCTGAGGCCCTATTCAGGAAGGACGCGACACCATCTAACCTCGATATTACGGGCGGTAAGACGTTAAACTCCCGATTTAACGCTACGCATTTAACGTAAAATTAGTTTTTTTTCGCTTTAATATAAGTAGATTCTGACTCCTATTTTATACGTATAATCAATTTTTCTGAAATGTTGGTCTTGGGCATTAATTCATTCAATCACCTCTTACCGCCAACGTTTCGTAAAATTTATTTCTCAATCCTCAGGACTAAATTGTACAAAACAATTGTGGCGACATTTTTATTGCACTGAATAGTGAACTAACATTTTCATAAAATTGGAAGAAAATTAACTCCTAATTTACACGTATAATCAATTTTTCTGAAATATTGGTCCTGGGATTTAATTCATTCAATCACCTCTTACCGCCAACGTTTCGTAAAATTTATTTCTGAATCCTCAGGACTAAATCGTACAAACAGATGTGGCGACATTTTTATTGCGCTGAGAAGTGAACTAACACTTTTATAAAATTGGAAGAAAATGAACTCCTATTTTACACGTATAATCAATTTTTCTGAAATATTGGTCTTGGGTATTAAATCATTCAATCACCTCTTACCGCCAACGTTTCGTAAAATTTATTTCTGAATCCTCAGGACTAAATTGTACAAACAGATGTGGCGACAATTTTATTGCGCTGAAAAGTGAACTATCACTTTCATAAAATTGGAAGAAAATTATTAAAATCGATGAAAAATATGATACATAAAAAATGCCAGTGGAAGATGCAGATGGAGAAATGGTTAACATGTCTATAGTATTGATACCAATTAATGGAATACTATTTAATCAAATATTGCCTGGAGTACACTGAATGGAAATTGAATTCAATCTGTAACAAAAACGCATGATAGTATGGAATTGAAAAGACCAACTGACCCTTAAAAGAAAATGAAAACCCAAATGACGACAAGAGCGGATCTTAACGATGTGGAATACGAAAAGAAACTCATCTCCCGATTTCCACTGCGACGGCTGGATATGTCACTCGTGGGAAAAGTGGAGCGAGCCATTAACCGTCTAAAACAAGAGAAGGTCAAGATGGTCGAAAAGCGGTTTGGTCGAAAAGCTTTTTGAGAGGAGTAAAGAGGCACTCAGTGTGATGGGAATTCTGAGTACAAAAAATGGACAAGTCGAGTGGGTTTGAAATATTGTTATTGCGATTTCGAGCACGAGGTAGCGGAAAATATTACATTTTTAGGTAAAAAAAGGGGGGGAACAGGCACGACACTGACGTTCGACTATAATCTTCTAAGTGCAGTCAGTGCAAGGAGAAACTTTCCCGAGAGATGGCGGTTGAACTTCACACGTCAGATAAGTTCATGCTTCGGAGGAAAATCCACTCCGAGTGGAAGGCGCTTTATAAATTCTCAAGGAAACTTTTTTTCTCAAGCCGGCGAAAACCTTATTTATTTATTTATATTTTTTATTTATCTTCACTACCCCGAATACAGCACTATGGGCCAATTTACGCAATTTAATGACAACAACCTTAGCCAGTTTGATTAACTTCAAGTAACAGCATTTATATAACCACAAATATTATTTATTTATTTATTTTATCCTCACTACCCCGAATACAGCACAGAGGGCCAATTTACGTCGGGTGAACAACAGTAACAACGGACGAGACACAAACACCTAAGTCCTGGGCAGATAATATTCTGCCCAGGCGGGACTCGAACCCGCGACCCTAGGGTTAGCTGACATATGAAAATGTGACGATTTAACATATATCCTAAGAATAATTTCCAATAATCAATTGTACATGGAAGTAGATAATATAAATAGATTTTGACCACATAATTGATACGTGTAATAAATTTTTCTGAATTATTGGTCTTTGGTATTAACGAGTTCAATCACCACATACCGCCAACGTTTCTTACATTTATTTTAGTCACTTAAGGCTGGGACACAATCAACGTGTACGTGTAACGTGAGCCGTTAACGGGAATACGCGAAAAGATGGCTGACGGGAAAGTATAGCGAGCGGACACAATCAACGTGTACGCGGAGTACGTGTACGCGAGAGATAGGCAACATTCATCTCTTCCCGTGTCCCGTACACGGAAAACCAATCAGAATAGTCCTGAGAATCCGGGAATGGGAGCCATCTGTCGGCAGATTCATCCAACTGCTGAAGATAGCTCTTGGCTAAGACAACTTATTTACTTCCACACTTGTTTACACCGTGATCTCTTAGCTGCGCCTGCGTTAGTCAATTGTTACTCCGGGCCGCGTCAACGTCGATTGTGTCCGCTGACTTGCGTTCCCCGTCTCCCGTTGTCCCGTTAACGTCTCGCGTCACACGTACACGTTGATTGTGTCCCTGCCTTTAAGTGGCTCATTATTACACGGCGTGAAGTTAAAAATAGTTCGCGATGACATGCCACGTAATGAGAGTCACTTGAGTCATGTACAAATTCATAGTTCGTGTGACTTAAAATCGTCGTCCTCTGCAGTAAAACAGTGTAGTGAGGTAGTAGAGTAAATAAAAATTATCAATCAGCGCCACATGGTTACCACTGTCTACCATTAATTTTCAGGTTATATTGAGAGCTTTATAAGTGCTATTCTATAGGTGGGAGAATTTGAGTTATAAATTTGTTTTTGTGCTAGAAGATTGTCTCTCTATAAATGGGAGAATTTTAAATATCGATTGTAAGACAATCTTCCAACAAGATCCGGGATTGTTTTTTAAAAAAAGCAACCCAAACTTACATATGCTGTTTGTAATGTGGTAGGAGATAAATTCAACCCAGTGTCAACCTCATCTACATTTGATCAAGCATAATCATATGACAGATTTCAAGTTATCCGGGACTAGCCACGGAGTTTCACTTTTACGGAGTCACCCGCAATGCACAAATGTGCGAATTTCCACAGAGAAAAATTCATCATGTCAAATTCATCATGTTCAAATAGATCATGTCAGCCATTAAGCAAGTAAATTACGTCTAACTCTAACATGAAGTCGATTTGGCGAGGATGATTTCATGAATTCAATATTATTCCAAAATTTACCTCCATGGACTTAAATAGGAACTTTCACCTGTAAAAATCTGCAGCGTTCCGATCATCTTTCATGTAAACAGACCTCGAACGGTAGATTACCCAAATAAAGATAATTATTACCATTTCAGCGAAAAATTTAGCAGTAACGGATACTACATAAGAGAACAATATGGCATTACCTTCAGCGTATGCCATTGGTGTAATCACCAGAATGAATCTGATTCTAAACCATGGATATCTTTCACTTAATGAGTGAAATACTACTTTTTAAATCTGTTTTGCGAGTTTTAATTTACTTTAAACTAACTTTAAAATTTTATTATATATATTATATATATATATATAAAATTTTATATATATATTAAAAATATTTAAAAAAACTTTAACTAACTTTAAAAATTTTTTACGAGTAGCTACTTTTTTCTGAAGAAGGCGGTTGTGTCCGCCGAATATATTAAAAAATATATATATCTGTGAGTTTTTCTTTTTTGTGTGCGTTCTATGTGTAACTGCCAGTCACGCCAGTGACATTTTTATTATATATATATATATATATATATATATACATGCCGCATGGCTGACTCCAATCCATCAACGTATTTATATATATATATATACATATATATATATATATATATATAGAGAGAGAGAGAGAGAGTGGCAAAGAGATGTAGATCACAGATAAGGTTATAAGATTTTAAATAAATAAAATATATCATATTGGATCGTATTGCCGCTCGCTGCAGAATGAAAACTGGATCTTGCATGTACAGCTTCGGAATGAAAAGAATACACCAAGGTAAGCTTGATGCCCATTTCGGTCTGAAGCCCAAGGCGCAAGTAGAATTTACTTTCACATCATAGGATAGAACGAAAGCATTCAGCATTATCAGCTTTAAGGATAGTGTTTCGGGGCGATACGAGCGGTGATCACTGAGAAAAGGAATTATTGGGCTCATAAATTTATATTAAAGATTATTTATCGTGCAGCATGTCAACCGTAGACAAGATAAGTGGATCTCACCTGTGCGATATAAGAGGATTCCATTCACAAAGGGGAAATCCCAGGGTGAGAGACCATTGATGTATGGGTAATATTCAACAAATTTGCGAAATAATGATTGTGATACACTTATCATAATGAGTGCATTGAATGAACACGGAAATACATATTACAAAAACATTTTTTTAAACAAATTCTCTATAAGGAAGAATTTCACTGAAACTATTTATGAGTCCAAGAAAAATAGCGTTTACTGATAGTACTATCTCAAAGTTAAACTTTGAACAATGAACGATAAAAGCTTCGCCGTTTCCTGAAATGAAAAATTAATTTACAGTGAACTAAGCATGAGGACAGAGAAGGAGATATAAAGAATTGAAATGAATATCTGACGGACATATATATATATAGAGAGAGAGAGAGTGTGGCAAAGAGATATAGTGATTTGGTTATAAGATTTTAAATAATATTCTGGCCGGTAGATACAACAGGTGTATTGTAGTAGCCCAAGGTCGTTCAATATCGATTGGATTCTTCCTTCGATACAGGTCTTCGCAGCGCATAAGTCCGATATTAATGTGCATATTTTTATGTATCCCCTATAAGCATAGCATAGGATGTTCAACGTTTTTAATGATTCATCAATACATCTGCATATTTACAGATATTCTCGGGTGTGCAATGGTGGTAAATATTAAGTAAGCACATTAATGGCGGCCATGTAGTGGAAATGGTTGCAAAGACCCATATCGATGGAGCTACTTATGTATCGAATCGAACGACCCTAGTAGTAGCACGACAAACCGTAACAATGGAACTTTGGCACACGGGCACTTCCGTTTTGCGTCGCACTAGTCTAATGATGTTCTTATGACACTGTCGGTGCCAGGATGTTTACTAATCGACCCATAGCAACGGGTGTCATTTTAGAGCCAGTCTGTTGCAAATAGTCGAATTTCGCATTTGGACGCAAATGTCATTTCTTTGTCGAAACCAAAATAAACATAAATTTTAATGTGCCTTTTAATATCAAGTTGTTAAGCCTTCCAAAATTTTTAAAGGTAATTTAAATGGCTTAACATGTGATACAGAGGTGGTCAATGCACCTCTATATGTTCTTGCTAAATCACGGAGTGCCGGTAGCGCCTCTAAGCGGTCTCTTCCTTAAGCCAAAATTCTCCCTCCACTAAGGTGGTGCCACCTATGCAATTCTTCCCAAAGGTCTCAAAAAAATTGTGTCCAGTTTTTTGCATTACACTGCCACTCCATAAATATTTACTTTATATAATACCGACCGAAAAACAAAATGAAGATCACAGAACGATCTGCCTCATAAGGTCATATACAAGTGTGTAGGTATATCAGTGATGCTGTCGTCTTTACAACATTGCCACAGTAAAAAACTATACAATTTACGAAATAATTATCACATGAGAAATTTATTCTCTTTTTAATATGCTATTTTCTTTTAAATTTCGCAGTAGGCGTAATTTTAAAAATGTACTTTCCGAAAAAATTGCATTACGAATAATATATTTATGTGAATTTTTAAATACGAATGAGAGGTTTATAACTAACCAATACAACACACACAAGTTTCATAATACAGATGCTCCAATAAAGAGGATTAATCGTCCTTCATTAAGCACTGTCCAATATTAACGGTCTTTATTTAGTACTGTAAAATTATTTTCAATGAAGGGTGCATCTTATTGTAATGTAGCGCAATATTGAAGATAGCATATGTAGTCCAACCTCGCTTTATCCTAGGATTATCTAGTTAAATGGGCAGGAATAATTGCTACAGACTTAACGTCTTCAAATATGGATACATGTGATAAAAATATCAAAAAGGTGTACGCCAACATATAGTTGATTCCATATCAAATTTCATTAAAATTTAGGGTTAATTGCAGAATACCGTATTCACACATAGTATAGCAAGGTATTACATTTACAACTTAATAAGATATCACAAAACATCGCACACTGTCAAACAGAATTGCAATACTAAATAATCAACTCATACATCAATCGAAGTATTGAACTGTCACCAGAAAATGTCGCACGCACATTGTACTCTGTTCTTCGTACGATAGAGCACAATGCGTAATACCCTTTACACGCACTGTATTGCGTGGTGTCACACTTGCAATGTGAAAAGATAACACAAAAAATGGTACACCCATGCATAGAACCGCGATACTAAATGAAAGAATCGAATCTCATATTTAAAAAAATTCGAGGCGATGTCGCACTCGCAATGTCCTTCGTATTACATAAAGCGTTGAGTAATACCCCATCCGCAACCACTGTGAAAATATATCGCGAAACATCGCGAAGGTACACGTGATGCGGTATTGGGATGCTAAGCGTCTTATATTTAACCCTCCGAGTGCTGACTCCTGCCAGCGATACTAGCGAGAAATCCGGAGGGTAATTTAATGAAATGTATAAATTTAGGAAAAAGAATATTTTGAGGTTATTATTTAAAATATCCATATGCGGTTTTTTATATCTAATACATAAAAAATGAATGTTTGTTTGTTCGTCTTCTATGCGTTCCAATACCATTCATCAGATTGCGATGAAACTTTGGTAAGTTGTTCTGCGCGCGTCCGCAAAGGTTTCTGAATTATTAAATCCATTGTACAACAGGTGGAGCGCGTGTAGTTTCAAAAAATGAGTATTGACGCCCGAGCTTCTCAAACAAGCGAGGAACGAAAGGCAAGAATTGAAGCAGATCGTTTACGAGTTGCTCAATCACGTGCACCAGAATCATATCAATGAGACATAATTTGCGTTAAACGGCACGTAATTTATTTTATTCATAGAATAAGATTTGGTGCAGTGGTCTCTTTCTTTGTTTTTTTTAATTCTTGCATTCGATTTTCGTAAACACTTCTCTTATTCCTAAAATTTGATTTTTAAGCTCACAATTCTTAAACTTCTGCTCGACTTCAATAACAGAATATTTTATTTACTTGGAAACCGTAGCATAAGTATGGAATGGAAACTCATGCCACCATTGGTGTGTTACAAATTCCTATGTAGGTACGAGGAACTCATAGGACTAGGTCTCAAATTCGTTCAGTGACCGATTTTGAGCCCAGAAAAAGGTATTGCAACGTATGCCAGGCACAGCTAGTTGTGTATGAAATGAATTAGGTAAAAGCATATAAGACTATTTCATCGTCAAAAAAATAACTGTTATTATATTATTGTACTCAAGTTGAACAATTTTGGCGCGTGGCCGATATATCGGCCCGCCGCACTAGGAGGGATAATCGATATATGGTATAATCTCAGTTTTGTATTTCGATAATCGTAATATCTAAATATAATGTCGAGGAAAATGATTAACGATGAGTCGCCGAAGCCAGATCGGACGAAAACGACACCGCTCGGAGAGATGCCGACAGCGTGAAGTGACATTATCTCGGCACGTCGAAGCGATCACGTGGGCCGCGAGAGATACGCATCGCCCGCCGCGTTCGAAATATCCCCGGCGACTGATTAGCTGCCCTCGGCCGCTCGACGCACGAGGGTTGGCGGGAGGAGGAGGGGATCCCCCCGATTGGCTAATCGATTGGATAATCCGCTCCGACGGGACACGCGAAAGTGAAAGCGGCCGGCTTTTCTTGGGCCGCGCCGGCGGCGTCCTGAGAGGGGGGAGGGGAAGGGGGGTGCAACAGCAACTGATCCGAAGGGGATTTGATTGTTTAGCCATTCGGATGACGAATCAGTGGCCGCGGAATTCCTAACGCTACATGCGATCCTGTGTCCGCGCAGGCGAGAGAAGAGATTTGCACTCGCCGATTTGGGCTCCCAAGATTGAGAATTAAAGATTCCATTGCGCAAACGGGGATAATGCCATTGAGGTTAGACGGAGAGTGAACTTGCTACGGTGGACAATGCAAAAGCGGTAATGTGGGCGTGGCCCGTCCGCCATTATGATAACACCGATTTCGAATAAACAATGATTCTGAAATGGGGAGAAACTTTTCGTCCACACTGTTAATCCCACCTCGAAGTCTTTGTTGTCGTTGTGACTGTTAACTTTATAACCCTTAGCAACCGACCCATGACCTTGGTTGCATATTTTCCACGGTCTTTTACTCAAAGGCAAGGTTATATTAGTGTCACTTAATCGCCGAGGTTTTTGAAACAAAATGAAACTCTTACCCACAAGGACATTTGTTGCTTCGTAGTAATAACATCAATTAAGTAACCATATAACCCTTATTATCAAAGGTAGAGATGTGATCTTTGCAGCAATAAATTGACAAATAAATTTACTAAAAGTTATATATATTGGCACATTTTATGATATCTCTGAAATAAATAGTGCTATTGTGAATTATCTGTTTTTGAAGAATGAAATTTCGACGAATACTCAAGAGCCATCATAAAAATGAGATACCGTTAGCATTGATGATGGCAGAACAAGAATTATACATTTTATGCACCACTGTGAAAAGTTTCAAATCAAATAAATCGACGCTAATCATTGAAAAACGGTGTTTTCATTGTGGCTGCAGGACACTTCTGCAAAAATGTTAGCGTCCCCATAGCTCAGTAAACCAGGAGTTGCAATCCCATGTTGATAGGGCAAAAAATGCTTAAAATCACGTCCCCTACCTCCTCCAGAAGTTTCGAACATTCCTCCTAAAAACACTATAAATATTTCTGGAGGATACACGAGGAACCTGTTCCTCGAGCAATGTATTTTATCTCCTCACCTGCAAACACTGCCAGACCTTCTACGTCGGCCTCACGAGTACACTTCTGAGCATGCGAATTAATAACCACAGGAGCAGCGTGACGCAACAATTGAAGTTGCCTGTAGCGGAGCACGCTGATTCACATAACCTCCCCTTCAACGACTGCTTCCAAGTCAAAATCATTCGTGTCCTCCCACCTGACACATCTATCATGGAGCTCCGCCATTGGGAGCAATCATACATTTCAATTCTGAAATCTATCTGCACTCCCGGGCTTAACCTCCGCTGGCTTTCTCCCTCCCCCCCTCCCTCCTACTCTCACTTCCTTCCAACCAATCCCTTCTCCCAAAAACCAACCCCGTAACAAGTCATACCCTCTGCCCTCAACTCGTGTGACATTCTTCAGCAGTGATCCTCTCCAGCTTGAGAAAGGTTCTCACTCGAAAGCTTCACTCACCAGTGAACATCGGTGTCGCCATAGATCGTCTATGTGTGAGTGTCCACTGATATACCTTTCTATCCTACCCCAACCTCAACGCCTAGTTGTTAGGATATATTTTTTAAATGTATTTCCTTTTCTTTATTATAATTGTACATATAGACATATATACGAGAGCTACTCGTTAAATAGTATTAGAAAAGAGTAATTAAAATTATGTATATATCTCTGAATTCATATCTCATTCCTCCCTACCTCATATTTTAGTCATATCTCCCCTCTCATCGACCTCAGCGCCCTACAAAACATTCCCTCTCAGTACACCCTCCATCCACTTTCCCAGCCCCATTTTCTGAAACGAGCTACCCGTCCTCATTTGTTTCCCCCAGCCAGCTTGTCCTTTACAACTGCTTCCTCACTCACAAGTCAAAAAGCCTCCAGGCGATGCTCATTTTTCTTCCGTAACAGCAGCCATGTTCCGGGAAAAACTTTACAGCAAACATATCTGTTAATATTTTTATCCATAACTCCTTTTTGCTCGGCGCATGTATTGATCTAACCACACCATGAAGTGATGCACTATTTAAAGAACACTCGTGCTTGTTTAAACCCCAGCACTTCTTTTAAAATGTAGCCTTTCTAACTCATTCTACTCGTTGTGTTTATTCATAAAGATTTATATTTTTTATTCATATATTGTACTTAACTGTGAAAGGCAGCAGCCAGGTCACCAGATGATGATGATATTCTACTTGCTCAGATTAGGCCACCCTCCGAAGATACCGCGAGCATTTTGGGCCCTGAACAGCATCATTTAACCAAAGTAATTATAAAAATACAAACAAAATCTTTGTGCTGCATTAAAAACTGCTACGAGTGAACATATAGTATCTCACAACTTTTAAAGGGATTAAGGTGGGCGACCCTGGAGACTCGGAGGCCACTCGCTAGGCTTAGTTTGCAGGTAAAATTCAGAACAGGTGTGTTTCAGAGCGACACAGAGAATATTATCATAACGCCTCACTTAATCTCTAGGTCTGACGAAAGCGATAAAAGTGGTACATTTCCAAAATGATAAGAGAGGTACATTTACAAAAAGATAGGTACCAAAACTCGTTCTTCCCACGGACAATAAGCGACCATAATAAAAACTGATCTCCACTCAATTCACTCCCATAATACACGTCACCATTTCACTTCCCAAAACCTTATCCCTTACATCTTTACAGGGCTGGTAGTAAGTTGGCTTAAATTTCAAACAGATGGTGGATATTCTACCTCTACATCAGATACTTCGTCCAATCCGTCGTGATATCCATTGGAAAGTACGGAGAGAGCTGGGTTAAACAATATTGTTGTTATTTCGGTTGTCAGGATTCAGTTTGATGACGCAGTGCCCTCTCCGTGTACATCAATGGTTCTACTCCACTGCCCTATACTCCAAATTTGGGTTTTCACCGATCATTTTTTAATGTCTAAGCTCCACATTACTCGCACTAAATCCATCCTTTTAGACTGTTCCTGCTTCTTCCTCGTTTGCTGACGCATTCTCCCTCAAGACTCATGATTTCGCTATAAAACCATTCCAATTTTAAATATTTTCGATGCATAAAGGCCACTTTACACGGTACATTTTATTGCACAAACGAATAAATCAAAGAATGCACAAGAAACTGAATTGAAATAGAGTACGTTCTATTTCCGATTCAGTCATTCAGACAATCGTACAATTTTCCACATGAAAAATCTCACACATTCCTTTGTACAATAAAATGTACCGTGTAAAGCATCCTTTAAAATTGAAAATTGTATGATTGCCTGAATGACAGAACGGAAAATAGAATCTGGTCTAATTCCATCAATTCTATTGTACATTCTAAGATACATTCGTTTGCACAATAAAATGTACCTTGTAAAACGGCCTTAAGAATTCTCTCACCAGCCCGGGGAGTTAGAAACGACTAGTTGAGGAAAATAATGGCCACATCCATTCCATGGGAAGCCGAACATCCCCACTTGACATCGAAGCCACGCTTCGTCGAACATCAAGACAATGAGAGGACGGGAGCGTGAATCAATATCCTTCTCCGATGGCAGATATAGCATCTAAGTACTCGTAGCCTTCAATCCGAAGGCCATTTAGGCGATAGACAAGGGCATAGATTGCCGTATTCCCAAGTCCAACAGCGAGTAAAGCAGAAAACATTCAGGGATAGTGCGGGGTGACGACTCATCTTTTCGCGCCAATTTTCAGTTTTTATTCTTTTTTGAGAAAACCTGGGGTGGGTTCCATAATCAGAAACGGTCACGAATAGGAAAGGAAGTCGTGAATAAAATGTTCACGATTAATTTTTTCGCGCATAATCGATGTGACCAAGATGTATTTAAATACCCATTCAGTAGCAGTTTCGTTGTTTTCATAATTTAACGCGCATATATGAAAAACACTGAACGATAAGCACTTAAGCCATATTTACAAGATGCGTGTGCCCGCGCGAGTAGATGCAGGAAGAACATACATACATACATACCAATCACGCCGTTTCCTTCCGGGGTAGGCACAGTCACAAAGTTTCACTCATAAATACATAATTATGCACGTAACTCTGTTTCAATAATTTTCTCCATACTGACATATCCTTGCAAACCTTCGCCTCATTTACCCCCATACACTGACATGCCCTCCTGTTATTATGACTCTTAGTATTCCTCCTCCTAAGAATTTCCTCAACCACAACTTTCTCGGCCTACCTCTACCTCTCACACCATTCATTCTACTCTCATATATATCTGTTTCGTTATTCGACTCTCATCCATTCTCTCAACATGGCCAAACCAACGAAGCACACTCCTTTCATATACGTCCATTACTAGAGAATTTAACCCACATTCATTCATGACCCACTCATTCCTGACCCTATCCATCCTACTTTTGCTAGAATCAATATGGGGAATAATAAGCGCAGATAATGAATAAGGCTAAGAGTTAAGATATCATTTAATCGCCAAGAAACCAAATCGGTAACTTGCACTTTGTATCGTTTATATCTATTCATATTACTTATAAGAATACGTACGCAAAGTTTCTCGAAAATCGCTCCAACCACCCTAATAATAGAAGTGGAACTGAGGTTTTCAGTCTGTGATTCGTGGTTCTCTATGGTTTACAGCCCCATCAAAAATGACGATGAGTACGCTTCACTGAGTGTGGTTTCCATTTGTGGATGGAGGAACTCCGAACATACGATTTTCCAAGGTCCATGAGCATTTCGGGCCAAAGGAGGACGGAAAGAAAGAAATCGACATGGTAAAAGGCGAATAATGCCATGAAATAATCTACATGCCATGTATTTAGTTGCGAGACAGCGTGGTCAGAGTCGTCTGTGTTTCGTCCGAGAGCAATGCTCCTAAAGTCATTTAAACGAGACAGACTTTTTAAGTTCTACTTTGTGAAATTATGAAAATTCCCCAGTTTTAATCTTTACTTCAACAACCTCTTCCGTTGAGACTTTAAATGAATCATTTAATTTATTTTAGTATTCCACCAGCTCATTGGTAGATTTTTGGACAGTGCTTATCCAAACATCCTAATTTCAGGGTTACCGTACCATCTTTCCTCCCACAGGTGATCGCATAAACTAGATAACCCCTGAAGTCTCCATATCCTCTACCTCTTCCTATTGTGTTCAGAATTCCTATCCTCTTTCTTCCTCTTCCACTCATCCCCAGTCTTTTCCCCTCTATTACCCTCTTCAACAAAAATACATGTTTTTGTTGTTTTAAATGATTTACTTCGCATTCCTATGGTAATTTTTGTAAAATCAGGGCATATTGTTGTTGTTGTTTTGAATAATTTACTTCGCATTCCTATGGTAATTTTTGTAAAATAGGGGATCAAGTATTGTTGTTCATTCATATTGATGTTCCTCTCTATTACCCTCTTCAACATATATACATTTTTTATTGTTTTGAATGATTTACTTTGCATTCCTATGGTAATTTTTGTTGAATAGGGGATCAAGTATTGTTGTTCATCAGTAACCTATAATGGAATTAATTATTTGACTCCAAAACAATGTATTCAAAATTCGTGTTCCTAAGGGATGTAATCGTCCCGGAATAATTAAATATTATTCTATTCTATTCAGAATACCCTCTCCTTTCGATACGTCCTCCATCCTTCTCTTCTGCCTCCTCCGAACCTCCGCCACCAGCTTCATCTCCTCTCCAACTATATCAAATGCCTCCTCGTTCGTCCTTCGCGTCACCCAGCTCATCCTCTCCATCCTTCTCCACACTCACATCTCAGCCGCCTCGAGTCTACGTATATACATCCTCTCTTCGCAATGACCAGTCTCCGACACACACAGCGCCACGATTTATATTAGCTTTCACTAGCCTTTTCTTTACGTCTCTACTCATACCCTTCTCATCCATTCCATGCTTTTATGAAATTATTCCTAAGCCATGCAAATTCTACACCTTATGTCCCTACCACTAAACCCATTCTGCTCCAAAATACTACTACCTTTTAAAATATAAAGCTACAAAATAAAGACGGCTTAGTGAAGTAGAACTCGGCGGAATCCTTGAGGAATGGTTGATCTATCATTGCGGAAAGTTTAGTTTTCATACACTACGTTTACCAATCGAACTCAGATCGATCTGAACTCGGATCGATCTGAACATTCTAAGCCAGCCGACTCGAATCGCCTGGTTAATCAATGCGAAATCGATAGAAATTTTGATTTGAATCGGTTCCTACCGATTTGAAATCTCAGGCTGGCAGAGAAAGCGGGCCGAGTTAGCCCGCTTCTCATATCAATTCCACTAGCCCGTTGCGTTTACCATACCGAGCTGAACCGGCCAAATCGATCTGGGCACGATTGGTAAACGTGGTGATGATTGCCGATGGAGATCTAATGATTTCTCGACAAATACAGAGATTCGGAATGTGCATCGAACGACTTTGTAGCGATTCTATCGGATGAATGAGTTGCGACATTTTTGCGATCAATCGATTTCACCCAACCACACAAAGCAGGCTCCTTCGGAGTGCTAATGACGCTAGTGACCTTTGTTTCACCAGATGGCAATTATTATCCAACGATTATCCTTATCTACGACCGAATTTTTCAATCTTGATCATAATGACTCTTCTAAAAAGAGAGAAGAATGATGCCCGATATATGGGATCACACGCATGTATGCACACATGCCTAAGTACCCATTATGCAATTCCATTTCGAGGAGAGTAGAGACAAACAGGTCTAATTATTGCTATTGGGCCAAGGAAACTGGATATCTTTCGCTAATTCCTTCCCTAAATTCTATTACATAGCTCATTTTCTTCAACCACAACCTTCATTTCTTCACATCATCTCTTCTTCTCTTATCACTCCTCCTGTTCTTTACCTGAAGAATCTTTTTTATCACATTTATACTTGACTTTCTCGGTTCATCAATTCTTTCCATATAATTATCTTCTCGGTAAATACACCACGGTTGAAATTCGCTATGAAAATATCGTTTGACTTGACCGGGATTCGAACCCGGATCTCCCAATTGCCGGTCAGGTGTGTTAGCCAGTTACACCACCAGTTACACACCATCCGGGTTCGAATCTCGGTCAAGTCAAATGATTTTTTCATAGCGAATTTCAACCCTGGTGTATATGCACCCGTGCGAGTGTCTTCGTACCACATAATTTGTTAAATGCAATGTTTGGAAATTTCTCGGTAAATGTTTGTTAAACAGGTCCATCGATAAAAATTATTTTCTACCCTTAAATATAGCCGTTTTTTTAAGTAAACTCAGAAGAAGTAATGTGCAAGAGATGCGATTTTGTTTGGAGAACAAAATTCTGACCCATCCTACAAATGGCGAAAATTAGAAAATGTTATATTCCTGAAACGTGGTTTTCGGAGGCGGCCATATTGCATTTTTGCTAATGGAAATGGACACCATATGGCAAAGAGGTAGAGTGGATTCCACATCTGAGCGTTACTGCAAAATAGCACGATGACGTATATTTTTTTAATTTTTCCGAGGTTGCTGTCCAAGAATTTTTTTCGACATATTAAAACTTTAGACATGTGCAACTCACGATTACCGCCCAGCCACCATGACCAACTACCAGCAAATTAGATAACGCTTGGCGACGTGAAGCATTACTATGACGAATAAAATATAAATGAAATAATAAGAAAGATGGAGAAAAATAAAAAAATATGACGAATAAAAAACAAAAAATGTAGTAAGCCCGTATTACACGAGACACGTGATTGTACAATTCGACGCATGCACGTACGTGTATTTCAAATTGCATAGTGTAAAGCGGTGATTTGCAAGAATGCACACGCGAATGCATGGACGCGAGATGAAAAAAGTCATCGCTCTAATTCAATTGCTGTTGCACGTCAGATTAATAAAAAAAATTCCGTTTGAAATTGCGCAGGTTTGTGTCCCGTTTGAAACGGGCTTAGTGAGGAATGGCTCCAGCTACGTATTATTGAGAACAAAAGCACTGTTGCATCATGGGACGACATAAACATTACACCTCTTGTTCACAGTAATATTAACGACTTCCAATGGAGATACAAGCTCAAAGTCACAAATATATTTCAGGGAAGCTGTTACACAATCTTTATTTTATTAGGTCAAAGTCGAAAGTCGAAAGTAGGTCGGAAACAATCGATACTCGATAATTACGTGAGATAATGAACCAGTTTACAAGTCAGTGGACCAGTAACCAGAAGAATTCGTAATAAAGCACCGAATAATGAAAAATCTCCCAACCCCTTCTTCAGATGGTTGGAGCGTTATCCGTTAGTCATTAAATGAACATTTTATTAACTTTTCAAGTAAGTCGAAATTATTTCCTAGAAGCAAACTCAACTTCGGTTCATGAATTAAAATGCTGGATATAGCCATACATGTTGTAATGCAAATGTTACCAGAAATATATTTTTTTACATTTCATTTGAATTGTTATGTTATGCCTTGTTATGACTTGGGTTTACGGCGCGGAATTCGAAATTTGAGCGAAAACCAGGGATAAAAATGTGTTTTTCACACGGCTGGATACCTTAATATTAAATAGGAACCATTGCAATACTATAAAATGCATGTTTTTTTATATTTAGGAGAAAATCTGAACATATGTCATACAATTATTTTTAAATATATATTCTCATGTCAAGTGATATAAGGCTACGAGATAAATTAGCATGACATTGTCAAATCCGTAGAATGAAATTTTTTTAGCTTTCATTTTTTTTATTTCTTTTTTTTTGCTGCCGGACGATTCTATTGGCCCGATGTCCCCGGAATCCCTATAGGCTGCTGAGCCTGTCATCAGGTTTTCCAGGGACCGGACCAACAGAACTTGACATACATCCATGCCCTGGGTGGTGAATAACCCACCCAGGCGGGACTCGAACCCGCGACCCTCGGTTTAGCAGGCGAAGACTTTACCCCGCCGCCACCGTGGCCGGCAAATATCAGCATGTATTACTAATAAATAGGCGAACGAAAAGTGTAACGCAAATCCATACTTAAACGAAAATCGCTCCAAACACCTAAACCGCCATAATCTATTGGCTTTGAAATGTACGAGGTCTGTTAAAAAATTCCCGAACTTTTGGAATAGCGTGCCTCCAGTTGGTTACTTCATGATTTGCTTAGAAGCATTGTGTTTGCGAAAACTTCCCAAACAACAGCCTCTAACCACTTTGTTGAAAACTTGTTTTGTTGATTAGATACCGCCGTTCATATGAAGGGGTGTTCGTGTGGCGCAAAATCGGATCCGCGGAAATGAACTGTGAAGGAGCAGCGTTGTTCCGTGAAATTCTGCGTGAAACTCTGCAAATCCTTCACGGAAACTAATGAGTTGATTACCAAGGCTTATGGTGAGAATGCTACGAAACGCACCGCGATTTATGAGTGGTTAACTCGGTTCAATAAGGTGCGGCAACCTGTGGAAGACGACGAATGTTCCGGAAGACCAACACCGTCGACTGATGACCCCTACATTGAGAAATTGCACGATCTCGTTCGTGAAAAAAAGTCTAGCTGTTAGGAAACTTGCATAAGAGTGTGGCATCTCCATTGGTTCGTGCTATGAAATCCTAACTGAAAACTTGAGGTTGCATCGAGTCGCCGCCAAATTCGTGCCTCACCTGATGGCAGCAGACCAGAAACAACATCGAGTTCAATTCTATCAGGAACTGTTTGATAGAGCTGAAGAGGATGAAACCTTCTTATCTAGGATCATAACAGGTGATGCTTCATGGGTTTATGGACATAAAATCGAAACAAAAGTGCAATCTTCACTATGGATTGGTAAAACATCCCCCTGCCCCTAAAAGCTGGACAAGATCGCTCGAATGTCAAGGTGATGTAGCCTGTTTTCTTCGATGGAAAGGGAGTTGTGCATCACGAATACCTACCTAAAGGCCAGACAGTCAACATAGAGAACAACCTGGGGGTTATGAAACGCCTAAGAGAGAGAATAACGCGAAAACGGCCCGAACTTTGGAGGAGCGGCAGGTGGTTTTTTTTCACCACGACAACGCGCCGGCTCATTCGTCTCTCAAAACTCGTGATTTTTTAGCCAAAAACAAGACCGCTGTGCATCCCCACCACCCCAACTCACCAAACTAGTCCAATGTGACTTTTCCGTGTTCCCCAAACTTAAAACCACGCTCAAAGGAAAAAGATTTGCCATCATTCCAGAGATAGAGAAAAATTCGGCGGAGGAGCTTATGAGCATTCCGGTGGAAGCGTTCCAGGACTGTTTCAAAAAGTGGAAACATCGTTGGGATAAGTGTATACATTGGGAAGGAGACTACTCTGAAGGGGACCTTAGCCAATAGTTTTTTAGTAAAGTATTTTTTTGTAATAAATAAAGTTCGGGAACTTTTTGAGCAGACATCGTATATATGTCTCAAAGTTTAGGAAGTCCACACCAACGAAACTGCTTGAATTGAATTGAAGCGATGAAGCTACGTTGTTTATCTAAGGCCTTAACTGATGAAAATTTCCGTATAATTATTTCCAAAGTCCACCAATCTTGTCAACGAGGCGTTTAGGATGGTACATCACAGATACTGCTCCGTAGGGCGAGCTTACTGAGCGATTATATTGCTATGAATATCGCAATGATTCTCCCCAATTATGTGAATGGAGACGGCATTAAGCCATCAAACTGTAGCCTGACAACCAAAATAACGACCATATTGTTAATTCCTGCTCTTTCCTGGCATTCCTCCGAATAGCACGACGAAATGGACGAATTAGCGAATGTAAAACAATCTGTTTGGAATTTAAGGCAAGTAACTCTTGAGACATATATATGATAATTATTGCTATTGATTCTACTCGATATTACAATATTTTTCACCGGGAATGCGGATTAATATTAATCTAGGTAAATAAACTATATATTTAAGGAGAATGAATATTAAAGATGTAAATTCATGCCAATTTCTAGAAAGTTATCGTAAAATTGCAAAATTATTACGTCAGCCCGAGAGCGCTAAAGGAAAAACGGGGTTGACAAAAATGGCGGATTGACCACGCCCACTTTACAGCTTCTAGCACTGGCCACCATTGCGAGCGCCCTCTCAATCTACCTCAATGCTTCTTCCCGACGCTGTTCAACTGTTCCGGTCCATATGCTTCCCCATGCATGTCACTCACCCTCCTTCCACATAATGCGCCAATTGTTTTCCTCCATTCCAGTAGCCACAAAACACATTCCTCTTATCATTGTCATGTACTCATTTCACCGGCAATTATCTCCTCAGAAGACGATTTCCTTCTCCATTCAATTTCCTGCTCTGGCACTTGTATTCCACGTTCATCTTTCCTTCAAAGATATTGCTCACATCTTCCGCTACCATCAATTTTCTCGAAGACCCACAATTTTGGTTAAAACTTTCCTTTAAAAAGCATGTTTGTGGCCCGATGTACCGCAGATATTACATCCTAGTACCTAATATTTTAAAACCCTCCTCAATTCTTCTGCATATGATAATCTCGAAAAAAGAAGCCATTTTAAAGGGTGAACTGATAACTGATAAAAACTGGTTTAAAGCATTTAGTCTAAAATTTTCAACCTTGTATCCAACGGCAGCTGCATCAAGAAATACTTTTATTAAATCTGAATTACTATATTCCAACAAAAAGCTCAAACTGCAAATAAACTTTACAAAGATACATTCCATGTTATTTCCTTTGTAGGCGCATTGTAAAATCCTTTCCTTCTTTAAGAGGAATGTTGGCTAAGTTAATCATTGCCAAGTGGAATCGTTGAGCGTAAATATATTTATCCAATGCAGGTTTAGAAAGGATTGCAAGATTTATTGACATCTACATACTACCCCGCGAGCCGCCGCATGGGCAGGGGGTGTTAGCACACCATCCGTGTAAAGATGTAAGGGATAAGGTCTTCGGGAGGTGAAATGGTGACGTTTATTATGGGAGTGTATTTAGTGGAGCTCAGTTTTTATTGTGGTCGCTTATTGTGCGCGGAAAGAATGAGTTCTTGTATCTATCTGTTAGGCAACGTATCTCTCATATTTTACCGCTTCTGTCAGACCTAGAGATGCAGTGAGGAGTCATGAAAATATTCTCTGTGTCGAACCTGAACACACCAGTTCTGAATTTCTCAAGTAAGCGATGCCTGGCGTGTGACCTCCGAGTCTTTAGGGGCTCCCACCTTAATCCCTCTAAAAGTTGTGAAACACTATATGTTCGCTCGTAGCAGTTTTTAATGAATCTATTTTTAAATTAAAACCCTGGGAAATTTTAGAAGAAGAGTCCCTTGATGAATGAGCCTCAGCGTCTTTCCGAGTTATTTTATGCACGTGGTCTCAGCGGTGTATATAGGTACCATAATCTGTCGCGCAGCAATATGTAGCTGCGGTGTGGAATTCGATCAAATTTACTTATGGCCGGTTGCAAGAACTATATTATGGAATCAATAGATATGAGATCCATAAATTGTAATATGTGTATATATATATATATATATATATATATGTGTATATATATATATATATATATATATATATATATATATATATATATATATATATATATATATATATATATATATATATATATATATATATAAAAGTTTGCCAGAGGAAGGCAGACGACAAACACAGAAAACAAAAAAATGATGAACACACTTACAAAGTTTCTTGATATTTCGGTGCCACTAGCACCTTGGTCGCAAGAGCGAAGACTGAGAAGGAAGGGAGGACTGAGGTGGTAGGAAGGGAGGACTGAGGCGGAAGGAAGGGAGGGAGGGGAGGGACAGGGGAAGGGGAGGAGGGGGAGGGAGAGGAAAGGTGGGGGCGGGAGGCGGGAAGTGGAAGAAATTCGAAAGGAAGAAGTAGTATGGGCAGAGGTGATAGAAGAAGTTAGTGGGATTTATTGAGTCCTGGCGGAGAGAAAGCCTGGAATAAGTAAATGCAAGAGGACTCAAGATCTTTGATTTGGAGTGGGGAGGAGGAAGGGGGAAGGGAGGCGAGAATGCCAACCTTAAAAATATTATTAAAGGTGGAGTTGTGGGAAGAAACATGGGTGGCAACAGGGAGGGAAACAGAAATAGAAGGTGGTTCATTACAACTGGAGCGGTGGCCATTCATGCGGATGTTAAGGGGAGTGGTCGTCAAACCGATGTAAAAACTAGGGCATAATTGGCAAAGAAGGATATAGACAACATTATGGGAAACGCAGGAGAGTGAGGGGACGGAAGGAAGATGAGCGGAAAGGAATTTATCAGGCAGAGGCTGGGTGAGAAGGATGCCACAAGTTTTGCAACGTGGGCGATTGCACGGCGTCGGAAGGGACTTGGTAGGTCGGGAGATTGATTTGGAAAGAGGTTTAGTGATTTTAAAGAGGGTGGAGAGGTTGGGAGGGCGTCTAAAGGTGAGAGAAGGACAGCGGGGGAAAATTTTGGAAGTGGTTAGGTTGTCAGAGAGGATGGGGTAAAGGTTTTTGATTAAGCGACGGATGGAGTGAGCTCCAGGGAAATAGGTGGTACAGAGGGAGATTTGATCATGAGGAAACTTATTAAGAGAGAGAGATTTAGAAGAAGAGGGTCGCTGTAGGATTTTTTTCTGAAGAAGACGCTTAGGGTAGCCTCTGCGAAGGAGGGATTGGTGGAGATTAGAGAGAAAAAGATCAAGGGATTCGGGATTGTTGCATATTCGGTGACCACGGATAGAGAGGGAAAAGGGGAGGGAACGTTTAGTATGAGAGGGGTGGCAGCTGTTGAAATGGAGATATTGTTGCTTGTTGGTGGGCTTGATATGGACAGAAGTGTGGAATTTAAGGTTACTGAGGGAGATATCTACATCCAGAAAGGTAATTTTAGAGGCAGAGATGTTAGAGGTGAAGGAGACAGAGGAGGAGGAGTTTAGGGAGGAGATGAAAGAGTTAAGGGAATCAAGGCCATGTGGCCACAGAAGAAAAATATCGTCAATGTAACGAAGCCAGAGAAGAGGTTTAGGAGAGCAGGACGAGAGAAAAGATTGCTCAAAAGCACCCAAGAAGAGGTTAGCATAGGAGGGGCTGAAACGGCTTGTGGCATCCTTCTCACCCAGCCTCTGCCTGATAAATTCCTTTCCGCTCATCTTCCTTCCGTCCCCTCACTCTCCTGCGTTTCCCATAATGTTGTCTATATCCTTCTTTGCCAATTATGCCCTAGTTTTTACATCGGTTTGACGACCACTCCCCTTAACATCCGCATGAATGGCCACCGCTCCAGTTGTAATGAACCACCTTCTATTTCTGTTTCCCTCCCTGTTGCCACCCATGTTTCTTCCCACAACTCCACCTTTAATAATATTTTTAAGGTTGGCATTCTCGCCTCCCTTCCCCCTTCCTCCTCCCCACTCCAAATCAAAGATCTTGAGTCCTCTTGCATTTACTTATTCCAGGCTTTCTCTCCGCCAGGACTCAATAAATCCCACTAACTTCTTCTATCACCTCTGCCCATACTACTTCTTCCTTTCGAATTTCTTCCACTTCCCGCCTCCCGCCCCCACCTTTCCTCTCCCTCCCCCTCCTCCCCTTCCCCTGTCCCTCCCCTCCCTCCCTTCCTTCCGCCTCAGTCCTCCCTTCCTACCACCTCAGTCCTCCCTTCCTTCTCAGTCTTCGCTCTTGCGACCAAGGTGCTAGTGGCACCGAAATATCAAGAAACTTTGTAAGTGTGTTCATCATTTTTTTGTTTTCTGTGTTTGTCGTCTGCCTTCCTCTGGCAAACTTTTATATATTCGTCTCGTAATGAGATCTCATAAAAATGTTCGGGTTGTAGGAACACATCTACTAGTTACACAACGTATTTACCATTAGTCAATAATTTCAAAGATTCGATCTAATCTTCTAACGCCGGATAAAATTTATGAAAGTTCAGCCTATGAATAATTGCTAATGCACATAATAATTAGTCAGTGGGAGTAAATTAACTGGTCATTCGTTTCAAAACAACTCTTTTATCCGGTAATTAAGTCTCCAAGCGGTTCATTGCGCATCCGCCATCTTGGCTACTTATGGAACTCATAACAACATATCGTGAGTTATAAAACCAATAAATTTATCGAATGCTTTTGCAACGCTTACTGAATGGTTGCCATGGCTGATGAGTCCCATGACTCCATGGAATTCAGATGCGTCGTTCCTGCAACTGGCCATCAGATGAGAACACTCCAGTGCTTTCATTTCAAAATTCTTTAAATCCTCTTTTCTCCAAAACCTTGGAATCTGGGCTGTGGCGTTTTCCCCTGATATGATTTAATTTAATGATTTTTACTTTTTATCCAAATCAGAGAACAGACACCCAGTACTACTCCTGTCAAAAATATTCTGAACCCCGTCCCCCAAAGCCAATTTATAGATACGCCACATTTTGTGAGTAGCGATGCCAAGGAGAATCTCTCAGGACTGCAAGTACTGTGGAGACGCTTATCAGTTAATCTCACCAATTTCAAATTAATCGGGCTTCCACACGGTGAGTTTTATCTGTGTCGTTAATTTTTTTTCCGGATTCCTCTCCTTCGTTTATCTTCCATCAGAAGTAAACAATCCCGCGTTCGGCCATTGGCTGCCACTGATAGCAAATGCACTATTAAATGGAGTATAATGGGAGCACTATAAAACCGTTGTCTATCCTTTTAAACTGCTTCCACCAACAAACATTTACAACGCTCAACGATTACTAGCTAGAATTTTAAAATAAATAAAACTTTGTAATGTCTACTCCGCTATTTATTTGTACAACGCGTATGGATCACTTCATCAGGTACAATCACTACAGGTACCGGTACAGGTCATTGTACCTGATGATGACGCTTAAAGCGTCGAAACAGGTTGTAGAAATAAATAACCGAGAGGACATTACAAAGTTTTTTTCTTTTAAAATTCACGAAGATGTTCCACAATATATCGCCGGATACCGCTGAATATATTTCATTACTAGCTTCATCACAATTTCAGGGCATACACCAGTACCTTCCTCCTTGCTTCCCGAGGAATTCGGCTCAGGTTCCGAAGAACAACGGACCCGGAGAAGACGTTGTCCATCGAAATCTCGGTCGTGTTTTGGCAAAACAAAATGTTGTCGAATCACAAAGATACTGCTGATCATTACAATATGAATGTATTCCATTAAGTCACGCCAGAAACTAACATTTACGAAAAAAATTACCTATACAAAAAAACTAAGGTGATTTTTATCAATTTCCATTCCTGAAAGATAGGAATGAGACTTTCGATTGATTGACGTCGGCATTGGGACGTAGACCGTCAACGCCGGAGTGAGAGAGGTTTGGCCGACGGAAATACCAGGCATACCAAATAATCGGTAGACCTGGGGTGCGATTCTCTTCCTTCATAACGTCATAGCGCCACGACCATGCGGTAAAATAGTAAGTAGCTTCTCGACAATGCAATTCTGTTTTTCGAATCTAGCGCCATTTAAGCGTTCCCAACCCTTATTTATCGTATTGTCGCTATCGCTGTGCTGTCAGAAGAAACAGAATCGCGTGTGGTGCTTCCCTAGCGCAAGATAACGCTATTATATCACCGCGTAATGATAGCGTATGTAGACATAAAAGCCCCCCTTGTGGTCACACGATGCTCAAGTATCAAAGACGTAATTTCCATACGCTAAGAGAAATTCATTGCTTTTTTCACACCCCTTTTACCATCGGCCTCCAGACTCCAGTTCTAACATAGCCAATACTGCGATGATTTCCTCCTTAGGTATCTTACCGTATGTGAGCGATCTTGTGCCCGACGGTATCACCCAGGTGGCGCCAATCTGTCGTCTGAGCCATGGCGATGCTTCTGACTGCAATCGGCCGAGGAATTGACTGAAGATGGCGTAAAGATGCTGAACGACGAAGCACAGGAGGCTAGTCCAGGTTGTGCGCGTCCACAGTAGTGATGTCCAGACAAGAATCCTCAAGTCGATTACCAAACACACGACAAGGACAGATCACACGCGGCAGGTCAATCAGAGTATCGTTTACACGCACCTCCACCGTCACCGGCGAATTAGTAGGAAGGACTGATGGAGTGACCGACGTAAGAAGTAGAAGCTGGCCATCCTCACTATCTCCGGGACTGCTTGCTTTAGAGGAGAGCATATCGATGGAGTAGGACGAGGGTGACTGGAGGAGAGAGGAGGGGGGAACGGCGGAGGAGGATGAGGATTTGGGAAAGGCCTGCGGTCAGAGGAGAGGGAAGCCGGTCGAGGATATGCCCGGAGATAAGATAGTCCTAAATGAGTGGGGGAGGAAGTCTGTTTAGAATTAACTTGAAGATTGTGGTTTAAGGAAGCGAGGACTCGGGTGATCGAGATGACACTGAATGGATTATCTAGACGGCCAACTCCTGCACTTGCGATAGCGATGGTGATATGACTGGCCGTAGGAGATCGCCCACTTTGCCAAATTGCGAGGCTGAGCTACCGACACAGGTGACGATCAGATCGATAAAATTTTACAGTGCGCATCAACCACGAGGGATAGGGTTGTTGCAGTTGCTACTTACGAGGAAGTTATCAATATCTTGCGAACTCCAAAATACTACGATAGATCAGGTTATGACAATTGACAAAAGGAAAAAAAAGACGGCAAAAAAAAAGACGGAAGTAGGTTAGTCGGCAGGTAGTGTAGCTGATTAATTGATGTGCCCCCTAATGCATGTTTATAAGTCTGCCAGGAGTGCTAACGCCATTTTTCTGCATGTTCCCAGCATGAATCTTTTATTAAGTTTACATAGTTTCATTATAGAAAAATTTAGTAGTTTCTGTAGCATTGGTAGTACACCTAGAGTGTGGTGCAAGTTAATTTCTGCACTCTAGTTCATGTTGGTGATAAATCACCCCCTGTCAAACACCCTTGTGGTGGCTTGCAGGGTAATAAGTAGATATAGAAGTACTTAAAGAGTTCTGGTTCACCACCCCGAGGGGCTGCGTTCGAGCCCTGACAGTGGCGGAAATTTCCCAGAGGAAGACCGCAACTTAAATATTAGTGCTAATTTCGTCAGGCGGAATTCTTAACTCATCACGCCCTTGCGCTTTGAATGGCGAAGCCGGGTTCTTCTCCATCCTTTCTATCTTCTCCCAATAATTCTTCCAATTTCATTCAAGTATTCTATCAGCTGATTGGTAGGTTTTCGGACAGTACTAATACTATCGTCCTAATTTATCTTTCGGTTTTCACTCCTATGGACGACCCGTCATTAGGTCCCTCTTGAACTCCTCATATCGCCTCCCTCTTCTTGTTTCGTCCAGAAATCCTTTCCTCTTCCACGCTTCCCCAGTGTCCTTTCCTCTATCACCCTCTTCAGCATTCCTTCTCCTTTCAATATATCCTCCATCCATCTCTTCTAACTTCCCCGAACGTCCGCTACCAGCTTCCTCAACTCTCCAATCGTATTCAATACCTCTTCGTTCGTCCTTCACACCATTCGACTCACCCTATCCGTCATTCCCTTCACACACATCTCAAACGCTCCCAGCCTACGCATACTCTTCCTTCTTAATGACCAAGTCTCTGATCCATACAGCGCCACGCTCCATATTAGAGCTTTCACCCGTCCTTTCTTAACTCTTTGAGTGCGGCATGACGTGATTTCACGTCATGTTTGTCTTTACGCTGGTGCTGATGACGTGATATCACGTCATGTTGGTCTTTACGCTGGTGCTGATGACGTGATTTCACGTCATGTTTGTCTTTACGCTGGTGCTGATGACGTGATTTCACGTCATGTTGGTCTTTACGCTGGTGCTGATGACGTGATTTCACGTCATGTTTGTCTTTACGCTGGTGCTGATGACGTGATTTCACGTCATGTATGTCTTTATGCTGGTGCTGATGACGTGATATCACGTCATCAGCACCAGCGTAAAAACAACCTTGACGAGATATCACGTCATGCCACACTCAAAGGGTTAAAGAAGGACGGGTGAAAACTGTAATATGGAGCGTGGCGCTGTATGGATCAGAGACTTGGTCATGGTCCCCCCCCCTCATCAATTCCCTTCTCTTTTAAAGTGCTTCTGTAGCCATGGCAATTCTACATCTTATGTCGCAACCACTCGACCTATATTCCGCCAAAATACAACCCTTTCAAAGAAGAGAGGTTAAAAAATAGAGGTAAAAATAAAGACGGCTTCGTGACTCGAAGGAAATCTTGGGGAAAGGTTGACCTATCACTGCGGAAAATTTTTGCTTTCATAATTTCTGATCTGGAGATCCAAAGTTGGCTTGACGAATCCAAAGATGCGGAATGTAAATTAAACGACTGTGTAGCGATTCTATCGGATGAATGCGTTTTTGGGGTACCGATCGGAGGCCCCAGGTTCCGATCTAGGAGAGACCTCGGTGCACGTCCAGTCGAGCCCAACTTTCTTGATTTTCTGGAAGTAAAATAACTAAATCTTCCATGCCGATCACTGTCGGCTTAGGGAATTGATCCGTCCCCTCGCAGTGAATTCTATAAGCAACTTGGCTAAGCACTCAATGAACTCCATCCTATACTTCGGCAGGGTTTTGAACAAGATGGACCATAATTCTAAATATATATTATCCGAACGATTCTTCGGATAATGACACTTGCAAAACGTTCACTTTGAGGACAGAACTGTGGACAGGATCCCAGGATTATCATTAACATAATGATAAGCTATTGAAGGGTTATACATGGAACGTGACTTCACACAAGCGAGAAGTGGACCTAGGGAGTAGAGATTGAAAATAGATGGCCGGCAATCGGAGATGTGAGTGGAGAAAGATTGGTTAAGAAGATATATTGGTTAAAAGTTAATTTTAACGTTGAAATAAACTGTTTTAATGGCAGTGCGATGGCATCTCTTCACATTACTTATTTTATCTCAATTCACTCCCGAATAAAATTGTTCAAAAACTTGTATGAAATGTACTACTTTTGAGACACCTTATGTTTTGTCCAGTTTAGGTCATCGATAATATAACACAAGTATTTAGGCTTAAATAACTGACTTCCGGTTTTCGTCGGAGCATATAGCCGCCGTATTTTGTTGAATGTCGCAACGTTGCCAAGGGAAACTTCTGCTGTTAACCTTGATGGCCAAATTTCTTTTTCAATGTTTATCATTATTAGGCATTAAATATACATTATAATTGTTTTATCCCGGAATATAATTATATCTTTACCTCAGTTCGATAAAAAATCATAATATCAAATCCTGCCGAACTACAGTGGAGGCTGGAGTCAGTATAATTACTGGTTTTCGTGACGTAGTAAAAGCTTCAGTTCGCTTTGCCCTTAAAGATTTTTCCCGAAGGAGTAATAATATGAAATTAAAAAAATTAATTGGCAGAACTAAGCCTAAATTTACTTATTACAGCAAATTTTGTGCATCTGAGGAAAGCAGTGTTTCGAAACGCAGGTTCCTCCTTAAGTACAGAGAAGATTATTTCAAAATACCAATCAGGGATTGAATTGTCTCATCCCTTTCATTTTACCCGGATGCCTAAATCTGAAAAACTGTTGGAGAGTGGAAATGTTAACACAGAAGGTGGGATCGATTAGTACGCGGATTTTCCTTAAACGTTCAAAATGAGGGATGACTGGGACTCTTTAAGATGTAAGTGCGAAGATATGCAGCAGAAGATAACTGAATTGGTAGCCAATCGATAAGTGTGAAACGGCGATTGAAGGGAAGAAAAGTATGCGAGGTGAAATCAAAGACAGAAAAATATTGCTGAAATAGTTGTGTAAGAGTGAGGTAGTTAGGGCATTCGAGGAAAAATATGCACTGATATATACGATAAAAGAGGAAACAATTCGTAGGCCAGGAATAAAGTAATTGGATACCGTAGAGTTAGTGGTAGATTTAAGAGAGGTTATAAGGTGCGTCGACGGCCGGGGTCATTTGTACCGTATGCAGTGTATCCTGTGGTCTAAAGAAATATTACTCCTCACTAACTAAAATAATCGTCAAGGATCTTTATTTAAAGGAGTAATATTTTACAGTTATATGAAGAGGTTAAGTCCAGCTTCTTTGAAATATGACTGGATTAATCTTACTATAATTGTTATATATCTTACTGTAGCACTTCTACATAGATACATTTATATTCTGTCTCCTCCGAAGGTTACCGTAAGGAGGACATTCAAAAATTTGCTTCTGGGAGCCGCAGTGACTGCACGGAGGAGGCTCTTTTCTTTCTTTGAATATATAGGAGTGCGTTAGAGTAGTTTGCCCTATTCTAAGCCTCGTTAATACCATTTCTTCTCTCCGGCATTAATTTGTACCGATACGATGAGTGCAATACAGGCAATCAGCCGTCTGTATCGACCAAAACTTATCGTCAGAGACATCCATGGCTTGCTCTTACGTCTTCAAAGCAGGGGAATCTCAGTGACGTTTGTGTGTACCGCAGGACATGTGGGCATACTTTGGAACGAGGCTGTAGACTCTCTTGCCAGAGACCCCCTCAAGAAGAAAAATATTAACCTGAACACCGTCCCAAGCATCGAAGTAGAGGATATGTTAATGAACGTCTCTCTCCGATAACGGAGAGATCAGTAGTCAAACACATCAGGAAATAAATTACGGACTATCAAAAGTGACCCACAATCCTGGCTCTCCTCAATGCGGGGATAATGTAATAGGGAAAGAGCTGCGTTAGTTAAAGATAACTTAACGAATAGTGATCATTCATATTCGTTCAATCCTAAGATTGATTGACTGCAGTCCTCCACCCATACTTATCTAATGCTAGTTCCCTTACCTCCTGGTATCTTTTCCTATGTACTTTGCTCATTATTTGGTCCTTGAACTTGTCTGTCATGTCTTCCCCTAGAGACTTTTCCCTCTATTTTACCTTCAATTATGTTCTTCGCAAACCCATTGTGTCTCAGAGTGTGTCCAATCCATCAGGTTCTTCTTTTCTGTATGGTGTTCCATGTGGTCCTTTCCTCTTCTACTATTCGGTAAACTTCATCATTTCTTATTTTGTCCGTTCATTTTATCTTCAGTATCCTTCTCCAGCACCAGGGTTCGAAGTATTTTCTGATCAGCTTTTCGAATGGTCTGTGCTTTCGATCCATAGAGTGCCACACTCCAAACGAATGTTTTCGCATACTCTTTCCTTGCTTGTAGTCCTATCTACTCTAGCAGTTGCCTTTTTCCCATGAACGCCTTCTTAGTTTGGGCTATTCTCCGCTTGAGGTCCGTTGTACTTCTTCCGTCCCACGTGAAGGTACTTTCTAGATAGGTTAAGGAATCCACTTGCTCTAATCTCTCTCCTCTCAGGGTGACTTCTGCATTCAGCTTCTCTCATCCGCACACTAGGATTTTAGTCTTCGTCTTAATTATTTCCGTGTTGTTCTCTTGGACTACTTGATCCACTACGTTTAGTGACCTTTGAAGATCATCGCGATTTCCAGCTATGACTGCGGCATAATCTGCGAAGCAGATGTTGTTCATTTTTTCTCCGTTTATCTTTATTCCCTCCAGTCCAATTTCTTGTGCTTCCCTTACGGCCTCCTCCAAATACATATTGAACAGTACAGGTGATAGGATGCATCCTTGTCATACTCCTCAGTTAATTTTGGGTTCTAACGAATAGTGTGCGTAATTGAAAATGCAGATTCTATCAAGCCTGTCCTCTCCTCTGAGTCCATGAAAAAGACAAAAGGAATACTATAAAAGACCTATCCTCTGCTTTCCATAATTCATTCATGAATAAACCAAGCCCACGTCTCTTGTTTATATTTCTTAAGGAAGTTCTGTGGTCAGCTTCAGCGGCCGCCCGGCGGTCGGCGAGACATGAAGCGAAAATAGCATTGACCCATTTCAAGTAGACTGAATATTTTCCGGTGAAACTTTGTGGTACACCACATCTCGTATTAAATGAGGTAAACTTTGCAGAGGTCACAATATAACTTCTGCTCAAGTTGACGACTAAGTTTTCGACTTAAAAAGTCATTTCAACCCGTAACCACAGACACCCTTTAATCTAACGTTAACACAGACATCTAACGGTGACACAGCGGCCCACTCTATATTCCAAATATTTAGTCAAATTAATATATATTGTCAATCAACCGGAATTTTTTTTTCAATAAACCTCAAACTTGCCATATTGCCAAATTCACATGCAATAGCGTTACAATATTTTGTTTTCAAAATCTGTTGTGCAGCTTACCGAACGTGGACTTATATATAAATGAACTTGAAAGAAATATTATGGTTACGAAAAATATTCATTTAATAACTTCCTGTTTAGGCAAATATGAGCGCCCTATTAAGAAGATATTAGCGGAAGTATTAAATAATTTTTTCTACATTGTTATGGAATGGGATCATTAACATGTAATCACACACGTACGGTCTGACAGACCACGGAAAAACTCAAAACTAATTTAGCTGAAAATAGTCGCAGTAAACACAATTTTTGGCGATAGACCCCTTGAATACTATGTAATTTGAAGGTACTGGATTTTTATTAAATTAGAAGCGAAGCAGAGATGGTTAAAAGGTATGTTAAAAATCAAAGCGGTTTGTGGTTGCGAGTTAAGGGTAGTTGGAACCTTGAAGATAATCCCATGTGTCAAAACGTTGGTCGGAAATGAAATTAAAGCAGTATTTAGGAGTAAAAAAGAGAATTTCATTCTATATTTAGTCCTAAATTTAACCCTTTGAGTGCGGAATGACGTGATATCACGTCATGTTGCCTTTACGCTGGTGCTGTTGACGTGAAATCACGTCATGGGTACCGTGAGTGTTCCAGCTTTCACTAGGGGGCCTAGTGAAAGTTCCATAATTAAAGCTGGAACACTCACGGTACCCATGACGTGATATAACGTCATCAGCACCAGCGTAAAGACAAAATGACGTGATATCACGTCATGCCGCACTCAAGGGGTTAAAATTGAATGCAGAGGTTTTGGAATGCTTCTTAGAATTGTTCGGCGAGTAAAATATTGAAGATCAAAAACCGTTTTCAGATTACTGTTTCTCTTTCCCTATTACAGCTTTCCCGTCCCTTCCTAACGAATACTTTCCCAATTTCTGTGTCTTTATTGTTACATATTTTACCACGATGGCCTTGAGCACCTCACTTTTTTATATCCTTTTCAGCAATATCTTTTTCCATCTTCGATTAAATCTTGCAATATTTTTCCTCCATTTGATTACCGTCTGAGACTTCTTCATTGGCTCCCGATTCAGTTATCTTTCGGTGCATTTTCCGCACTTTCATATTCATCGCCATCAACTACAATCTCCAGCCACTGGCCGGATCTGCTTCTTAAACAAGTCTTTCCATTATTCCCGATCTTCTCATAATTTCTCTTCCTCTCTGCTTTCTAACTCTCCCTTCCGTTTCTCTACGCTCTCTTCCACGCCTTTCAACCATCTATCCCGTGGTCTTCCTCGAGGCCGTTTCCCTTGAATTTCCATTTAATGTGTCTTCCTCGACATTCTGTCTGTCTCCATCCCCTTTTTGTGCCAAAATCCATTTCAGCCAAGATGTCTTCATGCTTGAGAACGACACAGAGAATGCTATCATGACGCCTCACTACATCTCTCGGTATGACGGAAGCGATAAAATAATAGAGAGATAAATTGCCGAACAGATAGTTACTCATTCTTTCCGCGCACAATAAACGACCACAATAAAAACTGAGTTCCACTAAATGCACTTCCATGATACACGTCACCATTTCACCTCCCAAAACCTTATCCCTTACATCTTTACCCTAATGTCCTAACAGCCCCTGCCTCACGCCAATCCGGCGGCTCGCAGGGTATTATGTAGATGAAGGGGTAGATAGGTAAGATAAGGTGTAGATAGGTAAGAAGGTGTAGATAGGTAAGGTAGATAACATCTGATTTCTCCGATTGTAAACGAACAGATAAAACTCTTGGAAACACCTATCAAAATTTCTAACACTTCAGAGTAGGCAGTATATACTTTACTCTGAATTTGATGCGTACTTTGGCCTCTTGTACCAGGCAAAATGATACAATTAAAAAGTATATATTGCTAATCCAGCGGGAGGCACCTGTTGAAATTCTACGAGATTCTCGTCTTATCTCTTACATCTTTACACAGCTGGTGTCCTATCATCCCATGCGGCAGCTTGCAGGCTAGTCTATAGATGTATCCTTTCCTGAAGCAGTTCTTCCTAGACTATCTCATTTCAAATAGACTCAATCATCCCTAATTTTAAACTAAAAGGAAAATCCTCATACCAACCACTCCCTATGTCAACATTTCCACTCTTCTTCATTTGTTTTTCAGATTTAGGCAGCCCGGGAAGATGATGAAGAAAAGTGATGAGAAGTTTTATCTCTGATTCATATTTTGAAATGATCTTCCCTGTACTTAAAATTTCACTGTTACTATCTGTGCTCGACTGGCCAGGAAAGGTTGTGAGAGCAATTTAATGCGTCCTCTTGCACAATCGTTCTCACCTACTTTCCTTGTAATTCTTTCTCCGTCGATTTTATCCTCTTTATCCGTTTTTCAGATTTAGGCATCCAGATAAAATAAACGAGACGAGAAGATTTGATCTCCGGTAATATTTTGAAAATATCTTCTCCACCTCTCTAGATTTGCCATCGCAAATGATCCCAGGTTTAGAATCCAAAAACTGTATAGAGATGAGTCCGACTGATTACATATAACCACATCCACGAATGTCTACCTCCTTCGCAGAAATGTAGTTTGAGCAAAATATCATTTTACCTATAAAAAAATTACTTCCGTCTCATTTAAAAGGAAAATATCTCACTCTTCCGAAGATGCTAAAATATCTACATCTACATAATACCCTGCGAGCCGCCACCGAGTGGCGGGGGGTGTTAGGTCACCAGCCGTGTAAAGATGTAAGTTTTTGGGAGATGAAATGGTGACATGTATTATAGAAGTGTATTTAGTCGAGCTCAATTTTTATTGTGGTCACTTATTGTGCGCGGAAAGAAAGATTTTTTGCACCTATCTGCTCGGCAGTGTATCTCTCTTATTTTATCGCTTCTGTCAGGCCTAGAAATGTAGTGAGGCGTCATGACAATATTCTCTGTGGCGCTCTGAAACACACCAGTTCTGAATTTCCCAAGCAAACTAAGCCTAGCGTGTAGCCTCCGAGTCTCTAGGGCCTCCCACGTTAAACCCTCTAAAAGTTGTGAGGAAATGTACTATCATTCCCTTACAAAATATCAGCCCCTTAACGAAGTACTTTCCGAGATTTTTGACCCAAAATACTAGCTCATTCACATGGGAAACGGTATGTGTATGAACTCCAGAGGGGCATTATGTAATAAAATGAGGAATTTCCGATACTAGTAGCTCGTAAAAAAATTAGATTGTAGTTTGTAGGTTTTCCCGACTATTTTTTTAAAGCAAATGTTAAGGGTACCGCAGTAATTTTTTTCAGAATCACAAAAAAATCTTCCCTTGTGAAGGAGTTCTAAACGTACCGCGTGCAAAATGATTCAAATTAAAGGCTTATGTTGATATTTTAAATTAATTACTTAGAATTTCAGTCGTATAAATGTGTTAAACTGCACCATTAATAATGCAATGTTTAATTAATGCCTCCTCATCCGCTGAAATTATAACGTATAATGCGAATATGCTCTCCATTATTACTATAAAACCATCTCGCTTTAAACTACTACCATAACACAGTTTATGGCCGATATCTCCTCCCTGCCTCCAGCCTATACTAGTGGAGGCTCGTGTTTGAAATAACATTCTTAGTACTCGACGGATGTAGCGACAGTGAGGAGGGGTGGAGGGAAAGTTATGCGTAGGATTTTGCACCCCCACCCTCCGCCCTTTTTCCTCCTCCATTCCTGGTTGGTAAGAATACATAATCTCCCAATAATTGTACGTGTACACCTTGAAAATGACATGAAGTTAATAAACCTAAGTCAGTGTGTGATAATAGAGACTGTGCGGAAATATAAAAAAATGTATACCTTTTTGAGCAATAATCATGAATACAAATAATGGATTCAATTGTTTGGAATCGTTGCCTAGGGTACGCGTTGCCTAAATTTCCACATTTAGTTCACCCAGTCCTTGGCGCCACTTAGAAAAAAGTCTTCTCAGTCGACTCGTAAATGGCCGATGTTGTTTTTTGTTAACGTGAGACTGTGGTGAATATTCAATGACGTTTGAAGAGACATGAACTACCTGATGCTGTGAATAACAGCTGGCTATTATTGAGACCTAACAGTTACTTTGTAATTGCTAGAGAGGAAATATCTACCACAGGAAATGTGTAAGAGGCATATGAAACTTCCATCGTGAGTCTCTTCTCTGTTGTGTGGATCTTTTACTGTAAATTTACAGCTCTTCTGCTTGTTAATTGCTTTTTACTGTCAATTTACAGCTCCAGCCTAATCCCGGGTCTCGACGTGACGTGCTTATTTCCATGCCACGCCAAGATGAAAAAAATCGGTGCAGATGTATCCACTGAATATTGCGAGTTAATTACTGAAAAATATAAGTTGTCTTAAGGCGCTACACACATCTACATATACATAATACCCTTGAGACCTAACAGTTATTTCGTAAATGCTAGAGAGGAAATATCTACTACAGGAAGTGTGTAAGAGGCATACAAAACTTCCATCGTGTGTCTTATCTCTGCTGTGTGGATCTTCCATTGTAAATTTACAGCTACATTTTTTTTAGTGTATTACCTCTTGAGAGTCTTAGGAATCAGAAGGTATGATCTGGATAGATTGACGTGGATGTTAATGTGTAACCTACTATTAATGTGTGGCCTCGGAGTAGGTTCAACAATCCCTCCTTTATTTGCTATTGCTTTTTGATTCATCCACTCTTAAGAGTAGGAAGCGACTTACAACAAAGGCTAAAGAGATAGTTATTGGCGCCATTTCTCATCCATTGATGATATTGTCGGATCTTGGTTTTGAAATCCTTATGGTACCTACTTGTATCCGTCTTCTAATTCATTCCACTTTTTTCACCTCTTATTATTATTAAATTTCCGTCGAACGATATTCAAGAAGTGCTTAGAAGTTAATTGTACATTTGAGTAATTAAATTTGGAGAGGAATCAAACATATCTGTAGTCCTGACAATATTAAAAAAGAGTGTAATTACGTCCCGCGTGTAGTACTACATTTTTTATCTACTGCATTATAATTACTGGTAAGTAAAAACTTTGTTATTCCACACAAAGTCTATTTAAGACGACCCGAGTTTCGACGTGGCACGTCATCATCAGGTGATGACGTGCTCCACCTGAAGATGACGTACCACGTCGAAACCTGGGTCATCTTAAATACACTTTATGTGGAAGAAAAGAGTTACTTCATTTAATGCATAGTAAATTGCATGAATTCACGTCTGAGAAAACTGAGTACCGCAAAAGAAAACAGTTTATGTATTTTTGAGATCATGCTATCCGTAACCGATTTCCACAAGATGTCGCCTAATTCATTGAAATTTTATACAGACGCGTGCGATATTCCCATAACATTCGTGAATCATCTAGACCAGATTAAGCAGGAACCAGCACTTCGAATCACTATTATCCTATTTTTGATAAAATTGGCAGTAATTAGTTAACTTCGGCTTAGTGTCGCCTTGAATATTTTTAATAATTTTATGTAAATACTCCTATGGGTAATTATTATATGACAAAGCGGTAAATAGAAGCTTTTACCAAGTAACGAAAGCCAGTAATTACACTGACTCCAGCCTCCATTGCTACTTCGACAGGATTTGATATCATAATATTTTAACAAACTAAGGAAAGAGTATAATTATTTTCAGGGTTAAAACATTAAATAATGTATGTTTTAACCCTAATTTTTAAGTAGTTTACTGAGAAATACTTGGTAAACAAGGTAAAGAGCATAAGTTTCCGTTGGCAACGTTGCAACAGTCGTCACAGTATGTCGGCTTTGTGCTCCGAGGACAACCGGTCATTCAAACCGGAATATAAGTGTTTTATTATCAATGACCTAAGCTGAAAAAAATGAATTAGGCACCTCAAGGTCTAGTGCATGTTGTATAAGTTTCTGAGCAATTTTATTCAGGAGGATTTTGACATTAAAAAAGTAACGCGAAGAGATGCCGTCACATTCCTATTCAGGCAATGTATTTCAGCGTTAAAATTCATCATTTTTATACCAATATATCTTCATTTAATGACCAATGACCTTGTAATATTTTTACACAATCCGATAGTACATATCTTACTATATAATATAATATTAAAATGTAGGTGAGTTGTCGGAGATGCCTAAAATTTAGGTTCCTTCCGTAAGGTAGTTTGAGCAAAATATCATTTTACCTAGAAATCAATAAATTTGGTCTCATTTTAAAGAAAAATGTATCACCCTTGCATTGATATAAAAAATTCAACCTCTTACCACATTACTTTCCGAAATATTTGTCAGGAAAAAACAGCCCTTTTATGTGGGAAATGGTACGTGTATGCACTCCAGAGAGACCTTATATTAAAAATGAGGCATTCCCTACACTTAACACTTTCGCTGCTACTCCCGTCATTTGACGTGTTTCCTTAGCTGCTGAGAAACATATTCCAACCAACTTACAATTAAAAAAAAGGTAGAAGAATCAAGATTTAAAGCAATATAAACAGCATTTTCTAAGTAATACAGTTATTTTTCTGTGATAGCATGAATAAAGCTTAAAATACGCAGTATTCTACCTATCCGGCAGCAAGAAGTGCCCAGCAGCGAGATCTCATAAAAAAATCAAGTGTGTAGTTTGTGTGTTTTCTCGACTATTTTTGAAAATTAATCATATTGTCACCTCAGTAAATTCTTCGGGATCACAATAAACCTTCCGTTTTAATGGAGTTTCAAACGTACCGCGTGAAAAAAATGAGTCAAGTTAAAGACTTATTCAGATATTTTCATTTGATTCCTTAACAATTTCTGGCATGTAAAACTATATTATTGCATCATTAATCATGGAATATTTGATTCGTGTGGCTCACAGCTGGTGAAATTAAATCGTATAATTCGAACATGGTCTCTATTATGATAAGGGAACTATCTCACTCGTAGTACGTTGAAGAAACCAAATTCCGTCAGGTCAGGTATCGAAGTGCTTTCGGATTACTTGATTCAGATGGAGTTAAGAAGCAGCGGCAACACGGAGAGTGAACGCCTTGGTAAGAATGGCGCTTATGCAACGGGAACTTGGCAGCCCTCGGATGGATTTGTTTCCAAAGAAATCCGACTCCTTCGAACGCTCACTCTTTAACTAAATTTGGCTCGGCGTTCTTCATCTGTGCCAGAGACTGGTGGAGCCAAAAATATGTGCACGTTTTTGTACTTCGAATGTTTGCCGCAATAAAATCCCCCGAGCTTAAAAAAATACATTTCGGAGGAACTTTTATCGTAGACTTGTATAATAATCTACCTTGATTGTAACATAGATTATAAAGTAATATTGCTTCCATCGAATTTTGTACAACATAACTAGGTCATCGGTCATTTAAAAAAGATACATTTGTTTGACAAACGATGAATATCTGTGCTTAAATGAACTGCTTTAATCAAAGAACGATGGCATCACTTCAGAGAACTCTAATATCTCAAATCCCACACGAACAATATCGTTCAAAAACTTGTATAACATGTATCAGATATTGAGGCGCCTATTACATTTTTTTCAGTTTAAGTCATCGATATGATAACACGAACAATTAGGCTTAAATAACCGACTTACGGTTGTCGCCATTCGACGCCGTATTCGATATTCGATATTCGTATATTCGATAGCCGACATACTGTGATGTAGAGATGCCACATCGACATCGATGTATCAGACTAGTCGATGTTTTTTGGCCGAGACATCGAAAACATCGAGTATTAAATTAATCCGGTGAAAATTGAGTGAGTGGTGAGTACTTTTCCAAACATCGAAACATCGACTACTCGATATTTATTCAACGATGTTTCATCCCTACTGTGATGAATGTTGCAACGTTGTCAAGAGTAACTTTTTTACCTTGCTGTCTGCTATTTACCTTGTTTACCTAATTTCTTAATATACGACTTCAAAATTAGGCAATAAATATACACTGTTAAAAGTTTTAAGCCTTGTGATAGTTAAACCCTTCCCTCAGTTTCTTAAAAAATCAAGATATCAAATACTACAGAAGAGCAATCTAGGCTGGAGTCAGTATAATTACTGGCTTTCGTGACGCAGTGAAAGCTTTGGATTAACGCTTCGTCCATTAAGAATTAACCCAAAGGCGTATTTACAAGGCATTTAAAAAATATACTAGACAGAAATAAGCCTGAAATTACTCATAACAGCAAATTTTAATCATCTTAACAAAACAGTTCTTCGAGGCGCGGGTTCCTCTTGAAACGCATAATGAAGACGATAGCTTCAGATATACAGAAACGAGCTCCCCGCGAAGAGAAAGCAGAATAGTTCATGAAAGGATCTACAATGCAGACAAAGAGTAAAACACCATGACCTTGGAAACAACGGTTCATTGTTCTTTTCAAAATCATGTAAACGCTGGAGAAATAAACTGTAGAACGCGAGGATAGAATACATCAAAGCAGAATGGAATTAACAGCAGCGGAACACTGTTCCCGGGCAAAATATTCATGAGCATAAAAACAAAAATAATAAATTCTGAAAGTATTGATTGGAGCTGCAGTGAACACAATTGACGACTCATGGGTCGTTTCGTTTCAATGCAAACAAAGAGTTGCCCTTTGACCTCTCCGATTTTAATCACATTTTTTAGGACGCATTCCGTTTTCCTACATTGTTGAAACTTATTTCGCACATACTTCAGTGTTAAGAGGAACAAGATGTTCAGGCCAATGGATAAACTTTGAACGGATTACGACAAAAGAATAATCTACCAAATATACAGGCAGCAGGTCGTCACAATGCATATGAGATAAAGAGGAACAGTAGAAGCTAAATTTAAAGGAGTAAGACAAGGATACAACCTCTCACCAGTACTGTTCTACATGAACTTGGAGGAGGCCATAAGAGAAGCACAAGAAATTTGAATGAGCGGATTAAAAATACACGGAGAAGAAGTAAACATTATCCGCTTCGCAGATCATACAGCAGACATAGCTGGAAATCGCGATGATATTCAAAGGTCACTAAACGTAATGTCACCCTGAGAGGAGAGAAATTTGAGCAAGTGGACTTCATCTCCTACATAGGAAGTACAATCACGTGGGACGGAAGAAGTACAACGGACATCAAGCGGAGGATGGCTCAAGTTAAGAAGGCGGTCATGGGAAAAAGACAACTGCCGTGCTCAAAGAAGATGGGACTACAAACCAGGAAACAGCATGTGAAAACATTCGTGGGGAGCGAAGCACTCTATGGCTCGGAAGCATGGACCATTGGAAAAGTGGACCAGAACAGTCTCATAGTCAAAGAAACCTGGTGCTGGAGGAAGTTGCTGAACAGGCAGAATAAGAAATTATGACGTTGGTTCTCAGGTTTCCGCGGAGTTTGGAATGTAGATCCCTCCCTGTTTTTCGGGATTTCTTCCGCGTCAGTTGTTTGTGGGACAACAGTTTCGCTGGCAGGACTGCCAGCCGGACTGCCAGCCAGTGTGATTTCGACCTGAAGACGCTCGCAGGACTGCCAGCGAAACTGTTGTCCGACAAACAACTGACGCGGAAGAAATCCTGAAAAACATGGAGAGATCTACAAGAAATGATGACGTTTACATCCGAGCAGAAGAGTTAATGATCACAGGGAACACCATAAATATTTAAAAAATGTAGATAGATAGGACCCACCCCGGGGGATAATCGGTTCGTGAAGAATACAATTAAAGAAAAAATGGATAGAAAACTCCCCAGAGAAAGACCCAGGGATAAGTTCATGGACCAAGAGAAAGAGAAAAGTACATAGGATGACCTGCCATGCAGTAGGATAACTAGCATTAGATAGGGAAGGAAGGAGGGCTGCCGTCAATTTATCTTAAGCCTGAATCACACGATCATTTTTTCCGTCCCTTTTAAGGGATAGCTCCAATGATAGCTTTTCAGGGACTGTGACAATGATAGCTCGAGCTATCATTTTCTGAATCACACGGTCATTTTGGCCGTCCCTTTTTCCATCATTTTTTCCGTCCCTTTTCGTATCATTTCTATTGGTTAACTACTCTCATTCCATTGAAAGCCGAACGTGGCGTTAGAGTCGCTCTTTGCGGCTGAGCGCTCTGATTGGCTAATGGCGGAGTCAGCGATGCCTACAGGGACGAAAAAAGGGACGTGCCCAGGGACGGAAAAAGCGATAGGGATCCCTATCGCTGGAGCCATCCCTGACTTTGTTCGGGATCACACGATCATTTTCGAGCTATCATTTGAACTATCCCTTAAAAGGGACGGAAAAAATGATCGTGTGATTCAGGCTTTAGGATTTAACTGCCAGTGATGATGATGCGTGGTCACCCTTCACACCTTATCTAAGTATTCCCTGCCAGCCAAACAAAGAAAAGTATAACGACAGATAGGCAGGTCTCCCGCGCTGTATGATGCATTAGAGTGTATTTCTGTAAGCTTCTTGTGATGATATTAAAATCTTGGGAATCGTCTATTAGAAGGTCTATCGAATACTCTGTATAGTTTTTGATTGTGATCGTTGAATGCGGTTATAAAGAGATTCAACCATTGAGATATATGGAGAGGGCGCTTGCAATTCTGGCCAACACTAGAAACTAAAGCCGATCCGCCATCTTAGTTTACCATATTTTCCTATAGCGCTTGCGAGCCAACGCCATAATTTTGCATTTTCACTATGTTTTCGGGAGAAGCTCACGAAGGAATCGGCTCGTTTCATTGAGAAGAAGAGTCTTCGATGAGCAAGCGGCCGCTCGTACGACCTCCTCGTGGTTCCCGATGGTGACAGAGTCGCTTGCTCCTCCTGCGTGTGGTGGGAGTCGCTTGTTCCAAGGAAGCAACCGACCCGGGTGGCGGGGGGTGACCCGAGGAAACGAGCTTCTTTCGCTGTTCGTATGAGGGGGAGTGTGCTTGCGAATGTACGAAGGCAGAGACTACGGCGGGTGGGACTCGGAACTGCTTTCCCTTATAAAGCGGACTCTGGGCCTCAATTGCCAAAAATCGTAAAAACCAGGTTTTATGGTTCATTACGCGGTCAACCTAATTGTGACCGAGTTATGGACTGTCCCGACCTAGACCCTTCCTAGTACCCCTTCCTTTCCTTTCTTAACTGGTTCGGAGCCATTCCCTTCCTTTACCAATGGCTTATCTCACGGGATTAAACGCTCTGCGTAGGTGTCCGGGGGTTCATCTGGTAATTTCCTTTTCCCACCAACGAATTTCACTATATTTTTCATCGATAACTAACTAGAAACCAGCAGGCACTTCTTCAATGTGAATTCTCCTAACGTATTTTATTTGTTTTTTTTATTTAAATTTATTTAAATAATTCCCCCTCCGAATTTCTGAAGAAAATTATTATAAAATGAAGTTAAAAACATAGCACCAAGTTGCCATTTTAAGTTTCAAGAGGTACTTGCCTTAAATTTGAGAAAGATGATTGAAATTCTTGCTTTACATGCCACTAGGAATCAGAATGCTTTTACTTTTTGAGTATGTATTCACCCAATATATTTTGTTTATTCATTAAAATTAATAATAATCCGCATTCCCACTGAAAACTATGGTAAAATCGGGAAGAAACCATGGCTACTAAGAAACCAATATTAGTCTCAAGAGTCACTTTCCTAAAATTTAAAATAGATGGTTGATTCAAGGTAGTTTGAGCGAAATATCATTTTACTTATAAATCAATGAATTTGGTCTCATTTTAAAGAAAAATATATATTACCCTTCCATTGACATAAAAAATGTAACCCCTCACCACATAACTTCCCGAAATATTTGCCAAAAAATATCAGCCGTTTTATATTTTATTTATTTTTTTATTTATTTTATCTTCACTACCCCGAATACAGCACGATGTGCCAATTTACGTCGGGTGAATAACAGTAACAACGGACGAGACACAAATACCCATGTCCTGGGCAGATAATATTTTACCCAGGCGGGACTCGAACCCGCGACCCTATGATTAGCAGGCGAGGACTTTACCCCGCCGCCACCGGGGCCGACAATATGGGCAATAGTACGTGTATGCACTCCAGAGAGACCTTATATTACGTCAAAAAATCAACAATGTGTAGTTTGTGTGTTTTATCGACTATTTTTGAAAATTAACCATATTGTCACCGCAGTAAATTCTTCGGGATTACAATAAACCTTCCGTTTTGAATGGCGTTTCAAACGTGTCGCGTGAAAAAATGAGTCAAGTTAAAGACTTATTTAGATATTTTCATTGGGTTACTTACAATTTCTGTCATGTTAAACTATTTTATTACACCATTAATTATGCAATATTTAATTCGTGTGTCTCACAGCTGGTGAAATTAAAACGTATATATCGGATATGGTTTTTAATATGATTAGGGACTATCTCGCTCGCACTTCCATCAATTTCAGAAACAGATGGTCGACATTCTTGATTCGCATTAAATAATTCGTCCATTGCGTCGTGCTCTCCATAGGAAAGTAAGGAGATATCAGGGTTAGACAATATTATAGTTGTTTCAGTCGCAAAGCTACAGTTTGATGACGCAATTCCCTCTCCATTTACCGCAATGGTTTCGCAGAAGATGCATCCCTTGCCTAGTTACGGGAGTGTGATAATCTTAGCATTTCGTAAACTTGCGCTTGGTTTTCGATAACTCCGGGCATGAACATACTTATGTCAAACCACAACTGCTCATTTAAAAGAGAAAGTTCAAGCGCATAATACTGTGACGATATTCATTTCAGATTTCGCATTTTCGCGCTTTCCGCTAATTCTGCTTTATTCCGGCAACCGAATCGCTTGGCATAATAAATCAAGGTCGATTAATTTTTAATCATTAATTAAATTAATTAATTTTTGATAAGGTCAACCATGAATTGCAGAAATATATACATAGAGAGAGAGAATTTTGCATAACTAATTTCAGCGTTAAATTTTTTTTATTTTTTAAACTTCAGACACGTTTATCTCAAAATACGTACCGTGAACAAACGAATGCAAAGTTCACGCAAACATGCACACAAACGAAAATCACTCCGACCACCTTAAACTTTATTTCTTTTTAACGAGAACCTACTGGATACGGGCAGAATCGCCAACTCACTTATCAATAGCAATTCAAAACAAGCCTGCTGATATCGAGTTTCACAACGGTTACGAAATAAAATCAGCCCATTACCCGAAGATGGATTTTTCCACTGAACTGAGGCATTATACCTGACTACCAGACGGCGGCGTAAGTTGAAACTAGTTATAACTCGGGGGATTCGGTCCGAAACTGTAAACAAAGCATAAAGACTATATGGGTGAATTCCGCCAGATCGCGCTTTCTAAGTTCTAACGAGGGTTGATAATTAACAGAAAGAATCTACATGAGCGCTCGCATTCAAGCAACGAAAACAGGCGCAAACTATGATAAGAAGCAACACCATTAGCTCCAGGTCATTGAGGTAGGTAGAGAGGCGCTACGTCATCAAACTGAAGCCTGACAGCCGAAATAACAACCATCTATATATATTAATTTTGTAGCGTGTCAGTCATTCTGTATCCGTTTTGTTTCTTTCTCTGTCAATTTTTGAGCCAGAAGAGTGAGGTTTGGTGCGTTGAATGTGGAATCTCTGTCTTCATGATTTGGTAGTAGTTTTGGGTTTTTATAGCTTGGACGTGGGGCAGGGGGGTGTTAGGTCACCAGCCGTGCAAAGGTGTAAGATATTCGTGAATGAATTAATTAAAAGGAGTGTATTTAATTAGTTTAAATTAGATTCAAAAGAGCGGCTGCTTGGGCGTGTGGCAGGGGGGTGTTAGGTTACCATCCGTGCAAAGGTTTAAGCTATATTTTTGGGTTGTGGTTGCAACAGCCAGAAGGGAGAAAGGCCAAAAGGGAGAGTGGAAGAGTGTAAAGTTTGAAACAAAAGAAACGCACAGTGCTCTCCTATTCAAATGGCTTTAAAAACAACTAATGAGAGCAGTAAATTAAAAAAAAAAATTTCACCAAGGAGCTATTTTTAGACTAGGACACTTACCCCCTGCGGGTACACACCCCTGCTCACGGAGTGAGCAGGCCAGCTGCCTGCTAGTATTGTTTAACCCTGCTCTCTCCTCGTTACCTTATGGAGAGTACGACGGAATGGAAGAATCAGCGGACGTAAAGCAAGGATATCAACCATCTGTTTCAAATTTAAGGCAAGTTACTTCTGAAACACACATTGGCTTCTTAGTTCTATGGATTCTACTTGTTTTAACCTTAATTTTCACCGGGATCGCGGATTATTATTGATTTAAATAAATAAACAAGATACATATAAGGAAGATACATATTTCAGATGCAATTGCATGCTGATTTCTGACATCGTAAGATCGCCATTCCAAACGGTGGTATTTGAACGACAAAAACTCGAATTAAAGGCGAGGACAGAACATTTATCACTCGATTTTAATTTCATTCTAATAGATACCTGAGAATCACAAGTGTTATCAGAGAGCTCACTTTCTTGTTGATCACGAATTTTAATCACGCATTTCTCGTTGATCACAAATTATACCTTTATCGGGCTAAAGGGATGTAAAGTCGACTTTAAGGCACACTTTCCCCCACATTCAAGTATAAATGTCATAGTTTGATAACCTTTCTATGGAAAATAGTTTAACCGCTGTTTTACTGCCTTCCTATGGAAATTAGTTTTACCATAATCTCTGCTGTCTTTGACATATTTACGGAACTCTTCACATTAAGGAAAAAAGACGGGGTCACGTGATATTTGTTCGACATTAACGCGCAAGGTAGGTGCTCCGACCGCGAAAATCAAAGCCGAATTATAACTCATTCAAGCAAAATAAACTCGAAGGATAAAAGCACATCTATGGCCTCGAGGGAACTGAGAGGGTGAGGTATGCACGGGACGGAGGAGGATTTAGATTCATTTGCTAGCAAATGCTGCGTTTCCAATCGCTCACAGATGCATTAATGAGGTAACATGGTAAATCTCCGCTTTCGTCACACAGTTAAAAACATTCATAAATTCCTGTACTACACGAAAATAACTGACACCCTTCTATTTGAAATGGAGTTTTAGTAAATATAAGGAACACAGTTCTCCAACCGCTAGTTTTTGAGATATTCACCTTGAAAATGACTATTTTTCGTGATATTTTCCCAAGGTTTTCGACTTCAATTTCTTCAGATTCATCGGAGCTAACAATCTCGCAAGATCGGCATAAAAGGGTCTTATCGGAAATAAATCGGTATTGGAAACAAAATATCACGAATAATTTTGTCAGTGATCATTATGCAATATAACTCTGTCCTATCTATTGCCTTAAATCGGCTAGATATCTTCACAAATGACTCATTCAGCACGTTTAAGGTGGACGAAGAGAGTTTCATTTTTGCAAAGATTTGCGAGACACTTTTCATACGTGTACTCATCAGTAATAAGTATACATAAATCCGAAAAAATTCCATGTTACCGATTTGGTTTCTAGGCAATTTACATGTACATCTACATACCACCGTGCGAGCCATCGCATGGGCGTGTGGTAGGGGGTGTATGGATACCAGCCGTGTAAAGATGTAAGAGATGAGGTTTTGGAAGGTGAAATGGTGACGTTTATTATGGGAGTATATTGAGTGGAGCTAGGTTTTTACTATGGTTGCTTACTGTGCGCGGAAAGAACGAGGTTTTGTACCTCTCTGTTCGGCAGTATATCTCTCTTATTAACTCGCTGCTTTCAGACCTACGAGATATGTAGAGATGCAGTGAGTCGTCGTGATAATATTCTCTGTCTCCTGAAACACACCAGTTCTGAATTTATCAAGCAACCTACGCCTGGTGTGTAACCACCAAGTCTCCAGGGGCTCCCAATTAATCCCTCACAGCTGCGAAACACCTATGTTCGCTCGAAGCAGCTTTTAAAGAAGCCTGCTGCTTTTCTCTGCATTTTATTAATTCTTGTGGTTAAATCTTTATAACCAGGGCCGCAAATGTTCGCGGAGTATTTGATGTTTGGCCTAACCAGAGCGGATTAGCATCTCTCTTTGACGTTTTCATCCGAGGACCTTCCTATCATACGTTTAACAAAACCTAGTTTCTTTACTGCTGTGCCGCATGTGTTTTGTATGTGTGTTCCCCACGATATATCAGAAGTTATGTCCAAGATATTTTACTGTATCTGTGATTTTATGTTTACTCCACCCACAGTATAGGTATGGCATTCGTGTGGTGACATTCGCAGGAAGTAAACTGTTATGCATTTATTAATATTTTATTCTATCCCCCGCTCCTGGTACCAAGAATGAACGTTGTTCAGGTCCTGTGACATAACTTTTAAGTCCACGTCTTCGCTTATTTCACAGCAGATAACTACATCGTCTGCAAATAATCTTAATTTACTGCTATTTCAAGAACTTTGGTAATCAATATAAATAATGAATAAAAAAGGGCCGATCACGATTCCTTGAGGAACACCGGATGTGACTTCGACAATATCATAGCTAAAATCATCAATTACATATAAAAGCTGATGTTCATTGAGTGTACCTTGATAATGACGTTAAGTGTCAAACCATGGTCGGTTTGTATTAAAACTACAACTGAGTTATTCTGAGTACACCGGGACTAGCCACGGATAACATAACGGGGTCAGCAGCAATGCACATATGTGTAAAATTCCAAAGAGGAAAAATCATCCGCCTTAAACCGGACTCGAACCCGCATCCCTCGATTTCCGGGCAAAAGGTTTAGCCAATTACTCCATAGAGGTAACCTCCTCCCCTGCTCGTTCCATAGAATGCTCAGCAGTCTGGAATATTTAGTCCCTTTTAGACCACAAACATCCACATGTCCCGCTTAAGGCGGATGACCTTTCCTCGGCGAAATTTCACATACCACTGAGTTATTTTATCCGCACCGTTGTAATAGAATATTTCCACAAAGTAACGCCTGATACTCTATCAAACATTCTCCTTATAAATGACCTCCAACCGGTGTTACACATCTCTAAATATCAACGAGGTACCTATTCATCCCACCCCTCTACCTATTGGTCATGGGCACGAACCACAATTCATCGCGCCAAAAAAAAACACCCATAAGCGAATCGATGAGAAAAACATAATAGCGGATAGCCATTCCCATTCGACAATGGAATACTCTCCTCCACCCTTAATTCTGGGACTAGGTTCGAGCATGGTAAGCAACAGAATTGCTTTAAGCGAACAATCATTACATCGTGCAACATGGAGAGAACGCCTGCTGGGCTTGAATCATGAACGTGGCCAGGAGTCCATTCCGGAGCGGTACGGAGCGGTCGGATGCTGACGGAGTAGGCTTTGGAGTCCACTCACTGAAAAAAGTTGAAAAGAAAGCAGCTTTGATGCACAGTCGGCCAAATTTCGCGGAGGGACTTCGCCTCCTGCACAGTCCATCCATCCACACCCAACCACTCTTGAGCACCACGCCCGTCGTTCGGACACACTCGACACAAAGTTACATAACGGGAGGCAACTGAAAAAATCTCCCCTCATTCAGCGAAACGGTACGATCAGAAGGCATTTTTTTCTCCTCCATTTCATTTTCTTTGTGTAGGTAATCACGACTGAGGTATATGAAGAGCGCACTTGCGGTTAATGTTCTTGAGACAGGTCCATCGACATACATTATTTTCAACCCTTAAGTTTAACTGTTTTTCAACTAAAATTGGAGGAAGTAATTTGCACAAAACGCATATTTTTTGCTGAAGAAAATTCTGACCCATCTTCAAAATGACGGATATGAGAAGATGTTACATTCCGGAAACGTGGTTTTCGGAGGCGGCCACCTTTCATTTTCGAACAGTTTATGGATATGGATACCAGATGGCGCAGTGATAGTGTGAATGCTACATCTGAGCGTTAAAGTATTATACCACAACTGTGCGATATTTTTTAATTTTCCCGAGTGCTATGCTTTCCAATGCTAGAAGCTGAAACCAGTCCGCCATCTTCGTTGGCCCTCATTTTCCTATAGCGCTTGCGGGGTAACGCACAAATTTTGCAATTTAACCATGTTTTCCATCGATAACGTAGAACTTACTAGAAATTAGAATACACTTATATATTTAACGTGCATTCTCCTTGCATTTAATGTTTACTCATAAAATAAAAAATTATCTCCATTCCCATTGAAAACTAGGGTAAAATCGAGTAGAATCCATAGCACTAGGTAACCATTTTATGTTTCATGCCTTAACTTTCAAACAGATAGTGAATATTCTTGCTTTACATCCGCTAATTCGTCCATTCCGTCGTGCTATCCATAGGAAATTATGGAAAGTGCGGGGATTAACAATATGGTTGTTATTTTAGTTGCCAGGCTTCAGTTGGATGATGCAGTGCCCTCTCCATACATCTCAATGGTAATTACTCATCGAGTACCAGAGTGCCCCATTCCACATCTTACAATCAGTCTCAATTACTAGTGCTACATGGATACTGCAAAAATGCCTATCTATTGAAATAAAGACACATTTACTTTAATATAATCCCATTAGTACTGACTAAATTACTTTAAAAATGTGGAATAGAAATTTACAAAGAGTTTTGCCGTAATTAGTTCTTAAAAATTCTTCTGCATTCTTTCTACCGGCTAATTGCTTGACTTTACTCGCCCAACGCCATATAGTGTCTACCAGCGGTTCAATATGGGTCTCAATTTTCTCAGCCTGATGATGCAAATTATAAATATTTTAAAATATTTTATTAGCTAATATCTCCATTTATACACATTAAAATATCTTCATAAATTACAAAAAATATTGCCTAACAGAGCTTCGACGCAAATAGTACCAACAAACGGATTCTTATGAAAGAGATTCTTATGAATAGCCCAGATAATATTTGTAATGACGTCGTTTTTATGATTCAATCACCTGTTTTGAATTTAAGGGCCGTATTCATAGTCGTTACCTGGGTTTCTCCCAGGTTTGGGAGAACCCCTTTGCTCAGAAATGGTATTCATAGTCGTTGCCCAGGGGACTGTGGCCCCCTAACCCTCCCCCAGGCCGTCGATTTCCTGGGTAAGGCATGAAGCTTACCCAAATCTCCCCCAACGCAGTAATGCTGCCCACGCGTGGGACGAATCGATACTACTGTACTAATGGCAGTACACGATAATATCAACAACTTTCCATAGTAACCTCTTCTTTTTACAAACACAGGTACTTATTGAACCACCCTCGTATTCCTCACCATTCATATTACATAAATATTTAAGAAATATTGTAAACATTCTCTCAAATTCCTTCAATCATTTTCAGCAACATCGTGTAACAGTATAGTATATTATTTATAAATCGTAAGGTAAGGTAAGGTTTATAAATCGCTCAGCGTAGGGGACCCCTAGGTGTTACCTGGCTAGGGGATACCCAGGTAACCCTCAGAAATACGACTATGAATACGGGCATAAGTCTCCCTATATGTCTTGGGACCCAGTAATCTGGTTGTTGTTTTTCTCCACCAGTTCTTCCTTCCCCCCTTTTTGGCTGGTTTTCTCCCAACATTTAATTCACTTTATAGTGTGCTTGGTTACGGCGAAAAAAGAGCATCGAAAAAATCGAGAACCATTTAGCGAAACCGTTTGTAAATATTTTTCTTTGGAATTGTTGCCAAATCTCTTACCCAGGCGTCTCCTGGCTGGGTGTTACCCAGGTAAGGTTTATAAATCGCTCAGCGTAGGGGACCCCTAGGTGTTACCTGGCTAGGGGATACCCAGGTAACCCTCAGAAATACGACTATGAATACGGGCATAAG